>JARWLC010000002.1:190960014-192190014 GCA_033318265.1 Phyllotis vaccarum
TTGGAGAAACGGGAGGTCTGAATGGTCAAGCTGGATCCAAATGCATAACCTGTATGTAGAATATTAAATACAATATTTGAGTGAAATAAATAATGTGAATTGCTATTTTATAGTAATTCAATTCAGAGAAAAACTCATTTGGAGGTTTTGTTCTGCCTATGTTTGTTTACTAGTTAATGATATCAAGATTTTGTTTGACTTGAAATTATTTCAGTCTTGTGCCTGTTGTCTGTTTCTTTGGTTCCTATGTACATTAGTTCTGTTGTTTCTGGAAGACACTGTTTCCTTGGAGTCATCCACCACTGGCCCTTACAATCTTTCAGCCTCTTCCTCTGCATTTATCAGTATAGCAATATGTCATCAGGAGTCACTTTATTTCTTCATTCTCCTAGCAGTACATCCTTGGATATTTTACATTATCAGGTATGGATTACAAACATGGAGTGGGCCTCAAATACAATCAAAAGTGGTTGGTGACTGTGTTCATTTGGATGAGAATAGCTCCCATATACTCATATGTTTGAATACTTAGTCTTTAGTTAGTGGAATAGTTTGGGAAGGATTAGGAGGCATGGCTTTGTTGGAGGTGGTTGGCTTTGAGATTTCAAAAGAATCAGTGCTGGGTTGTTTTTTTTGTTTTGTTTTTTTTGTGCTTTTTTTTTGTTTGTTTGTTTTTGTTTTTTGTTTTTGTTATCCCTGTCACCACGGCTTTCCTCTGCCATCATGGACTCTAACCCACAAAGTCATTTACCCAATGAAATGCATTCTTTTGTAGGCTTACTTGGTTGTAGTGTGTGTTTCATCACAGCAATAGAAAAGTAAGACAGTTACTTCTTTAACGCTGATGCCACTATTGCACCTGTGGGTACATGTTGTAGGTAGATCCCTATTGTCACTCACCAAGTTTATGACTAGGTATAGCACCTTCCAGCACTATGAATGCTAGTCAGTAGGGGTGAAGTTTCCAGATGAGTACCAGCTTGGTTTCTCCATGTTCTGTGATATAATGTGACATAAATATAAAGTGTCTTCAGCAATAGGATCTTACTGTCCCACCAGGTTGCGGAGAGTAACCAATATCATTAGAAGTAGTCTGTAATATGTGGGAAGGGGTCAATGGACCCCTTTGGCCAATGACTCAAAAACATGTAACACATTCCTATTAGTGAGGGTTTTGGGTAACGTATGATATTTAGTTGTTTATTACCCCCTCCAGTATAGTAATCCTATTAAACTCCTTTTATGTATGTATATTATTTAGGAAGCTTCTATAGTGGTAGGTTTCCATAGAGCTTTTCAAAAGGCTTTGATGTTAATTATCCCTCCCATTCTTCTCTTCATTTATTCTCCCTATTCTAACATTCCCTTTATAACAGTATATTATTTTTCTCCTTTCTTGGAAGATCCCCTCTTCTTCCTGCTCCTGACTGAGGTAACTTAGATCCAGAAAGTCAAACATTGCTTTCATTCTCTTGAGGATGTTAGGGCTTAGGCTTTAAATGTGTGTGCTTTATTTAGAATATTTGCAGAGGTTAAGTACCTAACATATATATGAATGTTTTATAAATCTATCTTCCTACAAGCCACTGCTTTTGTTAGTTAGAATACGAGCAATTGGAAAATGAACAAAGCTTTTGGTGTGGATCATTACATTTTATATTTCCCTGATTATTCCCATGCTCCTCAGCCTCTGGCATATTGTACAAGAATTCCAGAGGGAATTGTTCTGGAGCTCACTCTGCAGATCAGTCTGGCCTTGAACTCAAAGAGATACTGAGATCTGTCTGCCTCTGACTTCTGAGTGCTGAGATTAAAGGTGTGCACCACCATGCCCAACTGTTCTCCTCTTCTTAATACCTTCCCCCTGGTATGTGTGTGTGTTTCTGTCTACCTATTTGTCTCTTTATCTCTCTCTCTTTTCCTCAGAGTACAACAAAAACTTTTTCAGCATGGCCAGAAATCTTCTAATTTTCCTTGCTGCATTTCCTTGTGAAAGCGTTCAGGGCTCATGAAATACACAGTTTAATGATAGGTATACTAGCCCCATGACATTATTTTTACATATTCTCATGCATCTTACTGTAGGGGGATTATGTTGTTCCATTGTAAATAATTGTCTCGCCTACTAGTTTAATAAAAATGCTGATTGGCCAAAGGCAGACAGGAAATATGGGCAGGGCTACTAGACTAAGAAAACTCTGGGAACAGGAAGAACAGGGCAGAAATACCACAGAGAAGCCAAAAGATGCAGAGGACAACTATGCTGCTCTGAGAAAGGTACCGAGCCGCATGGATGAACAGGATAAAAATCATGGGTTAGATTAAGAGCAAGAGCTAGCAAGTTATATGCCTGGGCCCCAGGTCAATCAGTGTACAATTAATGTAAGCATCTGTGTGTTTCTGTGAGACTGTGGGACTGCGGATCTGCGGTTCTACAGGTCTGTGAATCCACACCTTGAGGCTAGGCCCCAAAGTCCTGGCCTTATACAACAGCTTACATATGACTATTTATATTTAGGAAAAAAAAAAAACCTAAACTTTATTTTCTACTTCTAAATTTCCATCTACACTAATTGTGTTTTATTCAGCCCTGTATGCTAGATATGTAAGAGATCTTGAATTAGTATGTACTACATAGATAGTGCATGAATGAATAAAGATGTGTTAGAATGATATCTCTTGTGAAGGAACTGAGAAGAAAAAAGTCAATTACAGTTCCTTAGAAGAAAACCATGATGGGTCAATATACCCTTGTGCTCTGTCATCTTTGAAATATTTTCTACTGTGCTGTCCCACCCTCCAACCTTTGTTAATTTGTATGCAAAAGTATTTTCCCTTGTGACTGTGAAGAATTAATTTATATTCTGTATTGTAACAGGAGGAGATGGGAGTCTTGACTATGTTGTAATGGGGGTGGAGTGGGGGAGTCTTGACTTCTTCAAACATGGAGGAAATTTCACAATAGAACGGGGCTTCCTGTTGGCCATGGCAAGTGCAAACGAGTGATGTCAAGCCAACCTAAGCTATCCCATTGTTCTCAATGTGACTAAATACTGACTAATATTACTTCCTCTAGCATTTTTTTCCTGCCTCAGCACCATGGAAAAGTTCCAGGCCACTGTTATATACTTCACTGTCTGCACAAAATGACTTCCTCACATACCAGCCATCAGAGACTAAAAACTGTCCAAGTGGAGTGGGTACCCAAACTCCCAAGCAAGCGCTTAAGGTTAGCAATGTAATGTTTGTTCTTGGGTTTTATTCTTCTGAGATATTCACAAAAGCTCTGAATACGATTAAAACCTAAATTGGAGCAGACTTTGCCTATGTGAACAGGCAAGGGCCTAATGCTTTCCTTCTCCATCCTGAAATTTGCAGTATTGCTAAGACATTGGCCTAGGGGCCTGAGGCTGCATTTGAATGCCCTCTTTTTTGCCTTTGTGTTGTCAGCAATTTCTACCACTCCTCTTGTAGATTGATTTTTGTTCTGTCTCCTGGGACAAGATGATGTTTGCCTCTAAAGAGGCTCATGGGCTTGCTCCCTGTGGACTAGATCACTAGATCCATGGGTAGTGATGATTTTCCAGAAAAAAAAAAAAAAAGTGGAGGAAGCAGCTGAACCATCTGGGCAAAAATGTCTTTCAGGGTTAAAAATGGAGGCTGCCTCTCTTTCAAAGTTGCTTTTGGGAGATCATGTGGGTTCTCTCTCTCAACTCACTGCTACTATGGATAAATAACTAAAAAAGTGACCAGAGGGTGCTCAGGTGGCTCAGCAGGGAAGGGTGTTTGCTTCAAAGGCTTTTGACTTGAGTTTAGACGCCCCCTGAATCCACATGCTGTGAGAAGAGAATTGCTTCCCCCAAGTTGTCCTCTGAATTCGACTTGCTCACCATGGCATATGTGCACCTCCACCCATAAACATAGAATACACACATACCTCACCCATTTTTGTCTATCTTTACCTCAGTCAGTCCCTACAGTTAGCTTACTTCTAAACTATAGGCATTCCCAGCTCCCCTTGGTCCTCACAGTCTTACAACTGTCAGCCTCAGCAAGCCCTTGCTAAATGCATAGAAGGCTTGTAATCCTTTGGCAAGGGGGAAATCTCTCTGTGAGACTACTGCCCCTCTCATTCTCTTAGAAAGAAGAGTGTTATAGAGAACCCCCCCCACACACACACACAAATTCACCAAAGTCCCTTGCAATCTGTGATTTTTTTTTTCCCTCAGGGTAGGCCAATATCTAAAACATCTGAGTTTCCAAGAGTTTGAGGACCAAAGGAATATTCAGTCCCTATAGGACAGTTACCCTGGGAATCGAAAGGAAGAACTCATTTCATGGCAGAGATGATCAATTTTTTGTTTCAACCATAACTGGTATCACAGAAACCACAGCTATCAAATCCAGAGACTTGGTTAAATCATCACTATTTCAGCTTCAAATTAGGGCTAATGCTCACAGTGATGAGTCTTTGGGGACAATGACCCACTTCTTCAAGTGATTAAACTTCTAAGCAAATACACTTAGATGACCATGGGAGCCCTTCTCTTGCAAAGATTTTCTGAGACAATGGGGAGGAATCTCTATTTCTGGAGGCTCTGTAGCCTAGAACTGTTGATATACAGTACCCAGACACCTAGGTCCTCAACTCAGACACCTGGGCTACCTTTTTGGTTCTGGAAAGATACCTCAGAAGACCACGTATGTGATAGTTAAGAAGAAAGTTCACTGGGTTTATGACAGGCTGGCTATATCCAAAGGCTCACCTGACCTGAGAGCCTAAGCAGGAGCCCAGTCAGCGAGTCATCTGCTACATTAAATTGGGTCTCCAGGTTAAAGAAATGGGTATAGAGAGATAGGGCGTTGGCAAGAAAACCTGAGTGAGTACTGAAGTGCTTTTCCATGATTTATCACATAAAAAAAAAAGGTAGGCTTTCCCTCAATCTTTTCAGAAATATGCAATGTACCTTTAAAAGAAAGATTGCACAAATGTTTGCTTACTATAGAAAACACAAACCAGCAAAAAGAAAGTTGTAGCCTTCTATGATTTCATCACCCACAGTAACAACCTAAACAGGCTTGTGTTGATATTGGACTAGATCATAGACTGTCTTACATTAGCAGGCAGCTAGCAGAACCTCTGCCCCCTGGGTACCATGAATAGACTCTTTCTCATTTGCTACAACCAAAAAAATGTGTCACTAGACACAAAGCCATTAGGAAAAAGTATTCTCACTGACCACCAAAGTCTAGACATAAACAGTGATGCCATTTTTGCCCCCCACACCCCTCCGTCCCAGCAGGCAACAATTTAGAGTAGAGTTGTAGCATGTTATTTTGTATTTTTATGTTCCCTGAGCATTTTCTTAAACACATCTGCTCTATGATGTCAGCTTCATGGCTTTATTTTGCTCCATTGCATAGCTCTGCCATAGTTTATTTAACATCTAGTTGAACATTATTTCTAAGGACAGTAGTAGTTGGGTTCTCTAGAGACACAGAGGTGATAGAATGAATGAATATATACACATATATGTACATAATATATATGACTTGAGTTTGGTTCCCAGAGTCCACAATGGTAGAAGAATTGAGCTGGTTCCCACAAGTTGTCCTCTGATTTCCACATACTCACAGTGGCACATGTGTACCCCATATATATAAATGCACACACATATACACTCACACACACACATGCATGTGATGTATTGTGGTCCAGCTAGCCTAACAATGGCTATTTTAAGAGTCAAGTAGTTGTTCAGTCTATGAAGCTGGATGTCTCAGCTGGTTTCCATCTACTGTTGGAAACAGGCAAAAAGTATCTTGCCCTAAATGCTGCCATTTTGAAGTCAGACTCCATTTTACCTGTCGGGTGAAACAAAGTTCAGGTTCCCAGGCCCTATGAGAGCTGGGAACCTTCCAATAGCTAACCCATCTCCTCCTTAAACCATAAAAATAGTCATTAAGCATCTTTAATTGTCAAGAAACCTTGTGGCTGTTCTTAACAACAGAAGGAACAAATGAATATGATCGGTTGGACCGAAAAACTTGCAATGATGGGACATTCAAGGAGGCCTCTAATTTCTAAATCCTGATTGGTGAAAATTGTAACTGTAACTTGGCAACAAATGTCTGTGACTTTTGTGTTTAAATATTTGTTTCAACTGACATCTGAGGTCTAAGTTCGGCTCCCGAGTCTGTTCCGCAACACCGATGGATTAGCCCTCTCCTTCTCTCCTTTCTTCTGTGCTGCCCTGCATAAAATCTTGCCTTGCCATAACTTCTTGTGTCTGCTTTGGTTGACTGGAGCCTTGGACCACAATACTACATCGGAATCCTAAAGAAGCATGTTCCAATAGCGGTAAAGGAATGCCTGGGCGTCTGAAGGGTGAGAGCAAGCAGACACAAGCCAAAAGCTTCCTCCTTCTTCTATGTGGTCTGCTTCCAGCCAGTATGACCTACATTTAGTATAGGTCTCCTGACCTTAAGTGCTCCAGATTTAGGGCAGGTCTTCCCACCTCAAATGATCCAACCATAAAAATTTCTCACATGTGTGCTCTGCTGCTTGCCTTTTAGTTGATTTCAGGGGTAGTCAAAATGACCATCAAAGCTAGACATCACAGTCGGTAATGGCATTAAAACACAGACAGGTATCTTTAAATTTATTTTAATTTGTTCCTCATGGATGTTTTTGCCTGCATGTATGTTTGTGTGCCATGTGCATAGACAGTGTTCACAGAGGCTAGAAGGGGGTGTCTGATCCCCTGGAACTGGAGGTACAGTTTTGAGCCACTATGTGAATGTTGGGAATCAAATCTGGGTCCTCTGAAAGAGCCTCCAATGCTCTTAATGTTGAATGCATTTTTCTCTAGACTCATAGGAAGTATTTCCAATTGTCTTACATGGTAGAAGGGAGGTTAGCATAGCTCATAAGGATGTGCAATCAGATCCTTGAAGTGCTTCCATCTAACTGGAAAGATCATTGGGCAGAAGCAAGGAAAACTTGAAAGTCAAAACCTGTTGCTCCTTCTGCACTCATGAGAGCCTGAGTAGAGCCTGCTGGGGAGTCTCTGGCTAGGACTCAAGGATAGAAGGTCAGGGACATCTTGTGGTTCTTGGAGGTTCCCTTAGCACTTGGCCACCCCACAGTGGCCCCTCTATCAAGATACCCATCTCTTTTTTCTCCCTCTTTGTTGCTCCTCTCACTCAACCATCTCCTTCTCTCATGGTTTGTTCCCATCTTCCCTTGCTCACCCCCTGTTATGATCCCAATTTACTCAGCAGATCTTCTCTATTTCCCCTTCCCAGGGGATCCCTGGATGTCTCTCTTAAGTCCATCCTGTTACCTAGCTGTTCGGAGGTTGCGGTTGCACCCTGGATATTCTTTCTTTACTTCCTGTATAAAATCCACTTATGACTGAGTACATACCATGTCAATCTTTCTGGGCCTGTGTTACCTCACTCAGGATGATACTTTCCAAATTCATTTGCCTACAAAATGTAGGACATCTTATTTTTCTGCTGAGTAGTACTCCATTGTGTAAATGTACCACGATTTTTTAATCCATTCTCCAGTTGAGGGGCATCTAAGTTGTTTCTGGGTTCTGGCTATTACAAATAATGTTACTATGAACATAGCTGAGCTAATGGCTAGGACTCCAACCAATAGTAGAGAGGGTACCTAAATGAGACTTCCCCTATAATCAAATGAATGGCCACCTTAATTGTCATTATAGAACCTTCATCCAGCGATGGATATAGAAAGAAGCAAAAATCTATAGCTAAGTACCAGATTACACTCCCAGCCTAGCTGGAGAGAGAGAGAGAGAGAGAGAGAGAGAGAGAGAGAGAGAGAGAGAGAGAGAGAGAGAGAGAGAGAGAGAGAGAGAGAGAGAATATGAACAAAGGGACCAGGATCATGAGAAGGATACCCACAGAGATGGTTGACCCAAGCTATTGGGAGCTCACTGATTCTGAAATAATTGCTGAGGAACCTTCATGGAAAGGAACTAAACCCTCCAAAGTTAGAAGACTGTCAAATGGCGTGGGCAGTTTGTGGAGCCTCTTGCAGTAGAATCAGATTATGTTCCTGTGCATGATCTGACATCTTGGAGCCCATTCCCTACAGAGGAACACCTAACCCAGCCCTAATACTGGGATGAGGGACTTGGATCTACCCCAAATGAATATGCCAGACTGAACTGACCCACCATGGGATTCTTTGCCTTCCTTGGGGAATGGATAAGGGGAGGGGTGGGAGGACTGGTAGGAACTGGGAAGAGGGAAGGAAGGGGGAACAATGATAGATAGAGGGAAAACTTTTTAAATAAAAAAGAATGGAGAAAAAAAGAGTAGAAGTCAGAAGAACATCCAAAATTATAGAAGAAGAGTTGCAGCTTAAAGACAGGCAGCCAAGATGGAAGTCAAGGATGAGGAATCCTGAGAAATAAAAAGCAAAGCAGTTTGGGAAGGGGTTTAGACTGAGTAGATAATGAGAGGAAATTAAGGTGGCTCTCTGGCTGGATGACAACATCTCCAGTGCTTAAACCCTCACTGTAAGCTCAACCACACCGGTTTCCTGTGGCTTGGATACCTGGGGGAGAGAAGGAGATCTTGGGATGGGCTCTTAAGCATTGACTGCATGAAAAGAGGGAAGGACAGAGAATAGATACAAATAACTGAACAGAAATTCCAGACAGAACAAGAATCACCAGAGATCCTGAGTTTGAGACCACACGGAATCTTGCATGAGAGGCAAAAGCGATTTCACTGGGATGAGCAATCTGAGGAATATCTAGTCAGCAGACAAGAAAATAGGCCTTTTCAAAAGGTTTTCCCTCATAAGCAATGCTGCATGGATCACTGCTGGACCAAGTTATTAGCACATTTCCTTAACTTTCCTAAGACATAAAAGAGAGAATATAGTGCACAAGACAGCAGTGCTCTGAAGGCTTCTGATACATATTGTCCAAATGCTGGCAAAAATTATTTAATAATTTTTTTGTTTTATTATACAGAGATAATTGATCTCTTCTCCGTCAGTTTAGCCGCATGGTATACATTCTTCTCATTAAGGGAAACAAGGCTGGCCAAGGTTCACAGGGTGACAGAGAAAAATCAAAGCCCATGTTTTTCCGACTGCGAACCCTTTTTACCATTGATACCACTTACCACTTCCTTTATCAGAACTAGGGCAAGTAGCTCTCATGAGATCTAGGGAACCTACTCAGGTTTGGCTCAGATGTTAAAGCCAAAACTCAGTGGCTTGGAAAGTTCTTGATAATCAGGTCTTTGCTTATATCTCCATCTTTCCCCACCTGGAATTTGTAGTTCCTTTCATCATGCAATCTTTATTTTTTCATTTGAAATGAAAAGTCTGCTCTCTGCTGCCCCAGGGTCTTTGGACTGTCTATTCCTTTTTCCCCAGCCACTTTTGTCTAGCAACTTCTGCTCTTCCTTCAGACTGAACTTAAATGTCGCTTCCGTGTGATTCTTCAGTTCTATTTGATATAATCCCATTGTTTCTGTTTGTTCGGTTCTAAAATGATCTCTGAAATCACATTGGTTCAAGTCTTTTGTTCATGTCTTAATCCAAATACACTGATACTCTGTGGAAATGATTTTACCATGAGGATTCTGACCACATCCACAGAGTGACTAGGTGACAGTCAAAGTATAATTTGCAATTGGGAAATTTTTGAAGGTGCGGCCTGATTGCAGATATTGGGTCACGGAGAAAAGCCAAAGAGAAGTGTACTCGGCTTCCTGTTTCCCAGGAGGTGAGTAGCCTTGCTGTCCCACGAAGCACCCACCATGCTGCTCTGCCCTTCCCACAGGAGTGGACTGAAATCTCTCAGAGTGTGAATCGATTTTCTCAGCTGTTTTGTTATAGTCACAGGAAGCTGATTCACATGACTCTGTGTGCTTCTGCTTTACCATACAGGATTTTTAAACTGGCTCTCCAGATGTGTCTACTGATCTGTTTGTTCCAGTCATCTGTCAGGAACACAGGACATCACTCCTAATTAATTTGCAAGCCCAGAACCAGCTCTTGCTGAGTAATCTGGCCTCTTAGAATAGGCAGACACACTCCAGGTTACTGAAATCTCAGCCATTCTGAGGCGGTTTCCTACTTAACATCTGCGCCACTGGGGTATAGAATCTGTACTAAAAACAATTTTATTTATACCAGAAAGAGAGTCTCCCAGAAGCAAATGACCTTGGCTTTATGTTGCAACAGTCTTTTTTTATGTATTTCTTGATAACCCCCAGTCTTGCCCACATTACTGGGCGATGCCAGAGGGGAGGAATTAGCTGTGCTCTCCACCAGATCACCTCATGCCAGGTGGTCTTTGAGTGTATGAGGAGCCAAAACTGAACTAAGCAACCATCTTGGCAACTGACAATATTCCAAGACTCAACAACTTGCTTCCTGCCCAGCCAAAGGCATGCCACTCAGAGGCAAATGTCACCGTGGTAGAGTTGTCTTAATGAGAAAGCATGTTTGCTTCTCTTCTGGGGGAGTTTCCTAGAGCGATGCTCTTAGAAACTCCTTGGCAGGAATCCTGAGCCAGGCTTGGCATTGACAGCGTCCTCCTGCTGGCATTAACAAGCCTCTTATTTAAATGGAAATGAGCTCCCAGTGCCAGTTTGTGAGTGCAACACATCCCTTGTGTTAAACCAGAGCTTGGAATGCTACAGCCCACCAAATGTTGGCTCGGTTTCTACTTCCCCACCACACCCAGTGCAGCTCCTTGCCTTGGTTTCTCCATCTGCAGAGCTGGGAGTCCTGTGGCCCCCTTACCACAAACCTGCCTTGGAAAGCTCTAAGGGAAGGTTCTTAGATATGTCCTAATTGGGGACATTATAACAATAGCTCCACATCAAGCCCAGTCAACAAAGAGGCCTGCAGCATCCATGAAGTCCAGCGGAGGGTTGCAGATGTGGCTCCTGGCTTG
Organism: Phyllotis vaccarum; assembly: GCA_033318265.1. NCBI lineage: Eukaryota > Metazoa > Chordata > Mammalia > Rodentia > Cricetidae > Phyllotis > Phyllotis vaccarum. Next base: position 190,970,973 of record JARWLC010000002.1, read on the forward strand.
CTGGTGCTACCACAACAGTTTCCAGGGTCCTAGCTGTGTCGTACACACTCTGATACTCATGTATACTCTTTCTTTTTGCCTAGATTGCTCCTCTTTATACAAAAATGCACATGTGTACCAATATTGGCTAATATTTGGTCCTACTTAGCCATCTGCTGCTCTATTTCTAATTTTCTAGTGCCTACTGTCCATGTCTGTACTCTATTTTCGTGTTTCTCCTCGTTTTGGGGTCTTTATAAAAATGAGTCATGATTCTCCAACATGAGGAGCTTACTATTTCGTCTCCTGGTCGCCTCAATACCCAACATATGTGTACCTCATAATACGCTATATGCTATAGGCTTCTGTTTCTGTGTATCTTACACAGCTAGACAATGTGTGCGTCTTGAAGGCATGCCTAGGTCTGTTCTGGAGGCTTAGATCTTAGTCAAAATCTGAATGAATGAATACATGAACGAGTGAAGGAAAGAGTACAGAAACTTCATCTACTCAACACAATCTTACTACAAGCGTCCAAGTAGGGCCTCATTCCGTGTTGCCATCCTTCAGTCTGGCATATGATTTATAGCTAAGTGTATTAGTCAGAGTTCTCCAGAAAAAGCAAAACCAATAGAATATATATGGGAATCGGCTCACACAATGATGGAGGCTAAAAAGTTCGACCATCTGCTGTCTGTAAGCTGGGGAATCAGAAAAATTGTCATTTGGTCTCACTCCAAAGGCCCAAGACTCAAAAACTCTTCTATCCAAGGGCAGAAGATGCAACTCAAGTAGAAAGTAATACAATATGCCTTTTTGTTCTAGTCAGGACCTCAGGAAATCAAATAATCTCAAACGCATGGAGGATGATAGTTCTGCCTACTGTGAAATACTATGCTTATTCAAAAGTGCACTCTCCTTTGCTACAATAGAACACTAAAGACATGGACATTTAGAAATAACAGGAATATATTCCTCATAGTGATAATGTGTGGAATGGCTGAGATCAAGGTGCTGGCTTCTGCTGAATGAGGTGGTCTGCCTGCGTACGGTGCCTCGTACCCCACACCACAGAAGGCAGAAGCACAAGAAAGGCTCACCTCCTTCAATGAAGTCTTCGATGGCTGTTCCGAACCCTACTGTTGAGGGCTGAGCCCCCATGCCTTTAGCATTGCTTAAGAATATGGCTTCTTAATACCATAACAACTAATCTTTTAAAGGGACACATCTGTAATCATTAATATTCTTAATTCGACAGTTTCTAGAGTGCTCAAGAAGAAAAACACTTCTGGACCTACCTGTGAAGTGGCTTCTAGATTGGGCTAGTTGGGGTGAGAAAGCCCATCCTAAATGTGGATAGTAGACTGAATAGAAAGGAGAAAGTCAGAGGCTTTCCCTAATGCTCTTGGGACCCTATTCCTCTTACCGGGTTGCCTTGCCCAGCCTTAATATAATGGGAGGAGCTTAGACCTACCCCAACTTGATATGGCATGGATGGTTGATACCCATGGGAGGCCTGTCCCTATATGAAGAGATACAGAGGAGGAGTGGATTGGGGGTGGATGGAGAGAAGGTGGGGTAGGTAAGGGTGAGGAGAGAGGTGGAAGGGCAGGGAAAAAAATCAAAAATAAATACGGAGAAAGCAATCTGCATTGGCATTCATCCCATCTGCTTCCTGACTACTGATGTAGTATGACCAGCCCCTTCAGGCAGCGCCTGCAGGTATACATTCCCTGTCATAATGGACCCTCAAACTGCAAGTCAAAATAAGACCTTTTTTTTCTAAGTTGCCTTTGTCAGGTATTATTATCAAGGTGAAGACAAAACAAACAAACAAACAAACAAACAAAAAACAAAAAAACAAAACAACAACAACAACAAAAAACTAATACAAGATCCAAACCACAGCAAATAATCACAAACATGGCCCAAACTACTGTTTTCTGAGTTGTCTGAATCTTACTGATCCAAAGCAACTTGATACATAAAATGAATCATTATTCCAGGACCCACCCACTTAGACAAACTTAACAGCACATCACAGGGACAACTGAATGAGTCTATAGAATGTACTCCAAACATTAGTGATGTATCATAGAGACCCCGCATGAAAAGCATACTCGGCACTTGGAAATGGGATGCGAATGATATGAAGGAGCCCCAAGGACACTTGGGATCCAGCAAAATGTCTTTGCTATAGTACAGAACACAGCTGTCAACTCTACTACACGAGTATCTCACTTTTTTGAGTCACTTCCGCTCAGCAGCTGAGAGAAAGGTGTTTGTGAAAGCTGACCCCAGGCTAACATGATGCAGACATCACTTCCCATCTCCCAATCCCAGTTTCTAGCAGGCAGGGCATGTCCCTTTGTAGATTCTTGTGGATGGTTTGTACCAGGGAAGAGAATTCCAGGTAGCAGTGGTAACCTCACTTCACACTGGTTTGGTGTGTCCAGTGTGTTAGCATTGAATAGGCCTTTGAGGGTCATAGTTTAGAAGAGAGGGTTTTAATCAAAAAATATAGAGGGTAGGGACAAAGTTGTCTTTCTCATTTCAACCACAGAACTGATTCTTAAAGAGAAACATGTGCTCTAATAAAAAGCCTTAAAAAGAAGCATTCCGTGGAACTATATTTCAGGAGGTGTGCACATCTGTACCTGTCCATGCCTATCTACTCTCTTCCTTCTTTATACATCTTCAGCTTCTCATTAACACATAATGAATGCTTTGTTTACAGAAACAGAGAGGATACAGGCCTTACCTAAGTGTCTCTTTTCCTGTGATATGTATTTTTCTCTTTCCTAGCGGGATATTGCAGCAAAATGCTGTCTGGGAAGCTGACAAGCCCTATGTAGTCATCAGATTTACAGCAGCAAGGGGTCAGAGGCTAAGTGGAAAGTGTAGATGTAAAGCATCTAGTTCTCTGAAATACTGCCTTCTTCTGTGAAAGGGACACAGGAAGTGATCTATTGCTCTTTGGCCCTCTTTATTTAGGAGTTTCCCTTAACTTTCCAAGAGCGTAACCTCTATTCAAGATGCCTCAGACATTTGTTACACTGTGCTCATGGCTGTTTTTCTGAGGGCGGACCTGTAAATGCTTCTGTAAATGAGAGCAAAGGGAGGCTAGAGGAGTCGCCTTAGAGAGGCCACAGTTCAGCTAGGATTTGGGCTGCCTCATTAGCCATTGACCTGAGCATCTGAATCATGGAAATGGATTCTATTTCGGTGGCATCCATGCATTTCATCTTTGGAAAATACAGTACCATCTGACGCCTCGTCTAAGCCACTGCAGCAGCCTATGCTTGTACACTTCTTGTCAGAGAGGAAGCTACCTTGACCTGAGAGACTAAAATCCACAGTTAGTTAATCTATACTTCTGTTGCATTCCCAGTTGCCTGGGTTTCATACCTCTCTGTGTGTTACCCGTGAATTGTCCCCCTGCTACCCTATGTAAGAATATTGATTTAAAGCTAGACTGAGCTGATGTTAGGAGTGATACATCTAAAGTCCACAGGAAAGTCTTGGGGGTAGGTCAGCGAGAATCTATGTGACATGATGGCCAAGAAGGTTTTCTATGGACAGGGAGTGGGTGTCCCCAACATAGATCCATACACAACGTTGAAGGGAAAAGGGATACTTATTCTTAGCATATTGCCTCTAACCAGCCTGCTGCTCTAGCTCCTTAGAGGAGTAGTCATTTCACGTTTAGGAGTACTGGGTCACTCTAACTTGGGGCCCATTGAGCATCATACAATCTTAACCAAGTTAAGGCAGCACAGTGGGTCTCTGGTGCCTTGAGAGTAGGCCCATGAATGGTGTCTGTGCTCTTGACAGCTTATAGTCAGCTTATATTCACTAGAGCTTGAGATGTCAGCATGAGGACTTTGCCTCATTCTGTTGCCAGGGTCAATACAACTATAAGGCACAAACTGAAATATTCCAAATGGCGCCTGAGAAAGGGAGCAGCTGTGAGTCATCCCATAGGCTTCTCTGTGATAGTGGGCTGGAATGAGAACTGGACAGGGATCAGTAAAAGACAACCGAGGGATAGAAATCATGGACCCACACTGAAGATGAGACTGTGTGATATATGTCAAACAGGGGACTTGCTTTAACAACTACTGTTATGGTTATTATGTTAAGAATGCAATGCTTGTTTAGAATCTGGCACTTAACAGTTAGTCATAGGCACTACATAAAATTTCTATTTATTGGCATGCTACAAGACCCTAGGTTAGTTCATAGAACTGAAAAAAAAAACACTGACATGTATATTAAATATGTAGATTGTTTTATCTAAAACTATAAAACATTCAAGTTTCTTTGCCCTGTAAAATATTCATATGTATTTCTCATGTATATTTGCATAGTACACCAATTATTCACTATTACATACTATTTAAAATTTAAATATAGCTATATACTCTGAAGTCATTATATACTATCTGTGCTTAAGGTAGTAGCCCTATGATTACTGTTATGGGTAAAATATGTAAAGGCCAGAAGAAAAGTTAGAGACCCTTCTATGTGTGCAGTGTCTTCCTTTCTCCACTTTATCCTTCCGGTGTACCCAGGATAACCTCTGTGCACGGTCAGAGGCCGTTCTAATATTTTCTATTCCCCACATCGTATTCAAAACAGCTGTTTTACGAGAGCTTACCACTTATGAATTGTGCTCATAGCCATGGGACTTAGCCTTTCCATGCCTCGTTTTCTTTTGTAAATAAGGATAATGACTCTATCCCCTTTTACTTTACAGGATATTTTTTTTTAAAAAAAATCTCAAATTGCATAGGGAATGTGGACAATTTGGAAACTACAGATCCACTTAAATGCATGCAAGATATACCTCATTGCCATGGTTAGAGGTGCTGAGGATCTGCTGGTACCCTCTGGCATCTGCTTCTCCTACTGGCCAGTTCTTCTCGTCTGTCTGATCAGGCCAGCACTTAAATCTCATGTAAGTTTTGTTGTTGTTGTTTTGGGTTTTCTTTTTGTCTTATAAAAGATGTCCCAGATAAGGGGTCTATCATGGCAGTGTGCCATAGTTCATTCTCAGGGATTCTAGAAAGTACAGAGACAGGGTTTTTCCTTGTATTTCTTATCTTGTCATCTCTTTCCTATTTTCTCATCTGAATGGAAAAGGCCTCAGTTTCTATCACTGTCTGATTCCAAGTGAGCCATTTCTTGTATTAGCCAGTGTTTTGTGTGGAAATACCTGAAGTAGGACACATGTGAAGAAAATAGGCATGGATGCTCCATCACGCCAGTCTTACCACCCGAAGGATCGAGCTCCACAACATGGACCCTAGAAGAACACTCAAGCCATATCCAGAGGACAGCAACCCCAATGCCTTTGCCTCAGGCTTTCCCCCTGCCTGTTTGGGACTTCCACTCATATATATCAGAACAGGCCATGGCCACCTGTGTGATACAGAGAGATGGCTTCTTATAGAGCTCTGTGAAAAAGGCTGGAATGTTGTAGCCAGGCATGATGGCACAGACATATAATCACAGTACTCAGAGCACTGAGGTAGGTGGACAAACCAGGCTACTTAGCAAGACCCTGTCTCAAAAGAACTAAAATAACTCAAATTATGATTATATGGTTGGTTTTAAAAACTGGACTTCAGCACTTTGGGCAAGGCTCCAATAATGTCTAGTGCAGCAGTTCACAACCTGTGGTCGCATATTAGATACCCTGCATATTTACATTGTGATTCCTAACAGTAGTAATAATACAGTTATGAAGTAGCAAGGAAACAATTTTGTGGTTGGGGTCACTGCAACACAAGGAACTGTATTAAAGGGGCACAGCATTAGGAAAGTTGAGGGTCACTGGGCTAGTGTGCTGTGTTAGGTTTCTGACCCGGAGTTTCCCTGCTCTTTTCTTCCTGTTCCCAGAGTTTTCTTAATCTGGTAGCCCTGCCCACACTTCCTGTCTGCCTTCAGCCAATCAGTGTTTTCATTAAACTAGTAGGTGGGACAGTTATTTACAATCTAACAACACATAATCCCATTTCACTAGTGTCTTGCATATTGGGTTTTATGACCCCTTTCTGGAGATTATAGATATGTAAAGAACTATAAAATGGGACATTTTACATATTTAAGCAGCCCACTTATAATTTCATGCCTGCCTAAGCACCCATGGGAGTTCTTGTTGGTGGTTTTTCACATCATGCACTTAGGGAGGCTCTCTTTGCTTGAAAAGATTCAGTTACACCAACCTCACTGGGTTGGTAAGCTTTCATTTCAAGGTCTAGTGACACGTATACAGTGAGTTTTGTGGCATTTAACTGTTCAAGATACTTGTCAGATTTAACAAGCCATGGTGCTAAGACATAGTCCATTGGAGAACAAGCAGAATTGAGGAAGATAAGCAGAGACTTTATATAGGTGCTCACACCAAAGACTCATTTATTCAGAGAGCAACCAAGGATGCAGACATTAGCGAAGTCAGTTGTCCAATGTGAAGTTATGGTGGCTTTTTAGGTTTTGTTTTACACTAGTAAGATCTTATTTTTCATGGGAGCCATGGATTTGCCCTCAACCTCTATATGACGTGATTTTTCTCTCTGTAACAATTGCTTGGGACTAAAGGCTCACGGGAAAATGAACCATTACCCTTGTTAATGCAATGTGCGTCAATGTTGAGGGAGGAAGATGGTCACCTTCAGCATTACATACAACTAAGCTCTTTCCTTGTGTTGAACTTGAGCCTGCACACACCACATAGCAGTTAATGGTTCTCCCTTCCTCCAATAAGAGCAGAGACCACACTGAAAACATAAAATCCCATCTGGGAAAAGACCAAGAGATCAACCATTCAGTGTTCCTGGGCAGCTGGGATCCTTCTGAAGCACCCGTTTCCAAGAGACTCAATCTCTTTACTGTCAAGGAATTTACCCCACCCCCACCTGTTAAATTTTAAACTTGCATCTCTAAAAAAGGTTTTAGTTTTCCCCTGTTCAATATTTGGTGTACACTTTAACCCACTCATTCTGGTTGTGTCCTCTGATGCCACACAGGAAAAAACTATCAGCAAATTACCCCCCCTTCCCCTCATGACAACTTTTTTGATTTGAACATTGCAAACTATTTTAATTTGTTTTCTGTTACTGTGGCAAAATGTTCTGAATAAAATCACCGTGGAAAGGAAAGGCTTTAATATAGCTTACCCTCCCAGGTCATAGTCTGTGCTCGAGAGAATCACAGTAAGCACTCAAGTAGGAAATGAAACAGAAACCCCTCCCCTCTCCTCCTCTTCCCTTCACCCCACCCCCAGCTTCTTCAGCCAGCTTTCTTCCACAGCCCAGTCTCACCTGCCTAGGAATGACACCACCCACAGTGGGCTGGGCACTCCGACTATAATTAGCAATTGAGAAAATGCCTCAGTGTGATCCAAGCAGCTGGGATTTCTTCAGATAACTTGGGGCAGTAACAAGTTAACAGCTGAAACTAAGTAGAAAATATTCTCTTAAAGAAGTATTTTTTCAGTTTTCTTACAGTATGTTAGATAGTTTACATTAACCTCCCCTTCATCCTACAATTATGCTATGGAATTAGATACTTCCACATACATTAACCTATTAGGAATTAGAAAGATGGCATTCTGAAAGGCCACTCACCTTGAAGGTAAAGTATTCAAGATAAGCCCTCAAAGGCCAGTTACTTCCTTGAATTTTTTTCCAGTTTCCATGTACAATGAGCCTGCCAAGTCCTCTATGGATAATATTGATCAGCTATTATGAACTTTTTCCAAGGCTTCAGTTAAGCCACAGAGTCTTTGAAGAGCTATCTGGTCCTGTGTGATCGTTTACAGCATCACTTTAACTATTATACAAATAAAACTCCACGCCTACATAGATCACACACCCCTACGGTTCTAGAGTCTTTGGTACAGAAAGATACAATTGAAGATACCAAGAGAGACCTTATATTGGTTGTATCTATCAATACACCCATAAAACATTTGATCTGCAATGCTCTCTGCTTATAGAGTGTGTCAGGGCAGTGGTGGCACAAAGCTACTGGGAACAAATATAGACACCCACAGTCAGATATTCACTGAGGGGGGGGGGGGGAGAGAGAGAGAGAGAGAGAGAGAGAGAGAGAGAGAGAGAGAGAGAGAGAGAGAGGGAGAGGGAGAGGGAGAGGGAGAGGGAGAGGGAGAGGGAGAGGGAGAGGGAGAGGGAGAGAGAGAGATTGGAACACTCAGCTCTAAATGGGAAGTCATTTCAGAAATCTCCATGAAAGAGGAGACAATGAAGAGCCAGAGCAGATGAGGACACCAGGAGACCAAGCTCTCTAAATCAACTGCACGAGCTCCTATGAACTCACAGAGACTGGAGCAGCAAGCACAGGTCCTACGTAGGTCTGCACCTGGGCCTCTTCGTACATATTAGAGCGTTCTGCTTAGGGTCTTATGGGATGCTTGAGTGTGTGAATGAGTGGGGGTCTGATTCTTGTACCTTCTCTTCGCTGTTTTCCTGTTGGTTTCCCTGTTCAGCTCCAGTGCTTCTTAGCTCCTTTAATTTTATGCCATTATGTTTTGTTATCTCTTAGAACCTTGTTCTTTTCTAACGAAAGACAGGAAGGGAGTGGGTCCTGATGGGGATGGGGAGAGAAGTAAAGAGGGGAGTAAAAAACAGAATCACCCACAGTCAAGCCTTGAAGGTCAGAGGGTGGCGACCTACGCCTTTAATCCTATCATTAAGACAGAGATCTTTCTGGATGTCTGTGGATTCAAGGCCCAACAGCCTAGCAGTGGTAGCTCACACCTTCAATCCAAACTCTAGGATTGTGATACAGAGTTGAAGAGGAAGTGAAACAGCTGTGCAGGGAAGACATTTAAAGCCTGAGAAGGCAGAAATTCATTCATTCTGTAGAAGCGGCCAGTCTGGCTGAGAACCCTTGAAGACGGCATTTGTCCTATTCCACCTGAGAAGTTGGCTGGGTGACAATTGACTGTGGTCCGTTTCCTCTCTCTGATATTCCAGCTTTCCCCCAATATCTAGTTCTGGGTTTTTATTATATGTCAACTAGAATTTGTACAAGAACTTATGCACCTCAAAAACCCCCCAAACAAACACCAAGTCTTTAACCCTCAATAGTATTAGAAATGCACTTCCTTGCAATATTTTAAAGGAAGAACAATGTTCAAGTTTCAGAGTTGGCACTTTGCTCTCTAGATACCCACTACAGTTTTCTCGTCTGTCTTTCTTGTTACCTGTTCCTGTAAATGATGTTATCTTTCCACATGTCTTCATTCGATCATGAAGTCATCATGGCATGTTTACTCTTCTGTGCTACTAACAAAGGCTGTAAGAGACATGGAATTGCAAATGTATCAAAACTAGATATCAGATATTATTGACATTGTAGTCTGTGGCCACCCACCTTGCAGGAATTGCTCAAACTATAGCCTCTCTATAAATAGTCACTTCTCTAATTCCATCACTAGATGCTTATTCTTTTTCATCCTCAAGGAAAAGGAGAAATCTCTTCATGTGCACATAGAAATACCAGCATATGGAAGAAACCACCATGCACAGCAATATATGGTGGCTTAACTCCATACTTCCAGAATGATCCTTCCAATACATTATTCTCTGCTTATGTTAATAGAAAAGAAAGAATCTTTGCTAGTGTAGCAAAGACAGAAAGGGATGAGGAAGAGGAAGGTGGAAAGGAAATAAGTGAGAGAAAAGGGAGGGGAGGGAGGGAAGGAGGAGGAAGATGCAGGGAGGTAATTGGTTCATACACAGGAGGTCGTACGATGGCACCCTCAGAACATCAATTTCTTAATCAAAAGTCCCTTCTAAAATAGTCTTAGGGCAGAGTTCATCTAAACTTTTAAAAATGAGACTTTAAGTTAGTAAACAAAGTAATGGGCTTCATTTTGCCATTTACACACATCCTTTATTCTGATTTGTCTCTCACCCCCTTTTTATAGTCTCCATCTACACCCTTCTTCCTACACTCTCCACATTGTGGTCTCTTTTCTCTCAATAATACTATCCATTCTGTTCCCAAGGCAGAGTTTCAGCTAGCCCAGAGTTCAGCTGCAAGTCCATACACTCCTAACTCACGAATGCAAAGAAAACAGGAGTTGCACAATGATTAAAACAGGGATCTTGAATCTCCATCCTGATGCTAGAGACCTTAAAATGGGGAGTTAGCTTCAAATTATTAAGGTGTATAGCAGCAAAAAAGGGACAGCCCTTCCTTGTCAATCATAAAGGACAGGATGATAACACTATGACAAAAGACAGATAATAAGGGAGAAACACGTACTTAACATTTGTGTATGTGTGCATGTGTGTGGGTGTGTGTACGTGCCTGTGCATGCGTGCATGTGCATGTGTGCATGCATGTGTGTGTTTATGTGTGTGTATGCATGTGTGTGTGCATGCCTGTGCATACATGCATGCATGTGTGCATGCATGTGTGTGTGTGTGTATGTCTGTGTGTGTGTTCATGATGTGGGAATCTCCAGAAGTGAAGAAAATCTTTTGTATCCAGGTCCAAAGAAGAATGGACAACCATGTAGAAATGAGAATGGATGAAAGTCTTTGATAGAATTGTGACAGACTGAAGGTAAAACTGCCTGCATTTGGGCTTGCGCTGATTCCTTTTGGTCATTCTTTGTGAAGATCCTTCTATAAAGTCATGGGACATGACACTTGTCACAGGAGGGGCTGCAGAGAAGAAGGAACACAGCAAGAATGTCATCTTTCCAGCTTTTACGGCTTACTTTGAAGGAGAGAGGTTCTCGTGTCCATGATCTACATTGTGGACAGACATCTAGGTTTCTGTGAATCACTTGGTGCAGACAGATGAGAGATAGAAGACAAGAGAAAGTTATAAACTTGCTTCCAAGGCTTCTAAGAAATTCAAAACAGCCTAGCAAGGAGCCATCCTTTGGGGTGCCAACCTTGACATTCAGAACAAGCCTGTGTGGGGTCTTGCTGCTCTCTCAGGCAGCAATCATCTAGTGCAATATATTCAGGAGACAGTTTAAAAAAATCTTTTCCCCATTTACTGCTTTAGAAACAGAATCCACGGCCTAATTGAGAATCCTTTCTGCCTAATTACTCCATTCCCATTTTTTTTTAAGCAGTGGAGTTGCTGTGGAATTATGTGCTGTATAATTTCATCATTTAGCAATATGTAAATTGATGGAAGAAAAGAAGAAGGATGAAGCATGGAGCCCGAGCTGAAGAGCCGGCGTTCTTGTAAATTTCTCTGTAGCAGGATGGGCGAGGAGCTGTGGGCAGACCTCCTCACCCATTCTGAGACACCGGAGAGCTTGGTTTGAGTTCCAATCTCTGCATCTAGGCATCTTCTTGGGCTCCTAACTTCTTATCTGTCAAAATTTTACCCAGCATCTACTACAGCTCCTGGTTCAAAGTAGAGTCTGCATGAATGAACAAAGGAGATCCTGGTCTGCCTCCCCCATGAGCTGTTCAACAAAATAAAGTCATAGGATGACCCTGGACACTTCTAAGAAACTCTAAAACATGGATAATGTATGAAGTGCCTTGGAGCCTAAGGGAGAAGATATTAGTTAATGTCAAAATGAAATAAAACAAAAACCCAAACATAGCAAACACCTTTCCTTGTCTTGAGGTCTGCTTCACGGAGTGCAAATGAAGCATTGCTTTAATGTGCCAGTGTCTACCACAGATGAAGTCACTTTTAACTTTCTTTGCTCTCTGGCTTAGTCTACAAATGACAAAGAGGTAGGATATGGGCTCATTTTCTCCGTGGGTTTAGGGAAACTCTTCTACAGCATGCATTCCCAGATGCTGCTCACATCTGGAGCTAGCAAAATAGTTCCTTCCAGGGTGTCATTCTCAGTTTGGCAGAGGAGACACTACCCACAGTGGGGTGGACAACTGAGAAAATGCCTCACAGACTTGTCTACAGTCCATTCTTATAGATGAACTTTCTTAACTTAGGTTCTTTCTTCCCAACTCTTGGTGTCAAATTGACAAAAACTAACTAGCACTGTAGATAAATAAACAAATAAACAAATAAACACATTGTGAAGTTGATAGGGGGAATGTTGGCAGTGGGGGTAGATATGATCATATTTCATTGTATACCTATATAAGATTCTCATGAATTAAGAGAAGGTAATTAAAGAATCCAGCTCACCCCCTTTCATTGGGCAGCATGCACACCACAAAATGAGCCTTAGCAACCATTTCTCATTGAGTGCAAAGCTTTGTCATATTTGTGGCCTCCATACAAGGGAGTCTTTGGGAAAGTACACACTTTGGTATGACTGGACCTGGAACTGAACATTGGCTCTGCCAAGTGCAGTCATGTAATTCATCTTTAAAAGAGGGATAATATTAATCACCTATATTTTATGTTACACATAAAAGGCTGTGGGGTTGTGGCTAAGAACCAGACCAGACAGAGCCCATGTTTGATGGAAGAATCAAGAAGTAAATGCAGAAACAAGTCTGCAAATAGTTTCATGTTCTCCACGGATGTAACAAATCAAACAGCTTGGCATTCTTTAATAGATTTGGTGGTGACTTAAGGCCTCTCCGAGCAGGTTACATGATCTGGAGTTGAAAGGGAGATAATGAGACAGTTAAGAACCAGAAACTACTCAAGGCCTAGTAACTGGGACTGAAGACCAGGTTTCAGCAAGCTCTCATGGCTTGTTTTCCAGTATTTGTTCAGAACAATCATATCTCAAGTCTCACTATTCTTGGTGTTCATTAACAGTGGCTGGGTTAAACAATTCAGGGAAGACCCTTGACGAGGTCAATAATAGCTAATGTGCAGCCATGAAAAAGTCCCATTAAGTCTATTTATTAAATTCAGGGGAGGGGGAAGGCCCATGGATGACATAAATACATATCAAATATCCTTTTTCCATCACCATAGATATATGGGACAGTGACAGTGTACCTAGTTTAGTGAAAGGTGCTGCTGGCATCGCAGACATCAATTATATAGAATCCGTGCTCTCAGGAAATTATGAGCATGGTGAGAACAGAGTTTTAAGTATATATATGTTTATAATAAAAAATAAACATTGCAGGCAGAGAATCATAGAACATATACAAGCAAAAGAATGGAAAGAAAGCTTTCTTATTGAAGGTGAACACTTTTTGGAGTGGGTAGCACTTGTCTAAACTTTGACAGGCTCATATATTCACCCTATAGATATCTTCTATCCTATTAGTGTTTCAATAAATATTCCCTCCCCTTAGCTTACAAATCTAAGTGGAAGGAAATGTGGTGGAGGCAGGGAAGTCTCGGAGTTTGCATGCATCCACATGGAGGGACACGTCTCAGTCTTCTTACTGACTCATTCGTGACTCTCTTCATGGACCTGGACCCTGCACAGGTCAACTCTGATCACAAGCACACAGAAGGATCTGTTGGGGTTTCATTGAAGAGAGAATCCACAATGGCTCCCTTAATTACAAGGAAATGTCATGTTTGGGGCTTGGGAGACAGTCTGGATCCTCTTGTCAAACTCATCTCAGCACTAAGAACCAGAGTTTTGGTCAAATGATGAAATTTATTTAGGAGTCTCTGTGAACCATAACCATTATGTCAGAAAAACTAGAGATGACCGGATGAAGGCTCTGATCTCTTCAGATTCATTGGGATGTTGGATGTTGGCCCTTCCTGTTGGCATTTCCTTCTCCGTGTCCCCCAAGGCAGTTGGGGCCCAGCAGATGCGCTAAATCTATTTCATTTCCTCTCTTCCCTCATTTGCTCGTTTCCCCATGCAAATTTTGACTGATGGTTTATCTAATTAGCACTTGGAGCTAAGGCACCAAATCGCATTATTCCTTTCATGTACCTGGCTTATCACTACTTTTTCTGCTTTCTCACCATCTACATAAAATGACTTGCCGAATCCTGACACATTTATATCCCCAGTGTTTAAATCTTTCCCACAGTTACAGCCTAAATGCCAGTGTGTGTCACCTGTCTATCACACAACTTCTAGAGAGCCATCTTGCCCTACCTGCCTTTCTTGTACATTGTCTACACTATTGGTGGAAAGATTTTTCAGAAAGATGAAATATTCCTATAATACTGTTGCTCCATAGGGAGCATGTCTTAGTCACTCTTATTCCATCATTAAAACACCATGACCAAAGCAACTTATAAAAGAAAGCATTTAATTTGGGGCCTATGGTTTCAGAGGGCTAGATTCCATGACCATCATGATGGGGATCTTGACAACAAGCAGGTGGACAGGCATGGTGCTGGATCAGTAGCTCAGAACTTATATCTTGAGACTGTGAACTCCATGTCTTTTTGAAACCTCAAAGCCTGTCCCCAGGGAAATACCTCCTTCACAAGGCCACACTCCCTAATCCTTCCCAAACAGTTCCACCAACTAGAGACCAAGCATTCAAATATACAAACCTATGGAGGTCATTCTCATTCAAACTGCCACAGGATACAAATGGCTTCATATGGTAATCATGATCATCCCCACTGTTGCCCGGATACTACATTCATTTTATGTTTTATTCACACTCTAGTATCTGTTTCCTCTGTTCAACTATGTAACAACACCTCATCATTTCTTCAAGGCAGTTCAACTGTCACATTCTTTGTGACAACCTTCTTGACCCCCAGCCTTGTATTGGAATTCACTCTGATCCCTGTCATGTAGTAAATTCCTTCCAAGTGAAACATTCCTCTAGAGAAGAGGGGAGAGGCTACTACGTTTTAGCAAATGAACTTCATACATCTGAGAAAGGCAAAACATGCAAGATTCACAAGACCTGACCAGAGGTTACAGATGCAGTAACAGACACTGGGGCTAGAGACTATCTACAGCCAGCTCAGCTGCTAGGAAGGAGAATCTTGTTTCTGTTGAGTTGCCTCCAAATTGTTTAGAGAGCTTCTGGGATGCAGCTTTAGTGAGCTTCTGGGGTTGGGATGGGCTTTTCTCGGATGCAGCTGCTTTTGAGTCATCCCTGCTCCTATAAATAACCCCCCACCAATATTCCTGTAAGTAATCCCAATAAAGTCATTGATTCATCAAGCCAGACTTTGGTGTAATTGTTACTTTAGTCTGTCTTGGGTTCCCCTTCTGAGATGAGTAGGAGTGTGTGTGTGTGTTTTCCCAGCAAAGGTCTCGCACAACTGCTTCTATTGTGTTTTCCAAGCTACTAATTGTTCTTTTACTTAGTAAATAAAATAATGGCACTCACTATCATCATTATCATTATCATTATCTTCTGAACCTTTGAATATGTGATTTTACCTAGAAAAAGATCTGCAGGTGTAATTAGGTTAAGGATCTGCAGATAAGAAGATTAGTTTGCATTATTAGGCAGACCCAGTACAATCACAAATGTCCTTATAGGATGGGGGTGGGGGAGGTCAAAGAGAGGATGCTTCGCCATGATTTTAGAAGATGGGGCAAGGCAATAGGAGCCAGGGAAGGTAGGTGGTCCCTAGGAGCTGGGAGAGCTAAGCACACAATATGGAGCCTCTAGAAAGATGAATCCCTGCTACCCTCCAGAACAATGTGATAGCACTTTGGTGCTGTTTGGAGATGGGTAGTAATTTGTTTATACCTCAATAGTAAACTAATGTACACTACTTATATTTATTTGCTTTTTTTATTGTATTGTTCTTTAAACAATAAACTCTTTGAGAATAACTCATTGGGACTGGTCAGATTGATTGTTATACCCATGAGGTACCTGGCACAAGAATCTTCACGTGAGATTCCTAATCTGACTTTGAGTGTAAATGTCATACTAGGAGTATTCGAATAGAAATAAAACCAAACCATCCATAACGAGATTGAAACAGTAGTGCATGTGAACCCAGGTGGGCTGAATATACGTGTATGGGCGTCATTTCATCTTGACAGCTTTCATGGGAGAATGCTGCCAGACCCAATGCAAGCCTCAGTGGTGGTGGGAGGTTTACCAAGCAGCTCTTTAAGGCTATGTGCTTTGCGGCTATGTCACCTTATTGGTACTCTATTTGGTTTTGGTTCTTTAATTTTCTACAGAAATATATGTGAGTACCTGGTAAAAAAAAAAAGATGAAGCCCATGGTCTTAGCTGGTTCTCTCAGTCAGTTACTTCTTCTCAATGCATCCCTCTCTCCCAACACACACACACACACACACACACACACACACACACACACACACACATTTAACAACTATCAAGAGTATTCTGTGGCTACTATAAGGATGTAGAGAAGAAAAGGACAAATCGCTGGATGACAAAGTATATGCATCAGAAAAAGGAGAGGAGGTACACAGGTGGAGAGGTGACTTTGACCTTAGGTGCTATTATTACTGTTACTATGATACAATACACTGACAAGTGCAACATAAAGGAGAAAGGGTTGACTGTGGCTCACACTTCACGGGTATAGTCCATCATGATGGGAAAATACAGAGAGTGGGAATCAGAGGAACTGGTCACATCCATCCACAACCAGGAAACAGAATAAGTGAAATACCTGCTGATGCTCAGTTCTCTTTTTCCATCTTTAGGACAGTCCAGGATCTCAAGTGGGAATTGTGAATTGCTTACTGTGGTGCTATCAGACTCATGTGGATTCTCATGTGTGATGCTTCAATCTAGCTCTGACACTCACTCAAAAAGATCATCTGATTTAAATTCAGACTCCCACAAAGAAGACATTTCCTTTAAATTCAATTCAGTGGGTGAGTCTTCATGTTGTATTTAATATCATGTAATAAAGATAATCCAAAATAAATAATAAATGAATAATGTTTAAAAAGATAAGCTTCCAACAGTTGTGTCTGGGAGGTCCATCATTCTGATGATTCTAGATTCTGTTAATTTGACAACATCGACTGCCACAAGGCTATGCTAAGTTGTGCACTGCATGGATTTTCTTCTTTATCATTTCTGTAACTTTTACCACCTAGGCAGCACTGAGGAAATGGTGACTGTTCTTTGCTTTATCCTCAAGGCCCAAGCTTTCTTTCCTTGAAGTGTTATGCTCAACACAACACACGCAACCTCTAGGGTTTGGGCTTCCCACACAGCAGCATAACTTTTTAATGTAATGGTCTAAATTAGTGGTTCTCACCTTCTCAGACATCCTGCCTATCAGGTATTTACATTATGATTTATAAAGAGTAGCAAAGTTACAGATGTGACATAGCAACGCAATAATTTTATGGCTGTGGGTCACCACATGAGGAACTGTTATTACAGGGTCACAGTTGAGAACCACTGGTCTAGACAGACAAAAGTTAACCTTTTCCAAAGCAAAGGGAAGTCAGGATCCCTTCTCACTGGCACTTAGTTGGTCCAAATGATTAAACTCTCTTTACCACAAATCATGGTTGCTCTGTTGCTAATTTACTGGGTGATTTGAAAAATTCCCATTCAGTCTCTAATGATTTCTGTTTGTCCCTGCCTATCTTCTATGGGTATTGCGGAAATAAATGTGATAATAATATAAGGGATGTTGCAGACTAAAAGGTATTTTTATGTGCTGCCCTTAAAGTAATAATAGTTATTTTAATATAATATTTACTTGAATAACTATTGCCTTCTCACTATTATTAACATGGGAATGTTGGTATTTGCTTCCAAGAATCAGGCAGCTGTCATTTTTCAAGTGATTTACTTGCTACAAGATTAAAAAAAAAAAACAAAACAAACAAAAAAAAAAACCAGGCTACATCAGGATGCACTCAAAGCCCTCTTCCCTAAACAGTCCATTTTTCCATGAGGATGACAATATCAGATGTATCTATTATGAAAGTGCTTATTGGAACACAGAGGGATGGCCTAGTTCTGAGCCTTCCATGGGAGTGGTCTTATCATTCACACTTAGATGGTGGATCTGCCTCTGTGCAGTAGGTGACCAGAACCTACCAGGATCAGCTGTTGGATCCCATGGTTGTAGTGGAATTATGTTGTTCCATTGTAAATAATTGTCCTACCCACTGACTTAATAAAAACACTGATTGGCCAAAGGCAGACAGGAAGTATGGGTGGGGCTATCAGACTAAGAAAACTCTGGGAACAGGCAGAACAGAGCAGAAATGCCACAGAAAAGCCACAGAGACGTCAGAGATGCCACAGATGCAGAGGACAACTATGCTGCTCTGAGAAAAGGTACCAAGCTGCATGGCTGAATAGGGTAAGAATCATGGGTTAGTTTAAGAGCAAGAGCTAGCAAGTTATATGCCTGGGCCCCAGGTCAATCAGCGTACAATTAATGTAAGCACTTGTGTGTTTCACTGGGACTGTGGGTCTGCAAGTCCCGGCTACAAGGCTAGCTAGGCAAGAAAGTCCAGGCCAGAAACCTAATACAGCACATGGTAGCCAGTCTGTAGACCCTTTTTGATTTAGATGCCTGTCATTCATAGTTATGTGTCTCTCTTTTGACATGGCTGGTCTAAACATGCTTACCTTCTCAGACTCCAAGGAAGTAGGTTGTGACTTTCAGAAGGACAACTTCTGTCTTTTGTTGTTGGTTTCTCAAAGTGCTTTTGCTCCTACTAATTATAAGTCCCAGGTTGGCTTTCTTAATGACCTCCATCTCCCTTGGTGATGAAGTATAATCAACAAAGTTTCAATGTTATTTGTAAATGCTGCAGCTTAGCAACAGGGGTTCTCTGTTATCCATGATTAGATATTAGTTCAAAAGACAACCTGACCCTGTATTACTGTTTTCAAGATGAACAACTACTGCCAGTTTGATGGACAGTTGGTCCTGGGAGATGAAGGTCTCAGCCCTGGTATTTATTGCCCATGTGACACATTATTTCTCTTTTCTCTGTAAAATGGGCACATAAAAATCTCTTTGCAGCAAATGTCACCTTTATATGTCGTAGTAGCTAGAAAGTGTTGTGCCAAGATTAGGTCAGTGTAGAAGACTCTGCTGGAAGATTTTAGAGCTTGAAACAAGAAAGGTATATATTCACTATTTTTCACTGGTTGTCCCTACTGATGGCAGGGGAGGGGCATGGATGACAGAGTTGTGAGAACAATTTGCACAGACTATGCCTTTGACCTTAGGAGAGGTTGTCCTTGTCAGGCTATCACTTGTGATGACCACCCACATAGTCCCCTTTCCAGGCCTTTCCCAGCCTCTGTCTTATGAGCTGATAAGGACAGTGCTGCTAAAGAGACTTAGGGAATTTAAAAACATGCCAGCATCATTAGGCCAGAGGCTTTCTAACGTCCCCTCTGTTACGTACCAAAGTAAGCTAGATTTTAAAAGCCGGATAAATGAATAGTTGCAGGGGAAAATGACATTCTAAAGACAAACCACCGTTACTTCTTAGATAGGGGATAATTTGAGTAGGAAACTAAGTAGGTAGAGCAGGTCAGTGACAATCGTCACAGCCTATGCATACTGAAGGGAAGTTTGCAGGTCAGGTGAGTTCTGTGCCCACTCAGGGCAAGACTGGGCCGTCACCTCCTCCTCGCCAAGCCAAAGGGTGTGTACTCATTTTTTAAATTATTTTTATTTTATTTTATTTTATTTTTTTAAAAGCAGTTTCCACTTCAAAGCCCTGGGATCCACCTCTGACTGTAACTCCTAACAAACCCTGGGCACAAGGAATCAGGCTGGCCTCCCTTGTGTGCGGAGAAGCGCCTGGTTGGAGCAGATGGAGTGTGTCTATCATGGCGGCTGCATAACCAGTCTGGTCACTTCAGATGTCTCTCCAATTAACACTCAGGGAGGCGGCCAACTGCTCAAGCAGCAGAATGTGATGGTGGAGAAGATGGTGGGAAGGCCTGGGCCCGATGCCACACCTATTATCTAAGCCTCCTGCCTGAGGAGAGAAGGAGTGGGAGGGGCCAGCCAGACTTCACAGAATGTGGGAGGTGGGAGGGAGGGTGGGTAAGAAAGGGAGGTGAGATGCCTGCTCAGATTTCTTTAGCTGCCAAGTCCTAGAAAGTTAGAGATGAGAAAACTCATTCACTAACAGCCCTTACTACACATTTGACTTCCTCATCTTGCTCTTGTGCTGGACACAGGGCGCTGTCACCTCTTGCTTCTTACCTCTTTAAGGATCTCTCTGCTTTCTGTTATTTTATTTTCCCTCTCAAAATCATGTCCTACAAGCTAGAGAGCGAGATCTCTGAAGTACAAACATGATTGGTTATAGAGTCCTCTTGTAGCAGTAGTTCCTCATTACTTGGGCCAGGGGTAGGGGGTAAACCCCGTAGCCCAGTGGTTCTCAACCCGTGGGTCGAGACCCCTTGGGGGTTGAACTACCCCTTGACAAGGGTCACCTAAGACATCAAAAACCACAGATATTTACATTACAACTTATAACAGTAGCCGAACTGCAGTTAGGAGATGGCAACAGAAATAATTTTATAATTGGTGGTTATTATAACATGAGGAACTGTATTAAAGGGTCACCGTATTAGAGATCTTGAGAACCACAGTCATAGCCCAACATACAAGTTCCTGGGGAATCCCACTTCACCCTTCCATCATCCCACGGTGTCTAGTCACTGAGGGAATCTTTCTGAAATTCCCCAATTCTCTCCTTTGCATATTTCTTTCTCTGGGTTCTTTTTCCACTTGGTCAGAGAAGCTCATAGCTTTTCAATCCCAATTTAGATATCACCTTTCCTGAGAGCTATTCCTAGATTTGTACACCAAGTTCTGTGTTCTAAAACCTGACCTGCCCATACCTGCTTGGTAAGCACTATGAGAATTTTCACCTTCTTCCAAGTTGGTCCTTACATACCTCACCTCTCTGCTTCACCACTTGAGATTTCAGGGAATGGGGGATTGTTCTGCTGCCAGAAGCAAGATGGACTTTGACCACAGATTTTTTGGGGTTTTTTGTTTGTTTGGTTTTGGTTGTGTGTGTGTGTGTGTGTGTGTGTGTGTGTGTGTGTTTTGTTTTGTTTTTTTCAAGACAAGTTCTCTCTGTGTAGTCCTGGCTGTCCAGGAACTCACTCCATAAATCAGGTTGGCCTTGAACTCAGAGATTGACTTGCCTCTGCCTCCCAAGTGCTCGGATTAAAAGTGTGCAGCACCACTGCAGAGGGATAACAGATGTTTTAGTGTCCTCCAGAATCATTTTCCCCTGAGATGTTCCATGTTTTCTTTAGCAAAGACCCTGAATACGAGCTGCCTGATCATAGGAGCCCTTTTCTATAAACCAGCATAGAAGGAGGAAGAGATGCACTTGAGTCCATTTATACAGGGGATCTAGAATGCTGTACCCTCACTCCCACAGCAACACTCCCACACCTTTGGTAGTTTAAGTCAACCCCTTTCCTGCAAGAAAGATGCACTCTCTGGACAGGGTAATTGTGTGAGTGTAAAGAGAAACTTCAGTTCGTCTGGTGTGTCAGTTCCTCAAGCTCGTGGAATTCTTAGGTTTGTGGGTATTGAGAGATGTGCCACATGGAGTGGGCAATGGGAGGGAAGGGCTGTCTAAATACACCAGAAGGCCAGGGGCAGATACAGAGTGAGTTATTCAAGGAAAAACAAATAGAATTATCTATGGCACTCACTACTTTTGGTGGGAATGGTATCTAAGGGTCTTATGAACCAGGCAATGGCAGACTTTTAGAATCTTCCTCCTTCAAGCACCTAGGAAATCCCACCAGTGTTGTTCTTGGGAGGAAAATTTAGCCATGAGTAGCTTTTTATTCCTGAAAAATCAAAACAGCTCCTCTGTGTGGGCCTAGCTTCCAGAGGCAGCTTGGAGCATGCTTCCCTGTGCCTAGATGTGTTAAGGTATTAGAGAAGAAAGGGATGTCTGAAGGTCACACTGTGGGAGATCCAAACCCCCTGAGCCTGATTTATAGCCCTCTGCTCAGCCCACAAAAATCCCCAAATTTCTTCTCTGTGAGCCAGTACTGCTCAGAGCTGGGAAATGAGATCTAAGCAGTGGCTTTTTCTGGGCTTACGTATGAATTCTTCCTTGAGGTGATGGCAGCAAGGAAGAAAATAGTTCTTAAAAGTGTGGGCAAGAGAACACCAGGATGAGTCAGAAAACAGTGGCCTGGAAGGGGCTGGAGATCATCCAGCCTGATGTTCCCTTTGGATTCTGCTCTTAACCTTTTTATTTTATTTTTTTCTTACCAGGACTTCCAAGTAAAGTCTTATAGGGAAACCCAACCCGCTAAACTTAAAGACAACTGTTGAAGGCTACTGTGGACCAAGGTTCTGTTCCACCTGTCTGAGTTTCCCATGGAGATTGTGAACCCCCTGTTTGGATCTCTGGGCTTTGCAGAATATAGACTGGATACCTCTACCTCTGGTGTGCTACAATGCCACCACACCAGACATGGGATGGCTGATGGGAGACTTGAGGTGCCTAGTTACCCCCCTTCGGCTTTTTTCTTCCTCTTGTAGTCTATGTTAGATTCCATGTGAACCCCATAATCTTAGTCTTGTCTTAGGGTTCAGCGTTTAGTAAATCTCATTTTTAGCAAGGAAAAAGGCTTCAAAAGCATTATAGTGTCAGCTCCAGGAAATTAGCAGTCGGACTTGTACCCTAGCTCCTGGGCCCCATGGCGTGTTCCTTCTCTGCAAACTTGAGATCATTCTTCCCATTCCTCTGGGCCTGAGTCCCCTGCATGTATAAAGTCTCCTGGGCTGGGCTCCAGTTTTCTTGTTGGTATAACATGAAGAGAAAATTCACTTTTGTTCTTTACCTTAGGAAGGCCTGACCTTTCTCTGAGCCTGGCCCTGGTGTGAGGATGTGTACCGTCTCCTAGGCCCTTGGAACCCAACCCCTGCTTAAATCTCTGTTCCCTTGCTCCCAAAGATGCTGACCACACATCCTCTGCTTATAATTCAGGACATACCTATAAGCATTCTTGACACAAACTAATATTTTCGCCTCTTGTCTAGACTTGTTTCCCTGACAAACTTTTCATGTGCACAAGTGTTTGGAGAAGCGGCATGGAGGTTGAAGGTTAACTGTGCTCAGGCTCTTGCGGGTCTGTAGTGCAGCTCCTCTAAGCCAATCCCATAGCCCTTTCAACTGTGAGCTCCTAGGCTCTCTGTCAGAAACCCATCACTGGGCATTGCCATCTGGTTCATTATAGGTCAGATGAGGCACATTGGTATGTTTCCATAGACTGTAGATATCTAGCCAAGACCAGTCATGTCACAAGGATATCTGAATCTTTTCCTTTTCCTTGGGTGCTACAAAATCCATATTATTTTTCCTGACAAACCACCACTTGCCAGAAATGCTTCAGGGCATCTCAAACTCTGTGACCTAAGCTGCTTCTATGCCTGGTCTTTTTTTTTTTTTTTTTTTTTTTTTTTTTTTTTTTTTTTTTTTTTTTTTTTTTTTTTTTTTTTTAAATTGTCCTAAGCCTGTGGATGCTACCCTGCCGAGAAAAAAATTCAGCTCCAGGGAGTCACTCTGGATTCAGCACATATAAACCCAAAGAGGATTCTTGTCTGCTCTGCTGTATCCGGCTACTCCCTCAGAAATACAGGTGCCAGAATTAATTCCCCTGGCAGCTGCCAGAGGCCAGGAGAGTCCAAGGGCTTTTCTTCTGAAAGACACTAGTAAAAAAGCAGGCTGGGCAATAGCCAATATTTCCTCCTCCAGGGCAGCCTTCATTGGGAAGCCCTCCCAGAGCCTCTTCCCAGAAGTAACTAGTCACAGAAAATGGGCTCAGGCCTCTGTGACTAATACAGTTTAGAATCAGCTAGCCCTCTGGCCTAAATCTCTTACAACCAAGGTGCTGATTTCCCAGAGCTCACACCAGGAGGCTCCCCCAGGCCACAGTTGGAGGCTAGAGAGGATTGTGAATTTATGAAGGTCTCTGAGGCTCAGAGTTAGAACATAAAGACTATGTATGCATGGGTAGTCCTGATGCATTGTTGTTTAGAGGTGGGGGAATTGGAGAAAAGTTGCAAGTTAGGCCCATGGGGCACATCTGCTTCCAACAAGCAAAGATGAGTATACTTCACTTGAAACATTAATTTGGGGTATAGATCCTAAATCCTAACACTGAAATTTCTGCATTAAGGAAGTTCCCTGGGGACCAGTATTCTCCATTCTGTTTTGGTTTGTTTGTTTTTCCAGACAGAGTTTTCCAGACCAAGTTGGTCTTGAACTCACAGAGAGCTGCTTGCCTCTGCTTCCGGAGTGCTGGGATTAAAGGTGTGTGCCACCACCACACCTGGCCATTCCCCATTCTTGGAGCACTGGGGCATTAAAAAAAAAAAAAAAAGACTCCAAAAGATGCCCCCCTCCCCCAGACACATTTCTGAGAGCCTAGGTGTTCTCCTGCCTGGTGACCCTTTCTTCTATGACCCACCCTTACAAAAGACCAAAAGGTCATTCCCTCTGGGACTACCATAGTTGTCCAAAGAAGGCACCAGGAACCGTGATCCCTTTGAGGAAGCTGTGGCTGTCTCCATGGTGCATCAGCAAAGCTAAGATCAGAGGTGGATGTGGTAGGAGAAACTTTATTATGGGGGATTGTGAATATTAATCCTGGGTATTGCAGACCCCCCACAGAAATACCCTGGAGTTGACTAGGTCCATAGGAGAAAGTAAAGCCTGTCAGACTTCCTATTGCCCTGCTGTTGTTACTGGGTTATAGAGACACCCCAGCACATACTCACACAGATACCTCTAAAACCTCACTGGGGGGGGGGGGACTTTGGAGAATGGGTCTTGGTTGACCTACCCCTCTGTCCCAGCTTAGTCTACAGCTCACTTCTTATATTGCCATACAAGATCTCACATCCAGTATCCAGAGGACCATGAGCTTAGACAGGAGTTCTGGACCTTGGGTCATTCACTTTCCCTCTCACAGCCCAGGCTTCATCAGTAAAACATAGTGTGAACACTTCTCATGGACAGCTAGAGTCATCTAGATGCCGATAAGCATTTCCCAGAAGCAGTCAGCCCCCAGTGACTCCTTTCTGAGCCCACTTCTGAAGGTCAGGCCTGAGAAGAAAGCACAGGTCCCTGGGGTCTTGAGGGAGGTGGCTACAAAGAATGACACATGGTCTTTCTGCCTTTGCTTTCCAGATCATATCACATCTATATGATGCTTCTATTCTAGAATAATGTGCTGGATTTTTACAACTAGGACAAGAGGCAGGAAGCCAGATTCCTCCCTCCCCTAGGTGTGACCTGAAGCTGCTGAATTAGCTGTTTTGTGATTCAAAGTTCCGGATGAGGGAGAAAAAACAATTTCTCCATCTTTCTAACCCAGTGTATGCTAATAAAAAATTGCTCAGAAGGTATAGAGCCATAGATTTCTTTAAAAGTCTGTTCCGCCTCCATAATCTCCTTCCAGACTCATGAGAATTCTACATAGTTGTCAAGACACGGTGGTTATTTTTATCTCAGGGCAGAGTGGCCTGGGGTCCTTGTTTCGTGACCCAGGTCACCTGGCAGCAGAGAGAGGTCCACAGCACACTTCACCTTGCTCTGCCCACTGGTTTCCTTCCTTAACTGAAGCTCAAACACTGATAGTGAATTTTTCTGAAACTGTCCTCTTTGCGTAGGAGTCATTGCATTTCATAACAGCCATCAGACAGATCCATCGACACAGTAGACTGTAGTGACTGTCCCTCCACCCACTGCAGTGGGCAGTGTTACCCAGCATCTGAGGACCCGGGATTCGACAGGCCAGGAGAACATGGCCTGTGGTTGGTAGCCTCCCAGTACTGTGGGAACAGATTTGAGAGAGAATAAAGAAAAGATCTAAGAAATGTCTCAGAGGGAAGGGCTTCCCCGCTAATTATGCTCTGTGTTTGTTTGTTTGTTTGTTTGTTTGCTTGCTTGCTTGTTTTTTTCTCATCTTTTCCTAGGTAATCCTAGGCTACAGTTAGGAGAATGGAGGGAAAGCCTCTTGCCAGAGACTTTGATTACTTTGAAGTGCAGCCCAGATGTTACAAAGGCAAAACCCATTTGCAAAGCATTTAGTGCTTCAATTTTATAACAATAACCCACAGATACATAATAAAAACAGATGCAGACATGGTACCTTTGTCCTCTGGGGTAGGTGGCATTTTCAGGTAGACATGATAAACAAAGACTTCCATTTGGGTTCAGTCGACACAAAGTCCAAACAGTCCAGAAGGCATGTGATGGTGTCAGTTTCCCAATTCCAGGCCTTCTCAGTACCTCAGAAGGAAGGCCTGTCAACAATGCTTGCTCTAGGCCTCACTGTAATTATCCCTCACTCTGAATAGAATACTTGCTATTATTTCAAATTCTATATACTTGTTGCAACAGTACATATGTGTTGCCTTCCAAGTGCCTAGCTGGGCTGGAAGGAGTGGGAAGGCATGCAGCCAATTAGTGCCCAACTGGAACAGATGAGTGTTCAGTTCATGATCAGTAGCTTGTCCTGCGAATTCAGGCATCTAGCTCATTTCATCTAGAATCTTTCTGACACTTTTTTTAGGTAGGACTAAGGTGACAGGGCAAACATGATTTGACAGAAATTGAGGTATCTTTTTTTTTAAACCAAGGAAGCAGTTAAAATATGGAACGTGAGTCTTTGAAGTGTCTTGAGAGGCCCAGCAGCTTCTGGACACTGGAGTATACTGGAATCACAATCCTTAGCGCTGAGCGCATTAAGAAGCTCTTCTTCAAGTGTGGCTGGGGTAGCACACATGGTAATAGCAAGTTTGGAGAGGAAACTGTTCTCCTGGAAGACTCTACGCTCAATAACAATGTATGGGAGAAGAGAATCTGGGATGGAGTCAGGGCTCCTGGGTTTGAGAATGAGATGTAACAATCAGCAACCATTTCTTTGCTAGACCTCAGTTTTCTTCTTTGTAAACTGGTAAGAAGTCTATCTTCCTTGTAAATACTAAGAGAATTGACCTCCAATAATCTACCAATTATAAAGTACCGTAAAGTCATTATGAGACAGTATATGTAAAGAATGAATGAGATTTCATTGTTCTTTATTAATTCTTTTCTAAAAAAAAATGATTCCTGCTAATAATTAATCACTGTTGTAATTCTTATTTCATATGCTGAATAATGAAAGAAATCACAGTCATAGTTTCTGGTGAGATGAATTCTTTAGTTAAATAGATCTTGAAATGTCTGTGACTGAATTTCTCTCCTGGCTCTCAGAGTTTACACTACCATGGAGTCACTGTGATGGGGGTTCATTAGGCTTAGTCTGTTGGGTATGATCACAAGTTAAAACAGCGACCCCTGATACTTTTACCCTGCTCTATAAGAAGGCAATCCAGGCAACCCAAAAAATTGAATGACAGTGTCTTCTAGAAGGACTGTTCAGAAATTAATGTGACCTTCACTGTATGCGTGCTGCTGGTACAGGCAGATACACACCTAAAATTTATAGAGGATAATCAGGGACTGGGTTGTAAGTTAGAAAGATGATTTTGTGGTATAGAAAACCTGTGAAGAAAAGGATAATTATAAAGCAGGTTATCTGGGATAGACAACCGGAGAAAGTACCACCAGATCAGAGGTCCTAAGATGTTGCGGGAAGCATTAGAGGCCAGAACCCTTTCCCTACAGTGGAAAGCTTCCCAGGCAGAGAGGTCTGGAGTTCAGTGGGAAAGAGCAAGAGGGCCAGAGTGGGAAGACCGAAGCTCAGTGAGGTAGACCGTAGTGCTTCTGCAGGGATCAGCAGAGATCAGACCTGCCTGTGAAATAAAATAGTCACGGGCAAAGATACATGAGGGACTCTCTTTTCTGTCCCTCACATGGGTGACTCGAGGAAGAAATGTTGATCAGAGGCTTCCAGAGCAGACGAGCCTCCCTAGAACCAGTCTCGACCTTCTGTTTTTCAAAATATTCATCCATCCTTCCATCCATCCATTGGTGTGTGTGTGTGTATGTGTGTGTGTGTGTGTGTGTTCAAGCTCAGGTTTTCAGGCTGATTAAAGTGTCTTTACCATCTGAGCCATCTCACCAACACCCAGTCTTCTTTTGGAAAGGGCCCAAACACCTTCTTATTTCCCCATACTTATTCAACTAAATCAAATCTATCTCTGAATTATAACTTCAATATCTATTTTTATGGTACTTACTTTTTGAGCACAAACAGCTGTGTGATATGTGGGATTAACAAGGGACTTTTAAGTAGGGGGAAAGTTAACATTCAACTACCAAGCTTATAGGAAAGTGAATCATACTAAATGACAGGAAATAACTTTTACCTTATTACAAAAGTGAATGTTTTCTAGGAAGTCATTCCACAGTAATAAGTGGATAAAAGCTTTTGTGCCAGACTTCAGAATATAAAACTGAAAGCCTTTATGAGTTAATGTCCATAGTCATGGCCACACTCCTGACTGGTGGTGGGTGAGTATGCTCCACCAACAGATGATCTGGGCTGAGCTCTGTAATGGGGGGGATGGAAACACTACTCTGTCTTGTTGAGAGGACTTAGAAAGTTAATGTAGGAAAAGCTCTTAGTGTTTAACTAAAGAGTATTCACACTACACAGATACCCCTAATTATTACTATAGTTATTACATATTATTTCATTTCTCTGAATCTAGTATTAACACCTTTCATATTGATTAGCCACAGGAGATTGATAAGGAAATGTGTAAAGCTTGCTAATTTTCTTGAGTCAGGAGAGAAACCTAGGAAGATTGAGTCCAAATTCCTATGTGGTATAATAAACTTCTTTATACTGAGAACTTCCTAAACAAGGCTGGTTGATCCAGTTTTTCCTATCTGTTTGACTCTGCCTTCTGATGGTTTATTAATGAGGAGCTAAATCCACATTCTCTTCCTATTGTGTTTACTCTAACACACGAGGCTTTGCCAGCCTGGCAGTGCTGAATTGTCTTGTTCCCCACAAGACAATTTGTTGTAGATGGAGACACAGACAGACAGCAGAAATCAGAAGTGGAAGTAACAGCATCTTACCAGCTCTTCGTGGTCCTCTGGGAAGTGGAGCAGTGACTGGGTTTGAAGAATATCCGTCTGACAGGCTTAGTCAGTGAAGACGTCACTCCACTCATACACTGCAAAAGGCAATAAGTCACAAAGCCTTTCCTTGATGTGTGTGTATATGTGGATACATGTGAGATACAAAACAACATGTGGATACATGATGAGTTAAAAATCACTCTACATTTGACCTCTGACACTGCTCTACCTGGGACTACTTTGATTTAAATAGCAAGTAATATATATATATATATATATATATATTCCTAGATACTTGACCAAGGCCCAGAGCCTGGTTTAGAACTTGGGTCTTTTCTCATTCAGTGTTGCCATCTCTAACATGACAAAAACATCAAGTTGGGCAGCAGTGGTGCACACCTTTAATCCCAGCATTCCAGAGGTAGAGGCAAGTGGATCTCTGAATTAGAGGGCAGCCTGATCTACAGAGTGAGTTCAAGGACAGTCAGGGCTCCACAGAGAGATCCTGAAACCCTGTCTCAAGAAGAACAGCAACAAAAATTAACATCAGAAACAAAGTAAATACCCGGTGAGAAGGCAGATCCCTGTATTCCAGCATGGAAGAGACTCTGGCCAGAGGATCTTCAGATAGAGGCCAGCCTGGATCACATAATAGTGTCTCAAAACAAAACAACATACACCCAATGTAAGTAACTTTGAAAGTAAAAAGAAAATAATGTACATCTTTGAGAAACACAGGTGAGTGATGCGGTCTTCTCTGAGAGTGCTTGTCTTACAGTCATATATATATATGTCTTACTTACATATAAATATATATGACTATATATTTAGCTCTGCATAAAGGCTCAAACTATACCCGAGTGTAGTGGTACACTCTCGGAATTTCATACTTCAGAAATGGAGGTAAGATAATTAGGATGTTCAAGGCCAGCCACAGCTACATGGTGAGTTTAAGACCAGCCTGGGCTCAAGAGAGCCTCTTCTCACAACAAAAAAACAAACCAATCAAAATCAGAAAGCTTCAGACAGCACGGTTTGGCAGATTAAAGGAATTTAAGACTTGTCTGTTCGACTAGCTGTTGCCACACAATCTGCACTCACCCCACAGTAGTTAAGTGCTTCAAGGGGATGGTGTGTAGGTTAGAGTTAAAAATCACTTCACATTTGACCTCAGACTCTGCCCTACCCAGGCTGCTTTATTCAAATAGGAAGTACTTCTAGGAACTTCTGACTCTGTGCTCTCCCTGGCAGTAATTTAAACGCTTCACTCTTGGCCTTTGTGAGGGGCCGATTCTACTGCAGCAGGGCTCCCAAGGAAGCAGCCAGCTAAGCCCATATCCTGCCTTTGTTTTTTTCCGCTTTCTAGGAAAAAGCCTTTGAGAGCAAGCGTGTCTATATCACTCTGGTCTGTCTGTTCTCACTTCTGACTGGGGCTGCTGAGAAACAATGTTCCCTTTGTTGATTGCCATAGCCAACCAACTCTTTATCTTGAGTAATCTTCCATAGCAGGCTTGGCTGGGAGCCCTCATTAATTATGTTTAGAAACACTTAGACATGCCATTTTTCTATCCATCAAAGCTGGGGTTTCCGCGTTCACTACATTTCCTACCCTAGATATGAAACCTCTTGCTTCATGTTTCACTAGTTTTTAAATTTGGTTCTAAGATTCAGTAGAGCAGGGAGAGCTTAGTTTTGGCTTTTGGGGGGCGTGGAGTAGGAGAGAGTTAGCTCATGTTTTATGCAGCAGAAGAGTGGACACAGTAGAAGGGTCATCGGGAATGTATTCAGAATAGAGAAATGATGACCCAGCTTGATGATGGCCCAATAATGTTTATGGTTGTCACAGCAGTCTAACACTATACAAAGTCTGTATCTGTGATCCAAGTCCAGCAGGTCGAGGGTCTCAGAAGCCTGTTGAGCTCTAGAATATTTATTCTGAACCATTGATTTAGGTTCAAGTTGAATTCCTGTGCTCGAAAACTGTAGAAGAGTTTGGCCTGGAGTATATTGGGGATTCTGGTTCACCCTTCCTTAGATAGTTCCCACTGAGGACTTTATAACAGCTCAAGCATCAGATGTCTCTACCATGCTCTCCTTTGGCCTGAAGTCTTCATTTTGTTGGGCTTGTAATCTTTATCGAGAGCATCTCTGTGCCTGCACACATCTCCAGACAAACCTTTGAGACGCATTGCTCAACCTGTCTTCTCCTTCCCTCCCTCCTACACAGTGTAGACCATCTGGCAGCCAGTCTGATTCACCACTGCTTCCCTATCTGACCCTGGGCCACATTTGCAGTCTAATAACCCTCTATGTTTTCCCCACTTTCTTTTCCCATAAATCCCTTACAAAGCTTCTAGAGACACCTTTCTGAGAGGGTGTTCTGTTCTCTGTGCTCTTTTCCTTGGGATCCACGGAGAATCCTCACTGCTGCCCCTTGGCATGTCATTTGGGATACACACTGAGACATCCACATTTAATGCACCTGCTTCTAGCTGCACTGCTTTTCCCATTGCTTCTGGCTTAACTGTCCTGTCCTTCTGGAATTCTCGTCTCCCAAAATTCTTTATTTTTTTTTTTTTAGAATCTTCAAGGTTATTCTTAAGTTTACTTTATAAAGATGTATTGATTTACTCAATAAATGCAAAATGCCCTAAAGATCATAGCTGGACATTATTCATTTTTATGGCATGGTCAAGGAGGCCATGCCTAAGTCCCCAGAATTAGGTTCATTCGTATCTTTCTTTCCTCATTGCCTCATTTAAACTTACATTATCATATTCTTTTTCTTTAAAACACATAGCACAACTCAGTATTAATATTTATATTCATTTGTTTAAAGATTGCTATGCAATAGACTATGAGAGAATGTCTGTCTTCATAGTTATCTTGTCCACATCTACTGTGCATAGGACTGAAGGAGTCACTGGGCATGAGAAAATAGATATGCAAAGGCATATGAGAAGCAAAGACCTTTGACAGTCCTCACGACTATTAAATTAGCTCCACTGTTCTCTATGCTTAAAGAACCTTGCATATCAGTAATATATATACATGACACTTTGTGATAAACTGTCGTTCTTTAGGCCAAGGAATGTACCTGGATAAAGATCATAACTTATTCATTTCATTAATTGGTCCAGCAACAAATTTTAAGCACCTTGTATGTACACTAGAAATAGTGGCAGTCATTGGGTATGCGGTGACACACGAATACCCCAGTTTCTACATCAGCAAGGGTTGGCATAGCCATGGATGACAGGACAAAACCAGGGAAAGAGTGGAAGGAACTGAGTGTGCCCAGAGTACATATCAAAGAAAGCCCAACGCCATCCTAAAATATGCTGTGTCTCTATGGCAGTCTTCTTGTAGGTCACCTCAGGGATCAAGGCACCATGCACAGAGCATCCCATAGACATTTCAGGAAAACACAGTCAACCCTTCATTCTATTTCTTTGAATGCTTGGACACAAACCTTCCCCTAGGCTAACAGATTGCTGCCAGTTTTGAGTTGTTTGACCATGTTCTAGTCTGAGCTAATTTTGTATGTAAAATTGCTTAAGAGTGAATATGAAATCTTTGACTGAAGCCCAAATATATAAATACCATCGCATTTCCTTCCTCCCCATTTTTGCAATCATCCAAAAAAACTGTTCATGTTGTATAGTATAATTAGTTATTTATACACCCTCATGTGGTCTATTGTTCAGAATTAAATTGTCTGGTATGGAGGATTTCTCTTGCAGGGCCTATTCTGTCCATTTATTGCTTGTTGGAAGCTGTTTGTAAATATGTCCTCGTGGAACCCTTAGGGATATGTCTGAACATATCCAGGACTGTGGGGGAAAATAGTTCAGCCTATGTAGGCCTCTGATGTCTGGTACCCTTTGTTTGAAGACCCAGGCAATTAGAAGGAACACAGAAATAGTCTCGGGGCATAGAAATGGAAATTATCTTGGAGATCTAGTTACTAAGTGCTAGTGACTCAGTTTTGCCCACAAGGAAGTCAGTCCCCAGGAAAGGGAAATGTAAAGGCCTCATACAGAGCCTCTTGGGGTAAGTGGCAGAACCTCCTGAGCTGGTGCCTCTCTCTACTAAACCGTCCAGCATAGAACCTCTAGCATAGACTGTCTAGCACAGAGTGTCTAGTGGAGATTGTCTAGCATAGAACATCTCACATAGAATGTCTAGGTTTAGGATAGACTAGGTAGCATAGAATGTCTAGCACAGAATGCACGATTCACCTAGGCATTTCTGAACTTGAAATTGTTTTCCCCATAACTACATGGTCCCAGAATGCTCTGCTTGGATTTTATGCTTCTACTTTACTTCTCTTCTCCCTCCTGTCAAATGGGTTGGCCACTAGCCATTTGGGTTTCTGTTATCACAGTAACAATTCAGCCTTCTTTCCTGTCACCTTGAAGTTAGAAGCATGATGCTTCCATACCTTTATATACGAAGAAACTTGTTTTTGAGTGAGTATCTGAGGAGCTTTGCTTCAAGGGAGACACAACCTTTGTGCCTCTGGATAGTTTCTCCGGTTGATTATGCCATGTCCACTTAGAGAGGATGAGAGTGGCTGCTGTTGGGTAGTTTCTATAGCCACTAAGTCCCCTGATTGGCGGTGCTGTTTGAGCCTTGTTGGTCTGTAATCCGTACACTTTCTTGTTTAAAGTTTGTAACATTTGCTTTGGTTGTTACCAAGTCTTTGTGCATGTGTGTATGTGCATGTGTGTGTGTGTGTGTGTGTGTGTGTGTGTGTGTGTGTGTGTGTAAGTATGTAAATCTGTATAAGTGAAAGATCTCAATTCCTGAATCAAAATGGGATTGGACTTTCTGGCCAGACAGGTCAGCTAGGGATGGGTGCCAGATGAAGGAAAGAATGCAGAAGTTTCTCCTCCCACACATGTGTGGGCATTAGTGTACACACTGCCAAGGTCCTACTGGAGTCAGACTTATTCACATGCTTGGAAATACCATGCAAGGTAGCCAACACTGCAGCACTTAAAACACATCATCTCCCTATGTTTTTATTCACAAAATCCCCAGATTTTCTACAGTGACAGATATTAATAAAATGTATTAGATTTTAAATATTTACACTTTTATGTCTTTATTTTAAATTATTAAATAGTAATCATACAGAAAGGCTATAACAGATGTCATGTATTTATCATCAGGAAGAGCAGATGCTCACAGATTTTCTTATCTGCCTCAGATCTCCATTTTCCTAAAGGGAATCAAGCATAGCACACATAGTTAAAGCTTCCACGTTCCATTTCCTCATTCTCTCCTTTGTACCTCCCACAGTCTGCACAGGAGACAACTCCCTGAATATAGTGACATCATCCCTGTGAATAGTTTTGTATCTTTATTTCACCCTATTGTATCCATAAGTAACTTTTCATGGTACTTATTGGTGTAATCAGAGGAGCATAAAAGACACATCTATCGTGTTCTGAACCCCTAGATTTATTGTAATGTCTGTTTTTTCTACCTTGATCTTGCTCTAAGCCTGGTTTTATGTTCTTTTCCTGATGATCTACCTACCCAGTCTTTTCTTTCTAGCTAAAGTATGGTCTGTCTTTGCTAGAAGTAGGTAGGATCCTGCTCCCATGACTCAGCACTTCATAAGCTGCCTATGGTGGGTAATTCCAGTGCCGCCTCATTTGCCCGGGTCACTGGTTGGGACAGTCTATCAGGATCTGGACTGGATCTGTGAGTGGTTGTATTGTCCCAGGTGGCTCTGGACTGTTTGGTTCAGCATCCCTGCCCTAAGGGAGAGAATCAATCTCCTTCCTGCCTTACCTATTCTGCTTGGATTCTCCATGGTTGGAAGCCAACCCTTGGAAAGAAGAAAGCATGTGAGAAATACCTTGGACTGGAAGGGTGGGGCAAAGAAGCAGAGTGAGGATGAAAGACAGTATCTAATGTTCTTGAGTTTTATAATCAAGACGGTGAGATATAAAACAGAGCATAACACATTCAAATTTTGTTCTACGAAATAACGTTTGTAGGTTTATATAGCACCTACTATGAGCCAGCCTACTATATTGTGCTAAGTATATTTTTCTGTTCACTTTTGTTTTTGGAGTCCAGACTTGCTGTGAAGTAGGAGATGACCTCAAGCTCCCGATCCTCCACCTCCCAAATGCTGGGACTGCAGGCCTGTACAACCATAACCATGCCTAGCTTCTTTATTATAAGACAGGATATACTTCTTTTTTGTATTTCATAGATGAGAAACTGGCATACAGAAGCAGGGTGGGCTACAAGAAAGAACAAGAATGGAGTTCAGAGAGAGATAAACTTGGGCACACTCTGGCTCAGCTGTTTGCTGTTTTAACAGCTTAGAACTCGTTTCTCATGCTTCCAAGGGCCTGGCGCAAAGCAGCTGCTCTGCAGTGATGGCCGCTGCTGTCACTGAAGACCTGGGTTTCTGCTAAAGGCTAACCACTGGAACTGGATTAAAATCTGGGCTTGTTTCTTTCAGCACTCCCCTATTTCCAGCCGAACGAGTTCCCCTTCGAAGTGCCATGGTATAAGGGAAGAACTCTAACCCCGAACATCTCAGGTTCTCTTACCCACCCGTGAGCTTCATGGCCCTGGACACATGGTTTTTCCTCCCCTTTCCTCTTACTGCAGGAAGGGGTTGAATCCGGGTAACTTCTTGGTGCTCTTACTTCCCACTGCTGGCATTCTGTGCCTCTGCTGGAGAAGTACAGCACCAAACTGCCTCCACCGGGTCAATAAGGAAGGTGGTGCCACGGAGAGTTTAAAAAGGTTGGACCAGGGCTGTGGGCAAAGCTTCCTCAGCCGCTTGTAATCCTCAGTGACTAAACGCATTTGGGTTTCTTTTATATTTCCCAACTTGAGCTGGGACGAGATCCAGCTAGAGAGGGCTTTAGGAAACAATAAAACCTTGCCTAAGTTGGTAGCTTTCTTCAGATAGTTCATCTCTTCTGTTTCTTTTCCTTCCTTTCATTTTCATTTTTTAATCAAGGAAGGATTGAGCCTAGAAATGGTTAATTCAACCCTGAGGGACAGAGGGGGCATGGAAGGGATTTAACTTCTGCTTTGAGTCACCCATTCTATTTTTCTCCACCATGCTTTCTGATTTTGTTTTATTGTTTTGAGAGGGTAGCATACACACAGGAGTGTGGATGGGAGGACTAGAATGGTTCTGTGGTGCATTTCGCACTCCTTTTTAGTCAATTTTAAATTGTATCCAGGGCTATCTACTTGCTGAACCATGTCAGTTGTCCTTTAAACGTTGGGAGCTGGACCCATTAGCTCCAGTCACTGTGGTAGTGTTCTGGAGTACATAAGCAAGGGGAGACACCACCCTCACCCTACCCCCACCGACACACACTGCCAGTGTAAAAGACGCCGGTGAAAGTACACATCAGCTGTGAAAATGAAGGTACCATGGAGTAGTGGAAGCCTACTGTAGCCGTTGCCACAGCAGCCCTGGTCCCAGAGCTGCCCTCCTCCACCCCGCTTCCATATTTAATCCAGGCAATTGCTCAGCTTGAACATGAGGCTGTTCTCAGAATATTGCCTCCTTACCCTCAGTGGGCCTATGGGACCCTCTTCAGTCTGTTGTTTTTCCTATTGCCCTCTCTCTGATTGGGCTGTGTTCTCTGAACACAGGCTGTGCTGCCCATGAGCATGCTCTATCTGTTCCTAGATGGATTATACTTTAAAAAACAACAACAAAACAACTGTGAATTGATATCATATCCAAGTGTCTAGATCCTGATAATCCCTCTGGGATGCCTTGTGTTCTTTCTACCATGATGGCTTTTATTCCTGAACCCTGATCCCACCTACAGGCATCTGCTTGTGCTTTTTGATGCTTTATGACACTTGGTGTTCTGTGCTAATAAAAGTGAGTACCAGCTCTCCCTATTATTAGATATTTGTGTATTCATGGCAGGTCCCTACTTACTTATGGTTCTCTTAAAGACATGGGAATTATTTACCTCTATAAATCAAGTGTGGCCACACGTAAGTTGATCAACAATATTTGCTAAATCAGTGCACTGGCAGCAAAGTAAATATTGTAGTTTGTGAGCTGTTTTAAAGAGCCCCATAAGTTTATCATATATAGTATTCAAATTTAATCTTGGGAGAATTCCATTCTAAAAATGAGAAAAGCATACAGTGGCTATTTAGTGAGTGTGGACACTCTGATAGGCATTATTCTAGGAAGTACATATGTATATATATACATATATATATATATATATATATCGCATCTTCATTCTACTGAATATGATGTGCTATGTGCCAAGCATATTTCTACATTTAAACTCATTTCATTTACATAACCTTAAAGTATGTACTATTGTTATCTTCTTATAATTGATGAAATCGAGACACACAGAACCTTAAAAATGTATTCAAGTCAAAACACAGAATTCAGAGTCTCAATTAGGTAGTCTGATTGGAGAGACTTTCTGAGCACTGTGTTCTTTCCTGAGTCAGCCCTGCAGCAATGCCTCTATAAGCCGTGGTTATGTCCATTTTTTACAGTGAACAAAACAGAGACCTATCAGATTAACTGACACGTTCTACAGATCAGAGTGGCACCTGAGCTGGTAAGTAAAAAGCTCACGTTCATCTGTTTCCAGATAAATGTGACAATTGCCTGTTTAGGTACATACAATATTGCAAAGTCATGCATGAGTTTTATAATTGTATTTCTTCATTTATTGTGTTCAAAGGATTGAGCTGAATCCAGCGTATGTTGAGGAGGGTGGGGTACCTACAAAGCCCAAGACAGAACTTTCTTCCAGAAAGCAAATGGGAAGCAATAAAAATAATCTCTACCCCCAATTTGCTTGTTTTTTCTTTTTTTCCAGTATGCTACTCAACACTGCTTCTTTATCCATCGGCACTGATAGAGATTCTGGAGTGGGAGGAGAGGCCAGTGTGGGGAGGTCAGGTTGGAAATGGTCAGGTAAAGGTGAATTGATACTGGTAGGTCCAGGTGTTGGTATGGGTTGGCTTTGATTTCAAGTCAGATGCACTGGATGGATTTAGACTTTTGCCTAGAGGAAACCATAGCTCTCTTAGCCCAGTGTGGACACAAATGGGCATGTGGGAGATCTCTAAGTAGAGAGAGGCCTGGGGCCGATAACGATAACCCAGGTTGCTTACAGAAGTCTTTCTCTGAGTCTGAGTGGGCTTCTGATTTGATCTACAAAAGAACTGTGTTGACTTCATCTCAGGATCCAATCAGATCTATTTTTGGCTCTCTCCATAGACACTCATCTTCAGATGACCACGAGCCTGTCAGTTCCTTCCTCCAAGACTCCATTTCTGCAACCACGCTCCATCAATTGGGAACAAGACTTGAGGGTGGTTATGCAGACTGGAGTATGTCATCATTGTCACGCAAAGTCTTGGCTAACTTAAATTTGAACCCGGGGTGGATGTAGATGCTGACAGGGAAGAAAGCCTGTGTTTTGCCCCCTCTGTAGTTCCTCATACGGGTTTGTGCAGACAGAGCCATATCAGACTAACTCACATGTGACACACCGGAAAGTGGGCAGTTTCCAGCATTGCCCGTTCCCAGACCTGCTGTCTGCTGGCTTCAGCTGTGTTTCTGGTGGGGCTGGGGTTAGGAGGTGCAACAGATAGGTGTCACACCTAGGGAGGAGAGGTGTTTTTACACGCCAGAGGCTGGGATCTGGATTCCAATTTCCAATCTGGTCGGGCAGAAAAAGAGGCTGGCAGGACCCAAAGCCTACTATGATTCCCTGGCTCTCACAGGCGCTTCTCAGAATACGTCCCTGCCTCCATTTCTCCAGCTGTAAAATGTAAAACAAGACCTCCCTTTTGAACCTTTTTGAGAAGGCCCAGCTCTCATTTACTCTGTTAGATTACTAAAGAGTGGTGAAGAGGTTTGAAAAGTCTCCAAGTTTATGTCCTGCGTTCCTGGGCTCAAGTCCTTTTAAGCCAGTTCTGGAATCCTCTGGGTGGTGGAGCGCACAAGGATTCCTGTGTGTCAGTGAGTGAGCGTGCGTGACAGAGGGCTTTTAAATGAATCACTTTGTATCTAGCAGGGCCGCACCTGCTCCTCAGCCTCGAAAGGCAGCGAGAGCAACAAGATCATTCAACAGCGCCGCTTTCCATTCACATCTATAATTAGCTCGCCGGCTGCTCACCCCTGGAGCTGCTGGGGCGGGGAGTGGGGCAGCCTTGAGGGCGGAGCCAAGCCCTAAGCCACGCCCCCTGGATTCCTCTTCGGGCCGCCCCGCCCTGTCTCCGGCTCTCCTCCCCCCACCCGCATCCCCTGAACCTGCGGGGCTCTGCGGGGCTGGATTCCTAGAGGACTGGGCCTATTCACCCTCCCTTCGGACTCGCTCTCCCTCTAAGAAGCCCCTCGAAGGGATGCGACCTCGAAGGGATGCGACTTTAGTGGCATCCCCCTGCCAGCCGGCTTCTGAGTCCCGCCCTCGAGGCCAGGCCCGCTCACCCCGCCCAGCTCTCCCGGCCCCTCCCAGCCACCTCTCCCTCTTTGTCGCATTACATAGTAATCTGAGATGCATTGGATGAGCTCCAGGGAACAGAATGTACTTGGCAGAGGCGCGGGGCTTGATGTCTGCAAAATGTCGGAAACTCAGCCAAGAGCTGCTAACTGGGTCATTAACCTCCAAAAGCGAAGCGAGGGCTGTAGGCCCTCTCTGCCTCTCTTCATCTCGCCAATAAAAGTGCCTCAGTGTGAAGGGAAGAAAAAACCCAAGGTTGGCTGCTTTGATTTCTAGGCACCACCGAAGGCAGACCAGTCTCCCCCCCTGCCCATGCCCCAGCTCCCCCAGGCTGTCCCTGCTCTGCACCAAGAGTTTACAAGTGGCCTTTTAAAGGCCCAGAAACCCTGCAGGGCCAAGCGGCAGCGTCTGTGGAGATGCCACTGGGCAGCCTTTCCCTTCCCTATGGCACGGCCAGCTTTAGACCCATTTTCCTAGGCTGTGAGGAAATAATAAAGGCGGGGGTAAGGCTGGGAAGCCCTTGAGGACTTTCTCACACCCTCAGTCCTCGCGGCTCCTCTTTGTCTCTTAACCCTGTCCCTTCTGAGAGCTGGCTGAAGGCTTGTTATGCTCCCCATACAGGGCCCGGCTGATAGGAGCTTCTCACAGCTGTCAATCATTTCTGTTCTTGAATTCCTGCTTACTCTTTCCTAACAGACCTCAGTTGGTGAGGTCTTAAAAACCAAAGGAGAAAGTTCTTCTTTGCTCCTGTGACCTTCAGGCCTCTGAGAGCCTCAAAGTCTAAAGGGACTCTGAATTTGGATGCAAGTCCTAGAAAGCAAGCAGAGAGGTCTCACAAGGGTGCTTCAAAGGTGAAATATCAAAAGGGGGAGAGCCTATAAAAGCCACCTCCTTCAGTGGCCTCGCTGAACTTGCAAGAAGGTTCAAGTTCACTTCTCCCGT
Source organism: Phyllotis vaccarum (assembly GCA_033318265.1). NCBI lineage: Eukaryota > Metazoa > Chordata > Mammalia > Rodentia > Cricetidae > Phyllotis > Phyllotis vaccarum. The sequence continues at coordinate 191,011,251 of JARWLC010000002.1, forward strand.
GGTGGCTGAGAGAGAAAGTGCTTGGTTGTGAAACCAGAAGTGATGATATCTCCTCAGCCGACTCATTTACTGATAGAGAAGATGACTGGCCAGGGAAGAGAGGAAGTGACTGGTCACAAAGCAAACCCTGGGCAGGGAGAATTGGTTTGGCCAACACTGCTTAGAAACTGAGCACAGTGTGTCCACTGTAGTGCCTGGTAATTAGAACCACGCCCAACCTGGGCCTGGGTCCCCTTGTCATTTTTGCCTTGGTCTACTGTAGGCACAGAAAATTGACTCTGCTTTTCCCAAGTATCCTACAAAGACCCCGAGTCCCCCGGTACTCTCTGCAGTTGATGGCCTCTGTTTGACTTCTTATTACCACATCTTCAAATGCCCTCTAGCCCTCAAATCCCAGCTGGGCTGTCCACACCTCTACCTCACTTTGTTACTCTAAGTTTTTCTTAGAGATTTTTTTTCCCCCTAATGTCTCAGGTTAACCCGGTAGGTTTGGGCCTATGTTAGCCTTTTCACATGGCAGTTACTGCTTCATGGGTAGAAATCACTCCTTGTCAACCTCAACACGGATGGCAAAGGCCATTCATCACCTTCACCAATTCACCTTTTTGTTTGTACTTATTTATCATTTTAAAATAAATCGTGAATAGCTTCTTCCATGACGCTGAAAATGTCTGGTTTGGGTCATATACTCTGCAGTCACCCCACTGAGGGGCTTTATACTAGTACCTGGCTTATTAAAAGTGGTGAGTTGCCTTGAAGGGTGTTGTGAAGCACCAGCCCTACCCTTTCAGAAGACTTCTGGAGGCAGGCTCCCACTTACTACTTTTCTTCTTCCCTGGGGATGGCTTGCAGGAAGACCCACGACAGCTTCCTTTTGACAAGTTTTCCCAGGATTTCAAAATAGTCTGACCGGTCAAGAAGTAGCTCTCACCACCCTCCTTCTTTTGCTTCTCAGCACCTGTAGAGCAAAACTGTCACCAGGTGTTAAAAAGGGACATCAGCCACCAGAGAAGGGCATCACCTAGTTTGGGAGATGAATCCCCACTTCCAACCTCAGCTGGGTTTTTGTCCTTGCCCAATATATGTATATTGGACAGGGCAGCTCTTCAGAATTCTCATTACAAGGATGCCCCCAAAAGCCCATATTTTGGGATGTTTAAAGCCTTGAGGAAAATACGTAAACATTTCTGGTCCTTCTAGAACTTAAAAGGACAAAGTCCCTTGCCTGTTTACATCATAACAAACAATTTAATCAAAAGTGAGCCAGTGCAAGGGGCATGAATCGGCAGACGATACTAAATGCTTGGAAATAACAGTAGGCAGGATGCCTGGCCTTATGAATGGGCCCCAGCTCTAGTGTCAGGAGGCCTGGGTCATCTCATCTGACTCACTGCTTGCTGGGGATGATTCATATTCCATTTCTGTGTGTTAGGTCTCACTTCCTTCATCTCCCCTATAAAATGGGCGTGTTTATTATTCCTACCACACAGGAGAGGCAAGAAGCTTTAAGAGTTCTTGATAATTATACAAAAAATATTATTAAAGTAAAAACAAGCTGTGAATGTTTTTTCCTTTTTGCTTTCTAAAGGGCACGGATAGAGAGGGATGTGTGGGAGGTTCCCTTAGGCTGCTGAGGTGGCTTCTGGATGCGTGGGTCGCTGGCAGCAGCATCCTGGGAACTGGAAATGGGCATGAGGGTCAGTCTGGGAGTGAATCTGATCTGCTTGAGGCAAGAATCTGAGGAGCCTGAAAGTCAAGAGAGACATGGGGCAGGGATGGGGGGTAGAATAGAGAAGACTTCAGTGCTAGTCTGAGCTAGCAAGATGTTCTTGAGGGTTAAGGGATTTCAACACTGGTCATTGAACTAGGCCATGGTAAGATCTTTAGTGTGTTTCAGCGAGCTCCTGGCTGTGGATACAGGGCTGCAATCAGCTGGGGACTGTCACTGAAAGCAACTTTGCTCCAGTTGAACTTTGTTTTTCTTGCTTTTGACTATGCTGGATAGTTCCCTGGTTATTCTACCATGCTGTTATGCAGGGAAAAGCGTAGGGAAACTGCATGTGTTTGTGGTACTTGGATGGAAGAAGAGGTAGGGTAGGAAAGAGGAAACTGACTTGTTAGGCATAAAACAACTTCAGAATCTTGTTCTTTATGGAGGAAGCCTGACCCAGCTCAAGCTCTTAGGCAGATCTAGAAGAATCACCTGCTATCTGGTGCACAAAGATCTTTATCTAGGCCAAGGCACAGCACATCTGTACTTCAGGGTCTGGCCACTCACCTCTGTCTAGATTTGTCTGTGATCTACTTCCCAGTCCATCCAATACACTTCTATTTGAAAAGACTGCCATACCTCCATTCTAACCAGCCATCTTAAAACACCATATTCCACATTAGAGTCCCAGGAAACAGGAAACTTAACAATTACATGTTTTGGGAGCCTCAGAACTGTTCCTTGGAAGTCCAACTTGATATGTCCAAAGGTTTGTTTGTGAGAGATCTTGTGTAGGAGGCTTCTGTAATGGTGCTGTTGGGCTAGCATCTCCTGAGTTACCTAAGAGCCTTTAGGTAAAGATGCATATAAAAATGTCATCAAAGTGTTTACTTTACACTGGCTTCCTTGGATTTAAGAATGATTTCACTTGCAAGCCTGCTTTATAATTGGCATCAACACCACTTTGCACTTTAGATAGTATGGTTTTTAGAAGGCTTCACATGCAAGCAAGGGAAGGAGTAGAGGTCAGCTGGATCCAAGTAAGTGCAGCAAGTAAGGAAATCTATGCACTTGAGACTATTGAACTGACTGAATCCAACCTATGACCTAAGCCAACCATGGCATGACAATGGGATTGGCTTCCACAGGAACTGTTAACATATTATTCCTGTGTTTGTAGGAAGCAGCCCATGAAACCAAGGTCAACCAGGAAAAGACAAACTAAGTAGTGCCATTTTAGGTCATGGGGACTTAAGAAGGTGACTGGTTATAAAGTACATTTAGCCTACATTCCAGTTCATTTAACAGTCACTATATGACCTTAAGATCCATAGCTGGTATGTACTAAACAATTGTGTGTAGGAGTCAGACTTTGAGAGTTTTCCTGGTTTCTTCATTTTGCTCTTCATTTAGAAATGTCAACATCACTGTTGATTGACTGGTGACATTCTGTCACTCTATCTTGGAGTCTACAAACAAGGTAAGAAATGATGTTACTTACCCTTACACAGATGATCACCAAAGGGTAGAAACAGATTGAAGTAGAATGTGCTAGAAATCTCCACTGAAAGCCCTCATATCCAAGTTCATATATTTATTCTCCTATGGTTTTCCCAAGGACATTTTGAATTCAATTCTAATATGTTAGCCTCAAAACTCAGAATATAAAACATGAGTTGTAGCTCATAGGTTCTATAGTTCAGCTCACAGAGACAAGGGCAATGAGCCTTTAAAAAGCATACCAATGGGACCTGACAAGAAAAACAGCCAAGAAATCTTAAAGCCAAGGCCTCATCGCAGATATCCACTGTTCCTTTGTTCTCACTGGTTTGTATGCTACATGTTGGAGCTTGGTCCTTGGGAATTAATATATATTGCTAGACTAGGACATGCTAAGATTGTTCTTGAGCTCTGAGATGGATCTCTGACAGTACGTGGATCTGTACTATCTATTTCTGATCCAGTGTTGACTTTGGACTGTTATTTAAACTCTGTTCATAATATCTGCCATTGCCTTTAAGAGAAGGAAAGTCATCTTGTTCCTAAGGAGATAGGGAGAAATAGCCAAGATCAATTTGAGCAGATTGGCTTTCTCTGACACATTCATCTACCTTGGTTAATATTTTCTTCCTTGGTGGCTTTATTGTGCAACTACCATGGTGTACTTCTAAACCTATTATTTCTTATTATTTTTTTAAACAATTAGTTCCCCCACACCCCCTCCTGAGTATAGAACTGAAGCATGAGATCTTCAGAGAGTTTTGTGAAGACTACAAGCAGAATTTTTCAGACAGTTCCAGGAGGACCAATGAACCATCCTTTAGGTCAGGCTGAAACCGTGATAACACAGAGTCACCTTCCGGTAAAGGAAGCTGCCATTGTCCTCCTAGGGTTTGCCATGGTCATATACAAATCTGCTCCAAGAGCGCCCTCTGCTGGATGACATCAAGCCCCAACAGTCTCAGCCATCTTGGAAGTAGAGCCAACTGGAATTCTGAGAGGCTAAGAGGTTGGAGGGGCAGGGAAAAGAAAGAGAGAGGGGATTTGAGAGGAGGGAGAGCGAGGGGAGATTTCTACACTGGGAAACTCTGAGGCACTTCTATCTATACGCCATCCTAAAATAAAATGGCTTCAATTCATGGGGTCGGTATGTCTCTCCTCTTCTATTTCATTGTATTAACTTAATCCTAAATGATCATCACATGGTTTGAAAAAATAAGAAGTGGGATTTCTTGCCCTCCTTGGGGAATGCATGGGGATTTGGGGCGGGGTGGGGGAGTCTGAGGGAGGACTCTGGGGGGGGGAGATGAAGGGGGAAGCAGTGGTGAGTATGGGAAAACACCTTTTTAAATTAAAAAAAACGACAAACAAACAAACAAAAAAAGAATTAAAGGGGTGAATGATGAAGTCCAGAGGAACAAGAATAAGTTAAAATTATCCCTTGTCACTGATGTTTACTTGATGGATTACAACAGATACTTTCATAAAATAACTCGATTGCTCTGTTCAGATTTTATTATCCATCCAGTTAAACTCTCCCTCAGCTATTCACTGCCCACCACACTGAGGGAACAATTTTGGAATTCAAGGTATACAAATTAAGGGATTCATTATTGCCCTTGCACTTCATTTGAGTGTATTTATTTCACATAAGATCATAACCTCAATGCCCTTTTTAGAAGATGAAGACGACTTGAAGACGTTTAAAAGTGCATCTGAATACCTGAATCATGTTTTACATTAAGCATGACTGGGCAAATCATCTTTTTTATGATTTTGAGTAAGAAGAAGTGATGTGGGAATGTCTTTCTGTCAACCTTTAAATAAAGGACTGTTTTGGCCATGGCAGGCACCGTAGAAGAAGTAGGTGGGGAATCAGAATAGTCAGGAGAAGCAGGGCGGAGTCAGATCAGATCGAGCCAGACACCAAAGAAGAAACATGTAAGGAGCACAGGTGAGCCACGGGGCCACGTGGCAGACAGAAATGGGGTGAGTTAAGATGAAGGAATTATCTTGCAATGAGCCTGAACCGTAGTTAATATAAGCGTCTGAATCATTTTTGGGGGCCAAAGCAGCAGTGGGCAGCTAATTTGTCTGGGGAGGTAGGTCTGTGGGTCTGGACCTCTGGCCACCCGGGGCGAGAAGCCTTATTGTAACAAAGAGGGCCTCCCTTCAGAAGCCTTTTGAAGACAGGCCATAATTGATAGATGGAGTTCTGTTTTTAATACTGATGGTAGTGTGAGCTAGCTCCTTGGGAGAAGTTTGTGTGTTAGGACAATAGGGAATCGGAGGGCTGATAATCTCTGACGTGCCACGTTCAGTAGATCCAGAGCAGTGACTAGGAGTACCCTCACGGAATAAGCATATTTCCACGTGTTAGCTGCTAGAGCATAAAGTAAAAATTGAATAATAAAATCTTGGTGAAACCTTAGGTTAGGCTCTGCCAACTCATGACCCATGTGGTAAGATGAGACCTAAAAGGAATAATGTTCCCAAAAGCTCGTAATCAGTCGTTAGCAGAGGAGTTCAGACTAGAATCTGGACCATCAGGAGTGCTTACCACCATCCAACCATACCCTTGATTTTCCCATCACAGCATAGAAAAGGAATTACAGGTAAATACCAAGATGTAGATATCTGATGCCTACAAGCTGCATATTGAAACAATCCTCTCAGTCACGTCCATTGTATTGATGTAATGTACATTGGTAGATGGAGTCCTCAGGGTGGACCCCTCAGTGGTGGCTTCACTAGTAGAGGAAGAGAGATTTCAAGTTATCAAGCTTTCTCTGTCTTGTCATGTGACATACCATCAATGTTACCTTGGGACTCCATCAGCAAGAAGGCGGTCCTCAACACATGTGCCCTTTGACTTTGGACCTCTCCACCTCCAAATCGTGAGAAATAAATTTATTTTCTTTGCAAGAATCCACTCTGGCGAAACAGACTGATAGTAAAAGACTGCTGAGCGCCACTGGAAACAGCTGCTGACATCGTCATAAAGCACAAAAGAATGTCTCTGTCTCAGACTCCGTCCCAGCTTGCTGTATCCTTATGGGACCTAGAAATAGACCATTCAGATCCTTCCTTACTCTGACCTCCATTCTGTTTACACACGGGTTGTCCAGATGTTAGAGGAATCAAACAAACACTTGCAGCTGTTATCAGGGACAGGGTGGAACGCATGAGGTTCCCAAGTCTTGATCCAAGAAGTCAGAACATACTTAATTTTTACTGCTTTGGGATTTGCTGTCCTCTTTGGTTCTTACCGCTTAGTATTGAAACTTGAGCTGTGAGAAGCCAAGGGCGTCTTGAGTTAACTTTAGCCCAAGACTAAGCTAAGGTGCTCACTATACTCTTGGGGGATCTTTCCTCATCTCCAGTTTGCATTCCTTCGTGAATGATGACTCTTCATTGTAAGTAGAGTCTGGAAGGATGCAAGAGGCAGTATTTTGTGGCAAGCACAGCATGGACTTTGGAATTATGTAATGTCTAGTTTTTATCCCATCCTAGCCATTCACTGACTGTGTGATTTCAGGTTGCTTAACCTGGAGTCTTCCTACCTTGCTTATTTTCAGAATTTGACTCTTATTTTGCAGCGGTGGGAATGGTGTACCAGCTGATTGTCATTCAGAGGGCACAGTTAATGATTAGCCATGACCATTGGGACACTGTAAGAGGAGACAGATTGAAATGACATTCAAGGGAATGAAACAGAGAATTATGAAACCTTCATTTCTTAGAAGTCTATGGGGCTAGAGCAGTTTATAACAGACATTAAGTGCGGCACTACTTGGCAGGGCAGAATATCCCCCTGTTTCCTCACAGCTAACATAAGTCTTGAATTCCTTTCTTCAAGGAGAGCAATGTAAAAAGCCTGACCTCTAGTGGTCCCTGTCTTGGACAGAAGGGGGAAAGGCCAAGAAAATAAGGAAATGAAGACTTCCTTTGTGAACTGGAAACGGACACTATGAATTTCCTCGCCATACTAACTTGTAGCTTTGCTTCCATTGTTTTGTAACCTAAGCTGGTTTGGAAATTGGTCTATAGCTGAGGATGACCTCAGATTCCTGATCCTCCTGCTTCAGCCCCCTGGGCTCTGAGATGACAGACATAGGCCACCCTGCCCAACAAGCTGGCTCATTTATAGAAAGAGACCACATAGTCAGCACATTTGCAGTAAAGCCCAAGGTACGGCATAGGAGGTTCAAGGGCGCGCCGAGTTCCAGATCCCATCAGCTTTTAGCATCTGTCACACAGAGCCAGCTCCTCACCGAGAGAGCAGATGACCAGTGTTTCCTTAATACACAGGGTCAAGCAGCCAAGGGATAGCCAAGACTCCTGAGTATTGCTCATTTTCACACACCCCGTCCTCTTGACACCATGTGAACTTTGCCTCAGAGACAGACACCAAAATTCAGCTTTGAAGCAGTCAATTTGTGTCTGTTCACTCTAGCAGGCCAATCATATTCACTCAAAACCTGGATCCAGACCCACGTTCAATGTCTTAAGAATTCAAGAGTGCAGGAGCATGTGAGGCCATCACTAGCATTATACTTTGCTTTTATTTCTTTTTTCAGCTCTCTCTCTTTTTTTCAATTAGTTTACTCCGGATTTAATTGCATCATGGCATTTTTCAAACACGATTTGTTTTGCTGATCATTTTTCTTGTTTCTTCTTTTTCATCCCAACCCCGATCTCTTCTTTGCACCCTCCCATCCACTACAATTACTTTTCTTCTGCTTTGATGTCACTTGCCCCCACCCCCTTCTTCAATTCCTCTCTTCATGTCACGTGGTCTTCTTTCTGGTTCTTTCTCCAGTACACTCTATACACCCCCCAGCCATGCACATACATCACAAGCTAGGATGTCCATATGCAAGAGAACATACATTATTTTCCTTTCTGAATCCTGCTTAACATAATACTTACCAGTGTCATCCATTTCCTATACATTTTGTGATTCCATTTTCCTTAACAGTCAGATAAGATTCCACTGTGTCTCTGAATCACGTTTTATCATCTCTTTATCTAGTTCCTGGCTGCTGCTGTGCACAGAGCAGGAGCAAGCATGGAATGCAGACATCTCTGTGCAAAGATGTGCAGTTCTCTGTCCAGGAATCAGACAAGTGGACCATATGGTAATTATATTTTAAATTTTCCAAGAATTCTTCTGTTGATCTCTATAACAGCCACACAAGGTTACACTCCTACCAGAAGCAAGTGAGGGCTCCTCTTTCCCTACATGACTGACTGCATTTGCTGTTGCTTGATTTTTGATCTTAACGGTTCAGACTCATGTGAAATGGAATTTCAAACTGGTTTTAATTTGTATCTGTCTGCCATTTTTCCAAAATACTTACTGACTATTTGTGTTTCTTCTTTGGAGAGTTGGCTGTTTATTTTATACTGTTATTGGTTAGCAGAGGCTTTTGTTTAATTTTGCATGGTTTTTTTTTCCATATTCTAAATATCAACTGCCTGTCCAAGATATGATTGCAAATGTTTCCTCTCATTCTGTTGCCTGTAAAGCTTCTGCCGTGTCAAACCTTTGGAATTTCAAGTAGTCATATTTGTTGATTTTAGGGCCATTTCCTATGCTACTAGAGTTCTGTTCAGAGAGTTCTAGCCCTTGAGTATATTTTGAAGTATATTCCTTATGTGTGACTCTTGAGGTTCAGCATTTCAGGTTGTATACTAAGATATCTGGACCACTTTGAACTGATTTGTGCAGTTCGAGTTTCTGGTCTCATTTTGTCCTTCTGTAAGTGGAATAGATTTTCTTTCTTGTGTATAATTTTGGCATCTTTATCACTAGACATAGTGGTGCACACCTTTAATCCCAGCACTGGGGAGGTGGATCTCTGTGAGTTGAAGGCAAGTCTGGTCTGTATAGTAAGATCCAGGATGGCCAGGGCTATACCAAGAGACCCCGTCTTAAAACAAAACAAAGCAAAACACCACCACCAACAAAAGAAACCTAGGTTACTCTAACTGTGCAGGTTCCCCCTGGTCCTCTACTGTCCCACTGGCCTGCTTTTGACATGGTGTTTGCTGTTTTCGTCTCGGTTCTCACACTTCCCTTTCCTGTCTTCTGGGTAATGTATGCTTTAGAATCAACAGAACTGTGCTAAGGTGTCCCCGGCAGATTCACACGTAGCAAACACACTAAACTTTCCTTAGATATTTAGGGAGTCATTTTGTTGTGATATTTTGGTCAAATATCATTTGGCAGTTATTGCTGGTTGTTTATACAGTTGTGAAAATTATAATTATAGATTGCAGTGATAAGGAAAGATGATCACTATAATATATTAAGTGGGGGAAGAAGGTTATAAAATGGTGTGAACATCATGATGACAAACTGCAGATGAACATGTGAAATTGATGAGTTGGATTTCATCTTCTGCCAGCTGTGCATTTATTTTATGTAATTATTACAATACTTCCCATACACAATGACTTGCTGTTTGTTATCTTTGGAATACTTCGAAATTCCTGGGGTTTGACTTTGAGTTGCCTAAAACCATTTAATCACCCCCCCCCCCAGAGGAGTGAAATTCTTTAAGCGTGTACTCCTGATGGTCCCCAGAGCAATGTGTGTTTTAGGTCATGGGGATGTGTAATACAACTTCTCAGCAATTTGACCTTGAATAAATTATTTACCCATATCATAATTCTCTTGCCAAATATGGTGATCAAAGAAACTGGGCCTGCTGTTTGTTCTGAGCTTTAAATGAGATAAAAGCAGTGCACAACCCAAGGTAAACTCTCAGCAAAGTTAGCTGCTGCTGCTATAATCAATTTGAACCTGGGCTGGAATTTAGGCTTCACGACTCCCATCACCTCTCCCCAGGGACAAGCTCTAGCCTACTCCATCACAGATCTCTCATCTTGCTCCTCGATTGTATCCTTTGCTTTGGTGAGTATTGGGTAAGAAAAGGCAATTCTAATAGCATCAGAGACAAAGTTCGCCCAAGTCTTGCCTGTCAAGTGGTCAACAGCCTGTCAAGTGGTCAACAGTGCATATTGCCAACAGGACCGTATAACAGCACTGTCATGGCATTGACTAAACTGAAAATATGACTTAACCCTTCCACTTAAAAAAAAATGGCTCAAATCCTACAGGTTCACGTGGCCTATCTGAGCTCTTGCTCCTAACTTATTTTTGAGAGCCTAAGTTTCCTTTACCTTTTTTACTTGTGTGTGTGTGTGTGTGTGTGTGTGTGTGTGTGTGTGTGTATACCATAGCACACTTGTAGAGGTCAGAGGATACTTTTGAGAGTTGATTCTCTCCTAATGTCACTTCCAATGTCTCCTAATGTCAATATCTATCTATTAGCTGTTCATATCCATCCTGTAAGGCAGGTTGTCTTAGTGTTCTTTGCTGGGGTGGTACAGGTAGACTGAACAGTGTACCCCACATCATGGATGTGGCAAGTAGTGGTTCTGAGGCTTCATTTACAACCATCTGGATAGAGTCCATGGATGGCTCTTCTTCTGGTTCGTTATAACTGGAAGTGTTTGGATCAAAAGAAAAGAGATGGGAGTTCTGGTCCCTGCTCCCTTCTTTACAAGGTTCAACTCATTCCAGTTAGATTCAATCTAATCCAATCCAGTTTAATTTATTTCAAGTGGAGAAATACTTTCTTGAATATTCAGTTTGTGCCATCAGCTGTAATTCTCAGTTCTGAAAGAGCTAACAGAACAGGGCAAGAGTCAGAGAATTTAAAATAGTAATTAAGAACAGTTAGTCATAGATAAACATGATGTTGGATATGGAATGGAGAAGCTGTCTCCAGAGAAAAGTAATACCTAGATCTCCAAGGGTTAATAGAAGGGGACTCTTAAATCTCTTTTGAATGTTTATTGAGTGAAATCTTGTCTTTCCAGGAACTGATAAGGAATCCCTGGGAAGCATAGGGTTCAGGTGGGCCGTGAGCTGAAGCAATGGTATTCTAGATCTCTGAGAAGCCAACGGGCCAAGCCTGTTGGCCTCAATGTCTTCTTAAGTCACTGAGCGAGCAATCTTTGGCTGCCATTGTAAACTAAGGTAAAGTCACCCTGGGGCTTTGCTGTGTAATTTCTTGTTGTGCCCTATCCTGGAATATTAGTTGAAGATGTGTTACATTCATCTATGTTGTGTAATATTTGTTTAATGATGCAGAGATGTGGTGCATTTTTATGTTGCATTTGTTTAACTCTGTAAAGCTGTCGTTAGTTTGTCTGTCTAAAACACCTGATTAGTTTAATAAAGAGCCGAACGACCAATAGCTGCACAGGAGAGAAAATAAATAGGAGAAGGAGAGAGAAGACAGAGTGACGGAGGAGGAGGAGGAGAGGAAGATGCCAGGGGCCAGCCATACATTCACACAGCCAGACAAGGAGTGAGAAGGAAAGATCTACAGAACAGAGAAAAGAAGAAAACCAGAGGGAGGGATAATTTTAAGTTAAGAAAAACTGGCTAGAAGCAAGTCAAACTAAGGACAGACATTCATAAGTAAGAATACGTCTTCATATATTCATTTGGGAGTTGTGTGTTGGGCTCCCCAAGAGTGAAATAAAACCCCCAAACTACTGTCCCCTCCCCCAGCACAAACATTTTAAGAAAGGCCTGCAAAGTGGTGTGAGATTACTTATCTTTTGACCATTCACAGAGAAAGATAGGGTAGAGAGGTACGTAGCCTGAACATTTTGTCTTCTTTAGGGATTTCGAAGTTTCTTGTTCCCAGATAAAAAGCTGAATAAGTTGGCTGGGTGTGCAAGACCAGGCACTTACTTGTTTGGTGGTCACACTGCATGGAATCTGGAAATGCCTTGCATGTAGACTATTCCCTTACACAACACCTTCAATGATACACTATTAAAGAGACTTGCATATTAAAATGTGAAACATGTGTAAGTACCTCATAATTAACTGCTGTCTATTTAACCAGACAGCTCTAGCAAGTTAATTTGATGTCTGTTATGAGACTTAATAATTGTCAGTGATTTTTAAAAAAAAAACAATTTACTGGTATAATCATTAACTACTCCTAGATTATCTTGTCAAATTGATAATTAAATACCTCAAAAATTCATCACAGAGTTGATATATTAATAGGAGTGTAATTGAGTAATGCCTGCTTGTGTAATCTAGAGTTTATTACCTGTAAACTTATTTATCTTTTCAACTCTTATTAAATCTTCCTAGGAGCCTCTTCAGAACACCAAGAGTCAATATATGTCTTATTGGATCCATATGAGTACCTTGACTAGATTCTGGGAAAGAAATGAATTTTCTGTATGTGGAGATTGAAGAGAGGTTATTCTGATTTCCTGTAGGATTATCACTTGGGAAAGTCTCCTCTCCTCTCCCGGCTGTTTCCCCTTGAATTTCCACCTCCCTCCCTTTTCCTTCCCCTCTCTATCCTTCCCTCTGCCTTCTATTTCCTTTTTGTCTCTCACCCTCCTTTTGTCCCTTTCTCCCTTTGCCCAAGTGCTTAGCTGTGTGCTGTGTACGACATTAGGGCCGTAGGCATGATGACCATCAAATGCAGTGGAGGCAAACGCATCAGTTCACTTTCTGTTCTTGTAACAAATATCTGAAAAACAGCAGCTTAAAAAGGGGGTGCACACATGTTGCTTCATGGATTCAGAGCTCTTAGTACACGGAAGTGGTCTGTTTGCTTCTGGACCTGTGTCAGGGCAATATACGATAGGGTGCACGCATTGCCAAGGAAACTGCTCACTTCCCGGTGAGCAAAGAGAGAGGCAAGACTACCATCTTGCAAAACCACTCATCATCCTCCTCTAAGAAGACCTCCCACTAGGCCCTGCCTTTTAAATTTTCCCTTATCTTCTAAGAAAAAGGTTGAGAGCCAAACCTTTAGCCCATGTGCTTTAGGAAGACTATTCTAGATCTGTTCTATAGCAGAGAGACTGTAAAAATCATTACAGAGCAACATGCTTATGACAACCACAGAGGCACACACAAAGACCTGAGAAAGTACAGAGGAAGGAGCAAGTATTCAAACCTGTAGTCATCAAGCATTGCCAGCATATACCACACAGGAGTTTTCAAGGGAGAGAAAATGTGAGCATGGAATTCTGGGTCTAGTGTAAGCAACAGCTTGGAGACAGGAAACCACACTGACTCCTCAGAAGGAAGATGGCAGGGATGAAGTCTATGCTGCACTGTGGCATAGTCTGAGCCTTGTTTCTGAAAGTACACTTTGAGGACAGATTTAAATCATACAATTACAATATCCAGTGGCTTTCCCTGACACCCTTGAGTGATACCTATTCAAGCCGAAGTGGGCTTGACCTCCCCGACCCAGTCCTTCCTCCAGTTGATCATTACAGGACTAGAGTCTGCAGGTTGCGCTGGTTTCTACTTTGCTGACCCTGTAATGTTCTTTAGACATGTCAAGTCACATATACAAATTTTGAGATTGAGAAATAAGATCACAACATATTTCAGCCTGCATATATCCAAAAGAGGTATGCATTGTTTGATTTAGTTATTTCTACAAATCTTCACTCTTCCTTGGACAACAGAAATCAAACTCAAGGATACTTATGTCAGATGATCAACCATAGCTAAAAATGATAAAGGAATGGGCCTCTTGTCAGTGACAGAGTTTTTAAGACTCTGTATAAAATCTAGCCATTTTTACCATTTTTAATCCTTACGACCACTTGAGACATTACTATGTCAGCTGTAATCATTTTTATCCCTTACCAATTGACAATCATGATGAAAGTCTTTGCCTGCCTCGAGTTTCCTTGGCTAGATGGTTGGGTACCTTCTGGTGAGCCTGAGAGTGGGGGAAACATGGTGAGAGGAATAACATCCTTGGGGCTGAGCATGGAGGCACTTACCACCAACCCTAGCACACAAGAGGGTGAGGATCACAGATTTTAGGCTAGCCTGAGCTCCCTAGCATGATCCTGCCTCAGAACACCAAGGATTTCAATGACAGTGCTTACCTACTGTATGCACGGGCCTGGGTTTCAATCCCCAGCATGGCAAAATAGACACACAAAGAAAACAAAAACACATCTCAGTGTTGAAAACCATGTTGGCTATAGGTAGCAAGTGGAATAATGCCAGGGCCTCTGAAGACCTTTTAAATCACCTAGACACCAATTCCATAGACTAACAGATGCTGTGTGTGGACAGCTTTCCTTGCCCTTGAAAATAGGTATAGTGCATTTCTGATATCAATGGATGTCTGGGCCAGACATGCCTAAGCAATATTAACTTGGACCAGCAGTGTTTTAGATTGCTGATTAAATGACCAAAATGATCACATTAGATGCTCAAATTATACAAGGGTAGGGGCAGCATAATCCAATGGATAACAAGGTCTGAGGCTGCCAAACTCTCAAAGCTATATGCATTTGTAAATGCAAAGTACCCGATTTGGGGAAAAACAAGATAGTATTAAGAAGACTCTGATTTCTACAGGGTCTTCATGATGCTATCCTGTGACATCTTTAGAAACATTTGCACATTTGTCTAGGAAAGAATTCAGCTTTATTAAAGCTGTGGGCCACATTTCTAGAAGACATGAGATTGAGGTTAGATGTTAGTGGGATCTGGGCATGAATCTAATTATCTGCTACATTGCCTTTTCTCTTAGTGCCCCACTTTCCTCATATAAAGGGGTGGGGATAATAGTTCCATTTACCTCAAACATCTGTTGGGAGGATATAATGAGATAGTGGGTGTGTATAAAGGGTGGTATTATAAGCAGGTATGAAAGACTGACTGTAAGTACTTCAGAGGAAAATGTTTGTGCACTCATGATGTACAGATACACATCTGGCTTGGACTCCTTGGAAATGACCAACAGTCTAAGAGATTTCTCTTCTCTGGCAAGTGAAGGTACTAGGTATTGTTGTAGTAGGTTTTGGGTCCCGTGCACCAGAGATCTGGACCCACAGACCCGCCCGAGACCGCTTATCCGCGCACCGCCGCCCAGGCCCCCAGAAACGACTCAGACGCTTCTATTAACTTCATGCTGTTTGGCCTATGGCTCAGGCACATTGCTAGCTAGCTCTTACATCTTAAATCAACCCATTTCTATTAATCTGATGGCCACGTGGCCGTGTGGCTCACCCGTATTCCTTACATGTTGCTTTTTGGGCGGCTGGCTCAATCTGCCCCAACTCCGCCCTGCTTCTCCTACCTAAACTCTGACTCTCCTCCCACTTCCTCTATGGTGCCCGCCATGACCCATAACAGCTCCTTTATTTAAAGATACAGCACACACAAATGCATTCCCACATCAAGATATCTTATCTGATAGGCTTTCTGCATTCTTCATTCATCTGTAAGCTCTGTGAGAGTGAGGACCATGATTTTGTTGCAATGAGACATGGTAATGAAATATGGAAGGGTTAGTGATTACCAGTATTCCCAATAAGCCACTGTATGACATTTGGGAAATGACTGCATCTCATTAAATCATCTTTTTTTTTCACCTGTGGCATGAGGTAACAATATGTCTCTTCCATAGTGGTGTTCAAAGACTGGAGAGTGAGAACATGTCAAATATGGTACATGGAAAGTGCTCAAGGAATACTGACTATTCACCACCGTCACCATCGCCCTTGCTTGCTTCAGTCTCTGGCATCTACGGCATTGAATCTGTCAAACTTATTTAGTATCGTAGTGAAGGGATGTAAAAGAAAGTTGCTATCCCAGAAGAGACTTACACTGAATCAATGAATACTAACTAACCACACAAAAATGGAAAGAGATGGAATTATAGGGGTTGGAGTGGCAATTTGGGGGTCTATTTCTATGCTTTATCTTTACCAGTAAGAAGAAAATTTCTATCATTTAGGTACATGTCAGCTTTAGAGTTTTCCCAAATTTTCTTTTATATGTTAGTATTTTATTACTTTTCAGACACCAACCATTGTGAAGTTTTTCTTCTACCCATTTCATAGACAAAGAAGTTGAGATTTTCAGTAGTAAAAGCTCCTTCCCTGATGAACATCTAGGACAGAGAAGTGCAGTGATGAGACTTTGGTCCTCTGCTTACTGTTCTTCTGTCTCTGACAACATGGCCAAGGCTAGTCCAACCAGGACCCTGTCTTTAATGGTGACAGTGGAATACAAGCTGTTAAAAGGCCTGGTGGCCTTGATTGCAAGAGATGATATTAGGAGGCAGACGTTTCTTCTAGGATTTCATTAAGAACTTACCACCTGTGAATTGAAATCTCCATGAATCTTGTTAGCAGCCCAGCCTGTACTTTGTTTATAAATTGCAGTATTTCTAGCAGAAGAAATATGCCTCCATTGCGCAAGTGAAATCGACCCCACCGATCCCTGCTCTGAAGATGGAAACAAGAAACCATGTCGGTCTTTCAACTCACGTCATTTAGGAACACCAGACACTGAAATTTAATTCAAACATTGCTCAACTGCATAGAGCTTCTCTGCTCTCTGAAAAGGAACGTATTTCTCACAAGAAATTCTACCTGCCCTTCCTGGTCATTCCCTCTGATGACTTCTGAGCAGAATGCAAAGCAGCCTGGCTGTACCCGGGGATCTGGCTCTCCTCCACAGCTTATCCTTATAACTTTCTGGTCACATGCCTATGTCAAAACTCACGTCCTCTGTATGTTCCACTTTTTTTCTTCTCATCTTATCTGGTTCCTCAGGGAACCACAGACATCACAGGGAGGTAGAAAGGCAGCTTTCTAAGTGTAATGAACTAGTACTTGAGAGGAGGAGATAGGAGCATAGTGAAGGGTAAAGAAGGGTGGAAAATACAGAGCCTCTGAGGAGACAAGGGGGCCCTCCTCATTTCGCTGAGAAAGGAAGAGCATTGAAACATTACTGTAGAAGGGAACCGAGAATGAAATTTTAAGTTTTATTTTCTCAGTCTTGAAAACGAAGACAACACCTAGCTTACAAAGCTATTGTGTGTATTGGCCATGGCACATGTGAGCAGCTTGGCTGCTGGCAGATACCCAATAAACAGCCAATAGTCATGGCAACCTTTTTCTTATACCCATTTTGTTTCCTTTAACAAAAAATGGGATTACCCTTGGATTTTTCAAACAAGTTAAAATTATTACTTTATGTGTATGAGTGTTCTGCTCAGTGTATGCCTGAGTACCATGAGCATGCCTGGTGCCTCAGAAGGCCAGAAAAAGGCATTAGATCATTAGGAATTGGAGTTACAGATAGCTGTGAGCTGCCATTTGGGTTCTGGGCATTGAACATGGGCTCTCTGGAAGAGCAGCCAGTGTTCTTAACCACTGAGCCATCTGTCCAGGCCTATCTTTCAGATTTCCTCACATGACATGTGAAAGTGCCTTACTATCACCTAGGGAAATTTTATAACCCTTCTTACACTTTCCTCTTGCTGGCCAAGCCTCAGCATGCTTTCCCCTTTGACTCACTCTGAGAAACTTTCAGTTCCGTTGACAAATCCTATCCTTGTATGAACTGCCTGCCTGGGTATCTTTTAAGCTTATCCCTGGGCTTAGCTTGTCTCTTGTATTGGATTGATAATTCCTTAAATGGGATGGTGTCAACAGATTCAGAGTTGAAATCTGAGATTTCAGTGTTGGCTCAGGTACCCATTGACCACCAGAACATGGTTAAACTAGTTAACCTGTAAGGCATGAATGAAACACTAAATATGATAATGGGATTTCTTGGAACAATTATGATTTTTCAAAGAGACATTGCCTACAGCGGCACTTTGCAAACTCAAATCACTAAAGTTGCAATTTCATATTACATTTGATTTTGGTATTCATATGAATCAGGACTCTCCTGATCTCCGTTAAGGTAAAGGTAAATCCTGTGCCAAGTTGGCTATATGAAAAGCCTTTTGGGCACATCACTCAATGATTGCAACATGGATCAAATAAGAGAACAGAACTACACTTCTTTCCTACCAAGTTTTCTTTGGCATGTATTTCTTTATTAAATGTGTTCCTTCCCTGGGGTCTCTCAGCAGCTACAGCTTTAGCTTATCAGTTTGATACACATGACAAAAATTTGGTATTTTGGTTCAAGTAATTTTGATGACTATCTTAGAATTAACTCTCCATGGACTTGGTATTTGCCTGCCACTAAGCCGTGAGGTTATTTGTATGTACATTGTACATTAGGTGCAGCCATCCTGGACCTACTCCCCTCATTGAAGCCCAGAGGATCAAGATAATTCCCTCAGAAACCACATTGATTGAGAATGGATGGTTTCCTAAAGGAAAAGTGAGATACTATTTCCAGAATATGCTGAAAAGATCCAATCTACTTCACCCACCTTGGCAGCTTTGTCAATCAAAATCTTTAGAGCTTAAAATGGAATTGAGAATATAGTTCATGGGTGGACGACTTGCTGAGCATGGGTGAGGACTTGGATTTGCTTCTCCATTACTGCCCAAGAATGTAAGTTTAGGGATTCCGAGGAGATGGCTATCAGTTGTTTACTGAGCAAGCATGGAGACATGAGTTTGAATGCTCAGAACACACCCACAAAGCTGGGCATGATGATGGGTACTTTAACTTCATCCATGGGAGGTATTACAGACAGGTAGATCCATGAAGCTCATTGGCCAGCTAGCCTAGCCAAACTGATTAACTTTGGGTTCAGTTAGAAAACCTGTCCCAGAAGATAAAGATGAAACTCGATGAAGGAAGAACGTCCAACATTGATCTTAGGCTTCCACGTGCATGTGCATACACATGTATTACCATATTCTTGTGCACATACCTCACACATACATGACACCATGCGTAACCATATGTGTATGTTTAGTGCTGCACATAGTGGTCAAGGCTGCTACGTATTGTGGTGATCTGTCCTGTAAGGCATGCCAAGGACTCTATCTGAGATTTAAAGGAAGACAAAACTGTGCTAATTTCCAAAGCAGGGCCATCTATCTGGATTCTAGCCAACAGTGGGTTGCTTTGATATTACTGACTTCAAACTGGCTGTAAGTTTTCTTATCCTGGCATTGATGAGCAAAAGGAACAGAGAACTTTCTGAGACCATATTTTTAAACAAAGTCTTTTAAAATAAAACACACATTCATTTGAATACCTGTCTAGCAGCAGGAGGGCCTGTCAAGGGTTCATCCAGGGACACGCTTGGTGCTACGGAGCCAGGCTGTCGGGAAAAGGAAGGGGCAGAGCCCGCAGCCACAGGAGAACATTGTCTCCTGCCAGCTGGGTTGCTCCCTTCTCCCACAAGACTCAGGCACCAGGTTGCCTGACCTTTGGTGTCTTTTTTTCCGGGGGGCATCATTGGGGTGGGGAGTGCTCATCTGAGTCCCCTGTTGAAACCCTCAATCTCTGTTCTGCTTTTCTTGGCAGAATTCAAGGAGAAACTGGGGGGGGGGGGGCTTCAGAAAAGAATCCTGATTGTGCTGCTACTGTATCCTTTACTAACGGACTGAGATTCCAAACTCAGACTTGGGTTGCTTAGCATAGGAGTGTCCGAACAACACATTAGGAGTGAGAAGAGAGACGTCCATAAGTAGGCCTGCTGAAGATGAACAAGAGTGTACGACTCAGCAAGGAGAGACAAGGCAGAAAACAAAGCATACCGGTAACTCTACCACAAATCTCCAATAGCCACGAAGTCACAGCAACTCAAACTGAGTGTGGAGTCCAGTGGCCCTTTAAATGTAGAGTCCTCTAGAGACTCTCCATAAAGACAGTCTAGTCTCTCTAAAAGGCTAAATTAGATTATTTGTACTTTGTTTTAGAATATAGACAAATGCATAATCAGTTTTTAGAAAGAGGTCTATCCCTACTGAATTAAAATAATGTGTATGTTAAAACCACAGGACTTGGGCATTTGGAGTGCTGTGTTCAAGAGCAGGGATTGACTTCATTTGACTTTCAATGAATCCTTCGGGTCTCTACACTTGCCACTTTCCTGGTCACCTCTATTCCACCTACACCCTGAGCATTCTCCTCCTTCTGTCCTGACTGGGCTTTGAGGAGCTTCTCCTGAGTCTGGCACACTGTGGTACTTCTCCAGAACTTCCAACATGGCAGTGAAGGACGTGGGTGAACTCTGAGGTGGATGCTGGGTATATGGATATTGGTCTTGGCTTCCCACAGAGAGATAGACATTTTGGAAAAGTCTGGCCTCAGTCTCAGAAGCTTCTATTTTCTCATTTGGGAAACTGGGGATAATGACCTTTATTTATGCAGATGTTTCAAAAACCAAAGATGTGAGTAGATGTAAGCATGCTATGTATATTAAGCAGTTGCATGGTGTTTGTAACCTCTGACCTTCATCCTTCTTTGAATATGTATCAATCTACTCAACTTACTCTCTGTCTTCTTCCTCCTCACTTTTCTTCTGATGGTAAATAAGCTCTCCTGAAGGACTCTACAGGCCACATGCACGTTAAAATTCTAGAGAAGGGTCACAGATTGTAGACAAAATGATGCAAACAGGTATCCTTTAACATTGGGTAATACAAAGCTCTGCAATTCTGCTCTCTGTACACATTGGCTCTTTTCCACCTTTATTATAAAGTCCTATCCTGTACATAAACTACTGTTGACCACTGACCCTAAACTGGTGCCTTTGCACTATTACTGAGCCCCAGGCTCAGCTTTCAGGCTCTTGTTCCATCTTTGACTGGGCAGCACTAGTTAACACTTGGGAGAATATTTTCAGCCAGAGATCTGATGTACAAAGGCTTGGGGTTGTTAAGATATCAAAGAAAATACGCAAAAGAGCTTTGTTTAGACTGTAAAGTCTTAGTCTCAAATTCTCTTAAAACGAGGACATCTTAGCCAGGCTTGATAGTAGTGGTCAGAGAGGCAGAAAGAGGCACAATATGTTTCTCCTATACCTTTTGCTTCTCATTGTAATAATTACAGACATTACAGAGCTTCTGGGGAAATGTAATCCAATTACTACTTTTTTTTTTTGTAGATTTCATGTTTTTCATCTGCATAGTACTTCCCTGCATTGATTCTTAGAGCTGTGAAGGAGGAAAATGAGGTGTCTCATGAACGTACCTAGGCACAGAGCCTGACCCTGTTACACTTACAAAATGATAGACAATCTAAATTCAAGGTGGCATGGTGCCAACCCTCTCTATTTTGTTTGTTGTTAGATAGTCTTGTTATAGAACTTTCGGTCTTGCGAGGACAGAAATATCACTTCCACCTATGAGGGCCCTGGGCAAGCAAGGGGTGTGTTGCTGTTTTCTTGGCTTCTCATTTAGTCCCCTAGTGAGGACAGACAGCAGAGGGCCACTGTGGTCAGGGAGCAGAGGAGCCAGACAAGGCTCTGTGGTTATACACTTATTTATTTCCTTATTTATTACTTTTGCAGCTAACATTTTTACAATCATGTTATTTTGTGGTTTATTTGCAAAATGCATTGTGAGCCAAGTTCGCTTCAAACTTGCTCTGAGTTGGAAGGCTGCACAGGAGGGCCAGTGAGAGTGCAGGAAGGGCTGGAGAGCAACTGCACAACATTGTATAATTGATATTTCTGTTAATGTGCCTTCTTCGTACTCAGGATACACAAGGCAGATGGAGAAATGGAAATGGTGGGTGACACACAGACTCTGCGCATAGCAACATAAGCGGACACTGCAACCTCAGAGATGAAATGCAAAATGACTAGCCTGGGGATAACCCAGGAGAAGGCTTCCTTTCTCTGTGACAAGCCCTAAGTGCCAACACTACATCTTTGGAAAGGCTTTGGAGAGACTAGAGGTTGATTCTTGTAAGATATGTGATAGGTAGTGAATTAATTCAAAATATCATTTGGGAATTTATTGTAAACTATGTCTTGAAGATTTTAATAAATGCAAACATCTAGTTTTTATAGGTTACCTGAGATGAGCTCCAAGAGAAGCTTCCAAAAGCTGCTTGACTCCTAACTGTGGAGCCTTTTGTCTTTCCAACTTTCAGGTGGTGGAAGATTCTCCTTGTTGTTGGTGAAGCCCATTTGAACTACATTCAAGTTTATTCTTGTATTATTCCATCTGGTGGCTTCCCAAACCACTTTCCTTTTTTTCTCTCTTGTAAATATTTATATAAAAAGGTTCTTGCAATGACAGTAGGCTCATATATTAGTAGATTGGCACAAAGCAAAGTCTTGATGTGTTTTATGGCATTTATGAACAATTTGGTTAAGTGGATTCCCGCCCAGCTCATTAAAAAAATCCTTTCATTTTAATAACACCGTCACAAACTAAATGGCATCAGAGAGAAGCATAAGCTTACTGTGTACAGCCTGATTGGTAATCCCTGAACCACTTCACTCATGAACTGTTGATGGCTTATGGAAGAATTGGTGATTTGAACTAATGGCTGGCACACAGCTTGCATTTAGAGATTCCTCTCTCCAGGCAGGCCAAGAATCTGTAGTATTTTCTGGGGCGTATGGACACATAAGAGATTAGATAACTGGATCAGGGGATTAAGATATGGTTTCCAAAGAGACATCACTCCTTTTGTCTCCCTCCCTAAGGGGAGAATCTTTGTCTTATTCTTCCCTGCCCTCTAGCCTGGGCATGTCCATCTTTGCCCACAGTTTTACCCTATGCTTTTCAGAGGTAATAGTAAAATCTTCCTGTCTACTTTTCCAATCCCAAGTCTGTATTCTTAGTTCTTTTAGATCCTTTAAACAATATTGCTACCATTGTCTTAATTCAAGAGCATGAAAGCTAGTCTAATCAATCCCCTGCTATACTTGGATCCACTCTTGCTTCTGTGAGTGACGTCTTCCATTCTCACCAAAATCTACATCATTCTCCAGACATATAACCACTAAATCTGCTCCCTGTGTTCTATATCCCTATATGCCCATTATATACCCTGTTGTCAAATGCTGCTGGTTTTGATGTCTCAAGATGAGTTTATGGATGCATCTTTGTTTCTATTCCTGCCAGCATCACCATAGACTTCTTTACGTGGTACCTGTTTATTGACCCATGTACACATTCGTTTACCTCCTCTATTGACTGGCTATCTACAGAATACTAAACACTTATCAGGCACTTGGGACAGAGAAGTGAACAAGGATGTCAAAGAATTTGCATGTATCCTCATGAGAGAAGTACACCAAAAGTTTCAATGATAAACTAACGCTTTGAGTGTGAGCGCAGCAAAGCAAACTGAGGGAAGCCTCGGTTCTCTCTCTTCTTACTCTCAGAGATCAAGCTGCATGGTGCTGATTTATCCTTCTCAAATTTCATCAGTGCCCTTCACTGGTAATTTTATGTCATCTATGTTTAGATTGAATCACAAACTAATACTTTGGTCAATATGGTCTGTGGATACTACCATGGCTTTATCATTTGATGTTACCTAGTGGTCTAGTGGCCATTTTGATTTTGTAAGTATATGACACATAATTCCTGCAATGATAAAATTATCTAATGGTATCTTTTCAGGGTGCATCTCTGGCATCAGTATTTGTTCTTCATCTAGATGTAGTATGGCATGTTTTCTTCATATGCTCTATTTATTATTTTCCAATTTTTCCCCTCTTCCATATTTCTTTCTTCTTACCTAGCTATACATTATTTGGTTAGTTGAGATGCATCTTTATTAATGTAATGTCAATACTACTAGAAAGATCTTTCTATTTCTCATAGAAGGTCTTGTTAGCACATTTACTAGCTTATTTTCTGTTCCTTAATTCTACCCCTCAATCAACTGTTCATTCTTCAGACCTCCGGAAGAACATCATAGCAGTCAATAGTGATTCAACTGCCAATGAACTCCTAAATTTGGAGACCTCAGATTTGGTTGATCTAAAATGAGGATTATAAGGACTCTTCTGTTATAATAGGTTTCTTGGCCCAGGGCAACCAGAGGTCCAGACCCACAGACCTCTAGCCCCAGACCCTTTAGCTGTCCACAACTGCTCAGGGTCCAGAAATGACTGAAACACTTATATTAGCTTCATGCTGTTTTGCTTGTGGCTTAGGCACATTACTAGCTAGTTCTTTTATCTTAATTTAATCCGTTTTTATTAATCTGTCTTGCCACATGGCCCGTGGTTCACCTGTGTTTTTTTACATGTTCTTTCTTGGGCAGCTGGCTTGATCTGTTCTGACTCCACCCTTCCTTTCCTACCTATTCTGATTCCCCACCTACTTCTTCTATGGTGCCTGTCATGTACCAAAACAGCTCCTTTATTTAAAGACTGATATTCACAGCATACAGAAAGACATTCCCACATCACTCTTCTTGGAGGTAAATCCTCTGCTTTCTCTAATGCACAATCATGTGTTTGACTGATATATATGGTCCTTGTTGCAGTCCACAGACTGCAACTGAGCTCCTTGGTCAGGTGAGATAGCACCATGTAGGAATTTACTATGTGATCTGGAAAAAGCAGAGTACTACAGGGCAATGACTTCATAGCAAGGACCATCTCTCCAGTCCTTCCTTCTTTTTGTTTAGTTTATAGTTTGAAAAGTCAAGAGCAAAAGAACTGTTTTTTGCTTGTGCTATACACAAGAGGAACATGAGAAATCTAGGTTCCTTTCTGTGTGTGTGTTTGTGCATGTGTTACATGTGCCTGCAAATGAGTATGTTGGTACACATGCCTTGCCTTCAAGTGGAGGCCAGTGGTCAATGTTGAGTGTCTTCCTCAGTAACTCTTCACTTCATTTTTTTGAGGCAAGGTGTCATACTGAACCTGGAGCATACAGATGTTGGTTGGACTAGCTGGCCCAGTAGGCCCTGGAGTGTTACCCATTTCTAACTCCCCAAAATTGAGATTTTAGGGCCCCATTTTTATATTGGCATTATAGATGCTAACTTGAATCTGCATGCTGGCTTGGCAAGAACTTTTAACAACTAAACCATTTCTCAAGCCCTGGAAATCAGGGTTTGACCATGTAGATTTCCATATTTGGAATACTAGTTACAATAAAAATTGCTTAGGGATATGATGTTTTAGTAAGCTATGTTTTAATTCCTTCATATTTACTGCTCTGTCACCCTACCCTTAAAAAACAAAACAAACAGAGAAACAGAAACACACCATTTGGAGGAATGCAGAATGTCTTTTCTGTAGATGCCATTTTTCTTGAGAGAACAGACCAAACTGTTGAGCAACACCTGGCTACAGCTGAACTGAGGAAGAGTCTTGGTTCTGAGAAAGACTTCGCATTCCCCTACTGGAAAGACAGGCATCATTGGGAAACATTTAATAAAAAGTTTTGAGACACAGATTCTCATTCACAGAGGGAGGGTTTCAGGAAGCTGTTTTCCCTCTTAAGGCTTGGCTCCATCTGGAAGGATGCTATTTAGTGTAATCCAGAACTGATTATTTTGTTGATCATGTTTCAAAAACCCTTGCCCTTTAAACACGTTCCCAGAGTAAACTGAGTGCAATTGAATTTTTAAAAAAGAGTCTTGTTATAGTTTCACATTTGAGGGAGGGGATGATCAGAGAGGGTGAATGGAAACCTGCCTGAGGACTGAAATGTCAAAAGGGATGGGATGGGGTAGGCAAAGCAAAGAAAGGCCAGCATTCTGCCTTGGAAACTTTTGTTGCATGAGTCATCCTGCAGGACAAATAAAATCTCACTCATCACTCTGTCGTCCTTGTCTGTAGCACAGTAGAAACGGTGGTGCCCTGGAAGAACATCAGCAACTTCTTGTAGCATCTGTAGGTGGGGAGAGTTTCCAAGCCACAGAGAGGGCTGTGAACACAGTTCGTTACTGGGTCTTCAGATTTTTTTCTCAGCCAAATAGGAAGAACCTCCAAATTGACCTTGGAAAAACATACGGAAGGAAAAAATACTGTAATCTCCCTCTGTGTGTTTGTAGTAAGAGATTTAAAAAGAAAGAAACAAATACATCGCTTTCCAGTTTTCCATGAAGAGACTGAATGTTTTGGAATCACCATGGCAGAACCCTTAGTGTGGGGGGGTGCAAGGACTTAGGCTTTGCCCCCCTTAGAGAATACAAGGTCACTTACACAGCACAAACATATTCATATTAAAAAGCCTGAGGGGAAAAGCATCCTTACCAGAGCTTTCAGCAGAGATTGTAATTAGCATTTTTATGAAGAACATAAACTCTGCGTATCAAAGATGCACTTTTATTGCTCTGAAACTGGCTTGAATAAGCATCCCGAAAACGTTTGGCCCTTCTGCTTCTAGGAGGAGGCCAATTAAAACACGGTCTGTCTAACCGCCAGTCCTTCCCCACCCTCCAGTGAAGGCAACAACAATACTGAGGCGGTGGCATTGGCGTCCTCACAAGTGGCTTTTCAGCTAGTAGGCACCTGGAAAGAAAATAATGACTTCTTGGCTCTCTTGGAAATAACACAAATATAGGAAAAAAAAAAAAAAAACCAAAAAAAACACACAACCCAAATACCTCAAGGCTTATTTTGCTTGTTCCTCCTCACTCCAGTTAACAACTCTGTGGTTCAAGCAGATGACTTACCTTGCCACAAATCATGGCAGCTGTTGTTTCTGTCCAGCCAAGCTGGGGGCAACAAGTCTCAAGGGTAAGGAGACAATGGACTGTAGCTCACTGATACCAGACAACTTTCTTACGTTGTTATGACCTGCAAGAAAATGACCTAGACCAGCAGGCAGTCCTCTGAGAGATACAGGACACAGTCTTCCGATGGCCACCCTGTGTCATTTACTGATTTTTCTCCAAATGTTCAATAATGTAGAAGGAGGACCGACTCACTGTCACGGTGTGGTGAGTTGAAAGAAAACAGCCCACAAATGAAGTGGTACTAATGGGAGGTGTGTCCTTGTTGTAATAGGTGTGGTCTTATTAGAGGAAGTGCATCCCTATGGAGGTAGGCTTTGAGGTCTCAGATATGCTCAAGCCATGTCCAGTGAGACAGATCACTTCCTGTTGCTTGAGCAAGGCATAGAACTCTCAGCTTCCTCTCCAGCACCATGCCTGACTGCATGCCACAATGTTACACCATGATGATAATGGACTAAACTTCTGAAAATGAAAGCCACCCCAATTAAATATTTTCCTTTATGAGCATTGCCGTGTCCATGGAGTCTCCTCACAGCATTAGAAACCCTGACACACGGTATGAGGCAAGAAGTTGAAAGTACAATATCTTGGCCCTCTTGGAGCAAGAGGTAGAAGTAAGGGCTTAATTCACTGGTTCTTCATAAGGGAAACGAGTTTAGTCTTCGTTTTATAGCAAGTAATCATGGGTAAGACTGAGGGTCATGATTCCATTTTCTATTTCGTGGCAATGGTACCGACAGGCATATAAACTCATGATAAATGTTTCTTGACTAAAGGAATTGATATGTCAGGACATGAGGAGGGAATATATTTCCTGCTAGATGACTTTAGGTATTATCTAATAGTTCCCCTACCCCCCTCTGGCATCCCTCTATTCATTTCCTTTCAGCTTTTTTTTTTTTTTTTTTTGGTAGGGTTAAATTTGTTTGTGTAACTGCTACAGTAGTACCTCTTAGAATGAATCTTCGCTATTACAGATGAAGTAGACTGACCTCACAGGAAAATGATGAGTGTGATGCTTTGAGAGGGAGCAGATTTGATGGTTTTACCTGTAATTAAGAGGGCCCTAAGGAAGATATTCAAGAGGGAAGCAATTAAGGGCTTGGGATAGTAACTTGCCAATGACAAAAGTTAAAGTCAATATTCCTGAGATTCTCTTTTACTTTTCTTCAAGTTGTATTTGGAGATCTAGATACCATGTCTTAATAAAATAATGTCTATAACAAAACAAAGAGGCCTTTTTTTGAGGCAGGGATTCTTTCTGTAGGTGTGGGTAGCCTAGACCTTGTTTTATAGACCAGACTGACCTCAAACCTACAGAGATCTGCCTGCCTCTGCCTCCAGAGTTTTGGGATTTAAGGCATGTGACAACACCAATGTCTCATTAGAAGAGGATTTTTTTTTTTCCAGGATGAAAATACTCCTCTTGTATATCACTCTCTGAAATAGTCAAAAAAAGAAACCTTGAAAACCCAAAGTGGCCATGGTTGATTAGAGCCATTGTCTAGGTTTCATAACACTGCTGTAACATGTACCAAAACCCGTGCTTTGAAAACAGGATGAGTTTAGAGAAAAGCGTGTGTGTGTGTGTGTGTGTGTGTGTGTGTGTATCTGTGTGTGTGTGTGGAGGGGTAATAGGAAAGGGTGACAAAGAGTTCAGTGGAAAGGAGACTGTGATAGTGCCCGCTGTCTGAGAATCAAAGGGCCTCCCAGATAGGGAAGACTGCTGCTCACTGTAGAGATTTCACACACACACACACACACACACATACACATACACACACACACACACACACACACGTTCCTTTGTTCATCCATTCTACAGCACAAACTACCTCAAGAGAATAGAATGCTGAGAATCTACTAATGAGTAGAGTTGGCAAATGATCTGCGAATGGAAAGTATGCAGCCCAAGGAGGATTACAGAAGCAGGTGAGCTCTGATTGCTTCCTGTGATCTGAATCTTCACAGTATTGAAAGGGATATAGATGTGTGTGTGTGTGTGTGTGTGTGTGTGTGTGTGTGTGTGTGTGTGTATCTCAATTTTAGCAAGATTTGAAGAAACCAGGTGATCACAGATATCATCTAAGCCACATATACATTGTAATATCAATCAAATTTAATGCTGAAAGTATAATTAATTAAAAAACACTTTTCACGTAATATTTGTTATTTTATAATCTTTGTATTTTTAATCACCATTGTATCTGGGAAAACATTTTATTTGATTACATTTTTATTATTTATTTTTTCAGTTTTGAGATAGGATTGTGCTTTGTAGCTCAGATTCACTTTGAACTCATGACTCTCCTGTGTCAAGCTCCTAATTAGATGGGATTGTAGGCATGTGCCTCTTGTGCCAGACTCATACTTTGACATCTTGAAGCCAGAATCAGTTAGTACATAACCAACTTTTGTGGTTGAGACTGGAAGATTGCAAGTTCAAGGCCAGTCTGGGCCAGATAATAAGACTGCTTTGTCAAAAGCCAAAGCAATAACAATCCTGAAATCATTTTAAATTGCCAGGATTACAGATGCTCTTTATTCAGTCTCTACCTGTGATAACACACCTCAAAATTGCAGTTTGGTATTATCCAGTATATTAACTTTTAAAACCATCAAGGTATAGGAGATTACAATCTACAAAGACTCCCGTGTTGCCTTGCATCCACACCCATTTTCATTCCAACCCATTTCCTCCAAACCCTGGTAACCATTAATTCATTTTCTAGTTGTAAAGTTATATCTTGTTAAGAATACTGCATTGCAAAAGTTGTGGATTGGGCATTCTGGATATAATGGGGATAAGAAACATTATGTGGGAAGGGGAAATAGATGAGATCTCCTGGCTAAACTGAGGGATGGGTGGTGGTGGAAGGGAGGAGATGGGCAATGAGAACATGAGGGGACAGTTTGGTGGAGTGAGGGGGCCAGGATGAAAGAAATATCCTGATAGAAGGGTTAGGGAGAAACCTGGTGCCGGGGAAACTTCCAGAAATCCACAAGGATGATCCTAACTAAGACTTCTAGCAACAGTGAAGAGGGTGACTAAACTGGCCTTCTCTTTGTAGGCTAGCAAGTGGAAGCACAGAGAATTGGCGCTTGATGTAAATTTTTTAGAAATCAGCACTTTTCTGGTTCATCAAGCTGCACTGGAGAGAGCAGGACACTGTATAGGAAGCCCTGATCTTCACATACACAAGACCTGCAGGATCAGAAGAAACCAAGGTAGAGTACAGGTGTCCCGGGGAACCGTTAGGAACAGACTTCAACTCCCTTCCCACAGCAGAGCCCTACAGAACATGAAGGCTAGGCAGACCGGCAGCTCCCCCTTCTTCCCTGCTGCGTTACCAAGTGGGACAGCGATGCAGAGGGCTGCGCCTTTCCACTCAGTATACTGGGACAGAAGTATTCTCTTTATGCCTATTTTCTACTGTTCAATCCTCACTCACATATAGGTCTCTTACTTTTGTCTGCACATTGTTCAGTTAGGTTTTAAGAAATGCCCTGTGCGCCTCTTCCAAATCTACAGTAAGTCACACCCTCCTTTTCACCCATATTTCATGTACTTCCACTCATATTCCTGTGTCTTTTCTTCATTGCTGCATCATTATTGCCTCCTCTTTTTAGTTTTTACTTATGGCCTTTATTGAATTCCTTTTTCATATCTTGTATCACGTTACTTATTTCATTTAACGATTTGCTGTGTTCTTGTACAGAAGCTTATTTTTTTAATTTTCTTTTTATTTTCCTTTTAAAATAGTTTACTAATGTGTGTGTGTGTGTGTGTGTGTGTGTGTGTAGGTGTTCACAAAGACCAATAGAGTTACTAAGGTTAGATGTGTGTATGTGTGTGGGGGGATTGGAATATGTAAAGCTAAGGAGTGATTATCAAATCAGCTTTAAAGGAAAACAGCCTTCATGGCAAAAGCAGTTGGGAGGGGAAAACTGTTGGGTTCCACAGAATTTTAGATGCTGTTAAAGCTATGGATGGCGAGGTATCAGTCCAGCTGCAAGAGGTATTTATGGTACAAAATATAGAGGACAGATAATAACTCTCATCATTATACTTAAATACATTATAATTAAGCCACTAAGTATATAGATTAGAGATATAAATTCCATACATTTATGGAATCAAGTATAACAGGGAAGGGAAGAAGAGGCCTACAGCAAACAATATTAACAAAATGACAAAAATCAGTACACACCTTTCAACAATGACTTTGAATATTAATTATCTCAATTTTAAATCAGATTTTGAATAAATATTAGAATATACAAATAAAATCCCTCCATATTGATTAGAACAATTTAACAAGTGAGGATTATAAACCAAACACAACTGCACTCAACTTCACAAAACAAATACTACGTATTGTAAAACCATAGATTAACCCAGCACAGTAGTAACGAATAGCTTCCATATCCAACTCTCTCCAATTGACAGATCATACACACTAAAAACAGAGAAATATCTGAATTAAATTGCATAATAGATCAAATGGTCTTAGAGGACATCTACAGGGCATTTCATTCAATGGTGCAGAGCACAATTTCTTCCCAGAAGCCTAAGTGACTTTCTTTAAAGTAGACTATACATTAAGGCACAAAATTTCCCCAACAAGCACT
Source organism: Phyllotis vaccarum (assembly GCA_033318265.1). NCBI lineage: Eukaryota > Metazoa > Chordata > Mammalia > Rodentia > Cricetidae > Phyllotis > Phyllotis vaccarum. Next base: position 191,042,573 of record JARWLC010000002.1, read on the forward strand.
GGAAAGTTTATATTTTTGTTTGTTCTATATGATCACAAGGAAATAAAACAACAAGCCAATAGCATAGGAAAGTGTAGGACATATAAAATACTACGGAGGTTAAACGTGAACACAACTGAATACGTCACTGAAGAAACCAAAGTTGAAATTAAAACATCCGTAGGATCAAAAGAAAACAACACAGCACACAAGCTTATGGGGCACAATGAACAGTCTTAAGAAGGAAGGGCAGAGCTCTACGTGTCTACATTAAGAATTCAGAGTTTTGTCACAGATGTATGGAAATGATGTAGGAAAAATGAGAACAAGAGAAACTCCAAGTCAGTGGACTGGAGAGATCATTGGGATCCTGGGAGAAATTAATAAAATGGGGAAAAAAAGACAAAAACAATGCAAAGAAACAACAAACCAGAGTCGTTTCTTTGAAGATGAACAAGATTGAGAAGCCTTTATCCAAAGCAAGCAGAGGGAGGAAGAAAAGGACCCAAGAAGGTAAAATTAGATGTAAGAAGGGAGCTATTATGACAGTTGCCCTATAAAATTTAGAAAAATCTTTAGATTATACCTTTAAAACATATATTCCACTAAATTGGAACATCTAAAAGAAATGGATAAGTTTTTGCGTATAACCTACTAAAACAAAAGCAGGATGATATAAGCAATTTAAAGAGATATGTGACAAACAGTAAGAGGAAAACAGTAATTAATGCTCTCTCAGCTAAAACGTCCAGCTTCAGATGGGCTCATTGGTGAGTTTTCCCAGGCCTTCAAAGAAAAATTAACATTGATGTTTCTCCAAGAATCCCACAAAGTATCCCACAAGTATCCCACAAAGCAGGACGTGCTACCTAACTCTTTTTAATTTTTTTTTATGAAGCTTGTATTATCCTGATACCAAAACCACATGAATAACTAACATAAAAGGAAAATCACAGACAAATCTTCCTGATGAACAGAGATTCAAAGATTTTCAATAAAATACTTGAAAACCGTATTCAAGATCCCACTGAAGAGATTCTCTAATTTGATCAACTTGGCTTTATTTTAGGGATTTGGGGATGGTTTCACATATATACTTCAATAAATGTTATATAAATTATATACGTGGACCCAAGAAATCACATAGTCACTTCCATAAATATAGAAAAATCTTTCAATAAAATTCACATCCTTCCACTATAAAAAGCCTGAAGAAATTTGGGGAAGAAGGAATGTATCTCAACATAACAAAAGCTACATATGAAAAACTTCAAGCCAACATTATATGATGTGGAGAAAAATTCAAAACATTCCCACTAAAGTACTTCAATCTCACTATATATATCGTACTTAAAGTTAGCACAGTTAGATGAGATGGAAATGAAAGGGAACCCAGACGTCCTTATTTGCAGGTGGTATGACTCTATGCATAGTAAATCATATGGAGGCCACCAGCAATCTCTTAGAACTCAAACACGTTTTGGCAAAGCTGCAGGATACAAAATGAACATATAAAAGTAGTAGTTTTTATGTATGTTATGAGCAAACACACTGGAAAAAGAAATCATGGAAACAATTCCATTCCCAACAGCCTAAAAATATGTTGAGAAAAAAAATTAATTCAAAGATGTAAATGACTTCTATAATGAAAAATTTAAAACACCAAAGAAATTAATGATAGTATAAGACAAAGAACTCCTATGATTCTGAATGAGAATATTTAATATTTTGGATATGACCATTTTACAAAAAGCAGCTCATGGATTCAATGAAATCCAAATAAAAATTCCAACTCTTTTCTTCACAGAAATAGAAAAAAGAACTATAAATTCACAAGAAAGCACAAAAGACCTCTAATAGCTAAAACTATCTATCTTGATGAAAAAGAATAATACTGGAGATATCACTATAGCTGATTTCAAGTTACTCTTCAGAGACATAGTAATGAAAACCACACATTGCAGATAGACAGAATAGACTAGACTAGAATAGATAATGAAGATGTAAACCCATGCAGCTACAACCACTTAATTTTTGCAAAACAAACACCAAACAGGATTGGAAAAAAGTGCCTTCAACAAATGATTCTGCTTAAAATGATAGCAACATGTAGAAAAATGGAAGTAGATTTTTAGATCTTTACCTACACAAAACTTAGCTTCAAATAAATCAAGGTCCTTGATGCAAAACTTGAAACTCAAAAACAGGGAAAGTATGAATACACTTCATGATGTAGGCGTTAGAAGTAGCTATTTTAAAAGACTGCAGTTGCTCAAAAAAAGAACAACAATTATTGTATGAATTCTATTTGGTATTATAATAAGAACCCGGAGCCAGATATTGGGGGAAAGCTGAACTATCAGACAGATATCAGAAAAACAAACCACACCTACTTCTCACCCACCCTCAGGCCTGTCCCCAGGAATCCTGACTCCAAACCTCTCTGCTCAGCTGTCCAGGGAAGTCCAGGCAAAGGGACCGACTTCTGCCTGCCTTCTCTCTGCCTTATCTTTTTATCTCAGCCAAGCTAGTTCAATTCCCAGTTCAGTTCTCCTAAAAGTAGGATTAATGGTGTGTGCCACCACTACCTGGCTGTTAGCTCTTGAACTCATACAACTACAGATGGATCCCTGCTTCCTGAGGGATGGCATTGAAGTGATGGGTCACTGCTTGGCTCTATGGATGGCTCTGTCCTCTGATATTCCAGACTGTATTTTTTACTAAATATACAATATATCTCCACAAACAATTCACAAATGGACTTCATAAAATAAAAAAAATGTACAGCAAAAAAAGTCAATGGAATGAAGAGGAGCATACAGGGTAGGGGGAATTATTGTGCAGATGTAAATTTGATAAAGGATTAATATTTGAAATATACAAAAAATTTAAGAAATATTAACTTTAAGAAAAAAATCAAATAATGGGCTATGGAACTGAACAGAGAGCTCTCAGAATAAATACTAACACACACACACACACACACACACATATACACACACACACACACACACACACACACACACACACACATTACAACACACCACCCCTCCACACACCACTCACTCACTCACTCACTCACTCACTCACTCACTCACTCACTCACTCACACATTTACTCCTAAATGTGACCTTCCCGGTCTGTGTAATGATACTCATGTGTATGTTTTCAGGGCTGGCCATTTAGTATTTTTTAAGTGTTCTTAGCCACTAGGGAGATATCAACCAAAATTATCTTGAGCGTTCATCTCACACTGGTCAGAATGTCTGTCCTCAAGAAAACAAATGACAAGCATTGACTATAATGTGGGAAAAGACAAATTCTTACTTACTGTGAGGTAGAGATAAATGACTGAATCCACAATGGAAATCAGTGTGAAAATTTCTCAGAAAGCTAAAACCACACCCCTTATACCCTAGCTGTGCTCTTGGACATACACTAACGACTCTTCATCCCATCCACAGAGACTTGTGTACTCTCTTCCATTTTCAACATCTCTGCTCCACACTTGCAATGGAATTCTATTTTCCTATAAAGAAAAGTAATACTATGAGAATTTCAGAAAAATAGATAGAGCTGGAGAATGTTATACCGAATGGGGCCCAGAAGGACAAAATGCTATTGTTTCTCACTTAAGATCCTAGCCTTGAAGTTTTAAACTAGTGTGTTTGACTTTGAAAATCAAAAGAGGCCGAGGACATGGAAAAGGACTACAATGGTGGTGGTGGAGTCTTGAAGGAGGGTGGACAGTGAGTACATGTGGCATAAAAGTAGAGGAAGAGAAATACCTGAATAAAAAGTGTTAGTGAGGAAAAGTATGGTGAGAAGTGACTAGGGGTTAACCACAATCGTAGATAGGTGATAAACCCATAAGGAAAGCTACCATATTGCAAACTAATTCAGATATAATTAAAAAGGAGGATATAAACTGAGGGATCTTGCATGGGTAGGCAATGTTACTCTTACAAGCCATTGATTATTAAGTAAAAATTCCAAAGCTAGATGTGGATATTTTCCTGTGAGATTTTGTCTAGGAATTCCAGAGGCTCCTGAAAGAATAAAAGTTATTGCCATCATTTTTTTTTTTGGCAATCATAAATAGATGGAGGATCCTATTGCTAAAAATAGAAATTTTAAGTTGAAACTGATTTGAAAGCATCTATCTTGTGGATAGCTTTCAGGGTACTAGAAGATGTGATGCAAGCCTACAGTGAAAAAAATTCATCAATAGTTTAACCCTGCTGTGTACCCGGTGTCCTGCAATAACATCTTACCAGGATGTGCTTAACAGTGCTATAGTGGTATGACTATTACAGGAGTAACTAACCATTTTCTGATCAGATTTGAGGTCTGCTCCACAGGAGGGCATTCATGCCTAGTACTCTAAGTCTGTCTAAAATCCAATGACTCGGAAGACCATAGAGTGTGGGGCAATTCTGTGGGTTTTTCTATATGAACATATTGTCAAACTGACTTCTAAATATTAATGTTTATACCCATAGACTAGTGCCGCTGTTGACCTTGTTCAAAGAAACTCCTATTTGAAGTAGTTTATGATTAGTAATAAACTCTTAACTGATCAAAGTTCTGAGAGTGAGTTCTTAGCCTTATATAGGACATCTATCTTACCCTCTGTGAGGGTCAGGAAGCATTATGGGAGAGGAAGCAGAGACAATGTAAGTACCCGAGGAAGAGAATGTAGAGTATGAAATACTATTCTCTACCTGATGTGGTTGTTAGATTTATGGATTTCTCTCTATGAATATCCAATTATCCAAACACTTGTTTGAAAAGATGGCCTTTTCTCTATTGAGTGCCCTAGCATATTTTTTGAGACTTTTTTTTTTTTTTTTTTGGTTTCTGTAGATAGCTAACTCATTGGTTTGTGCCTGCTTCTCTATTAGCGTCATATTGTCTTGATTATTGTAAACATAAAACATAAGTCTTAGAATCAGGGAGAATAGTTATTTTTGTTCTTTTCTTCATTTGTCAAGACTTAGCTTTTAAAATTGATATATTTAGATGGTTTATATTTAATGTGATAGCCTCTCAGAATTAAGTCTGTAATTTTAAATTTTAGTTAATTCTATTTTTTTATTACTACCATCCTGTGGAGTTCTTACATTGTGAATGAAATACTGTTTTGACTTTTCTTTAGTCCTTCATATTATATAGGTGTAACTTCTTCTTTACTGGTACCATTACTTTGCTGGATCAAGTGAATAATATAAGCTATATTATAGTTGTAATATATTTAATATAAAAGTATATAAGTTATAATATAGTTTCATTGGCATTTATTAACTTATTACCATTTGTGTTATAATTAAAAAATATTTACTCTATATTCATTTGGGTTCACATTGGACACTGTTGTAATATTTTATATTTTATCAGCAAACAGTGTGAGTGCTTGGAAAAGAAAAATTTATTTAATGGAGGTATTACATTTACACTTTCTTTTTTCAAATGTTTGAAGATTATTTCTTTAGTGACTTCCTTAGCCATTCTGCTATAAGTTTCCTTAGTTTCTTAATTTTCTTACATCAGTGAAAGCTATTTTTCACTGAATATTGAATTTGAGGTTGATGACTTTCTGTAGGCATTTGAAAATTGTCATTTTCTTCCGGCCTCTGATTTCTGATGAATACTCCACTACCCTTGTAATGTTTTCCTCTCATGTGGGTATGGCACTGTTATTCCTTCTTGGCTTCCAGTGGTTTCTGGCTTTAATTTTATAAACTTTTGGATTGGTTTTATATTTCTTTGTGGGAGTTCATTCTCTTTCTCATTTGCCTGTGAGACAATGGTCATAATTGTTCACTGAAACACTTTCATGACAGCTGCTTTATGGCACTGTCAGATTCTTCTAACATCACTACCACATTGGTACTGACATTAATTCATTCTCTCTTTTTTTCCATTCAGTTTAAGATCTCTTGGTACTTGGCAGGAACATCTTCATCATCAAGTTCTGGACACTTAGGGTCTTAAGCAAGAGAAGCTGTATCTGAAATTAATTCCAGCTTTTTATTGAAACACTTTGGTGGGAAAAATGAAAACTACTTCTTCATTACCCAGGCAGATTTCAATCAAAACACCAAATTGTGGGTGAGCTCTTCTTTCTGGATAGGTCAACCCTAGAAACTTAGTTCCTTTGTGGGACTCTCTTGCTATGGAGCAATCTTTGTGCACTGTACATATGTATCACTCTCACTGGTTAATAGAAGAGCTGACAGGCAATTGCTGGACAGTAGTGGTCACATGGGACATGTAAACATAAAGAGGATGAAGAAGTGGGAGGAGTCTCAGGAGTCTTCATGAAGAGACTCATAGAGAAACAAAATGAATTTGCTGTGTTGAAAAAAGGTCCCACCATGTGACAGAGCATAGATAAGAAAAGTGGGTTAATTTAAAATATAAGAGCTAGTTAGTATGATTGACCTATTGGCTGGGTATTTATAATTAGCAATAAGTCCCTGTGTGGTTCTTTGGGAACTGGATAGCAGGACAGAAAAGTCTACCTACAAATTGTGCCCACCTTCAGGCAGCGTAGATACACATAAAACCTGACAAAACTTAAAAAAGTTTCCAAACACATTAAAAATTGAGTCAAATGTGGCTTCCTGGTAACCACCTTTTCTCGGGTAGTCTTAGTGCTAGTGGCTAATACAAGCACAACTACTTTAAGAGGTGTCTTTCTGGCTCAGTGCTAGTGGCAAACACAGGTAGAGCCCTTTTAAAAGGCCCTACTAGTGAACAATTGGGGTTTATGAGCAGTGGGAAGCATACCAATCAATGGCAGCATAGACACTTCCCCCCAAATCCCCAGAATTGTGGCAGTAAATGTGGGTCCATGATATCTCTACCATGAGGCTTAGCTTGAGTGGAGTAAGAGACAGCTGTCAGCACACCATGAGCTAACTTGTACAGTGGTTTAAGTTTGGTTCATGGAGACAAAAAAGATTACAGATGCATAGTAAAGACAGATACAGATGAAAGAAATCTCTAAACAGGTTACGGTGTGTTTAAAAATAGTCTTTGGAAAATATAGAAAAAGAGTATGTACAGTCATAGACTAAAAATAATAGTTTGAAAGTTATAAAGTTCTTAAAAAAGGAGTAAAATGATAAAAAGACTACAATGTATCACGTAAAGATGGGAGATACACAGAAAGTCTTGATCTTCTATGGCTTTGCATTGTCTTTAAATTTTTTTATCACTGATGAAAAAGCTGTTAAGTGACATTGGATTATAAAAGCTACTAAATTAAACCAACCTATATACTTTAAAAATATCTTGAATTCAAAATGGAAGCAAAAGGTGTGTTGCTTTGAGGAAGAAGTTATGCTTTTATTGTCACAGAAAATTAGAGGCTATGGATTTATTTATATGGATCCAGCCTATGAATCAAGTTTGATCAAAGAATAATCCCTGAAAATACTGGCTACAGACATAAAAAAATAAACCTAGAAAAACTACAAAATATGTAATATATATTTCATCTGCTCAAACATAAAACTAAAAAATCATCTTTGGCTAACTTATATATAACACATAGTCTATACTTATATTAGCACAAAACATGTATGTTACCTTTAAACGTTTATATATTTTCAGAACTAGGGAACTAGACACCAATGAAAACAGATGGCCCAAGTGATTCTGCATCTCAAAATGTATCTGTTACTGTCTCATCAGAGTTCTGCATCCAAAACAGCTTCAAGGGCCTTACGAATTACTACAGCTAAGACTTAACAATTATTCTGATTTTCTCAAAATTCCCTCAGAGATACCAACACCCACAGAAAACAGGGAGCAGTTTATAGAATAACACCCAAATTCTCAAGAGATGGGGATTTGGGGCTTGTTTGTTCAGTGAATTATGAATGTTTATTGTTGTTCAGAGCAATTAGTTACAAGTTATTGGTAATAGAAAAAACTGAACACAAGAGTTAAATTCAAAGATCTTTCTTGAGGAATAAAGGAGATATAATCTAGAAATGATGAAATAAAAGGACATGTTATTGAATCTACTTTAATCCAAAAAATTACTAATCTCAAAATATTTTATATTGGTATGGATTTTAGTTTATCAATACAAATTTGAAGTTAATTTGGTTATACTATTTTTATGTTTATACTCTTGTTTGGAGCATTGTCTTTATGCGGCTTATTTAAAATATAATATATAATTAAGAAATACAGATTAATAGTCACCTATAACAATCAAATTTGCAGTTATATTAGATATGACTACTATTATTTTCAAGGTTAAACAGATATATTTGGATAGATGGTCTTCAAATAACTAAATGACCCAAGGGTCTTCATATATACATTTTCATTTTTCTCCACTAACATTTCTGGACTTCCATTTTCTATATAATATGGCTGAATTATACGAAGAAAATAGAACCTTAAAGAAATTGCCAGTGCACTGTCTCTAAGACCCTAGAACGGCAGAGCTTCTCCACCCTCCACACGTTTGTTTTGTGCACAGTGTCCTGGGGGTACTTAGCAAGGTAAAATGGGGAGCATTGATAGCATTTTTCTGGAATTGAAAGTTTTATCCTTCCTTTATCTTTATCCTTCCCTCTCTCCTCTTCCTCCTTTCTTGTTCTAACGCTTGTCCAACTCTTAAATTCCAACCTAATATAATTGTCTGAGAATAAGTAGACAATCTTAACTTTGATGTGGACATTCTAAAATCAAGGGTTTACACACACACACACACACACACACACACACACACACACACACACACACACACACACAAGCAAGGTACAATGATCAAAACTCGGGAACTAGCTTTAATGAAATATTATTTAGTCTTTCAGACTGTGTTCAAGTCATTGGAAAAACATCTTATGAGGAAAGTTTTCTTCTAATGAGGATGCTGGGATTTAAAGTATTATTTCAGAGAAAAGCTGATTCCCTGATTTAATGTTTAATCTTTCTCTCCCTCTGTTTCTCTCTATCTGCTTCATCCTGATTTTTGTTCTTTGAAGATTCTCTATTGTCAGTGAACCTAAAATCTCTGCAGATCACCAGCTAGGGGACTGTGGGGACTGTGCAACTATCTCTTAGGAGATAGAACTGTTCTAAGTAATACAGAAGCATTACAATTTAACATAGGTATAAGAGAGTCAAGGCAGATCAGAGAATGTGAATTCAAAACAACACAATAGTGCCACAGTATCTGGTAACGGACACAAAATTCACCAGGAGACTGCGGCAATTTCTGAGCCTCAGACAAACAAACAAAAAAACCCAATTTGCTTTCTTGGTTTGCTATGTAGCAAACTACTGTTCTCTTTGTAGTTGCCTTGACTTTACAAATTACTTCTGTCTTCTAAAAATCTCATGGGAGTTTTTAGTTTTACTCTTATCTATCTGCCAGTAAATCTGTTTATCTGTCTATCTGTCTGTCTGTCTATCTGTCAGTCCATCCGTCTATGCATCCATCTATCATCGTGTGCATGTGTGTGTGTGTGTGTGTGTGACAAAATAAAACTCCGAGGACACTTTGTGGTCCAAGTTGCTTCTCTTTCTACCATTTGGGATCTGAGGGTCTAAACTCAGGTCTTCCAGGCTGACTACAAATGCCTTTACCTGCTGAGCCATCTTTCTGGCTTCTCACATGAGTTGTTACTGGAATATTCTAATCTAGAAATGTACAGTATAGGGAATTCTTAGAAATCTAGTTTGAAAGTGTCGGTGTATACTTGCTTACCTTTTAATGAGTGAGGCCCTTTGGGAGATAATGGGCAGGAAAATGTCTTATTTAGGCAATCTGTCTTTCTGGGAATTTACTCAAATAATTAAAATGCACCAAGTACTTAAAGACCCCTGTTAGAGATAGCTGGCATCTGAACTTCTCCCAAAATGCTGAATTCACCTTTATGGCTGCCTTTCAAGACAGATTTAGCATAGCGTCTCACTTAAAGAGGATGCCTACCTGGTCTATGACCCATATTTTTGTTTCTTGAAGAAAGTTTTTTCGTTTCTCATTTTAACCAACTAGTTATTGGGAAAACCATGATCTCCCATGTCATGCCTGGCTATGGCTTCTTCTATTGTTATTATCTTATTTAGGTTGCATTGGAGTTCTATCCCCAACTGAACTTTGGGGAAAATCTAGACTATCCATTGCTGTACTATTTAATTTTCTCCCCGCTGTCTTCAAATACTTAAGAAGAAGCATGCTCATCCTTCCATTTTGGGGAAGGGTTGGAAACACAAAGAGGGAGTCAGCTCATTCCCCTGGGGAGAGCAGGAAGTGGGGCCAGGTGGTGAAAGACCCACCCTCAATGGTTCACTTCCTCTAGGTAAATTTCACCTCTTGAGGTTCCATAACCATCCACAGAACAGCACCATGAGCTGAGGATTTAGTGCTCAAGCATATGGGCCTAGGGTACATGTCACGAACCCCAACATTGACGATCCATTCTGAAATCATTTTCCAATTCTTAGAAATGTGAGTGATATCCAGTCTTTTGTTCCTGGTGTAAAATCAGGAGCCATTTGTAGCTTTTGTCTAAAACTAAGAGGAAATCAAGTTTGTATTTAGAGAGGAAAATCGGAAAAAAGAGAAAGAGATGTGGTCAGGCTCAAGTCCCTGATCCAAATCCAGTCCCGTCCTTCATCTTAGAACTTGCCTTTGTTCTCATGTCTTTCTGTGAGCCTATTACCATTCAAGAGTTCTTGTCTCTATTTCTCTTTTAGGGAACTCATTTAAATCAATTTTCTTGTCATTTGAAAATATAAAGGATTTGTATGTATCTAATGTGCACAGTGTAACTTAACTTTGAAAGTCTTTTCAAGCTACTTATTTTAAAACAAGATCATTTGTACTACTCACAAATGACATACATATTTCTTGGTAGTGCCTTTTAGCTATCAAGACTGATTTTTTTTTCACAGACAGAATCATATTTTGTAGCCTGATTAGCCTGAAACTCTTGACCTCCTGTTCCAGGCTTCCAAGTGCCGGAATTCTAGGTATATACTACCACACCAAGTATTGATTCTTCATAGCTAAGAACTACTGATATTGCAAATAATATGGATGTGTTATAGTATATTTTAAAAAAAAACACAGACCTCTCAACAGCCAGTATGGTATGATCTTTGCTCAGGTTTCTGCACAAATAAAGAAACTTTAGAGAAGTTAAATACTGTTTCATACATCACAGAAAAATTGTGACATTTGAATTAATAAATTGAGCTTTCTCATCAAGCACTTTTGCATAAATTAGCAAGAAGCATAGTTCTGAATGGGGATATTTCTAAACCAGGATACACACAGTTTGATAATCAATGAATACATTATATTTCAAATTCTAATGGCCTTTAAGACCAAATGGTTTTCCTTGTGCAATAAAATGTCATTTACAAACATTACCTGGCACATAGAAAGATTCATGTCTTTAGGTATTTCTGAACTTTTGACTGGAAGTTTATTATATTTTTTATCTTGCCTGGGTGTAGGCGGAGTTTTACTTACAAGGCACCAGTCCAAAATTAATATTTATTAAATATAAATCAACACTCAAGATATTAGTACCAGCTTATAGTGGCACCTGAACAAGGACTGGCATATCCAAGCAATGGACGAGCGATGGACGCGCGATGGAAGGATGATGGATTCCGATCTTGTCTCTCCAGCAGCCAGCGCCAGGAACCAGGAAGAGAGCTTCCTCGTGTCCCAGCAGCCACTTATCAATGGGGTTGGCCACACCCCCTCCAGGTTGGCCACACCCCCTCCAGGGTCCCAGGCTCCTGGATAAGCGTCTTCTGACCTTATCGGCTGACACCTTAATCCCGCCACACTTGGGTACATCTATTTTTCACTTATAAAGTAATTCAAACTTATCCTATATGTAAAGCAAACAATCACTATGTTAACCTGGATAGTTCAGGTTATGGTGTGATTTAAAAAACCTTACAATATCTTACTTTTTTAATAATAAAATTTTTATCTAAAATCCATTCAAATCTTTTCCCAGGGCATGGCTGATTCAGTGTCTCATGTTGCATAGATATTCTGGTTTCTCCATATAGACACATGCTCTCTGTATGGAAAAGAATGAGCCAAACTATACAGTGATGCATGCCTCTGCACAAAATGCTTCCAACATGTCTTATGCAAATGAATTCACAAAGCCACACTTCATGAAGTTCATCATGGAATCCTTCAAGAGCTGAGAAACAAAGTGTATCTAGGGTATTGGTATGTAATAGAAGTGGTCATCATAGGGGCCAGCAGGGTGACTCAGCAGGTAGAGATGTTTGCTGTGCAAGCCTGTCTATTGAAGTTCAATCCCTGAAACTCATGTAAAGGGGAAAAGAGAGGACCAAGTACATGAGGCTGACCTCCGACCTCCACATGTGTACCATAGCATAAACATACTTGTCATACATACATACATGATAATAAGTCATTAAAAGAACTCCAAAGTTTTGGGACTGGATTACTGAAGGTAAAGGTTAATGCACCAGTTATGAAATCTCTGAAGGAAAATTTCTTCTCCGTTTTCAGGATTAGGTTGCTCTCACTCAGCTTGAGAATCGCAAATATGTTTTGTTGAACACTGTAGATAAGCTATTGGTATTCTTCTGTAATATGATTTTGGTGGAAAAATTAGCGTTGAAGTTAATAGTTGTGCTAGTGCTTGTGCATCTCCATCTCTGATTCTCAAGTAGAATAATGGCTTCCAAAGGGCAGGGTATATTTAACAGAGTCTGCATATCTTTTGCTCTTGGAAGTTCTACTAAGAGCAGCTCTGACTTGCTCTTCAAATGAAGATGGAAGTGAGTTGTTTGACTCTTCATGGAGCATTGGGCTCCGTTTTGAGAAAAATCTAAAGGCTTCTCAGCAGAAGCAAAACATCGACCAAATGTAAGACTGGCTGTGTGATCAGGAGGAAGAGGGCTAGGGTAGAAGGTGAGGGTACTCAGAGCGAGTCAACAATAAGAGTGTGACTCAGACACGAAGGCAGCCTGTACCGCGAATGTGCAAATGTGCGGTCTGCCTGTGATTCTGTTTAATAACGGAGTGGAGATGTGTTAATGAGAGTGTCACGGGGCGCACAGCCATCAAGTGAATTAGTCATAGCTTGGTTCCTTTATGTGCCCTGTCTAATGGCAAACATTACCCGGCAATCACAGCAGCAGCACTCTCAGACGGAGCAGAATGTGTCGAAGGGAGTAATGAGGCTGCCTAAAAACGGTTTTACAGAGCCCTGCACCAATTCACAACAGATAATAGAGCTCAGAGCCAGACAGATAATAGAAGCGACAGCCATTTACCGCTAAGAGACTGTCTGAATATTTGTGTATAAAACAACCCACTCCAAGTTCTTTAATCACATTTCCTGAGAGAAAGTGGCAAAAAGGAAAGCCGTGTGGCAGGCTACTTCCATCAGCGTGCTCTGGATGAGGCCGGAGAAGCAGAAATTGATAGGAAGGAAGAAACACTGTCAGATCTTACAGATAAAAGAAATTGGGAGAAATGAGAGACCTTCTCCATGTGACTAAGATGTGGGAACATGGTTTCATCCCGAAGTTGTTTGATATTTAAGATCATGGAAAAGTGACTTAGTTTACGTTTCCTGTGTGACTCCTGAAAGTGGCACTCAGCCGTGTCTCTCCAACTTTAAGGCACATTGTAACGCATGGATAGGAGATGGAGACATGTGCTTGGTAAAGCTCCGCGCGGTAAATTGACTCCACTCTAGCAGAAGGATACCCATTCTAAAACTTTCTAAGCAGCACGACTGGAACTTGGGTTTAAAGGACAGGAGGATGTGCAAAGGTGAGGGGATTGGATCTGAGGGGAGTCCCAGAAGTGTGTCAAACATGCTGAAATACATTCGTTGCATGAAGTTTCAAAGGACTGATAAATGTTTTAAATTATAGAAAATTAGAGGATCAAACGCATAGCTTCCCCAAAGTCTTATAAAGACAGACAATCTAGCTTTTTGCCAAAAAGACTCAGGAGAGGACAGAGAAAGAGACAGGACCACATCACGCAGTTATTCCTATATGGAATCCAGAAACCTTGTTTTTAGCATATTTCCCCCACCACCTTGTATTCGTTTCTTGTATGTTGCCATGTTTTAAGAGGGGTATAAGCAGGATGAAGTGCCTTCAAAGTGTCTCACATATCATCAGAATATAAGACCATATCATTTAAAAGTGATCTGAAGGTTGGAAAATTATTCAGCGCAGAGAGTATTGCCACTGATAACACTCTTCAAGAGCCTATGACCGTTCCTCCCTCCTCATCACTCTCCCCATCAAATTTTCCTCTTACCATTTTCCACTCCTTACCCACCTTTATCCTCTTTGTCACCTTCTTCATCATCTTCTTCCTCACTGAATATGTGGAGTGTAGGTAAAAAGGTCAGAAGATGAGAGTCTAGGATGGTCTGAACATCGCAAAATGTAGTTTGGAACATTGAAATTTTCAAAACTGTGCTTAAAGATAGCTTAAAATCAATTAAATAGTTTTGTTAATGTTTCTAAGATATTAAGGCAAATATATTCCTAATTGAAACCAGCGACATTTTAATCTAGTGAACTTCTTAATAAATTATATCCAGACATGTGCATAGCTATTTGGGAAAAAGTGAAGTGGAACAGTTGCTTCAATTATTTTTTTATACCAAATTTAATTCCAGATGGACTAATGATATCAATTCAAAAAAAGACTAATTTGTTTTAAAAAACATATATTTTACAAAATACAATCTTGTGTTTTGGAAAAGTTTATGTATTATAAAAACTTCCAGAATAAAATAATTTCTACAATTAACTATATAGTCATTTTTTTTCTATACACCTGTCTAAATAAAACAACTGGTTAATAAACAGTAAAGCAATTCCATGGCAGAGCAGAGAGTTCTGTAGTATGAGGTTTTTGGTTTGGACTTTCGGGCCTAGCCTCAAGGTTTAGGCCCCGTAGACTCACAGACCCACAGAGGCCTATTGATGTTTATAATAGTTTTAGGCTGATCGGCCTAAGGCCCAGGTATATAACTTGCTAACTCTTTACCCTTAATCTAACCCATGAGTCTTATCCTGTTCAGCCATGCAGCTCGGTACCTTTTCTCAGAGCAGCATTGTTGTTTTCTGCTTCCTCTGACTTCTCTCTGGCATTCTGCTCTGTTCTGCCTGTTCCTAGAGTCTTCCTAGCCTGGTAGCCCTGCCTACATTTCCTGTCTGCCTTTGGCCAACCAGCGCTTTTTATTAAACTCATAGGCTGGGACAATTATTTTCAATGGAGCAACATAATCTCCCTACAGAGTTAATTTTCTTTCCTTTTTTTGGGGGGTGGTGGTTTAAGACAGAGTTTCTCTGTGTGTCTTGCTCTATGGACCAGGCTGGATTTGAACTCAGAAAGATCTATCTGCCTCTGCCTCTGCCTCTGCCTCTGCCTCTGCCTCTGCCTCTGCCTCTGCCTCTGCCTCTGCCTCTGCCTCTGCCTCTGGAGTACTGAGATTAAAGGCATGTACCACCACCACCTGGCAAGAGCAATTTTTTTTTAATAGGCAATAAATTATTTAATATTAAGAAGAAAAACACTCAGAGGCTAAAAGAAAATCTGACCAAAGAAACAGCCAAATCCACATGGGGAAGGAGGAGGCTTAGAAAAGCCTGAGACAAAGCATAACTTATGTATTGAATAAATAACTTAAAAAACATGAACTTGGACAAAGCAAATATAATAGAAGTCAATTTAAATATTATAAATAACATACTTTGACATAAGAGAATATTAAATAAGGTGGGAACAAGAATGTGATGCTTGTTTTTGAAAACCAATACACATAAAAACAAGCAAATGGAAAAAAGCTTTGAGGAACTACACGCCCTCTCATATCACATCTAACCTCTTTGTCCAGCCATATCTATACATCTTATGTCAGGCTTTAGTCTGGTGAGTCTCGCCGATCCTTTCTTCCATGCATTTTCTAACCTCCAGATGTAGCCAGGGTCCCATATCCTGTTCCTGGCTTAATCTGACCACTTTAGCTAATGCTACCCCAACTTCCCAGCCCTGACCAGGACCCTGGCACCTGCTCACAACTAAAGGCTTCATTTGTGACATATCTAAATACTCTGCCAATCCAGGTCTTCAATATCTTGTGCCATGGTTTAGCCAGATGAATCCATCCTCTCCCTCCCTATGCCCCAGATTGACCCCTAAACCACAGGATTGAACAAGAATGAACAGGATGCATTCTAGCCCAGCCCACTATGTCCATTTAGCTTCATCCCACCCAAACCATGTCTAGTCTTCAGGTTTAACCTAGTTCCCACAAGTTATTCTCTGTCTCAGTGTGTTTTGTATATAGACTCAGAATTAATGGAAGAAATCCTTATGCCCAGATCTCATCATATAAATATTAATATAAATAGCATTAGTCAAGGTGGTGTTTCCTATCCTTAAATCTTCTAGTCCTATAGAAATGATCTCTATTGTGAATTATCTACACAAATGAGGGGACACACATTTTAAAATAACAGCCACACAATTCATTAAAGAATTCAAGAAGCTTACAGAAGAATCAAAGACACAACTCCATGAACTTAAAAAATACATGGCTGAGTGATGCTCAAGAAGACATAATGATGAAGGCAGCCTAGGATTTTAAAGTTGAATTCAATATAGCAAGAGAAGCACTGACGAGAAATCAGACTAACATGGAGATGAAATTGAAAATCTTAATAACGCAAGGAAAATTGCAATGAATCATCAAGTGATAGACTATTAAGACTTGGAGATGATGTAGCCCAAACAGGCAAAGATAATGAAAGATTTAAAAAAAAAGTAAAACATAGAAAAGGAAAATGCAGGGAATGTGGTAAATCATCTAAAGACCAAAGCTTCTACTTATAAGCAAGATGAGGGAGAAATCCTAGGTCAATGGCATAGACAAGATCTTCCGCAAGATTATAGTAGAACAATCCCAGAAACTAATGAATGACACAACTATAAAGATCACACAAAACTGTAAATACGCAAGACAAGAAAGAAAGTCCCCGTGCATATCATAGATAAAAACAGCAAGCATGCAAAGAAAGAACAGCGAAACATGTAGGAAAAAAAAAAGTCCCATACACAGGAATACCCATCAAACTAAGAGCTCATCTCTCAGTGGAAACTTTGGAAGTTGGAAGGGCCCGGAACAATGTTTGCCAAGTTTTAAAAGACCTTGACCCCCAAGCTAGTCTACTGTGCTCATGAAAACTATCTACCATACTTAAAGGGGAAATAATTTTTTTTTACAATACAAGTAAACAAAACACACAAACAACAAACCCCAATTATTCCAAGTAGATGAAAGCTCAAGAAAATACAGAAGGCATACTTCAGGCTGATGCAAAGAGTAAGCAGAGCCAAGAGACTTTAGAAAGAAGGCTGATGAAGCTATAGTTATTAAAACACAAATTACCACTAAATACAAACAAGCCAAAAGCCACAATGACTGCAATCACCATGCCTTTCAATGGTAAACTTAGTATATTAATGACCTCAGTTCTCTAATCAAAAGGCTTAGGCTGTTTGACTGGATCATGGAATAAATACTACCCTTCCGCTGTCAGTATGAAGGGATGGAAAAAGGGCTCCAGTTAAATGGGACCAGGAAGCAAGTGTTTCTATCCAAATACAGTAGTCTATATGAAGTCTGACAAAAGAGGCATCAAACTAAAACCTGTCAGAAAAGATAAAGAAAGACACTTAATTCTAATCACATTAAACTCTGCTACAGCCATTTTTATTAAAAAGGGTTGCTGGAATTAAAGACTCAGATAACATCAGCCCACTTATAATAGGTGTGATAGTTTGGATGTAATTGGCCCCCAATTTCAAAAGTCCCTGTAGCCTATCAGAATCTCACCAATGTTTTAGTGTCCAAAGCTCAAAGTCTCTTCTGAAATATCTTAACTATATAACAGTCTCTTAACTATAAAAAGCAAGATTTATACAATCTGAAGAGAAACCAGAGTATATTCTTTTAACTGTAATTCCTATAAAAACAAACAAATAAACAACCCCCCCATAAACAACCAAGCAGACATCAGGGCAAGCTCTCATCCAGCTAAGTTTCTAACTTGTAAAAAGAAATTAAAGAAAACTCAGCCCTGGGAAGGCAGAGGCTGGCAGATCTCTGAATATGAAGTCACCCTGGTCCACAGAGCAAGTTCCAGAACAGCCAAGTTTAGGCAGTGAAGGTAACCATTGAAACAGAAAGCTGGTAAAGATGTAATTTTAGAAGTCTCTGAGTTTCAGGACCGCCAAGTGAAGGCCATTGAAGGAAACTATTGAAAACAGAAAGCTGGTGGAAATGATAAGAACAAGGGGACCATGTTCCAGTTCCATCTAGCAGTATAACTTGGTGGCTTCAGCCATGTAGTTGGAGTAAATACATTTTGCATTATGCTATGGTTACAAGCTTATGGTAACCAGGGAGTGTAATGTGTTAGATTGAATGTAATTGCCTACTATAATCTCACAGGAAGTGACACTATTAAGAGATGTGGCTTTGTTGGGGTAGGTGTGGCCTTGTTGGAGGAAGTATGTCACTGTCTGGGGTTTGAGGTCTCATATATGCTCATGCCATGCCCAGTGTCTCAGTTCACTTTATGTTGTCTTTGGATCAAGGTGTAGAATTCTTGGCTCAATTTTCAGCATCTTGTCTGCATGCAAGATGGCATGTCACACCTTGATGATAATAGATTAAACCTTTGAACTGTAAGCCACAATGTTAAATGTTTTTCTTTTTAATAGTTGCTGTGGTCATGGTTTCTCTTCACAGGAATAAAAACCCAAACTAAGACAATAAGTGATTTCAATACATTTCCCCCAATTTAATAGCTATTTGAGCAAAAATTAAGCAGAAAAACATCAGAATTAAGTGGCATCATGCATCAAATGGTCTTAGCAGATATCTACAGAGTCCACCCTAACACATAAGAATATATATTCTATCCAATACCCCATGGATGTTCCTCTAAGATCAAGCAAGTCCCAGAACACAAAAGAACTCTTAAATTCAGAACAACTGAAATTATTCTGTGTATTCTATGGACCATAATGACTTAAAATTAACAGCTAACAAATCTCTACTAAGTACACAAAGTCACAGAGATTAAACAATTCATTACTGACTCATGAATGGATCAAAGGTGAAATCAAGAAAAACAATTTTTCAGAACTAAATGAGAATTCAAACACAATGCAACAAAACCTCTGGGATGAATTTAAAAGTTGTTCTGCAATAGTAATTTATAGCTTTAAATGCCCACATTAAAAAAATCAAAAAGTACAAATAAATGACTTAATGTTGCAACTCAAAAATTTGGAAACAGAAGAACAAACAAAACCCAAATCCAGTAGACGGCATGAAGTAATAAAAACCAGATCAGAAATGAATGGAATAGAAACAAAGAAAGCAATACAAAAAATCAAGGATCAATGAGTCTAATATCTGATTCACTGAGAAGACAGACAGGATCAACAGATCAATTCAAAACATGGGTCATGAGTTTGAATAGAGAGTTCTCAAAAGAAGACATAAATGTAACTAAGAACTATTTGAAAATGTTCATCACCATCTCAAAAATTAGGAAAATGAAAATCAAAACAGTTTTGAGATTTCATTGTCCTCCATTCAGAATGGTGACCATCAAGAATACAAAAACCAGGGAGCCCTCATTCACGGTTGGTAGGACTACAAACTGGTCCAGCCACTCTGGAAACCAGTGGGAAGGACTCTAAAAAACTAAAACAAAACTGTCTGATTCAGCTATATCTCTCTTTAGCATAAAGTCAAAGGACTGGACATTCTCTTCCACAGATACTTGTTCATCTATGTTCATAGATGCTTTATTCATACAACTAGAAAATAAAAACAACCTGAATGTCCTCCAACTGATGAACAGATAATAAAATTACACTACAGATACACCGTGGAATACTATTTGCTGGTAAAGAAAATCAAATAATGAATTTTAAATGTAAATGAGTTAGAACTAGAAAAGATCACACTGAATGCAATAATCCAAACCCTGAAAGACAAATGCCACAGGTTCTCACTTCTACATCTTCAGGTGTGAGTATATAACTTGGAGTAACCACAAAAGTCAGGTACATAAGGAACCATGGCAGCAGCACTTGGGGGAGGGCAATATAGAGGGTACAAATGATTTGAAGGGAGAAATGGGAAAATGAGGGCACCTTTAATTAGGGATGGAAGCCAATGTAGAAGGAGAAAGAGAAGGATAAAGGTAACAATAAGAATGTCCAAAGAAGTCATAAGGAATCATATTACCACCTAATTACTTACATATATGTATGTAGATATTTATTATATGCATACACACACATATGAATTAGAGAGCTGTAAGTTACTATGCATACATGCCAACCTGCATTCTTAGGAATAGCCTACCATGCTCCTCATTATTGTAGTTCGTAGGGACCAAAGCTGGATAGGACTCTTGGATGCTTTCTCCCTTGGAAGTGTGCATGACACTTTTCATATTGTGAAATGTGGTGATATATATTTGATAAAATTAATCTGAAATATCAGAAACAAACCACAGCCACCCACACAGCCAACTCTTCAGGCCTGTCTCCAGGAATCCCCCAACTGTATGTCTCTGAGTCCTCATCTGAAAGGAAGGAAGTCTGTGGAAAGCTGAAGAACCATCTTCTCTTGCTCCACCCAGCTCTCTGACTCTTTTTTCACATTCCTAAAGCTAGGGTTAAAGATGTAGGTGGTTCCTCCCTGACCTGGCTTGGTTCTGTGGTTAACTCTGCTCTTCCAGATTAATTTTATTAAATATATATCACCACAATGAAAGAAAGGCAACCAGGGGCAACAGAAAGAGCCTATAATATTTACAATATCTTAGAAGTCTTTTGGACTTCCCTGACCAACAACTCAAAATAAGACTCTCTTTGCTTAGTACTTGTAAAAATTTTTTAGCTTTTAGGGGTAGCACTCTCAGCCAAAGTGGGAAAATTTCATTTAAACTATAAATACATATATCCATTTGGTCTTAAGGACAACTCAACACAATAGGAAAATCATGCCTGGTAGATGACACCTTGCCAATTACACAAAGCTAGTGAGGTTATAGATTATGGAGGAGAACCTACAACTGCCTCTTTACTAAATCAACGTAATTCCTAATTGCATTTTAAATATTTGTACTTATACTTACTGATAAACATAGGTTTCATTTCTCTTCAGAATAACTTTCCTTTGCAATAAATAGAGGTCATTATATAAAAAAATTACAATTGATCAGAATTCAGAGAACATGTAATTGTTTGGTGTCTAGCCCCAACTGATACATACATGAGACTACCCCTGAAGGACCTTCTGTGAGAAGGGGTGGAGATATTATAACAGCCAGAGAAACAGAAAGTGTGCAGTGACATTGCAGTCTCCTAGAAATGTCAGAGAAGCTACACCCATGAAGTCTCAACAACATGGCTGCCCAAACAAGACCCAAACAAAGACAACACCAGTAGACATGTTAACATGGAAAGGGAAAACTTCCCAACCCCAGACAAAGAACTACAGGCAACTAAGGAAAAATAGCGTTTTCAGGGAAGATCCCTGCAGGTGTTCAGCCTGGAAATTATATACATACAAGTACCATTCTAAGGCCTCAGCATCAGCAGTCACAGTTACCAGCTTCCTGACTATGCATATTCTCTGCCCATCAGCTGCTCCAAGCTACTGTCACCAGGATGTTTTTACTATGATTTATTGTATCTTTAAACTGTGAACCAAAATAAATTTTCTCTCTCTTTAATTGCTTTTATCAGGGCATTTTTATCATAGTCAGAGGAAAAGTAATTGAGGCACTTAGCTTTCTAGTGTTTTCAGGGCTTTTACCATGAAGGAATGTTGGATTTTTTTTTTTTTTTTTTACAAAGACTTTTTCTGCATCTATTAACATAATCATGTGATCTTTGTCCCTGGGTATTTTTATGATATATACTATTGATTTGCATGTGTTGATGCATTCTTGCCTTTTTGGAATGAAGTCAACATGATTATGGTGAATGATCTTCTTGAAGTTTTCTTGGTTTCAGTTGGAAAGTATTTTGTTGAGAGCTTTCTCACCTATGTTCATCAAGGAACTTGGCTTATAATTTTCTTCTGTTGTTATTACTGAGTCATTACCCAATTTTCATACTACTGGCTCTGTAAAGAGTTGAGTAATCTCTCCTTTCTACTTAATGAAATAGTTGGGGATCATTAGTGTTAGTTTCTCCTGAAAATTCAGCAGTGAATGCATCTGAGTGGGACTTTTGTTAGTTGGTAGGAGTTTGCTTTTTTTCCCCTTGAATTTCTTGTTTGTTATAGAGTGATTTAAATTGTTCTTAACCTCTTATTTTAATTTTATTAGGCAACACAAATAGAATTTTATTTATTGATTTTTAGTTTTTCAATTTATTGGCATGTGAGTGTTAAGAGAAAATGCCAAAGATTATCTAAATTTTGTTGTTGTAATGTCCTCTTTTTCCTCTTATAATTTCGGTTAATTCTGGATCTTCTCTCCTTTTCCTTAGGTTGGTTCAGCTAAGAGTTTGTAGATTTTGTTTTTCTTTTTAAAGAACAACTCTTTTTTTAGTTGATTCATTACATACTTTGATTTTACTTATATTAATTTCTGCCCTAATGATTATTATATTTTTACATAAGCTAATTTTGGAGTTTGACTTCTAGGTTTTTCATAGCCCTGAAGTGAATTGATATTTCTTTTAAGTCTCTGTGTTCTTATAACTATAAACATTCATGGGATTATTTTCATACCTAATATGTTTTGATATGTGTGTTTTCGTTTTCATTCAGTTCTAAAAAGTTTTAAAAATATCCTTCTGGCATTTTTAAATGATTCATAATTCAACAATGTTTTATTCAATACCCATAAGTCTTTCATTTTCTGTCATATCTCTTGCTATTGATTTCTAGTTTAATTTTATTAAGGACATACCTTCCAGGACAAGAAAGTGAACTTCGCTTTTTTATTTTTTCTTTCTTTTTCATCTATAGAGGCCAATATTCTTGCTTCTTTTTTCCTGTACAGAAGGGAATTCATGTTTTTGAAAAGATCTGACATAGCTCTAAATTCCACATGGGCTTTCCCATGTATCTGCTCTTGAAAGATGTAAAATATAAATTGTGGGACAGAAATATGATATCGTGAGAAGTAATGTATTAGTCAGGGTAAATATTCTGATTTCTGAATCCATTCTGTTTCTGTAGGAAGTACCTTTTCTCCCAGGCTACTGGGCAGATTCTATGGAGTAGAGAAGAGTCATCATCTGTAGGTATGGAATTTCATAGGTATGAAATGAATGACTGCAGAAATACATTTAAGGTTTTACTAATACATGTGACTTAGTTTTATTGAGTGGTGAGGTTCAGAAGGTCAAGGATAAAAGCTGATACTAAGTTAGCTTGGAAGATGTATAGTAGCCAACAGCTTTATGGTTGATGCCTATGGGTGGCACAAAAATACACAGGAGAGGTAATGAACCATCTGGCAGAATGTAGATGAATATAAACAGGTTAATTTAGGTTTTCAGAGTCCATTGGGAGCAAGCCTAAGCTAAGGTCAAGCTTTTATAATTAATGTCTCCATGTTATTATTTGGGAGCTGGCTATCCAAACAAAGTCTGACTCTAATGGGCGGCCTGTCAACTTACAAGTGGCAAGATGTGGACTCCATGATTTTTGTGCTTGTTATTATCATTTTCTTTTCTGGTTAATTTCATAAATCTTTTTGAGAGTTGGTGATTTGAAGTTAATTGTGATTTTTATCCATGAACCATTGAACTGTGGAGAGTATTGCATGCATTATTAGCTTCAATCACTAGAACTAAGAACTTTAGGTGTATTCTTACAGAATTTTTAATATCAGACTTTTATTGTGTATCTGTAAACCCCATAACTTTGAAGAAAAAAAAATCTTTTTCTGTCCTCCATGGGGACGTGTGTTGATAAATGACTCTCCTGAGGACCTTTATGAATCTTCATATTTCATGTTTATAGACACTGTTCTTCATCTTATGAGTATTGAGCCAGAATCGTCTGAAATTATAGTGTACCTAAAGACATGAGAACCTTGTAAACCCACACTGATTTCACCCGGACCTGAATTCAGGCACTTTTTATACATGTTCACTTTGCTGACTTGTCAGTGTCATATTTTCTTTGCACATATAAAGGTCACCTCTTTGGGAGGATAAAGTGATTTAATACACAAAAACCTTCAGCCACACCTAGCATGATATGTTCAGAACACAATAAATATTAGATTTTAATTATTATGGCTTTTGAGTCTGAAATTAAATCTGAAATCTGAACTCTAGAGCTTATAAGTGTTTCCCACTCCAATGCAGCTGAGGTTTCTGAGAAAAGATCTGGGTTCTTTGACTTCTTAGTACTTGTTTCACACCATGGCCTTTGGGCTAGTGTTCAAGAGAGTGAAAATATAAAGAGTTCCAAAGTCACTCAGGAGGGAACATGTCACCTGGCTTTGGGATAGTAAAGGACTGAGAGACTAGTACCAGGGCATCCTATAGAATCTCCAACAAGGGCAACTTAGGAATCCATGAATTTTCTCTCCTCAAAATGGCAAATCAATGCTTCATGCCGACAGCTAGTTGTTCTGAAACTTTATTAACTTAGGCCAAAATTCAACTTTGGAATAGTAACCTAGTGTTCCAGTACTGTTCTATGGAACCATAGGGGACAAGGTGAGTTTCTCTCTTTTGATATCCTGCTTCAGATTTCTGAAGTCCTATTGGATGTAGCTGACAGCTTTAGAGTGAAGTTGTAGAGCTACGGATCTTAAATTGGCACATTTCAAAAGCTGACTTGTGATACGTAATCTCTTGCTTTACCTTTGGTTGCCGGATATGTGATAGAGGTTTAATTTGATCACTAGATGGGCTAGATTATGGATCTCTCTTGTAGATTTGTCTATGAAGTCCTTTCTTAGTCTATCTACTTATCTAATGTTGCCTTTTATTTGTCTTTGTGGTATATGTATGCTGGATGTATCATCGCTCAGCATTTATATATAGTTCTTCTGAAAGTACTTCCTCAGGTTGGTTTTTTTGTCAACTTGACACATATTTAGACATCTCAGAGAAGAAGGCATCTCAATTGAGAAAATACCCATATAAGACTGGCACAAAAGTAAGCCTGAGGGGTATATTCTTAATTAGAGGGTTATTTGAGAGGGCCTAGCATATTTTGGGTTCTGTCACCTATGGGCAGGTGGTCCTGGGTCATGTAAAAGTAGAGTACAAGTAAAGCCATAGGGCACAAACTGGTAAGCATTATTCTTCGCTGGTGTCTGCTTCAGTTTATGCTTCCAAATTCCTATCTTGAGTTCCTTCCTTGGCTTTCTCAATCATGGAGTGCGATATGAGAGTTGTCAGATGAAATAAACCCTTTCCATCCCAAGATACTTTGGATCATGATGTTTCATCACCTAAATAGAAACTCTCATGAAGAGAGTCCTTGGCATGGCAATCTTTTCAGGTACTTATAGTTCTTGTCATCTACTTTGGGACCAG
The DNA here is from genome assembly GCA_033318265.1 of Phyllotis vaccarum. NCBI lineage: Eukaryota > Metazoa > Chordata > Mammalia > Rodentia > Cricetidae > Phyllotis > Phyllotis vaccarum. Next base: position 191,068,179 of record JARWLC010000002.1, read on the forward strand.
GGGAGACTTAAACATTGGGATAAAGATATAAGGATGAATTAGGTCACATGACTATTGACTGTTTAAATCTGATAACACTTTTGTCAGACTAAAAGTCTGGTAAAAGCAGAAGAATAACTGAGGCTACCGAAGGGACAAAAGAAGCTAGAATATTTAAATGTATGTGTGCACCAGATTTTTCTCAAGCTTCTGTGAATAGTTGCTATGTTTTGAACATGAAAAATAACAGTGTGTATATATGTTACAAGTAACCAATACTGATTGACATAAACTTGTCACACAAATAAATGAGACACAGGATATCAGAGAGAATAAACACCACAGTCAGATCTTACCCAGCTGTCCTACAGCTTCCTCAGCCTCGCTCTCCTTGGCTTGGCTCCCCCCACTCTATGCCTGCCTTAAGTGTAAATACTCTCTAGGTAAATTAAGGCCTGGCCCCACCACTGCCTGTTTGGGAGCCTGGAATTCCTTCTATAATCTGAAGTGACCTGATTCAGTTGGGATTAAGGGCGTAGGTCACCACTCCCAGGATACTCCCTGTTCTGGGATTAAAGGTTTGAATCACCACTCTCTGATTCTCCTAGACTGACTGTGGTTAGAGCTCTGGAACTTCTGGAACTTTTATTAACTCCCCACATAGACTGGGTAGATTCCCTCTGATATCTCCGAAACTTCTGAAGCTTTTATTGAATCCCCACATAGACTGAAGGCTTAGCTTCAACCCTTTTCTCATGCGTCTGGTTTCTCTTGTTCCTTATGTTTGCTTCCAGTGTCCCCCCTCTCCATCCCAGCACTGGAAACTGAATCCAGGTCTCATATATTCTAGACAAATGCACTAGGTAAGGACTTTACCACTGAGCTATAACTCCAGCCCTCTAGTGTTCTTTTTTGACTTGACATGTAAATACAAATGCACATTCTTAACGCTCTCCACATTTGTGCAATGAGTATTTAGTGGGGTTTGTAGTGGGATTATGTGCTGGTACATTGTAAATATTTGTCCCTCTTACTGGTTTAATAAAATGCTGATTGGCCAGAAGGCAGACAGGAAGTGTGGGTGGGGCTACCAGACTAAGAAAACTCTGGGATCAGGAAAAGCAGAGGCAGAGATGCCAGCAGATGCAGAGAAAAGAAGCCAGAATGCTGCTCTGAGGAAAGGTACCAAGCCACATGGCTAAACAGATTAGTGGAAATGAGTTAAGATGAAAGAGCTAGCTAGCAATAGGTTTGAACTGTAGGCTGATCAGCATAAAATTAATATAAGCTTTTGTGTGATTATTTGGGTTTGAGTTGCAGTAGGGCTGAGAGTGGGTCTGAACCTCAGGGATAGGCCCAAAAGTCCAAGCCAGAAATCTTTATTACAAGGACTCAGTTACACTCACTTTCATCTCCAAAGGACTTTGGACATGTATTTGTATTTGAGGAAATAAACAGATAGGTTACTACTACCCAGTAATAAGGTACACTTTATTGTCATAAAGACTTTGATCCAGAATGAAATGACCCTGCATTTTCTCTGAAGCCTCATATTTGTGCTACAGGGTACTGGGACAAAACTTGGAGTGTACCAGAAGGGCATGCTATTAACTTGAGTTATAAACACAGAAGAAAGTGGATAGGGGAAAACCATCCAGAGATGGAGTGAGGGACCAGAGAAAACAGATGGGAGCCCCTGAAAACTGCAACAACAGAGGCATTGTGGTAATTGATGTCTTTTTCCTCAGCACCTTTAGTAGAACGCCTTCAAAATGCTGCTCAAGACTTAATATAGAGCAGTCACCTATGTTTACCTCTCCTTCTCATCTCTGGTAGCTATTTCTGTTTTGGTAATATTTCTTTATTTCACCATAATGCATTGCATATAACTATAAAGAGATAAATATTTAGATTAATATTATATTTGGGTTGAATGTCAGCTGGTCTCAAATTAGAATCATCTGAATGCAGAACATCACCCAAAGAATTGGTCTGATTGATGTAGGAGGCCTGCTAGGCTTGCTGTTGGCACCTTCTGGCACCAGAAGGGCTGTTAGAAGAAAGTTAACCTTGCCTTTCACTGGTGTGGCTTTCCCCCATTGCCAAAGGGTTGATTTTTCCTGTCACTGCTGCTTCTGATGCTTCCTTCCCAGATAGTGGAACCAGTTTCCTAGCAGCCATTGTGGAATATAGACCAGTGACTTTTCAGAAACATCCTGCCCTTCTGTTACTAGATTGGGACTACTGAGGGACATACTTTTTGAATTACGAGAGACAGTTATTCTGGGACTCCTGAGGCTATTGAGACACCCAGCCTTAAGGACAGTGTACCAGGTTCTCAGCATCCCAGGTATGACTTGGCTATCATTGTTTTAATGCTAACCTAATAAACTCTGATTATATATGTATTTAAATTATATAATATGTAATATAGAAACAAACACATACACATGGTGATATTCTGTGTATGCTCCAACAAATAAAGCTTGCCTGGAGATCAGAGGGTGAAGCCAGTTACTAGTTAGGAGTAGAGGCTAGGCAGTGGTGGCATATACCTTTAATCCCAGCACTTGGAATCTCATGATTTTGCTCTTGGGAGGCACACAGGCCTTTAATCCCATAACTAAGGTGATTGAGACAGGAAGTGATATGGCTGGGCAGAAAGAGGAATAGAAGGCAAGAAGAAATGAGCTCAGTCTTCCTGCCTGAGGATTTGGTAGAGGTAAGAAGTCTTGTTAGTGGTTGGCTCCTCTGTCTCTCTGATTTTTTTCTGTGTTTACCTTGATATCACATGGCTCTGGGTTCTTATTAAAACCAACAATTAAGATTCATGTCACACACACACACACACACACACACACACACACACACACACACCACGTTTTCTTCATTTAGTTGAAACTCACTAAAAAAAAAAATTGGGTAGATATCACATGGACAACCTGGGCTTTGAGTTTAGTGCAATGATTAGATAGGGCTTTATGTTGCATTATTAACCAACATTCTGAGAAAAAAAAACAAACCAAAACTGAATTTTGCAAGACCAAAATGAATCACTATAGTAAAATCTGGTAGATTTTCTTACTTTTTCTGTATATGCAACCAAAATAATATCACATGACTAAATTATGATCAATGAAGTAAGGACATAAGTAATATGCCCTCTTCCAGGCATGGCCCACGCATGATACCATCTCTCACATGATCTCTTTCCTTCCGATGTTTCCTTAGTGTTGTAGTGACCATGCTCCCCTCACATATGATCCATTTCTTTCTCAGTACTTACTTGATGCTGTACACAGAGAACTCTAAGGGCTTAGAGGAACAATTCTTAACTTTCCTAATGTCATGTCTCTTTAATACAGTTCCTCATGCTGTGGTGACTCCAATCATAAAGTTATTTTTATTGCTATATCACAACTGTAATTTTGCTACTGTTACAAGTTGTAACATAAATATCTGGTATGCAGGATATCTGATATACAATCCTGGTGAAACAGTTGTTGGACCCCAAAGGAGTGGTGACCCACTGAGAAAAACTGGCTTGGAGGGAAGAAATGCTACAAGATTGGCTGGATGACAAACAGTCCTTCATAAACTTTCTTTAGTGACTTCCTTTTGAAACGTTCAAATTTCTCTTTCTGGGTATCCAGCAGCTCCCCTTTCCTCCATGCCTACTCAGCCATTGGTGTTCAATACAACTATAAACCATTCAAATATGGACCTGGGATTTACCTTCAGAAGCTTTCTATCCCGATTGTAACTCTTATTAGTTACTTTGAAGCCAACATCTAATATATTTCCCCTTTCATTCTTTAAACATTGCATTCATGTATACAATAGATTATGGTCATTTACAGTTCCCCTCCATTTCTTCCCTCTTAACTCTCCCCATATCTCTTCCAAAATGCCCCCTTCTAACTTTGTCTCCTCCTCCTCCTCCTCTTCCTCGCCCTTCTCCTTCTCCTCCTCTTCCTCACCCTCCTTCTTCTCCTCCTCTTCTTCCCCACTAGGTCTATTTAATGATGTACATATGTGCCTGGGTGTTGGAGCCGGTGAGTAGCCACACCTTCAAGTAAAATTTGTCTTCCTTTTTCTCCAACAGCTATCAATTGCCATTAGGTCCTCAGTAGGCGGCAAGACTGAAGATTGTTGTTTTTGCCTTCTGTATGCTGAAATTTTGACTGTCTTGATCTTGGGTAGGTCTTATGCAGGTGACAGCAGCCCCACGAGTGAACTAGCCATGTTACTATGAGCCAAAGACAACACTCCTGGCACCTTTAATCACCCTTCAGCTCCTATGTTCTCTTGACCTCTATGCATGATGCTCCCTAAGACTTGGTAGGGCTGGGTAAAATTGTTTTATTTAGGGTTGAATACTCAGTGTCTTATTCTCAATGCTCTGGCAAGTTTTGTGGATTTCTCAGCAGTTAGAATTACTTGCTCTTGCAGAGGACCTGAGTTCAGTTCCTAGAGACCCTACGACTGCCCAGAACCTTCTGTGACTCTAGAGTCATGGGATTCGACACACTCTTTTGACTATGTGGACAGAAGGCACACATGTGGTGTACATATTTATTTGTAGGCAAAGATTGATACACATAAAAAATTAAAACAATAAATAGAGAGAGCTGTTAAATATGCATATAGAAGCAAATTTGACAACATGGTCATCTAGAGAAATAATAACAGCAGTTCTAACTTAAGGCCTGTAACTTCTATAGCCGTGGATGTTTGGTTAAGATGATAAAAGAAGGCATGATATTTCCTCCTATGAAGCAGACCTCAAATTCAAGCAAAGGCAGTTATTTACCCCATAACAGTCATGCTACTATTGTATAAGCAGGCAATTCTTGCCTGTAAAGATGGTATTGTGGTTTGCCTGGTCCAGTGCTATATAATACTATCGGTGTCTGTTCTCACCCAGAAGCCTATATAGTGCTTTCTATCCCTATGAAAGCTAGCAAGGAAGAAGAAGGTATTCCTGCCAGTGTGAGATTGATTTCTTTGTGTTCTGCAAACAAAATATATGGTGTCTTCAAAATTGAATCTCATTGTGGAGTTATTGTGGGAACTAAGGCAAAGACAATGGTCTGTGCTGTTTTGGGAACCTCTAGGGCCTCTATTGCCAATAAATTGTAGGACAGTATCGCAGACCTTTCACTGTGATTTTTGTTTAATATTCCATGCCTTCATGAGTGTCTACCCATGCAGCATACTTCTGTTTGAACTCATTTTTCACAATTATATTTTGAAATTAGCGTTTCTAATTATTGGGTTTTACCTACTGCCTCTCTATAAATCCTTGGTTTATCACCTAATATATTTTAAAGTACACTTGAAAATTCTACATCTGTCACCACTCAACAGATAATCAGCTTCTTCAACTTATAGCCCTTGATTTTGCCTTTTTTATTACTTCAGTGCCCAGTAAAGCCCAGTACCTCCTAGGTATGCAGTATATCTTCATTTATGTACACCATTTATTTCCTAGTAGAGTAGATGAGAAGCCAATGATTGTGGGTAGTGCTCCTTAATACATATGAGAAAACTCACTCTGAGGTTGAGGTCTTAGCCTATTACATCATTTTTCTAGTAGCATTTGAGGCTGCCCTTTTAGAAAAACTTAAAACAAGGAGAAAGTTATGCTTTATTTATCTCAAGAAATGTTGAACATACAATGCAAATCATGCTGACAACCTGAGTTATATAGATTTTTAATTTTAATTAATTTTCAGAGTCATATTCTCATTTAGCCCAAGCTGGTGTGAAAACCACTATGTACATTAGGATGGCTTTGAACTCTTGATCCTCCTGACTCTGTGTCAGGGCTGAGCCTCTACAGATTGCTCTTTGATTTTTAAACAATAATGATTCTACCAGGAAGATATATCTTCTGTGTTATAGTCTTTTTTCTTGTTTCAACCCTTTAAATATCTGGGATTTCACAGTGCACAGCATGCCCAGATGTTCTTCTGCACAAAGTAGGATACAAACGTGTTTCTGAGGAAAATCACTTTGAGTTAAGAGTACTTTTTGTGAGTTATTTTTTAAAAGAGGAACCACTTAATTTTCCTCTTATATAGGGAATATTTTCATGGTTTAAAAAAAGGCTCATGATAGGAGAAACTTTTAAATATAGATCTATGTAACCAGATCATTAAAATAATTCAACATTAATTGAATACCTATTAGATTACAGGTGCTGTTTTAAGGATGATGAAGCAGGGAACAGTAGAATAGAGCCATGAGGGAAATGGAGAGCCCTAGAGCAGCCATAGTGGTTTTGACAGAAATGAGCTGCCATTATTGAGCACTCATTGAAGTCTCAACCTTAACACTATTATTTTCAATGCTCAAAATAACCCTGAAAAGGAACTGCATTTTTCCAGTTAAGGAAATACAAATTCTGAGCGGTTGAATGACTTGTTTAAGATTATAAGACAGACTGCCATGTGATTTCAATATTGTTTTCCTTGGATCCATATACAGCTCCCAATCCCCAAATACTTGTGCCTCCCTGGGTTGAGGCAACAGTCTAGAATGTGCCTTGTGGTCTTTGTTGAGTCTCAGCGTTTCCATCTTAATGTGTATGATGATCATCCTGGGGACTGTAACCAAAGGACTGGTGAAAGGCTATGAGCTCTGTAGGAACAGAGGAGCTGGAGGTGTCCATGGGACTTAGGACAGAACTAAACATTTGTGAAAATGAACCTGGAGAGCACCATGGCTTCTCTCCCAAGGGAGAAAATGTTCAAAAGAAGGTATTCTGCAACAACAGTCCTTACTGATGGGCCAACAGTCTAGTGACATTTTCAAGATGACTATACCAGAAATATCTTCATCCCAGTAATTGCTTTATGTGCATGGGAATATACACTGGGGGGTGAGAAAACATAAGCCTCTAAGTGAAGCACCTTATATTTTTTTTAAATATAATTCTTTTTTGGACAGTAGTCAGCGGTGTCTAGCCTGACTAGCCTGAGGTCCAGACTTGCAGTCTCATAGCCTCTTAGCCCCAAATAATCACACAAAGGTTTATATTAACTATAAATTGCTTGGATTATGGCTTAGGCTCATTATTAGCTAGCTCTTACAACTTAATCCATTTCTACTAATCTATGTCTTACCACATGGCTAGTGGCTTTACCTGTGTTCCATACACCTTGCTCTCTTGGGCGGCAGGTAAACAGGTACTGGATTAACGCTAAGTAAATCTAATTACCTGACTGATTTGGTTATAAAGGTGTGTATTTAGTAATGAAAATGTTTCCAAAAGTTGAAGAAAAATAGGTAATTCTTTTAAAAGATAATTCATGAGGAGAAATTCTCAATTTTTCCATTATCACTCTTAAAACAAATGCTATATCATTAGAGAAAATTTGAGAATGCAGAAAACATATCTTATTTTTAAGGAACAAATGAACTAAATCACAGTAGTTTTTCCTCTTACAGTTAATTTTCCCTAAGCCCTTTCTTTCTACTCATTTAAAATGTGTGTGTGTGTGTGTGTGTGTGTGTGTGTGTGTGTGTGTGTGTGTGTGTGTGTGTGTGTGTGTGACGTGCAATTGTAAGCTGCAGTGTATTTGTGATGGTCAGGGGACGACTGTGTGAAGCCGTTTGTCCCCTTTCACCTATGACTTGAGTGTCGGGCTTGTCAACAAGATCTTTCCTGGCCCATGTTTCCACTTATTTTTAATGTGGTTGTTTTTGTTAACAGAAGTACATTTGGTATTTATTTTTAATATGAAAAAACAATAATGTTATTCTGTGACTCTTAGATTATTAATACCCAAGTACAATCATTTTCAACTGGTTGCAACCATCAGCTATATACTAGTTGTGTTAAGTATATATTTCCCTGTGTGTAGGTCTGAGAGAAGAGGCCGGGTGACCAGTGAGGGCACCTTCTCCTTCCTCCTCTACTCTTGATGGAGACTAGCTTGCTACCAGTGATCACTGGGAAATGAAAGATAGAATAAGGTGATCAGTAGTTTCCCTACTTGCTGTATCTTGAAATCATTTGGAAACATTTCAAAAACTCTGGATGTCCAGGCAATCCTCAACTCATTAAATGAAAATTTATGGGTACAACTAGACATTAGTAATTACTAACTGCTGCAGGTGATTTTGAGTAAGTAATGGGAAGAACCCTGGCCTGGGTGTTTGAAACATAATTTCCAACTCAAGTTCTGGCATTATTAAACTAAATACTGGAATGTCTCAATGAGATATCATCAATACTGCCTTTCCCTTCATGTGTGTCTTGGGTTGTGAAGAATGCCTGGAAGGCTCTAAAGTAATTGCATTCTAATTTGGGTTTGCTGTTTGTATAGGAGACCGCTGTGGGAGGCTCTATTGGCAGTGAAGTGTAGAGTTTGTGAACTCTAGAAAATGAAAATGACGTGAAAAAGAGAAGTGGCATAGGACAAGTCCATCTGGATTTTAATGTGTACAAAGTGAAACTAAATGAAACAAAAGAAAATACCAGGTTTGTTTGAGTAGAGACCTCAGGCATCACTACACATTATTCCCCATCTCCCTGCAATGACAGGCCTGGACCTCTGGATACCCAATCAAATCTATAAGATAAACATCTCTTTTCCTGGATAGAGAATGGGACCAGAAAAGCAATTAAGAGAGAAGCACAAGGAATAAATGAGGACTCTTCCTCTTAGCCTTGAGCTATGGATTTCCACTTGATACCCCCAGAGTGATTTTATTTACTCCAGCACATAGTGTAAGGCCACTGAGTAAGTGATGGCATTTTGGATAGAAGCTGAAAGGCTAGTCTGGCCACAGTCATCTTTTATGGCCCATTGGCTAGTCACCAGGTATAAAGAGTCCAAAAAATATTCAGGTTTTTCTGACAGCTTGGTTACAACCCAAGTATGTTGTAAAACTGGAGAGTACCCTATTAACTTATTAGCTCCCATCAACATGTTCAATTCATTTGACTCCTTAAAGGAAAAGGACATTGGCATGTGGATTTAAAGGATGCTTAGGAGGAATGTGCTAAATGAAGGAAGAGAACAAGATGATGCCCACAAGGGAAGGCAGGACTATTACTGTATTTCAAAGTTGAACTTGGGAGACTGCACTGATAGAGGTCCAATCATGGAGAGTTTGCCTCCTGGTCTCCACCCCAATTCTAAACATGATACTGAGTTATCAGAGAAAACCTGAGAATTCAGGAAAACATTTAGTAAAAGCAAGCAAACTACAATCATTCTATAAGATTTCTTCTTTCTTTTTTTTCTTCATTTAGAGAAGTTTTTCTCTTAATTCTTTGAGAATTCCATAAAATGTATTTTGATCATATTCACCCCAATTACCCCAGGTCCTCCCCCACTTTCCTATTTTTTCAACAAATTCATGGAGTCCACTTTGCTGTTCTGTTCATATACTCTTGAACATGTGGGTACAGGATCCTGGTTGACCTACCAGGGGTCACACCCTTAAAGGAAACTGATTATTCCTCTCCCAGAATCTATCAATTACTAATAAATCCTTAGCTGGGATGGGGCTTTGTACCTATCTCTCCTCTCCATGCTTGGATTTTGTCTGGTTTGAGCTTGCCCTGCTCTTGTGTATGCTGTTTCAACCACTATGAATTCTGATGTATAACTGTCCTGTCATGCCTGGAGAACACTGTTCCTTTTTAGTCATTTACTGCCTGTGTCTCTTCACATCTTCCAACTGCTTCTTCCTCAGTGATCTCTGAGCTTTGGGAGAACATGAGGGTGACATAGATGTCTCCTTCAGGGCGTGGCATCTAGAGTCTTTTATTCTCTGCTCCTGGAGCAGTCATGGATCTCAGTGTAAGCGACCATGCTCTGATTGGTTTTCATGTTTAGTCCATAAGATAAAACTTACACCTTACACTCTAATCAAGGCCAATAACCTATGGATAGACAGATCCTAGGCCCTATAGGAGAACCTGCAACTATCATTCTGTTGAATGGATATAGCATTAAATTGACTCCTAAATATTAGTGTATCTCTCAACTCTCATCAGGGAAGTTTCTGTAGTAGGCAGTGAGTGTAATCTTTCCTCTTAATACTAATACATCTTTGTCCTTTATTTCTATCATTAAAATTCTGCATTCTCTATTTCCCATAAGGCTGGGTCACAAAGGGAGGAGCTTATTCCTACTGCAGCTTGATGTGCCATGCTTTGTTGATACCCATGGGGGACTTGCCTCTTTCTGAACAGAAACAGAGGAGAAGTGGATGAGAGGGGATCAGAAGGAAGGCTGGGCAAGGAAATGGGAGGAGAGAAGGGAGGGAAAAGTATAGTCAGGATATAAAGTAAATGAAAAAAATTCAATTGATAAAGATTAAATTCTGGGTTTTTGTTAACAGAAATACATTTAGTATTTATTTCTATTATTATTTATAATACTATTTTCTTACTCTCACACTGTCAAGACCCAAATGGTTGGCTACTGTTCAGAGATGGTTCTGAGGAAGCTGGAGACTATCACGGTGAACTGTAGCAGGACTGTGGATTCCCTCCATCAACTTGTATTTCTTAAGAACAAAGGAAAAAAGCATGGAATGGCCTGCTGACAGGGTGAGAAGAGACACGATACAGTCAAGCATGTGCTCATCTTCTGAAGTGTGAGCTATCCTTTCCAATATGGATGATGGCTCTTATCTATGTCTGTATCTGGACCCAAAAGCAGTTATTACCACACTGGAAAAAACAGAAAAGTGTAGTGGCTGGGTCATTTTGAAACACAGATGATGTTTGACTTAATGAGGTTCATCAGTAGCAGAAGTGTGTGTGTTTGTCTTATTTTATGTTTAGTGTTTTATTAAAATTCATAGGCCATTAGTCATCAAACACGAGACCGAGAGTTCTTCCATCAAGTATCAAGGGAGAGTGCATCAGTCAGCTGTCATCAAATCCGACAGATGCAGTAACTGACACACAGTGATGAATTTTTTACAGTTTTGGAATTTGGAAGTGAAGTCTTGGTACCCACAGATTTGGTTTCTGGAGAGGCTTGCCATTCTTGTTTGTGACCTTCTACAGCTATGTGGGATTCTCCTGAGCTTCTCTCTTTTCTTCATGGATGGTTTATTCACTTATAAAGGCACCAGTCCTATCAGACTAATGGACCCTCTTTCTGATCCCACTCAACTTTAGAATTTCTTAAAAGCTCAACTCAATATAGGCACATTGACATTGAGTTTTGACATATGAATTTTTTAAAGATACGATTAAATTGTCAATAAGAAACATGCTTTGTCATTAGGAGGCAAGTTAGGTATATATCAGGCTCTAGTATCAGGACATGTTTTTCCAGACAATGTGGACAAAGCCATAGAGACAAGAAAATCAAAACCATGTTTTGGGAATGATGAATTGTGTTGAAGCTTAGCCAGAGTATGAGATTCATGGAGAGATCTGAGATGAGAGATTAGGTCAAGGCTGATGGCCAAAGATACAGCATGGGGATCATCTGGCTTGAGAGCAGTTAAAAGATGCTCATAAATTTTGGTCTAGGGAATGACAAGGGCAAAAGATGCCCTAGAGAAAGCTCATGCTTTCGAAGGATATATTGTAGAATGAGGGTTCAAGATGAGATACAGGAAGTCCCCTAAGGAGGCCACTGAGTAATCTATGATGGATTCTCCAAAGGCAAAGGCTGTGCTTCCTATGTGTGCTGACTTCGGGTTCAGGTTGTGTGACTTTAAACATGACTGTGCCACTTGTATCTATAAATGCCTTGAGGAAAATGACTATTTCTCTCTGGGCTTTTGGTTCTTTTAGAGTGATATGGGCTGGTGAAAGTGTTATGTCTGAGTATAAAGTGAGCCCAAATACCTAAGGTGTTTAAGAACTAACTGAGATGCAGTGATGTGGAGCTATTTGCTTACACAGGGAAGGTGGAGAATCAAGAAGGAAAAATCCTAAATTCACACACTCTTTCTGTCTTGAACAACTTTAAAAGTTTTTTACTAACGATTCCTGTGATAATTGCCTCTCAGCCTTTTGGCTAAGATCAAGTGTAGATTCCTGTAATTTCCATCTCTTTATATCTCAGACTTTTTCCCCTTTTTTAGCAATTGGGTTTCCACACAGTCTGCCCTGCTTTGCTACTTATCCTCCAGTATTCAAAACTACCTGTAGGTAATCAATAAAATCCTTTTGGCTAGGACATGCAGCTGTTCAACACATTTACATCTGTACTAAATAAGGTATTTAAATAGGAATCTGAAACTCTACTAAAAGTCTCATTTTTGTACATTCACTTGAACAACTAGACTGTAATGAACTAAAACACTATAAAATCTGTGTACGAATATAAACACATGCATGGTGCATGCAAGAAAAGCCATTAGATGTGTTATTATTGTGACTGAAAATATTGTCAAGTTGAAGTTCTTCACTAGGCTTTCAACTTAGAGACTCACAATTCTATATAATCACTGCAATAATCCATTCCTTTGGTGGATGGTATTTGTACTCAGTTTGAGTGAGTCTGTGTTTGGATGAATTATGTAAAATCCCCAAATCGTGTGTTTTGTAAACATGAAAAAGAAAGTGATTCCAATGGATGGGAAAAGTTGTTCCAAATTGGGAAAATGGAAAATCAGGGCCAGATGGATGTGTGTTGGAAAGCTTAAAGTGCTAGCATTGTGAATAGCAATCTTGCATCCTCTCTCCTGTCTTAAAGTGAAGGAATACCTTTTCATGCATCCTAGGAACTGAAGAAAGAGCCATTTAATTTTTGTTTATTTATCATTTAATTAAATATTTATAACCAAGAACCTAGTGTATGCCAGCCAATTCTGTGGTACCTCAGGAGCCTCACATCCCAATAAATTAGATAGAGCTACAGCTAAGAAGTTTAATTGTAAAATCTCAATTCATTGCTTTATAAGTGGGCAAATTGAAGTTCAGTGTCAAGAAGTCATAGCATCAGGATTTAACATCCCTTGCTCAACATACAGAGGTGGGAAGAGCCACTGAAGGTCAGTCGGTTAAGCCCTTAGAGGCGTGGCTTAACTTTCTCTAGGGTAAGGAGAGGAAAAGAAGATTATGATTGAATTTTTTTTTATTTGAAATCTTTATAATTGTAATCCACAGTTAAGGAAGCACGATCCAGCCTCCATCTCCCTCTAGCAACTTCCAGCTATTTGTAATAATGACCACCTTTCCCTGAAAATCTCACTCATGCTTTACTTTAACTGTAAATATGGTGTGCTATTATTTTTTATATAGCGTCACTGATGGCCTATACTGAAGTATGGTGAGGAGCAAGCATATTGCCTCAAGTATGACTAGTCCAACACATGGTGGTGTGATCATTAGTGTCTGTAGGTAGCAAAACACCAAATGAAAGGTATCAGCCTATTATGCCTGTAATAGCCCTGGCACCCACCGTCTCGGAACCCCTAGTCCAGTAGGCAAGGCTGGAAATGCATAAACACCTTGCCCCCACAGAAAATTATGCTAACCTACATGAATGCTCCAAGTGTCTGAAAACAGAGGAGCCAGGGAACAGATTTAATTTTCTTCCTGTCCCTAGTCATGGTCTGTTTCTTACTGAAGGTGGAACTGAGTAAACGTTTTCCCCTGGAATGGGTAAGCTGTACGAGAGAGTTTATTTTAGGTGAAGTACGATGTTTGGGAGGGGGTATAATGCAAACTGAGCTTTCATTGTTCATTCTGTGGTTGTTAATATGATAATTTCTACTCCTCATAATAAGAGAGCTAGAGAAACAAGGTCCCCCCTTTTGGAAATTTAAATTGGCTCATGGGGTAAGCAAAACAAAAAGGAAATAGCAAAACAGTGGGCAAGATGTGATTTCATTGCCAAACACAGGCACCCAAAAATGTAGTACATATTGGGGTGCAGTGTTTCGTGCTGATGCTGGAGAGAACAGGGAATAAACACTACTGAATGTTGAAGTTAGAAAGTTGGCGATGTGAACTGACATCAATAGGGATCAACAAGCCTTTGACATAATTAGTGTCAACCTGTTTCCCTGCTGGTATTTATTGTAGAGCAGACCAAAGCAAGTCAGCAACAGGCACACACAGTCTTAACTAATGCGCTAATAATTTTAGGAAGAGAGACCAAAAGGTAATGGAATGTAAAGTTGTACAAATGAATTGAAAGCTCCATTCTAAATTTGAGATTTTTTTTTTTTTTGGTACTAGGTATGCGTCATCATCATCATTATCATCATAATCATGATCTCTTCTTTCTCTGATGCTCCTGATGTGGTGCATGCTTCACCCAAGAGAAGAAGTTAAACCCAAGCTCTGTTTTCTAAATGAGGGAGGCTATGTCATCAACTATTTCTATTTTTCACCACTAAGTAAAAGGAATTAGATGAGAGAATTATTCAGGCTTCTGAATTGTTCTTTCAAATTTAGCAAGAGACAATTAAACTCACAAGTCAACTAAACGGAAGAAACAAAACACTCTGTGAAATATACGATTAAGTTCTGCTGACGTGATGGATTAGAACTAGAATCACATAGTAAGAGTCAAGCAGTGGGCAGTTTTCCAGATCAGGTTGGCTTGAGGCCAAGTTTGTGGAGACATACCTTGGTTACAACAGTTGAAGACCCATCCACAGTGGGCGGCACTATTCCACAGCCAGGGAATTTTTAACTGTGCAACCTAGAAGCCTGAGATGAAATAAACCCTGTCCCCCTCAGATTTTCTCTTGACAGGATATTTTAATCACAGCAACAGCAAACTAAGATGACTGGAAATCATATATTTTTTTCTGGTGACATTATCTTTGAAGTTTTATTCATACTCTAATCTTCAAAAGTTTTGAGTAGTCCTTAGAATCAAGAATAAAAATGTAAGAACTTCAGTCGTAGTAAATCAAGATCAGATAGTAATACCGCTTTCAGATAAAGCCAAATTCACTTTCTCAGCATTACTTTCAATGATGTTAACTACAAGTAAAATGTAGGTAGTCAGTTAAAAAAAATAAAAGAGATGCACGGAAAATTTTACTCAATTTCTATTCGTTCTCTCAAGGAAGGATAGACGTATTTTGTCAGAACCATGAGAGAACCAGGCTCAGGCCACCAACAGTAATCTTTCTCTGGGACAATGAGAGGTGTGTCACCACTGACGATCCTGTAATGGCAGGACTCTATTATTGGTGACCCTCATTGTTAAGGAGGGATGTATTTAATATTTCTTTAGCTTATACATACTTCACAATAACATAAGACTTAATTCATTATATAACCTTGTCCTAGGCATTATAAATTAAATTCATTTTATATGATAGGTAGCAAGATACAGTTTCCTAGTTGGTAGATACTAATTACATAATTTATTTTTAATTATCCATCTATCCTACTCATCAGTCTTGTGAACAACCTTATATTAGTATTTATTATTTTATAGATTATGAAATAAAAGCATAACCATATTTAATATTTTGTGTAAGATCATGGAGCTGTAATAGGCAAAACCAACACCAAAAGACCAACTGTCCAGCTGCGCTGTGAGTGTTTTACCACAGTATTAAAATGTTTGGTTTCAGTGTCGAGCTCTATCAGTAATACCTGGAAAAAATAATCAAATCATAAAAACTCAAATGGAATTATCAAAACTGTAAGGTGAACATGGAGCATAATAACTCTTACGTATCTTGTAGAATACATGCCAGATCTGCACATGATATATGTGTGGCTAATGTCACATATATTTATACATATTGCAAATTTAGGATAAACTTAAGCAGATGTAGACATCTCTGGAGGCAAGACATGCAACACCTGATTGTAGGTTGAGCATTTTGTTTTGTACTCTTTCTCCACACCTTGGTTGACTAAACTATCTTTTTTATTGCAAGAATTCTATTTGGTATTATAATAAAAACCCAAAGTCAGATATTGGGGAAAAGCTGAACTATCAGATAGAGAAATAAACTACAGCCACTTTTACCCAGCCAAATTCTCAGACCTGTCTCCACAAATCCTCTGGCCATAAGCTTCTCCATCCTCAGCAGACAAGGGAAGTGTCAGGGGAAGTTGACCCCCTCCCTTCACTTACTCTTTCCAGTTGGTTCAATATCCTGGTTCAACTTTCCTAGAGTTAGCATTAAAGGTGTGTGGCTGTTAGGCCTTGAACTCATAGAGATCCAGACAGATCTCTGCCACACCAGTGATGGGAATAAAGGTACAGTTGGCTCTGTAGTCTGATATTCCAGACTACTTTATTAACTATATATCACCACATTTTCTCCATTGTGTCAAAAAATAAATAAGAAATTTATAACTAATATAAGAAAAACTATGTACAATAGGTACAGTAACTGCACATAATATATACAAACAATAATTACATCATTAATGCCTACCTAGTCTGCTAACAATTGACAACTTCAAAGAAAACATTCCATTACTTATTCTATTTTGATGAGTTCAAAGGATTGTATCTTATTCACTTTCTAACTTGCATTAGCAACTGAAAATTATCTTTGATATTTCTTGAACTTATATACTTTATACCTCTTAGTGAGTTTCTTTTATAAAATAAATAGGAAGTGCAAACATGCAACTTCCAAAAGATGTGAAAAATGACAGAAACAGCTGACTGCCTCTCAAAGTTCCTCTGCAGCTTTGGGGCAGCCGTCTTTAGCCTATAGACCTAGCTTATCTGACAGACTTTCTGTGAGTTAGGATATTCTTAAAGATATTCCTACCTTGTCCTGGCAAGTTTACGAAGTTCTTTTTCGTGTGTCCTGCTTGTCCATTTTGTATATCATACTGTCAGCAGTTAAGGCAAGAGTGGCTAACTTTTGCCACAAATAAAGTAATCTCCATTTGGAGTTTCTTTAATGCACATAATCTGCTCTGAAGTATATTGGTATTACCATGAGAAGACATGTCTCATTTTCGTAAAAATAAAAGGAACTTACGTTATTAAAATATAATAGCTGTCACATTCTGTAGATCTCTGAAGTATTTGAAAATGACCCGTCTATCTAAAATATATGTTTGACTTTGAAAATACAGCTAATATGGCTAATGACTATTAATTTGCATTTCTTTATGTTCTAATTAGTTGGTAATAATAACTTTCAAGGGCCAGCAGTTTGTATCACATTGTGAGATTAGCTACATAAGTATAATATATGAACAAGAGTAGGAATATATGTACAGTAACAAAATTATTCTCAGGTTTGTATCAATATATACAATTTGTATGCAATATACAAAAATCCAATCCAATGTAAATTATTTAAAACTAGTACTTGTCTTGTAAAAGAAGATTCAATAATCATATCCATATTTTTCTTTTTTCCTCAGGGTAAATTCAATAATCTATTCTTTTACCTTATCGTCTCTGTATCCCTTTTTTCTTTCTTTTTCTGAGTCTAATTGCCTGTGTTCAGATTTTTTCCCCAGCCTTACCAATAGCAATCTGTAACCATCTTAAATAATGACAATTATCCATAACCCACTGAAGGACCAAAATCCACTCAGTTAACCTCCTGAGAATGTGTTCTTTCTTTCTTTTGTTCTCTTCTTCCCTTCTTTCTCTTCCTTCCTTTCTTTCTTTCAAAAAAGTGTCGTTTTTTATCAATATATCCTTCTGCTCCCCCCCCCTTCCCTTCTCTCAGTTCCTCCCAGTCCATCTTCAGCCTTGCCCCTCGCCATCCACCCAGCTCCTCCCCCAAAGTAGCAAGAAGTCCCAAGATGGGTCCACTCAGCACTGCACATCCACTCCAGGCAAGTCCGATCTGCTGATCCCAAAGTCAAGGCTGGGCTGGGTGTTCCTCTGCAGGGAATGGGCAGAGTGTTGCTAAATTTAGTTCCTGCTGTCTGAGGGTGATCACATCTTTAGGAGGATCCCGAAAGGAAAACATTTGGGTTAATTATCAAGTCCTGGAGAAGTAGCTGTATCATTTGTTGTTCAGTCTCTGCATAATAAAAGAAATGCAGAGCTTATCTGTGAGGCTAGATCATCCCGGTCAACCAACTTGAAACTGTCCTGAGCAGTTGCAGTCCAATGCCAATCTTTGGGTGTTGTTTGTCAGCATAATGGTGTTATCATAGTCTATGTAAAAATCATTGTTGTGCGGCCCCATCTTCCTTTTGGGGACTTCAAAAGTCTCAGTTAGTCATGTAGTTAGCTGCAAAAAACTGATAAGAGACTGAAACCCAAAACAATGTCTAGGAAGCTAGATAAAGCCTTTTTCTATAATTAGTTAGTACTTTATATGATCATCAATACTACAGCAAAATGTTTAAAACACACATATATGTATATATTATTCTTATGAATTTTGATATAAAATTTATTTATCATAAAATTAGTATTAATGGAATAGTCCCTTAATTTTGATTATTCTTATGTTCCATATCAGGTGGCTTTTCTGATATGATACAGAAATTTTACATTTCTTTTTAACAAGCATGCTTGGGTTTAGAGAAGAAGAGAGCCACGCTCCAACTCCAAAGCCAGCTTTAATTTTAAATTGAGCTGATACTTCACCTTTTCTTATAAGTAAAGTTATATAGATGTTAGGTGGTGAGATTTTACCTGGTAGAGTATATTAGTACTTACAGATTCAATTTTTCTTTGCTTGTAATTTTTTTTTCTGGATAGCCTTTTTCTGCTTTAGATGTCTAATGTCCAAGGTCTTTTGACTTCTTGAAGATGGGTATTTCTATTTTTCCATAAAGACAAGAACAGAACCCTGCCATGACCCTTGTTTGGTGAGCTTATCACATTGGTGGCTGAGCCATCATTTCTCCTTATCAAGAAGTTTCTTCTGTTCAAATTGAGCCTTTATTGATTTTGATGGTATCCATAGCTTTTCTTCATCTGAGGAAATCATAGTGAAACCCCTCTCCAATCTGACCTTTTACGGAGGTTCCCATTTTAGTCTTTATAAATTTTGTGTCGTGGTTTCTTTTGATTTAGTGTTCGCTGTTCTATAGCTGCTCTACTGTCCAGGGCAGTACAGTTCTTTAATTTCTCTGGAAAGGGTCATTTCCACAAGGACAGGATAGGACTAAACTGAATTTGTTATGGGGGTGGGGGCTCCGAAAGGTCCCATTTCACAGCGGCAAATGTGAAAGCTTACCTTGTTTGTCTCTTGTTGACGTACATTGGTTAGTCCAATGCCTGCCTTTGTCACACTTCTGCATATTCCAGGAGAGAGGAGCACTCTGCAGGGGTCATTCTTAGCAAAAACATTGTTTCTAGGAATGCCTTATTTACAATCCCTTTTTATGTGACCTTGCTTTCTACAGTTGTAACAATTGATATTTTGATTTATTTCAAATCTTTAGAAATAACCTCTCCTACCCAATTTTCATCATAGTTATAAATTTCCATATTAACTATAACCCAGATTCAATCTTCCAAGGGTACTGATCTTGCCTTTAAAGGCCTAATCATCCTTTTGCATTGTGGGTTGGTAGTTTAAAAAGCCAGATATTATTATTTGTCTAGCTTCTGAATCTGTTACTATTCTATTTACTCCTGAAGTCAGTCTTGATAAGAAATCACTTGATAAGAAATCAGTGAAGGTTTCTTTTGGTCCTTGAATCATCTTTGTAAAGCACTCAATTTTTCTTTTCTACTTTTTCAATTTTATCTTAAGCATTCAATGATAAAATTGACATAAATCCAGGGTGTGATCTGTGATCATCATATAAAGATTACCTTTCTACATTAGCATAATCTTCTTCCCCGTGAAGTTGGTCTTGGGTGATTTCAATCTCTTTAGTTCTACTGCATTGCCTATGATTTTGGCTTTGTTCTTCTACCAGGTCCACCATTGTAATTGAGGATCAGCCCCTAAAATTAATGTAACCATATCTGTGCAGTCATTAAGGATAATTTAATTACAAGTTGACCATGCATTTAAATCTACCTCACAAATGGTGAGTGCATGCTATGACTATTGCTTCCTTGAATTTCCTTAAATCTAACATTTGCACAGGAGTCCATTCAGCTCTTTCAGAGTTTCTATCATTTGACAATTCCTCTAAGGTTACTGGATTTGCTAAGATTGGCTGTTTGAAAGACTTAAGGTATTTCTCTGTAACCTTATAAGGCAATGTTATGATTGGTTCTCCTTTATATTCTTCTGTCTGAGTCTGAAGAGCTCTATTATCTATTTTAATAAGATTTTCTAATACTTGTATCTTGCCATCCATACCAACCAACTTGGCACTCGTAGAAACTAATTTTTTTCTAGGGCTAAAACAAAATTATCAAACAAAATATTTATAACAGACATTACAATAATCTCATCACACTAATTATCCTCTCCTGTAATGGTTCTATTTTCAAACTGTCTAGAGTATTATCAAACAAAGACCAAATTTCTTCCATGTTAATATTTCCTGTTTTTTAATGTGGAAAAAAGATAGTTTCACTGTCTTAAATTAATTTATCTTTTTTACCAAATTTGCTGTCAATGACAGTTCGGATGATGGTGAAGTGAGGGAACCACCTACTGTGGCAGCAGCTTGAGAAGGGGGTCCAGGCAAAGTGACAACCTATCAGGAGAGGGAAGCCGCTGTCCAAAAGACTCACACAGGTGATTGTGGAGAAGAAACACGTGTGGCAAGAGCTGCCCAAATGCAGAGTCGGCTGGAGGCTAACACTGAATGGAAATCCTAGCCATAGATTTTGTGTGTGTGTGTGTGTGTGTGTGTGTGTGTGTGTGTGTGTGTGTGTGAATTTATGTTCTAAAAGTTGAGTGCCAGATATTGTACAACTTCTATTGGTATTATAATAAAAACTCATAGCCAGATATTGGGAAAAAGCTGAACTATCAGAGAGACAGAGAAATAAACCACAGCCGCTTCTTATCCAGCCAAACCCTCAGACCTGTCCACACAAATCTTCTGAACACAAGCTTCTCCATCCTCAGTAGACAAGGGAATTGTCAGGGGAAGTTGGATCCCTCTCCCTTCTCGCCCTCCACCCAGCTATTCCTAGAGCTACGATTAAAGGTGTGTGAAACCATTGCTGGCTGTTCGGCCTTGAACTCACAGAGATCTGACTGGATCTCTGCCTCCCCAGTGATGGGATTAAAGGCATAGGTCACTACTCCCTGACCTTCATAGCTTGGCTCTTTGGGAGTAGCTCTGTACTCTAATATTCCAGACTATTTTTATTATATTCACATTATATCAATACATTTTTAATTTTAGGAATTACACAAATGCCAACCGAGGACTTCATTGAGCCAACTTCTGATAAAGGTACACTGTGCTCCAGATACTGTGCTGGGTGTATGTGGAAGAGTCTCTGAAAACAAGAAAAGAAATTTAACCTAATACTTATTTGCAAACTAAGAAGGCAGAAAGCATATACAGCATCTTAAAATGTTTTTCAAGCAAAGACCTTCTTTGAAATCACTCTTCAAAGAACTGTATTAATAAGAACAGCAGTAATAACAGTAATAAAATGAGCAATGAAAAGAAAATAATGGCATATGGCAAACAGGAGTATTAGTGTATTAAGAATAGCTATTAATAATTAATAGCTATTAATAAGATGGGTCAAATGAGTAGTGCTTTGATCAAGGTGTGAACACATTCACTTCCTAATCTCTGGAACCTAGAAATATGTGACCTTATATGGCAAAGGAAGTTTGCTGATGTGGTTAGATTTTAAGACAAGAACATTGCCCTGGATTCTCTGCTGGGCCTAATGTAGTCACAAGGGACTTTAGGAAGTAGAGGGGAATAGTCAGTGTTCAAAAAAGGAGTCCTAATGCTGACGTGAAGGTTGAAGTTATGTAAGGAAGGATATAGGTTACTTTTATATGCCGTGAAAAGGGAAAGAAATTCTTCCCTGGGGACTTTGGAATAAATGAAATCTGGCTTACACCTTGACTTTAAAAGTTCCCTCTCCTAACTCTCCTAATACTCTGTAAAATTAATTTAGTTTGGCTCAAGTCACTAATATTAATCTGTTACAGAAGCACGGGAACCAAATACTCATAGAATGGTGTGTTTCTCTCTTACATGTGAATGAAATAGTAGGTGGTCTAGGGCTAGTGTGAGGGCTTGCTTCGCTGGTTGCCAAGAATCCCGACTGTTTGTATTCTGGCAGTCTTCCCTCCAAAAGGTGCTGCTTTTATCTGTGGTTCATAGTGTCTCAAAACCACATGTTTCAAGCAGATGGACGAAAGAAGACAAAAAGCTTGATCTATTCTCTTCAGGAAATATTCCAGATATTACACTGCTCACATATCTTTAATAAGAATCTTATCACGTGGCCATGCTACAAGGGAGGTGAGCGTTTGAGGAAAAAATCTTTATGTGGCACCCTGACAGACAAAAACCCCAGGGGCTCTGTTGCTCAAAGGACTGAGAGGAAATACTGGAGAGAGTTAAGCAAGAATCTGACCAACTTGTTACTCTCGTTATTGAGAGGAAAAGGCATAGCATTTATGCTTTATGCTATAGGATACTAATAATGCTGAGGTATAGGAGATGCAAGGAATGATAAAAGTTCCATGATAGCACTTGTCTGGTGGACAAAAAGTGGAGACATTTATTCACTTTTGAAAGATTGGTGATTCAAATGTGGATGTAAATACTAGTAATGTCAGAATCACCATAGGATATTAATGATAGAATGGATGATTTCCAAGTAGCTAGAGAATATTTGGTTGTTTATTCAAATGAAGGCTGTACTTGTAGAAAAAAAAAAACAGAAGTGTTACAAACAGAAAACATAAAATATATTGGTAGAAACAATTTCTAGTAAGATCTTGGGGATGTCTCTATAGTAGAGTAAATCATTGACTGGCTGGCATGTGTGAAGCTCTGGATCCCATTTAAGCACCACTGTAAGGAATTTCTAGCAAGATGGTTATTACTGTAAATACAAATAAAGTGAACAACAATAAAATGGAGAAAATATGAATGAATAGTAAGCCAGTGAAACACCTTCAAAGTTGATAAGGTTAGAAATCATCATTAAGATCAAAAAAGATCAAATCTATTAATATTTCCTATCTTCAAACTATTATGTAAACAACATAATCTATGTAGAACAATCACAAATATTTTTCAATACACTCCCAGGTTATTCCCTGTGCTGGGGTTAAAGGTGTGAGTTACCACTGTCTGATCTTCCTAGACTGACTGTGGGTAGGTCCCTCTGATATCTTCAATGTTTTTTTTATTATATTACAAAATATCCCCACAGGTGGTGACCTAAGCCCTTAATCCAATCTGAGTTTGAGGCCATCTTAGTTTACAGAAGGAGTTCCAGGCTCCCAGGCAGGAAGTGGTGGTGCCATGCCTTAACTGAGCAAATAAAGCATTTAAGGTAAGCATAGTAAGACAGAGAGGCAGAAGAAGCCAGGGGCTGAGGAAGCTGGAAGACAACTGGGTGAGATCTGACTGTGGTGTTTATTCTTTCTGATATCTCCGCTTTCCCCAGAGATATGGCCCTGAGTTTCCTTTATTCATGCAACAGTCACCACTCCCGGGTTATTCCCTGTGCTGGGATTAAAGGTGTGAGTTACCACTGTCTGATCCTCCTAGACTGACTGTGGGTAGATCCCTCTGATATCTCTGAATGTTTTTATTGTATTTGAAAATATCCCCACAAAGATGTCTTAAAAATAAATGAAACAGCAACCAAATATGATTGAATAAATCAGTAACTAAAACCAAGGAATCTTGAAAACTGTTAGTTTAAATAGAGTCAAAACAGCAAAGACATAAAAGGTTTGAATGAAAGCATCTAGGAGGGTTTGCAGGAGCTTTAAATGTACCCTCAAGAATAAAAATGAAATATTTTTCAATAGTCAGATTTATAAGCCATCAACAGTACAGCACTATTTCAGACAATTAAGGGGAAGCCAGAAGCACCGAGAAAACCAAACTAAGGCAGTAAAAACTAATAGCATTGTGTGCAAGAGAATAAGCAGGTAGGCATGAGCTGGGAAGGTGGATATGATGGACTGATACCAAATGATGCTGGCAGCACTGGCCTAGAAATAGAAAGAAAAGCAAAGGGCCAAACAACAGAAATCAGGGAGAGACAGCAGGTAATGATTACAGGTGCAATGGTTAAAGAGGAGCAATAGATGACTACAGATATGATGGGGACAGCAAATCCTCTTCATAACATCGATAAGCTGGTAAGCCTAGATGGAATTGATCAATATTTTTAAGAAATTCTCTATTTGGCAGAAGACAGCAAAGAACTTAAGATTTTAAAAGTGTAAGAAAAGTATAAAATAGATAGAAAGTGTCAGGGAATTTTTCTTCTTGCTTTTACCATCAACTTTCCCAAGCCCACCTTGGAAGTATTACAGGTCACTTTTAAAAACCCAAATGAACCATCCTTTTAGCCACTGTTCACTAGTTGTGTAAGGCACTGGGATCCATGTTGACATTTTCATACATGCATATGATGTGTCTCCATCATGTTTATTCCGGAATCCCTTTCCTGTAAACATCATCTCAGACACTGGAAAGTTAAAAGGTCAGCATACCAAGACACTATATGACACTGGTGTTTTTTAAGTTATACAAAATATTCTCCCTGAGGAAAATGCCAGGATAACGTTAGGTACAGGTGTACAAATGAAGATCTTAAAGAAGCCAGTCGTATCAAACTGCAATCATGTACGATTTCTTCCTGTTACACAGAAGGCTTCTCTATCAGACAATCTCTAATTTATCAGTGCTAGTTCACTAAGGAAATAAACCCTGCGCTTGGTTAATTGAGGTAGAAAGTTATTGGATAACATTTAATTCACGTTTATATAAATTTCCACAAAACAAGGCTTAGAAGAGAATCACATTAACTAAGGGATATGTGCAAAAAACGTGCAAGCATCTTCTTTTTCTAATTTAACTTTTTATTCATTCTTTGTGGATTTTCACATCATGCATGAGATGTTTCTCATCTCCCTGTTCTGCACACACTCTCTGTCCTTGCATCCTCCCTCCAACATCCAAGTAAAATTTAAATGAAACCAGAAAGAAAGAAGGAAAGAGAGAAAGGATAAAGGAAGAATGAGAAAAGAAGAAAGAGAAAAGAAAAATCTCATTGTGGAAGTTGTAGTCCAGTGAGTTGTTACAATAAGGTTTCCTAGTCCTGGGCAGCCGGAGGTCCAGACCCACAGACCTGCATTGCCAGACCGCTTAGCCATCTGCTGCTGCTTAGCCTCCCCCCCCCCCAAATGATTCAGACACTTATATTAACTTCATGCTGTTTCGTTTATGGCTTAGGCACCTTGCTAGCTTGCTCTTTCATCTTAACTTAACCCATTAATCTATCCTGCCACCTGGCCCATTGCTCACCTGTGTTCCCTACAAGTTAAGTTGCTTCTTTGGGTGGCTGGGTCGATTCTCTCCGACTCTGCCCCCCTCTTTCCTATCTATTCTGATTCCCCCACCTACTTTTTCTATGGTGCCTGTCATGGGCCAAAACAGCTCCTTTATTTAAAGATTGATATTCACAGCATACAGAAAGACATTCCCACACCAGTGAGTCACACGGTGTATTATTTAGTCTACACACCTTTAATTGCAAGGTATCATTGCAATGAATTGGGCCTTGGGTTTCTGCTACACTATTGATAGTGGGCCCTCACTGGGACTCTTCTTGGATGCCCTGCTGTTGTCACTTGCCATGGAGATCCTTCAAATCTGTGTCTTCAGGACTAGCCCTTCACAAGCTCCTGCAGATCATAAATGGAGTAGGTGATGGGAACTTATGGTCCTGGTTCTGGACCTGGTTGGTGGCAGGGTTGTTCTGCCCGCCAGGTTTTTCTCATAGTCAACACGTGGTGAGCTCTTCAGCACATCTCAGCAAGCCCACCCAGTGCAGTTTGGAGCAAGAGGTGAGGCAATTTTACTTTCTTTCATGCCGTTGGGGCAGGATCACCCACAGCTACAACAGCAGGGCCAGCTCTACTGTGTTTCCCAGGTAAGATTTAGGGGCAAGTGTCCAGAGTACTTCAGCTGGTGAAGAAGGAATAGCTCCTAGGCTCTCATGACTGCAAGGTCTGCTTTCTCATCCACTTCAGGCATTGATGGGGGGACAACTTTCCCTGACCTACACCACCATATGGCAGACAAGGGTGCAGGGCCAGCTCTCCCAGTTGTATGACCTCATGGCAGGCTCATCCCTGCCCCCACCAGCAATGTAAGCACTACTGTGCCGCCCGGTGAGGTATTATTTTTTTTAACAAAGAAATTTTAGGTATATTTCATTTAAGACAAGAAAGCTTGTATCACTACTATTAATTAACCTAAAAGAAAACATAATTACTATAATTAAATAAGAAATGTAATATGGTGTTGTCACTGGAAGAAAGAAGAGAAACAATACAATAATTTATGGAAATGAATATGCTCTCCTATACTATGTCATATAAAATTAGTATAGTTCCTCATTTTTTCTTTATAATTTCATATATTTATATTATGTATTGTTGTGATAGTCACCTGTCATTACTCCTATGATTCCCCCTCCCATTCCTGATGATGACCTTCCCAACTAGTCCTCTTCATCCTTTTATGTGTTCATGTATGTGTGTGTGTGTGTGTGTGTGTGTGTGTGTGTTTTCAATTCTTTCACAGGTAACCAATGTCCAGGTCATATAAAGAAGATAATGCTTCATATTCCTACTCCCATCCTTCATCTCCTACAACCTTTCTGCTACCTCTATGCATGGTGATGTAGCAGAGACAGCATTCATCTTAGGCAGCTGTTGACCTATCATGATGTAATACTACCTGCCAGGAAAGATATGCCTACTGACACAATAGCGAAATGACTGTTCAGGAGATAACCACCCACTTCCTGGTTGTGTTTGAGACCTTCCCCATGGGGAGGAATGCACGCCTTGGTACAGCAAACTTGGTCAGAAACACGGCTGAGGGGGTCTACTACTGATGTTGTACTCAATGAATAGCTATCTCCATTCTGAGCATTTAATTTTTAACTCATAGACTAGCGATGCTCTCAGCCTTAGTCAAGGAAACACCTCTGATGGCGATGGTTAATACAGACATTTGTAACTGGTTAAAGCAATGAGAAAAAGTGACTGTTTTGTATTCAGCCCTAAATGAATCAATAAATAGCAAATAAAGCTTCTTTCTAGAAACTGGCAAAGATTATGAATAGGCAGTTCAAAAAGGGGGAACTGGAGTTTCTTAGATGGTCAGGGAAAAGGCCTCGATATCAAAGTAATTAGGTATATACAGCTTCAAACTAGGTAGACACAATGTACACCTGCAGGATTAATATAGACCAGAAAGTCAGATGATGCTGTGTTGGCACAGAAGTTGAGAAATGATTTTGCTCATGTACTGCTGCTGTAGGACTACAAACTGGTGAGGTCTTCTGGAAGTCAAAAAATCACCCCTTTAGACCTGAATCTGGAGGAACTTGCCCTGGACCATGCATGGCATATGGAAGAGAGTCAGAGCGTTTGCATTCAGGTAGGGAGGGCTTGCCCTATAGTAACATACAGAGAACAGCAGTTCACAGTGAAGCCACAGCAAGCTCTCTGTGCTTCCAGGGTTGGATTATTCAATTAATCCTAAACTAGAACAGTGGGAGCTCCTGCAACATAATCTCATATACTGTTAAGTCCCAGGCACATTCCTGTGCCAGGCAAAGCCTGAAATCATCAGTTGCCTGTGCTAAAATTGAGAAGATGAATGTGTAAAATATAAAGGACAAATTGATTCCTAATACTTGTTAACAAAGGGCAGACACAATGCTTAACCTAAAGGGACGATATAGAATAACTACATACATTTTTAAAGTTTGTCTTTTTCTGCATACATTCTATAGGAGATGAGGGAACATATTTTAATGAAAATGGATTCATTTCATCTTGAAAATTAAGTAGGTGCTTCTCTTTTACCAGAAATTTAAGAAAGTAGAAAATTATGTACCATTATTCCACAAAATATCCTAGGTGTTTCTTCAGATATTCTGAGTGAAGGACCATGGTTTTGGCTGCTAAAAGTGCCTGCTGTCCTGGGACTTTCACTCCTGTTATTGCAACGGATGCTCCCAGAATCTATGCTATAGCTTTCTCTGGAAGCTATGCTGTGGTTATTTTTATCTCTTACATCAGTGGTTGTCAACCTATTATCACAACCTCCACAGGGGTCACATAGCAGATTTCCTGCATAACAGTATTTATATTATTTCTAACAGTAACAAAATTACAGGGGTAAAGCAGCAACAAAATAATCTTATGGTTGAGAATCACCACAACATGAAGAACTGTATTGAAAGGTCATAGCATTAGGAAGGTTGAGAACCACCGTCTTAGAATCTATTGAGGCAACGAGTCTTGGCACTTACCATTAGAGTCACATACCACTCTCTTCTGCCATAGACAAAGAGAACATCTACGTCTGCCAGCTATAGCTGGTGCCACCTTGGTCCTGGTGTTAATTGTGTTAATGTCTTCTGAAATGGGATATTTCCATTTACCACAGCTCTCTGTCCTTGTTTGTTACAAGAAACATCAGTCCTATGACCCCTCACTCCTTAAACATCAAAGATAGGATGGATAAAAATACCTCATTCTGTATATCCACTTTCCCCAGAATTTGGGCACAGGTCCCTTGAGGCTCAGCTGGGGGAAGTGCCTGTGAAAGTTTTAGGAGCCTCATACTTTTTAGCTCTGTGGTCACTTTCTGTGGAATTTTTGACATTTTCTGTGTGACATTTTCGGCAACTACTCTCTAAACTGGCTCATTTACTGTAGGTCTCTCATACTTCTTCCTATAACTTTAGGGATCCCCGTACTCCTCAAAATTCTATTGTAAAAGGGACTGAAGCTCGAACTAAGAATCAATTACAGGTCGTCTGCATAAAGCTGCAGCTCTCCAAATAACAAAAGAAAAGAGAACCAAGGCATGCTTAATGAACTCACCACCACAGCCAGATAGCATAGCACCAGTTTCAGCTACTGTTAGTGTCACATGTGAGATAGAGACGCGCACACACTCTCTATCAAGATGTCACATGAGAGTTTATTCAGGAGGATTGCTGAGAGAAAAGGGGAGGGAGAGAAAGAGGAGGGAGAGGAGAAAAAGATTCATGTGGTGGGCATCTCCTTTTAAGAGAGCAAGGTGGGCACAGATTTACATAGCCACGCCTAGGGGCGTGCCCTCCTACAGGGTTCTGCGGGTGCCTTGTGGGTTTATGTTGGGTTTACCCGATGGCTACTATGGTAAGTCATTACAGCTACCTCTGTTCTCCTTTCCCCCATTTGCTCCGTCCCCCCTTGGGTAAGGAAGGGCCCATCTTCCCCTCAGAGTGGAAGCATTTCTCAAGCTGAGTTCTCACTGTCATGGGCATTTCATTCTCTATGCTCGCCACAATTGTGAGGGCAAAACATAAAAAGTTGTATGACTAGTACAGACAAGAGGAAACATACAGTGTTGTAGATAAGAATTCGAACTATGAAATAAAAGTTCCAAAAATGATCCTTTCCAGTTGCACAATTTTGCAAATTATTTAACTATTATTATCTTCAATTCTGTTTATTAAAAGTGGGAATTACAATAATATCAACTTCATAAGACTATCATGAAACTTAAGTTATATGTGTTATAGAGCATTTAATATGTAAGTGATATTTTTCTCATTAGCCCATAAGAAGTAAATTCGGAAGTTCATGTGAGCCACAGTCAAGGTGTTTGCGCTTTGGTTTTCTTACCTTCAGTTCTGAAGTTGAAGTGTGTTTCCCAGATTAACACCTTTCTTTGAGTTTCAGCAACATTTTTTGGGATGATGATACTGGTTTATTAGTCAACAGATATTTATTCTATACATTGCTTAGTATGAATGGCCTACAACAGCACACTAGAAAAAAAGATTACGTTTTATTTTATTATGAAAAATTGACTACTTAGCCTGTGACTTTGGATCATTGCGTGTTGAACAATAGTTGAATACCCAACTTATATATTAAGATTGTTCTTAATTTTTTATATTTTATCTTTTTGAGAACTCATATGTGAGTATTATATTTACATAATTCCCAACCATTTTTCACTCCCCTCAACTCTTCCTGAGTCTTCCTTATTCCCTCTTAAATTTATGGCCCCTTATTCTTCCTTTTTATTTCTGTGACTCTCTCTCTCTCTCTCTCTCTCTCTCTCTCTCTCTCTTTCTCTCTTTCTCTCTCTCTCTCTCTCACACACATACACACACACGCACACACACACACACACACAAACACACACACACACACACACACACACACCCAAAATCTGCCAAGTCCATTTAGTGCATTTAGTGTTTTCTGTATGTATTTGTGTTTAGGCTGACCATTTGGTATTGGATCTATCAGAGGCCTGTCCATGAAGAAAATGGATTTTCCCAGTCTCAGCAGCCATTAATTGCCTACAGCTCTCCATTTAGGAATGGGATCTTGTGAGATTTTCCCATTCGCATTGCCATGCCATGTTAGTTGGCATTGACATTGTTCTGGTATTATACAGGTGACCATATTTCTGGAATTTTACTGATGTAAATTTTCTGTCATATATAGAACACACTGTTTTGTAGCAGACATCTGAGTCCTTTGGCTCTTAAAATTTTCTGTCTCCATTCTGTGATGTTCCTTGAGTCTTAGTTGTAGAGATTATATTGTAGATGTATCAGTTTAGGTTGGGTACCCAATAGTCAGTTTTTCACTGCATTTTGATTAATTTTGGACTTTTGTAATGGTCTCTTTCTGATGCAAAAAAAACTTCTTTGATGAGGGTGAGAGATATATTTATCTGAGGATATAAGTACAGATATTTATCCAAGTTATGTAGAGATGGTTCAGTATATATAACTCAACAGATGTAATAAATCAAATAAATGGACTTAAAGACAAAAGTCTTTGAGTCTTTAAAAATCACACAGTCACCTTGATCGATGCACAAAAAGACTCTGAAAAAATCTAATGTGCCTTTACAATAGAAGAGTAGAACTATGAGAAGTATACCCTAATAAAATAAAGATGACAATGACAAAAACTCAGAAAACATTATTCTAAGCAGAGAGCAATTTAAAACAATAGAATTGTAGTCATCTATGTCTCAAATAGGAAATGAGACATAGCTGATTACTATTCCCATTCATTTTTAATGCAGAGCTCAAAACACTAGCCATGAGAAAAATAAACAAAATTAAAGGGATCAAAACTGGAAAACCAGATGTGAACTTATCCCTATTTCCTCATGATATTATACATAAGAGATCCCAACAATTTTGCCATAAAACTTGTGGAAGTGATTACCACTTTCAGTAAATTGACATGATACAAACCCAATTTACAAAAGTTGGTAGTCTTTCTACATGCTAATAATAGACATGCTTAGAAATCATGGGAATGCTACCATTTATAATAACCTAAAAATCTAAGAATAAATCTGTTAGATGAGAGTATATATTCTGGAGTAACTGAAGAAACAAGGAAAGTGATAAGGGAAGATGTGTGATTCATATCTATCTCTCTGCACTAAACTCAAGATCAAGTGGATTAAAGACCTTAACATAAATACACCCATATACATTGAACCTGATAGAAGAGAAAGTGAGGAATAGCTTTAAATGCATTGGCACAGGAGCCAAATTTCTAAACAGGACACCAATAGTTCAGACACTAAGATCAACAATTACTAAATGGGACATCATGAAACTGACAATCTTCTGTAAGGCAAAGGACACCACTAGTAAGACAAAAGAACAACCCACAGAATGGAAAAGATTTTTATCAACTTCATATCTGACAGAGAGCTAATTTCCAAAATAAGGAACTCAAGATCTAGACATCAACAAATAAAATAATTATATTAAAATTGGGGTACAAATCTAGACAGAGAAATTCTCAACAGAGAATACTCAAAAGACAAAGAAACACTTGAAATGTTCAACAACTTTAGCCACCAGGGAAATGCAAATCAAAGCAACTTTGAAATTTTATCTTACACCTGTCAGGATGGCTAAGATCAAAAGCACAAGTGACAGTTCATGCTGGAGGGGATGTGGGGCAAGGGGAACACTCCTCCACTGTTGGTAGGAGTAAAAGTTTGTATAGCCACTTTGGAAATCAATAAGACAATTTCTCATAAAATTGGGAATAAACCTACTTTAAGACTCAGATATACCACTTCTGAGCATATACCCAAAAGATGCTCAACTATACCACAAAGACACTTGTTAATAGCATTATTTATAATAGCCAGAAACTGGAAACAGTATAGATGTCCATCAACCAAAGAAGGGATAAATAAAATGTGGTATATTTACACAATGGAGTTACTGTAAACCTAGTCAACTACCCTGGTCATAGATCCTAGAGGAAAACATACTTTTGTCACTCCCTGCCAGCATATTTCCTAACTGCATCCTAAGTGTCAGCAACTTTTGACTTGTAGACTATAGTTTCTTCTGGTTATGTTGGGCTGGTTTTCAAATGAGGAAAATGATGAAGGAACCCTAGTGGATTCTATAATTCCTGCAGAGAGGTCTCAGATTCATATACTAAGCACCCTGGTGCCTCAGGTCCATGCTCTTCTTCAGAATTCCTAGGGTAATATCAGAATGGACATAGCCCTCGAGCCTCACCTAGGATTTTGATACAATAACCAACTTTCTGTCCCTATTGGCATCTTGGCAGGTTAACACCAACACCACCTTTTGAACCAATGGGGAGAACTTCCCATAAATCTTAAAGAAAAATATCTGCTAGATGAAAAATTTTCTGAATCCACAAGAAGCCCAAAATATTGAAAATTTAAATATCATCACCCTTAGAAATTGAAAAATGTTAAATTATAAATTTATAACTATAAAAAAGATATTTTCATATGACAATAACTTTACTATATTTAAATGTTTGAATTGTCATGAATAAATATATTTGTTATTTACCTCTTTTAATTTTTACAATTTTCTAGTTTGACAGAATATATTTTATATTCCTTAGAAGCATACTGATCTTACCTAGTTAGGTTTATCTGTCAGCTGACACATCCTAAGGTCACCTGAGAAGGATGCTCAGATCTGATTTGTCAATGGTCATATCTGTGGGGAATTGTCATGACTGTTCACTTATGTATGAGAGCCAAGCCTAATGTGGCAGTGCTCCCTGGGCATCTAGTACTGTTTTATAGAAGAAAGCTAGTGAAGAAGCACAGGCCTAAAAGCTGCTAGTCAACAAGCAATGTCCCCCATGTTTTTGCTTTAAGCCCTTCTTGAGTTCCTGCTCTAATTTCTCCCAATGATGGACTGTAACCCATAAACTGAAATACATCCTCCTCTTTACTTGCTTTTGGTTAGTGTTTCATTACAGCAACAGAAAGGAAATAAATATAATATCTGTTTGACATATGAAAGTATTACCATTATTTCCCATCTCTAAGAGGCTTTGTAATTTGTAGATGTCTGTCACATTTTATAAGCCTCATACCAGCCTAAGTATATTTTAGCTTTCCAGTGGGAGTCACTTATGAATAACTGTGAAAGTACTGTGTTATTTATGACCATGAAATATAGTCTGGGATCAGCTCTATACCTCTGAGCTAGCCAGTATCAGAATTGGCCCTCACACCCAAGAATTTTCTGATACTTCTTTATATTGAATACTCGGGCCTGGTGAAAATGAATACAACTATACTTGAAAAAAGTGTGCTACAGGATAGAAAACCAGTCTTTAGGCATTTTGATAAAGTTTTGTATTACAACATGAATTCTATTCATTCAAAGAAGAACTTTTAAAGGTGGGGAAAGTGAGATAAAAAATATTACATGCATGAAGTTTCATGGCAGTGTACCAACAGGTGTGACACCAAAACTATGGTTTCAACCCATAGCCTTGCTAAGGGAGGCAAGGCAACCGAATCAAGCCAGAAAATGTTTGGCTCCAGTCATCGCTTGTAACTCAGAGATACTGACCAAATTAGTAACATGTTGTTCAGTCTCCAATTATTTTTAAAAGCAATGATGACTATGCTAAATGCTAGACTTCCTACTTTAATCTGAACTTTTAGAGCCACAATAAAAGGAGTATAGTTAAGAAAATGAAGTTTAGCAGATCAAATAAAGTTTAGGCCTATGTCTTAGCAGGGTTCTCTAGAGTCACCGAAACCACAGAATTATATATATATATATATATATATATATATATATATATATATATATATATATATATATATATATATATATATATAATTTGTGTGTGTATGTGTGTGTGTATCTTAGATTAACTTGCACTATTGCACTATATCTCCTGGGTTGTCCAACAATGACTAGAAGCCAGTGGCTGTTCAGTTCACACTGGATTCACAGAAGACTGCCTAGTGCTGAAGGCCTGTAGGATTTGTAACATGATGCTGGCTTCCAGTGTGCATTGGAAAGTTGAGGAATCTGGGTTCTGATGTCACTGAATGATAGCAGTAGCAACAATAGGATGGACACACTCATCAGCAACTAGCAAGGGTGAGCAAGCAAGCATCACTGAGTTTTCCTTTGGACCTTGTTGCTGGGTCCTAATGGCTCCCTTGGGGGAAGTGGGTGAGAAGACATGGTGTCAACAGCACAAGCATCCAAAGTCAGGTGAAAAGCAAACAGAAGAATTGTTTATTCGACAATGAGGAGAGCCTTATATACCCTCCTCCCAGTACTCAGGCTGAGTCCTGATTTGGTGACACTGTGGTTGCATCTCACAGCTGGGCATGGACAAGTTGGTGGACAAAGCCTCTTGCTAGGCCCTCAGTCAAGCTCCGGTTTGGCTCATAAGGAAGCGTGTTATGTGCCTGCCTTCACAACCAACTGGTTTAAGCAATTTCCTCCACCCTATGGGCCTGTTCTATTATAGAGCCTTTTTATGGCCACCATTGGAATGTGTTGCCCAGTCAGAGAAAGGTGTTATCCCTTAGTTAATTTTTCTTGGGAATACTCTTGTAGACCTACCACAGAGATGTGTTCTCTTGGTTGATTGTGGACCCAATCAAGTTGACAATGAAAGAAATTACAATTCATAGTAAAGAGGTTTCCTTATGGGACTGTGTATTTAAGATAAAGGGGGATTCACTAGATTGGCTTATAAAATAGGAGAGGCATCATCCAAGAGTGGCTCTCTGCACATTGAGAAAGTTGAGAACCCAGGAGCTTCTCACTTTCTGAAGGTGATGCCTCAGCAACTCTAATCTGGTACTGAAGGCCTAGAAGTTTCCTGAAGAGTGACTAGTCTTTAGTCCACACGGGAAGGCTGAAGTCAGTAGAGTTGTATGTAAACAGAAAATGATAGCAGCATCACTACCACTACTACCATCAGCAGCAGGAATGGACACACTTACTAGTAAATTAAGGCAGATTTGGTAGATTGAATATGAATGACTCTCATAGGCTCATTTATTTGAATGCTTGTTCAGTTAGGAATGGGGCTGGCTACCTGAGAAGGATTAGGAGGTGTGGACTTGTTGGAGTAGGTTGGAATAACATTGTTGGGAAAAGTGTATCACGGAGGGTGGGCTTTGAGGTTTCAAAAGCTCAAGTGAAGCCCAGTATCGTTCTCATTCTGCTGTCTATGGATCTAGAACTCTCAGCTTCTCCAGGACCATAACTGCCATCTACCACCATGCACCATGACAAGAATATGACAGAGGAAAGAAAAAAAAACATTCTATAATATATGTGTATGCACACAGACATATTCTTAGCAAAATTGAGCAGAAATATTCGTGATAATTATGATCTTCATTTCTATAAATGCCCATGACCATAGCTAGTATTTATAGTTGCCTTATTACACTACCCATTCAGTATATGTAGTAGAAAATCCCTACCAAGCAATGAGTGAAATTTGGGCTCATTACCTAGAGTAAAAGGTATCAGGTTTTTATCATTCTGCCTGAATTAGGCTGTGGTTTTCCATTCTAAAACATAGTCTAAAGGATTTTCTTACTCCAGACATACACTTCTTTACCTCACTGTGGAGTAATACTTCAATTTCCCATGCAAGTCCTGATCAAGAACCCCTGTTAACATTGTAACTCCTCTTGAAGATTATTAATTTAAGGACATTAGAAACTCAACATAGCCAAGAAGCCTTAGGTTATAATTTAATGAAAGCTTTTCTGTGCTTTCTGTCAGGAAAACTCTCCCATCTGGAATCAAGTTTGCATACATAGTTAGCAGAGCATAAATGTACTGCAATAGAAAGCAAACAGTTTGCTAGTAGATTACTAGGGGTGACAGTGAGTAACTCCATTTCCTCTTCTGTTCCTTAATTCTTGGATCTGTGACTCTTGGATATTGATATTAAATGCTAAGTGCATTGGTATTTGGTGTATAAAGAATCCTGTTCAAGTATTTCAGGCCATTGCCACCTAGTTGGCTCTGTACTTGTGTCTTTAAATGCAAGATTCTTTAGAATGGTAAGGATTGTGGTAAGACAAAGTGAGTCTCATGAGCATGACTCCACTACTACACATCTTTGGCTTTCAGATAATTTCATTGTTCAGGAGAAATGCTTTAGTGAATACATGATAGTATGTAAGGCATTTTGTAAGTACATGAATGTTAATTTGAAAGAAATACTATAGGCAGGAAAAGTCAGTTCAAAAAAACAGAATAAGGAGTTACCTAGTAGGGATAAAGTATCATCCTTTCTACAAGAGAAATTGTTCAATATGGTCAACTTATCATTAGGTCACTGGCTAGTCACCTCAGGGAATGATTTCATACCAGGAGCTAGTATTGGTCCTGACTGCTGGCAGACTTGGCACTCATAGTAGAAAAGTTCATGTTCTTGAATCCACATATAGCTTTCCTCTTTGTCACCATGGCCACTTCGTTTATGGTCCCAATTGTCAATGACAGGGGTGCCAGACAAAGAATAAATAGAATGAAAGAGACATCTTATCATCTTGATCATTAAAATCCTCCTTAACTGGGGTAATTTTGTGACTATTAACATAAGACACTATTACTGTTTCATATCCTTTACCAATTTGGAGACATCTATCAACATATCCCTTTCCCAATGTCTTACTAATTAATTTTCCAATTGTGCTTCTTATAAGACCCTGACCACTAATCTAAATCATTGGCTACAGTTACATGCTGTGGGATATTGCTTTTGTACAAAACTCCAGCTACATCTATAAAATAAAAATATAACTGCATAAGAATCCTCAAGGAAAATGTAGGACAGTGTGCTTTACCCAAAGTTCTGCACATGGTAAACATTTACCTTAACCTATCAAGGTTGTTTCAGGAAAGAACTATCCTTTAAAAGCTGTTCATTTCTGGGTAGTGTGTGCACAGCATGTAGTACCATCAGTAAAGCAAGTCCTAGTATTCTTTTATAGTCAATTATAGGGCATGCATTACAAGTCCTTCAGTACATTCTCAGAGACAAATAGTTTTATAGCAAGTGTAGGAACTATAAGAATTTTGGATACTTCTTAATGTAATCTTTTTCTGTCTTAAGAACCTATCTGGGCCCTGTCTTAATTACTTTTTTATTGCTGTTAATAAAACACCATGACCAAGGAAACTCATAGAAGAGAGAATTTGCTGAGGGCTTATAGTTTCAGAAGGTGAGAGCCATCTGTGGGACTATGCTTTTATCAACTGTAAATATTTGTCACTGTAAATATTAATAGAACACTGATTGGTCAAGTAGCTAGACAGGAAGTAGAAGTGGGGAAAGCAGACTAGGAGATTCTGGGAAGCAGAAGAGCAGAAGAGATGCTGGCCAGATACAGAAGGAAGAAGATGAGAATGCTGTTCCGAGAAAAGGTAGCAAGCTACGTGGCTAAATATAAATAAGAAATATGGGTTAACTTAAAGTATAAGAGTTAGATAGTATTATGCCTGAACCATAGGCCAACCAGCTTGCAATTAATATAATATAAGCCTTTGTGTGACAATTTGGGACTAAGTGGTTGTGGGTGGGTCTGGACCTCAGGGCTAGGCTTTGCCAGAAATTCTGCTACAATACCCCATGACCAATATGGCAGGAAACATGGCAGCAGGCAGACAGAATAGTGTTGAGTTGCTTGTTGAGAGCCTTCATCTTGGTTCACAAGTATGAGGCAAAGAGAGCTAACTAGAATTTGCAGGGACCTTTGAAACTTCATAATATACTGTCTCCACCATTCCCACATCTCCTAATCCTTCTGAAAGAGTTTCAGTAGCTGGGAACAAGTATTCAAACATATAAGGCTATGGAGGCCATTCTCATTCAAACCATAATAGACCCAATCACATATATGACTGTAGCCACTGATGATGGATTGCAACTGTGTAGCTCCAACCTTTTGGCCAACATCTCAAATCACATGGCAGCTTATTGGCCATTGTTAAACATTCAGTTTCCATTTAGCCCAGCAGCAAGTTAAGACCTGTTTCTCAAATGGAGAATAATTGTCTTAAGATGTGGACCTTACTCCAAAATCCCAAGAGTCTTTCTAGTGCTTCATCTATGGGGCTGTATCAAAGGTCCCAAGCAGTATCTCTACCCCTCACACCTCAAATGCCTTTGGGTCTGCTGGATCTTCTCCAAGTGGCAGAGCACCCTAAAAAGCAACCAGGATTTATTTCACAGCCTTTTCTTGTTCTGGACTGCTCTAAGAGCTAGCAGATTTTTGAGTCACTAGTATAAGGGATGAAGTGGGAAATTTTCTGTCTCCAGAATTCAAATAAGCCCAGTAGCATCAAGTTTCTCTCTTGGTAGTGGGAGGGGCCAGGTGTAATAACTTAACCA
Organism: Phyllotis vaccarum; assembly: GCA_033318265.1. Classification (NCBI taxonomy): domain Eukaryota; kingdom Metazoa; phylum Chordata; class Mammalia; order Rodentia; family Cricetidae; genus Phyllotis; species Phyllotis vaccarum. The sequence continues at coordinate 191,106,909 of JARWLC010000002.1, forward strand.
TTCCCCTTATAAAAAGTACCCTATATACTCCCAGACAACTGGACTCCTAGAGGCTTCACTTAGGTAGAAGCCCCTTGAGTTTTGGTTGGATTTTCTGATGTGTAAAAGCTTTGACTAACAAGTACAGAGCAGTTGTTACCTTCTGGCCACTGGGCCCAATCAGCATAAGGTCATCAACATAGTGAACCAGTATAATACTCTGTGGAAGATACAGGTGGTTACGGTCTCTGTGCACTAATTAGGACATGGGGCTTGAGAGTTATTACACCCTGAGGATAGACCAGTAAAGGTGTATTGATGGTCTTGCCAGCTGAAAGCAAATTATTCCTAATGATCCCTGTGAACAGGTATAGATACAAAATCATTTGTAAGATCAATGATTGCATATCATTACCAAGAGATATGTCAATCTACTCAAGAAAGCCACATCTGGAACAATAACTATAATTAGAGTCTCTGCTAAGCCTACAACAATTACCATTTCCATGATTCACAACAGGAAACAGGCTGATTAGGAGTGTTAAAGGCAGATGTGTTATGAAACCCAACACCTTGATGGCAGAACTAATGTCTATAACCCTCCAGGGGAGTGATAATGTTTCTGGTTCACTTTATCCCTGGTAGAGGTAGCTCTAAGGGCTTCTATTTGGCTTTTTAGCCATAATAGCCCCAAGAGAACCAACATAAGGCTTCTATTGAACTTGTATATATATATATATATATATATATATATATATATATATATATATATGTACCCCAATCATACATCTCATGACCAGAATACCATAATGGACCCAGAATGAATTGAACTTTACTAAAAATCCACTGGTCATGTAACTCCATATCACTTTCATAAAGCCTGTGCCATTGAAATCTCCTGAAATCAATACCAATTAGAATTCATCGTCTAATAGACCTTTAATATCTGATTATTTCTTTTTTCCCAATGTTTAGTTATTCTGCTAAAAAAAATTGTAGGTAACTTTGGGGAAGAGTCGGAAAAAGATTAATAGCTAAGCCTTTTGGTATTATAGCATAGACTTTCTTTCTTCAGTGGGACCTGGCCTCAGCTTCATTCAAAGGGTTCTGGCTCGAAAATATGGCTTAAGTCTGGATATTGGTTGAGGGCTGTGATTTTCTGTTGCTATGATTTAAGGTGGTTGTGTTCATTCACTCCGGAATTTTCTGCTTCTACATACTGAATAGGAATTTATCAAGTTTCTTGTCTACTTTACTTCTGAGGATACTGTGATTGGTTAACCAGTGCCATAGGTCTAGATGAGTCAGACCATTTTAACCATGATTTAGCTTCTGCTGTTAACTATGGAAAGCATGTTCATCTTGCCTTTTGTGATTCAGTGCTGTCACAAGAAACACTGGACACATTGTGTTTAAGTTACCAAGTTGAAGAGTTGTGGCTTTCTAAGATCTGGCACACAGAGCAGAGCAATGCCAATTCAAGTTTGCCGTGCTCATTTCCTGGCAGATTATTGAAGGGCACATTGTCTGGAGGTTTTATATTCCAATTATGTTCTAACATTTCAGTATCCCCTGAGCCTTTATATGTCTTCATCAACATTAAACCAAGGTCTATCAGACCTTCCCCATTCATAAAAGGCCATTTTATGAAGGTCATTTTAAAAAAAAATCCATACTTCAGCTAATCAGTCAAATAAACAGGTAAGACCCTTTGAAACTGTGTGAACTACAACTAAACCAAGACTCTCTTGCTGATGAATCCATATTGTTTATAGTTTTGTGTTCCTTCTAACATTATCCCCTATCCTTAGAAAGCACCCCCACAACGATTCTCCAAACATCTGCTTCTGTGACTTAGAGAACTCAGTAATTTCTCTAGAGGTATAGCACACCTTATCATTGGTAGTTTCTAGGGTCTATTGAAACTTAAAGCTTGTCAATAGGTCTTCGGTAAGTGATGAGCGTGGCTTCTGAGGGACATCACCATTGCATTGCATGACATACTATTCAAAGAATATCAATGTCTGTTTCACTGACAATACAGTACTGATTCCCTCAGGCAAGAGAGGATAGGACAGTGGAAGTGGTGGAGATGTATCTGCCAGTCAGGGTGGGGGATGCTTTACTAAGGCAAAATAAACCATTAGATTAGGTGAGTTCAGTGTTCACTGTCTCATTAGGACTCGTTCACATATCTCTACTGAAAGTTACATGATTCCACTCTTTGTTCCCCTCTTCTTATTTAAGAAGTTTATTTATTTTTCTTTTTACATGCCATCCACTGTTTCCTCTCCCTCCCAATAACCAGTACCCACACTTTGTCTGGAGAAACTTCGTGAAGCTGAAATTGAAATTGAGGTTGTAAAGTCAGCCAGACTTCTGCTATGGGCTTCTGTTTGCTTTTCCGGCAAGTTGAGCCTTACAGCTTCAGGAGAGGTTTTCTTCCAAGGAACCCTTATGTAGACTGAGTTTTACTTTCAAGGCGCCAGTCCAAAATTAATATTTATTAGAATATAAATTAACACTCACGATATTAGTAACAGCTTATGGTGGCACCTGAACAAGGACCAGCGTATCCAAGCCATGGACGAGCGATGGACGTGCGATGGAAGGACGATGGATTCCCATTCTGTCTGCCCAGCAGCCAGCAGCCAGGAACCAGGAAGAGAGCCTCCTCCTGTCCCAGCAGCCACTTATCAATGGGCTTGGCCACACTACCTCCAGGTTGGCCACACCCCCTCCAGGGTCCCGGAAGTGTCTTCTGACCTTATCAGCTGACACCTTAATCCCGCCACACCCTTAGACAGCTAAGACTGTATAAATTGAGAGCTGAGAAATTTTATCTTTGAGCTCATTCTTTTTCTTTTACTTTACCCAGAGAAACTATGAAGAGTCAGAATTATTATATTCCTTAGGTTTCCTAGAAATGTCCAAAAGTGTTACTAAGATCTTGACCTACCATAGGCTGGGGTGGATAAACATTATCAAATGCACACAATTTAAATAATTCTTTTTATCATTGGTTTTTGTCTTTCCTATGCTGTGAACCCATCACATAGTTCCTCAGGTTGTGGTGATCCCCAACTATAAAATTATTTTTATTGCTCGTTCATAACTCTCAGTTTGCTACTGTTAGGTATTGTACTGTCAATTATTTTGTTTTCCGATGGTCTTAAATGAAGGGTCATTTGATTCCCCAAGGGGTTGTGACCCACAGGTTGACAACAACCACTTTAAAGGGTTCACATTATGAAATATATGCTCCCCATACTACCTGGACACTCTTTAGCAATTTCAAGTGTAATGAAATTAGAAAGTTGATCCAGATAACCACCAAGCCTGATAGAGAAATTTTCCCTTATAATTCAGTTTCTCTGGACCTGCCCCTGGTCTTAGGAAGAATTATCTAGAAGAACAGAATTGATTGAATGTGAACATTTCTAAAAAAGAAGTCACTACATTGATTTACATGATAGAGGCTGGAGAGTCTGATATTACCGACCACCTGCACACAGTAGGACAGAACCCAGTATCTGCCCCAGTCCTGGGAGCTAGATGCTTCAAATAGGGATCCCATTCTGGTGCTTAAAAAATACGTAGAAGATTCTTGGAGAGTTTCTGGTTTTCAGTTTGCATTGGAAGGCCAAAGGAGCTGGACTTTTGGGTTGGCTAGTTGATTTAGCTTCTCTTGCAAAGGAGCTAAGTTTGGTTTCAAACTCACACTTGGTGGGTCTCAACCAGCTGTAGCTATAGTTCCAGGAGATCTAGCTACCTCTTCCAGCTTCTATAGGCACTTGCAGTCAAGTATACACATCCAGTCACCACCACACACAAATGCAAATAATTAAAAATAAAAACTAAAAAGAAGAAGCTGTAATATGATGTCAATGGAGGATGCTGGAAGCAGAGGTGGAGACAACAGAGCACTCAGAAGTCACTTCCTCACTTAGATAATCCTTTCTGGAAATTCTCTTAGCCAGAGGTGTTTCTTAGGTGACTCCCGACTCCATCAAATTGGCAATCAAGATTAAGTACCACAGAGTCCAACAAGCATTAGGTAAATTTGAGGCACAAAATATTGACTTGAGTACCAGACCCAGTGACATTGAAGTACTTATGAAAATACAGTTATTTCTTTTGAGAAACAATGCAGAGGGAGTACTGAAGAACACAGAAACATGACAAAGGCCATAATACTGAGCATCATGGTCAGGGGCATCAGCTTGTAAAAAAGTTCCCAATTTTTTAACCAACTTCTTTTGTGATCTTACACAAAATGTGTCTATCTTTCTATTAGTAGAATTTGTGCAGCTGAGCCAGACCTGGCAGTCCATGCTTGCCATCCAAGTACTTGTGGAGCTGATGTAAAAAGATCATGAGTTTGATGCCAGTCTAGACTACACAGTGAGTTCCAGGGCAATTTGAGCTATACAAGATAAGCTACCTGGGAAAACATCAGCGAAGATGGAATCCATATTATGCAGGCTCTTTATAGATTTGTTTTCCCATGACTGAGTGTTCCCTTTGCAATTGTTAGCCTCTGAGTTACTAGGAAGCAGAGTGTGACCAAAGTCAATCCTCTGGTTAATTCTGTTGAATATTTTGGGTGACAACTACCCTTAGGGTCTGGCTTATGAAGAACATGCTTTTCACCACCTCAGCTTACACACTACAATGTGCAGAAATTCTTTGACTCCCAGTCTTTTGAACTGACTGAGGGCATGGTGACACTGACATTTTTGCCTCGGGTTAGTGGTTGAGTCACCCTTTGAAACTAACCGCTGGGTTATGATCCAAAGATGGCAACTGATTAGACCCAAAAGTTTCCACAAGGCTGTCATTAGAAGAAGTGACTTTCATTACTGGGTCTGTTGAAATGATGAGGCTTTTGAATCATGAGTGCTGTTTACAATGGTGGAGGACTGCCTGCAACTGAGACACAGAACTTAACATTTTCCACATTGTATTTTTCCACCTAGTAATTCAATATGAATATTTTGTTGGCATCTGTGTTTGCTGAACAGATGTAAGCAAAGTAGGGACACACACACACAGAGAGAGAGAGAGAGAGAGAGAGAGAGAGAGAGAGAGAGAGAGAGAGAGAGAGTGAGAGGCACAGAGAGAGGAAAGATATACATAGAGAACTAGAGAGCAGGGGCTTACATTCATTAACATGATGGAGAGACTTCAGCCTTTGTTATGTGAAAGAGACAGGTGAGGGACTTGAGAGGTCTCCAGGTCATGTCATCATGAACAAAGAGAAATTTCAGCAGTATTTCCAAAGACAGCTGTTTTTAATGTTACTGTTGAAGTGTTGGCATAGGGCTATGAAGGTTAAAAAGCATATTATCAAATACACACATACCAAATTTTGACTTAGAAAAGAGAATTGGTCTAGAAAGTGGAGGAGAAATTTGCAAAACAAAACAAAAAACATTTCCCAGAAAGACTTGAATTACAGAACTTTCAATAACTACATAAAATCAACAGCCACTGTAGTCTCTGAGGGCATGCTGGAGTCTCTGAGGGCATGCTATAGGAAGAGCAGAGGACTGACATTCATTTATGTAACCTAGGCAGTACAATAATAAAGGCTGTTGTATGTTAGTTCACTGTCAGTATTTATCAAGTGTAGGTCACAACCACTTTGGGAGTTGAATAACCCTTTCACAGGGGTTGCTAAGACCATCAGAAAATGCAGATATTTACATTATTGATTTATAACAGTAGCAAAATTACAGTTATAAAGTAGCAATGGAATAATTTTATGGTTGGGGGTCACCACAACATGAGGAGCTGTATTAAAAGGTTGTGATATTAGGAAGGTTGAGAGTCACTGCTTTAGATTAAGGAGTGATTAGCATTATGGGTAGTGCCCTGCTTATCCTGGGGGAAGAAAGTGAATGATCAAGTGATCGGAGCATTTATTATTATAACTGGAAAATGTCCAGGTTGAAGTTGTCTACTTTGGAAGGGCTAATTTATCTAGCACAAGCAGAGATTATTTGTAGAATGTCTTTAAATATGCCCTCCATTGATCAAACAGTATTTTAAATTATTACTTTAAACTTGTTTTCTGATCTGCAAACTGGGGGAAATATTTGAATTCTAGATGCGATAGAACCCTGCCCAAAAAACTGTCTGTAAAATGTTTCTATTTTAGCAATTCCTCTCATTAATATTATACATTTCTTCTTGATATATAAAATGTATATATGTGTATGTCATCTGGGAAAATATTTTTACATATATATGTGTCAAATATATGCACACATATATACATAAGCATATATACATATATACATACACACGACTCATGTATATGTGTGTGTGTGTCATATGGTAAAATATTTTTCCTATAGGCGGAACAGCACTGAGTTCTTATGTTTCCTTGGTTGGCTTCAACCTAAACTGAAGGAGGAGACAGACCTGGACTGACTAGACTGGAGGTGGAAGAGATTTGCTCTACACCTGGTATTTATACAGGTGGTGGTCTGATTTGAGGGTATAGTATCTACGTGGGTTGCCAGAAAGGAAAGGCTGAGTAGAAATATGGGGGAGGGGAAGAGATACCCAATAGAAGGCTGTCTGGCCTCATTAAGGCTGAAGCTGAACCCAGTGTGCAGGGCAATAGTGATGGAATAGTTCTTGGAAATGGGATTGGAAGGTGCTCAGCAAACTTGGAATCTTATCTAAAAGGCAGGATATGGGGACCAGAGAGGTGAGAAATTAAGACAAAGCCCTACTGCAGTCTAGGTTTCAAATGTCTCCCAGTAGCTCACGTTTGTGCACCTTGAGACCCATATTTAGGCATGCTTAGAAACAAAATGTTTATCTAAAAGTTTCTACTCTCTGAAGGAAGTGATCTCATGGTGCTTAGTCTGTTGTCACCATCCCTAGCTCCTCTCTGTCTTCTTTATAGAATCCAACTGCTCACTCCTTAGAGTGAGTTTCCCAGAAGTAGGCTATGAGTCACTGAATTATATCTTAAGGAAAGGCTTCCAGGTCGAGCAGGAGGGAAATGGGACCCTGGAGGAAAGGACAACTGAGATACTCCATCCAGGGAGCCTTGTTGGAGGGTACAAGGTCATCATAAGGGTGTGCCCTAGGGAGAATGTACATGGATCCTTGGAGTTGTCTATATAGACCCACAGTGATGTCCATCTAGACCTATCAGTCATTGTTACAGGCAGCCTTCACTCCACAACCAGGGTCAAGGTGAGAACAGAAGGACCCTAAGTGCCTGGAACTTCTGATTCTTCTCATAGGAAAACACTTTATTTTTTTTAAAATTATTTTTCAGGAAAACAGTTCTCACAACAGAGAGGTGTTAGCTTGGTCACCGGGAAGCTGGAGTTCATGGAGTTGGAGAAGTCTAAGTGAATATGTGTGGTGTCTTGGTGTAGTCCACAGGTGAAATGCCACCTCTCTGATTTGATCTAACATCTCCTCTATTGTTCTGCCCAGCTCTGGCATGCTTGCCTCGCTCCTCCACAGGAGCTGGTTCTTTTGTTTGTAATGGGTTCCTTCTCCTTCACACTGGCCTTTGTCTCTTGGTCTGCTCAGTACTACCTTTTGTGTGAGGGCATCTCCACTGTGTCTTTTCTCCAATCCATCAGCTCTTAGAACATCTCATATACTTCTATGATGGTATTTTCAGACATGTTCTATATGTTTGTTCTCATTCCCTGACTGTTTCTAATCCCTGTCAGGAAGAGTGCTCGACCCTTTAAATAGCTTCAGTCAATACTTGGTAAATAAATGAAAAGAACTTCATGGTTCCATCCTTGTCTCTAGGAATCCCACCATTTTCCTTGAATCATTATTACCTATTGTATGTACTAATTCTCCTCGTCAATTATTAGCTTTTCAAGGTCAAAAATCATGTTGGATTCCCAATAACTGGGATTAGTGTGAGCTTTGAACATGTTGGGGTTCAGATAATGCTAACTGCAGTTCATGAGAAAAATCTTTCCATGATGACCTATAACCTACTTGACCATGCAGTACCAGTAGGGTGGGCTTTTTATCCTCTCCTCTTGTTCACACCTACTCCTTTGAGGCTACAGTGTTTTATGTGACTCATCTAAATTGTGACCAAAACTTTGGGAAACATCAGTTGTATGTAATACACAATCCTAAATTGTTTTATATTTTTTTCCCTTTTTCTTTTTACTCTTCCAAGTGTATCTTGAGGTCCCCTCATCCCTGGGAGGAAAATTCTGAAGTGTAAGAATTAATCACTCTTGCTTTCCCCCTTGGAGTACCTCCAGACTAATAGCTCGACATCACATCTATCATGCTTTCTTCAAGATTTCTAAGGCCCATTAGGATTGGGGAGTTGCTGGAAACACAGTACATGCTGAGAAGGAAAATCCTCCTTAAGAATCACTGAGTGAATCCGAAAATATTTCATACACAGCAGCACTTAGGGCCCTAGGCTTATTCCTGTTCATGTTGCTAGCACATGATGTATGCTTCAGCCATGAAACGCCCGCTTGCATCTATATTGGTACCCAGTCTCTTCAGGTCTAAATCACTAAAGTGGAAAATAACCCCTCTGGGCTGTAACATGCAAAAGAAGACATTTTTTTTTTTATTGGAAATCATTTTGTAAACCCTCAGAAGTTTTACTTGGTCTAGACACAAGGGAAGAAAAAGGAGAAGAATCATCAGAAATGACAATAAGAAAGCACGTGCTCAGGAGGCACTTCCTGCATCATCTCCACAATGGCTTTTTAAAAACATTTCCTAGCCTGCTTCCTCCAGCCCCATCAGCTTTTGCAAACTCTTCATCCACTCTTCTCTTTATTAGTGGCCCAAGGGAGAAAGCTCTGACAGCTGTGGACAAAGCTTTCACTGAAGCAAAACATAAAAAAAAAAAAAACTATCAGAAAAAGATTCCCCGCCCATGGTAGACATCAAGGTCCAATATGTATTCCTAAAATACACTTTATATGATTTTGTATATGTTAACATATGTTGGTTAGGAATATTTTTTTCTGGATCTTCACAATCAGCTTGGGCATTGTGTGAAATGACTTTGGGCTGTCCTCTCTGCATAGTGAATTCTGTACCTATCATATAATGTAAAAGCAGGGGAAAGGGCCTTAGAAGACACCTGTTATGTCCTTACCACTTGTCCCAGGAAGCTTCCTTGTCCCAAGAGGCTCAGAGAGGACAGGCAATTAAACATTTGTTAATTTGAAATGCGCGCTTTCGGGCTTTCTTTCACCCTGTTTTGTCCCCTTGAAGCCATCTCTTACAAATTTATCCTTTTGTGCAGTCAAGAAGTATAGTGGAGACATAGAAAGTCCTCATGCTTTAAAGTATGGCCTTAACTCCCACCACCATAGGCGGAAATATAAATAAAGTTGGTATCTTAGTTACCGTTCTATTGCTGTGATGAACATCACAACCAACCAAAGCAATTTATAGAAGAAGGCATTTAAGTAGGGGATGGTTTATAGTTTCAGTGGATTAGGCCATGACCATCATGGCAGGGAGTATGGAAGTCACGTGGGCATGGTGCTGGACAGTAACTGAGTGCTCACGTTCTGAACTGTAGGAAGTGGGCAGAGAGTGCAAAGTGGACTTTTCTTGGGTTTTTGAAACCTCAAATCCCATCCCTAGTGACTCACCTTACCAGCAGGTCACTTCCTAACCTTATCTTTCCTAAACAGTTCCATCATCTGGGAACCAAACATCCAAATATGGTATTCATTGTCATCCAAACCACTACACCTGATTTTTTAGCATGCACCAAGTAATTTACCGATTATTCCTTTTTCTTAGAAATTTGTATTGCCGTTTATTTATTTATTATTTCCTTTGTGTGTGTGTGCACATGCACACGTGCACGTGCATGTGTGCATGCATGTTTGTGTGCATGTGTGTACATACACGTGTATTTGTATAGGGCTTAGTAAAGGCCAGAGAGCAACTTGTCAGTACCAGGGATGAAACTCATGTCATCAGATTGCTAGAAGGCATCCTTTACCCACTGAGCCACCTTTCTGACCCCATCCATTTCTTTATAACCATGTACCTATTTCTACATGGAGAGAGACTCCCAAAGATGGAGCAATAGATTTAGGAGGTCCAAGGAACGCTTAAGTCTTAGATAGTATCCATGAGTAAGATCCCTAACCAAGAAGCTTTCTTTGAAAATGTGTTTAAGAAAAATAATCCTTAGTATTGGTTTTAAAGCTGCTTCTTTAGGAATGAAGTAGGTCACTTTTAGGCTGATTTGTTTGGGATGAGGCTAACCTATTCTATATCTGTGTTCAATGCATACACTGGCCTTCATTTTGGAAGCTGGATAGATGCATGATTTATGCTTTTGCTATTCATGTTGAGCTGATAAAATGTACCTCAAAATACATTTTTAGATGTCATCATCAGAAGAATAAGAAAGTCCCTACTGTCTGCAAATGAGTTCTCAGGCAATATTAAGCAACATTAGCCCAAGGACATGCTACTCAATTTTTTTTCTAAGTATTTCTAGTTTGTGACTCCAAGTATTAGCATAAGGTCACCATTCGTCATTAGTGTATCCCATGGCAAATAATACCAGTTTGTGTCTGTTACCTAGTAGTTCACTTTTCTTGGACAAATTATTTAATATTTAAAATTTCAGTTGAACAGGGTTGAATATATAGACAATAATATCTAACTCTCTCAGGATTTTTGTGATGTTTCTATGAGATAGTAAGTAGTTTCAAGTGTCTGCTTATACAGAACTCTCCAAAACCATAATAATAATAAATATTAGGGGACTGGAGATTTTGCTTAGTGGTTAAGAGCACCAACTGCTGTCTAGATGACCTGGGTTCAGTTCCCAGCACCCACATCAAAGCTATCAACTGTCTGTAACTTGAAAATCTGACATCCTCACATAGGCATGTATGCAGGTAAGACACAAATACACTTAATGTAAAATAAATAAGTTTAAAAATTTTTAAATGGGGTTAGAGATTTAGCTCAGTGGTAGAGCATGTGCCTAGCAAGCACAAAGCCCTGGGTTCAATCCTCAGCTACTGGAAAAAAAATGTTTGAAGAGCTAGATGTGGCAACTTTAATTTCTTTGTTGTATAAGCTAATGGTGTATTTTGTTTATAATGATTTGGGTTGGATTACTATTATGGCCAACATAAAGAATCTTATCAGTTGTCATCAGCTGGAATACTGCATTATGTAAGGTCTGAGAAGATGAAGGTATAACATAGTTGTATAGATGAGAACTGGAAGACAGAAAACAATTTAGTGTGTAAGAGAGACTGAGCACTGGGAAATTATTTTTGAGAATTAGATCTTCACCAACTGAAATCTTCTAAATGTCATTGATCAAAGAGCTGTTCTCTCTTTTGGCTGAGAGATGCGTTCTTGATAAATTAAAGTCTCATTCATCAAATTCATCAATTTGAGTTTTAATGTGACTCAAAAATGGAAAAACTGTTTCTTGTCTATTCATTTCAGGGGCAAGACTGATGAATCTCTTGGGGCAGTCTTGAGATGTCTGGAGTTGTGTGTTTAACATACCATTCTTCAAGTCTCTGTGTAAAACCTTTCATTACAATAAGATTTTTTAAACTGAGCTAATTATGTCAATTGCAGTTAATAATCATAAGGCATATTGAAATAATTCATGGAGTTAGATTTTGAAAGTAGCATACCATAAGATGACAAGCAAGTAGGTTTCATGAAAGGCAGAGAGTCCCCATTATCATTTTGAGATACATACAGTACTTTAATGATTCAGGAAACTACTCTTTTTTTAAACATTTTTTTTATTTAAAAAGGTTTTTTCCATATATACCACTTGCTTGCACTCCCTCCTGTACTCAGTCCCTCCCAGGTCTCCCTCAGCCTCCCCTCACCCCATTCCCCAAGGAGGGCAAGGAATCCCAAGGTGGGTCAGTTTAGTTTGGCATATCCAGTTGATGTAGGTCTGAGTCACTAAGTCCAGTATCAAGGCTGGGTTAGGTGTTCTTCTGTAGGGAACGATGGGCTCCAAGATGCCAGTTCGTGCACAAGAACATAGTCTGATCCTACTTCAAGAGGCTCCACAAACTGCCCATGCCGTTTGACGGTCGTCTACCTTTTAAGGGTTTAGTTCCTTTCCCTGAAGGTTCCCCAGTGTTGTTTCTGATTCAGTGAGCTCCCAATAGCTCAGGTCAGCTATCTCTGTGGGTCTCTTCCTCATGGTCCTGGTCTCTTTGCTCATATACACTCTGTTCTCTCTCTCTCTCTCTCTCTCTCTCTCTTTCTCTCTCTCTCTCTGGACCCAGAGCTCAACCTTGTGGTTAGCTATGGATCTCTGCTTCTGCTTCTGTTCATTGCTGGATACAGGTTCTATAATGACACTTAGGATGGTCATTCATTTGATTATAGGAGAAGTCCTGTTTAGGCACCCCCTCCACTATTGCTTAGAGTCCTAGGCAGGTACATCTTGAGGATTCTTGGAGGTTTCCTTAGCACCCAGTCTCTTTCCTACCTGCAGTGGCTTCTTCTATCAAACCACTCCTTGCTTGCTTCCCCATTATGATCCCAATTTACTCAGGAGATTTTCTCTATTTTCCCATCCCAGGAGGATCCATGGATGTCTCTCTTAAGTTCCTTCTGTTCCTTAGCTGTTCAGGGGTTGTGGTTTGCAGCCTAATATTCTTTGCTTTTTGTCTAAAATCTACTTATGAGTGAGTACATACTATGTCTTTCTGGGCCTGTGATACCTCACTCAGGATGATACTCTCCAAATCCATCCATTTGCCTGCAAATTTTAAGATGTCTTTTTTATTATTATTATTATTTTACTCCTGAATAGTACTCCATCTTGTAGATGTACCACAATTTGTTAATTCATTCTTCAAATGAGGGGCATCTAGGTTGAGGAAACTACTCATTCTTTAGTGTGGCCTCTATCAAAGCTAAGTAAGAAAGAAAACTAAGAAAATTAAGTTTTAAACTGGCTAAAAGGGAAATAGTTCCTGACACTGTAAGCCTAGCTGTGGACCACATAAGTAAGACAAAAAGGAAGGAACAAAAGAGCTCTAAAAGGCTGAACCAATCATTATGTTAAATGTAATAAGCCAGACTCAGAAGTAAAATATATTTCTGTCCTTCCAAATGAGGAATCTGGAGTATAGGTCAGGAAAACAGAAGTGAAGGCATGTAGTATGAGGTTTCTGGCCCGACTTTCAGGCCTAGACTCAAGGTTTAGGACCTACAGATCTGCAGTCCTGCAGTCCCGCAGTCCCACAGTCCCACAGAGGCACACAGATGCTTTCAATAGTTTTTGGCTGATCAGCCTCAGGCCCAGGCATATCACTTGCTAACTCTTTACCCTTCATCTAACCCATGATTCTTCCTGTTCAGCCATGCGGCTCCGTACCTTTCTTTAGAGCAGCATGGTTGTCCTCTGCTTCTTCCTGCTTCTCTCCAGCATTCTGCTCTGTGCTTCCTGTTATCAGAGCTTTTAATCTGGTAGCCCCGCCCACACTTCCTGCCTGCCTTTGGCCAATCAGCGCTTTTTATTAAACCAGTGGGTGGGACAATTATTTACCATGAAACAATACAATACCCCTGCAGAAGGCACGTGAGGGAGATGGGGACTAACTGGACATCAGATTTTCCCCGATATGAGGAAGCTAGATTTAGCTACACATTTGAATACATACAACACAAAATCAGGAGGGAAGGAGCTGGAACAGAAAGGAAAACATGAGAGGGTAATGGAAGTGAGTGTGAACAAAGTACAATACTATAGACATAAGAAAATGTCATAAAGAAACCCATGGTTTGTTTCCTAGATACAAAAAATAATAATAAAATAACAGGAGAAGGAAGAAAGAGGAGGGAGAAGGAGTTGACAGAGTAGACTGGCTTTGAATGGCAGTACTGTGAAACAGCTCTGTAGAAAGACAAGAGAAAAATGAAACCCATATTCGGAATTTCTATTTCTCAGCCTCCAAATTAGGGGTCAATAAGGAGTGTGAGTAGACCACTCTACCTTTAAAGCCAAAGAAAATTATTCTGATGATTTCTGGTCTACTGGTACCCAGGAGGTAAGGGGCCCTTTAGCATGAAGAAGCAGGAGTGTTTTTCTTCCTTGTTGGATCTGTAGATTTCCATCCCTCTCCAGAGAACAGGTGGGTGGATGGTACAGAAGCATGATTAACTCAAAAAGGAGACCCATCTTAGGAAACTTCTCTGGTGCCTCCAGAGACACCAAGTGAATGGCAGAGCATCCCATCCTGTATCACAAAGACTCCCAGCATGTGAGGTGCTTTCTACATCACTTGCCTAAGCGAGCTTCTCTGTACCCACAGTCCTAAAACTGACTCTTCTTTCCAATGGAGAGATACTCAGTGGCCCATAATATCAGATGGCAAAATCAGGGCAGGTTGGAGCCTCAGTAATTTCACATAAACAAAACTGATGAACATAATTTTTCACAGCTCTGAACATTAACCTACCACTGAATCACAGCTCAGAATAAAAGTCTATGAGCATGTTAAATTAAAACAAATTTGTAAAACAAGACAGAGATTCTCCTAACATAATAAAAACTGCCTAGGGTATAATAATAAATCACTTGTACAAAGAATTAAAAAAAAATCACAACTTGTATGAGAAAAGATAATCAACTCTCAATGACAATGAGATGACTAACATTTGAAATATCTGTCAAGAATTTTAAAGATGCCTATAAAAATGATTCAACAATCAACCACAAATTCTTTAAAAAAAATAATAAGTTCTACAAGGCAGAATTTCATGCAGAATTTTCAGGAAAGAAATCAAATAGAATTATAAAACTGAAAAGCAGAACATCAGACATAAACTCTTTTAAATTTATATTTTATAATTACATATAAAATAAGTTAAATTTATTTTTATGTGCATGAGGTATTTTGCCTGCATGTATGTATTTTGTGTGTGCCTGGTGTACAGAGACCAGAAAAAGAGCATCAGAATCCCTGTGACTGGAGACACAGACTGTTTTGAACTGCTGTGTGAATGCTGGGGAATCAAATCTTGGTCCTTAGCAAGAGCAGCCAATATTATTAACTACTGAGCCATCCCTCCAGTCCACATAAATATTTTTAAAAGGATACATTCAAATCATAGATGAGGATGAGGAGTTTAATATAATTCTCAGGAACATAACAAGTTGGGGTTAAGCCTAGGCAGCATCAGAATATTTTATAATAATCAAACCAATTCAAGCAAAAATTATGAGCTAAATGACCATGTGCTTCATGAGTAGTCTGCACTAGGTACTTTGTGTGTGTGTGTGTGTGTGTGTGTGTGTGTGTGTGTGTGTGTGTGTGTATCTGTGTGTATGCCCCTATAAGCACAAATATGTGTGTGTGTGTGTGTGTGTGTGTGTGTGTGTGTGTGTGTGTGTGTGTGTGTGTGTATGATGTGGGAAATGTGTTTATGTACGCTGTGAATATCAATCTTTAAATAAAGGAGCTGTTTTGGGCCATGACAGGCACCATAGAAGAAGTAGGAGGAGAAATTAGAACATAGGAAGGAGAAGAAGGGTGGAGTCACGGGCAGATCGAGCCAGCCACCCAAGGAGCAACATGTAAGGAACACAGGTGAGTCACAGGCCACATGGCAGACAGATTAATGGAAATGAGTTGATTTAAGATGTAAGAGCTAGCTAGCTAGCAATGTGCCTGAGCCATAGGCCAAACAGCATAAAGTTAATATAAGCGCCTGAGTCATTTCTGGGGGCCTGAGTCGCGGGCGGTGGGCGGCAGCTAAGGAGTCTTGGGCGGCAGGTCTGTGGGTCTTGGACCTCTGGCCACCCGAGACTACAGATGGCACCCAACATGGGGCGAATATCCACTTAAAGCCTGAGAAAGATTAGAAAGAGTTCTAGATCACAGAAGCTGAGCCAAAGGAGGTTCCAAATTGTGCATCTAAAGTGGGTCATTGTACAAAGAAAGAGTGGCATCCGGGTCACATTCAAAATGGAGCCGGCGGACTGGCGGCAGGCAGTGTAAGCTGCAATTAGACGGGTTCCTGAATTCTCACTGAAGACTCAATAGCATGTGATTGATTTTAGATTTCTGTTATTTTGAACACAAAGGAGGCAAGGACGGTTTCTTAGTAGCAGCATTTTCTTGGGTATGCTCTGTTTGCTGGCCACGAACAGGGACGAGGTCCCTTTAAGAGAACTTACTGATTCAGCTTCCTTGGCAAAAACTATCCAGCTCTTTAAGAGAGTGTATTTTAAAAGTTCTTATGGTTAGAAGATGACTAAGGATTCACAATAAAACAGATTCAGATGAAAAGAAAAACCTGTAAACTGGTTACAATGTGTGTAAAAGATACATAGGCTTCAGAGAGAATAGAAAGAGGATAAAGTCTTTAAAAAGAGAAATAGAGTAATAGAAATATAATAAGCCACGTAAAGATGGAAAATAGACACAAAATCTGGATTTTGGTTGTTATTGTGTTTTCTATTAATTTTTTAACTGTAAATGAGCTAACTGCAGAAAGACAATGGATTGCAAATGCAAAGGCTTCTAAGTTAAACAAGAATATATATTTTAAAGATATTTTGATTTTGAAATTTATGTCTAAGGATTTATCACTTTGGAAGAGTTCTGCTTTTGTTTCCACAGAAGATGAGAACCTGTGGATTGCTTCCAGGCAAATATGGTTTCATCAACCAAGACCCCCTGAAAAAACCTCTGATGGGAAGAGATGGCCATATCACCTTCAGAGCTGCAGACTGATTGAGTCTCAACAACTGTGAGCTTTTCAACGCCCCTTAATCAGCAGGAAGTAGTAATGGAAAACAACGCCCAAATTCCCCAAATATTGTTTCTAGATGTTTGTTTTCATTATAAATGGTTAATGGTCATAGTTAATCTTTTTCTAAGAAGAAAAAGGGGATATGGTATATCAATGATTTTTTTTTAAAAATTAGATTATTGAATTTACTTAGATCAGGAAATCAGCTGTTAATCTCAAAATGTTTTACATTGGTATATATTTTGGTTTACTGATACAAATTTAAGGTCAATTCTCTTATGCTGTATGTATTTTTCTACTCTTGTTTAAGATAGGATGTTTATATAACTGATTTAGAATTGTAATGTATAATTAAGAAATGCATGTTAGTTAGATTTTTAGATATACAAAGATATATTTCAATTAGGTAGGTAATCTTCAAATACTTCTAAGACCTAAAGAATATGGCATTTAAAATATGTTAAGAACTTAGACTTTTCTGGACAGTGAGACAGATTTGTTCCTGGCAGCACCAATCTTCTTCAAGAGAAAAATGGGCATCGAAGAAACTCCATATAAAGTCTATTTGTGGCAATAGTTAGCCAATGGACATGAACCTGTTCTTATATTGACTGCTTGACAGTATGCTGTTTAAACTGGACATGCAGGTTCCATAGGAAGATGACCTCTGAACTTTGGCAGAACAAGCCAAGATGGTCATTCAGGTTCCTGCTTTACAGAGAAAACTGTCAGACATTCTTCAGGACTTGAGGAGAAGCAACTTATGAACTGTGCCAAAAAGGACAGAGAAGATTTCCTGCTTCACTGAAATGAAAAGAGACTCTGGGCCTGTAGGCTGAAGATGGATGCCCCAACTTTATAAAGGAACTTTCGGTGACTGTCCAGACAGATAGATGTCATCTCTGTCAAATCTAGATTTTGGAAGTTGCTTGCACTTCCAGTTTACTTGGGTAAATATATCCTTCTGTGGTCTTTTATCTAGTTGAAGATTAGATAGTTATAGACATAGTTTTTCTTAGTTACTTAAAAGATATATTGGATATGAAACTCTAGATTCATAAAAATAAGGTAGATGATAAGAGTATTTTCTTTAATTTTGCTAAGACAAATAGACTAGATATTATAACTATAATTTTTGCTTGATGGCTATTTTGTTACATGTAATTTTGCTATGTTAAAATTGAAACTTTCCTTTTTGATTAGATAGAAAGGGGGAAGTGATGTAGGAATGTGTTTATGTATGCTGTGAATATCAATCTTTAAATAAAGGGGCTGTTTTGGGCCATGACAGGCACCGTAGAAGAAGTAGGAGCAGAAATCAGAGCATAGGTAGGAGAAGAAAGGCAGAGTCACAGGCAGATCAAGCCAGCCGCCCAAGGAGCAACATGTAAGGAACACAGGTGAGTCACGGGCCACATGGCAGAGAGATTAATGGAAATGAGTTGATTTAAGATGTAAGAGCTAGCTAGCAATGTGCCTGAGCCATAGGCCAAACAGCATAAAATTAATGTAAGTGTCTGAGTCATTTCTGGGGGCCTGAGTGGCGGGCGGTGGGCAGCTAAGAAGTCTTGGGTGGCAGGTCTGTGGGTCTTGGACCTCTGGCCCCCCGAGACTACATGTGTATGTACAAAGTTTGCATCAAATACATGGTGTTGCATATGATAGGCAATTGCTCTAATGGTAAGTTGCACTCTTGGTTCCAGCCCAAAGAATGGTCTTGGAAGCAGTCAGAATCAACTTGAGTATATCACATTGGGAGACACTAATTTGAAAGGCAGTAAACTACCCACCTGAGATCACAAAAAAGAGGCACTGGATCCCTCAAGTATCAAAGGCTTATGTCACTATAACCTCTGAGAGTAACCTTTACAAAGAAGAACAAGACCACAGGGCATTTTCTGATGGAAGGAAACAAGAGCAATTTGTTTTTAATGGATCTATTCTTAAATACTGACTAAAAAAAAAAACCCTAAAATCAGAGGAAACATTTTAAAAATTGGGTTATGTGCAAGGGTAAAAGGAAGAGCAAAAATCGGAAGGAAGAGGATACGTGACACACTCACCTCATTATGAATTTAAGAGATCAGACTCAATGATACAGAGAGTTGTCCAGGCACACCAAGTAAAGGCAGGGATTGACAGAGTGGAAAATAATTAAGCTGCACACAGGTGCTATTTAGAAGAAATTTGCTTCATATTCAATGATACATTATTTTAAAAGTGAAGGAATGGGGAAGTTTCTGTGTAAACATTAAGTTTTAAAAAGTGTGAATGGATATATTGATGTCTAATAATAGGCTTCCAAGCAAGAAAAATTGCTAGGGAAAAAGATTCACTGCTTAATGATAAAAGGATCAATTCACCAGGAAAATGTTGTGATTTTCAATGTTTATACACTTCACAACAAATCTTCCTAATATATAATGTAGAGTAGAAAGAAGAAATAGACAAACACTAAATTATAGTCCAATACTTTAGCATCTCCTTGGGCAACAAATAAAATTTATTGATAGAGAGTCTGACAAAAGATATAGAGCACAGAATTAATCAATGATGTCTATCATCTATCTATCTATCTATCTATCTATCTATCTATCTATCTATCTATCTATCTATCTATCTATCTGTCTGTCGGTCTGTCTATTATCTATTTGTTATCTATCATTCATCAATCTGTACATCATCTATCTATCTGTTTATGTATCATCTATCTTATCTATCATCTATCTGTCTATCATCTAATATTATTTACTAATTTTTATACTTATTTCAATCCTCTATCTACCTATCTCTATCATCAGTCTGTATATTTACTTGTCTAACATCTGTCTGTCTATCATCTATCTATCTATCTATCTATCTATCTATCTATCTATCTATCTATCTATCTATCTATCTCTCTCTCTGTCTGTCTATCCATCTGTCTGTCTATCCATCCATCCATCCATCCATCCATCCATGTATCTACCTATCATCTATTCATCTCTAGTTCTTCTTCCTCCAGATCATTTGGCTGTGTTGGTCAATGAGGATGGAGGAAGCAGAAGCAGGAAATAGTTTAGACAGCTGTGAGTACGATGGAGACATCCTTCTGGGAGATGACTTCAGTGAATCAGCTTGACTTTATTCTAGAATATAAGGAATATATGTGATTGAGGAGCCTGGGGACAGATCCTAACTTGCATTAACAGGCACACTTCTGTTATGGCTTCATATGTGGCAATAGGGCAGAGCTCCTGGCACAAGTCTTCTATTCGGAATCTGTGCCAAGGGTCAAGCTAAAGTTACAAATGAGGTACCTGTCTTAGAGACAGTTTTCAGAGAAGGTCAGTCTTCTAGTCCCAGGGACATTCTCCAGATAGGGCAGGCAGAGAACATGAAGTTTTTCTTGGAAGGGAGGGAAACTCCATATTACTGAGTTTTGGAAAAAGCTGCCAGGCCATTATAGACTGCAACCTCTAACCAGCTGGCAAAACCTTCCAACATTTGTCTATTATCTTTCTATTTTTATAAGTAGATAAATATATTCAGCAGGTAAGTACCCATGGAGGATCAACAATAACATGCTATATCACAGTCCATAAAATGGACTCTAAGACATTTATAAGAAATGAAATAATCCTGTATATATTCATAGAGCACAGTACAATCCCACTAGAGATACATCACATATAATCAATTAAACATGTAGTAAGTATTTGATACATTTTAAATACTTTATTTTTCAAAAAGTAAACTTAAAAGGAACCTATGAGACATTAAACCAAATTAAATTGAAATTCTGTTTATTGTATTATAGATAGTACTTTGTAAGGCATATAAACATATGTGTGTATATATATATATATGTGCATTAGACATATATGTTTTATGTATTATGTATCCAAGGCAGTTTTGAGAGGTAAGTCTAGTGCATTAAATACTATACAACAAGATGTGTTGGTGTTTCCCAAGACCATGTTCGAGCTGGTGATTTATTAAGAGGGAATCATAGAATTTAGGAGTTATTATATGTACAGTCATGGTTTATGATGATAAAAGGGCCTCAAGCAAAATCAGTAAAGGAAATGAATGAAACCCTGAGGAACTAGACACAAGCTTCAAGGATATGTCTACTTATTAGTTATACAGCATATACTTAATTTACCCAACAACCAATTGTGACAGTAGTAAAATATGATCTTTCCTAAGCCTAGGAATCCAAGGCTTTTTTGTGGTTAGCCACAGAGACAGCTCCAGGGCCCCAGGGAAAAGACAGTGGTTCATCACAAATGACATTGTTTCCACAAACTGACTAGATAAATTGGCACAACATGGTTTAAAGTCCCAAAAGCTCAGAACATTTTTAGCAGTTAGAATATTACAAACTCAATCCCCAGGAACTTGTAGAGGACATATCACAACAGGGGCTATTAATATGATTTGTAAAGTTTAATCAACTCCAGCTTGTAATTTAACTCTTTCCTGCATATGGGGAAAGATTTTGAATGAATAGTATAAATTCCCAAGGGGGGAGGGAGACCAAAATAAAATAGAAGAAAGGAAATAGAGAACTCAGTAGAATTTACCAAAGTTTAAAACAGAAAAAGTGATGGCTCAGTATGGCTTGGTGGTAGGTTAAGGCTGACATCTACAAGGCCTGCTGGATCCTCAGAACTATTAACATAAAAATGAATGAAAGCATTGGAAACAACAGAGAAAAAAAAATCAATGGAATGAAAGCAATTCTCCACAGAAGCCAACAAAACTAAGAAATCCCTGTAAATATTGACGAAGAGTTTAGAAGGTATAGACATTACTGACAACAGAGGAGATGCTGTGAAAGGGGACACCAGGAAAAATCTTATGATTGTATGTTGTTCAACATATAAAAGTTAATGGACCAGTTCCCAAAACAAAAACACTGCCGGAACTTAATCAAGATGAAACAGTCATTCTTCTTTAACATCACTGAAAAATTAAATTTTTAATAAAAAGACAAAAGATAAAGGTATCTCTAAGCCAGAGTGATTTCAGTACAGCATGATATAAAACATCAAAAGGGAAGTAACAGCAATTAAAATATTTTATTAATTTTTTGAGAATTTCATACTTTGAAAATTTTCATATTTTCATCATTTTCACTCCATAGTGTCTCCCATCCCCACCCTCCTCCCTGCCAACCCCAACTCCATCTACGCCCTTTTTTGAAAACATCTATTTACCTGAGTGTGGGCCATCCACTAAAGTGTGCTTGGCCGATCAGAATCGGTACTTTTAAAGTGACCTGACTCTCTGCTCCTGAAGCCATCAACTGTCATATCTTCCTAACCTCTAAACCTTACACTCTGCGCCCTCTTTGTGCTGATCCCCAAATCTGGGGGAAGGATGTGACATGGATTCAAGGCTGAATACTTCAGTCACTTTATCTCTTCCCTTTGACCAGCTGTGAGTTTCTGTGTTAACAACCCAAACAGGGAACAATGTCCCCCATCCCTTTCATCTTATCTATTTCACACAAAACCTCTCACTGAACCTGGAGCTTGTCTCTTCATCCTTACTGAATGAATCATCAGCCAGTCTGTCTCCCCTCAGCACTAGGGTCACAGGGAGGGCATGACCATACCTGGCATTTACTTGTGTATGGGGACTTCAAACTCAGGTCCTCATGACTACACAAAAGCTTTATCTACATACTCATCAGATTCTCCAGTTCCATATGTAAGTATTTTAATATATATGTTAATGGAATATCAAGGATTTTATGAGAAAATTTTGATCATCTCCTACATTTATATAATGAATTTTAACATTTTCATCCCCCATCCCCAATGGAACCCTCTTCTCAATGAGCCATCCTTCTATTTTTACGTATTCATTTTGTGAGTGGTCCACTGAATTTCATTGAAGTTTCTTCCCTGAGTGTGGGTCGGATATTATTTACTGGAGCAAGGAGAACTCATCACTTGCTGTACTATAGAAAACTATAACACCTCTTTCTACAACAGCTAAGTGCAAATAGTCTCTCAGAGAAGAATGGGGCTTCATGGATCATCCCCACCCCCATCATCCATGATGAAATGATGGTCCCAGTCTTGTACAACTGCACTAAGGTCATGGATGCAACAACTATGTCATACCCGGAAGACATTTCTCCAGCAGGCTTTCAGCATCCTAAAGATGCCAATTTGCCTCCAGTAAATCTATTAGACATTGTATCATTTCTGTCAGTATCTCAACAATTTGTATAGACACAAATAAGCTCATTCCAAAAGTTATATGAAAAATAATAGACTTAAAAATTGTGCAAAGGATTGCGAAAAAGAAAGCAAAAGTTACCATCATATCTATTAATTTTATATGGGGTCTAGTATTTAAGGCTGTGTGGTATTGATGATGACATTAGGTCAAAGGAATGGATCACAGAACGTAGAAACAACCAACTAAATAAGGGCACAGCAAGACTGAGTGAAGTCCTCATATTCTTTCTCTCTGACTCATGCTTGTAGCCTGAGTTAAGGTCAGCATTCCAAACCACTGTTGTAATTTGCTTTAGCCACTGAAATCAATTGACACCAACTGACACATCCTTACCATTCTACATGAATAGTTTATGGTAGGGAGCTGTCTAGGAGTTTACTTCTTAAGCTTTTACAGTTTTATAATGATTCGTTTTGTTGCTGTGAACATCCTCGGAGCAACACCGGTCTTTCCATCCATTGCCTTTGCTACACTGTTATATACCTGGAGTCTGACTACTCAGCCTTTCACACGGCTTCTTTCAGTCTCCACAATGCATTTAAAGTTTTCCCTTCCTTTCTCATGACATATTCAGTTCTCTGTAACCTGTGTGATATTGCTTTGCATGGAGTAGCACAAGTTTATCCATTGATCCACCTACTGTAGAATATCTCAGTTGCTTCTGGGATTTGGCAATGATGACAAAAGCTATTATTATGGACATTTTTGTGCAGGCATTTGTATGCACATATGTTTTCAACTCATTTGAGCAAGTGCCAAGGAGGATGCCGGCTGGATCTAATGGTAGAGTACATTTCGTTTTGTAAGAAAGTGCCAAGCTGTCTTCCAGAACGGCTGTGCCATTTTGTTTTCCTGCAAGCAATGAATGAGAATCCCCGTGACTTCACATCGCCACCAGTATGTATTGTCAGCATTTTGGCGCTTGCTCATTATAGTAGATGTACAGTGGCTTCTCATTACATTTTTATTGTTGTAATCCTTTAATAATATGTAATGTTGAATGTGCTTTATTAGTTGTTTGCCAGACATGTGTCTTTGTGTTGGGGTGTGTGTCCAAATATCTCTGCCCATTTTAAAGTTTGTTTTCTTTTTAGTTTTTATTGTTGGATTTTAAGCATTCTTTGTGTATAGTGCATAATAGTCTTCTACCAAATATGATTTTCACAAATAATTTTCCCTAACTAGTCATGTCCTCATCCTCCCAATAGTTCTTTTATGAATAACCTTTCAATTATAATGATGGACAATTTATGATTTCATTATAACATCGATGGATGTTGCTTTTAGTATCATATTGAAACAGCAAACACCAACAACAATCTGTCATCTCATATTTATCAACAATCATTTGAGATTTTTCCTGTATTACAGAGCTGTCTAGCTTTACTTTTAGTTAGAATTAGTGTTAGCACAAGGTTTGCATCTAAATTCATTTTCTTCCCCTCTGCTCCACCTTTCTGTTTTTTATCCTTACATTTGGTCTTTACATTACCATACATTAACATGGCTATATTTCTTGACTGGGCTATCTTTGCCATTTCCCTCCAAACACCAGTTGAACATATTTGAGTGGTCTACTCTACAACTTTCCTAGTTGTGTTCCCTCAGTCAGGTTTCTGTCTTATCACTGTCTCATTCTGATTACTACAACTTTTTGATAACCGAAGCCAGACAGCACCACTTCTCCCAACTTCATCTTTCGAGATTATGATTGACTATGCTGAGCTTCCTGCTTCCTCATATAAGTTTTAGAAAAAGTTTGTTCTCCATTTCACAAGAAGACCTGATGGAATGTTGAATCTATAGATCAAATTAGAAAGAATTCAGGGTTCACAGATATTGAATTTCCTACTCATATATATGTAAAAATCTCTCCAGTTATTAGTTCTTCAATTTCTTTCATTAGAGTTTTTTGATTCATCAGTTTCCATGGTTTTCATCATAAAGCTCCAGTGTATAATTTGTTAGGCTTAAGTTTTTAATTTCTAGGGCTCAAATGCAAGTCATATTATGTGCTTTACATTTTAAATTTCACTTGCTCATTTATGGTATGCACTCTATTAACTTTATAAATATTATATTAACTTTCTATCTTGCTTAATTGTTCATCGGTTCCAGGATATTCTTGCTGATTTGTTTTTTGTTTACAAAGATGGTCATGTTATCCATGAATATGATAGTATTTTTGTTAATAATCTATTTCATTTTTTCATTTTCTTCTTTCTATTTCTTCCTTCCTTCCCTCCCTCCCTCTTTCCCTCCCTCCCTCCCTCCTTACCTCCCTCTTTCCTTGTCTTCTTCCTTTCTGATAGACTTTTACTGTGTAACTCAGGCTGATCTGGAACTCACTGTTCTTAACTCAGCTTTCCAGACACCAGAATTGCAGTCTTTTGCTACTATGCCTGGCTTCTTATCCATATACTTTTGGTTCATGTTCTTATTGTTTTAAATTACCTTTGGTGTCTGATATGATACTGAAAAATAGTGGTGAAGTGAGGTATTTGTGTTGTTCATTATCTTAAAGAGAAAACTGATTTTTCATTGATGATGATTTTAGCTGCAGATTTCTGTAGGTGTTCTTTTTCAAAATGAGGTAGACAGGAAGGTATTATTATAAAAGGCATGCCTTTGGGGTTGTCAACACAATGCATGTAACTATTGAGTATCTTGTGTGAGGTGGTAAGTTATGAGTTTGCATTGATAAAATGAATAGAACTAAGCACACACGTACACACATGTATGAACAAAATTAGTTCACACAGATATGTGCAAGAAAGGTGTTTTATTAAAGAAATTGATTAATATCAATAAATTTAGTTAGGCTCAGTATAACATATCAGTGTAAATATCCAGATTATGATATAGCTTTCAAAGTTTTGGACTGGGGGAATGGGCTAGTGTCACAGAGATATGTGGTATTGTTTTATTTTTGCAATTTTTTTATTTAAAGAAGTTTTTTTTTTAATATCCTCCACTTCCCCCTCCCATTTTCCCCATCTTCCTTCAGCCTCCCCTGATCCCATCCCCCTATCCATTCCCCAGGGAGGGCAAGGAATCCCAAAGTAAGTCAGTTTGGTTTGGCATATCCAGTTGAGGTAAGTCCAAGTCCCTCCCCCCAGTATCAAGGCTGAGTAAGGTGTTCCTCTGTAGGGAGAGGGCTCCAAGCAGCCAGTTCATGTACTGAGAATAAACTCTGCTCCTACTGCAAGAGGCTCCACAAACTGCCCTTGAAAGTTGTCTATATTTGGAGGGTTTAGTTCCTTTCCTTAAAAGTTCCTCAGAGTTAGTGTGCTCCCAATAGCTCGGATAAGCCCTCTCTGTGGGTCTCCTCATGATTCTGATCCCTCTGCTCATATAATTTTTCCTCACTCTCTTCAGCCAGACAGGGGGCTTGACAAGGTGCTTAGCTACGGATCTCTACTCTGCCTCATCCATGGCTGGATGAAAGTTCTATAACGACAATTAGTGTGGTCATTCATTTGACTATGGAGGAAGTCCTGTTTAGACCCCTCTCCACTTGGAGTTCTAGCTGGGGACACCTTGTGGATTCTTCGATGTTGTCCTAGCGCCAGGTTTCTCTCTAAGCCCTCAATAGCTCCCTCTGTCAAGATACCCATTTCTTTGTTCTCTCTCTTTGTTGCTCCTCTCACTCAGCCATCTCCTTCTATTGTGATCTCTTCCCACCTCTCCTTGTTTGCTTCCCCACATGATTCCAACTTACTCAAGAGGTCTTCCCTATTTCCCCTTCCCAGGAATCTCTATGGGTGTCTCTCTTATGTTCCTCCTGTTACCTAGCTGCTCAGTATTTATAGACTGTAGCCTGGTTATCCTTTGCTATATGTCTAAAATTCACTTATGAGTAAGTGCATACCATGTCTATCTTTCTGAGTCTGTGTTACCTCACTCAGGATAATAATATCCTGATTGATTTGCCAGAAAATTTCAGGATGTCATTTTTTTCACTGCTGAGCAGTATTCCATTGTGTAAATGTACCACATTCTAAAAATCCATTCTTTAGTTGAGGAGCATATAGGCTATTTCCAGGTTCTGGCTATATGAATAATGCTGCTATGAACATAACTGAGATAATTCCCTTGGGATAAGAATGTGCATCCTGTGGGTGTATGTCCAATAGTGGTATTGCTGGATCACTGGGGAGATTATTTCCCAGTTTTCTGAGTAACCATGATACTGCATCCCGAAATTGCTATACATGTTCACACTTCCATCAACAATGGAGGAGTATTTCCTTTGCTCCACATCCCTTCCAGCATAGGTTATTACCTGAGTTTTTTTATCTTATCCATTCTGACAGGTGTAAAATAGTATTTCAGAGTTGTTTTGATTTGCATTTATCTAATGGCTAAGGATGTTGAGGAATTCTTTAAGTGTCTTTCTGCCATTTGAAATTCTTCTGTTGAGAATTCCCTATTTAGCTCTAAACATTATTTTTAAATTAGATTATGGGTTTTTAGCTTCCAGTTTCTTGAATTCTTTATATATTTTAGAGATCAGCTCTATGTCAGATGTAGGGTTAGTGAAGATCTTTTCCTATTCTTTAGGCTGTCATTTTATCTTATTGACTGTTTCCTTTGCCTTACAGAATTCTCTAAGTTTCAGGAGGTCCCATTTATTGATTGTTGTGAGGACAGAACCACCTCTTCCAGTCTTTGTTTGTTTTGTTTTTTTGAGACAGAGTTTTCTGTGTAACAGTCCTAGCTGTCCTGGAATTTTCTTTGAAGACCAGGCTAGCTTTGAACTCACAGAGATTCTCTTGTCTCTGTTTCCTAAGTACTGGGACTAACAGTGTGAGCCATGGCTTCTTCTGCCTTTTCTGTCTTTCTATGCCTGCCTTAAATACTTTTTTTGCTCAGTTAAGGCGTGGCACCACCACTGCCTGCCTGGGATCCTGGAACTCCTTCTGTAAACTAAGATGACCTCAAACTCAGAATTGATTGTATTAAGGGTGTAGGTCACCACTCTCGGATAGTCCCTGTGCTGGAATTAAAGGTGTGAGTTACCACTGTCTAACCCTCCTAAATTGACTGTGGGTAGATCCCTCTAATATCTCTGGCTGTTTCTATTATATTTGAAACGTATCCCCACACAGTTTTGTCTTGTTCTAGATTTTAGTGGGATTTCTTTGAATTTAGTTTGATGTTAGTTGTTGGCTTGCTGTATGTTGCCTTTATTATATTTAGGCATTTCCACTGGGTTCCTGATCTCTCCAGGACTTTTATCATGAAGGAGTGCTGGATTTTTTTCAAAGGCTTTTTCAGCATCTAATAAGATGATCATGATGTTTAATCTTTTCAGGTTGTTTATATGATGGATGACAGTCATGTTTTTTTTTGTGTGTGTGTTGAACCATCCCTGAATCTCTGGGATAAACCTTACTTTATCATGGTGGATGATTTTTTTTGATAGTTTCTTAAATTCAGTTTGTAATTTATTGAGTATTTTTGCATCAATATTTATGAGGGAGTTTGGTCTGTAATTCTTTTTCTTTGTAATATCTTTGTGTGGTTTGGGTATCAGGGTGGGTGACTGTAGCCTCTAAAAGGAGTCTAGCAATATTCCTTCTGTTTCTCTTGTGTAGAACAATTTGAGGAGTATTGTTATTAGTTCTTTTTTTGAAAATCCGGAAGAATTCTACACTGAAGCCATCTGGTCCTGACTTTTTTAAAAAAATTTTTTGTCTTGCGAGACTTTTAATAACTGTTTCTATTTCCTTAGGTGTTATAGGTCTATTTAGGTCATTTGTCTGCTCTTAAGTTAGTTTTAGTAAGTGGTACCTGTCCAGAAAGCTGATCATTTCTTTTAGTTTTTCCAATTTTGTGAGAACAGGTTTTTGAAGTATGACCTAATGATCATGTGGATTTCACATCTACTGCTAGGGCTCCCCAGTGTTGTGTGTTGTGGTAGTGTGGCATTGTTTCTTATGATTGCAGGTGAATCTACAGCAGTGTAGGTAACAGGTCTTAAAGCAAAGTGACATTCAGTGAAGGAGGGAGAGGGAATAAAGGAGAGAAAATATGCAGGGACACACAAATAACAAGCAGTTTTACTAGACAGTCTTTGTGTTTATGGCTTGGAATCTATGGCAACGGATAGTCAACAGTCTACAGTTTTATAGTGATGAACAACCAGCCTCCCCAGTCAACAGATATTGTGGTCAAATATGTAGAGCCAAGACACACAGTGGGTGGTTGACTAGAACTTAAGATAATCCTTGGGTAGCCATTTCTCTATGCATAAAGCAGAAGGTTCAGATGTTAAAGAAAGGCATTTGCTAGAACAACAAAAATTTCACATCAATTTCTATGCTCAAACATAGTAATTTGGAAAGTGCTTGGCTGTGAACAAGCTTTGGACATACGTACATAGTATATACACAGTACTAAAGTACTTTCCTGGAATCAGAGACCGTAAGCCAATGTCCCCACCTCTACTACTTTAAAGGGTATCTTTCAGAGCTGCAGCAGGGTCTTCTCTCATGAGCAGCAATAGCAGACTTTTATCACAAGGTTAGTAAATGTTAATTCTAAATGCCAATTCATGCTGAAGATCAGTTTCCACCATGCATAGTGGCCAGTTTCTCCCTTTCCAATAAGAAATTGAAGTTAGTCATGAAAATTTCAATACATTAACTAATACATTTTCTTTTTGCTTAAACAAAAATACAACTTTTTTCAGTTAAAGAGACTTTTCTAGTAAGGAATAGATATCCTATTCATCCATTTTGTGCTTTGCAGTATGTGGCTTATCTACAGATCCAGAGGTGTCCACGTACTTTACAGAGGCACAAGTTCATACCTGTGAGCACCAGGATACATCATTGTTTAGGAGAGAGAGAGTCATAGGTAAGAAAAGCCATTATGGGGCCTATGCATGTACATGGAGACTCTTTTGGATAAAAATACCATGATTAATCATCCCCTGACTGACATCATTTGGCATATAGTGACCTGAGGCTATTCAGAGGCAGAAAAGATATGTTCACTGGAAAAACAATGACAAACAAAGCATATTTTTTGTCAGATGATGATGTAGGATTATAACATAATGAAAGATTCTAAGGTTGAGAATCTGCTTATCGGTGTGTGTGTCCACTTCTATGCTGTTATCCTGCTCACAAATGCAATCTGTACCTATTTGCAATCTGTACCTAGATGCCCATGAAAGAGTCTCTGTGGAGTTTGGTTTGGCAGGCTTCAGACTGTTAGAGACTCATATCTTCCTGTTGGCATATGCATGGAGGATGACAGGAAGCCTCAGTTAGTTGAGGGGTGGTGACCTGGAAATGTGAAATCAAAGCAGCTTAATAGAGATGAGGAAGCATTTTATACTCTTGCTAAACTTGATCCTAAATACAGTCAGGAAGAATTATAGTAAATGACACATCACTCAAGATTTTCTTTATCTTATTATGTCTTGAGGAAATTACACATTAACGCAATACAGGTCATCACCCAGAGTGGCCAACTTGCCCAGCAGTGTTCACAAAACCCCTTTTCCCTGCCCCACCTCATATCCAGTCTAGGCCTATGAACTGATATAACTTGTCAGTTCTTTTTATTATCCTTTAGTAGATACACTTTGTTTTGATTTTAGCTTTGATGTCATAGGTAATTTTGAAAAACAAAAATCTGTCCTGTTATTTATTTGTTTTCCATTAATTTTAAAGTTGGCATATACAGTGGTGTGCTTTATTAGTACATTTTCATACATATATGTCATTATACTGTATATTCATCTTCTTCCTCCACTGCTTCCCACACACATGCCATGAAAGCAGAAAAGAGGGCTACTTGCATGTTACAACACTTTCTTTCCCCCTCCCTTAAAATCTCTTCCTTTCTTTTCCCATGGTTCCTTTTTAATTATCATGATACATACATACATACATACATACATACATACATACATACACACACATACATACATACATATATATACACACACACATACATACATACATACACACATAAGCATACACACATAATATACACACACAAGTCTACATAAGTAAAAAAAATGCAATATTTATCTTTCCTAGTCTTGGAGTCATGTTCATCTATTTTTCCTGAAAATGTCATGCTTTCTTTCCAGCTGCTTTAAATTCCATTGTGCAAATGTAACACATTTTCTTTAACCATTTACCAGTTGCTGGACATCTAGGCTGATTCCATCTCTTAGTCATTGGGAATATTGCAAGAAACCAAAGTGAATGGACAAGTATCTCTGTGGTTTGCTGATTAGAGCCCTTCAGGAAAATACTCAAGAACAGTAGAGTTGAGTCACATGGTAGTTCTATGTTTAGTGTTTTAAGAAATATGCATACCAACTTACATTCCTAAGCCAGTTGCAGTAAATACTGTTTCTTAGTGTGAATTTTCTGATACTTTCTCATAATAAAAATGCATATTGTTCCTTTATGGCTTATATATTCCATTAAGTGATATTATTATGTCTTGGAGGTACCACATGCTGAGGCTCATGATGCCTGTTTGTTCTACATTCACAATATCTTTTTTTGTTCTCCAATACTTTTTCTTTTAAATTTAGGTGCTATTCTTTTAAGTTTTTATTCACCATAAAACTGTAAAACTGTATTCCACTAAAATTCCATGATATCTACCTATCTGTCTGTCTGTCTTTCTGTCATCTATCTGTCTATCTGTTGTCATGACAGACTCATGAATTCTTACTGTGTTATAATCAGCAATCGTTCTTGTTAATTATGACACTCAAATTGTCCCATACATGAGTGTATGTGTTCCTTCAAGAATACTTTTATATATTTTACATGTTCCCAAGGGTGTAAAGAAATTTTATTATTCTCTGGCTCAAAAATATCATGTCCCATGCTCTTCTTGTACTGCCCAGTTTTCAACTTACTCCCTCCTGGGAGAGCAAATAGCTTCTTGGAAGAGTGTTATCACTTTCATGAATTTTCAGTAGACAGACATAGAAAATAAGTATCTATAAGGGACCTTGAGTTTACACTGTGGCTTGAACTGTATTCCAACCTTATAGGCTCCGTGCTTGCCTCTCCATTTCTTATCACTCTTCTTTCTTCCAACAGCACAGCTCCTAGCAAGCATCACACCAGTACTGCACTCAAAGTGCTCTGCAGCACCATAGTAGCAGAGCAACCAAGAAGCATTGGGATTAGCTCCCAAATCTTCTGCTTTTCTTTAGATGACTATATAAAGAATAGACTTGAGACTTTCTTGAGTAGTTCTCCCCAACATCAGACAATGAAGACTATTTCCAGTTGCGTCTGTTTGTAGTCAGTTCAGGTGTTTGTGTTACCTTTCTTATCTCGGTGATTTGATTCTATGTTTTGAATTCCTTGACCATTAACATGTTTCCACATGTCAAAACATTAAGAAAGAGTGTGCTCCAAGATTTGTCATATTCTACTACTGTCTTTATTCTGCCTATGTATGTGTTCATTTCTTATTCTTTCCAATGTATTTCTTAGTGAAAATAAGCAGAAATGTGTTATTTTTTCCTTTTCAATGCAAAACTTACACAAACTATGTATGATGTATGTGTGTAAATACATATGGTTCCAATACTCTTTGTAATTAATTTTTATGCATATGAATGAATTTGAGAGTTTTCCCATATTTTTTATGTATTTTTTTTTTTTTGAGGCACTGCAAGTCAAACCCAGGCAGATGCCAGCTAAACATACTGTCACTGAGCTACATCCCTAGGTCTTATCTTTAATTTTTATTTTGTCTTGTTTCATTTTTCTAGAAAGGGTCTCTCTGTGTAGCCCTGGCTGTCTTGGAACTCACTCTGTAGACCAAGCTGGTCTAGAACTCAGAGATCCATCAGCTTCTGCCTCCCAAGTGCTAGGATTAAAGGATGCCTATGCTACCACCACTGGGCCCCTCCCCTCTAATTTTAATGATAGCCTGTTGGGTTTCAAATTGTAAATTGGGTTTCCTGTAGTGCTTTAAAAACACTGCTGCAGCAGGGGTTTGTGTTGGTCTCTGTGGTCCATGTTAGCACAGAGAGCCATAGGAACCATGTGTGTTGAAATCAGAGGGCCATGCTGTGCTGGCACTACCCTTCACAGGCTCTAGGAGAGCTGGTCTAACCCCTCACTAGCCACTGCAGCAAGAGCTGGTCCATATTCCAAAGAGATAGCCCACCCTCACCAAGGGTGTAGGAGAGCTGGTTCTATGGCATGATCTTAGAAGGGCTGGCTTCACCCCTCATCTGAGGTGGTATTCAAGAGGCCAGGACTGATCAAATCAGCTACTACCCAGACTCACCTCTAGGGCTTTAAATTGGCATACCTCAATATCTACCTGTCAAGTATGTACCTCATACTTTAACAAAAAGTGTGTTAAGAATACCCTTCACTATTATTTTTGAACCCATTGTTACTGATGATGAGTCAATATGTTTAATTTTTTCTATTTGTAAAATGTCATCTATGGCCTGAAGAATCACAGCTACATGCTCATCATGGCTCAGGGCTACATCAGGGTATCTGAGAGGAATCTCAGTGAGAGTCTAGTATTAATGGTATAGTAGAAGCCAGAGGCCTTAAACCTGACCAATTGAACAAGGAGCATTTGCAAGTAAAGCTCATTGGACTTCATGAAATGCTGCAGCTCCCAGAGCCACTAAGGATAAATGAAGAGGTGCTAGAGAGGCCATAAAGAAAGAGGTTTTCTGTGATTTTTCTTTTAATTAGTATTTAAAACACTTTTCTTTTTGAGGGGAGAGGCTACAGGGGTGAGGGGCAGGTGTGGAGGGCCTGAAAACTAAGTGGCATTGGGAAGCATGGTGTGAAATTCCCAAAATCAATAAAAAGTATGTTAACAACTTCCTTTCCTATTATTTTTCAGATCCATTGTTATAGTAATAAGTCAATATTTTTTAATTTATAGACTTCTTTTTTCTAAAATTCTTTTTTCTCACTTGCAATTTTATTATTTAAAAAATTTTATGTGTTTCTCTGTGTCTATGCTGTCAATGTGTGTGTGTGTGTGTGTGTGTGTGTGTGTGTGTGTGTGTGTGTGTCTGTATGTGTAAAGGGAAAAGGTCCTCATGCATATGTGTACATGTAAATGTGGAGGACAGAGATAACATTCTCATCCTATTTTTTTGAGATAGTGTCTCTGAGCTCAGAGGCTAGCAGACTGGCTAGACAGCCTATCCAGTGAACTGCATGATATGTCTGTGTCTGCGGCCCTGCCCACTTCTCTCTCAGCTAGAATTATAGGTACAAGCCACACACCTTGCTTTATGCTTCAGTGCCAGGGATTAAAATTCAGGTCTTCATGCTTATATTAGGGTCCTGGAGAAGTCCCACAAAAAGACCACCATCCACATATGCAATCAGTAAGAACATTTATTATCTCAAGAGTAAATGTACCAGCATGTTGGGGCCAGCTGTCTGACACAAAGGCAAGATGGTGGCCTCGAGAGAAGTTTGAAGGGGTTTTTTAAAGCACAGCTAAGGGTAGTTTCAGGGACAGTTAGGTCATCTCAGATATAACTGGCTTCTGTGGCTGGCAGTCATATTAGTACGTTTCTGATTGGTTGGGTCTAGCATGGGTTGGCTATAGCTTTTTCATTCTAAGGCAGGCTTGGACAAAGCTTAGGTTCTGTCTTTATTTGGTTATTACCTTGAGCTACTGAATGTGAAGGCTAGCCCAGTGATCCTGCCTTGGTACATGCTATTCCCCCCCCCCCCCATCCTTGCTGTTAGGTGCATTGAAGATTAATTGCCCTTTGTTCTTGTCTTCCTCAGAAACTTCCTGTTGAGTTTCAAGAGGCAGGAACTGAGGCCTAGCTCTTAACTGAGTTATTAGGAGCCTGTCATGGTATTTGCCTGGCCTTATAACTTGCATAGCAGGCAGTTCATGGACCGAACATCTTCTAGCCCTACCTTCTCAAAGTTTTGAGGATGCATTAAGATGGATGGAGCTGTAGATTTGCTCCTAATAATTTTATTGGCATTTTAGTTTTTTAGTTAAAAGGATTTAGTTTTTAAGTCTGGAAACTTCTCCGACATTGGCTTTTTTCTTTCTTTCTCTTCTCCAGTGCTTACCAAGCAGACGGTAGACCATCTTAGCTCACTCTCCACAGATCTTCACTGTTCTTCATATTCTTCCTCTGTGCTCTTCTCTTCCAGGAAAGTTCATCGATTGACCTCTTTGCCAATCCAGCTGTTATTCTATTGTTTGTGCCCTTTCAGTGCCTTCAGATTATTTCAGCTGTTTCTTGGAGGACCTTGGCGTCTTTCTTTTAAAGTTCTGTCATGCCACCCTGCCTGGTGTGAAGTTAGTTTCAGTCCACAAACAGCTCTGACTGTCCACTGTGTTGGCTGACATTTCCCACGCTAGGAACAGACCTGGGTGGGTAGCTATAGGGATGGAATCTAATGGTGCTTAGCAAAACAGAGGGAATGGGAGAGAAGGACAAGGCCTGCCAGAGCCACTTGTTCCGGTGGACTAGTGTCCCTTCACACACGTGTGTTCTATTTTTGAACATAGAGACATGTTTGGTTTTAGTACTATTAGATGAGCGTATTAAACTATTAAGATT
Organism: Phyllotis vaccarum; assembly: GCA_033318265.1. Taxonomy (NCBI): domain Eukaryota; kingdom Metazoa; phylum Chordata; class Mammalia; order Rodentia; family Cricetidae; genus Phyllotis; species Phyllotis vaccarum. Next base: position 191,142,484 of record JARWLC010000002.1, read on the forward strand.
AAATGGTTTGTCTGAAGCTCCATAGTTAAGGAGTGGCTGCATCTCACATGCAGGCAATCCTCTCTTCAGCTTCTGTGGTTTCCCCATGCCTCACAGAGCCTTTCTCTTATATTCCATTTGTCCATTTAGTACTTTCATAGGCATCTGCCATATTTGGTCTTTCTCTTTTAATTGAGATTTTAAGCCAGAATACTTTTCTTTCTACATGAATAATGATATGAAAAGTAGTTCTATCTTAAGTAGAATGACCTGTGTTCTGAATGTGGGCTGGAAATTAGTTTTATTTCTGGATTTTCTTCTATTGTGTAATTGTTTCCTCTGAGACAAAAATATTCCATCCCCCCAAAAAATCTCTTAAGGCAAGGAGGTAAGCAGCTCTAAAGAGCTCCAGGAAATCCCTGAAACTGACCAGATTCACTAGGCTCCTCCCTGCTAGTCTGCGCAATAACAGCTGATAGTCCCTCTCAGGCTAAAGGGAGTTGAGTAGTGAAGAAGACTCTCAGTGGAGAAAATTTGTAAAGAAGACTCTAGACCCTACCAGCTGCCTAGAAGCAGTGAAAACTAGCTGAGCTGTCAGATGAGGTTTAGACCAGAGGCACTTGGAAAGGACAGCCTCCAACCTGTTGTGCTGCCTGCAAGCTGTACAATGTGCTCCAATTTCCCAACTTTTGTGAACTGTCACCCATGCTGGGATGGGGCTTTGGTAATGAAGCGGTGAGTCATTTTCACTCCTGTAAGTGACCCTTCTCCGATATTGAAGGCTTTAGCAGGCCCAAGCATGGCAAACATGGTTCTGACAGGTTTTTGCCCTTTACCCTCCTCTCTCTTTCTAAACACCATTAGATTATATTTGTAAAACTAGCCACCAAGGTCTATTGCCTTATTTTGGCCACTTCCCCCTCCTAAGGCTGACCACAAAGGTCCAGCTATCAAAGTATTAAAGTCCAGCAATCAAAAACTCCCTATGTCTCACCTAATTAACACGACCAATCACATGACCAATCAAAAATAACCAAATAAACACTTGGTTTCTCCCTTCCCCTTTATAAACTGCCATTTGCCATGGGTTACATCTGTATCCCCCCCCCCCATCCTGAGACAATCCTTTGTCTCTTTGGGGCAAATGTTCCTTTCCCCCTCTTCTTTTCTCCTTTTCCATTCTTTCTCATCCCGTGTCTCCTGTCTTTGTCCTTTATTTCCTGCCCTTTGTCCCTCTGGGACAAATAAATCTTTGTGCTGAGAACTTGGTCTTGAGGTGTCTTCTGCCAATTCCAATCCTTTTGCATCCTGTAATTAACCCAAATAAAATCCATTGGTTTACCAAGTTGGACATTGGAGGTATCCATACTTAGGTTTTTCATAGCCTCTGGAATGAGCAGACAAGTGTGTTGCATGTCCTCTGGAAAAGTTTTCTCATACAACATTCTTCTAGAACATTACACTATGTGGTTCAGATGGGCCCTGGGCACCTTTTCAGCCCTGACAATCTAAGAGCAATTTTTATTTGATCCATTCTCATAAATGGCCCTTGGTTGGTTGTTGATTGAATATTATTTGAAAAGTATGTAAGATTCTGTTAATCTTCCATATAAGAACAGAAAAGGTTTATTGCCTGAGTAGATAGTTAGCAGGTTTAATGGTTTAGTGGCCCCATATGTGACATTGGTAGACCCTAGGCTTGATAATCTCTTCTTCCCCTTTTGAAATGTGTAGACTATAGCTGTGAAGGGTAAGACACTATAAGAAAGGAAAATATGCCCCTTGACATGCAGGAAGACAGCATCGGGCCATCTGGGCAAATGTGCAACAGTTAGTATTGGGACCAATGAGTAAATACCTAGGTTCTCAAATAAGCTAAACATAGTCTCTTGATGAGTTGATTGTAAGTTATATTATGACAAACAAAAATGGACAATTTCACAGAAGAATATATACAAATAGCCGATAAGCACATGAGAAAATTCATGCTGAAAATAAAATCTGCAATGAGATGTTACTCTATAAATAATAGAAATCAAGAAGACTGACAGCTCTAAATGATAGTGGTGACATGGAGCAACTGGAACCATCACACACTGCTGGGAGGGGTGTGAAATGACACTGCCACAGAGCGCTCTGAAGTTTGCTATAAACACAAATGTGTTCACCACCAAGCAGTTCTACTATCTGCTTATTCAGGACCCATGGAAGCCCTGCAGGAGGCTTAACATAGTTCTAGAAGTCTTATTAACAAAAATAAAAGCCTAGGAACAATGTAAATGTCCTTATAACAACACGAGTGACTCACAAAATTATGCAAACTGAAAGAAAGTAGATATCACAGAAATACATACTGTGAATATATTCATTTAGAAGTCTAAGAACTGGGGGAACTAATCCACACAACTGTTAGGAAAAGATGGTCTGCAAAAGACACAAGGAACCTTCGGTGATGAAGGGGTGATGAAGAATGGGCATACAGATGAATGAGCCTGTCCGCACTGGTGGAACTGAACAGAAAAGAACTGTGGATTTAACATTCAATGGATTAGTTGTGTGTGCATGTTGCACATGTGGAGGTCAGAAGACTTTTCAAATGAGTAAGTTCTCTTCTTCCACAGTGTGGGGCCTGAGGATCAAACTCTAGTCCTTAGGGTGGAGGCAAACACCTTGATCATGGAGCTGTCTTGCAGATCCTTAGCTGTGCAATTTATTGTGTGATCAGTGTACCTAAGTTCAAAAGTTCTCATCAGAGCAATTGACACATTCCAGAATCTGGAAGCTATAGCTTGTGTCTATTGCCTGTAATATGAGTTAGATAGCCACGTCTAAATTGAAATGCAAAGTATTGACTCCTCACGATATATATTTGGAGAACTGAGAAGTTATACTTTAGCATTTGTGTATTAACAGACCTGAGGTATGATGGCTCAAACATAGTGTGCCTGAGGTAGATCCCCTGGCTCTTTCCAGCCGAATCACATAGCTGTGCACCAAACAATCTGCTTTTAAGAACTCTGCTGGTCTCAGGAATACGTTTCCTAAAATCTTTTTCCTTAAAAAAAATGTGTTCCGGTCGTAGGATGTCCTGAAAATACATTCTGGGTTTTTTATGCATTTCCTTTTGAAAGAGGGGGGTAGAACACTGATTCTGGCAAGCAAGTTCCTAGCAACCATCCTGGCAAGATTGAAGAATAGTCTAGACTCTTAAACCCTTGTCTTTCTTCTCTACAGTTCTTTTTTCAATAGTGAAGTTGTAGGATGCATCTTAGCTGAGTGCTCCTGGCTCTGAAGTCAGGTATATTTGGGTTTGACTATCACATTGAGTACATTTCTATTACCTCAATGTCTATTTTTATTTATTTGTGTGTGATAATAAAAAGCACATTAGAAGTTTTGTGTTTATAAATTAAGTAGTTCAACAAGAGGAACTGCTTGGCAGCCAGAAGCACAGTTATTATCACAACGCTATGTTGTTATTGCTTATTTTCTTGTCTATTTCCCACACTAGATTATTAGTTTGGCCATAATGTCTGTATTTCTGAACTAGAAGCAGCATAGTTTATAAATAGCTTTTTTTTTTTTTTTTTTTACTTTTGTGATCCTTTTTCAGTGTTAATACAATAAAAACATATGATAATTTAAGACAGAATCATTTAGTGATTGAGTCTTGGTCTTAGTAACATTTTGGCTTTTCTTGGCTTTAACTAATGATAACATGCTCCTTGTCTGGGTAGTAGAGCATGTAATCATTGGAGAGAAAGAAAAAAAATAGCCTTTTTTTTTTCATTTAAGATTTTAAAGTCATTTTGCATACCAACTACAGATCTCCCTCTCATCCCTCTTGCCACTCCCCCAAAGTCTTGGCCATCACCTCCTCTGAAAAGGTAAGGTCTCCCATGGGGAGTCAGCAAAGTCTGGTACATTCAGTTGAGGCAGGTCTAGTCCCTTCACCTCCGCATCAAGGTCATGCAAGGTGCTCCTCCATAGGTAATGGGCTCCAAAAAGCAGCTCATGTACCAGGGATAGATCCTGATCCCACTGCCAGGGGCCCCTTAAACAGACCAAGATACGCAACTGTCTCCCATGTGCAGAGGCCTACTCCAGTCCCACGCAGGCTCTGCAGCTGTGGGTCTAAAGCTCATGAGTTCCACTAGCTTGGCTCAGCTGTCTCTGTAGATTTCCCCAGCATGATCTTGAACCCCATCCCCACCCCTTGCTCAAATAATCCCTCTTCTTCTCTTCAATTGTACTCCTGGAGCTTGGCCTTATGCTTGGTTGTGGATCTCTGCATCTGCTTCCATTAGTTACTTGATGAAGGCTCTATGATGACAGTTAGGGTAGTTCCAATATGGTTACCACAGTAGGATAGCCTAGGTACTCTTTCCACTATTGCTGGTAGTCTAAACTGGGGTGATCCTTGTAGATTCCTGGGAACTTCCCTAGCACCGAGTTTCCCTATAGTGTTTCCCTCTGTCAGATGGATCTTTCATTGCTTCCCACCGAGTCCCTGTTCCAGTGTGACCATCTCATCCCCTTATGTTTTCACACCTCCCCATACCCCCCTTCTCTTCCTCTCCTCATTGCCCTGAGTTTACTTAGGAGATCTCATCTATTTTCTCTTCCCAGGGAGACCCCATGTGTCCCTCTCGGGGTCCTCTTTGTTAGCTAACTTCTCTGGAGCTGTAGTCTTAAGCCAGTCAACTTTTGTCATTGGCTTTCTGTTTGGGAACTCAGTCCTTTGGTCACATTTTAAGACCTCAGTTTCAAAGCTGAAGACTTAGATTTGGACATCATGTGTTGTCTGTAGCACTCAACCTAAGCCACACTACCTTAAATTAATGTAGGTGCTTTCCCTGTTATTGAGATTACAAATACTTTAGATACGACATTTTTCAGTCTTGTTCCAATATCCAACTCTAGCTGTGGCTGTGTGTAGGTAGGATAGCAAACAAGCTATCTGTTGAATTAATAAGTGATAAAAACTATCATGCAGTTGCAATTGCTCTGTAATCAGGGGGTACTGTATGGTAATAGACAAGGACTGTCAGAGCTAGAAAAGATGTGAAGGCTGTCTGGGTCAAATGCCTTAAGTTTTCATGGGAAACAGAAACCACGGTAAGTTTTTAAATAGAGAGAATCTCAAGACTGTCATAGCTGTGAAAGATGAGCTTAGAAATCCAACAGGGAGAACTAACTAAAGCAACAAAGAAAATAAGAAGTGCCCTTCCTTAGGCTAAGGGAAGAGAGCGGCGACAGCTTGGAAGCCAAGCTTACTTCATGTTTGTGACATAAAGGAGACCGACCATTGCCTGAAACACACAACGATCTGGCAAACCAACCAATTACTCCCTATGAAAGCACCCCCCAACACACACACAGACACACATACCACACATACACACAAATACACACATACCACATGCACACACCACAGACACACCCACCACAGTCACATGCAAACATACAACCCCACACCACACACCCCCACACCAAAGACACACACACTGCACACACAGACACACACACCACACACCTACACACTCACACACAACATACATACACACACACCACAAATACTCACACACTCACCACACACACACACAAACACATCACACACACACCACAACACACCACACACACATACACACCACACATACAAACATGAACACACCCTCCACACACACCAACACATACCACACACACACATATACACACACAATACACATAGATACATATCACACACACCACACACAATAAACACATACATAGACACCCTCCATCCATATACACACCACACACACACCCACAAACCACAGACACACATACACACCACACACACCACACATACACATACACCACACACACACACAGACACACACACACACACCACAGACACACACACACACAGACACACACACCACAGACACACACACAGAGGCAAGCATGTACCCAGAGGCATTTTCACACACGCTCCCCTCTCTCTTCTTGAGACTTTCTCATGCTGCTCTAGAAAGCAGTGGAACTTCTTTGTGGTCCTATAAAAAAGGGTGGGGGGTTAGAAGAGCAAACGGCTTTGGACCTTTGTGGGCTCCTAAAACTAAGAGACTAAAGCTAGAAGGACACAACCACTTCTGCGGTAAAATTTTTGAGGAAAACACAAATGCCCATGAACACAATCAAAGATCCGTCTTAGAATATTAGTGACTTTAAATTTCAGGGGTTCCACTGTTTTTAATCCTAAGTATGTGAATCTCTTTTTGCAGCATCCATTGGAATTTGTCTAGGCATCCACAGGAGTCCACCTATTTCGGGGAGTTCAAGGGGAAGTTAAGTCTCTCTAGTGAAGGGTTGGTGGCTGTTTGGCACTAATGGCATTTACTTGCCTCTGCTGAGTAGTCCACATACCTCTCTAAGAAGATCCCATCAATGGTGAGTAACAGAGGGACATACAGGTAAAACATCAAAGATGTGTATACCCATGGGAAGGTGGCCTGCAGGTCAGTACCTGTTCTGGAGAGGCATGCTATATTAGGGTTAGAAGACCCGGTCCCTGGCATTCTCATTCTCTGGCTGTGTGATTTTTGGACAGAATCTTAATTAAGAAGATTGACCAAGAGAAATACAAAGTGTGCACCCATGTGCTTGGCTCAGTGCAGAATTACTTGACTTAAATTTTAAAGTATCCAGGTATCCAGGGGGATAAAAATCTAGAACTATGCTTGGCGTCTTGTCAAGAATTCCAGACAACCATTGGCAAACTCTGACACAGAGCTATTTAAGTCTGTGTGCACTCTGTGGAGTTCATCTGTGCACAGCTACTAACAGAGCCCCTCACAAGGTGCCTCACAAGGTGACTCCATGTCCAAGACAAGCCTGGTCACATCTTACATTAGAGGACCAGAAACAGACAGCTATGGTGTCCCGCCACTCTCTGCAACTCAAACAGATTGATTCCATTTCAAACATTACAGTTTATCTTGAATTTCCCAATCCCTGAGAGACAAATTCCAGTGGTTAGAATTTTATAAATGCAGCTGTAGCAGTCATAAACTGTGACTGGCACTTTAAAAGGCCTGCAAACCATTTCCAAGCATAGCAGAATATTTGACTGTTTGGTACTTCCCTGCTGGGTTTTCACATGCACAAGAACATGCGTGCACATGCACACGTGATCAGGCACTGTCTCGTGCTGGTTCATGTCAATCGGAGCTTTTGTACTTTTGGGAAGGAGACAAGACTTGGGTGGTGACAGAGCCCATGAGAAAAGACAGGATTTTAGAAAGGAAGGGTGACCCTGTTTCATCTTTTCCACTGCTAGGGTGTGACTGCCTGTTTTTAGTGGGGGTGGGGCAAGTGTGGAACCTGGCATACCTGTTTAAAAATATTTTGTGAGCTCCCTGGCATAAACACAGCCACTCGGGCACAGCGTGGATGGCACTATTTGGGGATGGAAAGTGCTCGGCACCACTGTCGCCATGGCATCCAGCACATCCTTGGTGCCCTAGGCCTAAGAAGTCTGAGTGGGGGCAGCCTGAATGTTGCCTTCTACGGACTGAGTAGCAGCAGTGAGAGCTCTCACCTAAGAGTTTGTGGGCCAGAGAGAAGCCCTATCAGGAGCAGAGGAAAAGAGAGGACTGGGCATGATTTCTTCAATACTCAGGCGCAGTTGGCTTTGGGAACAGCTGAGCAGGGTCTAGGTTCCACCTAGGAACATGGTTTTCCCTTTCTAGGTGTATACTTTGATTTGGTTCTTCCCAAGTCTAAATTCCTACACTGGTTACTTCATTTGAAAGTAAACGTTGTTAAGAGCTTGTATCTGAGTTCTATGGCTAATCTCTTGACACGAAAAGAAAAGATTGCTTCCATGTTCTGTGCTGTGCAGGGCAGGTCCGACTCAGATGGCATTTTGTCACTCACTAGCTGAGTGACTTGCTCCTCAACTTTACGTGTGTAGAGGGGGCACAGAAACCTTCCTGTCACCTTAAGAGCGTGGACGGCACACAGTGGAGCGCATCAACTCGTATTGCTGAACCAACTGGGTATTCTAATAGGGAACGCCATCAACTCGGGTCTAAACACGAGACTTAATAAAAAAAAAAAAACCAAATAAAAATACCAAGAAGTGCCCACAAGTCCTGTTAAAAGGATGGAAAGCAAGTTCTCCTGAAGGTATCTGTTGTCATAAATTTAAGAAAAATCTGAAAATATCATGTTTCATAGCGGCCAAGCTCCCTCATGCTCCCCATTCCAGTCTGTACCCTCTCTTGTTTCACTTCTGACAGGAATCTGAAGAAAGTCCAAAGGTCTTCTCTACCTTTGCTGCTCAAAAAATTCCAACCTAATTAATGACTTTTGCTTAATTTTAATTAAGCTAAATATAACTTTTTCATTTCTAATCAGCCCCCAGAGAAAGCTATTCCTTAACTAAATTTTCTGTCTTTCCCAGAACTGTCATCTTTTCCGCAGATGTGGGGCTTCTAACACTGTATTTTCTGTCATGTTGAAAAAAATTACATTTTTTTCATGTTATATATTTTGGTTGTATTCTTTTCTTTCCCTTAACTATTCCCTGATCCTTCCTATCTTTCTACCCACCCAACTTCAAGAATACACACACTCAAAAAAAGAAACTAAAAAAAAAAAAAATTAAGACAAAAAAAATAAAAATAAAACTATGCAAAGAAAAACATGGAATCCTGTTCGTATTGGCTAACTACTGGATACACGAAGCAGTTTTTATTATACCCAATAACACTCCTTTGGGGAAAATTGATTTTCCTTCCTTGTGGTGGAATTATGTTGTTACATTGTAAACATCTGTCCCTCCTACTGGTTTAGTAAAAAGTTGATTGGCCAGAAGGCAGACAGGAAGTATTGGGTGGGTCTTCCAGGCCAAGAAAAGTCTGGGACCAGGAAACAGGAAGAGCAGAGCTGGCCGCAGAGAGAGATGCCAGCAGACATAGAGGGAAGAAGACAACCCCACTGCTCTGAGAAAAGGTACCAGGCCACGTGGAAATAGGTTAATACGAAAGAGCTAGCAAGCAACTGACCTAGAGCCATAGGTCAATCAGCATGGAATTAATATAATATAATGTGATTACCTGGGGTTAAGCGGCAGCAGGGCTGAGAGTGGGTCCAAACCTTTGGGATAGGCTGGAAAGTCCGGGCCAGAAACTTTCTGTTACACTTCTCAGAGTGCATCGCTGCAACTGTTTTCTCTGCTAAGGATGGGGATTTGTGTTTACGTCGCCTGTTCAGTGCTGGGATTTTTTCTGGTTTGAAACTTTGCTGGTTTTGAGCATGCTGTCACATTCTCTGTGAGTTCATATGTGTACCAACCCCAGGGAAGATGCTGTTTCCTTGGAGTGCGCCTTCCCTTTTCTCAGTTGTATTTAGATGCTTGGCATGAGGTGAAGTTGGTCAACTACCATGACTATACAGAGCTGCAATGCTTGATCTGACTGGAATTTAACACTTTTAATAAAACACACAGTGTCAGTGTTTGACTTAGGACACTTGATCTCCATGTCTGTAAGTTCAAATGAGTGATGTGGAGACTTATATTTAGGGCTGTCATCTAACTGATCTCACTCACCTTTAATCCCAGCACCTGGGAGGCAGAGGCAGCCCAGCCTGGTCTATAGAGTGAGTTCCATGATAGCCAGGGCTACACAGAAAAATCCTGTCTACATAAAACAGGATAAACCACATTATTTTTTATATGATTTCATCTAGTCTTCCGTTCTTCACAAAAATTCCAACTTTAATAGTTTTTTCAAAGAAATACTTGTTATGGGTTTTATTTTAGCATTTTGTATTTTTAATGTTTATTTCTATTATTCCTATTTATTATTCTTGCAGCAATTTGGATTTTTGTTGTGGTTTTAAAGCATTTTAAATTAGATTAATAGTTAATCTCTTTTTCAGTGTTTCCTGTTTAACACTATTTACTTTAAAGAACATACAAATGCCCTTTGTTACACTGGCTATAACCTACCACTTCTGACATATGAAATTCTTCATGTCAGCACTTTATAAATGGCTTTTGACTATGGGTATTGCTTAAAAGAGGACCTTAGTATTTCCAAGTGGGTCATCTTGGAGGTGACAGCTATCCATTGTTAGTAATTACTAACAGTATTAAATAAGTTCTGATCTTTATGTAATTTTTTTTGTTTTATGCTGGTAAAATACTATCTTCGTAGTTCAGCAAATGGTCAATTTTTATGAATATGAAAAACACTTATAATAATAATCTTATTAGTTAAATTATTAGGCTCTTGTTTGCTTTTGGCCGCTTAAAATGTCATTAAGTGAAATGAATTAAAATCCTTCACTGTCTTTGTTTCTGTGTTCAGAATCTGTTAATTAGGAGTTTACATAAATGATAGTTTTATTTTCTTTCTTAATTATGTTGTCAGTTTAAACAACTCCTCTTTGATACTTTAATGTACTTTTCACCATGAATTCTGTTTTTTATAATAACATTAATATATCTGCCATTTTAACATTCACTTTTCATTAATACATTTTTAGTCCCAGGTTTATGATAGGATTATGTATTCCAATTCCCTTTCCTTTGATAAATGACATTTTTCAGTTGTGTCTCCAAATGCCTTCCTGTTTATGACAAGAGGCAGAGTGGTGTGTCAGGTAGGATCTGGTATGGAGCCCTCACTCTGTCTGCTGTTTGATATTGATAATTTTCATTAATTTCCTGGTCCCAGCTTGTTCATCAACAAAATAATAATGACTATAATGATATTTCATTTGCAGAATTCATTGATTTGCTTTGGGGATCTTGAGAAGATTATTACATGTGAAATATCCAAAAGTACTGGAAAAGAGTGAGCCAAGCCATGATGGCTATGTCGTTATGACACTCTCCCTCACTCTTGCTTGTTCAGTCAGTCTTTATTTCTATACCCTTTCATCTAGATTTTTGGAAATGGCGCATCATTTTTTTATTCTATGAATTACCTGTGTACATGGGATACATATCTTTTCTTTTATTGTAAATAGCCTTATCGTTCAGTATTTTTAGATTATGGTTTCTGCTCTGTGTTCCCCTCCTGGTTCCTCTCTGCCTCTCCTCCCATCTAGATCTACACCTTTCTGTCTTTTGTTAGAAAATTAACAGGCATTTAAGGAATGATAATAAGATATAAAAAAAAAATAGAACAAAACCAAAAAGTTGCAATAGGACAAAACAAACCAACAAAGCAAAGAGGCCTGGAAACAGAGCAATAATCAGATATAGATGCAAAGACATGCCCCTGTGCACACTCAGGAGTTCCATAAAAACACAAAACCTGAAGCCACAATACATACTCCAAACCTGCTGGTCAAAATTAATGAATGAATGAGTTAATTAAAATGCAATTTTCGTTTTGTTTTTTTAAGAAAAATGTTCAAAAATAGATTTAAATGATCCAACATTTTAAAACAATGAACTTTAAAAGACTCCATTTAATTCATTTTCTGTTGGTCATTTGCTGTAATATGGAACCTACCTGTAAGAGTAGTTTGTTTCCCTGATAAGATTCTTTTAGAGAAAACTAATTTTTCATTTGCAAGTGGATATCATTAGTTGGAGATAGCTTCTGGGTTAAGGATGGGGACATGTGATTTCTCCTTTCAACTCTAGACCACCATCTGGTACAGACCCATACAGGCCCTGTGCCAGTGGTCTCTGTCTCTGTTAGCTCATATGTGCATCAGTGAATACAGAAAAATGCCCCCAGGACAGATTTTAGTGTTACAGTCCTTTTGTAGACCAATCATGTTTGGTTTTTCTATAGATCCCTGGGCTATCTAGTCTCAACTTGGTCACTCAGGTAGTGTGATTCCACGGAGCTGCCCTTAAATCAAATCAGATATTGGTTGATTACTCCCATAAGCTTTGTGCTACCATTGCACTAGCATATGTAGCAGCCAGGTAACCACTGTAGATTAGAGGGTTAGTGGCTGTGTTTATGTTTCTCCTTTGGCAGTGCACAGAGTACCTTCTGCTACCAAGAGTACTGCCCTGTAGGGGCGAAGGTCTAGGCAGGTATCAGTTCTTGATTTCTCTGTGTTCAATAAGTTCTTGTTATTTTCAGCAATAGGGCCGTGCTGTCAGTGTTTTGAGAGCAACTGATAACCTACAACAGCTGGGGTTGTTTGGAGGGTCACACGGGACCCCATTTGGCCAACATCTCAATTAGATGTAATCCATTCCTGTTATTGAAGTTTTATTTGGTGATAAGAGATGAGCAATTGGGGGCTCTGTCTCCCCCACTGTTTTGTTCACTTAGATCATCTTCATATATGTATATAATTTAGGAGGCTTCTTCTGTACTGGGTTACCACATGACTCCTCAAGTGACCCTTAGTTTTAGCTGCCCATTCTAATATTACCTACCTCTCGCCATTTGATCCTCCCATTCCAGTCTCTTCATCATCCACCCATAGTGATCTACTCTATTTCTCCTTTCTAGGTAGATGTGTCTCTCATCTCTTGCCTCTTACTCTATGTTGACCTCTGTAGTTCTGTGGATTTAAGCTTATCTTTCACTTAACAGCTAACACACATGTATAAGCAAATACATACCATGTTTATCTTTTGGGTATAAGCTATCCCACTCAGGATGAGTTTTCCTAGTTCCACCCATTTTGTGATTTCATTTTTACCAGTTAGGTAATATTTCATTGTATAAATGTACCACATTTTCTTAATCCTTTCATCTGTTGTCAAGACATTTAGGCTATTTCGGTTTTTGAATATTATGAATGAAGCAGCAATGATTTTGATTGGGTACATGTCTCTGTGATAGAGTGGCACATTATGTATGCCCAAGAATGGATAGCTAAATCTTGAGGTAGATCAGATTCTATTTTTTGGAGGAACTGCCTTACTGATTTTCATAATGGCTTCATGAGTTTTCACTCCCACCAGCAATGGGAGAGTGTTCCCCTTGCTCCACTTCCTAGCTAGGCCAGCACTGTCCTTTGTTTAATTGATCTTAGCCATTTTGACTGGTGTAAGAGAAAATCTCAAAGTGGTTTTAATTTGCATTTTCCTGATAGCTAAGGATGTTGAACATTTCTTTAAGTGCTTCTTGGACATTCGAGTTTCCTCTTTTGAGAATACTCTGTTTATATCTGTACCCCATTTTAAAACTGGATTATTTGCTTTTTTTGGTGTCTAGATTTTGAGTTCTTTATATATTTTGGTTATGGTCTTTCTATTAGATGTGTATCTGGTAAAAAAAATAAAAAAATAAAAAAAACTGTACCCCAACTGTATGTTGCTACTTTGTCCCATTGCTCTATTCCATTGCGGTACGACACTTTGGAAAGTTGATTTTAGTGCCTGGACTGTGAGTGTTCTGTCCAGAAAGTCTTTTTTTTTTTGTGCTGGTGAGTTCAAGGCTATACCTCACTTACTCTTTTATCAGATTCAGTGTATCTGGTCTTATGTTGAGGTCTTTGACCTGTTTCAAATTGAGTTTTGTGCAGGATGATAAGTAAGCATCTATCTAGATTCTTGGACATGAAGCCGTTCAGTTTTATGAGCATTTTTAGTTGAAGACACTGTATTTTTTTTCCAGTATAGAACAAACGGGTGCCACTTGCCTGAGAGTCTTCTTGAAAGAGAGGTTTGTTATATTTAGCCCCTAGTGGTGGCATACTGAGCAGTAGCAGGGTCCTGCTCATCTTCTTTACATCTGAGATTCTTTCATCTTCCCAAAGATATAAGGCTTTGTTTTAAATGTTTTAAAAATCCTCTGTTGATGCTGTATTTTTTTTTCATGAATTTGTTTAAAATAAAAACATTTTAAATTTGTGTGTGCTTGAACTCAGGTCATCAGCCTTGGCAGCAAGAGTTGTTACCCACTGAACCATCTTGTCAGCCATTTCCTGAGTTTATAAAGCCTGTATTTGTTGAATCCATGCTTCCTATTTGTGGTATGGATTCCATGTTTTTTTTTTCCTTCTTCTAAGTTTTTTGCTTTCCAGGGTTACCTGTTTATAATAGGTGAATTTATAAGGAATAAAAGGGATGTGGCATTCTTGTAACCATTACTCCCATGTATTTGGTGCCTACAATGAGAAATACAAACGCGAGTATAGATATCAGCTGGCTTGGAGGCCTGGCTCTACCAGGATGCATGTTTGAGCTTATCTGTTCCTAAGGATGAGGGTGAAGGCCATATGCTGTGTGGGGATTCTCCAATTGCTTTTAACTTCATAACAATTCTACTTTTGGTGGGGATAGACCTTTGGTTGCTAGAGGGCAACCATCATAGATCATAAGAATTAATATAAAAATAAAATCACTAATTCCACAGTCATTTCATGCAAGGCAACATTTTAAGAGCATCATATTTTATTTATGGTTTGTTCTTTGTTCACAATTTTTTGAACATCTAACCCCTATTTACTGTTTCTATAAGTTTTGGTTTACTTTTGTTAATAAATGAACACAATTTATTTTGTTTGCTGTATTTTCTTTGCATCTGTGAGTAAGTTGGATGATGAAGTCACAGACATTTGTCGAGATACAGTAAACCTTTATGTTACAGTCTATACACATAGTGCTTTAGAGCCAAACTCTATATGACAGAAGAGAGGGACGTAGGCGAGAGATGGAGAAGGGGTTGAGGAGCTGGTGAAGGCTCATTGAATAAGGAGAACGTGGGAAAATAAGTGAAGGTAAAATCTGCTTATGGGAAACTTAGCTGCATCTAGTTCCGTTTTGGTTTTTGACCTTCCTTAAAAAATTCAAGAGCTCTGTAAACCAGATTAATTGAGCAGGCTTCAACATCCAAGGAGCCCTGGCTGGGGTCACCTTACAGATAAGAGCCAAGCGAACAGGAAGAATATTAATTTTGGTTTTCAAGGAAGTGAATTTTCCTAAGTTTATTGAATAACTACCAAGTTCCCTGTTGTATGCATTGTTTCTGCAAGCTGAATAAAATAATATCTTCCTTTCTGGATGTGCAGAAATTTAATGAACAAGATTTATTCAGGTGCTAGAAACAATCATTTAAATACTGGAATTGGATGTAAATGTCAAATAGTCTCTTACCCTGAGCATGTGGATAAGCCTTGGAAGGACAGGGAAGCTCTCGGTGTTGGGGTTCAAGTTACTAATTTATAAGAGGTTGCATTCCAGGAAAGCGAAGCCCACACTCTAAAAAGCAATTTCTACTTTTGAAAATATCATTTGTTTCGCAAAGGACACACAGTCCTAATTTCCCGAATTTTTCAAATTTTTTTCCTGGAAAAGAAACAGCAAGAGAAAGGATGGGGTCTGGACAGCTCTGGGACTCTGGCCTCGACACTGTTTTATCTTCAGTAATTTGCTAGTTTTTTTTTTTAATGTAGCACTTGAATCAGGCTGCAAGTATAGCCCCTAAATGTTCTGAGCTCTTTCTACTGTATGCTTTGATGTAGGTTTGACCTCAGAACACAAAGGCCATCAGAGTAAAGAGAGTACTGAATTTCATGGTCTGTTCTATGTGATCATGGGAGGGTGTGGGATGAGATTAGCAGAGGTAGACTTCACTGGGGCCCGAGTAAGCTCATGAATGTTTATTTTGGGTTCCAGTAACATATGACCTTTCTTAGACTTCCTGTTCTCTTCTGCTTATTCCGCCCTCCTATTTGCATCCCATATTTAAGCATTGTTTATATATGACAACATACGACCTGCTTTATGATTCTTTACTCAATGGTGCTTCGGGAAGTCCCAGGTTGACAAGGGTGTCCTAAGTCCTAAGCTTGGAACAGGACTTTAAACTTATCATCTGAAGTCCTGCCACTTTCCCACCATTCTGTTTGCATCTTCAGTTTGCATGGTTTGTCTAATGCAGCTCTGTCAGCTGTGGCATAAAGAATCACCCAAGCATAATTAAATTTTTTCTCAATGTCGCTTGTACTGACAGCAAATCTCTCAAAAAGGAAGTGCTTTAAATTGGGGTGATTTCAGAGATGATAGGTAGTATCAGATTGGGGAAGTGTGAGAACTACCTAACACCCCCTGCAAAGGACAAGAGACCTCAGGCTGTCTCTCACCCTCAAAGCCTCCCCTTTGCAGATGGAGGCAGATGCAAATTTGGACATCCTGGAGGTGGGGAGGTACAGGCTGGACAATCTCAGGAAATGTCTACCATCGGTTGTGTACATGTTCTTTTACTTCCTAGACATCATATTAGTCTTGTCACATGTATTGACCGTATCTTCCATACAGAGAAACTGGCTCACGACTAGGGTAACAATGCAATTCTTCTGGCCACTGTCTGCTGAGAGAGAGAGTGGTGGAAGAGAGGCCGTATCAAGGTGAAACGGAGACTTGATTTATACTATACTGGCTGCTGCTTCATTTGTCATGGAAGCCTACAAGTCTCTGTGCAGTACAACTCGACCCCCCTTAACCTTTTACTTGCCTTCCTAGGAGGAGTTGCCTGAGAGAGACAAATTCCATAGCAAACACTGATGTGATTTCTAATTGAGGCAAAGGACTGGGGAGTTACAGACTTGGTGGCATACTCTTTCATTGTCTGCATTCAGAGTAACTTATCAGACAGACATTTAGGGAACGTCTTTGCTGTTCTGACTGTCGGGGATCTAGAAGGAAATAAGAGAGCCAGTGCTCTTGATGAGCCTTTGAATTCATGAATTAGTGATTCCTATTTAATCAGTACCCATTCTTTAAACCTGCTAGGCTCTCTCACCTTTCCCTCTGGGAAGCCTCACCAAGTATGGGTGGACTTTTCTCAATGCTTTGCATTAGGGAAGACCTGCTTCCTATGTCAGGCTCCTAGTTTCTCCTGATGAAAGAGCAGTGGCCTGTTTTCAGGTCAGAATGCCCACTGAGCCAAGCAGAGAGTGAGGATCCAGATATTGTCTATGGGAAGAATCTCAAGGCTTATGTCTGTTCCCTATTTTTCATTCAGTGCCCTTCTCATGTTGGGGCACATAGCTCTTAAGAGGAAAATGTCTGATGAGGGAAGAAGTGGAGTCAGCAAATGGCATTTGGCCAGGGTCCAAGTCTGTATCTGATTTGCACTGGGCATCAATCACCTGATTTCTCTTATATATCACAGGGGATGGAGAAGGCAGAGCTGCAGCCACCCATAGCTTACTAAATCATTGCTTTTCTGTGCAGATTGACCTGGCAAACATTTACAGAAGACTAGTTTTGTGAGAGGCTTCCTTCAGGAGGCTTCAGTGTGTATCTCACTAATGTCCAGTGAAGTGCTTCCCCACAAAACAGTCTGCTTGGTTGGTAGCAACCCCTCCTGTTCTCCTGACATCGTTTTGTGTCTTGGGCATTGAGTTTATGCTCATGTCTTGGAAGAATCTATTATTACACCCCTGGAAAGACTACTTTAGTTCCACTTCCCTTTGCTGAGGTGGATTTCTAGCGGCCATCAGATTGTCACTTCCTGTGACTCTCCTATGCACGGAGTGGCTGTTGATCTTCAGGTCCTGTCTTCTCCCGTTGGTGAGTTCAGAGTGTGAACCCTCACAGTGTCTAACACTGGCCTCAACTCTTCGGAAACTCAGTAAGTGAGCATCACACTGAGCATCCTTTTTTTCTCTTAAAGACAGTCTACTGGAGCTTCAGAGATGGCTCAATAACCATGAGTCCTTTTGCACTTGCACCAGCATCCACAAAATGGTCCACAACCATCTAGAACTCCAAGTACAGGCTTCGCAGCACTCTCCTTTGACCTCTAAAAGCACTAGGCGCACACACAGTACATCTACATACGTGCAGACCGAAGACTCATTCACAGAAAAATAAATCTAAAAAATAAAAGAGCAAACCAGATAAACAGTCTGCAATAGTACAATGCAAATATTTTTACCTCAGTCTTCTTGTAAACTTTTAAAATATTGTGGAAATTTTGAGTTTTTGTTTTTAATCATGACATTACTTTACAGTTTGAAATTTCCTTAAATCTGAGTTATTGAAGATGATTCTCTTACATTCTTTGATATTTAGAATGCAACTATATTTTGTCTAGTTTAAGCAGATAAAAGAACCACTGCCTTATACATATTTGTAATTGGGAAAAAGTGGGGATTTAGTAACGTTTAATCATAGGCAAGTTTCTTTGTTACTTCACTAAAACTCCACGAGACAAAGCCACTTAAAGATCAGTTGCATTGAGGTACCCAGAACCAGACAGACTCATGAACATTTCCTATTCAGTTATATTACAATTCATGAGTTCATTTCCCTTGTATATGGGTATTTTTCCACAATACTGTTATAAAACTTGAATTGGTCATTTGGAAGATATTACTTCACTACCTCACTCATGCCAGGCTTTCATATTTGCACTATTTATTTAAAAAATTCAAATGATCTCTATTTCAATATAATCACCAGCCATGTTAGAAAAGTTTTACATGTTTGAAAGCTATTCAATTTTTAAAAGGTATTAAGTACTCACATTCTTGGTTCATTGTGGAAAAAATATCTACAGGTGGGTTATTTTTTGTCGGCACCACCAGCTCCCCAAATAAACACACAGAAACTTATTATTTATTGTAAATGCTTGGCTGATAGCTTAGTCTTCTTACTAACTAGCTAGCTCTTATGTTTTAAAATAACCCATATTTCTTATTTAAGTTCTACCCTGTGGTGGTACATTTTTTTTCAAACTGGCAAGTTAACACCCTTCTTCTTCTGCAGCTAACTGTTGACTCCATCCTCCTCCTTCCCTGAATTCTCTCAGTTTGACTCTTGTGCCTAACCTATTTCTGCCGAGCATTGGCCAGTCAGCTCTTTATTAGCAGTGAGAACAAAGCATCTTCATGGTGTACAAAAGGATAATTACACAGCAAATATAAGAACCGAGCACTCAAGTTTATTTATTCTTTATTGAAAATGATTTTTATTATGCATACAATATATTCTTATTATGGTGTTCCCTCCCTCAACCTCTCCCAGATCCTTCTCATCCCTCCAATCTATGTCCTTTCTTTCATTTATTAGAATACAAATGGGCTTCTAAAAGTAATCTTAATAATAAGATAAAAACAAACCAAAACATTGCAAAATAAACATCAGAAAGAAAAGCCAAAGAAAAAGTACAAAAAACATACAGATGCAAAGACACACACATTTTTTTTCACACAGAAAGCCCATAAAAACAAAATCAGAAAATAAACCCTTAAAAAACAAAATTCAAAGCCAGCAATTATATATAAGCAAAAGATCTGTAAGGACAGGAAACAAAACAAGCAAATAAAAAAAGCCCAGACAAAGCACTGTGAGCCAAAACCAACCAGGCCAACAAAACAACAAAACCAAGTCCTTCGCTGGGTTTGTTTTGTGTTGTTCATATGCTGCTGGATGTGGAGCCTGCCCTGACGTGTGGTGTGTATATTCAGTAGGACTCCGCTGGAGAAAACTAATTTTTCTTTTTATAGCAGTTATAAATTGGAGATGCTTCTGGGTTAGAACCCCAGCTCTAGAACCCCAGCTCTAGAACTCCAGCTGGCTTAGACCCGTGCAGGCCTGGCATATGCTGCCTCAGTCTCTGTGAGTTCATATGCACATCAGTTCTGATTCCCTGATAATGTCTGGTTAAACTAATCTATCAGTATAGCAGAATGTAGTTAGGATTTGCTTTATTGCTATATTCCTTTAGCAGAACAGTAACATTTGGTTTTCCAAAGGTCTTTGAATTGTGTAGTCTAAGGTTCTTGTCCATCCAGGCACTGTTAGGCATGGGTTCCATCTCATGTAGTGGGATTTAAGTCCATTCAGATGTTGGTCATAACCACAGCTTTTGTGCTACCATAGTACCAGCATATCTTGCATGCAGATCAGCATTGTAGATTTAAGAGTTTGTAGCTGGGTTGATGTTTGACTTTATCCTCTGGAAGTGTATAGAGTATATTCTAGTACCAGGAACACTAGTCAGTAGGGGTGAAGGCTACAACTCGGCACCAGTTTGACTTATCTGTGTTCAGTGAGTTATGAAGGTGTGGTCTTCAGCAGTTATGTAGGTGTGGCTGTCAGTGTGTGGAGAACAACCAATAGTGTTTGCAACAGCTGAGGTTATTCAGAGGTTTACATGAGACACCATCGGCCAGAAACTCAATTAAATGTAACCTATTTCCAATAGTGAAGCTTTATCTGGTGATAAGAGATGTTCAGTTGGGGCTCTGTGTCCCTCCTTATTTGGCTTTATCACTTCATATATGTGTAAAATTTAGGAGGCTTCTACTGTATTAGGTTCCCGTGTGACCCCCTCAAATAACCTCTAATTTTACTTGTCCTCTTCCTGCCTCACCTTCCTCTTCCCTTTTTCCCCATTTGATCCTCCCATCCCACCCCCCCATCCAACTATAATTGTCTATTCTATTTATATTTCCTAGGGATACCCTTCATTTCTCTCTAGTCCCTTACTCTATATGTAACATCTATGGGATTATGAGTTTTAGCTTGATAGCATCTACATATAAGCAAATATATACCATATTTGTCTTTTTAGGGTCTTAGTTACCTCACTCACAAGTTTTTTCTAGCTCCATTTACTACCTAAAATTTTTTTAATTTTATTTTTTAAATATCTGAATAATATTCCATTGTTTAAATATTTTACACTTTCTTGATTCATCTGTTGGTAGATAACTAAGTTGTTTCCAATTCCTGGCTGTTACGCATAGAGCAATGATGAACATGGTAAGCAAGTTTCTCTGTATTAGGATGCAAATTCCTTTAGGTGTATACACAAGAGTGAATCTTGAGGTAGATCTATTCCCAGTTCCCTCAGGAATACAGCTTTTCATATTGTCTGAACAAGCTTTCAGTACTGCCCAAACCACACACATTTAAATGAGCAATTGTTGTTTATTTTTCCATATTAATGTGATGTTTTATGAATATAAGTCCAGGGTCCTAATTGCTCCCTTAGGAGAGAGGGTGAGAAGGCTTAGTGTCAATGGCTTAGACACCAGGAGTCAGGTGAAAAGCAAATGGCAGACTCATTTATTCAGCAATGGGGAGAACCTTATATACCTTCCTCCCAGTACCCAGGGTGCATCCTGATCCAATGTATTGAATGGTCACCCCTCATTGGCTGGGCATGATCAGGACTTCTGACAGTGGCTGTTGCTAGGCCCTCAGGTAGTCTCCAGGTTGATGGTTCATAAGGAAGTACATGATGTGCATTCCTTGGCAACTTGTTTGAACCAATTTCTTCAACCCTTTGTGTCTGTCATCCTATAGTAGGTCACTTGTATGTGCCTGTTGTCCTATAGTAGGTCACTTGTATATCACTTATACTTAAAAATTATTATCTTTTAGTATACTTATGTATATTTTCTATAGTTTTTATTTTATTATGAAATATAAAAACATAAATACTCAAAGCTCCAAATTTCATTAAAAATATAATAGCTACTTTATTTAAGGGCATTCTAAAGAGATCTGTTTTCACTTTTCCTCCTTGTGATTAGACAGCCCAGGTTGGTTTTGCTACCTGAGTATACACTGAGGCTCCAGCAATTTGATCTGATATTTCTTTTACAGATCAATGTAAGTGGAAACATATAAAAAATAGATCAAATCTTAGCATCTTTGAGAAGTTGTTTTGACCAATTGAATTCCCTGATTTGGTCTCAGAAATCCCCTGGGCTCCTGGAACCACTTGTTGAGAAACACTGACCTACATAACTGGTTGCTGCTCCACTTCTTTCTGTGGTCATTTTAAAAGCCATTCTAGACCGACTTGCCCAAAGGGCCTATTTACATTAGATGTGAACTGAAGATCCACGGAGAGACAGGACCCCCGCTTCACTTCTCTAGCAGGCTCATTCTGTCTTTGGCTTAGACTTAATGACCTTTGGATCACCAGGGTTCACAGGACAAAGACTCATCATTAGTTCATGGGGTTTCTCAGCAGCGAGGTACAAAGGGGTAAGGAGGCTGAAGTGAAGGAAAACAAAAGAGGAAACAAAGCATGATAAAGTAAGGAGGACTAAAGAAGAGCATAGGAGAGGGAAAAGGGAGCAAAGCACCAGGGAGAGGAAGGAAAATCAGAGGAGACAGATCTCCAGGGCTGCAGGTATGATCATCTTCCGCAAAGGCCGTGAGACCGACCTGAGAGCAGCAGGAGCTACTCGGCTTCTCCTCTGCAATAGTTAATGTTTTCTCTGCGATTCCCATTTCTCCTGCAAAATGAGAGTCCTGGAAGTTAGTGAAATGGACTGGAGATAGATAAAAATACTAGAGTTCATTCCGGGTGTCTCAGGCCTGTAATCCCAGTTTCTGGGAAGACCCAAGACAGGAGGGTCCAAGGTCAAGCACGCCTAGTCTGCAGAGTGAGCACAAAGCAAGCCAGAGTAGCCTAGTAAAACTCTGTCTTAATGTTAAAAGCTTTAAAAAAGAGAGAACTGGAGATATAACTCGGTGGTTGAGCACTTGCAGGATGTAGATTCAATCCCTAGTATTATGAAAAACAAAACAAAATTAAAACCATCTACAGATGGGTTTCCAGACTCTCTACTACACTCTCAAAATTGTGCGTAAAATCTTGGGTGGCTGTGGTTTTTTTCTAGGGCAGGCAGTGGGTTGTTTTCATAGACACTCATAGGCCTTGTTACCATACATACTTGATGAAGAACCACGGGCCTAGATGCTTTAAAATATTTCATTGCTCCCAACCATTATGATTCTTGCATGGAAAGGAACCCAATAAACTTAACACTAGTTCCCAGCCTTAGCTTTTGACCTAAGCAAAATTCAAGATGAAGTCTTTTGCTTCTATAACATTTTTTCCCTTATGAGAAAAAAATGCTTTAGCAAATCTTTATAATTCACATAATCTTGAATTATCACAAATATAGTGCTGAGACATTGGG
Source organism: Phyllotis vaccarum (assembly GCA_033318265.1). NCBI lineage: Eukaryota > Metazoa > Chordata > Mammalia > Rodentia > Cricetidae > Phyllotis > Phyllotis vaccarum. Next base: position 191,165,341 of record JARWLC010000002.1, read on the forward strand.
GAACCAGAGTCTCCGGGGGTCTACAAAACATAGTTGTCTCCCATCATGGCAAAAAGTAAGGACTTTCTCTTGTGTGGCTGAGCTGAAGTTCCTCCTGTTTGGTTTGTTGACTTGGTCCTAGGGAAGGGACAAACCGGGCCAAGTCTGGTGAATGGACGGCAGTGGAAAACCAGTGCTACCGTCTGCTGGCAGACGGGACCACTGCCGGCACCACACTCGCTCAGCTCTTCCCAAGCGGCGCTCATTCCTTGCCATGAATGGCTTTGGCAGGTGCTGGTTGGCTGGCCCCAGAATGCAGGAAGTTCTGGGTCATGGTGACCTCGAGATGTTGATGCCAGATGAAATATGCCCTGGAGGTTCTCCAGGGTCACATGGCATGTGGAGCAGGGGAAGGCAAAGCTGCTCTTGTGCTGACAAAGTGGATTTTGGCTCCAGAATAGCACCCCTTAGGGACTAGGAGGAGCCGTGGGTGGAAGTGGAGAGGGGAGGCAGGTCAGGCCAGACAGGGTGTGAAAATGGGCAGTAGGGAAATCAATTTTTATTTTCTTATCCCATCTTCTGTAACCTTCCAAGAGGTCATTGCTTCCAGAGATAGAAGCATAGCCTGAAATCAGTGGTATAGTAATCTGGGGAAACGTTTGTGTGTGGTTTTGTTGCTTGTGTAGCAAGATGAGTAGACTTCTAACTCCCTAAGTGCTGAGACTCAGATAGGTCAACAGTAGCGTAAGAAGGAGGCTTGACTGTGTCCCTCAGTCGAAAGAACGTTGACCATGGATGCTCTCGGAAGGGCTGCTACCTATAGGTATGGGTTGCTCTTCAGATGCTCTTTGGAAGAACATTACTCTTTCTGCCTCTTTCTGCTGAAATCTCCTCACCTTGCTTCTCAATGCTGGGTTATATCCGTGGAGGGAGAAAGGATGTTTGCCCTTGAAGCTTCCATCAGAAACCATACTATTTGTCCCACTGAGGCCAATGATATCTAAATACAGTTCCAGTCCAGAGGGAAGAGCTTGGCTTCATCCACTTTCAAGAATTAAGAACAGAGGGCCAAATGGAATTAGAGGAGAGGGAAGGAGCCAAGTTCAAAACAAAACAAAACAAAGCAAATAAAAGGATTCGGCTGGAGGAGGTCAGCCTGATAATCAGACTGATTTAAGGCTAGGGGGAAAGGCCAGGCCTTAGGGGCTGACCAGGAGCCAGAGAGGGGCATTGCTATCAAGAGAAACTGTATCCGACATATGAGTATCTCAGTCTACACCGCCCATACCTAACAGAGTACTGGGCCTCAACCTATTCTCTACCAAAGACCAAATTACCTCAGCTTTGCTGCAGTAGAGAGATGGAAGGTGTGCGTGAGGGTCTAGACAGAATCTTTCAAGAAAGCCAAATGCATTGTCTGGGGCCAGATCCAGTTTCACCTCTAGCTTTGGGTTCTCTCCTTTACTCTCCCATTCAATCACACTTAATATTTTGGTTCTAGCGTGTCTCAGATGATTACATAATGAATTATTTGGTAATAATAGTGACTAATATTTGTACAGTCTTCACTTGCAGAGTTTATTGACTTTCAAAATACTAATTTATTTGCCCTCTGTAATGCCTTGAGAAACGGTTAGAAAAGGTGTTGGTATTTGGTTTACAAGAAGCAGAATTGGACAGGGTCCACAGACTAAGGCTAAGATTTGAGTTTAGGTGTTTTTATCATCTGATTATACAGGGCAGAATAAGTTGTTTGACTGGTACATGCAGTAGTTGTACCATTCCACTGAAGAGATAAACTGTGTGCTTTGATTGAATGGTGGAGGCTTTGTGGCTTCCATGATGAGGTGAGATTTGACAGAAGAATACCTGGCTCTGTAAATCAAGAAAAATATTACTTGGAAGCATCACTTTTTAAAAATTGAGATTTTATTTTTTTCAAGTTTGTGTGTTTGTACATGAATGCACACCTATGTGTGTGCATGCACACACATGAGTGTAGGTACCTGTGGAGGTCAGAAGAGTATCAGACCCCTGTAGATGAAGTTATTGGTCATTGTGAGCTGTCCAGGTTTCTTTAAGATAGGTATTCTTAACCATGGAGTCACTGTAATTCACAACTCCTGGAGACATCATATTTTTGCAGTATTTGGAATACTGAAGAAATATCATGGTTTTCGTTAGTAATGTAGTGGTGGTGGTAGTAGTGTTTTTTTGTTTGTTTGTTTGTTTTGTTTTGTTTTTTTGTTGTTTTTTTCTCCTACAAAACAACTTTCTTTTGGAAACTTCAAGATTATACTCTCTGCCAGTTTTCCCATCCCAGTTCTTAGCAACCAAGTTGTTTGGACATTACTTTTCCTCTGGGTGAACTGCATTTCCATCCTATGCTATAATGCTTCCCTTTTCTTCTTTACCAGTCTGTACTATAACTAGCTTTCACCCACTCTTGTATCTTGCCTGTAGATGAGCAGAAACAGAGGGCTGTAAGGAAGAGTTTATGTTTGGAGAGCATGGCGCTGATATCCAGCATGGGCCAAGGTGGCTACACAACCAACCTCAGGGCTATGACTCAATAAAAAATAACTGACACTGGACATCTTGGAAATAAGAGAGTAAACTGTGATGTCATCTGTAATATAAAAATTTCTGACAAAATAACACTTTTTTTGTTGTTTTGTATACATACGGCTTTGTCTTCATTGGCCAGCCTGTGTGCTGGTCTGAGTGTGTATACCTCTTACATATAACAAACAATACTGGGACTGCATACTTCTATTTTTATCTTTGTATCTGTAGTGCACAACACAGTAACAGACTGTTCGGAATAAAACATCAATAGAGGCAAAAAATAAACAATATAAGACAAAAATCAGTTTTTCAAGGATACTGTCCTCATTAACTTAAGTTGTTATCACAGCCCAGAGTGATCTGAGGGACTGTTAACTTGGGGATGGCCTCAACTGTGTTGACCTGTGTGATTGTCCAATGAGGTATTTTAGAAGGACCAGATCATTGGGCATGGCACTGTCCCTGGACATGTAGGCCTGGGCTGTACAAGGAAGGGAGCTGAGATGAGCCTGGTTTGGTAGAACATTGTAAGTGTTTGGAGAGGAAAAGCTGTTGAGTGTTTAAGACAGAATTGACTGTTCTGTGGGAGTTTGGAAGATTAGAATGTCGAGAGAAATGAAGACAATGGAGGCCCAGCTTGTTAAGTTTCAGAGGAAAGCAAAAACTCTGTTGAGAACCTTTGTGTGGTATATTTGATGTAAGCATCTGGTTTCTGGTCAGCTGAAGAATCATTTGCGATTGATACGAGATCAGCAACTCTGAATGAAATCTCTTTACTGGACAAGTCATGCTGGTCAGTTGAGGCTGAAAATTAACGAGAGATCAGTGTCATTGAGGTGAAATCTTTTGGGAAGTATTCTACAAGGTTATCAGGGAGAAGTTACCATGCTGGAGTGGAGGTGGGGTGGGGGTGAGGGTCTGTATCTAATGCTGGAAGCTGACGTTGGTAATGCGTAATAAGACTCACACATCTGGCACTGGATTTGAAGGTACAAGAGATGAGAGATCAAGGGGACTCCTGGCTGACATTTGGCACGGAGTGACAGGTTAGAGTCTCCGAAGATAGGCAAGGAATGTAAATTGGTAAAAGTGCATCACCATTTTTATTGGGGACCCCAGGATACATCCACCAAGCACAGTGGCTGGTGTTGCATGGAGATGACTTGAGCCTGTAAGGCAAGCTTCACATGCTGTGGTTAGAATTCCCAAAGCCCTTTGAAACTAGGTCACCAGTGAGTCCCAGATGTGACATCCAGTGCCTACTGGACTTCTGTTTTATGTTGATATGACTGTAATTATGCCTTGCTTCTCCTCCCTTCTTGGAAAAGAAAGTATTCATTTGTTTTTGATTTTACAGGAACCCACAGTTAAAGTATTTTAAGGAGACACTGAACTTTCAAAAATTAGGTAATTAAGAACATTCTTTAAAATTTCATACAATATGTTTTCAAATTCACTCTTCCACTCATCTTCCCCACCCCTCCTAGGACAACCCCCCCCCCCACAAGCCAGACATGGTGCTAAAGAGGTAGCTGAGAGTTCTATATCTTGATACAAAAGCAAGAGGAAGTAAACTATGGGTAGCACACCTGACTTGGCTTGATCATATATGAGACTTCAAAGCCAACCTCCAGTGACATACTTCCTCCAACAAGGCCACACCTACTTCAATAAGGCCACACCCCCTAATAGTGCCATTACCTATGGGCCAGGATTTCAAACACATGAATATATGGAGTGCATCCCTATTCAAACCATCATAGATAGCTAGGAAGATAAATCACATCCTCCGTGATAGCACAGAAGAGACACCCTCTATAGCATATTGACTTACTGCATGAATTAATGGATAAACAAAGAAACTATCTTTCAGTCTCTTGTTACTCTGAAAGATGAGAAATACACCTACCTCATTGGCTTTATTTATTCATCACTAAATAATAGGTCATATTTATCACTGAAGATAAATACTACACTGCTTAGTGGGCAGTAGACGGTCAACTAAGGTAAGGTATTTAGCCTTCATCTTGGGTGAACTAAGGTTATAAATTAAGTGGGAATTTGTCACAGTAGATACCTTTTACATATTCATTATTTTATTACATTAATTATATGTAATAATGGGTTTGCTATGATGTTTCCATGCATGTAATATACTGTGGTCTAGGCTCTTATTACCATCCTCCTTCCTCTCCTTGGTCTCCTTGTAGATTCTATAGATCAGAGAGAGGATATAACATTGTATTCTTGAGCCTAGTTTATCTAGTTTATTTTGCATAACGTAATGATACCCAGTTCCTCCCCCCCCGTTTTTCTGTAATTGTCATAAGATTTTATATGTGCATCCCATTATCTTTACCCACTCACCTATTGATGGATGCGTAGGACCACTGTCTTGTCTATTGTGAATAGTGCTGCCTATGCAGGCATCTCTATTCCATGCTGATTGATTCCTGGGAGGGATGTATCTGGATCATAAGATAGTTCTATATTTCTATATTTCAACTTTTGAGGAATCTCCATTTTAATTTTTATACTGGCTGTATTAATAACTTCTACTATCAGTATATAAGGGTTTCTTTTCATTACAAGTCTCTTCAGAATTTAGTATTTTTGATTTTATATTATTGATAGGCATTTGGGCTGTGTTGGAGGTTTCATATTTAGGATCCCATGGTAGTTTTACTCGCAATTTTCTTATGACTAAAGATTTTAATTTTTCATATTATCATTAGTCACTGTGCTACTGGTGGTCCTCTCTCTCCTCCCCTTCTCCCTCCCTTCCCCCTCCTCCTTTTTCCTCTCAAACCATTCATTTCCATAATTAGATTATTTGGTTTTTTGGTGTTTAATTTCTTATTTCTTTATTTGTCCTGGGTATTAACTCTCTCTTGGATGAATAGCTGGTAAATATTTTTTCCAGTTCTTTAGACTGATTTTTCACTGTGTTGATTCCTTTACCATGCAGAAGATTTTTGATTCATACAATCCTATTCCTGAGCTATTGGAGACATATTCAGAGCATTTTCCCCCTGTGCTTATATATCTTTGCCTATATATCTTTTGTCAGGAGTTTCAAAGTTTCAGGTCCTACATTAAGGTCTTTGATCTTTTGATTTTTGAACATGGTGAGAGATGAGGACCTAGTTTCAGTGTGTGTGTGTGTGTGTGTGTGTGTGTGTGTGTGTGTGTGTGTGTGTGTGTATGTATTTTCTTCATGTTTCATTCTCTCATGCTCCACCTTAAATTTTGGAACAGATCTCTCAGTGAGTCTGGATCTTATCTAATCAGCAAGCCTCGCAAACAGCTACAGGGATCCACCTGCCTCTGGCTTTTTCACAGGTGCAGAGAGAGGGTCCAAACACAAGTCCTTGAGCTTATGTTTCTCATGTTTGGTGAGGCGAAGCATCCCCCCAAATTCACATACCTTTTTTTTTTTTTTAAAGAGTATATTAATCTTTTGTGTGTTTGGGAATAACTAACTGTACAGGTGCTGAGTGACTGAGAACTTCTCTAAGTGTGTTTTCTATGAGCATTTTTTTCTATGTGGTTCACACAGTTTCTCATAGTGAAAACTATTTCTGCTTCTGTTTTCTGGAGAATAACAATTTCATAACACAAATTTAACAATGTCAAATCAACAGTCCACTTTTATGGGACCTTTCTTGCCAAGGAATGGAATAAAAGCAGCGCCTTTAAGCATATTTTGACCTTGGTGAGGTGAAGTTACATTTCAAGGTAGGAGTCTGCCAAGATTTCCAGCTTCTTTGCACTTCCTGCCTCCTGGGAGTTGATTCTTATCTTTGATTGTGTGTGTGTGTGTGTGTGTGTGTGTGTGTGTGTGTGTGTGTGTGTGTGTGTGTGTGTGCATGGACCAGCCTGAAATCAGAAATAACCTCCTTCCCTTTGAGGCCCCACCTTTAACCCCCCCAACCCAGGAAGCCTAAGGGAATGTAGAGTTTGGGGGAGCAGGTAAAATGTTGGCATTTTAGGAAATAGGTAACGTGTTTTTACCAGAAGCTGAGGGTTAACAAAGAGAGAAGGAGAGGAAAACTGAGAGAGAAAGGAGGGGAGGAAGAGACAGGGGATGAAGGAGAAGGGACGGAATGAAGGCGAGGAGGAGGAGGAGGAGGAGGAGGAAGAGGAGGAGGAAGAAAGGAGATCGGGAGGAAGGTCGAGACTGGAAGGAAGTGAATCAGACAGTTTGTGGTTCTGAGAAGGCTCTTGCCTTCCGCTCCCAGCGGTAGGGATAAGGAAGAAGCAGGCGGAAAAGGTTGCCTGGCACTGCAGGTACATTGTGAAAAGATACTCAGCCTCCCTATAAGAAAAATGTGCCTTTCCCTAGGCAGAGGTGGAGGAAGAACAATGTCCCTTGTTCCATGGGACTGTGTGTGCATCTAAGTCTGTGGGTCCATGGAACTGTGGCTCCAGTTAGCAGGAGCCGGAGAAGCGTCTCAAGAAGAGTTAAGCATGTTTGCCTCCAATCCGATAAGAAATGCTTAGGAAAAATACTACAGTGTGTTATAGATAATACATATAAAATCATATATGTACAAACAGATGTAGCTGCTCGCAGTAAAAAAAAACTACAATTTTCTTGCTCTCTTAAAATATATTTTTATTTTAAACGTTGTTCAGACGTTGTGTTTTGATCAGGTTTTTCTCCCTCCCAATTCTTCCCCCCCTCTTCTTCACTCCTACTCACTCAATTACATGTCCCCCACTGCCAGTTAAAAAATTAAGGTAACATTCACATACAGCAAATTTTTCTTTGGAACACTAGAATGTGGATTCGTGTCCCCAAACTTGTATCTACCAGTCAACGCAGAACATTTATCTCACTGCCTAAGTCCCCAGGACTCCTGTGCCGATATTTCCTCCCCTCTGCGGACTCTTGTCTGCTCCACTTCTGTGGTTTGAGCTCCAAAGACTATCATACACATGGTGTCATCCATGTGCCACCCTTGTGTTCAGCTTCTTTCCTGTGTTTTATCCACATTGATGCATGTTCTTGGAGTTTGTTCCTTTTTATTTTTCCAACATTTGATGATGTGTTTTGCAGGGTTTTCAGCTTTGGGGTGGGGGCTACAGATCAGGCTGTTAGCACATGGGGTTTGGTAGGAATGGAGGTGTTCATTTCACTTGGGTAAATGCCTAGGAGTGGGTTTGCCACACTTCACTGTGCTGCATATGTAGGTTTGTGAGATTCTGCCAAATACATTTCCAGGTGGCTTTAACAGTTTGGATTCTCGCAGCCTTTGAGGCATTATTTGACTTACCTCGGTTGTCATTTGAAGTACTTTTATTCTGCTGGGTATAATGGTCCAAATCCAGGCTACTCCGGAAGCCGAGGTAGGAGATCTCTTGACTTGGAAGCCCACCCTGGACAACATAGACGGACATCACTTCAACAAACAATTCTGTTACCAAATCTTGTTAGTACAGTTGGGTTGTGGTTTTAGTCAGTCTCATTTGGTTACTGATTTTATATGAAGTATCAGCTAAATTTTGTTGCCCACTTTCAATTTTGAAACTGTTTATTAACATTCTAATTTTTACCATAAACTTTCTAGTAATCCAAAGGCTTACTCTCTTCCGGAAGTTCTGTAGTCTGTAATAGAAGTTTCACAGTTTTGATATCTATGATCCATTTTGCTTAAAATTTTGTATGAGATACAAGCAGTGGATCTAGTTTCTTTATTGGTTTAAAGATGTTTCATCTATTTGAACATTCATGGAAAAGATCAAGTTTCCTCAGATGTGGGACTCTGCATCACTGTGAAACTCAGAGGAGCCAGGTATGAGCTTCTGGACCCGCTGTGACACTGCTTTACAGTGTGACAGAGGTTAACTCCAGGCCCTGCACATCTTCCAGCCTGCTTAACTCTTTTCTTCATTTCATTTCAGCTCCTACAGTTTTCCTTTTTCTACAAATTTTGAATGAGAATGTCAATTTCTTGGAACTCCTGCTGGTATTTTGACTCACTTGTTTTGAGTCGGTAGGCCAGTTTGGGCATAATTAGCATGTAACAAGTTATGACACTGGGTCCATAGGGACAGTGCACGTCTCCATGACTCAGATCTCTCTGATTTTTTTCATCTTTTTAAAAATATAATTTTACTTAAAACACTCTAACATCTCAAATTTTGTTTTAAGGAAATCATTTTTTCCCATTTTACATAGTGTTGCCTTCTTTATCTGAGGCAAGTTTGATGTAACACTTTCTTTGGAGGTAAAAACCTCAGGCAGTGAGTGAGCAGCCAGCTGGTGAAGGGGATGAACAAGTCTAAAGTGGTTGTTTATCGAGGCAGCCACAGAGCAGTCAGGAGTTCAGGATGATGGCTCAGCCATGTGGGCAGCAACTGGAAGGAGGCAGAGACTGGGAATGCATCAGTTCTTCTCACCACTTATTTAGCTGTCAAAATTATCATAATTGCCTTCATTTCTTCATGCTTCTAGGTAACGGCACTTGGCCTCTTACAGAGGGGTGGTTCCTAGGGAAGCCAAGCCAATATACCCTCTTCACCTGATGCATGGAAGATCCACTAGCCAGTAAAAGGGTACTAGAGCTGTATCTAGAGTGTTTCACAAGTCTGGGAGCCAAGGGGAACTTCTAAACCTTGGGCTTGAATAAACCCAAAGTTTATTAACTGTGTTGCAAGCAAAGACACACTGAAAGAAAATCCAGGCAGTGAGTTAAACACGATGCCAAACCTTGCTGTAAATATTGATCTGGTGAAAAACTAAGGTCCAACAGTGAATACCCAACGCTGAGAAATGTCACCAGACTGGGTTTCAGTGAAAATTAAAACAACTGGGAAGCATTAAGTTTCAGAGTGAGGGAGTACCTCTATCAATGAGGACACGTACAGCTGCCATAATGCTGCCACAAGAAACCCCATAGACCGGTGACAGTAATGCTAAGCTATGAATGCTCGCTTACAAGAGTGCCTAAAGGTTATATCAATGTCAGTCTCATGCTGGAATGTTGTAAAGCTTCATATGCTGAGCAGAAGAATATGAACAAAAAAGGAATGTGTGGATGACTAGGGGTGTATTTCCACTGATGTTTCTAGAACAACGCCAAAGAAGACAAATGACAAATGTTTTTTACAGAAGAGTTCAGAGTATTATCAAATGAGCTCTCCCCACCTGCAGATTGTGCCAGCTCCACGTGTGTGTGTGTGTGTGTGTGTGTGTGTGTGTGTGTGTGTGTGTGTGTGTGTGTGTGTGTGTGTGTATACATTGCACATGTGGGCCATAGAAGGCTTTGGGTGTTATCTTTTTCATGTATGTTCTGGGGATTAAACTCCGTTCTTCACACTGGCAAAGCAGGCACTTGACTGAGTGTGTTGTACATAAGAAATGCTAATGTGCTTGCATAGTTGGTGCTGTGCTATCTGAGTTGGCACAGCCTTGCCTTTCTGCATGCGTGTCTGTGTGTCTATCCTTTCTTGATTGCCAGGCCACCCTGGTCATGTTTCCTGAACCAAAACATTTCATGAAATGGAGCATGTAGAATTCTTTAGTGGGATACTGGTTTCTAATATTTTTCTAAGTCCCTATTTTGACTATCCCAAAATTATTTAGCTGAAATTTTCTTTTACTCATTCAAGAAGTGTGATTTTGAGGACAGGTATGGTATGAGGATACAATAAGAGCCATAACAAATCAGGACTATCTACAATAAAGAGCTTACAGGTAGAGAAATACCAGTGTTAAAAATGTGTGTTTATAAAACTGTGTGCCAGGCACAGAATGTGTGGTTAAACTTGAATTCACAAAATCAGGTACCTAAATAGACTTTGCAGTCCAAGAATGTTTCTAAGAAAAAACGTTATCTAGAATCAGCTCATGGGATGAATGGGAGTTCTGAGCTAAGTGGTGCTAAGGATGTAAGAATGTTAAGGGGACTCAGGTAATTTTGTCTGGATTATATTATTGAGAGACATAGTTGGCCAACATCAATGATATTGGCCAGAGTATTTAGTACTTTTGGAGATGTGGCTGTACATTCACCTGAGCCCGAGTCTTAGTATCCCTGAAGTTCCAGAGGAAATAGGAAATTTTAGATGAATAGTAAAGTACTTATTCAATAGCAACAAGGAAGCCAGGGAACTTGTAAAAGCTGGCTGGCATTGAATTGCTAAATTGTGTTGTTCTTGCGGGAGTCAGCTCCTTCCTTCTACCAAGGAGGTCCTGGGGGCTGTCAGGCTTGGTGGCAGGTGCATTGTCCTTTGGACTATTTCATGGATACTCTAAGCTTAAACTTTAAATGTATCTATACATCCTGCATTATCTTTTCTTTTGTGATGAATTTAGAAAATAAAGTAAACCTTTTGTAACTAAAGAGAGCAGCAAAGTGAGTCTCTGACTCATGTAAGAAGAACCACTGAGCACTGCTGATCTATACCTCGCTGCAAAATAAACGGGATGTAAATGTCTTTTGGGCTGAATTTTAGGCATTTCTTACCTTGTTTGTTCTTGAAGCAGAGCCTAGGCTACCATAAATGTTATCCCTAAGAAGTGTTTCTGGGATTTCCTCTGAATTTGATGTGGCTATATGGTTTTATAAACAGTGGAAATGAAGGCTCAGGAATCAAGACAAGTTCTTTGCTTTACAAAAGGAAACATTTAATTGAGGTGGCAGCTTATAGATTTAGAGAATCGGTCCATTATCATCATGGTGGGGCAGCAAGGCCACTGGGAGAACCGTGGCAAGGCAGACATTGGTGCTTGATCAAAAAGCAACAGGAAATGGACTGTGACTCTGGGAACAGTTTGGACATAGAAGAACTCAAAGTTCCTCCTTTAAAATGTCACAGTTCCTCCAACAAGGTGGTCATACTTACTCCCACAAGGTCATGCCTCCTAATAGTGCCATTCCATTTGGGGGCCATATTTTTTTTCAAACCACTCCATTTCACTCCCTGACCCCCAAAGACTTGTAACCATATTATAATAAAAAAGTCTTCAGAGACAAGCTTTATTTTATGATTATTACTATTATTTGGTCTGCGGCAAGATTCGAGATAAAATTTTTCAAAATCAGAGTAATGGAGAAAAACAAATGTGAGGATCAAATATGTGAGATTGCGTTTACAAGTGTCATTGTGCAAGAGTGTTTAATTGCCAGCTATGTGTGATTTTACTAATAACATTAAGAGCAGACTGTCCCATGTATTTCATTTTCTGTGGGTATCTACTATCCAGATTCCATTTGTATTTTTTGATGGATTTGTTCCATTAGCTGAATTCAGTAGGAAATTTTCTGGCTTTGTAAGTCAACGAGTCCCCCCTAAAAGCTGTGAGTGTATCTATTCTTTCTGTGAGCCTGAAATTGCCTTGAATGGTCCTGACAGTCTCATGAAGTGGCTTGTTTAACTTATAATAGTGTATTTACACTGCTTACGAACCCTACATTTCCCTGCATGTTTTTATGCAGCATACTCCCGCTGTTCTTAAGAATATTTCTCATTAGGTGGATTGCAAAAGCCAGCGCGCCACATGCCAGATCCCTGTTACACAAGAAGTTTGGCAGGTCAGAATGATCCCCACGACACATACCAGAAGTCAGCTCAGAGTTTTATTTCCCCCAAAGACTTTTCTTATGAAACCTAGTTTTCACATCTCCCTAAGCTATTCCCCAAAGGCCTGCTTTAATATTTCAAAATCTAACCAGTACAAAGTATTTTAGAAAAAAAAAAATCAGTGGATTTTATTTTTCTTTGAAATCTTTTGGAATTTTTTAAGTGTTTCTTCCTAGAAGGGCACTTTTCATGGAATGATATTTGCTGGCTGTCGAAAGATCTTGGTTTGAGCTGAAAATAAAATTAGGGATTGTCCATTGGAGAGAAGAAAGCTCTGCGAGCTGAAATGTCTTGACTAAGGTCACAGGTCACCTGCTGCTGTCACTAACAAGGCTGCCTCTTCAGTTCTTGGCATTACTCAACAGTTCACTAAGCCCTAATTCATCTTGTCTGATATAGTGACCCCGTGAGGCAGAAATGCAGATGTTATTCATTATTTTTGGTTTTTCAAACAAGGGAAACACTTGAGACCCAGAAAAAGTAAGTTACGTCGCCGAATTACGTTGGTTCATTTATTCTGCAAACAGTAACTGAACTCCCTATGTCTTCCAGGCATTGTTCTAGTTTTGTTCTATAAATGGACTGAGGTGCCCTTCTCCTCTCTCATCAGGAAGAATGAAAGAGAAGACACTTTGAGCATTAATGGCATACTGAGTGAGCTTGCCTCCGGTCTCAATGGCTTTCCTTTCTACGTCTGTTAATCAATTAAAATAAATGACTTTCCCATGGATTCATTAATTCTCTGTTACTATGAAGAAATAATCCTTTTAAAGAATTTATCCTCCCAAGAATGCAGAGTAGCAGTAAAAAGGGCTTCAGAGAGTTATATAATTTTTTGTGCTCAAGAGAATAGAAGGAAGAAGAAGTGCATGCTTCTCTCCTTTCCAGCCTTGAGATTTATGATTGGTGTGCTACAACAGTAATGATTGAATGCTGATATAAGATAGATGCTTGATACTGTGCCTAGGATGTGATATCTTAACTTGTGAGATGTAGAAAAGTTAATTCTTACAGCAAGCTCCATGAGATTCTGTGATCCACACGTATTCAGGAGACAATAAAATAAAAGCGAAGGAACTTGCTATTCAATCTGTTTCATTAAATATGAAAATTAAAATGCCTTACAAAATACTTTCCCTTCCTTTTGCGTCCCAACAAACAAAAGCTTTGGTAGGCAGCCTGCAATTGCTCATCAAGAAAAAAGGCCAGACTCAGGTTTTAAATGGCTTCTTCTGAATGAAGCAATTAATGCTAAAAGGAACATGCTGTCTCCTCAGGATTTGTAAGGTATGACATTCATTGTACTTGCTGGCACTTGATCAAGCATTTCCTTGGCCAAAGTAAGAAGATAAACGGCTGGCTGTATAGGCTATTGACCTTGGGCAGTCAGCAGGATTTGGTGGATTCACTACACAGGAGTGTTCTTGGACTGGATACGAGCCTGGGAGACACACCTCCAAGTCCTTTCTCACTCTCTTGGCTGTTGTAGGAAGGCCAACCTAGACTGGCATCTCCTGTAGAGCAGAGATAACATTACAGTTTGTTTGGGATTGAAATTCATTAGAGTAACACAGCACAGTACTGTCTTTACTTGGGTATATTTGTTCTGATTATTCTGCCTTTTCCCAAAAATATTAATCTCTCAATCTGGCATTCACTCACTGGCCTGAAACATTATTATTACATAGGCTAGCAGGTAACATCACATTTAGTGAGGCTCTGCTGTGGGGACAGAAGACACAGGGCTTGTCTTCAAGAAGGCTCTCTCTCTCTCTCTTTCTCTCTCTCTCTCTCTCTCTCTCTCTCTCTCTCTCTCTCTGTGTGTGTGTGTGTGTGTGTGTGTGTGTGTGAGAGAGAGAGAGAGAGAGAGAGAGAGAGAGAGAGAGAGAGAGAGAGAGAGAGAGATGACTCTTTTGGTGACAGCCTGATGTAGAGACTTAGATGAGAGATACTAGCAAAGAGCTTGGAAGAAGTTCACCACCTCTCTCATATGGTGAATTTCAGCATCATCATCATCATCATCAGCAGCAGCAGCAGCAGCAGCAGCAGCAGCAGCAATCATGCTGTGCTGTCTGGGCCCTAAGGGTGAGGAAGACAGGAGACAGGGCTGAGTCTGGATTTCCCTGCTGCCCCACTCCCCTCATGTAAAGAACTATCCTGTTTTATGTTCCTGTGCCATATATCTATCATCTAGTCTTTTTTTTTTTTTTCTGTTTCAAAAAGCTTTATTTTTGCTTGGTCCGAGACTTGGGAGGGGCTCCAGGATAGTTACAAAGCTTCCTAGTGGCCGAGAGGTCCAGGTGGAGGTCTTGAGGCTGGCTGGTGCAGAGCAGAGGGAGCCCCTTGGAAGACAAGGCCTCCTAGTCATGCTTGAGAATGAGCCGCTCAAAGAGATTCTCTCCCAGCGATGACTGGGGACGCCAGTCATCATTGGCTGGGGACCATCCCCCGTCCCCCCCCCCCCCCCCACGGAGGTTGGTCAGGTGGTTGCCCATCTTCTTGATGAGCATCATCTCCTCATCCAGGAAGGGGTTTTCCAAGAAGTCACAGAAATGAGGATTTGTGTGAGCAGAACCCAGGGAATGAAGGTTCAAGAGGGCTTGGTTCAAATTCTTCTCCAGGGCCAAGGCAACTTCCATGGCCTCCAGGGTTTTCCCCGACTCACCTTGAGATGGCTTCTGCACATCCTGTAAGAATGCACAGCCCCCCCCCCCCCACAATCGTTCTGCAACTCACTAACTCCTTTTTGCATACGAGGACACCATCTTGCATGCTCATATGACATTTCATAGCAGTGCTAAAATTAATGCTCTCTTTGTTCATGACTCCTAACCTTGGAAAACTCTTCTCATTCTGTTCTTTAAGGTCAGAAATGGACATAGAATTGTAGAAATGCTTCTGGAATGAATGAAGAAAGGCAGAAGCTAGACCTGCCTGTGTGAAGAACAGAACACATTAAAGGAACATTACCCCTGTTTTATTAGCTGGAAAGTTAAATAATCTTTGAATCAGAGTAATGATAGATGTCTCAATAAGAAGGAGCCTGGTAGCTTACTTTGACATCAGCCACCATTGTTTTAGATGGTTGTCATTAAACTCCTGTCCCAATACTTTCTGTCATCTGGTCTTGTATATACAGTAGTAGGTTTTATGTGTTTAATTAATTCCTAGGCAACTGCCTAAATAAGTGGAATAGGTAGTATTTCCTACTGTTCTCAATATTTCTTCAGAACAAGGTGGCGTAAGGTGGGGACCCTGTGTTCTAGAGTTACAGAATGGCTTTCAGCTACAAGCTAGCCATGTTTCTTTGGTCTTGGTGCCAGTTTGCTTAGGTGTCAAGTGAGGATGATAATTCCAGTTGACTTTATGTACATTTGGGGAGGGGATCAAAGGAAGTAGTCTCGTCGGAATTGCATGTTGAACTATAAAATGCCACATAAACGAAGGTGCTTATTATTCACTGAGCCTTGTGCCTGTGAGGCCATATGATCTTCTTCCAGGGCTGTTTGTTTATGCTTGGCTAATTTCTCCTCCCCTCCCTGTGCCTTCTGAGGTCTGCAAAGGTAAAGCATTGGCAAAGAAATAAAAAGATGTAGCTTTGGTTGTAAACAATCCCTCCCCACTCGGTGTCTCTTTGATTGTTCTATTTCTGCATCTTCTTAGTCACAGGACCCAAATAAAGGAACACAGCTGAGACGCCTGTGGGGATCCTGGGAGTTCAAGGTCCTCAAATCTCAGAAATGGCCATTCTCCCAGGCAAACTTTTTATTACATCACTTATTGTCACTGGCAGTTTTATTACCTGCTCAGAAAATGATGTCATGGGTGTTTAAAAACTCTATTTCTACCCAGAAATTTTGTTTTATTTTTAAACATCCCTAATGATCAAGAAATGTTTCTGCAATCACCTTGATGGCATTCCACCTCTATCATCTCGAATCAGATCGACTTTCTTGACAAAGTGCAAGGTGGATTTCTCCCTTCCAGACTGTGGCATTGCTGAGCTGGATCTTTCTCTTGGTTCACAGCAACATCAAACATAAGCAAAGTTCAAAAGCAGGGCTTTGCTGGCATTTTGTTTTGGAGAATGATGCATGGGGCAGAGAAAAGTCCATTTTGGGCTATGAGTTGCTGACGCCGAGGAAACTTTGTTCTAGTTAGAATAAGGCAGTTTGACTTGGACGGCATGTGGAGAGTGGAACTGGGGTGAGGGAAGGCAGCACAACTTTATAGTATTGACAATGCACTGCTATACCACACAGAACTTGGAAGCTGTGCTTCTTTTAGCTGAAGAAGTCTCATCAACGAATCATATAGGAGGCATAGCTCCTAGCTTTACTAATCGTTAGCTGGATTACAGTGAGGATGATCACCAGTTATTATAAAATAGGGCATATCAATACCTGTTTGTGTGTTTCAAGGATTAAATGGAATTTTTTTATGTACCTAACATTCTGCTATAGCATTTTTCAAATGAGAAGTGTGCAAACATGGGTTCTAGAAGCACCCATGTGCTGGACTTTGATTTCTATTGTTTCCTGGTTCTCTGCCCTTATGTAATCTGCTTAACTCCTTGAGCTTAAGTGTTCTTGTTTATTGCACAGAAACTGAAATTTCAAATTTGCATGGCCAGCCGCAGGTATAAACATACACTTGAAGTACTTAGTGCATTGTACCTGGAGTGTGGCCTGCACGTTGTAACTTGACATTATTGGGTATTCTGTCATTCTCACCAAATCTGAGGAATCACTTGGTTCCTTGCGTGAAATAATGGGCACCCAGAAATACAGAAAGCAGAAGGATGTTACTATATTGGACAGGATGGATCTGAAGTCTGAATCCAAGTTTTAGACTCAGGCCTGGTAGAAACATGTGAAAAAATTGCAACGCAACTGTATGATTCTTGAGGGTGAACTTTGTAGATGTTAATATCACATCATGATCACCCCAAATAAATTAAACAGACACTCATTATTTGCAGGTATGTGCAGCTTCAGTTTTGCCACGTTACTATATAATTCAGCAGAGCTCAAACAGGCACCAACCTACTTGTGTTGACTCTTTACATGAAATGCAATATTTGTTAGTAACATTTTAACCTACCCTTGCAAACAATGGGTGTTGATCCTGTTCTGAAGATAGGATCTCACCTGTATAAGGTACTGACCATCCCCTAAACCGACAAGTATTCTTGCCTGATGTTAAATGTTTCCTTTGCTTCACAGCTATGCTGCACCTGTGTTATTGCTTTCAGCACCACCATATTTGTAAGAACAACTTAGAGTAAAAATAAATCCTCAATATCTGCTGAGTACCATGAGAACTCACTGAGAAGTCCTAATTTGTCTGAGCCTGATACTGATATTTTAATTTCTCAAATGTAGTGTCAAATACTCCATTAGTTTTGTGTTGCCCTCTTTTTTATTATTTACAACAAAAAGATGTAAACCTCAGTGAAGTTTTGCTACTTAGATACTTTCATTTTCCTTATGACTTGCTCAATGGTTTGTGAAGACTTTCTGAGCATTCGTTGTCCAGCATGGCTCAGAGAAATCTAAAGATAAGACATTGTAACCCAGACCGTGAAGATGATCATTTCCTTATGCATAGGAAGAGTTTTTATTATTTGTATTTCTTCAGCTTCAGAGTCTCCCCAGGTAAGTGAGGCTGGTCTAGTGTGATGTCCTGAATAGGAATTGGCCCCATACACTTATGTGTTTGAATGCTTGGTCCATAGGGAGCGGCACTGTTGGGAAGTGAGGCCTTGTTGGAATAGGCATGGCTTTGTTGGAAAAAGGGTGTCACTAGAGGGTGGACTTTGAGGTTTCAGAAGCTCCAGCCAGTTCTCTGCCTGCTGCCTATGGATCAAAATGTAGAACTCTCAGCCTCTTCTCCAGCATCATGCCTACATTCCTGCTTTCATGTTTCCCACCATGGCAATAATGAGCTGAACCTCTGAACCTCTAAGCAGGCCCTAAGAAACGTCCTTCTTTGTAAATGTTGCAACAGTCATGGAGTCTATTTACAGCAATAAAAACACTAAGACACAGTGGTTCAGTCCTCTGTCTTCTCTCTTATCCATCCTCCTGAGTAGGGTACGAGGGCAAGCTAGCACCCTCATCTACTAGGACCATCCTATGAGTTAGGGTAGTGCTTATCTCCAGTGTCAACATCTGCAGGGTACTTGTATCACTGGGCTATTATGTTATATGTCTAATGAAAATGCCATAAACCTTTTCAAATAATTTTTTTTTAAAAAAAATGCAGTCGGGTGAGAGGGATAAATGTCCCAAGGATCCCCTGTGAATTCTATTCATGGAGGTCATGTGGTTGAATATTCTTTGTGCGTCTCTCCAGGAGATCAGCTGCCATGACATTCAAATGGAATCATGTGCCAGACTCCTCAGAGACACAGAAGAGAGAGGGAGGAAGTTGTCTTATAGAACAGGTTGGAATGTCAGAAGTTGGGGAGACAGCTTTATAGGATTCAGTACAAACAGAAACCAAACAACCACAAAATACCACACATTCCACTAAAGCTAAATCCAAGTTCAAAATACAATGTTTCAAAAAATTAAGTGTGTCTCCATGAAAACTGTATTTTGTCATAAATTCAAACTTATCTGAGTCTTCTATATCTTATTTGGTAACCAAGGATATTTGAGGCGTGGAAGGCTAATAGGATATACTTTGAAAAACTGTGGATAGCGTTCACACTGCCCCCACATTCCTTGCCTTGTTTCATAGCAACAGACATACTGTTACCAATTGTAGAACAGATCAAAGGTGAGGCGAGAGTGCCCAAGTGACTTAGCTAAGGGTGTGGTGAACAGTAGTGTCAGCACCAAAGCATAGCCAGTTTTTAATTCCTTGTTTGGGAGTTTTGGGAGGTTTAGGTTTATTATAACAGTGCAGAGAGCAGATCTGGCACCTCTGTGAGCTTCTTTAATGTTAGCTTCTTACATACGGGTAGAACAGAGACAGAACTGAGGAACTGGCCTCAGCACACAGGCTCACAGCAGTTTACACTTCACCCATATTTTGTCGGTTGTTAGGCACACAGTCTCTCTCTGCCTTCAGGATCCCATCCAGCCATTTATGTCACCCCTTGCTTCTCCATCTCGTGCGACCGGAAACAGTTTTAGCATTTCCTCCTAGTTCGTCCTTGGACTTTATGATGAAGACCTAGGAGTCACTCTGCAGAATGTCATCCAATTTGGCTCACTTCCTGTTCTATCATGTTTGTTAAAGATATTGGGAAGGACACCAGAGGGTGTATATGCCCTTCTCAGGATATGTGCTTAGGTCTAATGGTGACATTAACTTTAATTGCCTGGTTAGGGTATCTTCACTTGGGCTCTTCACTGTAAATTACTCTTTTTCCTTGATAAAACTTTTCAGAAGAGTCAGTGAGGGTACCAAAATGTTTTGTTTTTCCTAAACCTCTACTATATTTAGTACTTAACCTCTCAAATATACTGATAATTTAGCTCTAGTGCCTTTGTTTAATGCCATTATCATTTTTGTGTCATTTTTTTTTCTGCCTTCATCACTGGAATATTTTTGTCAGAAGAGACTGTTGCTCTAGCCCTTTAATCTAAGTTATTCAAATTCCAAATATATGGTTCTTTTGACCAACGCACATATGAAGAAGAGTGTTCCCATGAACAGTGCCATGAAAGTACGACCATGTCAAGTCACTGAAGACAGGAGATGAACACAATTCACCTTGCTGGTCCTGACTGAACGCTTGCATTCTTGACAAGAGTGATATGCAAGTGATCCCAGAAAACTGAGAAATCAAAGAGGAATATTGAGGGCACATGTTATGAAAATCGTAGTAAAAACTTTTCAACTAAATTTTGAACTGCAAAATGGTTCCTTTTGACTGTTGTTGTGTGAGTTCATCATGATGCCTCTATGGGGCCTTCTCAACCATATATTGTGTAGAGCATGCCCAGTTAGATGATCCCACGGATCTTGTAGGGTTTACACGTCACAGCCTCTTACTCCTGATGAACACAGAGAAGGAGCCATTTCGAGATCATCTTTTTAGCCACTGTAAGGATCTGATTCATTCCCACCTGGGAGCAATTTATGAGGTTTCATTGAATTGAAATGTTGCCTCTTAATCATGAAATGGAAACTGACATAGATATAGACCTTTCCTCCTACCTGCAAATGGGTTGCTCACTTTCTTAACTGGTCTGGAATAATTCTCGCGACCCAGATATCATCAGGTCAAAATGAGATGTCATGGTAAAACTCTGTCTTTCTGTCTCTCTTTCTCTTAAAAAAAATAAAACTAAACAACTATTAACATTAAAAAGAATAGTAAAGTTCTTGGAAATTCCTGGGGTGCAAGTATGCATGACTAGAACATCTCTTTCTGCTATAAAGAAACAATTTACAGGGTAGAATGTGGACTGTTTAGGACATTTCTCTAATTCTGATGAGACATGTCAACTGCATTACACTAAATCATAAACATTTATCAAAGGATCTAATTCTGGCTACAATAGCCTTTTAGTAGGGGTGGGAGTTGAACCCCACATCTAAGCATTCTGCCATTAAGCTATCCCTCAGCTGTCACTTAGGTTTTTATAAGTGCAGGCAATGGCTTGAGTTTCAGGATAGGTAGGGTTTTGGAGTCAGGAAGGATCTGCATTTTTGAGGGGGGCATCGAGATTCAGTGGCACAATATCATTTTTCATATGGATGGCAAGAGTCAGCAGAGGGCTTGAAGGTTTGCTGGACCAAATGGATCTGACTTGGAGGGTTTCCGTGTGTTTGCCACATCATCTGTAGTCACTGCCATTCCTGAAATGCTCTGCATCTGTAAGCAGAGTAACCACATACCAAGTGTTGCCCAATCTCTTCAGAGGGTTTTCATTTGTTGTTGTTACAATGCAATAGGTGAAGTGTGATTTTTCCACTCTCAAAAGCTCCCACAGCTGGGTCAGCGTTTTCTGGTTTTCTGTGGTAGCTATCTGTGGAAGATCTCAGGGAACCTCCAGTATGATCTTACTCCTTATGAAGAAAGGAAAGAAACTCTTGACAAGTCAAGTATATGCTGCAAAAGATAACATGGAAATTTTTGTGCTTTCTGATGTTAAATTTCGTGGGTGTGTTTGTGCATGAATTTTTTTTCCGGGTTATTTGGAGAAATCTTATAATGACAGATTATTGTAATTTCATTCTAACTAAATAATATGTGTGTTATAAATGGGTCTTCAATTTACAAATGCTTTTCTTTCTGTGTAAAAATGTTCTGTATTCTCAATAGTCCACAGTGGGTCTGTGCTGAATTTATGAAGGATAATCTTTAATATTAGAGATGAGAAGTCTCAGCTGTAGCCTGGAGTTTGAAGAAAATAAGATGATGGAGTTGGGACATGATAATTCTCACAAATTGGACAAAGCCCTTATTATAAAGTACTTTATGACCATATTTTACCATTCAGACTTCATATAAATGCTAAGTTAATGTTCCTGTAGTAAATGAATGGAAAATGAAGGTGTGGATTAAGTGTTGTAGGTCTAGGTCCTCTAAAGCAATTTTCCTTTCAGATTCTTTGCATGGCTTTTAAGTGTTTTACATTGGCTAACAGTAAGACCTCTCTCTCTCTCTCTCTCTCTCTCTCTCTCTCTCTCTCTCTCTCTCTCTCTCTCTCTGTGTGTGTGTTAGGGTTTTTTTTTTTTTTTTGGATGCTTGTCTCTCATTTTCCTTTCCCTTCTGTGGTCAGTGAAATTCCAGCAGTGTGGCTGTATGACATGGGAAGCTGGTCCATGGTGAACCTCTAGCTGCTTAATCTCCCATGCAAGCCCTTCAATGAGGCACCCTTGTGTTGTGACTGTGCCACGTGACTTAGGACAAGCTGTTTTCTTTGCCTGAATTCTCTGTTTCTCCAAGTGCAAGGTGACCTTTAAAGCATCCATCTTGTGGCAATCTCTGATTCTGGTGGGCTTCTGCAGAGAGTGGATTCCAAACTTGTATTCTGGAGCCACCCTGTCTAACTCAGGCTCTCCTTTGCTCTTGGCGTGAACCCAAAGTAAAGGTCAATTTAGCAGACATGTTGAGGTTGCGCTCTGATGTCCTCATTAAATAGCAGAAGTCCAGACTGGCAGGCCCAAGGGAATAGGCAATCAAGACAAAAAAATAAAGCCAAGTCATTACTGGAACTCTGTCACCAGACCTGTAAACACAAGCATTCACTTGTGGGTGTCAGGCAAAAGTGTGCTCAGTTGTACACTCTGATACAGGTTCCACTTGTCAAATGTATAATATGACCCTGCTGATAATCCACAAAAGTGGGGAGACAGAGAAGAAAGGAAAGAAAGAAAATTACAGCTGTAAATAGACTCTGAACAGGGAAGGATCAAAACAGACAGCCTCTGGCTTGGCTGGATGAGTCACAGCTGCAGTCAGACCACAAATACGAGCCTGGCTTCTCTGCTTAGGGGCTGTCTTCCTGTCTGGAGAGGAAACTCAGCTCTGATTGGAGATAGTACTGTTTTGCAGACTTCAAAGCATCTCAGGCAACTGAACAGACATGAGGGAAGGCCAGTAAAACAGTGTTCCAGGTGCTTCTCTGGAGAACCAGCCACACCACTCTGATTTGAAGCTCTGTAGACATACTTTCATCATAAGCCAAAAGCTGGTGGTTGGGGTCTCTCTCTCTCTCTCTCTCTCTCTCTCTCTCTCTCTCTCTCTCTCTCTCTCTCTCTCTCTCTCTCTCTCTGTGTGTGTGTGTGTGTGTGTGTGTGTGTGTGTGTGTGTGTGCGTACTTCGTGTCTGTATCTAATTTCTTTTCAATGTAAGTTATTTTTCCAGCCTCTGGCTGACACACTCTGAGGCACAGTGAGATAGTGATGAAGGGCCATCTAAAGAGGAAGCAAGATGAGCACACGTATCTTGATGCTCTAAGAAGAAACTGGTGCTGAGAACAAGAAAATCATGAGGCTTAGAGGGTGTGCCAGCAACAAGGAACATTCTGATGCCTCCTATTAGGTAGAGAGACCCATTTGGAGAGAGAGGCCTCCTGAATTCAGACTTCAGCACTGATTCCAAGTTTAGCTTATAATTTAGCGTACATGGGCATACTGAGAACCAGAATGAGTGAATGGGACCAGGTCTGTGGAGGACTGAACACCATGGGCAAGATTTGGGCCCCTATTTTATATGCTGTGGAAACGGAGAGAAGAAGCAGCAAATGTGCAAAGGGGGGAACACGGACCCTGGGGAGGGAAGGAACAAGATCTGGAAGATAAGCTGCAGCTGTTGTCATAGCTCAGGAAAGGCCACTTAGGGATGCCTGCTTAGCACAACAGAAAGTCCCCTGGACTTAGAGAGAACCAAATAGAGAAGGTAACGTTGATATATCTCGACTTCTAATCACTGGAATATCACTATAAAAATTGTCACCATTGCTTGTTTGGGTATGTGTTCAAGTCTCTGAGTTGAGTAGATGGGACCCCAAAAACTACAACCAAGTGACTGACTGATAGTGACACAGGCAGAGGGTCTTCCTAGAAAACATAGGTAAACAATGAGAGCAAGATTACCCACAGTGCACAGCGTGTTTGCCACTTGTGTTTTTGATTGAGAAAGGTTCACTACTCAGCCTACATTTCCTTTGCAGTTACATGTTACTTTCTTAATTGCTGCGATAAGATACCCAGCTAACGTGACCTAAGGAAAGAAGGGTGTATTTAGACTTACACTTCCAGAATATACAGTCCACTGTGGGAGGGAAGTCATGATGTTAGGTGCAGGAAGCAACTGGTCACATCATGTCTGTAATCAGGAAGCAGGTGTGATGGATACTGGTGTTCAGTCCCTTCTTTTTGTTAAAACAGAAGCCCTAGCTCATAGAATGGTACCTTCCACATTTGGGGTGTCTTTTCATACCTCACTTAATCAAATCTATACTGGTCTCCACAGACTTACCAAAAAGCTTGTTTCCATGCCAACTCTAGATCCAGTCAAATCAACAAAATTAACCATCACACAGCTTTAGTTCCTTTCTTTCTGAGCCTCAGCTCTTGGAAGACAGGGATCTTTGCAAAGCTGAGCATCTATGTGTTGGGCAGCTGTTTCCTGGCTACATGTCTGAGTGTGAGCGAATCACCTGTTCTCACTGGTCTCCGCCATCCTTACGTGTGAAGTGAGTATGTTACAACAGTCTAGCTGTGTATCTGGAACAAGAAGCCCCTGTTGCCAATGGCGTCTCTAATAAGTAGTCAATCAAAATAAGGAAATTGAATCCTAACGGTCCTGCAAATAGACAGTTAAGTATCATGTCTTGCAGATGTGCTAATGGAGCCACTGAAATGATACGTAATGCTCAAAAGGACATGGGGTAACTTATGCTCTAGTCAAGACTCAAACCACAGCTATCCAGCTACAAGCACAATGCCCTCTGCCTGCACCAATTAGGTGGTACTGATGTCTAGGAGAAATCAGCAAAGAAATCTTCAGTTTCCAGTGATTTTTTCTTTATTCTTATTTTTTAATTCATGCACATATTTGAGCATGGGTATTGCATGTGTGCAAGTTGCCATGGAGTTAAGAAGTGGGCATCAGATCCCATAGAGCCAGAGTCCCAGGCAGTGGTGAGCTGTCCAGTGTGGTTGCTTGGAACTACACCCAGGTCCTCTGGAAGAGCAGAAAGTTTTCCTAACCTCTGAGCAGTCTCTCCGGCTCTGCTATATTTTTTATTGAATGCACTATGCTTTTATCTTTTTCTTCTACATAAAGCCAGCCTAACAGCAAGGGAATCATTTTAATGGGGTCACTGCAACATTTTACTAGTTGAATTCATTTTGTTAAAAACCACTTCCTTTCATTGAGATGCATGCAGCTGCTGTGCTTCCGTCTCTGGTCAGAACTTCATGACCAGCTGCAGGAGGTTATGCACTTGGATAGTAAGCTGACAGAAACATACTAACTGCATTTTTCCCCCTCTGAGTCTCTTTGGTGATTCAGTGATAAGAGTTCTGTGACCAAAGGGACCCTTAGCTCATGCAATGTAATACCTTTACAGTGGCTTTAATGGTTTTCTTGAATTAAGACATCACTTCAAGATCCTAGACTGGTATTGTCCAGTGTCTCTTGACATCTTCAGACGCCTGCTCCATAATCAACTCAGATTCAACAGGGCTGAAGCAAAACCCCAGGTTATCAAACCCACATTCTACTCTTACCTTCTGTGATACATTCAGTCCAGCAAGCTAAATCCTTGTTCTTTTATACCAAGTTCTTTTTTGCAATTAGTAAGTCTGGTTCCACTCCCTCAGCATCTCTGCTTCCCCCTCCTCTGAGTGCACTCTACTTTCCACATCCAGGTCTCCTACCTTACTGCCCTGTGTAAGGTTGCTTCTCAGCTGCTCTGTCACAGCCTGTGATAATCATGTCTACCCTTTATGTTTCTAAAAAGGATTTATTTTTCCAAACTCATCAGTCATGGAACATTTTTGTTGTTCTCTCAGAGAACTTTCTGGGAAATACTGGTCCAGTCTTTCCAGATGAATTGTAGTCCCCTCTCACCGTGACATCTGTCCACCCCTTTTGGTCACGAAACTTGTTATTTCCTCTGCTTAGAATGCCCCTCTTCCTGGCTCCTGCCATCAGGGAAAGCCCACGCAGTTTTAATTCAAGTGTTTCCTTCTCCCTGAAGCCACCTTTGATCTAATGCCCTAGCATGACCCCTGAGGTTCATGTACATGACTCCATTCCAGCATTTAATATCATCATATGTTTTATAAAGCATGTCATCTGAGAGCGTTACACTATAGACACCAGTCTATTATATATTAAATAATTTATGTATAAATTACAGAAAATTTAATGTGATTTAAAAATAACATGCTAGTTTTGTGTCTTTGAGTTTATCTGCTAACAATTCTAAAATTTCCTAAGCTATGGGAACTGTATGTTTCTCCTCCCTGTGAATCCAGTGCCTGGAATGTTGATTGTCTCGTTCACTTCCCTACCTCATGGATTAATTTAGGCTGAAGCCTGATCAACTTACTACAGCAAAGCAACCAATAGTTCTACACAGAGTGCTCAGCCCTCTCTGTCTTTGTTACTCCCGCCTGGGTACCATGGGAAGAGGAAGCACAGCACAAGATGGGGACAGTGGCAGACAAAGATGAAGGATGATACATTTACAGTTATAGTTGAAGAGTATCCCAGGGGAGGGCCTTTAGGAAAGGGAAATTCCTAAAGAGAGGTTCCCTTATGATCAATGTCCTACATTACCAAGCTGTTGTGAGGCTTTGTGTACAGAGTTGTGGAGATAGGGAGGCCATCTAGGAGCCTCTAGCAGGCTGCTAGACTTGTGAACAGCCCCTCCTTTCTATTAAGATCTTTGGATTGAATAACAAAAAATACGTTTAAGAATGAGGACCTGTCAGCATCTAAAGGTAGGGGAGCAGAGAAACTGAACCACCGGCAGGGACCAGGAGAAGCAAACCATAGTGAGCCCAGGATGTGATTACACTGTTGGTTCTCTATTCTGGTTTTCTGGTAGATTCATTCTTGCCAGAGGCCAGTGTTCTCAGTTGTCCAGCAATTTGGGAAGCTGTGTCAGGAAAGTGGCTTGCTCCGAGTGTCATGTGTAGATGGGTTTACACTGACCATTTTTCTTTAAACCATCATCCTTGAGGCCAGGGATTTGATTGATAGGAATGTCAGTTGGATGGGCCACTTTCAACAAATTCTGCATCAAGTGATTTTGTTGACCTTGTAGTACTATAGATAAATAGGAAACATCTTAGAAGATAGTCTCTCTTTAAGGGAAAATTCCTTTCCAAGTTACATTCCAATGGCTACCTTGAAAAAATGAAATAGAACAAAAATACTTGTTCATTTTAATAAGCAAGTATAGATTCTTCGGTCATTTGTTAGGCCTGTCTACCAAGGAACATTCCAGGCCTTTCTTCCTTTTGCCTCTGCTAAGGCAGCACACTGCCTCTCTGCTTAGGCCTCATTTGAATACAGCACTGGGCCACGCAACTGATGAACATTTGAAATACATTTGCCAAAGTGTCTTCCAACATCTTAAAATAGCCAAGTAACTCTTCAGCTTGGGGACAGTCTATGAATTCCCCATCTGTGCAATAATAACACTTCCCAGAGTGCACCACTACAGAATTTACAGAGTGTTTCTTATTTATCACCTTATTTGGTTTCTAAAACAATATTCAGTCACTCAAACATCTTTGACAAGGGCCTACGACATACCAGGCGCTGGAGAAGGATCAGGGATGCAATTCTAAACAAAATGGGTAAGCCAGAAATATTAGTATTATACTATAATAACATAATATAATAATATACTGAAGGTCTCAAGGACAGATTTTCTATTCCTTCCTTCCTTTTTATTTAACAGTCCAGGTCTTTATTTATTTATTTTTGTACACTAGGCCATGAATTCATATGGAATGGGCTCCAGAAGCCCATGATCTTCCCCGTTAGTCCTCACAAAGTACTTCTCTGGTACTTTGTGGAGCAGGCTGGGCTTCGGCTGACCCCAGCTGCCCTTCTCTTTGGCTTCCATTTTCCCTGGCCCTTCTCCACCCACTTCAGGAAGCTGCCCCTGTTCTTAGAGTGCTTGATGTGCTGAATGTGCACGTTGATTCTCTTGGCGAGAATCTTGCCCTTAACTTGTTTACAATGATGCTCACGGCATGCTCGGTGACACTGTAGACTCTTCCAGCTTTGCCATGGTAACACTTGTGAGGCATTCCTTTTGAACAGGGCCCATTCCCTTGATGTCTACAATATCATCCCTCTTGTAGATTTGCATGTAAGTGGCCCAAGGAACAACTCCATGTTTCCTAAAAGGCCCGGAGCACATAGTGAGTGCCCCGCCTCTTTCCCTTGGTCTTGGTTGTTTTGTCAAGATGGCTGCCACAGCCCCCGACTTCCTATTTTCATTGATACCTATTTTAAAGAAACATTGACTAATGACTTATTTTATTATTTTTCAAAAGAGCCAGAATTCACACCCAGTTCTCTATACAGAGACTCTGTATAGCTGTCAGCATTAAGGTCACTGTGGAACTCTCTGACAACCTACTCTGAGTTCACTGGCCACATGACAGAATGCCCATCGATGGAGCAGATGTAAGTATGTCACAATTAAACAAACAATGAAACTAGTAATTGTTGTAGTAGGGTTTCTCTGGGTCCCGGGCGGCCAGAGATCTGAGACCCACAGACCTGCCGTGCCAGACCCCTCAGCTGCCCAGCCGCCCAGGTCCCCAAAAATAACTCAGAGGCTTACATTAAGTCCATGCTGTTTGGCCTATGGCTCAGGCACATTGCTAGCTAGCTCCTACATCTTAAATCAACCCATTTCCATTAATCTGTTGGTCACGTGGCTCGTGGCTCACCCGTGTCTCTTTATATGTTGCTCCTTCGGCGGCTTCCGCGCTGTCTCTCTGACTCCACCCTGCTTCTCTCACCTAAGCTCTGATTCTCCTCCCACTTCCTCTATGGTGCCCGCCATGACCCATAACAGCTACTTTATTTAAAGATACAGCACACACAAATGCATTCCCACATCACTTCCCCCTTTCTCTCTAATCAAAAAGGAAGGTTTCAATTTTAACATAGCAAAATTATATATAACAAAATAGCTATCAAGCAAGAATTACAGTTATAATATCTAGTCTATTTGTATTTAGCAAAATTAAAGAAAATACTCTATCATCTACCTTATCTTTATGAATCTAAAGTTTTATATCTAATATATCTTTTAAATGACTAAGAAAAACTGTACATATAACTATCTAATCTTCAACTACATCAAAGACCACAGAAGGATATAATATTTACCCAAGTAAACCAGAAGTGCAAACGACTTCCAAAATCTAGAAAGGACAGAGATGACATCTATCCCCCTGGACAGTCACCCAAAGTTCCTTTATAAAGTTGGGGCAACCATCTTTAGCCTATAGGCCTGGAGTCTCTTTTCATTTCAGTGAAGCAGGAAATCCGCTCTGCCCATTCTGGCACAGTTCATCCGTTGCTTCTCCTTGAGTCCTGAAGAACGTCTGACAGTTTTCTCTGTAAAGCAGGAACCTGAATGATGATCTTGGCTTGTTCTGCCAAAGTTCAGAGGTCATCTTCTTATGGAACCTGCATGTCCAGTTTAAACAGCATACTGTCAAGCAGTCAATATAAAAACAGTTTCTTCTCTAGTGGCTTACCATTACCACAAATAGATGAGACTCTATATGGAGTTTCTTCAATGCCCATTTTCCTGTTGAAGTAAATTAGTGCTGCCAGGAACAGACCTGTCTCACTGTCCAGAAAAGTCTAAGCTCTTAAAACATTTTAAATGCCATATTCTGTAGGTCTTAGAAGTATTTGAAGACTATCTATTTAATTGAAATATATCTTTGTATACCTAAAAATCCTAACTAACCTAACTATAAGTTTGATTATCAAAAGTGACTATTAACCTTCATTTCTTAATTATACACTACAATTTTAAAACAGTTACATGAACATCATACCTTAAACAAGAATAGAAAAACACATACAGCATAATAAAATTGACTTTAAATCTGTATCAATAAACCAAAATCTATACCAATGTAAAGCAGTTTGAGATTAACAGCTGATTACCTGTAAATTTAATAATCTAATTTTTTAAAAAAGCATTCACATACCATATCCCCCGTTTCTTTTTAGAAAGAGATTGACTATGACCATTAACCATTTATAATGAAAACAAACATTTAGAAACAATATTTGGGGAATTTGGGCGAAGTTATCCATTACTACTTCCTGCTGATTAAGGGGCGTTGAAAATCTCACGGATTGTTGAGACTGGATCATAATCTGCAGCCATGAAGCTGATCTGGCCATCTCTTCTCATCAGAGGTTTTTTTCAGGGGGTCTTGGTTGATGAAACCATATTTGCCTGGAAGCAATCCACAGGTTCTCATCTGTGGAAACAGAAACAGAACTCTTCCAAAGCAATAAATCCTTAGACACAAATTTCAAAATCAAAATACCTTTAAAATATACATTCTTGTTTAACTTAGTAGCCTTTGCAATCCATTGTCTTTTTGCAGTTAGCTCATTAACAGTTAAAAAATTAAAAGAAAACACAATAACAACCAAAATCCAGATTTTGTGTCTATTTTCCATCTTTACGTGGCTTATTATATTTTTATTACTGTATTTCTCGCTTTAAAAACTTTTTCTAACCTCTTTATTTTCTCTCTGAAGCCTATGTACCTTTTACAAACATTGTAACCCGTTTACAGGTTTTCTTTTTATCTGAATCTGTTTTATTGTGAATCCTTAATCATCTTTTAACCTTAAGAGCTTTTAAAATACATTCTCCAAAAAGAAGCACAGTTTTTGCAAATTAGGCTGAATCACTAAGTTTTCTTAAACGGACCGTAAACAGAGCACACCTAAGAAAATGCTGCCACGAAGAAAATTTGTTTCTCTTTTGTTCAAAATAAGCAGAAATCTAAAATCAATCACGTTACTGAGTCTTTTGTTAGTTTTTAGGAACCCGCCTGATTGTAGCTCACACTGCCTGTCGCCAGCCCACCGCTGGCGCCATTTTGAATGCGATCCGGACCATGTTTTCTTTGTACAAAGACCCGATTCACATACACAATTTGGAAGCTGCCTTTGCTCAGTTTCTGCTAAAACCCTTTTTAAACTTTCTCAGGCATTAAGTGGATAATCGACCCACGTTGGATGCGCCATCTGTTGTATTAGGGTTTCTCTGGGTCCCGGGCGGCCAGAGATCCGAGACCCACAGACCTGCCGTGCCAGACCCCTCAGCTGCCCAGCCGCCCAGGTCCCCAAAAGTAACTCAGAGGCTTACATTAAGTTCATGCTGTTTGGCCTATGGCTCAGGCACATTGCTAGCTAGCTCCTACATCTTAAATCAACCCATTTCCATTAATCTGTTGGCCATGTGGCTCGTGGCTCACCCGTGTCTCTTTACATGTTGCTCCTTCGGCGGCTTCCGCGCGGTCTCCCTGACTCCACCCTGCTTCTCTCACCTAAGCTCTGATTCTCCTCCCACTTCCTCTATGGTGCCCGCCATGACCCATAACAGCTACTTTATTTAAAGATACAGCACACACAAATGCATTCCCACATCAAGTAATATTTGGAACCATCCCAAGTGTGTTGGGGTGAGAAGAGTCTTCAAACCCGAACTGTGAACAATGGCAGCAGCCACATGTGACAGTAGAAACCAGAAGGGTGTTTTGAGCTCTACAAAGCACTGCTTGATGTGATCATTCAGATCAAGCGGGGAACAGAACTGCTTGTTAATTGGCTGTGCTGGAGTCAGGTGTGGACAGGCTACAGCTTCAACTCACATCTTTAAACAAATGATCAGCAGGGTTCTTCGAAGGTTGCAGGTGGGCATGGTGTGAACAGAGAGGCAATGAGGCTGGTTTGAGTACATTTTGTGCTAGTGCTTCTAATCAAACTACATTCCCCATATCAAGGACAAGTTTTGTGTGTGTGTGCACGTGCAAATGGATCTAGAGGAGATGGGATAGACTTGCAAGTGCTGGTGCATTCTGGGAGTGCAGTGGGATATTGCTTGTGCTTCTGATAACAGGGCCCTGTGTAATGACAAGAAGTTGATGGTGCCTGGGTTTTAAAACAGGTGAGCGGCTACTTTAATCAGTCAATGGATCCCTGAAGCTTAGGAAAACGGACCCTTGTTTTTCATTCACTTCTCAGGCCCATATGTGGGGAAGGAGTTTAAGCCTTAGGGAGTCCCTAGAGGCCTAGGTCTCTTTCACCTTTGGCTCTACAGTCCCCTCTTTATATATTGTTCTCACTAATCTGGAGGATGGATAAACATAATAAGCATTGTCCACACATGGAAAGTTTAAAGGTGAGTTCTGGAAGCTTCTTACTTCATCCCTAGTCTTCCCTGGCTACAACCTAGTCATCTGGCCATGCTTAACTACAAAGCATCTTGGGAAACCTAAGGGGAAAACATACTATTTAACAAACTGTCTCTGCCACAGCCCCAAATCTGGAGAATCAAAGCATGGAGAGAATGATGACACAGGACAGGACAAGACAGGACTTGCTCAAAGCCTTCTAGAAGACTCCCCTAGCAGATGAGGGACCAATAAGTCAGGGAGGCTTCTAGATAAGAAGTACCTCATGATCAAATTCTTAGAAGAGGGAGCTCAGATGGATAATTCTAATTAAAAGATGCACTTATATATAAAAAAAAATCCTATTCCAGTCACAAGAAAATGGACAAGAAATCATTCTAGCTCTTCAGGTGAAATTATAGCAAATGAAATCTCAGCCACATAGGGAACATCTGGTCTCCACCTTCAGTGAGGACCATGTGGCATAGTTTATGTTGGCATCCAAAGTTCTGAGCAGACCCGCATGATAACCCCAAGAGGAGGACACGGTAGAAAATTATCACTCCCATTTTAGAAGTGGAAAAACCTGTGTCGATAGAGGTTACCCAGGGCTACACAGCAAATGAGACGAATTTGCAACCCAAACCCACACTGTGTCTTTCCACAATTACACAGATTCTCCTCAGCATGGAGATGTTGACCACACTTCAGGAAGTTGATGCAGTTCCAGCTCTGGATAAGAGGCCAAAATCCAGCGACATTTTCCTTAATCACCACCCTTCTGTCTGCCTAAGTGTTGGAAGCCGTGGGGTGCCTCCTCCTCACTCAAGGAGCATGTACATGTTAGCTGTCAAGCAGTGTATGCGGCATCTGACAGCCCTAACATCACTGTTTGTATTATCAGACAATTACCAGCCAGGCTCGTATTCATAATTTGACTAACAACTCGCGACAATGATTATTTTTCCTTTTCTGGCAAAACAAATATAGCAGCGTTTTCTTTTGAGCATCAGCGCTGATGCTCCTTGGCATTCTATCAGCTTAAGGATTTTTTTTTTAAATGTTAGTCGTACTCCCCCACATCTCTCTAACTTTACAGTCCCCCGTGGCATCTGTGTGCAGTGAACTGAGCTGTTGAGACTAAATGTAATTTGCAATCAAGCTTCTGTTAACATGGAAATGTACCGGCTGGCCTGCTGCAATATGGGTTCTCATTCTGTCTAGCATATGGTTGCATTAAATCCAGTCTCCAGAATGTCTCTTGTTACCACATTGTCAATCCGTGCAGAGCAGAGAACCCTAAAAAATCACTAAAGGAACATATTTTTGGAATTGGCGCTTCTATGGATCTTGACAAGAGCTGTCCAAAGACATACTTGGTTGCTTGAAATGAACTAGCCCTGTCAGATCCATGCACACGTACACACGGATACACAGCAAATTTGAAACTTGGTTGGATGGTCTGTAATCACAAGCAGAGGGATTCCACTGGAGGACAAAGGGGAGGTGACCGACTCAGCTCTATTAATTATATTTGGGGACTATATAATTTTTCTCACTATTTCAATATTCTAGGAATCCCAGAATAACTTGAGTCCAAGAGGGCTTCAGCAGTCTTTATGGCTACTAGCAGAGGCTCTAGAATTAGGCAGTCTAGATTTGAGCCTTCTTCTCATCCCTCATAGCTTGGTGACCCCATAAACCTAAAGTTTTGAGGTTCATCACCTGTGAAGTAGAATGAAACAAGAATGCCATTCTAGCTGAGGACATTTGGGAGAATTAACTGCCTACATGTTGCACTTGCCTCCACAGATGATGGCCCTTCGAATTGACAACATCTGTCTCACCATCTCTGTTCTGAGACAAGGCACCTCTGTCTTTCTCACAGTATCACCTTCTGCTTGCTTGCTTTTTTTTTTTTCTTGTCTTATTCTCTCCAGTGTTCAGGACCTGGAAAGCGCTCTCTTCATAAATGAAACATTTGTTAAAGGAAAATCAAGTGTCCCTTCCACCTTGACCAGGACATGTAGGTCTAATTTGGTACTCTTTTCCAGAGAATTGCTCACTCTGCAAGCACTGTACATTCAGCACCTTCCTTCTTTCAGGTGACAGTGTTGAGCACCACAGCAGGCTAGCATATACTTGATGATGTCATGTCTGTGTCGCACTTGACACCCCAGCATGGGCTGAGCACAGTGTCAGGACTGATGGGACACTTCCTGTTCCTACCTATTAATAAGTACGGATTTGCCGGCTTTCTCCAGCACAACTGCAGAGTGGACCTATGTGTATACAAGTTCCTTGTGCTATGTATATAAATAGACCTCTCCTTGGAATACTCACAAATAGCAGTTCTAAATTAATCAATTTAATCTTTGAGTGGTGGCATAAACTCCATGCCAACAGGTTCCTGTATAATGTTGTGGAGAGAAAAATTTGGGACAGTAACTGCCCTGGTTATCCATCTAATATATATATATATATATATATATATATATATATATATATATATGTATATATTATATCCATCTAATATATATAATATATATATATATTATATCCATCTAATATATATATTATATATATATATATATATATATATAGTAGATTTTTTTCAGTTGAGTCTATAAGCAGGAAACACTTGTGCAGAAGGTGTATAAAACACTAACTGACATGAAATATCCCTCCAATGTTTAGGTACTTTGGGATGTCAGAACAAACTGGGGAAAGGGTTCTAGTCCTAATTTCATCCATCTCTTAAAAAGACAATGTATGATTACAGCAAACAGCACCAGGGTTATATCCAACAAGTTGCCCCACCACAGAGAATTTGGCAGATCTATTAAAGTCAAAAAAGAAACCAGGTGATGCTGTTTACAAAGCAGCCATGGCAGGATGCTCTGACTCCCACAAAAGTGGGAATAGTACCTGGGCCAGGTCATAAGTGACTTTGCAAAATATGTCAAAGGATTGATACATCTGGAGTTCTCAATGCAATGAGCATGTGCTGAACTGCCTCCTCGTGTTCTTTCTCTTCATTATTTTTGTTAGTTTTGGGGTTTGTTTGTTTGGTTTTTGAGACAGGTTTCTCTGTGTAGTTTTGGAGCCTGTTCTGCAACTCACTCTGTAGACCAGGCTGACAAATACCCACCTGCCTCTGCCTCCTGAGTGCAGCACTCCTAACCTGGCTCTTAATGTTATTACGGAACACAATTATTTCCCCATCGGGTTTGTAGGCTTTTAGAAACACATAGAGGCTTGACTTCAGTATCTCCTTATCTTTCCCAGGACTCTGTCTTCAATTATTGTTCAATAATCAGATTTAATACATTAAATCCCATTTCCTCTTACACATTGTTCCCAGCTCTGACATGGTACCTGTGATGGTTTTCATGTTCTCCTCTGGACCTTGATGGAGTGCCATGATGCTGTGGTACATGATGTCAGCAGATTCGAAGGTTCAGACCTCGGTCCCACATGGTACATGTTATATAGCTGGCTCTGCCTGGTTTCACCGGAAGGTGTGAGGAGGCAAATCAAACCACGATAAACATGAGCTTCAGCTGCTGCTGACTGACTCTCATGGAGATCACAGGAGTCAGAGGCCTGTCAGGCTGTTGGGCTTGGTACTCAGGCAGAGTGAAAAACTCATTAGCTAGGCTTAATTAGAGAACTTCCAAAGTCCTTTAATGTCAGCCTACTTCCTACCACCTCATTAATGTATTCAAAAGATTTTTACACCTTTAATGTGGGAATGATTTCCTTAATTCTCTCAGCACCAAAATGCCACAGAGTCAAGTTATTGAGCTATAGAACACACAGCACAATTATGACAGTGGAAGTTGCAAGTCTTTGAACCAATAACATTTGGTGTTATCAAAGATGAGATTTTAGACTAGCTACCCAAAGGTAGACAGCTTAGCACTATTGCAGTTGCGAAAACACCCTTCTTCAGTGCATGCTATAGTTTTTAGAAATCTTTCACATCAACTAGTAGATGCTCATAAGATGCTAAAGCAGATTAAGGTCAGATGGTATTAGTCACATTCCACAGATGAGGGTATTAAAACTCAAAGAGGGCACAGGGATGCAGTTCTGTGCTTTTATGGCTGACAATGAGAATATACATTTCAAGAAAAAGTGACTTGAGATACAGTCCTGTCAGGAACAAATAGGGGTCTTGGGTGGCAAAGCCTGTTCGGAGGGAACAGTGGCAGATTTCCTTAAGATGTGTTGCATGAGGCTGTCTGGAGCCCACAGGATGGAATGAGTAGTCTCCAAGCTGCCCCTTGCAGCTCTCCAACCTGCTGCTGTTGAGCATTTTTGCTGCATCAAGATCTTCCTGAGTTAGCCAGAGATTTTGTCAGCCAACCTAAATATATTTGCTCAATCCACTGCTCTCCTATTTGATAGAGCCCACCATAGCCTTTAGATCACACTGGCTTCATACTGCGCTTCCCTAACCTGTCTTTTTAGAAGATTTTGGATACTGTCTGTCTCCTACCAATTAGGAAATGGACCTCTGCTCAGGTGCAGAATTTACCCAATGACACAGACGGGTCACATTGGAGCAACAGAACTTGGCATAGGCTGGTGACTCTTGACCAAGAGCTTTAGTGGAATTATGTGCTATTACATTGTAAATAGTTGTCCTGCCTACTAGTTTAATAAAAACACTGAATGGCTGAAGGCAGACAGGAAGTATGGGTGCAGGTACTAGGCTAAGAAAACTCTGGTAACAGGAAGAGTAGAGCAGAAATGTCACAGAGAAGCCACAGAGATGCTAGAGATGCCACAGATGAAGAGAAAACCAATGCTGCTCTGAGAAACAGTACTGAGCCGCATGGCTGAACAGGATAAGAATCATGGGTTAGTTTAAGGGTAAAGAGTTAGCAAGTTATATGCCTGGGCCCGAGGTCGGTCAGTGTACAATTAGTACAAATGTCTGTGGGACTACGGGTCTATGGGTCTGTGGGTCTGTGTATCTGTGGGTCTGTGAGTCTGGACCACAAGGCTAGGCTGGAAAATCTGGGACAGAAACCTTATATAAGGACCTACACCATTGTAGGAGAAAACCCAGTGTGGTTTTCTCAAATCTCTCTCATTCCTCACTTTCAACCCTCTGTGACTTTTGTACCTTACTCCAGAGAACACGAGGGACCCTGCTCTTCTGACCAGACTCCTCATCTAGACAATATAGCATATGAATTACAGTATGAATTTAGATGCTCTCATATTTTTCTTATTATTCTTCCCATTTGTTTTTGGGCATTGGTTACACTCCTGGCTATAGGCATATAGTGACGAGGCGTACATCCTCCATGGTCTCCTGCATACATGGACATAACATGTTTGCATCATGAAAGTGGTATTTCTTGGATGAGTCTTCAAGTACCCACTTTTTTTAATGGGTGACTACTGCTTCCTGTAACTTTAAGGTATTTCTAACCTTAATTTGGAGATGAAAAATTAAAGGTTAAGTCTTCCTGGGAGGTGTGTTGGCAGCAAGGAAGATGAATAGTAATGTGATCTTGAAAAGCTAAAAAACACAGGTGGTTGTGCTGTCAAACTGCACACTGGAGTGTAGCTATGGGTGTAGATGAAAATGATTCTCAAGAGTCCTGGGGGATGGCAGCAGTTTTCTGGCCTCACAAGGGAAGGGCTTTGCTTCTGGTCCTACGTTAAGTCAATCATAGTGAGGTCTTTGATACTGTTGGTGTTGTTTTTTTATCTTGGCTCTTGAAATCTGGGAAAGGATTGTTATGTAGTTGACTCATGAGCATCCCAAAGAAAAGGCCCTGATTATTCAGAGCAAATGTGAATTTGCCCTAATCACCATACTTCCTGTCTTTCTCACTGGGCCCTAAGTCTGCCTAGGGAAACTGTGATGCCTGGATTAGTCATGGTCTCCTTTGCTGGGCCTGTGTGTAAAATGGTGAGAGGAGAGTGGGTCACAGCACAGAGGCTTGCTTCGTTATGAGAAGAGAAATGGGTCCTCAGGGGGCCTGAACTTCCATGTCCCTCAGGAGGATGCAGAAAGGTCCAGAAGCTATTTCGCCTATGCAGTAGTTTGTGTTGATAACTTGTTTATTTTAAAGAAGGGGATGAGAAAATGTACAGATGATACCCAACTAAAATCAAAAGCTGGGAACATTGATCCATGAGTGTAGAGTGATGGTTTTTCTGGGATGAGTAAGCTCTCATGTTCTTTGGCACAACACAGCAGTGTGAATATAATTAACAACAATGAACTATATATATCAAGCTAGATAGAAAGAGGAAATAGTAATGGGAATGTGTTCAGCACAAAAGGTGATTTTTTTTCCCCATGTGGATCCCTATTCACTGCATATCTCAATCAAATCGTCATACTGTCTCTCATCAATAAACTATAAATATGTGTCAGTCAAAAAGAGAAGTCCCCAGACTTGCATATTGATGACACCATAGAATGAATGACATAGAGGGCTGCCTATTAATCATACGAGGCTCCTGGCACAAGGTTGCTCAGACCAGGAGGTTCCCCTCCGACCTCATTTTCATATACTGGTAACATGGTGACAGGTTTGTTTGACTTTTTGGAGAAACACAAGAACCCATACAGAAGTGTGCCAAGGCTTCATACACATCTTCAAGAAACAAATAGAAGCAGTAAGAGTAGTGATTAAAGAGTCAGATCTAAAATGACAACTGTCTAAAGGAGACTAGCATGTATTCAATCAAGCAAACAGAAGTAAGGTGGCTGTGGGACTTGATGACATCAGGACTAAACGTGGGGCATCAAGTCTTAGAGAAGTGCTTATCTCATGACCAACTCTCAAAAGCATGTGTCAGTAAGAACTCAATTAGACAGGAACACTGGAAAATAAAAAAGGACATGTCATATTGATGTTTTTATATACAAAGGGATTTCATGCAAATAAGAGTATTGATATGCAAATGAGAATAGGGATACATTATATATTTTATGATATCTAAAAATATACTTGTTATTTATATTTATTTATATTTTAATAAATAATAAGTATTTTATATATTTAAAATATATTAAATAATTTTAATAGATTTATTATTATGCATTCTTTAAAGAGCAAATTCAAGTTGAGGGGAGTTAAAAGGAAATAATATTTAGATGGCATTAGAAGCCTTTGAATAGCAACTTCTCTGTAATTAATGTAGGTAGGCTGGGCACAAAAGACGGCATGGCTTGCTGGCTTTTCTTATACTGACTGATGTGATCAGCACTGGTTATAGGAGGAGGTCATCAGACTTTGTTTATGTATGACTGCTGTGGAATATTGGTTTTGTTTGGGGCACAGGGGCCACATAGACAGATGAAGCTTGAATGTGCAATGAGTTCTCAGCTGGGGGAATCTCAGAGCTCAATAGGAATTCTTGAAGCCATTTCCCGGTTCCCAGTAGGAGAAGGGGGTGTTTCGTTCAGAGGGGGTGCTGGTGGCAAGGTTAAAAGTTTGAGATGTCATAAAGTATTCTCAAAAGATAAATGCTATATGGAAGAAACCTTGCCAGGAAGACCAGGGTTCACTCATGATGGCCTTGCAGTGTCCTTGAGGAATACCAGGGACTCTGGTTCCCTCCTGGGTAGTTTCTGAATCTCTACGCACCAGGCTAGTGCACTCACACACCGAATTATAACTGCAGAGGACAGATCTCCATACACCATGAACTCACTGGGGCAGAGAGCATGCTTTAAATGTTGTATCTGCATTTATCTGTTCTTAGCCAATCACAGTTTATTAACTAAGTTAGTCTAGCTGAATAAAAGACTCTATCTATGTGGGTCCCACAGAAAGAATGGCTCCTGGTATGATTTATGGAGAGAGTTGGGATCTTTAGAAGTTTCTGGATCTGCTAACTATGGCATTGAGAATTTCTTTGAGGGAGCTGTGCCTTCTCCAGTGTACTTCTATGGGTTCAAATGCTAATGACAATTGCTAACACCTATTTTGTGCATTGTGCAGGCTACTCTCCTGAAAACTCACCTGTCTTATCATCTCATTGGCAGAGCATCATCTAAGCCACCTTTGCAGACAAGGAAGTTCAGCCTAGAAGAGGCAATAGAACCCAACCCTGTAGGGATACATTATATATTTAATAAAATTATTCTGGAATATCAAAGGACAGAATCACCCACAGCTAAGCCATGAAGGTCAGGGAGAGGTGACCCATGCTTTTAATCCCATCACTCAGGAGGCAGATATCTGTTGGATCTCTGTGGGTTCAAGGCCTAACAGCCAGGCAGTGGTGGTGCATGCTATTAGTCTCAGAACTTGGGAGGCAGAGGCAGGAGGATCTCTGTGAGTTTGAGGCCAGCCTTGGACTACAAAGCAAGTTCCAGTGCAGCCAGGACTGTTACACAGAAAACTCTACCTCAAAAAAACAACAAACCAAAGGCTGGAGAGATACCTCTGTCCTCTGATGATCCAGACTCTCTCATTAAATATGCAATATGTCACCACACAACTCAGGAAGGGGTTCAGGATGTGCGTGGGCCAGAATTTGACCCCTGATCTATTAGGCATATGTGCCTGACCCACTATATGATCTATAACATGTAGAATTTTATTTGGGGGAGGGTACTGATTCAGAGTCTCTCAAATCTAAGGGAGACTCCTGACATCCTTAGAGCTAAAAGAGTTAGTTTAGCTAAGAGAAATTAGGCTCTTTGGCATCTTCAGGCTTCTTATTCGAAGATAATATTTGCTTTAATAGTGGTGAGAAGGCCCGTAGTTTCTTAATTTGGTTGGTTTCAGTTGCTGTGATAAACAAAAAACATGTCTGAAAGCAACTTGTGGATGAAAAGGACTTATGTGCCTTATGTGTGAATCCAAAGTCACATTCATTAAGTGGGGGCAAGGTAGGAACTCCTCATGGACACCTGGAGGCCAGAACTGAAGCAGAGGACATGGATGGATGCTGCCTACTGTCCTCCTGCTGGCTCCCTCAGCCTGCTTTCTAATGCAGCCAGGACCACCTGTATAGGGACGGATTGCCTAGAGTGGGCTGGACTCTGCCACATCAGCCATCAATTAAGGAAAGACACCAGAAGCTTGCCTCCGGACGACTCTGGTAGAGGTACTTTCTTAATTGAGGTTTTCTCTTCTCAGATGACTCCAGCTTTGAGGGCAAGGTACCCGAAAGCTAACCAGGACAAGAAGATTAGGTCACACTTGGCTGAGCCAGACTGTCAAGAATTATGGCAAGAATAAACACTTCTCTCTTTTCCACATACTGGTTACTATCCCAATCGGTACTGAGGGTAGAGAAGATTGCAAACTCGCAACAATAAAAGGAAAACTGAAGTGAGGCTCTTAGTCCCCTTTACCCTAGGGCTGTCTTTAATCTGAGAGATCTATGGGTGCTTCTTTTCACACTCCAGTTGGTCTATCCTCCATCTTTGGGAGCCCAGAGATGAGCGCATACAAAGAGGCCAGGGATTCTGTGTCTAGACTGATTCTTTGTTCAAGTCCAGGGAGAAACAAACACACAAACAAACAAACAAAAACCAAAAAACGAACAGTATAACTACCTCCTGGCTGACCAGCACTGTGTTCACCAATGAAAAAGCAGGCAAATCCCCAGGCAAGACATAGGCTTCAAAATATTACATACCTAGAGGAAATTGCCGCTGCTGTTCACAAAACCAGGAATTCTTCCCAATGGTAAGTGTCCATCAGTGAAAACATTTATGAAGAAAACATGTTGGATACACAGGAGAATATTATTTAGTCATTAAAAAAGTGGTTGAGTTCTTGAGTCGTATTTGCAAATGAGTCTGGCGGGCAAAAGTGAAACAAGCCAGGCCCAGAAAGACAAATACCACAAGGATGATCTCACTCACTGGTGAAATCAAAACACGTTGATGTCATGGAATTAGAGGTGATCAGACAGTGTGTAGAGGAGGAGATGGGGGGGGGGGGAGTCTGGCCACGCATAGCTAGGTAGAAAGAAGGCATCCTGACTCTCTATGGTGAATATTGCAGTGTATTTCCAAATACCCATCCGAGGAGAAGAATCTCCTCACAGCAAAGAAACTATAAATGGTTGAGGTAAGAGATATGCTAAATGCCACACTCTGATTCTTACAAAAAGTATTGTTTCTAACCCATTCTGTACCTCAAAAGTCTGTGCACCTATCATATGTCAATCATAAACAAGTAGAAGAATCTGCCAGAAAATTAAGCAGCGAGCATTTGCTGAGTTTGGTTTGCTGTGTGGATCTGGCAGATGGGTGTGGGAAGGAAGTTCTGGGACCTCGACAGACACTGACCATCAGTGGGTGTTGGTGGCCATCCGTCCCTTGCTGAGAAGATGGTCACGGTGCCCTTGTGAAGATCAGACTGGGAAATCTAAGTTCCTGCATCCTGGTGCAAGGCAGGGCCTCAGGGACAGTTTTTTGAAAAGGAATACAGTGGCCACCTGTGGTTCTGTTTTGGGGATGTGAATTTGACAGGCCAGTCAAAAGGTTTCTTTCTGTCTTCAGAAATGTGTTTGTCCCTCTGGAAGGGCAGAGATAAAAGGCAATTTGTTACAAGTCCTTCTGCTTCCTCATGGTGGGAAAGGGACAAAATGTCTGTACACTGCCATCTGGTGGTCATGATTTGTCACTGCTGCTTGAATTAACTTTGCTTAGAAAAGGGCTGGCATGTTGCCAGCACTGTATGTAGCAAAGCAACATTGAAGAAAAAAAAAAAAAAGGTTCCCGGCCTAGAGGCACTCACAGTCTGATGGAATAAAACAGCATGTTAATATATTAAGTAAAAGGTGCAAGGTGGTACCAAATCACAGAACCACCGTCTAGACCTACAGGGAGGACACCATTCAGTTGAGTCTTGAGGGATCCCTCCAGGTATCACAGTGACAAAGAGGAGGAGGCTCCTTCTAAACAGAGAGAGCATCCATGTCTGACGGGTTGGTAGGGAGTATGGGGAAGAAGGGAAAGGAGAAGGACCAAGAGAACTGACCAAGCTGAAAGTCGGCTCCGGAACACTAAGCAAGAAAATAATGGGTTCAGAGTTTGGTGATCCAAGAGTGGGTCCCCAGTGTCTACACCTAAGCTTTCCAAATGTTCGTCAATGGAATCTCCTTTTCTAAGCAGATACAATCTTAGAAGTTATGGTTGGAGTTAGAGTTCATAGGCCGAAAATCACTCCAACGCTGGGGCCCTCATTTGTGACACGTGAACACTATGACAAGTCTAGGGCTCAGGAAAGCGCTCTTGATAGCTGCTGCTGGAGTGGAACTGTGACCTACTATAAGCATCTCCTCTGTAAGCTTAACATTCAATAAGTCCAGTCTACAACATAGAATTTATAAATCGGGTCTGAGATCTTTTCTAGATATTTATTTTCACGGCAATATCTATTTTATCGCTCAGTTTCCAAATACAACTAGTATTCCCCAGCCCTAGCATCTAGCTTTATTTTGTGAGAGCAAGGCAGAGATCAGCCATCTCTTTCTTGAGCCTCTATTAAGCATCTCTTGTCTGCCACCCGGTGTATCAATTCACATTCAGTATCCGAAGCCTGTGTGTCATTCCCAACCCACAGATTGTCTAGGACTCAGGGGATCTCACTGCTGTGCTCATTTTAAGAACTACACTTTGTAAGTACACAAATTCTGTCTGCTGAGAGACTGCAGGACCCCAATTGGCAGGAGTTTCTGTTTTGTGACAGCATATGATTGTTCCAAGTCCTTTGCCACAGGTGAGAAATTTCACACTGATATTTGTCTAAGAGTGAGTGGCCTCCTGATGGCAAAGATGATTTCGTTACTGAATGCACTTTCTGATGCAAAATGCAGATCCTCACCCACCAGGCAGTATTTCCTCCAACCCTCCCTTCCTGTTCCCAGTCTATACTCATGCTTTGCCCACTCTCTCTGCACCGCAGGGTCAGTTTGCTCACACTTTCCCACATAGCTTCTCTGTTTGAAGGCTGTGTCCGGAACTGCCTCCTCCTTGCCATCTGGCCACTATCTGCCATGTCTTCCCACCCGGCCCCCACCTTTCTTTGGAGACCTTCACACAAAGATGCTAACTCACTCAGTGACTTTTTCCAGTGCGTGATTTTGTGCATAGTGTGTTCCACATGGCCGAGGAACTACTTTGACAGTGAATCTTCCTGTTGGTTTGTTGTGATTTCCTGGAGAGCTCCTAACCCAGTGTTCTTTTATATGGCTACTGCCAAGTTCAATAAACATTAAGCAAGTGAATATCACACTTTATAGCTAATGCTTTAGGCCTGTTCTATATCTTTCATTGGAGGAGATGGTAATGTAATACACCCTCCTGCCTTTATGACTAGAGGCCAGGCAGTGGAACAGAAGACTCTCATGTTCACTTACTCTGTTCAGTGGTATAGCTCTTCAATCACATACCCGTCTCCCTTCAGCAAACGGAACCCTTTGGAGCAAGGAAAACATAATGCTGCCCTTTGTCCTGACCCACAGTATATTATCAATTGTCTTTTCAATGGATTTTTCACTTAGAAGGGTGATCCCTTTTAATATCAAAGATATTTGGGATCTCTACAGTTTCTTCAAAGTCAGATGGTTATGCTTTTTTTTTTTTTTAATTTTTTTGGAATCATTTTAAGTGAGCATCAGTGAGGTGGCTTAT
Organism: Phyllotis vaccarum; assembly: GCA_033318265.1. Lineage (NCBI taxonomy): Eukaryota > Metazoa > Chordata > Mammalia > Rodentia > Cricetidae > Phyllotis > Phyllotis vaccarum. Next base: position 191,210,012 of record JARWLC010000002.1, read on the forward strand.
GGGCATGGGGCTCCTTGCCTCCTGCTGCAGCTTCTCACCACCTCTCTGTAGTTCCCTGAGGACAGATGGTTATGAATAGAGAGATGGACAGGGTTAGGTCATCTCTAGACAGCCCTGCTTCTCCCAGGGATATGCTAGGGGACAAGATTGCAGTCATCCCATCTGTGAATTCATTTTCTAGAATCTTCAATTTGTGACAATGGCTGGAATTATGTTTTATTGGTTTGTTCTCAAGTATCCCTCTACAACTTAAAAAAAATTCAAACTTTGATGGCTGATTAAAATTGCTCAGTAATTTTTTTACCCAATAATAATTGAGAACTAGTTTATATTCTCTTTTGATGATACTGTGAAATCTTACATGAGCAATTCACATTCAAACAGAATGAACCATTTTAGGGGAAACCCTGCGAATGCAGAGACAGAGTTGATACCCCAGCTATAATCTTCTTGTGCCAGCAGCAGATTATGCAGTAAGGACACCAGAGATGCACTCCAGAGACTGCATCTGACTCTAAATGAGCTAAAACCTTTAGATTGCAAAGGGCTTTGGAACAAGATGGAACCTTGTCTTTATTTACTGATGTTAAGCTACTTTGGTTGTAGGAAAGAGAAACCCATTGGACTAAAGTAATGGAGGATTTGTTCCTAGAACACACGTAGATGTGGGAATGGCCCCTTTGAATTTATCAGGAGCCAAATGTCTTGTTCATCAGGTTTCCTAGTACTTTTCTCTGTAAGGGGAGTGTAATCTGGCACCAACAGATGTGCCTGGCATGGTCTGCTCTCTGGGTTTGAGGGGTTCAAGCCCAGGCTTCTTTTATAAAATTGTTGTTATTTTGTTTTCTCTGTTTGTATGGTATGTGTGGGGCACTTGTCTTCCATGGTACATGTGTGCAGGTTGGAGGACAATTTTGTGGGGCTGGTTTGCTTTCCTCACCTTGTTATGAGTGTCTCGGAGTATTTGTTTAACTGTGTAAAAATCTGTTGCATTTTTTAATGTTGTGGAATATTTGTTTAACTATGTAAAGAGGCATTGCATTTGTTTAATTATGCAAAGATGTGTTGCTGTTTTACTTTGCCTGCCTAAGACACCTGACTGATCTGATAAAAAGCTGAATGGCCAATAGCAAGGAACCAGGTACAGTAGCCACTTCTGGGCGGGGAAAATAAGTAAGAGGAAGAATTTAGGCTCAAGGAAAGAAAAAAGAAACACCAGGGAGATGCCAGGGAGACACCAGAGGCCAGACAGACATGGAGGAAGCAGGCAAGTAGGACATACAGAAATAAAGACTGATAAATAGAAACATTTAAGTTAAAAGAACTAGTGCTACAAGCCTAAGCTAAGGCTGAGCATTTTTAATTTATAAGTCTCCATGTCTTTATTTGGGAGCTGGTTGGTTGGCCCACTGAGCCAGTAATTTCTGTTTCCTCTTCAGTGAGGATCAATTGCTCTGTTGGGTTCTGCTTTGCTTAGAATCTATTCTTTTCTTTTTGTACCAGCAAGCTGCATCATTTACTCCATAGCAAAAACTCTGGATTGATTTGATTGCCATGGTAGATTACCAAGGCCCCCTAATTGGCCAGTTTTCCTTCAAGACACACCATAGTTGCTGAGTACCCTGCTTTGACAATCTAGCACATGGGCAATCTGCTTTAGTACTTTCTTTTAGCATTACTAATGTGGCTATTTATTTTTTTTAAGATTTATTTTATTTTCAATTAATTCTGTGTGTGTGTGTGTGTGTGTGTGTGTGTGTGTGTGTGTGTGTGTGTGTGTGTGTGTACACGTGCACCTGGAGGCCAGAGGCATAAGATTTCCCTGGAGCTAGGGTAGCAGTGTAAGATGCCTGACGTGTTAGGAACTGAATTCATGTTTCCAAAAGAGCAGTACACACTTACCACTGAGCCATATTACATCCCATAAACATTGCTATTGCTAAGCAAACTGAGGTTCTATAGACTGACCATTTACTTACAAGATGTAATGATCGAAGTGTTACACTGTCCACCAGGGGTATTGCTACTGGTGATGTGAAAAGCCAGGAACAGGCAGGGTTGCTTTTCAGTGCTGTTTCCATAGCAATCTTATGAATGTAGTACAAGAAGAAAAGTACAGGGAAACATAAAACATATAGAGAAAAATAGCTTTGGTCTTAAAGAAAATATTTTCTGGCAGTCACAGTCCAAGATGGATGGTGTTGGGAATTATGTCAGATACTGTTTGCATTTTCTGGAAGTTCACAAGCTATCATTACTCACTGAGCTTCACTGCAACTTGCCAGGCACAGATAGTGTTTTTTAAATAAATACTTCACTTCCAATTATATGGTTATCAGTCAAGATCTGTTCTGTTTCAGATTTCCTAAGATCAGATCCTGAGGAGTGGTCATGTAAGTTGAGGGCATGCTCTGAATCCCACCCCCCCACCCCCAACCCACCCCCTGGCCCGAGATGGGAGAAAGCAGGATGGGGGAGGACGGGATGGGCAGCATGGAGGGATGTGATCTTCTGGGGCAGCCAGTCCTGTTCTGACTCTCAGGAAGTCAGCCCTACTGGAAAATTGTCTCAATCTGATGCAAGTGATTTGCACTTCTGAATTCTGGGTCAGATGGTCGCGGGGGTGCTGGTGCTGGTGGTGCTTGACATAAGGCTTGCTATAACACCTTGTGTCTTGGGTGATCCTGCTCACATCAGGCCAGAGTAATTCCTCTGCGCTTATGTAAACTGTAGCTGTGGAGACAGACATTCAGTTGGCAGATGGGGTCTGTGTAGGGCACCATTAGCACCCATTGTAGCTTCCTCTAAGTGTTCCATGGAAATCTCAGCTACAGACAGCAGAGGAAGGTATTGGGAGGAGCAGAGGGCTAACTGATGAGAGAGAGGGCAGGAACAGGTGTAGACTATGGGCAGAAGCCAAGGAAAGCTCAGAGGTCAAGACTGTAGAGGACTCTTTACTATGGAGTGCTTTCATTCATAACTGATAGGCTTGCACAACGTTTTACCTGGATGCCATTGTGCATTACCATAGCCACTTAACTCCTTTTCATTCCTGTTCACAAAGCTGTGTGGGCAGAAGCAACTGATTAGCCAATTCTAGTGCCCATGTCCACTAGTTATGGGCTGGAAGTGGCAGGTGACGTGACTCATTTCTTCTGGATGCTGAGAAGGCATGATGTCTCACCTGTTCCTCTTACCATGATCACATCCTTAAAAGAAGTTACGGGGTTGGGAACTGAACAGAAACCTCACACAAATGGCCAGAGGACCTGAAAACTTGCAGACTATGTTGGAACATCTTCTTTTATAGTTGTGAAAATGAGGGTGACAATAAATAACTTTATTAATCCATTTAGAGATGTTAAGAATCTTCATGTGTTTGCTTACTGAATATGTATTGATTCATTCTAGGTACTTCCTGGTGTGGGGATTCTCCAGCAAACAAAGTAGGCAAAATGTATGCCTTATGTATTATGAGATGGGAGAGTGAGGTAGAGAATGGAAGATAACTCAAACCCTTGATGTATCAAAGGCTGATGGAGGTATTAGCAGGCAGTACCAGAGGAGTATAGGAAAGTGTCTATACTATGGAGAACAGCAATTTTAACTTGATTGATTAAAGTCTTGCTATGGCAGTGACATCAGAATTAACAACATGAAGTATAAAGGGGTTGAAAGTGGGTGGTGTGGGAGGGGAGTACCAGACAGAGAAGTATGAAGAAATGGGTGATGTGGAGGCAGAGTCTAGGGAGAGGATACGGACGGCCAAGCTTCCTGAGATACCAGCTCAGCGGCTGTGTTCAAGGACTGGAGGAAAACGAACATAATGGAAGTGGAAGACCAAAGGGCAAAAGAGTAGGGGGCAGGAGGAGGAAGCTGAATCATGAAGACTCTGGATCGACAGAAGCAGTAAAGCAGGGACTCTGTTTGGAAGTTTCTGTAATCAACACTAAGGCATGGAGGGTAGTGTCTGTGGATATGTTGCAAAAATAACAAGAATGTGCCTTGCAGTGGGCAGAATAATTGCCCCCAAACATGTCCATATCCTGATACCTGGAAACTGTAAGTTAAGCAAGACTTTGTAGATGCAGTTACATTAAACATCTCAAGTTAGGGAGAATATTCTGGGCTGTGGTGGACAAAATGTGGTCTCAAAAGTGATTATAGTGACTTATAGTGGGCAGGATGAGGGATCAACCTAACTAACTGATTGTCAGTGAGTGAAATGGATAACACAGGGAGGGAGGAGGAAGGGTGGAGAAAGTTATAGAGACATACAAACACAGATACGGAGATACACAGAGAGAGACAAAGAAAGGAATGATATTAAATCATAAAATCAAGAGAAATCCTATTTTTTGAAATAAAAAAGGTGCCTATGAGTGATGTAATAAACAGTTCAATTAGCTTGACTATGGTACTTACTGCACATGCATACCCAATCTCAAATATCACGTTGTACTTCTTAATCACATATAGTTTTTATTTTTGGTCACACCTCAGAACAACTGGAAATAGTAGGCATACTGGAGAGGGAAGAAGCAATGGAGATGCTTTACTACTGGCTGTGGTGACATGGGGATTACAAGCTGTGGCAAAAAATTGGCTTCTGGAAGCTGGAAAAATTAAGGAAACTGTTTTGCAGGTCTCTGTGGAGCACAGCCTTGCAGACAGAGCCATAAGGGGAAGAACAGTATTTTCATTCGCCATTGCTGTGATTTGTTACAGCGGAGAGAAGACCCAGATCCGTGATATCTGGAAGAGGAGAAGAAGTCATTTTTTTTCTGCTAAATGCCTACAGATGTAAGAGGAAGCCCGTGGTAATGATGCAAGCTTGTGAGGGAGCAGTTGGGAAGACGGAATGTCTTCCAGGTCAATGGAGAAGGCAGGTTCCAATTGACACTGTCCCAGTCCATTCTCCTAGGTCCCTTCCATTCAGAATATGGCAAGCAATGATCTGGAAAAGTGTTTAAGGGATGCAGCTCCCTGTTGGTGGCTAGGTGGATTTCTTCATGGCCATCACCCTGCGCTGACTTAATACGACCATTGACAGTTGACATGTTCTGTACAACCTCTCTCTGTCAGTCCCTCCTCTGATGGCTTCAGGTAGCACAGAATTGGATGAAATTAGACAAGTGCATTTTATTTTAAGGCAGAGATAAGAAAATATCTGGCTCATAGGAGTTCTTTTGAGGTAAACTGTGTTGACTGGAAGTCACAGCTGCTCTGTTGATGTGATGTTTGAAATGAGGGGCAGATTTCCTAAGGTTATCATTTACAACCAGTATACATCTCTTAAGAGCATCCTTGACTGGTAATACATCACTCTAGTATGGTGGTAAGAGCTGAAGAATCCCACAACCCTAACTCTGCTATTCTAATGCTCATTCTGAAGCTTGGCATCCCAACTCTATATCTGGGATACTGCAGCTAAGGTGTTTTCAATATCCCTAGCACGTCTGATTATTGTCTATATCTGTTATGTATCTATCAGAATCTTGGGTGAGTTGCTCAGCCATCTAGTTTCTCAGCACTCTCTACCTCTGGTTCCAGACACTGGCCTCTATCTGTCTTCTCTCTTCTGATGTACTATCAGGTTTTATTCCAACCATAGGTTTGGCATTGTCCAGGCTGCAGTTGGCAACCTTGTTTCTTTCCAAACTGGCCATGACTCACACATCTATGAGCAGGGAGGGCAGACTCTTCTCAAGGGGATTCAGGACAGATGGCACACATCCTTTCCAGACTGAGTGTTGAATGCCAGACTCTGTGAGGGGCCCTGGCCTGATGGGGAGCTCTGGGAGGCAGACAGAGAGGCCAGGTTCTGGCCACTTTCTATTCAGGTTTGCCTAATGATGATTTTGGCAAAAGACAAGGAGAACAGGCAAAGAATAGAAAGATGAAATTAGTGTGCAAGGGGGCATGGCAGTCATCTTTGACCTTCTACAAGGAAGTTTCCATGAAAATAAAAAAAATAGAACACTGTGCTTTTGTCACCCCGGAGGAGAACAGCCCAGTGTCTAAGGGCTTGTCTCCTAAGCTTCTTGTAAAGGTCTGGAAGCTGCCAGGACTGTGTGACTTGAATTCTAGGTCTGCCCATTCTCCTTCCTGACTGTGGCAAACATGACACATCTAACAGCATCCAGATTGAATTACTTGTGTTGAGTATGATGGGATGAGGATTCTAGAAACAAACAAGGCTCAAATAAGTGAGCCAAAGGATGAAAGGCGCATGATCCATGTACTTGGGCACATTATAGATGTTACATATTTCTTTGGGCTCTCAAAGGACCATACTGATAAAACAATGATTTGGCCGATATTTTTTTAATCAAGATAGAACTGTTGAATGAATATCAGTATCACAGTCGTTATTAAGACCATTGGGGGACTCCCCAAGTCTTCTCAGATAAGAAATAGTAACCATCACTGTTTCCTGGCTTTTGAATTCTTTCTACCCATTTTATTTTTCCTGTAGTCCCCTAGGGAGTCCGATAAATATGGCTTCCTTGTTGTTTTGGGAAGAATAAAAAAAAATCTTAGAATGACTGTATTTCGAGGAAGAGTAGGCACCCCCCCCCCCCCCAGAAGGTACTCAGCACTGTCGGCATGCAACCTCGCTTGACCACAGTACCTCCTTACCCTCAGCACCTCTCACCCAGTGTGTCTCTGTTGTTCCCGACTCCTACTCTTTACTTCATAGCCTTCTCTTCATGTTCCCTTTCCTGGAGATTAAGCTAACGATCCTCATTTTGACTGCTAATGTTTTACCTATTTCTTGGGAACTGTCCTCAAAAGCAATCTTTTCTTTTGTCTTTTGTCTCAGACAATAGACAGTTTCCTCCTCGGAAGAACTGCAGAAGCTGTTAAGGTAGTAAAGTTTATTGTCTCCAGAAATGTCTGAGTAGCTGGCAGTGATCCCCCCAAAGATCAGAATATGCTCTTCCTTCTACCCCATTTAGACCCGCTGCTCTGGGTCTGTGCCACTTGGTGCTTACTTTTTCTTTTCTTTCTTGTTTCACTGCTATAGTATATTTTACAAAATGTTCAAAATGGTAATGAATCTGAGCTATGCACCTAAAAAAAGATAAATTTTCTTGCCAGCTTATGAGAAAGAGATATACATGGGTGAGCCAATTCTGGGAATTACAAGTTCTCTAAGGAAGGGTCTCGGGAAAATGATGTGTCCACTAAGTGATGGAAGGGAGGGCTGCAGGGGTTGGTGACTCAGGTAAAGAGAATGGGAGGAGGGTGAAGAGAAGATGAGGGCTATGTGGAGTATGCGTTTGAAGGAGTTGACTGGGAGAGGAAAGGACCAAATCATACGGTAGCTTTCTCAATACAAATGGGAGATGGGAAAGTCTGTTCCTGCGGTGTTCTAACGTAAGAGTGATTCCTATTGTGTCTCAGTGTTTCTGTTGACACCAGCAACCTTGAGTCCCAAACAATAAGGATCTCTTTCAGTGGCTGGTGAGGGGCTTGATAATGAACTGGAACACTGATGTTGTACTGATAGTGTCCAGTGAGGTGGGAAAGGGGAACCTGGACATGTCAGGCTGGTTTATTTGGGTAGAGTGAGTGGTTTGTACTCACAGCCTTTGTCAACTTCTCCTGCAGTAGATGAGAGGCAGTGTTTCTGTGCGGATTTAAGGTGCTGGTGCTGTGGAAATCCACAACTGAGGGTCTCTGTGTCCTTTTCAACAGGGTTGGGGAGGTAGCTTTGTCACATGTAGATACTCTATAATTAATGCCATGGTAAGTTTCAGCATTCCAAAGGGGTGCTGTCACACAGTAACTCAGCAGTGGATGTCTGGGTGAAGATATACAGGCATCAGCTAAGTACTGAGAGGAAAGAGGCTTGGCAAATGTGCACCGAATCTTCAGAAAGGAAGGTAGAGTAAGTCAGTCTGAGCCTTGACATGTTCATTTCTTTGTAGTGTGAGCATATATGAGCATTTACTGACAACAGCAATAACACCCCACCCCCACCCCCGACACACCACAGTCAAATCAGTTACTCTAGGGGCTGTTTTTACTTTAATTTAGGTAGTCCTCAGTTTTGGGTAAATTTTCCTTCTGCTAAGGAAAACGAGGAAAGAAATCGCCTTGAGTTGAGGAGAAAAGAGCGAAAGTGTTTGTCATCCTCTGCCTCCTCTGTCTCTGCAACCCACAGAGAGGGACAGGGCATGGTGCTGACAACAGGGAGCAAAGTAAAGGAAGGCCAGGGAAGGGTGGAAGCTGGGAGGAAGATGTGGGTGCTGGGCTGCCACAGGCTCACCCTAGACCTCATCCAGCCATATTTTTCTCCAGGAGAAGGGGATTTAGCTCAACAAAAGGAACATTCTCGCTGTGTTAATTCCTATTAAAACTAGCAACTCTTTCTTTGAAGGGTAGCTTTAAAAATTATTTCAGTATGTCGCTATGGCTAGAATATAAGAAAAGGCATCAGATCTGCCTGGCTGAGGTGAGGCTATGTTTCCATTTTTACTATGGTGAACACATTTTCATGTGTAGTAAGATTAATGGTAGCTATCCCATGGAGGAGTGAAGAGAATTTGGAATAATGTAGTGAAGTGTCTGCTTATTGTCTGGTATACCATAGGCCAATAAGAAACATCAATACTATTATTATATTTTAAATTTAAAATTATTTTAACTGGGTATTTAAGATACCTGTCTGCAGGGACACTCTGATATTTTGAGACACATGTATATTGTGAAGTGTCAAGGAAAATATATTTACCTTTTTAAACACTTGGGATTTTTTTTGTTATGGTGAAGACTCACATCTTTTCTATTCCTGCCTGAGTCTCCTTTCCATCACTGAGACAAAAGACCATTGTCTGGGGACCAAACAGTCACCATCACCATAGGGACCGGGGGGTGTTTGCTAACAACCCCATAACAATTAGCTTTATGAAACACACGGTGCATTAACACCATCTGTAGTCACAGCACTGTGCAGTAAACTATGGCTTCCTGTGCCTATCTGGCTATACTCTAATATCCCTTGATCAGCCTTTCCCATCCATCCCTCCCCTCTGCTCCTCTCAGTCTCTGGTTACCACATCCTCTTAACTGGTATGACATCCACTTTGTAAGATGAGTGCAATCATGGGATACCAATCGTTTGGTGCCTAACAAGTGGTGGATAAATCATTTTACTTCCTTCCACTCTCCCTCGTCCCTTTCTCCCTCCCTCCCTTCTTCCCTCCCATCCTTCTTTTCCTTCTTCCTTTGTTTGCTTTTTCTATTCTGGTTTTAAGGTTCTTTATATCAGTGGTTCTCAACCTCCCTAATGCAGCCACCCTTAAATACAGTTCCTCATGATGCCGTGGCCCTCCAGCCATAAAATTAGTTTCTTCTATTTTATTAATGTAATTTTGATGCTGTTAGACATATTTACACAGTGATATAAATATCTGTGTTTTTCAATGGTCTTAGATACCCGTGGAAGGTCATTCAACCCTAAGTGGGGTCGTGACCCACAGGTTGAGATCTGCTGCTCTATATGATCTGGATGCTACCCCAACTCCCCCGTCAAATGCACGTTTTTATGTATTCTTTCCAAGTCTGTAGATTTCTTCTTTATTCTATGAATTGTTTCTTTTCATGGTGTCTGATATTTAGTTCCATGTTTGCCTATTTTTGCTTTCATCTCTCCAGTGCATTAGGGTTATCTCCAAAACCTCTTTGTCCATCCCCGCACCTTCATGCATCTTTCCTCTGGTTTCTAGCAGAGTTCTTTGGTTTCTGTAAGATTACTATGGGAAGGGGCAAAAGGGACAGAAATGGCCCGTCTTGCATTACAGAAGTCAGTATGCCATGGGGAAGAGTCTTTAAAGATGGAAAGAATACCTCTTGGACCAGCTCATTCCATTCCATCATGTCCAGTTACGCAGGCTGGCTGCCATGTGGAGAGATACTGTAAGAAGCAAATGATGCACATGTGGCTTGCAAGCCATGGCTCTCTACACATTTGCCCTTGTCCTCCCACACTCCGAGTCCTTCTTCCTTTCCCTCACCTCTTGTCTCCTTGTTTTCAACCATATTCATGACACACATATTTGAATAAATATTTTAGATATTTATAGAAGCTCTATAACCCACAAATGAGAGAATGTTTGCAATTTTTGTCTTTCTGTATTTGACTTATTTTGTTTAATATGATAATTTCTAGTTATTTTCATTTTCTAGCAAATAATGTGACTTATTCCCTTTCTGTGACTGAGTACAACTCCAGTGTGTACGTACCACATTTTCTTTGATTAAGCCAATTTATTAACGTTAGGAGTTAGAAACATTAACGGCACTAGAAAATAAATATTGAAGAAATGTCAGAATTGGCATGAGTAAGCATGCTTGATATGATCTGTGTTTCTTTTTAAAAGCTGGAGAACAATTATATCACAGTGTAAGGAATGTCAAGTTAGTAAGAAGAGGAAAATAGAGATGAAAACAAACAACTCTTTTACTTGAGCCTATGACTGTCTGAATCACAGGTAGCTGGCCAAGAATACAGTACAATGCATAGATTCTGTCCTGTGGGGTGGGCCTTCAATCCAATCAGAAAGCGGTAGCTTACCCTCTTAGTGTTACTGACATTCTATTCCTTCCTAGAGGTCAGTCATTCATAGGTTTCATGGCTGGGTAAGAGTTTTTATTATGTTTTCCCACTGCAGCATATGTATGTAACATGTATTACGAGCGGCAAGGGTGGAATTTTCCAGTTCAGTGCCACCTTGATTTTTCTGTGCCTTGTTTACATTAATTTTAATGACAACAGTGCCATAAGTTGGCTATTATGAATAGGGCTACAATAAACATGGATGTTCAGGTAGCCCTGTGGTATATTTAATTAGCTGTACACAGAAGTGATGTGGCGTAGCTGAGTCATATGTTAGTTTTATCAGTTTTTAAATGTTATCTCTATAGTGACTTCTATAGTAGCTGGATTTACATTCCTACCAGCAGTTTATAAAGCGTTCTTTCCCCCCATATCTTTACCACCTTTCATTATCATTAATGATAATTACTCTACGTGGCCTGCAATTGAATTGTAATAATTTTGATTTGCATTTTCTCATTTCTATGTGTCATCTGTGTGCTTATTTCATTGGTCCAGTTCTTAATCACCCCCCTCTCTCTTTTGCCATTTTTCCTTGCTGGGTAGTCCTTTTCTTGCCAAGCGATCCTGTTTGTCAGCACCCACTGCTCGGGTGTGGCTCTACAGTGGGAGAGATTTTTTGTGTTTCCTGATAATCCTCAGACTGAAGTTTCCTTTGATCATAGAATTACATAGTCCAGACATATTTCATAGACAGATGCTGCATAAGAAGGAACCAGCTCTGGAGGGACTCGGTGAAGGCAGGAAGACTGAATGGTTGGAGTCAGAGAAACTCGCAAAAACTTCACAGAAGTAACTTAGACATAGAATTTGGGGGACTCTGTGGACCTTCTGCATGTGGAGGTGACTGCAAGGAGAGACTGTAAGAAGAAGAAATCCTCCCCAAAAAGCCACAAGTGTAGATGCCTATGAGACATATTTGGTGAATGGTAGCAGTTTTAATTTACCTGAGTGTTTGATATGCTAAGGGGAATTATGGGAAATGAGGGTGAGGCATGATTATGAAGAGTCTGTAATGACAAGATAATACATTTGTGCTCAGTTTTATTTGCCATGAGGAAACACTGAGAAGACTTTGGAGTAGAAGGGTATGTAATAGGACAAGGCCACAGAATGGTGTTCTCAGAATTCTAAAGTGGTGAAGTTTGCATCTGAATGCAGTGGCAGGTAGTTGAAGGATTTGTCTAGTTTCTGATGGCTGGTGAGGGACACAAAGAAAGAATGCTATCCAGTTTCAGGCCGAAGTAGGATAGTTAGGAAGATGTCCAACAAGTAGAACACATTGGCAATTACTTGAAGTCAAATCAACCCAGGGTGCTGGGAACACATAGAAGTAGACAAATTTGGAGAGATGATCAGAACTCCCAGTTGAGTTGTAAAATACCATGACATTAATCTTCAGTGCCTTTATTATAGGGTTGTTGCAGAGATTGAACAGTATGTATTTAGAAGATATCTAGAATAGTCACTGACACATAGTAAAAGCTACATACATGTGTGTTAAGTTATCAGAAGTAAATATGGGAAACTAATTGATCCTGCAGAAGATTTTTATTATAGGAGGTGGATTCAATACAAGACTGTTGTATTTTTCCTCCTTTGAGTAACTCCCCACTGAGGCATTGCCTCAGAGGGAGAACACCTTCCTTTCATTGATATTTTAAACTTTATTTTGGTGTGTGGTACCTTAGGTTTTCCTGTTTTTGTTCAAGGCAGAGCTGTGATGAACTGGCTGTTCAGTCTATAAGGAGCTCTGACCATGCTCACTTTGTTCAAGGGGAAGATACTTCTGTAGCCCACCTTCAGCTTGATTGTTCATAGCCAGCTAATCTGATTTAACAAAACGATAAAGTTGCCAGGGAAACAATGGACAGTTAATAATGGAAATAGTCTACTGGTGTTACAAAATGCAGCTTATGACTTTGAGACAGATAGACTTCTCTTTTAGTTTCCAAAGTCTAGAATTAAGAAATTGCAGTTCTATGTATGATACTGGGGCCTTTCCACAGCTACTTAAACATGGTATGTGCCTCCACTGTACCCCTGAGCAGCAAAAGCCCTGCTCTGATTAAGTTGGCATGGACACATGTTTAATTTTATGCTCTTGGACTCTTCTGATGTCAGCTCAGAAATGTCCTGGTAGAATGCTCACTAAGATCCATCTAAACTAAATGTCTAAGATGATAGAGTTTTCAAATTATCTGTAACATGAAAATAAACTATGTATATATCACAAATGATATTAGCATAAACAAGTGTACTTGTATTCTACAGAGGTGGGGACTTTGGGTCCCACAGTAAAATAAACGATTATTTTCCAGTGTGACCAGTTGTTCCTTCATGACTCCACTTTCTAAATTCTTGGGGGTGTTTGTTTTGTTTTGAAGCTTTTGTCTAAAAGTCAAACACTCTTAATGCAAAACACAATTTTGAAAACCCTGGGAGGGTTTCTTTGCTTCTTCAGTCACTGGTACTTGACATTACTCACTTGTCATTCATTTTACCTCTCTTAAAAACTGAGATCCACTAAGAGGAATAAAAAAAGCTTCTATTTTAAAAAAGGTATCTGAAGTTTCACAAAGTATGTTGGCATCACAGCACTCCATGCATATTTAATCACCATCATCAAGACAGGAGGTTGGAGGAAAAAATCAGGTTGTGATATTTGGGAACAGCAGGTGTGGGAAGGAGGGTGTTGACACTCTCTGAAAACGGATATGAAATGTTGTGTGGCAGGTTCCCTCCTCACTCCCAAGTCACCTGGGGTCCCAAACATGCTTTCAGCAAACTCTGAGTTGCTCCAACTTGTCCCTAGTAGTCAGTGGCTCTGCAGGGGCAGTACATCCTAGGAAGCAGGGCTGGACTCCAGCAGACTCTTCCCCCTCACAACAGCTGCAACCTTTCTTTTGTGTGGACTTTTATATGATTGCTGGTGTAATCCTACCTACTTCTATGGCAAGTACTTTCATTATGTAAGAGAAATTGGGAGAAGTGTCCAACTCAAGAGTGGATGGAGGTGGTTGATGGAGGTGGTTGAAACTTCAGGGCTTCCCCTGGGAACTTGATAAAGAATGAGGGAGGAACCAGCAGTTATGACTTCTGATAGCACCATCTGATGCCAATGTTGTGGACACATGGGTGGCTCCCCTGCCTCCTTGTCATTGGGCTGTTTCATTTTCCTGGCCTTTGGTTACTATATAGCTTTTTCTGGATTCAAAATTTCAAAATGATTATCAGAGAGCATAGAGATGTGACACTTGGGCCTTAAACATAAATGTACATAGTAATTCCTTGGCAGGCCTCCTTAAAGGGGAAATTTCTGAACCTACTTCAGGAGATGCTAATCTAGTTATAAAGACCATGGAATTAAACACATGGTTCTGAGACGGGGTACAGGGACGTCCTGGACAGCAAATGCCTCCCAGGAGAGCATTGATTTTGATCCTTACACAATCATGTTTTGCCTTCAAGTCCAGGTTAAGATGGAAGTTTTCAGGCACCAGCTATGGTCTATTCTTGATTAGGCGAATGTAGAAAAGTGGGAAAACTCCTTCCTTATGTTACTAGAACACAATCTGGGGTGTGGCTGGTTGGGAACCAAGACAAAAAGAAAAGTGTCCTTTTTTCTTATGTGACTTGGGTAGTCTGTTTGAAAATTTAGCCACATAATGAAGATTCAAATTTATAGATATGTTTATTCCAAACCCTCAGAAATATGGCCTTGGCCTTAGAAGTCTTCTCATTCTTAAGGTATCTCAATAAGATAGGATATTTAATGTCTTCAAATATGAAGTCAGGTGTATGGATTTACTGGTGAGATTTAGTGCAGATGAAATCACTTGGAGTTGGGATCTTCACTGGCCCAGGATCAGTCCTGGTCCTAAGCCCTATCACCCCCCCCCCATTCCTGTTATTTCAGAACTGAGCCACCTCTTGAGCATCTTCCTCCAGGGACACCCCAAAGGGTAGATGTCAACTATTCTGATTGGCTGGCTTTGTTGCTTTCACCATTTTTGCAGGATTTAACATTGCCTTGAAAATTAGTCTCAATAATAATAGTTGACCATGTTGAAGTACAGAATGCTAGCTCACCAAAAACAACTCATTTGGGTTGACAAGATGGCTTAGTGGCTCAGGCATGGCAACCTGAGTTGAAGTCCCAGAACCCACATAAAAGGCAGAACGAAAGAACTGCCTCTACAGAAGTGTCCTTTGCCAGCATGGTCATATGTACACACCCAGGCACACACACACACATCTCCCCCTGCCAACATACACACATAAACATAGGCCAAAACTATTAAAAGAATATTTTAAGAAATTCTCACTTTGAACACACCTAAACCTCTACTTTTGTAGAAAAGGAGGAAATCAGTGGAGAGGGAACCTTGTCATGGGTCCACATGCCAAAGCACACCCAAGGAGTTGGAGGTGTAGGCGCTGATCCTCTGTCCTGTGCATAAATACGAATACCTTGAATCCTCACTCATGCCTTCCTACTTTCCTCATTGGCCTGTCTCTTATGCATTTTGTTTCACCACATAGTCTTATTTACATCTTTAGAATGTGTTCACCTTCCTCCTTTGGCCTCTTCCTGTCAAGACATGTGAAATGACTAAGTTATATTTGAGTTGCATAGGTGAAATTTGCCAGTGGTAATCATGTGATTGCATAGCATTCTTAAAACATCTGAGTCATTTTCAGATTGTTGGTTTTTTGGTTTTTGGTTTTTGTTTTTTGAACCTATATATGGAGCATTAGTGTCTCTGCTCACTACACTGGCCATGGAATTATGATGCCTGTGTGGCAGGGAGGAGGCTAAGGTTTTTCCTTGGGGATAGCAATGATTGAGGAAGGAGAAGCCATTCCAGACAATTCATGGTGAGAGAAGCATTGAAACTGGAATCCACAGGGTGTGGACTTGCTTCCATAGAGTCTCTACTGTGGAGTAGGTGGTGTGCAATCTCCAGTGTGAAATAGGTGGTGTTTTTATCTATAAAGGCAACACCTACGTGGGCTGCCTAAGGTCTACTTTCTGTTCCTATCTGAAATGGTGACATTCATTCCAGATAACCCCATTTCTTCCTGATCCTCATGGGCAGGGAGTAGCCTGGGTGCTTAGCAGGAATGATGAGCCCTACCCTGAATATGAGTCAGACCCTTAATCTATCTCAAAGAGGAGAGTTCACAAGAGTAAGGCCTGTGGTACAAGTTCTGCCTCTGCATTTTTCTGAGATCTGTATTTCGAAGCAATAACATTGAAAGCAAAGCTCTACCCTCATGGAGCCATCCTCTCTGTCAGTAATGACCGGGTGGTTGGGGGCTGTGGCACTGCTGTCTTCACAGTGATTTAGGGTTCTATAATGCTTTGTGTGTATGTGTGAGGGGAGAGGTGCAAGAGTAGAGAGGCCTTGTAAGACATACCACAGTGAAAACATAGTCCTCTCATAGAATAATCTCTAAGGATGAGCACAGCAAGGCAAAGCCCAACAGAGATCTGGATGGAGATCTGGATTAAGAGTGAAGAGTGACCTCATCAGGTCCTGTGTAGTCAACCACTGCCTTTCACCAAAGTTAACGCTGGCTGTCCTCCTCAACGGCATGAAGTGGGACAATTGTAGGGCTCCTGCTGTGGCCTGGTACCCAGAGAAGCTCAGGTAGACACAATATTCACAGAAGAGACAGAGTCCAAGAGTCTGGAGCTGGGTCTCTTTTTACTGGCAGGATGTGAATGGCATCTGAGGCTCTTGCTTTTCCAAGCTGACCCCTCTCTAGCCCTACATGAAACCTGGTCACAATGGAAGGATTCTGTCTCATGGAAGTTCAGTTGGACATTTGGAAGAAGACTGAGGCAGGGGGAAAGGGATGAGATGGACAAGGACACTGGAGAAGACAAGGTAGTTTAGAAAGCCCAGGCAGGTCCCACAGCATACGGCAGATCAGACAGAATTTTGTACAACCATTAAAACTGAAGGACTCAGACATCCTCAAGTGAAGCACTCGGTCTTCCCACCAGCCCCAAGCTCTTCTGATAAGGGAGGAGAAAACAGAGAGGGAAAGTCCTGCTTAAGTTCCTTGTCAAAACCCAACGAGGGCTTCTTGCTTCTCCCTGGCTGCTTGTTATCTCTAGCGCTAAGGCCTTCTAAGGCTCTGAAGGAGAACAGAATTTTCTGGTATTTGTTTACTTGTTTACTTATCTATCATCCATTTTCAGAGTTCCTACAGTTAGCATGCACTATGCTCAGCTCTAAAGAGGATGCTTAGGACCCTGCTCCTGCTTTCCAGGAAAGTGTGTGTGTGTGTGTGTGTGTGTGTAGGCAACTACCAATATTAAGATTTGTACTACAGAGGTATGCTATGTGCTCTTGAAACTTAAATCTCCTATCTTATGACCACCCTCCGCCCCCAGCACCCTCCCCCTACCTGCTTCTGCTCTTTTAAAAAGTTGGTGTCAGAATCAAGACATCATTACATGCTCTGCTCTCTCAGAGGCTATTGCAAAGAGAGATGTAGCTGGGGAATCAGCGTGTGAGACTTGTAGGCAGAGTCTAGGCATCTTTGTGATGCTTATCTATGCCGTAATTCTTGAGTGGTTATGGTTTCTCAGTCAGAGAGACCTGGGAAGCTGGAGGCTCTGGGTCATACCTGCCTAAAATCCTCTTGTCTCTGTGCTGTCCTAGGAGGCAGGTAAGAGAGCAGCCCTGATAACCAGGGAGAGGACTGGCTGTGACATCATCCAGTGCCACTTTGTGCCCTTACAAAAGATGAGAGGAGGCCATGTCTAATCAACTAGAGATTTAATTGCATAACCAATTAAATATCCATTTGTAAAAGGAATGTATTCCTTTCTATGGATACTATAGCTGTAGGACAGGGGGAGAAGGGAAACTTGCCTGAGAGATTATAGAGGGAGTGTTGGCCCCAACACCAAGGGAAATGCTCTCTTAATGGCTACCTTGGGCCATGGCCAGAGCTCAGTGAGCTCTTCCTTAGCATGCAAGAGGCCTTGAGCTCAATTCCAACGTCCTGTACACATGTCCTGTGGATCTGCTTCTTGGTGGGAGCACATCCATAGCCTTTAGTCTTTTTTTTCAGATGTAGTCACATGTCCTATAAAAACAGTACTTCATATTAATGTCAATGGCTCTGATTTACAGAGCTCTTACTACTCCTCAATCTCATTTCCTCTCTCAAAACCTAGGGTGGGGGTGGGAATCTTACTCTGTAGAAGAGGAGCAACTGAGGCATGGAGGTGACTAGGTTTCTTGTTCTTCAAATTAATGAATGGCCACTTGAGAACAGGGGCTGGGTTTCTTGCTTTGTGTATTTCTATTGCTGGGCTTCCCCAGGGTATACAGTGTTTGCTCCCACAGCTACTGACAGATGGAGTGCAAGAAGATCTTAGCCCAAGCGGAGAGGCGTCCGTGGCCACTGGAAATTTAATGACAAGCAATTGCTTTTCAGAGAGGCTTTACCCTGTAGTGACAGCAATTGAAACAGCAGTAGTTGTAATGCACTTGCTCTTAAGAGGCCAGGGTGGCTTCTAACTTCTCTGCATTAACCTCTATTTGCCCGGGTCTGACTAGGGATGGTATTTGTAGTATAATCCCTCTTTATTTCCCTCTAGTTTTGTGGTGTGACCTAGGTAGCAGTTATGAGAAACACTTTCTACAACCTGGGGATTGTATTAGAGGGAAGAGCATGAGCCAGCTAATATGACTGGTTGATCACACAGAAGCCATTTACATCTAACTCTGCCACCTGCTCTTGTTCAAATCCTAGCCTTCCTTAACCACTCGGATCCAAAGCTGATCCCCTCTCTTTCAGTGTGCCCTTCTCCAGGTGAGCACAACACTATTCAGAACCGTTTCTCCACAGTAAAATGTCAGCCTGCTCACATACTTCCTGAACATCCTATGTCAAATTGAAACTGTCTGCTTTTTCTCACCTTGTCTATGGAAGAAAGTGTAGTTGGCCAAATGGTTATTCGGTTCACTGCTTGGTGAGTGAATGAATGCATAGAGTATGTCCTTGACATTGCAAAGGAAGTAAGAAGAGCTAAGGCCCAGGAAGCCATAGATGAGTGGATTTTGTGTCCAATTTATTAAAAAAAAAATCTCTTCAAAACTCTAGTATGCTCAAGACTGTGTTTAAACTGGGTTTTTTGTTATTGTTGTTGTTTTGAAGAGTGAATTGTGTTATTATTTCTCTTAAAATGACACAATCAATCTCCTTTCTCACTATATTCCAGTGTTACCAGCCATCAAATGAATGGAATATGATTTTAGCTGTTTGGTGGTTTGGTGAAATGCACTAGAATATTTATGGTGAAAATTGAAATTCAATCCTACGCACATGCCACTTTACTCTCTGTTCTGTCTTTCTCCAGAAACTCAATTCCCATGCCATTCACCATTTATTTTATACCAATTTTCCATGTGACCCACACTTACTTAGGTTTCAAAATGTGTTCAGTGAGTTTCCATATCATTTTTTTAGCATTGCTACTGTGTGGAAGGTTGTCCTAGCTCCACACTCATGATGTCTTTCAAATTCTATCTACATCCCTAAAGGATGATACTCAAGTGATTGATTTAAAAAGTCAGAAAAAAATAATAATGACAAAAAACTCAGGAAGGCAAAAATATAACTGATAAACCATTGAATGAAAACCCAAGATCCATTAACTAGTTATCAATTTATCGCGACTCATTCAGTGTATGTGCAGTGATTTCTTTTTACTGGCTGAGCATTGTGGGAAGTGTATTGGGGAATAGAATGTGGCCCTTGCGGTCACTGTCAATAGACACACCTCATGTGAAAAGTTGATGGGAAGACTCTCAAGAGATTCTGAGGACATGTGCATATTTCCATAGAGACGGACTTCCTCATGTATCTGCTATACTTCTTATACAGAAGTTATGGAGTTCTCATAACTAGTCAATGTATTATTTGGTAGTTAATGTTAACTATGGTCTTTACAGTCTTCTGGTTTTAAGTATTCAGAGCATATGGAAGAGTGAAGCTCTGCTTCATCTCAGTCAGGTTTTAATCATAGAGGAAGTTGGCAGAAAACTACAGACTTTCTTGAGAGAGAGGAGCTAGGTGTGTTGTTGCAGAACCAGAAAGGCTCCACCCACCTACCTAGTTCCTTGCCTCTGACACCTGAGTTCCACCCTGTAAACATTCTTACTCTGATTTTGCCCCTTTGAGAGTGAGCATTTAGCTCTCAGCTCGCTATAAAGGTGTGGTTCTCTTTCAGTGGGGTGACAGCTCCTGGGCATTCTCCTCTGAGGCAGCTATATCTGTACGAGCCACAGTTTGTGGTCAGCCTCCCCTTGTCTGGGAAGAAAAGGAAGAGCAGTGAGGATATACTACTGCCTACCCAGGTAAGACCAAAAAACATGTTTCTGGTTCCACAGAGAAGACCATGTTTTTCTATATGCTAACGCTCTTGCTCCTAAGCTGGGCTTCTGGCTTGTTACATGTTGATCCATACTCACAGCTTTGTCTGCAAAATTCCTCCATCCTTCTTGGCTGTGCAGGACTGGTGTTCATAGTCTAGACGTTTTTAGATTATAGTCAGTTGACATGCTCATGTATACTTTGATTTTTCTTTTTTAAATCATGACTGCTCTGTGAGGTTGGTAGGTTGGACCTTGTTCTCTCCATTTTGAGGCTCAGTAAACTGAGGCTTGGTCAGTTGAGGTGATGCGCTTGTTTATGAACCACTGGTGAAGAACAAATGAAACCTACCTTCCCTTCTCACTCCTCTGCTCTACCGCCTGAGGTCATCCTTTCATCAAAAAACCCTCGAGAGCTGAAGGATCTTGCTGAATTTTTAATGCTAAACAAAGGGTGATAATTCCTTATTATTAGGAAGGCTCCTTCTGTTAGTTTCTGTGTTTTTCAAGACAAGGTTTCTCTGTGTAGCCCTGGCTGTCTAGTAACTCAGAATCCAGGCTGGCCTTGAACTCAGAGATCCACCTGCCTCTGTGTTGTGAGTGCTGGTCTTAAAGGCATGCGCCACTGTGTCAGGCCCTGTGTTTTAAAGTGAAGGGGATTTTATAATAGATAGACCCGATCCCATCCAGCTATTTTTAGACACTAGAAGAAAGGATGAAAGTTAAAGGGAGGAGCTTGCACACTGAAAAGTTATATGCAAATGTGAACGGACTGCAGAGACCCACAGCCAAATACTTTGGAACCCTGCAGTAGAGAGAAAGTATTTCAGAAGAGGGCTCCATGATAAAAATGGTCCACAGAATCAGCTAATCAGGGCTCCCAGGGGCTCCCAGAGACTGATGTGACAATCACAGACATTAAGAGTTTTGCCTAGTTGTATTGTAAATTGTCACGCCATGTTCCATTGATAGCCCTGGGAGGCCTGCTCTTTTCTGAAGGAAGATAGGGAAGGAATGGATATGGGCTCGAAGAGATTTGGAGGTGCTGGGAGAGGAAGAGAAACTGTGGTCAGAATGTAATGAAAAATAAAAAGTAAAAATAAAACAACTTTTTAAAAAGTGAGATGACTGAGTGGAGCTTGCTGTATGCACTGGGTTTCTGTGGACAAAGATTTGAATCTGGGACTGAACGGCATGCTACTAAGTAATGTCGGTAAACACTTGAAAGGCATGAATCATGAAGTCCCAGGGAAACAATAGCTTTTCAGTCTCACTGTAAGATGTGAAGAAGAAACATCCTCTCAATGATACTTAGGTCCGTCAAATCCTCTCCCGGCGACTCCTACAAATCCTCACCTCAGCAGCTATCACCACAGCTATGTGTTTGGCTCTTTTAAGAAAGTCTTATCCAGTGAGTAATCAGAAAGTTTTCTTTATAACATGCCGGATTTATTTATCATTTTCCCCTTCATCTTCAAAGCTGAGCATGAGTCTTAGTTATTGAATCACATGCCCCATACCCATTTATGAAAATGCTGAAACTCATTCCTGCCAGGACCCTTGCAATGAGTCCAGGAAGAGCCTGAAGAAATTAATCAATTGACTAATACAAAATAGAAAAACTTTATTCCCAGAAAGATGACATGATGTTCAGGGCATTATGCCGCCGGACATCGACAGAGCCCTTAAGTCCGATGAGGATCTCTTATGCCTTTGCTGACATAGCGTGTAGTGAACAATGCTGAGTATCTCAAGGCAGCAGCTTGCTAGTTCTGTATGGGGACCATGATACCCTATAAGATTCCTTTGATTATCGATTTTAGATTCTTTGTATTCTGAAAAGCATCCAGTAGAAATGTCATTGTGCTGTGTATAGCAGGAGAAATGACCAGAGGAGCAACATTGGGTGATGGTATATTTTTCATTCTTTAGATATATGGCAAGGAGCTGGACAAGAATTGATGTTGTCCCTGCTTCCTTAAGCCAATGTGAATTTTTCTGAGATCCTTTGAAAGAGGTGTCACCTAGCTCATAGCCTCAAAACTTATAAATTAGTTGAATTTGACCCAATAGAACCTAGTGACAGGTTCAAGTTCAAGAATTTGATTCATCTAGAGGGTGTAGTTTAGCAGACACAGGTGAATTTTTGTTGGTCTCCAGCATTAAGCAAAATCAAACAAGTTGCAAGTATTTAATAAAGTATTTACAAAACCCAAGGAAAACAATTTATCATTTGGAATGATCAGGAGGTTTTACAATGCTGGGCCCACATTCTTTTGTGCATAGCATATCTAGGGGATCTGTTCCCTGTAGGAAGAACAGGAAGTCCTCAGAGCTGCACAGAGTCCATCCTTCCTTGATGAAGTTTCTAAGTGTTTTGAGTTTGATTTCTTCTGGTCTTTTAAGTACCAGAGTTCTTAAATCACTCTCTTTCTCTCAAAGGAACACTGGATAGATACAGAGGTCCAGCCTACAGATCAGTGTCAAGTGAAAAGTGAAGTTAATTCTTTGGTCCTGACTTGTGTTTATAGAGGAGGTAGAAAAAGAGGCGATGACCCAGCGGTACAGACCACTGGGCTGGAAACCATGGCAGACTATTTTCTTGAGCTAGATTGCAAGATTCAATGATCTGAAAGCTGAAGTATTATGCTGGATGACAGGACTCCAACATAGTCTCTAGGTAACCACAAATAGACAGAAAAGAAAGCTCACAGTGGCAGACGGATGCTCTTTACACAAAAGATCAGTTGCATTGAAATAAGGAAAGGGATTATGATGAACAATAGTGCAGAGGAAGCAACAGAAACTGCTTAGATTTTTTGAAAATAAGCCAATGTTTTACGGTTGTTAACAAAATAATTACCCCTCAATTGCTTCTAGCATATATGATTCCAATGATGAGTATTTAGCATAGAAGACATTGACGTTCCTCTACAGGGACTTTTACCCATTATGAAAAACATACGCAGGAAAAGATGTGAGCAATTAACAAAAGGCAATAGTACAGGGGGAGGGATATTAAATAACACAAAAAGAAAAATGCAAAGGGTTTTACAGAATCAAGAGAGAGTCATGCATGGCATGTGAGTAGACTGCCCCTGGAGATGCTTGTGAGGAAAAGACATGAGATTTGGACAGCTATAGATAAGAGCTTCCAGTAAGAACAGGCTGCAAACACCATTGCAATTCAGGGCTATCTGAAGTTCCTTTGAAGGACAGAACGAGCTTACTGTGACTATAGACTGTGCTGGCGAATAGAGATAGAGCCTGGCTGAAAATCTGAGTTGGCTCCCGTTTGCCTGCTAAGAGGAACACTGGATCATGCTCAGGATAGTAGGTTTAATGAGCACTGTTACCCTCAACCAGGCAACGAGCCAGACTCACTGCCATTGAAACCCATAGTTTGGCTGTGACAGAACACCTGTTCAAATGTACCTTAAATTTGCTTTAAGGTTCCAGGCAAATTATCATGCAAAGACCACAGGATTCAGTATTTCTAAATATAGTAACCAAGGCTAAGGAAGGGAGACAAAGTGGTAAATACACCCTCTTTAGGAATACAGCTGAAAATATCTTAAATGCACTGAGAAACTCTTATGTGTGTTTATTAAGGTGTGATAATTTTTCTCTCTTCTCACTAACATCCTTGAGGATTATTTGAAAGTCAAAATGGTGGTGTTACAGAAGTTCCTCTGAAATGTCCATTGTGTGTGATTTGAGAGACGACTGTCACTTAAGTTATCTTTATGTCCTGGAGGTCATCACAGTGTAAGAAACACAGCAGGTTTTTGGATGACCCAGATTTGTACTCTTCTTTAAGAAAGGTCGCTGAGAAGTATGAGTGTAAGGATGTGGTCCACAGCATTCCTAGGGGGCAGAATAAAGGTTCTCACCTTGCAGATTGTTGCACTGATCATGGAGAAAGCTGGGAATCAGACCAGGGCTTCCTCATTCCCTCTGTATTATCGTATGGGCATATGTCTGCATTTAACATCAGATGTTAATGTCTACTTTTAGGAAGGCCAGTGGGTTCTGTGACACAGAATAAAAGGAAATATTTGAATAAAATTTATTCACATAATTCTCTTTTAGAACATCTGCTAAATTAAAAATGCTACAATTTCATGTTAAAAGCCATTTTCGAATATTCTAGTCTTGGGAAACAAGATTTCATCTACTCTATAACCCTGTAAGTAGTTTTTCAATTTTCAAGGAGGTGAGACAAATGGAAAATGATAAATGTCAATAGGTAAAATGTGTGTGTGACATGAAGAAGGTATAGGGTAGATTGCAGGGGGGCTTGGCAGAAGTATGAGAGTAAATGGTGTGTCCATATACAAGTGCTTTGCCATGTAGGTGAAGAGAATGTTTAGATTCTTGTATCTGATTAACTGAATGGGAAATAATATGGTACAAAAAAGGGATGGTCATGTGACTCTTCCTGGGTAACTTGCTTCAGAATGAACATTGGATAAAATTTGAGAATTTGAGTAGGCAATAATGTGAAATTCAATGAAGCTATTTTTAATCCCTTCCTACATAGTTAATTAAAACATTGATAAGTTAGTATAGACAGACATAAGTGGTTTATAAGTGCCTTCTGGGATGCTGCAATGTCTTTGAGTTATGAACGTTGAAGGGGGCACAGAGAGTGGTGTATCAAAAGGGAAAGGGGTTGGCAGGAGGTTCCCTCACTAGCACAGAGGAGAATTTGATCACTAAAGTGATTTATATTCTTCGTTTCATCATAGAAAAGATATTATTTTCACTTGTAGTTTATGTGGACAAGGCATCATCTCATTTATGTTCTAGCACATACCACATTTATCAGACCCTCTGTTACTGCTCACTGTACACTCTGGTTCCATAAAAGCCAAAGAGAAGCTATAGGAACAGTATCCAGTGTTGTGGAACTATGTTCTTGTAAAGTGTAAATATTTGTCACTGTAAATAATGGTATAATAAAATTCTGATTGGCCAGGAGCTAGACAGGAAGTAGAGACAGGCAACCAGAGTAGGAGAATTCTTGAAAGAGAAAGAACAGAGAGCAGATGCCAGAAGATGCAGAGAAAGGAAGATAAAAATGCTGCCCTAAGGCAAAGGTAGCAAGCCACATGGCTAAGCATGGGTTAATTTAAGAGTTAAGAGTTAGCAAGTAATAAGCGTGAGCTATAGAACATTTTAAAATTAATATAATCTTTTGTGTGACTTTTGAGGACTAAATGGCTGTGGGACCAGCCGGGTGGGATACAGAAACTTCTGACTACAATCCAGAGTGGTGGTACATACTACACAATGTGTTAAATCTGGGACCAAGACAGAAAACAAGGTAGGAAGCCCCTCAGAAATAGAGTCAGGTATGTGTGAGATCTAAATGGTGCATGGTATAGTGAGTGCTGAAGCTCCAGTGGAAACAGAGAGGCTTTAAAATGCTGGCTATAGCTGTTCATCCAAAGGAGCTCATATGAAAAAGGGAAATTGGTACTAGCTGCAAAGGAAGTGCATGTTGTGTGTGGGGTGTGATCCTTTTCCTTAAGGTGAGAGAAAGACGCCAGAAATATACTTGCAAAGGGATTATAATGTGATCAGTACACATAGATAACAGTATCTTATTTAATATTTTATAAACCATGTAGAGCAGCTGAGATGAGATTACCATCATATAATTCTTTCAAGACACAGAGAATCACACTCAGGAGCTTAAAGTCATCTGCTCAAAACCAATGGCAGATGGGACTTAAGCCCAAATTCTGGAAACTTGAGTTTAAGGTTCTCACAGTGAAGCGTCTACCCATGTGAGTTTGGGAATCTCTTAAACTTCAGAACTTTCTAGATGTCCCTAAACTATCATTAAGGGCTCTTTTCTAACTGTCAGAGAACTTAACACTTCTTAACAATTTCTCCTGAACTGGAGGTACTTTCACATTAAGTGTGGGATATTTGGAGCTCCAGAAAGAAACTAAAACTTAACATATACAGCACTGAAAATTCTTCCAAGTAGGACCAATCAAAGCTTCAAGTTGATGTGAATGCTGGAGTGTAGAAATAGTTTTATGTACTGATATTCATGGATTGGCTACCCTCTTTGTCTTCGTGTAGAAGCATATTTATTTCTGCTACCAACATCTTTATTACATTAACAAGTTATCTACTTTAAAGCCACCATACACTTGTCTTTTCCACACAGCTGCAATCATGTGTTCTTGGGTCTTGAATCTACTTGACTCACAGGTGGAATATTACTATTCTTTATAAGGGTTGCACGTGAGCATATGTTATTTTGACACAACACTTTAGGTCCAGAATAGGAAGCTTTATACAGCATTGGCCTTTCTTCCAGTGGCATAGCTTTCTTTCCCAAGCACTTATGCCTACAAAGAACAACAGTCCAAAATAAGCCACCAGCCTGGCCTTTAGCCTTAAGTATCTTCCTACTGGTGTGCTTTGTAGAAGAGCTCCTATATGCATAAAGAGCCTAAAGGGTCAGTATGACTCTCTGGATCTAGAATATTTTTGATACACAATTTCCAGCTATCCGCTGCCTTAATTAATGCATTGCACTATCATTTATCTTCAGACCCAATTATTTGGCTGTATACTACTTCTCAATAGCAGAACCTTGTTACAATATTGTTTCTTGGCCCCAGGCGGCCAGAGGTCCAGGCCCACAGACCTGCAGCCCCAGACCCCTTAGCCTCCTGCCATGGATTAGGCCCCCAGAAATGATTCAGAAGCTTATATTAACTTCATGCTATTTGGTCTATGACTCAGGCACCTTGCTAGCTAGCTCTTACATCTTAAATCAACCCATATCCATTAATTTGTTTGCCATGTGGTCCATGGCTCACCTGTGTTCTTTACATGCTTTTTCTTGGGTGGCTGGCACAGTCTGTCTCTAGCTCTGCCCTGCTTCTCCTACCTATGTTGTGATTTCCCCTCCTACTTTTTCTATGGTGCCTGTCATGGGCCAAAACAGCTCCTTTATTTAAAGATTGATATTCACAGCATACAGAAAGACATTCCCACATCAGAACCTAAATCTGTGTGTGTCTTCCTAATCACCACTTCTCTAGCACAAGAGACCTGTGCTTTGCCAAGAAACTGTTCCCCCAAATGTGTTCTAAATAATTCAATAATTGAGGTGCTCTCTTATAATATTTAGAGTAGCACAGGGGCATTTAATTTATCTCAGACAGAAAAATAAAGAGAAAAGTACCCAAACTTAAGACAGTCTTATACAAAGAATTAATTAATTAGGCAAATCAAATCTAAAGTTCAGAAACCACCTAGTGCATTTCATTTTTCTCTTGAGTTAGGAAGCATAAATTTGAATAATTTATGTTTATAGTTTGAAAATATGATATCATTACATATGCTTTTAACTCACAATTGTATTGTTGTGATTGTTAAGATTTGCTGATATCATAAATATTTATTTGTGAGTCCATTTAGCTGATGAACTTTTGTGGTCAGTAAAATAGAATAAAACTTTTAATGACAAAAATGTCTACATAAACCTACACACCTCAACTTTCCAATCTCATAACATAAATAAGAAATTCTGTCTACTATTGTCATTGTTAGTTAATGTTCTGTTTTGAAACAGGGTATCAGTGTGTACCTCTGTCTATCTGGAGAGTTATGTAGACCAGGCTGATCTTGAACTCACAAAGATATGCTTACCTCTGCCTCCAAAGTGCTGGGATTAAAGTTATGCAGTAGCATATCTTGCCAAGTACTGAATATTAAAACAAGTTCTGGGCAAAAATATTTTAATTGATGAATTAAGAGAGGAAAGTGAAAAAATAATCCTCTGCAGGTCTTCATAAAACGGTCCTTTGTGTAATCTATGAAAGCTTAAATTGATGATATTGGAGAGATCACTTAGCAGTTAAGAGTGAATACTATTCTTGCAGAGGACCCAAGTTTTATTCCCAACACATTTGTTGGGCAGCAGACAGCCACTTGTAACTCTAATTCCAGGGTATCCAATGCCCTCAGCTGGCCTTAGTGGGTACCCAGACGCATACATACACATAATCAACAATCAATATTTTAAAAATATATGGTAAGGTTTGGAGGAAAGAAAGGGAAAGAGAGAAATAATACTAAATTGTAATCTCAAAAGAAATTTAAAAAATATAATTGGTAAGTAATTTCAAGGAATGCAATTTGGTCACAAATTTAAAAAATATCCTAAAATCAATACACCTTGACCAATAATTTCTGTGTCTAGGAATTAATACTGGATAATAAATTAAGGTGTATGAGAAGTTTTAACTTTAAGGTTATTTAGTGCATAGTTATATAACCAGACAATAGGGGAATGGTGTTAGTAATTCTTAGCAGAGGATAAGTTAAGTGGCAATGTATGACTATAAATGGGATCCTATATAACCACTAACAGTATTATAAAATTTATTAATTTGCTTCCAGCTTTATTGAAGAATAACTAACAATAAAATTGCATATAGTGATGGTCATGGCATATAATGTAATGTTTTGATATATGTAAGCATTTATGATATAATTATAGCAATTAAAAGACCAGTAGCACATCTGCTATATCGTGTGTGTGTGTGTGTGTGTGTGTGTGTGTGTGTGTGTGTGTGTGTGTGTGTGTGTGTGTGTAATGAGAACATGGAATATGTACCTGCTCACCAACTTCCAAGCATAAAGAACTCACTATTATTCATTAAGTGATGCAGTAACTTCTTGTACCATGGAGAAATAAAAGATTGGGACAGAGAGATCTTTGGTCAACTTAAAGCACTGCCATTTATTCTCCAAGTGACCCCGGAAAACTGCTTAATCTGAGATTGTGTTTGCTAATCTCTAAGTGCAGGTAATTATAGGGCCCAAGCACAGAGTTGTGATGAGTCACATGGTTAGTTTTGATTTCCTCCCACATGTGGAAAAGAGGTGTATGAAGCAACATTTATAGCGTGTCCCTACTTCTGAAGTAGAAAAAAAAAGACATCGTCAAAAGGTAACTGTAGAAAAATCTGAGATTTATATAAAAATCATTTGTTTGTTTTTCTGCATGGTGAGTCCAAAGGACAGGTTTCTTTTGCTTTTGTGTCATTGGCAACACTGTGAGAAATAAGAGTCCATATGATGTTCGACTCAGTCTCTATGAATAAGGATCCACCACATGGTGGCTCTAAGTGTTTACATCTTCTCATTACTAAATCTCAGCATCTTCTTAATTTGGCCACTGCTGCAGCAGAGGGAAGCAACCACTCATCTCAGACTTTGTCTTCTATTCCCTGAACAATGGGATCCACCATGAACACACAGTAGCCGCTGTTCCATTTGGAACCCTTGGTGTGGGCAATGGGTGTGAGATACAAGGCAGCTTAGAGAATGATTTCTAACCAGAGAAACTTCTGTTTCCTCTGGAGAGACATACCTTAGAGCCCAGGGAGTGAATTCTTCCTTAGGAGGTTCAGGGTACTTGTCTGACACTCCTGTGTGGGAGCCTTCTTCTATGACACTTGTTACAGAGACAAAGCCCTGACCATGATACTCTAACATTTTTTTCCTTTGGTTATTTTATATACTTCAGATTTTGGAAATAAAGCCACAAGACAGTCTTGTTGTTTTTAATTTTGTCCACTTTGCAAATTACACTTTCTCTCTAGCCTTAATTTGGGAAATTCATCCTGGCCTGGGAAAAGTCCTAGGCTAGCTGTTGGAGGGAGTCTTGAGGGCAAGTAGTTGATGAATATCTTCCTCATGAGAAACATAAAAAAGGATGCTCAGAGGACAGAAACAGCTTTTTCCTCTGAACTCAGGATTCCAGGATGGCGCTAACCTGGGGCCTTCTTTCTCCATGTCACTAAACTTCATTTCTTGGCTGTTGATTGTTCATGTATTTCTTGGATAGATCCAATTGACTACTGTAGTAGTGGGGTTTCTTGGTCCCGGGCAGCCAGAGGCCCAGACCCACAGACCTGTCGTGCCAGACCCCTTTGCTGTCTGCCGCTGCTGCTCAGGTCCCCAGAAATGACTCAGACACTTATATGAACTTTATGCTGTTTGGCCTATGTCTCAGGCACATTGCTAGCTAGCTCTTACATCTTAAATCAACCCATTTCTATTAATCTGTCTGCCATGTGGCCCATGGCTCACCTGTGCCTTACATGTTGCTCCTTGGGTGACTGGCTTGCTCAGGTCTGCCTGACTCCGCCCTGCTTCTCCTACCTATGCTTTGATTTCCCCTCCTACTTCTTCTATGGTGCCTGTCATGGCCCAAAACAGCTCCTTTATTTAAAGATTGATATTCACAGCATACAGAAAAGCTTTCCCACATCAGACTTCTATACCCTTTATATCCCCACCATATAAAAAGCCACATTCTGAATTCCTACTATATTTTAATATTCCGCTAGTTGTCTTTACATCCATTAACTCACACAATCATTGCACAGCTCCCTAAGGCATATTTTGGATCCACTTCACATTTGAGAAAACTGAACTTGAGGGGTTTTAATTGTTATGTGACCTCGGGCAGCTGGTAAGTTGTGGAGCCTGGATTCAAGCCCAGGTCTATTTGACTCCAAGGCTCTCTCTACTCTGCCGTGCTGTTTCCTGAAAAAGTATTGATTGCCCTAAATGAATCAATTTATGTCTTCACTGCTTTTTGTCCATTATCTTGTGAATGGGTTGGCTTAATTAATTCTCCTAACATTTGTATCTTTAAATTGTAGGTGAGTGATCTTGACACATAACCCACAAAGTTGTGCTTAAATCAAAAGTATAGACATCTTTCAGGCCCCAGTAGAGGAAGAGCTCAGCTCTATGATTTTGCAACTCCACCTACCTGCTTATGGAAATGCAACAGCAGATTATAAAACTAAAAACTACTGATGACTCAATTTAAATACAAGCAATACCACCATACTACAATGAAGATGTGTTTCAGGAGAGACAATCTGACCTTTTCTACTTTTTAAGAATATCACACCTGTGTACTCTATTTATATCATTTTCTCTCAAAACTTTCCTCCAACTTTTCCCACATCTCTGTTGTTCCCTATGAAATTCATGATCCCTTATTCTTATATTATTGTTTTATGATGTGGGATGGTCTTTCTGTAGGCTGTGAATGTGTGTTGTTACCATTGATTAATAAAGAAGCTGCTGTGGCCTATGGCAACACAGGTTATAAACCAGTTGGGAAATCAAAGAGAGGGACATGGAAAAGAAAGGTGGAGTCAGAACAGATGCTGTGAGCTACCTGGAGAAGCAAGATGTGAGTGTACTGATAAGCCACCAGCCACCACATGGCAATAAATAAATTAAAAGAAATGAATTAATTTAAGATGTAAGAGCTAGCTAGTAACAACTTTAGAAATTTGTAATTAATATGTTTCTGTGTGTTTATTTGGATCCAAGGGGCTGTGGAACACAGGAAAACTTCAGCTACATATATATATATATATATATATTTGTATATTCATATTACATATGAATATATAAGTATACATATATTTTATATATATAAATACAACCTACAGAGTCCCTTTGCTTCCATGTGTATGTGTTTGGGGCTGGCCACTGGGATTAGATAATATATTCTGGGATTTATTTATGCAGAAGCCTTATTCTTACTTTCTCATCAGCCACTGATTGCTAGTGACTTTTCATCCAGGGGAGGAGCTTTGTGAAATGTCCCATCCACATTGGCATGTCAATTGTTGTAATGGTTCGGATCTTATTTAGGGAAACATATTGTTGAGATTTCATGCATGCAGGTACCCTATTATGTATAGAAGACACTATCTTGAAGAAAAAAATTCTGGCCTTCTGGATCTTACAAACTTTCTACCTCTTTTTTCTAAGCCTTAGAGGTTGTATCATAGATGCTTGACACAATATGGAAGGAAAGAATGGGAAGATACTTGTGATAAACAACAAGGCTGCGGGTGTTGCGATATATTTATTTTTATCATCTTTATCCCACTACAAATCAAAGCTCTCTGGTCTGTTTCTTTTTTTGTGCAGATAAATTTAGACCAATGTGTAGCAGCAACAGAAAATATAGCAGGACAGTATTACCTGTGTTGAGGTTATTTGAAGCAGGAAGCACTGCATGATGGGAACTTCCTGTCTGGTCAACCAGTGAAAGCAGTATTTCAGAGATTGTTTAAGCCGGGTCTTCTTCCCTTCTCATTCCACCAGTTCCAACATGGTGGGCCATTGCTGATTCTGCTCTTTCGATAATAACCCAGTCATGGCTTCTGGGATTCCTTTACCACCTAGAAAGCTTCTGTTTAAGGTTTATCCTCCATAGTGCAAGAATGTGATCACTGGTCCTTGTCTATGCTACTAAGTTGAATAATGAATCTAAACTAGATTTGACTGCATGCATTATAGAGGCTAGGAGAGGAATGAGGTAAGCATAAGTCCCAAATCGAAGAAGTTTAGCAATTAAAATTATGTCTGTTGGTGGTAGCACAAGCCTTTAATCCCATTCTGCTCAGTTTGAGCCTTACTGTTTAAGCCCAAGGTCAGAGTGAACTGTACCTTGGTCAGAATTCTTGCCCTGTTCTTTATCCCAAGCCCAGAGTACAGTCACTTCTATCTCCTCCTTCTTTTTACCCTCCTCTTCCAAACCCTTCACAGGGGAGTGGTTTCTCGGAAGTATTGAACTTGTCTAAGACATATCATTTCACAATATGTTCCTATAGTTTACATAACAGGTTTGGAGCTTCTTGGCCTGCAAACAAATTTCACAACTTCTTGTATAAAAAGCCTTTCCCAGCACACCTTGTTTTTCTTCATCTCTCCAATGCTTCTTGATTTTATTTCCTGAAGGAAGAGTTTTATACTGAAGAGCAGCAAAATAAGTTACCAATCCAACTTTCCAAGTATCATCTATACTCTCTCTCTCTCTCTGGTATTCATTTTGGCCTTATTCTGACGTTTAATGCTTTTGAAATTTTATAAAGATCAGGTTTTGATATATTTTCTATGTGGAACAGATTTTTCCATAATGGAATGTTCTGAGGGAAGAAAAGTCTGTGGTGAGAATGTGGGTGCTCAAAGAACAGCATTTTTTTACATCCTCAATATTTTTATGAGCATAATACTTTTTCTCATAAGACACTCTTTATGGAATTCTCTTTGTAGGAATTAAAAAATATAATAAAAAGAAAAAAGTCTATCCCTCCCACAACCCAGAGAAGATTAGCATTAACGTTTTGATCAATGTTCTAGTAAGATTTTCTCCCTATGTGTTTGTATAAATCTAATGCTAGGTTATATGATGTGTCCTATTTTGTCGCTTGATTAAAAATACAAGTATGCTGGGGATTTTTCTATAATTTATATTCTTTTAATTTTAATGACAATATAACATACCTACACTACATTTAAATCATTTCAATTTCTGTTTATGTAAATTAATTATGAATGAGACATTATTACTAACAGTAAAGGAAGTGGAATAAAGGACATACTTGGACTTTTACCACAGGAATTTGATAAGTTAGAAACATACCTGTTTTTCATATACTTTCTTATCTCTAAAGAGCTTATGAAGATGTAGAAACTGATTAATCAATTTTTTTCTAATATAAGTCTTAAACCTATAGTTAGGAAAGACTTTTAAGAAACAAGGTAGACACCTGTTTTAATAAAACCTTGGAAACACCTGTATTGCTGGGATGCTGAGCTGACATGGGCTAGGTCTTCCTAGTTTAAAGGTTTTATACTCACAGCCCTGCTACACAGAGAAGAGCTAATCAGGACAACTGCCTTGCATTTCCTAATAAGTTTATCTATTGATGAGGCTTTGAGGGAAAGAATCAGAGACTGGCAGTCACATGCAGGGGCATTTAGAGGTCACCTTGCCTAGTAAGTAGGACAGAGAGAAAAATCATCCACAGCATGAAGCAAGGGCAGTCCTGAGTGTTAGAAGAAGGTGATATTCCCTTATAGCTCATACATTTTGGAGACATGTCTGGTAATTATTACAATTTGGATGTACTATTATTTTAAAAAATAGGCGTTACTGGGCACACTATATCACAAATGCTTTGAATGGACATTTTATTCTCTTTACCTCTGTATTGATGACATACATTTACAGAAGTCTGACCTAAACCAAACATAGTCCTTCCACAGTAACTCAGCCCAGAAACTCACAATCACAGAAACAGAGATGCGTGGATATCTTGGGCAGGTTTCTATCTTTCTGAGCCCTTTTATTATGTTCTCTGGCTATCATTGCTTAATTCTTTGTGCTCATAGTGAGTAACCCATAAAATAATGTAGTTGTCTTTACTTCCTAATATTTTGGGCATATTTATGTACACAATGTTTACATAGCTATGTTTTCTTATTTATGCTTTTTTTTTTTTTTGCTATTATCTTATATGAAGATAAGGCCTTACTGTATAGTTGGGTTAACCTTGAACTTAAGGCATAGCCCAGGCTTGCCTTGGCATCACAATCCTCCTGAATGCTGTATCACACCAGGACACAGAGATTTTTATTGTTTTATGTTCTTACTGAAGGCAAAGGAAGAAGCAGACGTCACTCTTCCCCTGGTTTGTCTGCCAGTAACAATCAAATGTCAAACTGTTTCTGGCTTTTGATCTGTGATGTTCTGAACCATCCACTTTTTTTCAGCCATGTTAGAGAAAATCCAAACGGCACTTTTAGTGCTGAATTACTCTTGGACTCGTGTTCTGAGCTTTATTATTTCAAGGAGACTTATCTGTGTTGTTCTAGTTCCCTTTTCTTCTCTTTCCCTGGGTAGAACTTTCTAGACTCATTTAAATGTCCTGGCATCTTGTAGAACAGGCTGACTTCCAGGTATTAGAGTAGAAATGGGTCAAGTGACCTTAAAATAATATAATTCTCAGGCTAATCGATACAATTGCCATAAAGAGCTGTCTTGTTTCATGCTTGCTGTATTAGGAATTTCATGTGTATTTCATCATTTTTCTAATGTGTTCAGTGAGGGCGCCCAATACTGAAAAGTTAACAACATCTCTGGTTAAAACTCTAAGCTTCATTTCTTGGCATTATCCCATGCTTCTCCAGTGCCTGCTTGACTATTGCCCATTGGTTTCAGGACAGGCTTCTTCTCTGCCCCCTCTGTCACTAGATCTGCTCTCAAGAAAGGCACTGAGATGATCATTTGTCTCTCAAGAGGGTTTCAGGAAGAAGTAAGTTTTTTCTTGTTCAGTCTATCTTTGGTGGTTCAAGTATGCATGCTGGATGCTGGTTCTAGAAGAAAAGAACCTCAAATCTCCTGTCATGTCTGCCTGAATCATTTGAAGAGAGATGTTCTCAAGTCCTCTTTATATCTTTCATCTTTCTTTGTTCCTTTGTTTTAATTAGAAGGATTTTGCTCTCTTGCCCAGATTCCAGTTATCCTGCCACTTCATCCTCCTATGTTCTGAAACTACTGACTTAACCTGTCAAAGACATAGGCAACCTTTTGCACTTTCTGTCATGTGTTCACCAAGTGAAGACATCACCTGGCATATCAAGGCAGCTGGAGCTTAACACAGCTGGCCCAATTGCATTCCTGGTCCACAAACAGAGCAACGAATGTTGGCTAGTGCTAGCTCACTTACCATTTCATATAGTCCAGGATATCCTGTCAAGAGAAGAACCTTGCCCTCCAGAATGCATCTTCTCATGTCAGTTTTGATAATAAAGACAATCCCCAGAGGTATGCCCATAGGCCAGTCTTCCATATGAGTCTAGATTCTGATAAGTTGACAATTAGCATTATCCTCCACAGGTGACAATTAAGTAGTCAATTAATGACAATGAATGACCCCTATGAGATGAGCTAAAAGCCACAGCAGTGTAAAGGAAGTAGAGAGTTTAGTAAGCATTTAGGGGTTAGAAGACAGTAAGACTGAGTACTGGCTAGGTAACGACTGGGCAAGAAGAACAAATCAGGAAGAGTTATGACAAGACGACTTCTACAACTGTGATATAGTTCCCTGGATTTAGAATTCAGACCAATACATTTGTGAATGAGGCAAAATTACGGTAAGTTTCTTCTTGGCTATGATGAGGTAGATAGAAACTCTTACAAATCAAGGTGATTGATTAACAGTTGGGAAGATAATCTTTAGCCCAAGCAAGCACTCTGGCAGCAGAGGGAGGACTAGGGATCAGGAAGTGACTGCAGTTGAGCAATCCCATGAGCTTGTGAGAGACAGACTTTAGTAGAACTTGCTCTTTTCGCCACTGTGATGAAGAACCCGTACAGAACAACTTGGGGGAAGCCTGGTTAATTTATGTTCATGGTTTGAGAAGATTCAGTCCACAATGGTAGGACAGGTATAGTAGAGTTCATGGCAGTTCTCAGCCATGATCATGGGAGTGTCAGGCCTCTTGTTACTCTTCAGTGGGTCAGGGAACAGAGAGCTCTGACTAGAACTGCATTCTATATCCTAGAAGAATCACTCTTCAGGAGCCCATTACCTTCAGGCTCTACCTCCAAAAGTGTCTACAGCTTGGAGAACAAGCTTTGGAACACACAAACCTATGTGGGGCATTTTATGTCAAACCACAGCAGTCTCTATGAAAGAAACTATAGCTCATGAGTAAGTAAAAAAGAAAATGTGAATTTCAGAAAGGTTGGTACAAGAGTCAGTAGTGTTAAAGAACTAAGTGATGGTTAGGAATGCCCAGTGTCCATATTGTCTAAGTTACAATAAAAGCTTTGTTGAGAAAATGTACTGTGAGCAGAAAGCAGCTTACTGCCAACAAAGCAGGACAGAGACAGCAATGGTCACATTTTTTTTTTTTTCTTTTTAGAAGGTTGGTCATGAGAAGCAAGAGCATCATTAACTCCGCTTATGCTTTCTAAGGTCAAATGGAGTCACTGTGCTCTTTTGTCCTGATAAGCCATAATTAGTAACTGTGTATTTTCTTTCTTCTCTAATTAATGTCTCTGATGCCTTCCATTGTTCTTTCTGTGAAAGGGTCGGCAATCTCTCACCATCCATGTGAGAGTATCTTTAAAAAAGAGATAAGTCACCTCACCATACCATGTATCCAAATGCCTAATCTGACCATGGAGTCCAAAGAACTTGGAAAATACTTGCTGAGGATCATGAAGCATCTCTTAGCTAACCCACTGAAGTATTTAATCCCAGTGCCTGGCATACACTGAATGCCCCTGATAGGAATTTAATAGAAACTTAAGCAGTGTCTTCAGGACGGTTCCTCACAGCATCCTTCTGTGGGGCAAGAGCAGAACTGAGTGCTGAGTCAATCAGAAAGGAGTCACTCACCATGAACAACTGGTTTTTCTTGCTCCAGAGGACAGCTAAACCTTCCTAGGAATCTGAGGCTGTGAACAGGAAAGAGGGTCCTGAAGCCTTGATGCAACCTCTAATTTGTTTTGGGACCTGACTTAAGTCACTCCCCTGCTCTCAGCTCAGGGATCTGGCTTCTTTACTTGTAAAGTAAAGTGACTCATGACACTGATAAAAATGTCTGTCATGCAATACTAATTGAATATGTGCTTTTGAAAAAAAAATATGGCTTCCAACATGCCATTCATATGGTATTTCTTGACCTTGGTGTGACCAGGGTGAATTTATTTTATGATGATTTGTCAGGTCCATCGTATTTCTGATTGGATGCACACGAAACTTTAGTGAAGCATTTTCTTCACAAAATCTTCATTAAAATTATAAAGACTATCGTTTATTCATTTCTCAAGTTCTTATATACTAGTTTTTCCTTAGTGTATATTAATTCATCATCTTACCTACAACTACTCTTCTTTTAAACTTTATTTTAGAGAAATGCTGTACTCTCAACATTTGAATAAAGGCTTTACTCTGAATTTCATCAAATATGTGTGTGAGAAGTCATCATTAGCTTAACATGGTCGCTGGCTTCTGGGAGCATAGGGTCCTGGAGTGCCTCCGCCCCTCTTTCTGCCAGGACTGAGTTATAAGAGGAAGATCGTAGTCTGCAGTGGACACTAATCTCCACACTGCTCTCTGATGTTCTAACAACTAGAACTGAGATTTATTCTAATGTCTAGTTATTGACTTCCTCTTAACTAAAAACCAACAAATTTAAGATCAGGGCTCCTCAGTGAGGTCAAAGGCACCACAAGAAAACCCACAGAATCAACTAACCTCAGACTGAACTGGCAACTAGGGGGCCTATATGGGACTGTCGTAGGCCCTCTGCATATATGTTACAGTTGTGTAGCTTGGTCTTATTGTTGGATTAATAACAGAGGGAGCAAGGGCTGTCTCTGACACTGTTGCCCTATTCTTCCTACTAGATTGCCTCTTCCAGCCTTGATAGAACTTCATATACCGTGGCTGGTTGATATCCATGGGAGACCTGCCCTTTTCAGAAGGGTAACAGAGGAGGAATGGTGGGGGGACTGGGAGAAGAAGAAGGAGGAGGAGAAGCTGTGTTCAGGATATAAAAACAACTATATATATAAACAAAACACCAATGAAAAATCAGAAAAAAATAAAATCAGGGCTCTTTATGTGTTTGGAAAGAGAAGAAAAGAGCTGCTCAGGATCTGAGTTATCATCCTTGGCTGCCTGTCTGAGCATCTCTGCTCCCTTTTCACTAATATGTGAAGATCTGATCCTAACTGTGGTCTAAAGTACATCAGAACCAATATCTTCTTGGCTACTTCCTTGCATATTGCTTTTACACTGTATTTTCTGCTTCTCCCCTTTGTGAGTACAGGATGGAAAGAAGGCTGGTGATTGACTCATGCTGCATTATCTCCATACCCACAATGCTACTGCTTTGCAAATGCTTCAGCCACTTACAGAGTAGGACACTGTTACTGCCTGAGTGAAGTCGCTCAACTCTGTTCCTGGGTTATCGAAGGACTTCCTTCTACTTTGTGTTACAAATCTTTTCTGTCAGCTGTCCTCCATCTAAAATGTTCCTGTATAGATTCATGTCAATATCTACTTCTTGGATTTATATTTATTGGACTGTGAAGGGAAAGATTGGAGAAACCTCAGTATGTACGTGAAATAGACATATTAAATAAACACACAGTCAAGGAAAAGCTTGTTTGCTTGGAAAGAAAGAAGTGAGAAATGGATAGATGGTGTCCTGTTGGACTGAACACAAACAGTGCTTATTCTCTATGACCTCTAAATCTTTGATTTAATGAAACCCTTGAGAAAACTGGAATCTTCACAGTGCTGAACCTGACTCTCTGAACCTGACTCTCTGTATCTTCTGGGAGGAAACTTTTGAGAGGTAAAGGCAGATATAAGGGAACACAGAGCAAAACAAGGAAAAGCTCTCATTTGTGTCCTATCATTGGCATTTTCTACCAAGCATAACCAGCTCTTCAAGGATAGTGCTCTGCGTTGGCCAGATGATGTTTGCTTACACATATCGTATTAACTGTTATCCTTGGCACACACTTCCTCATACTTCACACCTCTGTCTGGAATGTCCCCAGCCCATCCTCTAATGCTTGGTTAATTCTGAGATACTTTTCTCCACATCTCCCACACTCTCCACCCATCACTGATACTGCCTTCCCTTTCCACCATGTTTCATCCACGCCACTGTGGCTCAGTCATCAAAGGCCATCAATATCTGCTGATGCTCTTCCACTGGCCTGTGAGCTTCTGTAGACAGAAGTCTGTGGCACAAGACTATGTTGGAGAGCTTTCTGTGCATGCCTTCACACTGCTCAGTCCACAGTAGTCACAGAGCACTCATTTGCCTTTTATAGCAAAACATTCCAGCAACACAAGCAAGCCAGCTACTCATCCACAGGCAAACCTGTGTCCTGCCCATACCAATCAACTGGACCTTGAAGATGAGTGCAGCACATGACCTGCTCTAGAGGTGCTCGTGGCTCACAACTGAAGACAGGAAAGAGAATAATGGTTCTAGAACATTTTGGTCCATAACAGTGTTGTCATACCTAAATTAAAAGAGGTGGAATTACTCTCCAAGATACATGGGAAAAGGAATCTCTAAGGTCAATATTCTTAATTCTACAAAATCCCTG
Organism: Phyllotis vaccarum; assembly: GCA_033318265.1. Classification (NCBI taxonomy): domain Eukaryota; kingdom Metazoa; phylum Chordata; class Mammalia; order Rodentia; family Cricetidae; genus Phyllotis; species Phyllotis vaccarum. The sequence continues at coordinate 191,250,057 of JARWLC010000002.1, forward strand.
TCACACAGTTTGGAGAAAACCCCTAAGCATTAATGGACCTCTCAATTCTGTGCTACTTGGGATGCAGGAATAGATATGGAGGTGCTACCCCACCAGATGTGACATGGTGAGATGATTTTCCCTTCTCTGTTGGTATCTCTAACAGCACTGGTCCATGTAGGTTTCCATCCTATACAGAGGGAAGCCAGAGGATAGTGCCACAGTACAGCATCTCCATGGTGAACATCCAAGCCGATGTCTGTCACCATAGTCTTTGCTATCTTTGTGGGCTGATTACTATAAAATTCAGGAAGATCTTGTCCTTGAGATGCAAGGAAGTTTAAATACAGCTTGAATACCTTTGTTCACACACTTGAAAAGGTAAGAAGGAAGTTTCACAAAAGATAAATGGATCCTCTTTCCCTAAGATGGGTTTGAAGACTGGATGTCCCTTTCACTCCCCTAGCAGACATCTTCAGCAGTTTTCAGAAGCACAATTCACACACACCAGATATGGTCCCTCTTTTTGTCCAGACAGCACAAGTGAGGAAGTAATGTACTTGGTTATGGTCACTGTGCCTGTAGTTCATATTCCTCAGTAGCTCTGTTCCTCTCCCTGGACTGCTGTTCTGAAATGGAGGGACAGGTGCAGAGGAGTGACCTCTATCTGACTGAGGAAGGACTGGAAGAAATGAGACCCCCCTTCAACTCATCACCCCAGGACACGACATCCTTGCGAGCATGCTATCGCTAATGCACAAAATGTGAAATTGTGAAGAATCTTTTGCCAATATTCTTATCTCCACTGGCACAGAAGCAAGCTTGCTGGAGAGTTGTGATGTGTTGGAGTATTGTTGTTTATCTACTACACATCCCTCGGCTGCTTGCACAGGGACTCAGAAAGGCTGCACACATAAATTCACATAAATTACCTTTACAAAATGTCAAAATTAAAAGTGGATTTTTATTTTGGGGATATGCCTGGAGAATGTTAACACCTTCGTGTAGATAGCTGTGCCATAATTGGGAAGCACAGCCAATATCTTTGAGTGTGTCACCAAGCCCATTCATGTTCCCTTCCCTGCCACACACACACACACACACACACACACACACACACACACACACACACACACACACATACACACAAACCTGGGGAAAAGGAATAGTTTTAAGACTTTTCTAAGGTCTAAGTCTGCTCGTGAGTATTCCGTGGGCTATGATATCATTGTCCTCTGATACCTCTAATTTGAGTTTTATTGTCTGTATTTTACTTTTTAAAATTGAATCAGTTGCAAATTCTCAAGACACACATAACCCCTTTGGACGTCATTTTCAAAAAGTGGGTTCTATTGCTTGAACATTTGTGCACTCTCCAGAATTCATGTTTAGCGTTAATCCCATGTTTGCCACTATTAAGAAGTGGTCTTTTTAGTAGGGAACTAGGCCATAGGGCTTTGTCCCTTGCAGACAGTATTACTGCCTTAAAGACTGAAGATAGTCAGGACCTTTCCCCCTTTCTGTCCCTAGTGCCATGCTAGGACACTGCGTGGACCCTTCTCAGAATTTAATACCCAGTTTCTTCATCTTCGACTTCTCATGTGGAACTATGAGTATAATTTTCTGTTGTCTTTAAGCTACACAGCCTCAGGGACTTTGTTACAGCAGACTGAATAGATTAATATAGTGGTAGGTAGAGGTGAGATGAGATGAGAGCTTGTAGTGAGGAAGAATTTTCAATGTTAAATTCAAGCTTTGATGCTAAAGACATCTATTAAGAAACTTTACGTGACCTTAAAAGTATCAGTGAAGGGAAAACACAGTGAACAGGAGCGCACGTGGTTGTGCAGCCTCACCAGGAAGGCAGTCCTGAAAGCTAAGTAAGAACTCTGAAGACAGAATTGTGTTAGTTTTGAGAAGAGACTCATCAGGGAACAGTTTAGTTACACCAGGGTCTCAGGTTAATGTCAGTCTTGTGGGCCTCATCTGAACTATGATACATTTTCCTGATATCTGAAGAATTTTGTTTGTTCCTTCATTCAATTCACTGAACTCTTGTGAGAGGGAAAGTTCCCAAGCCCTCTTCGTATGCTCTTGACTCAAGTCCTGGCCAATCAAATGTGGCTGGCTATGCTTTTCTAGCTAATTCATTCTCAGAATAGTTACTCCTCCATTTCTCTAATAAAAGAAAATATGTTCTTGGATTAAATTACTACCTCTGCCTTTGATGTTTATAGGATAAAGGATTATGTAAGATTATGTAGCTTCCATACGGTAGAGAACTTCTAGGATGTAGTATAACCTATGAGGTAGAACAAGTGTTAACCCCCACCAGGGGATGTTTCTCACTGTGATGGTCAAGAGTAGAGAACTGGTATGGAGCATTCAATAGGAAAGTGAACAGTGGGACGTGTATTTGAGGCAGGGAAGCATATAATCTCAGTGGGCCCAAGATCTTATTGCTTTGGAGGGCCTTGTAATAATAATGTTATAAGTTGAGACTAAGAAATGGGTCAGTGGTTAAGACATCTTAATTTGGCCTTGGTGGGATCTGGTCTCAGGTGGTGCATATAAACTCATGCAAGCATACACACATGGACCATAAAAATAAAAATAAATAAATTAGCTGAGTTTAAAAAACAGGAGTCTATGACTTTAAATATTTCATCTCTGGAACCCAACTTTGAGAAACTAGAAAAGCTTTAGCTTACAGGACGGCTATGGAGAAAGTACAGATGGGACCTGTTTTATGGAACAGTGTTTCCAAACCCTCCAAAGCTTCTTGTAAGGACTCATCTTCTGCCACTTCCCCCTGCTTCCTTTTCAATGTAATCCAGGCCCTGCACGTGACAGGCAGGTTCTCAGGATTGATTATATTCCACTGCTTAAAGAATAAGAAAGAACAGAGAACTAGAGTCCTGAAGATGATGAGGGCCATGGAAGGTGAAGGCCATAGAAGGTCAGGGCCATGGAAGGTGAAGGCCATGGAAGGTGAGGGCCATGGAAGGTGAGGGCCATGGAAGGTCAGGGCCATGGAAGGTGAGGGCCATGGAAGGTGAGGGCCATGGAAGGTCAGGGCCATGGAAGGCCAGGGCCATGGAAGGTCAGGGCCATGGAAGGTGAGGGCCATGGAAGGTGAGGGCCATGGAAGGTGAGGGCCATGGAAGGTGAGGGCCATGGAAGGTGAGGGCCATGGAAGGTCAGGGCCATGGAAGGTGAAGGCCATGGAAGGTCAGGGCCATGGAAGGTCAGGGCCATGGAAGGTGAGGGCCATGGAAGGTCAGGGCCATGGAAGGTGAGGGCCATGGAAGGTGAGGGCCATGGAAGGTGAAGGCCATGGAAGGTGAGGGCCATGGAAGGTCAGGGCCATGGAAGGTGAGGGCCATGGAAGGTCAGGGCCATGGAAGGTCAGGGCCATGGAAGGTCAGGGCCATGGAAGGTGAAGGCCATGGAAGGTCAGGGCCATGGAAGGTCAGGGCCATGGAAGGTGAAGGCCATGGAAGGTGAAGGCCATGGAAGGTGAGGGCCATGGAAGGTCAGGGCCATGGAAGGTCAGGGCCATGGAAGGTCAGGGCCATGGAAGGTGAGGGCCATGGAAGGTCAGGGCCATGGAAGGTGAGGGCCATGGAAGGTCAGGGCCATGGAAGGTCAGGGCCATGGAAGGTCAGGGCCATGGAAGGTGAAGGCCATGGAAGGTCAGGGCCACGGAAGGTCAGGGCCATGGAAGGTGAAGGCCATGGAAGGTGAAGGCCATGGAAGGTGAGGGCCATGGAAGGTGAGGGCCATGGAAGGTGAAGGCCATGGAAGGTCAGGGCCATGGAAGGTGAAGGCCATGGAAGGTCAGGGCCATGGAAGGTCAGGGCCATGGAAGGTCAGGGCCATGGAAGGTGAAGGCCATGGAAGGTGAAGGCCATGGAAGGTCAGGGCCATGGAAGGTGAAGGCCATGGAAGGTGAAGGCAATGGAAGGTGAAGGCCATGGAAGGTGAGGGCCATGGAAGGTCAGGGCCATGGAAGGTGAAGGCCATGGAAGGTGAAGGCCATGGAAGGTGAGGGCCATGGAAGGTGAAGGCCATGGAAGGTGAAGGCCATGGAAGGTGAAGGCCATGGAAGGTCAGGGCCATGGAAGGTCAGGGCCATGGAAGGTCAGGGCCATGGAAGGTCAGGGCCATGGAAGGTGAGGGCCATGGAAGGTGAGGGCCATGGAAGGTCAGGGCCATGGAAGGTCAGGGCCATGGAAGGTGAGGGCCATGGAAGGTCAGGGCCATGGAAGGTCAGGGCCATGGAAGGTCAGGGCCATGGAAGGTCAGGGCCATGGAAGGTCAGGGCCATGGAAGGTCAGGGCCATGGAAGGTGAAGGCCATGGAAGGTCAGGGCCATGGAAGGTCAGGGCCATGGAAGGTGAGGGCCATGGAAGGTCAGGGCCATGGAAGGTGAAGGCCATGGAAGGTGAAGGCCATGGAAGGTGAGGGCCATGGAAGGTGAAGGCCATGGAAGGTGAAGGCCATGGAAGGTGAAGGCCATGGAAGGTGAAGGCCATGGAAGGTTAAGGCCATGGAAGGTGAGGGCCATGGAAGGTCAGGGCCATGGAAGGTGAGGGCCATGGAAGGTGAAGGCCATGGAAGGTCAGGGCCATGGAAGGTCAGGGCCATGGAAGGTGAAGGCCATGGAAGGTGAAGGCCATGGAAGGTGAGGGCCATGGAAGGTCAGGGCCATGGAAGGTCAGGGCCATGGAAGGTCAGGGCCATGGAAGGTGAGGGCCATGGAAGGTCAGGGCCATGGAAGGTGAGGGCCATGGAAGGTCAGGGCCATGGAAGGTCAGGGCCATGGAAGGTGAAGGCCATGGAAGGTCAGGGCCACGGAAGGTCAGGGCCATGGAAGGTGAAGGCCATGGAAGGTGAAGGCCATGGAAGGTGAGGGCCATGGAAGGTGAGGGCCATGGAAGGTGAAGGCCATGGAAGGTCAGGGCCATGGAAGGTGAAGGCCATGGAAGGTCAGGGCCATGGAAGGTCAGGGCCATGGAAGGTCAGGGCCATGGAAGGTGAAGGCCATGGAAGGTGAAGGCCATGGAAGGTCAGGGCCATGGAAGGTGAAGGCCATGGAAGGTGAAGGCCATGGAAGGTGAAGGCCATGGAAGGTGAGGGCCATGGAAGGTCAGGGCCATGGAAGGTTAAGGCCATGGAAGGTGAAGGCCATGGAAGGTGAGGGCCATGGAAGGTGAAGGCCATGGAAGGTGAAGGCCATGGAAGGTGAAGGCCATGGAAGGTCAGGGCCATGGAAGGTCAGGGCCATGGAAGGTCAGGGCCATGGAAGGTCAGGGCCATGGAAGGTCAGTGCCATGGAAGGTCAGGGCCATGGAAGGTCAGGGCCATGGAAGGTCAGGGCCATGGAAGGTGAAGGCCATGGAAGGTCAGGGCCATGGAAGGTCAGGGCCATGGAAGGTCAGGGCCATGGAAGGTCAGGGCCATGGAAGGTCAGGGCCATGGAAGGTGAAGGCCATGGAAGGTCAGGGCCATGGAAGGTCAGGGCCATGGAAGGTGAGGGCCATGGAAGCTCAGGGCCATGGAAGGTGAAGGCCATGGAAGGTGAAGGCCATGGAAGGTGAGGGCCATGGAAGGTGAAGGCCATGGAAGGTGAAGGCCATGGAAGGTGAAGGCCATGGAAGGTGAAGGCCATGGAAGGTTAAGGCCATGGAAGGTGAGGGCCATGGAAGGTCAGGGCCATGGAAGGTGAGGGCCATGGAAGGTGAGGGCCATGGAAGGTCAGGGCCATGGAAGGTGAGGGCCTTGACTTCGTGATCTGATTCCAGAAGATGCATAACTTTGATCAGGTCCTTTTTCTCAGCAGTTCTGGGCCCATATTTACAAAATGAAAGAATTGAAGCAGATGATATTTCTCTAGTCATAATTTATGCTCTACATGATCCTGAAATACTAGATAAAGCTTTAGAGAGATCATTGAAATCTTGTATAGATATGGTTATACTTAGATAAAGATTTGAAAGTAACTTATCTACATATTATATGAATTTATACATACATGCACATATATATGTGAAAGTAGCTCTAATTTTTCTAACAATTGAGATATTCAGAACTTTTATTATCCAACCAAAAGAAATGAGTATTTCTTTGGAAACTGCTTAGCATTTATTCCTATATGTATTTATTTAGTTACAGAAGCAGCAGTAGCGTTACTTAATCTTTAGAAAAGAAAAAAAATTCTCTTTTAATCCCACTACTTCAATAAATCTGAATCATCTTTATTTAAATGCCAATTGCTGCTTTACATGCTTTGGTTTTATTCATTCTATTGTTGGTTTGTTTATTTATCGTTTTTTGTTTTGTTTTGTTTTTAACTCAAGAGCCTGTGTTCTCTATTCTTATGTTGTTGCTCTAGATTTTTAGATATTTTTAATGTCTGTGCAGCATCAGTTGGGTATCATTTACTATTACATGTTTAGGTAGGTCCACCCACAATACACCTTTTCTTCTTAGGCAATCTTTATTACACAAATTCTCCAGAATGAGAATACTTGGCAAACAGTAGCCACATGTTTTCCTAAGCCCTGAGCCTTAGAATCTTGCCCCATTTCCCAAAGCCCTGGCCAATGGCAATTAGCCTGGCCTGCCAAGGGTTCTGGAATCAAGCCCTGTTTAAGAAGGCTCCCCACCTTTGAACCCCCCTTTTGTCCTTGTCTCTCCCTACCTTGCCAGAGGGCATACACTTCAGCCCCTGACCCTCAACTCACTCTTCTCCCTCTCTACATAATAATAAAGAATCTCCAGGTGAGCCCAGTCTAAGTGTCTCTCATCACATCACCTTCCAACTTGCCTGCTTGGGACAAGAGCCTACTATCCACCGCTATCCACAGGGTGTTCGTGATATCATAACACAACTTTAAGTGTATAGCTCCCTACAGAACTGTGCTACTTCTAATCGAGCATCAATGGTTGAGATGAATCTCTTAGGGTATCTCATGGAACAATGATCCTTTCCAGTTCTAAGTGTCTCTTAATAGGTCAGTTGCCAAGCGAACTTTGAACCTCAGAAGCAATGGGTCATTTGATTGAGGCTGGATTTGTTATTGGTATTGATTTAGGTCCTTTTTGTATTTCAGTATATGGAGTGTTTCAAAGCAGAGACAAGAGGCACTTTCTACTGACATGGCAGTTCCCGGGGCTGAGAGCCAAGCAACCACACATACAGGATGCTTCCATAAGTACCTGCCCTCCTCAGCCTAGAGTGGGGAAAGTTGCAAAAGAATTCCATTCCCGGTCCTTGGAGCCATCCTCAGAGTGTTTGCTGAGCATTTCAATTCCAATGAGGAAGCCTAGCTCATGTTCCAAGGTTTCTGGCTTTAAGGATGCAAATGGGGCTGAGCATTTCCTCAGTTCCTGGATCTCAGACAGTTCCATCTCCGAGTGCTGCCTTCCCCAAGTGTTTCCAGAGAAGACAGCCTAAGGGAGAGGAAGTAGTGCTAATTAAATCCTCCCTCTGTTTTCCAGGCACAGGAGCCTCTAGCAGATGTCTGTTGTTAGGCGTGTGTTCACAGAGTGCACAAATACAGAAGCAGGCTTCCCTTCCCAGTGACATAAACCTTCCTTCATGGGAACTTTGCAAATGCCTTTCCTTCCAACCGCCCACTGCAAAGGAGGTGGCCAACCTGCACAGAGTACAGAACTGCTAACAATGTCAAAGTGCCCCACTGTCTCTCTCTCTCTGCCTGTCTCTGTCTCTCTGTCTCTGTGTATCTCTTTCTACCCTCCCCCCTCCTTCTCCATACCTTTTATTCTCACAATAAAGGCCAATTTCAGCCTTTGGGAACCTACATTTCAAACATTCCTTGGATATTCAAGGAAGGCCTTCCTGTTAGCAGGCACCTTGGCATTAAGGTGGGCAAGCTGAACTCAAAAGCATGTCAGCACAAGAACGCAAGTGTGCCTTAGGTGGTGCCTCCCTCCCTATTCTGTCACCTTAGAAAGATGTGTGTGGAGAAATGAAGACTCCCAGGGTTGTGAGGGTCAGCTCAGATAAAATGGAATGGGAGCTGCATACGGCACTCCACAACTTTCACCAACCGTGCCTTCTACTGAATCAGTCCCTCCAAAGTGACATCCACCGTTGCCAGAGACAGTTCTGTTTACTCCTGCCATCCTGACTTAATTGCTAATAGCATTGTCTTATGCCAAAGTGCTTAGAGTTAGCAATGCACTCCTGTTACTTTTAAGTGGAGAGATAAGAGCGAAGTCTATTTACCTCCAATAGGGCTCCAATAGTTGACCAAAGAAATGATGCCATCCGAGTCTACCTTAGTGAAGTTTATTGGAATTACTTACAGTAGCAACAAGACTATGGCTGGCTCAAAGGCAGTGACATCATAAAAGCCCACCCTAGCATGAAAGCTAAAGTCCCCAGAGCTCCAACTTGCTGGCTCCATGGCTGTCTGAAAAGACATCTCCTCCAGTATTGTTACTGCTTCTAAACCCTTGGCTAGCAGCCTTGTGGCTTCTTAATAAACGTTCTCAGTTTCCCCAGCCTTGGAAGCTGTGTGAGCTTCTCTCCTCTCACAGACAATGTTTCAATAAGGAAGCAAGGGCTCTACAATGCTATGTGATCTGTGATGGTGCTATTTTCATCTCTCTTGAATGTTCTAGTTTGTCTCAGTTTTAAGGGTGAAAATATGCTGGCAAACTAGGCTTTCCCCCACTTTCTGGCATTTCACAAGAACCGACGAAATAGAATTAGAGCTGCCTTTTTATTTGATTAAGAGCAAAGAAGCAGCCCTGAAAAAAAACACTCCATTCCTAATGGTGAACTAGACACACAGCCTGAAACCAGGACACATTAGTGGCTAACCTTCTCTAAGGATGATGGGGCAACTGTAGGCAATTGTAGGCAATGTCTTTCTGTGGCTTTCTTGCTCTGCTAGAAAGCAGAGCACTGAATCAGGCAGATTCTAAATCGGACCTGTATGTTCCTTCTATTTTGTCCTGTTGGGTTCTTTTTTAAACTTCACAAAAAGAAATTAAGTTATTATTTTTACTTAAATGATTATTTTGTTAGCACCCAGAGACAAAGAGACAAAAAATGAGAGGTACCCACATCATCATCATGAAAACTATTTTTAACATTTTTTTCTGTTTCAAATATTGGTCATCCATATCCATGTATGTATATGAATTTGCAAATACATGTGTAATAGTTTCTTCCCTCCTCAATGATTGATTTCAAGACAATTAAACATTATGATTTATGAAATGATAACTTTGTTTTTCCATAAAATATATTTTGGATATCTTCCAATGATAAAATACATTTCATGTTTCAACAGCTGCCTTGTGTTTGAATTGCATTTGGCCTGTTCTCTACTAAGTTATTTGGTATTAAATCCAAGGTTGTGTGAATTCTTAATGTTACTACTTATTATTCATAGTATGCTTTACTAGCCATAACTGTAACTGTTACAGCTCTGCAGGGAAAGCTATCCTGGCTGTCAGGAGCAAAGAATTATCACAAGAGCACACCGCACAACAAACCTCACTCAAGAGACATTTTGGGAAAGAAATAAGAGAGTGGCCACCTCTGCTTCTGTGAAAAGCAGAAGCAGGGAACTGAGCAGGAGACAGACTTATTATACAGATTTTCTTGTAGGCAAAGCTATTCCTAGGTGGAGATTTCCAGGGTGGGGAATTGGTGAAATTTCAAGTCCTGAGCTTGGGGCAAGCCTGGAGATTTCTGGGTTTTTAGAGCTGAGGGATTGGTAGGTTTTGAAATTGGAAATTCAGACCTTTAAACTGGCAAAAATGGTGTGATAAGAGAACTTACATACATACAATACATAGGGTTTTGTGTGTGTGTTTAGACATTTTTCTAAACTGTTTCCTTAAAAAAAATAGAATTGGAACATTAGATTTGAAAATATGCCTGTTCCAGGTGTCCTGTTTTAGTGTTCTGTTGTTGCAAAGAGCCAACATGGCAACAGGAACTCTTATAAAAGGAACCATTCAACTGGGGCTAGCTTACAGTTTCAGAGGCTTATTTCATTCTTATCATGTTGGGCAACATGGAGGCCCACAGGCAGACATGGTGCTGGAGAAGTAGTTGAGAGTTCTTTAGCTGGATCCACAGGCAGGAGGAAGAGAGAGACATTTGGTCTGGCTTGGGCTTTTTGAAATCTCAAAGCACACCCCAGTGACACCCTTCCTCTAACAAGGCCACTCTGTCTAATCTTTTTAGGTAGCACCACCTGCAGATGACTAAAAATTCAAACAAATGAGCCTATAAGGGTCATTCATATTCAAACCACCAAATGTCCTCAGAGAAATCCCTGGAGCTGATCAGGAGCTACATTATCATTTCTTTTCACTCTTAAATATAAACAAGACCAGGTAGAGTTTTAGACAGAAAAAAAAAAAAAATGACAGGAAATCTCAAAGAAGAGGTGCCTGGCAGTAATTTCATGCTACATTTCCCATGTTTATTTTATGTTCTGATACTAAAATTGAGGAAATAGAGTGACTCTCAGGCTCCTTTTCTCTGTCCTGAGAGTGCCTGCTTCTCTCCCTGGTGAAGGCCCTGCACTCAGATGGCATTTAGATGCCTGTACTCCTGCATGATCCTCTGGTGACTCTGTTTGGTCAAAGTTTAGCTGTTTCTCTTACAGAAGATCTTTTGCTATAGATTTTTTGTTATGAAATCTTCCATAGCCAGGATACAGATGGCTTGTTTTATACTCTTATACAGAAAAAAAATGTTTCTTTTTGTTTGTTTGATTTAGACTAAAAAATGGCAACTATTGGGAGCTTTGAAGGATTCCAGCCAGTTTCTCTGAAGCAAGAGACAGATGACCAGTCTTCTGAGACTGACCACTTGTCCACGAATGGAGACTCTGACAAGGAACCAGGACCAAGGCAGATTTCAAGACAACCAAGTGTAACCAAATCAACACTTTACCCCAATCCTTATCACCAGCCTTATGCTTCACGAAAGTACTTTGCTACAAGGGTAAAAAAAATCATGATTTTAAATACCATTTAAAATTTTCTTTTGAAATCTTACTATCTTTTCTATATTGCATTTTACCAAATGTTTCATGTTTTCAAACCTTATGCAATAGTGGCTATAATGCTCATATATTTGTCTTTATCCCTGTTGTACTAATGAAGGGAATAACTTCAGACAAGCCAGCTGGTTTTTATCTCTCAGACAGCCTCAATAAGATACAATTCCGGTAGTCTCTTTATATTTCTGTGTAATAGTTCTCCACCGATGGAAAATCTGGCCTCAAAGAATGAGTGCTTAATGGCTAGAGAATCTGTAACACAGAAGCTAGAATGTAATCCTATGAACTCATTGTTTGTTTAAAAAAGACCTGCACTGTGAAGTGGAAAGTGGTGCTGAGTCTGAGCTGGATCTCAGGATGCATGCTGGGATGCTCGTGTTGTATCATGGGAGCAGGGCCTTGGAACTCTCAGTTTGCAACTGTAGAATGTGAGTTTTCACCTGAGCAATGAACAAGAAAAGTAGATGGATGAAGACAAGGCTTATGTACTGGGTATAAAAGGCTGCTGTATTATTTCTGGTGGAAAATACTTCTTGGATTCCTTATCGCTTTGTTGGCTTGCTTACTTTTGTACTTACTGATGTTTGGCAATCCTCCAAGTTCGGCAATCCTCCAAAGTTCTTATTAATATAGAAGCCATAATCTCTGGGAGGAAAAATAGAGAATACGAACTATGACAACAATAACAGATTTCATAAATACATGGAATACCTTTTGCTGAAAATAATCCCCCTCTCCATTTCTTTCCTATGTGTGGGGATATTGTATACCAACGCAGGGGACATTTGGAAGTTGATTCTGGCCTTCCACTTTGAGGCAGGTTCATTCTTGTGGGCTTTGTCTCTACTCTGGTGTATATTCCAGGACAGATAGCTTAAAGGCTTCTGGCCAACACTCTTGTCTCCACCTCCCACCTTGCAACAGAGTTATATATGTGCCCTCCAGTACTGAGACTTTTGTGTGGTTTCTGGAGATCATACTCGGGTTCTATGATTTGCAAAGCAAATACTTTTATCTGATAAGCTATCTCTTTGGACCTTCAAAATATATATTTTAGATCAGTATCATAAGTAAGTGGAGGTCAAGAATTTGAGGCTATTTATAATCTGAATCACGATTTGGCAGCTTTAAAGATATATACCTTTGTTTAAGATAAAGTCCCAACTAAAGCAACTGAATGTGTGAGTGTATATGCATATGTGTGTGCTCAAACATTATATAGATTCCTATGTGCAAGGCACTTTGGTAGGTGCTATATTATCTCTGTTTGTGTGAATGTTTTTGCATATGTCAAGCATATGGTCTGTTTTCCAAACTCTGTGAACTTTATTGAATATGCTATGTTAAGTTGAGATGGAACTGCAAAGGAGATGTAAGCATCCTTTGGAGTTCTAGGATCTTGATACAGATGACGGAGGTTTTGATGAGAAAATACAGAGCAGGGGTGCAGAATAGAGGCCTAGTGATGGAAGCTGGTGCAGCAAAGCCTATGCCAAGCTCTTCTTTTTTTTTTTTTTTTTTTTTTGCTTGTGATGGTAGTCTTGAAGTTGGCATAGGTAGAGAGGTTGGCTCCTTAGAGTGGGAAGAGGGAAAATCTTCATGGCAAAACTGAAATTACCAACTGTAATCTTAGTGGTGAGACACATTTAGCAGCTGTGCCTCTGCCAGTGAATCAGGGATAGGAGAATCTTAGAAAGTCAACTGTAATGGAAGGAAAGTTGGTACTCATGTTGCCCCTTGCCAGCAAATGAGCCAGGGCAGTGATTTCCTTGACCGTGCTGTAGTGCACAGTGACCTGAATTGACCTCCAGAAAATAAAACAACTGATCTGCCTTTTGAAATTAATATGAATATCTCTGTAGCTAAATCCTAATCAAACAAACAGAGAAAGCAAAGCTAACCCGTGCAGGTTATGTTTAGATGAGCTGACACAGTTCTGAAGTCATGGTTCATTAGATAGTTACAGTTTCTTTTTTTTAAAAAAAAAAAAATGTGCCTTTATATAACACTGAGAGGCAGGCAGGAGAAGACAGACCATCTTTGTCTTAAGAATAAACATAGAAGAGGCTGGAGAGGTGACTGGGTGGGGAAAATCACTTATCTCTCTTGCAGAAAATCAGGTTTGGTTCCCAGCACCACCGTGGCGGCCCACAACTGTCTGTAATCCCTGTTCTGGGGAATCTGATGTACTCTTCAGACTTCCACATACAACAGGCATTCACATACATGCAGGCAAAATACTCAGATGCATAAAATAAAAGTAAATCTGTTTTAAGAGTGACCAAGTTTCAGGTGAATGAAATCAGTTAATTTCAAGAGCTTCAATAATTTGCTGTGAGTTACAATTTTGTATGAATCTTTACATGATGGCACTCTCTTCATCAGACCAATAGGAAGCAGACCCAAGTTCTCAAAAGTTTCTGAGGACAACTGCCGTATATAGGAATAAGTCCACTGTGAGCCTGAGGATTCTTTGTGGGCTGTGAGGGTGAGATCTCAAGAGTGTCCTGCTTCCATTCAGAGCAACAGGCATAGTATAGAAGGTGGTGTGAGTATAATAAATGTGCATTAATATGTGGGAAAGCAACACAAATAATGCTAATCACCTTTATGCTTCCTAATTTATTCTTTCATAATTTCATAGATGATTATAATTAACTTACATTATATCAGCCATATGATCTCTCCCTCAAAATCCTCCAAGACTGCTATACATTTCCTCAATTAATCTCATGTTCTCTTTCTCCTTTTCTCCTTCCTCTTCATTTTCTTCTATTTATACAGCCCACTGAGTTTGGTTAACACTGGCTGTAGTTAGCCAGTGTGGAGTACCATCCAGTGGAGCACGGACATCGTACCGTAGATCACACTGCTGAAGAACCTTCCTCCTCTAGCAGCCCTCAACTGACCTCTTCTGCAATGTTTAATGAGCCTTTTATGTAAAAGGGTGTGATTCATGTGTGCCATTTACGATTTTCTGTGTTAGCAGCCATCTACTGTATTAAAATATCTGTCTGACGAGGGGTGAGAGTTGTACTACTTTATTAATACAAAGATTAATATTTACAAGGTAGTTTAGTACTATGTCCCTTTCTCATAGTGAGATTTGTTGGGCCTTCAGCTTCCACACCCATGAGCTCTTTGCCATGTTTACAGACGTAAATTTCCTCCTATTGAGCGGGACTTAAATTCAACTAAAAAGCTGTTGGTTGTCCCCATAACATTTATGCCACCATTGTCCCTACTGCAGAGTCTAGAATTACTGTAGCTTATAGGGTTCACAGCTTCATAAGATGATTGATGGATTGTCTCTCCTATCAATATACAAAGCACCTTCTCGTTCTTTAGAAGCTACCCAACAAGAAAGAAGTTTCAAGGTCAGTGTTAAATTAGGTTCTCTAAGTCGTATGACCAGTGATACTTGTAGTAACAAAGAAAGTCTTACCATTAAGTTCTTGAGGGTGACCAAGAGCAATGGTCTCTGTCGTTTTATGGGTCTCTAGGAAACCCTTAACCAAAATAACAAGAGGATATATTCCACACTTGGCATTTTTGTTCAATTACCTTTATATTTTGGGATGTGCATTATCCCAATAAACTTTTTTATTTTGAAATAAATGGGAGATCTCGTTTTACTAGCATGCCAGTCAAATCCAAGATGTTTGGATTGTTAAGAAGACAGAAGTGTGTGTGTATGTGTGTGTGTGTACTGAGTGCGTGTGCATGAGCACATATGTTTGTGAGTCTCAACTTTTTCATCTGAACAGTATAAATAAACTGCAAGTTTCGTAAAGAGTTCTAGATGAACGGACTTTTTTCAATATTCATAGTCTATGACACGTCTATAAACATTTCAAACATTGTTGTTTTCAGTACCTCCTCTCTTATTTTTTTCTTGCATTCACAATTCTATAAATGGTTATTAAAATGGCAACATGATGCCTATGTCCTCACCATGATCTCTAGGGTGAGATATAAATGTTGACACAAGGGTCTGTAGCAGTAAGAAGGAGGCTTGTTGACTTTCTCAAGGAATAATTAAATGAGGCCACAATACTTGAAGTTTCAGATGTGTGAGAGTTTTCATAAAGTGATGACTTCTTAGATCTGAAGTGAGATCTCAGATGTCATGGTCCAGCTGGTGAACAAATTAGATTCTGCATCTCTATAAACTTTCTGCCAATGCTGATGTGCTCTTGCTGTGCAAGTTACTCATTTTCAGTAACAATAGTGAGTGAGATTTAACTTTCCCAAGAGTATACTAAGCAGAAAATGGAGGGCTCAAACCACTTTCCTGGCTACCTAATTTGTAGTACTGTGCTTCGCTGCTACAACCACAGACAAATCAGTTTATGCTAAGCTAAGAATTTAAAGTAGATGCATTGTAAATTGGGAGGAATGTCTGAAGAATTTGTTGCTGGACTATTTTATTAAAAGACTTTAGGATCATCACCTAAGGAGTAATTTGTTGATGAAAAAATTAGAAAATATAAATATGCAAAATAAAAGTCACTGTCATCTCACTGTTCAATAGTAACTAAAAATTGTATTGCATGTGATCTTATATGTTTGTTGGTGGATATTTTGTTTTCATATATAATTTCTGTATGCAATTAGAGTTATATGTCGAATATTTCATATAGCCACAATGTTTTGTGGCATAATTTTTTACATTAGCTCCATCGTATCTCACATTGGAGATATATACTACAATGTGTTTAACTTTAGCTGGGTATTTAGACTGCTTTCTGTTCTTATCATTGATCTGGGAAGGAATGGTATCCATTGGCTTTCTGTGGCAGCATGACACCTAGTTTTTCATGTGCCAGGAACTGATATCCAAGGAAAAAGGAAAGGAATGATCAATTCTATGAGTTTCAAGGGATTTGCAAAGAAAATAGGAATTCAGGAATTCTTGACAAATAGGTAGTAATTTTAGCGTCATAATATCAGGCATTATATCACACATCTAAGTATTCAATCATAAAATAAGATATTCACCTCTGAAACTCCTACTGTGGTTTGCTGGTCATTATTATTATATGTGAAAATTATGCCTCTCTGATGTAATTGATGAGAACTTTACTCAGAGACAATGGGTCCTGAGGAACATTCAGTGGACATCCTTAAGTACCTGAAGAAATTATTCCTTGTCCAAGGTCAACCCTAGGATGATGCCAGGATCGGGAAGTGTACCTGCAATGCAGGGCTCTCGCTTGACACTGTCACAGCACTACCTGTAACCTTGGGACGTGATTGGGAGGTCTCAGAAGTAAAAGTCTAACCCCCTTTTATCATTCCACTTGTGACCCCCCTCTTGTTGTTGTCTGTCTGCTATTATTGCTTAGACAAATCTAAAAAGGGCCTCATAATTTCTCTGAACAAAAGTATCCCTCAAGGCTAATAACTTGAGGAATATTATGATAATCATCTTGGTTGTGGAGACTGATGTTCAAAAGCAACTTTTTATGAAAAGAACAATGCTTAGCCCACATGGAGAAAGATATTTTTAAACTCCCTGTAGGGTTCTGTATTTGCAGATACCTTATCAGAAAGTTGAAAGCGATTCGAGATGGAGAATTATCTCTAAATTTATACTAGAGAATGTAAATTACATACAAACTAATGGGACTAAAACTATTTGATCTTTTAATATTTAATTAATGGTTCCCTATGGCCTTTTTATAGCCTGTGTTCTATTGTGAGCAGCGAGACTTTAATAAGCAGGTTTGGGACTTCCCATTGTGTAGTGAGATGTCATTGCTTCCATGACACTATTTGGCTTTCATACTCTTTTCCTTTTCTCTTGCTAGAGGGTTCCCGGTGACTTGCCCTCACATTGGGAACAAATACATTTATTAGTTTTATTGTTATTGCCTGTGTGAGCTTCCATTTAGTTTAGAAAATAAACATCTCACTGGGCAAGAGGCCGTTCAGCTTCCATTGTCTGAAACTCCTTGAGGACTGTCATAAAGATTATTTGTTCTTTTTTCAAAGCAGAACCACAGCAATGATGTGATAAGATGAGTTTTTATCTTTTATCCCCCAAGGAAATACAAATACCCTTTTCCTTTACACTCAAGGCTAATCAAGCTAATTTCCTTACTGATGGCCTCTGCCTAGCCACAAAAGACCTGTGAGAGCAGAGTCTCTAAGATCAGTCTTTCCTGAACCCCTGCTTCTTCTTTCTGCATTCAAGGAACTTATTACTTGGAAAACATTGACAAGGTCAAGGGAATTGTTTGAGTCAGCATTAGCCATGGGCTAGTCTAGATCATGGATACGCAAGGGAATAGACATGTTGGTCTTTTGAATTCCCCAAAAAGGTCTGCTTTGCCTGAAACTACTCAGGGATACAGTGGAAGAGACAATATAGTCACTGTGTTGTGTAAGATGATGCATTTGATCATAACATCCTTCTTGTCTTAGACTGAAGTCTCAGATCTAAGTTTGATTGCACTAAGCATTTGATCCATGCATTCTAACATGGCTACTTCCCTTTTATTTAAAATAATCAGTAAGGAGAATGATGGTAAAGCCTTCATTATTCAGTGTTTGTTACTGTTTAATGTACAGGGTCTCAGTATCTCCCAGTAATTGTTATAGTAATTATTATCACAACAATCTAACAAATTAATTAATTAATGAAGAATACTATAATGACTTCCCATGAATTCCAGAGAGCTGTAAAGATGACGAAGATATCTTTACTAAGCCAAAAAGATATCTAAGACACAAAGTGGCTATGTATTTTTAAATTTTTTTATTCTAAATTATTAGGTTTAAGCATATTAAGTAAAAAGTTTTTAATTGCCAATAATAAAAGTGAAGGAAACACATTTCCTTATTGGGCTCCATTTGTTTTATGTACTAAAAAGGGGAAGAGCAATGTTCATACTCAAAACGAATAGTGTAGACAATGAGAATATTGACAGCCCTATAGAGAGCATCAAAGCATTCCATAAATAACACACTTACTTTCAGTGTTTAGCGTTTGAAATGGGTTACAGGAAGGCATCGCTTTCATCTCCTATTTCCATCTCATGTTTTCCCACCCTAAGGAAACTAATACTAATATACTTCATGGACCTTTCTGTGCTTACTTTAGCTGGGCGTCAGCAAACAGGAATATACTTACTCCACATATTTCTGCTTAAGGGAGATGGCCTACCTTACTTCCTCCTGTTTTATTTTCTCTCTTCAATTAACGATGTCCTTTATTACTTATACCTCCATTATGTTATATTAACTGAGCTTATTCTATACTACAGCACTCTATTGGTCTGCATTTGTATATTGCTCCTCATTTATTGCTATCTACCAACAGGGCTGCAAAAAGTTCTTCTCCCTTGCCATTTTTCATATGTGCAAGAATTTCTGAAGTATAACTCCATACAGATATATCTGAATCAAATATAGATCATTCTTCATTTTGATAGATTTGGCAATTGCTTTTGGTATGGGAGATAGTAAGGTTTAAAAATTTCATACAGTATTATAGTTATCTCACATATTTTTGGTGAACTGCATAGCATAAAAACTTTCAACAAATTGCCTATTTTAGGGTTATTTAATTACTTTCCAACTCTATTTACTTTTTTCTAAAAAAGTATTAGTTTCACTACTGAGTTATATTTGTGAGGCTAAAATTATGTAAAGACATTATGAGAAAAATACCAATGCTGAGTCACAAAAAAGAGCATTATATTTTAGAAGACTTTGGAAAGTGGGTCCCGGGAGAGTCAGAATGTCTCAGAGGGATATAAGGTTAAGCAAAGGGAGAAATTCCAGGAGATTCAAGCTGTGTCCCTCCTAGGGTAGACTGGGTGCCTGCAAATGTCCCTGAAAATGACTGACATCAGTATAAACTTCTCTGGCAGAAGTGCTAGGCATATTTGACTGAAAACGCAGATGTTACTGATTTTATGACTCATGGCCTTCGGTGAGCATGAAGTGCCAACATTAGCTTTCTGACAAGCGTCAAGCCAGCCGCAGACAATAATACAGAGGGAACAATCATTCAGTCTAGTAGCTGACTGTCCAGCTCAAGAAGTAACTTGCTAAAAGGATGGAATCAGAATCTTTGCCTGTAAAAGCTGTGATCACATTTTCTTGAAGATGTACAGAGCTTATGGTCATCAGTGTGGCTTTGAAGGTTTGGTTTAGTTCAGTCTATTAGCCAGAAAGCCAAATAGTGAGCTCACATTGCAGAACTAATTATTGACCACTGTTGTCACCTCCCTTCATGTATTCTACCCTCCTTTTGTGGATGGCTTGGTCTGTACCCAAGGAACCAAGGAGCTGGTGTGAGGGTAAAGTAATTAGCTAACTCAAATTCTGCACCATCCACACATACCTCATCTGAAGTACTCTTACTTTCTCCTTGTTTCAATTCCCCTATAAGATAGTATGCATTCTTAAAAATTCCTGATATACCAATCCACTGAGTTTCTGGAATAATTGTCCTAGCATGTATCCTAGGTTAGGACTTTTAGACTCCCTGATGATTCTGGTGTATAGTCAAGCACTGAGAAAGAACTGGTTGTACAAGTGTAGTATACCAACAATGTCATCTGGACATGTGTTAGAAATGCAGGTCCTAAACCAAGCTAGATGAATATGAAACTGAGAATGGTCCTAGAAATGTTTCAGCCTGGCTCTGATGTACACTAAAGTTTAAGAATCATTGGACTAGCAGAACATTTAGCAGAACAGGTGTCAGTCTGTTTCTGTATAGAACTAGGCCCAGACTTCAGAACACTTGTTTTGTGAAGGTTAAGTCACTGAAGAGAGAGGGAGTGCTGAGCTGCAGAGTCGGTGGCATTCATGGTCAGAATATTGAAAGGAAACTACATTTTGTGTTTTACCAACATCTATCTATCTATCTATCTATCTATCTATCTATCTATCTATCTATCTAATATGCACATATAGTTAGTTCCTTAGCTCCTTTGAACTTCCTGCTAAACCTTCTTCCCTGTGGAAGAAGTGTTCTAAAATTGCCTATTTCCAATTTAGTGAGAAGCAATAGGATTTGAGAAGACAAGACCTGGAGTACTTTTGGTCTACACAATAGAGCTAACATGAAAACACAGAGTTCAAGACCAAGTTCTCTGCCATGCAGTGAAACAATCTGCAAATTCAAGAACCAGGCTTAATCTTCTGGAGGAGGAGGAAGAGGAGGAAGAGGAAGGGAAGAAGAAGGAGGAGAAGGGGGAGGTGGTGGTGGTGCTGAACATCCTAACTAATTAAAAGTCTTCTCTAAGTGAAATGATTTCTTCTTCCACTCAGCCAGGGGCCATTGAGACGGCAGTGGAAGACTTGAGGGGTCACATAGCACAGACTTCTGGAGAGACTGTTCAAGGCTTCTGGCTCCTGACAGAGTGAGTATGGCTGTGCAAAAGGAAATGAAAATATGTTGCTGGACATTGCTGGAATAGAAAGGGAGACATGTGTGTTCTAAAACTCTTCTGGGCTGTGTATATGGTACCTTATTGATTTTTCTTTCTAGAGAAGGATCTCTTAGTTGGTTGAATGGACACATTTGACTCCATCTGTTATATTTCCTGGCTGGTGCTCCCATCCAGCCACCACTGCACAAGTCATGCATGGGCCCGGGTCTGAGTCATTGCTTTCAAGGATTATTGGAATAGCTTCCTAGGTGCCCAGCTCTGCTCTCTCCCCATGACAAACATGTCCTCTGTAACCACACTGGGCAGCTGGTCATTTCAATCTGGGTGCAGTGGAAAGAAAGGGAACATTGAGAAAAGGGACAGTGAGGTCTGATATGTCATCTGAGTTCTATGTACAGTAAGGACTGCGATGCTATGGAAATCATGATGAATTGGAAAGGCGGGTCCCTGGGAAATTTAAGATAAGAACCAAGTGTACCTACAAGTCTTTATTGTTCATGCAACACCATCCTTTCCCTTTAAGTCTGCCCTTAAAGGGAGATAGTTACCTGTAATTTCTACCCCTCATAGAAATTGCACTGCTTGTGACCTTCCATATACTCAGTGATACGTATGAAAGGCAAAGGGCATCTCTGTCTACTATAGTACCCATGATATGTGGAAATATATTTAAAATACCCACCTCAATTCTTTTTTGTGTATTTTATTTAAGAATTTTTAAATTCATTTTACATACCAACCACAGAGCCTTCTCTCAACTCTCTAGCTTCTCCCCACCCCACCATCCCCTCCTCCAAAGGGATGGGCCCCCCATGGGGCGTCATCAAAGCCTCATACATTCAGTTGAGGCAGGACCAAGTCCCTCCTGCATCAAGGTTCTTGATGAGCTCAGTAAATATTGTTTTTAGACTGGGGAATCAGAGTTCCAGTAACCCAGTGGATCTTATGGCCGAAAGAAGTGTGTACTCTTTGCCCCTTGAGCCGGACAGCTTATCTAGCTGAGTTTCGAGAAGGATACTCTTGAAGACTTAACTACCCTGGCTGGAAAATGGGGTCCCCAACAAGCAGAAAGGAGAATCAAATCCCTTGTGAGTTGGCCTGAGTGGTTTCCACACACCACTCTTTCAAATGTCTTCCCAGAACTAAATGAAAAGAAAAAAAATAAAACTAACATCTTCTCTCTCTCTCTCTCTCTCTCTTTCTCTCTCTCTATTTACTTTGTGATTTTATTTATAAAACAAGACTAAAATATATCTGATGTGGTTCTGAGAGAACAAAATGAGTGTTGCTGTATAATTCTTCACTAGTGCCCTCTCCTAGTCACAAGTACTAACAATTGCTGAAAAGCTCTCTCTTCCCTTCCTGCGTTTCCTCTCACTGCTCATTCCTTTTCCTCTTCCTCCTGTTCCTCCTCCTTCTTGTCTCCATCTTCCTTTACTCATTCGTGGATTACCTTTCTCTATAATTTCTTAGTTAACACAAATGAAGAGAAGAGGCTATTATTTAAACTTCCCACTAATTCATTTGGACAAATCTATAATCCGTTCCCTTTCTCCATTCTTCATTCAAATGGAGAGCCACACTGGACCCATGAAAGGGAAAGCCTGCTCTGGTTAGAAAGGATAAGTGCTGGGATTCTGGAAAATGTGAATTCAGCACCACAACAATATATACACTGATATTAACAAAATTGGTAAGCACTGCAAACCATAACTTAGTTCCCCAGTCAGTCACTTTGTAGACTGTCTAAGCTTAAGGCAGTGACGGAAAACATATGCAGACAGTGCAGACAAAACTCAGGTGGGTCTTGCCTGTAGCTTTTATGCCATGAAAAATTAATGTAATATTAGCCTGCTATTCAGTTCAAAGAGCCCATCTTTTTCAGCAGTGAATGGGAAAGTTTGCTGTAATGTTATAGAAAGGTTTCGAAAGTGGAAGCTGAGTGTTCATAGGGCCTGTTCTGGGCTTGTCTTGAGACAGTCTTCCCGGGTTCCCCCCTGTCTTGCCTGTGCTGGAAAGTAAGAAATCTTCCTCCTTTATCTTGTAAGCGCCTGCTGTGTCCTCTGTCACAGGAGATTAACATGTTAGCTCTGCACAGGAGAAATGCCAAGAACTGCATTCTTTATCACAGGGCTTTTATTGCAGGATGCTTTTGGAGGTGAGAGGAAAACCTGATAGTTGACACAGCTGGGCTTTCTGGATCTTCACACTTCATTGCCTGTAAGAAAAGTCATTAGTTCACTTTTAGTTAGGGCCTGGAAGACTGATGAGTTGACTGGGGCACTGTTTGTTTAGAAGGCAACAGATTCCTACTTTATCAAAGAAACATTCTGTAAGCAACAATATAGAAAACATGCTTACAACCTCATTAGATCCTTCCTTAAATATTGCCATTCATCACTTCCAGAGCTAAGGACAATTTTGAGGGAGAATATGTATGGGGTGCTAATACAGAAAGGTTGATTATGTCATTCTGCATGTGGGTCTAGACACTTTCATCAGAATGGAGAGTAAGCCCAGTGTTGCATGAATAAAGGAAACTCAGGGCCAGATCACTGGGAAAAATGGAGATATCAGAGAAGAAACACCAAAATCAGATCTCACCCAGCTGTCTTCCAGCTTCCTCAGCCTCGCTCCTTCTGGTTTCTTCTGTCATCTCTGTCTTTCTATACCTGCCTTAAATACTTTCTTTGCTCAGTTAAGGTGTGGCACCACCACTGCCTGCCTGGGAGCCTAGAACTCCTTCTGTAAACTAAGATGACCTCGAACTCAGATTGGATTAAGGGCACAGGTCACCACTCCCAGGATATTCCCTGTGCTAGGATTAAAGGTGTGAGTTACCACTGTCTGATCCTCCTAGACTGACTGTGGGTAGATCCCTCTGACATCTCCAGATGTTTTTATTATATTTGAAAATATCTCCACAGCCCAGCATGACTATTTCTCATATAAGGGCTTCTATATGAACAAAAACAATAAAAATGTGTTAGCAAAGCTGTTTTGCCCATTAATCTGGGTGATTTCCTTACAAGAAGCTAAATTGATATGTATATAGTGTTCAGTAATACTAGAAAAATAAATTAGAAGGCTGTGGGAAGTGGATGTAGATAGTGGCCACAGAAGCTGGGAGGTTGAACTGGGGAGGGAGCCATAAATTCCATTTAGATCCCAGTTTTGCTAAAATATCGCCAAGTACTTGAGGGGGATTGCTAGGGCCAGGCTCTCAGCCATCCTTTAAGGGGATTTTTATGCCTACACATTTATAAAGACAAAGGGATCCTTATTTCAACCTCTCTTTCTCTTTTTCTAAAAAAGGACATTTAAAAAGCTTGTATACTTACTTTTAGAAGAGTTCCATTAAGCCAGCACCAAGAACATCTTGACACTCTGTGGAGTCCCAGACAGTGTGGTATGATGGCAATGGAGCCTCTTCAGTACAGTGCACTCTGGGTCCTTTATCTATAGAGCAGAGGAGATGGGCTCTCTTCTCCACACACAAGGGTGAATGGTGGAAGAGATGTTCTTATGCCAAAACACTAAGACCTGCTAAGAGTGGTAGGGATCAGGCAATTCTTGCTCTCTTCACATTTGCGAAAAACGTTTAGAATCTTTCATTACCTGTTTCTCCCCAACCAATCTGGTGTCTATCTCAGGACTTTGGTATGATAAGTACGTAAATTCTAATGAGCTTCCTATGTCAGACACACAGAAGGGAGAACACATGTTGAGCGGAGTCAAGCCACACCTCCATTCTTAGAAATGAATGAGTGAATGTGTACTAGAACACTTAGGTGTGGATCCAGTCTGCTCGTTCCCATAATGACAGCTGCACAAACACATTAAGGTTTACTTTTTATGTTTTTAATTTTTTGAGACAGGATCTGATATACAGCCAATACTTGAAACAATAATGATACTATGATTATTATACCAAAGTAAAGATTAGGGAAACTGTTTTATTTAATACTATCACACCTGGCTTAATCTTTCTTCTGAGCTAATGGATTTGGTTCAATATGTTGTTTAGTCCATTAGAAAATTAATATCATAAAAGAAACACATCCACTGTTAATTTTTATATTAGTCTAGCTAGTTCCTATGTAGTTTGCTAAAGATGGGTGTTTTAATAATTACATTTAATTGAACACTTAAAATGTAGCACACGTTGTGATAAGCGCTGTCCTTGATTGTCCCACTGAAAAGATTTAATCCATGTAATTTCCATGATCTCTAAATGGCCCTGCTCCCAGGACTTTCCTTGTATTGTTCCTAGATGTCACATAGTTTTTGAAAGTCACTTGGTGGCTTAGCTTTTACTTAACCATTTCTTTTCAAACCACCAGTGAGTACAACACAGAATGAAGTGCTTATTATTATTCTTTAAAAATCACAGTACCGAGCCAAGGATGGTGGGAGGGAGAGACTTGGATTGTAAAGATATTGAAGCATCCATCATACTGTTTGATAGAAAACAAGCAAACAAACCAAAAAAAAAAAAAAATAACCAACCACCCACCAACATTTCTGGAGCATTTTAAAGTGTTCTTCCTCATTTAGTCTCCACAGTAACAGTTCAAAAAAGGAAGTGTCGTCTGTGTAAGATGAAGAGTCCAGGCTCAGAGGAGGACTCCAGAGTAGCAAAGATAAAGGTTCTGCCATGCCAGGGATAACATACTTTCCATGTTGTTCTGAAGCCTGCTGATGGGTAGAGGCCACTTTTTTCATATGTGACATCTCTTTGAAAACACATCATGGCTCTTCCAGAAGAAACACGCTCAAAATTAAATGAGAATTCTGTTTCTTGGCTTTGGCGGGGTAAGTGGAAGTGTGTAGGTCATCCCTGCTGTCTTAGAGAGTTTCCTCAGGCTGGTTCCCTCAGGTCTTTAAATAAACCAAAGCCAAGACCATTATGATGGCTCAACACAGGCAAAGCCTAGTAACATGAGTTCAATCCAAGAACTCACATGGTGAGTAGAAAACCAGCTCCTTCAAAATGACCTTTGAGCTCCACGTACAGGCTTTGAGATGTGATAAGTGGCACACATGAGCCCACATATGCACAAAACAAAAACAAAGAATTTTAAATAAAAATTTAAACAAAACGAAGGCATTCAGGGAGACAAGGTGTACTGACTGGTTTGTGTGTCAGCTGGATACAACCTGGCAATCATCAGAGAGAAAGGAGCTTCAGTTGAGAAAATGTCTCCATGAGATCCAGCTGTGAGGTATTTTCTCAGTTAATGATCAATATAGGAGGCCCAGCTCATTGTGGGTGGTGCCGTCCCTGCACTGGTGATCCTGGGTTCTACAAGAAAGCAGGCTGAGCAAGCCATGAGGAGCAAGCCAGTAAGCAGCACCCCTCCATGGCCTCTGCAGCCAGGGTCTTGCCCTGCTTGAGTTCCTGTCCTGACATCCATTGATTATGGTCTATGATCTGGAAGTGCAATAAACCCTTTCCTTCCCAACTTACTTTTTAGCTATGGTGTTTCATGGAAGCAATAGAAACCCTAATTAAGACACAAGGGTGCGCTTAGAACTCATGAGCAGGTGCCCCATTTTCCCAACAATTGACTCTCGGCCATGTCCATACACAGAGATGCAGTGCCTGTGACCAGCTCTCCTCAAGCGGCCTACAAGGGCAGGACCATGAGAGCTACTGACTCTATTTTATGGATGAAGAAATTCAGAGATTGAATGACCTGTTCAAGGGCAACCACTCACTAAAGGTCAGAGGAGAGATTGACTTAGTGACATCTCTCCCCCAGCCTTCTTGTCTTCTCATTACATTGCTCTTGGTGCCTTTTGTGATTTCTCAAACTCCTGACACAGAGATCACCACAGTTTAAATTGGTTGAATGATCTCTGCGCCTGTGTCTGGTTTCTCGATTGTCTTTTGTTTGCAGGAAGAGGGTCAGAGGTTCACTGGGCAGGATCAGAGACCTCGCTGACTTTTTCTCCCCAGACCCTTCTCTGCGTGTGTTGTTCATTTGACTTTATTTAGTCTTTGCCCAGAAACAACTAAAATAGTCAAATGCCTGTGGAGGATGGTGAGTGATGGAGGAAAGCCAGCCACACTTCCATCTTGTCACAGTCTAATTATGTTATAAGGATTACAAACAGCTCTGTAATGGAAAATACAGCTAACAGTAATTAAAAGGGACATTTTCTGGTCTTTGTCCCTTTTAATTGAGTGGAAATTGTCCATCTCTAATCTTTTATAAGCACAAGGTACTAAAGGATACAAAAGCTATGCAAGCAGAGCTAACATTCTGAATTGCTTCTTTGGTTCTATTGACTTCTGTGCACCTGTGTGGCGTTTTGACTCCTGTTGCCAAACCTACAACCTAGAAGTCAGCAGCCCTTATAACACCTGAAAGCCTGCTAGCAATTCTGACTCTGAACCCTTACCACAGGACTACTGATTCTGAACTTACATTTTTATAGGATTCTTTTGCACACCAAATCTGAGCAGCATCCATCTCTGTCCATCTTATGTTCATCGTCCATGAGCTCCCATGGGCCCATTTTAGCTTCTTGTGTACTTTTGGTGTCCTATGAGTCTTGTGATATTTATCATTATCTTCTGTTAGAAATGCCATCCCCCAAATTCCTGATGCTGTGCTATGGTCTCGTGATTGTCCTCACCTGGTTTTCTCTCTTTTGGATGTCATTCTTTCCTTGCAGCAGCCTGCACTTTTCCTGTCCTTCTGAGACCCCAAGTCCATAGAGCAGTCCCATATTAATTCAACCAAAATAATCTCACCTCCTTTCCTTGCACCTGCTTACATGATTCCACTCACTCTGCACACTGTGGTGACAGCATCATGATGCACTGTTGTCAAGCTGAGTACAGTGAATGTCACATGGCATGGCTCAGAAGCCACTATGGGCTTGACTGTAATTTAATTCTGGTCGACTTCTGCACTGACATGCCCAGGGCCCGTGGAGGATCTGCATCCAAGTCTCTAGGCCTCCAAGCATCGGAAACCCAGGAAGCCTTGCCTTGTCCTTGGGAAGCTATTCAAGCAGAAAAGTGCCTCCAATCTATCAAGATCTTAATGAACTGTGGCAGGACTCTGGCAGTAACAAAAGCACCTCTGTTGCCAGAATCCATTTGTCCTTGTGGGTGCTTTCAATGGCCACTTAATTAAACACATTGCTTTTCTCTGTAAATTCTCCATGGTGGCAACCTCATCCAGAGAGCTAATGTTCCTCAAGTGACCCCCGTTGCATACAGGACATCGAGAGCATTTAGTTACTGCAGTCACAGATGTACTTGGGAGTGTTCCCCCAGGACAGAGACAATTAGAACAACAACAACAAAAAGCCAATAGGCAAAAGAAGTCTGGTGGGTTTAACGCATGGCCCACTTCCTTCCTACCTATTCTACTTGATTGCACAAGTATCTTATGTCCAATGGGTCTCAGTTTTATCATCCACAAAACAGACATTAAAGACATCATTTCACAGATTACATTACCCAAATCTGTTCAGTGTTCCCAAGAACTTTTGTTGCACATTATATACCATATGAAAGTTCTATTTATTACTATTATTTACTAATAGTATCTCAATATCTCATTCATACATCAACTCATATATGGTTCTGCACCCCTTTAATAATTCAGACTCTTCCCCATAAAAATTAAGTCTTCAGTCTTAATACTGAGGTTGTTAACGCTTATGAGACATCACAATTGTTACTTTAAAGATATCATTGTTTTCCTATGTGTAAAAACACTTCCTGATTCAGAAGCAGTGTTCTGGAGGAACTGTCTGCATTTCACTGGGTCTGTCAGCTGTTACAAATGTCCAGTAATAGGAGAGATAAGGAGAGGGAGGAAGAGTACACAATTAAGCAATATAAAAAAGAAAGAAAGAAAAGAAAGAAAACGGAGCCTCTGCTTCTATTCAATAAAAGTCAGACCTTCCAAGGTTTTTTATATATAGTGAAAATTGGAGCTCTAAGTAAAGAAAATGATCAGGCAAGGGGGGGGGGAGTTGTAATGGGTTATATGACTACCGTGGGTAGTGATAAAACTCAATCCGCTAAGAAGACATAGCTTTCTCAATGTGTGTGGAGCAAATGAAAGAGCTGAGAAAATGTAGAAGACACCCTGGTAGACCTGAAAGCAGAGAAAACCCCACAGATACAGCTGCAGATCTCAATGTCATTCTCTCGATAGTTGATATGACTGTACAGAAAACTAGAAAGATTTAGAACAACTGACCCAACCAACAGTGATAAGAACTTAATCAACAGTTTATAGGCCCCTCAACCTGACAGAAGAATACATATTCTTTGAGTAATATACATCGCTTGTGCTGTGATACAATAAATCCCGAGCCACAAAAGAAATGTCACTCAATTCAAAAGATATAAAATCACCCACACCATTTCCTGCCCATACCAGTTGGAGGAGAAATTAAGATCAGGAAGAGGATACAGGAGAATATTTGAATGCTTGGCAACTAATGTACTTCAGAGTCACCAGTGCATTGCAATGAAGGAGCGCACAGCATACCTTATGTGTGGGATGATGGAAAACAGCCCACAAGGGCACTTAAAGGCAATGCAGGAAAAGTGCTCACATCAACTGAAGAGGTTTCAAGTCTGTGCTCTAAGCTTCCACTTTAAAGAAATTAGGTTGAAGAGAAAATCCAAAGCTAGAGGACCAAAGGAAATATTGGAAACAGCACCAGACACTAACTTTAAAAAAAAAATAGTGAGTTAATAAAACAAAAAGCAGGTTCTCAGGAAGAATTAATCCAAGTGCAAACTTTTGGTAGAATGAGAAATAAAAGGGATGCTGGAGAATTACCAACACCAGCAATGAAACTGGGTTGGGGTGGTGCCCATTATAGGGCTTGCAAACATCAAAGAAACAGTAAGTGATCACAGCTCACAACTGTATCGTGTAAGTTTAGGAACTTCCATCACTAGCTTAAGCCACATGAACCACAAAAGCTCACTGAACACAAACTATAAACTGTGGGTAGTTCTATAACAGTTTAAGTTTTAGTTAAATACCTACACCCAAAGAAATGTCAAGGCCTAGATATTTTCACCAGAGGATTATATTAATTGTTTACACACAAAAAAGTGAAAAACAGATTACCTTTCTAGAAAATATAAAAAGGAAACACTTTGTAGGCATTTTATGAAGCAAATGTAACATGCCCAAATCAGACAAAGTTGCTAAAAATATTAGAAAAAATAATATTTCTCATCAGATACTGTTCAAAAATTTCTGAAATAATAGCAAATAGAACCCAGCAGTGAATTAAAAAGTGACATATTCTGACTCAGTAGGTTTTGTACAGGGATGCGAGGAAGGAGCTCAGCACTGAAAAGATCTTGGACTTTGTACTGGAACATGTAAACCATCTAAAGAAGAACCACATGACCACTCCAAGTAATCCAGAACAAGCAATTGGACAAAAGTAAACAGCCATTCCTGATGAAGCAAAGCACTCATAGGAAGATAATGCAAGTGTTTTCCCCTATATGATGAGAGTCCTAGAAGCATTATCATGCTACAGAGATAAGACTAATGCTTTCCACTGGGGAGTAGGAATGGAGGCTTAGCTTCTCTACCATACACCAGAGTGCTGATAGATTGAGCTACCGTAGCAATGCAAATAAAGGACTCAAAGGGACAAATGGAATACAGATTAAAAATTCTTATTTTTCTATGATCTTACCATCTCGAACATTCTTGATCTCATATAAAAATCCTTATTTGCATATGGCTATATAGGGATAATTGTAAAAAAAAAATACACAGAAAACTGAAACCTAGTAAAGATTTAGCCGAGCTTCAAGACACAAGATCAACATGTGTAAATCCAAGTATGTCCACATACAGCAGTAGAGAAATGAAAACTAGACCAGCAATATTATAAGATAATCATACAAATATTTTATATTATTTTATTTTATTTGAAACACAACACACATACGTAGGACTTCTGTGCCAATGGGGATTAAACAGTGGCAGATGTCCAGAAATGGACATTGCATTTGTGAGGTGGAAGGTTTGACACAGTCAAGATTTCAATTCTCTTCCAATTTTATACACTTATTTAGCACAATTTCTATCAGAATCTCAGCAAGAAGATTTTGTAAGTAAATAAGTTGATTCTAATATTTTTATGCACAGCAAGGCAAAAAGCTAGAATCTCAGCAAGAAGATTTTGTAGGTAAATAAGTTTACTCTAATATTTTTATGCACAGCAAGGCAAAAAGCTCGAACAATTTTGAGATAAACCAAAGTGCTCCTCACTGAGAAACACTATTTTCCTAGGTGTTTTATGTCTTGAGGGAGGAAATCTTTTTGTGTTTGTTTGTTTTTACATTTCTGATCATAGTTTGGTTTGTAATTTCCTCTCCTCCTAGATGCCCCCCCCCCCAATGTGGGATGTATTTCTCTATTCTGGGAATACCACTGGTTAATAAAGAGGATGTTTTGGCCTATGGTAAACCAGCTTAAAGGCAGGTGGGAAATCCAGACATAGATAAAATGGAAGAAGGGCTGAGTCACACAGAGACATTACAAGCGGTCACACAAGGAAGAGAGATGTAAAGAAACAAGGGTAAACCACATGACACATGGAAAAACAGATTAATAGAAATGCGTTGTGTTAAGTTATAAGAGCTAGCAAGTAATGAGCCCGAGCCATAAGCCAAACTTCTAGTAATTAATATAAGCCTTTGTGTGATTATTTGGGGCTAAGCAGCTGAGAAACTGCAGGTCTGGACCTCTGGCCAGACAAGGCTACACTCCCTTTTCAACTTCCTCTGTTTCTCTTCAGAAAAGGACAGGCTTTGTGAGGCTTTTTGTACCAAATTTAAGCAAGATTTTATTAAAAATATTAAATACTGACCAAGAGAACCTTAACCTGGAAAATTTCCAGGTAAGTGGTCATTATTAATGGAATAATGGACTATTAATATAAGTGTTTGACTATTTCTTTCTCAGAGTGTTTCTTATTGACATATAGAGTCAATGAGATTTGCATGTTAATCTTGTAACCCACTACTTTCAGTGTTTATGGGTCTGAGAATTATCTGATTGTCTTCAGGGTCTTTTTACTATAGGATAGTATTATCTGCAGAGGGATAATTTGAATCCATTCCTGGTTTGTGTCCCTCCATATTTTTACATTCAGCTTTCTTGTTTTGGCAAAGAATTCAACATTAAGAAGGAATGAATATAGCACTATTGTCTCAATCCTTATTCTAGGGGTAATGTTTTAAGTTATTCCTCATTTAATATGAAGTAGTTTACACATCTACTATATATACTCTGAGCCTTAGATTATTAATTTCTACAAGACTTTTCTCACAAAGGGTTGCAGAGCATTGCCAAAGGCCTTTGATTCATTTATTGAGGTGATCATGGGATTTCTGTCTCTGAGTCTGTTTATGGTGTATTACATTCACTATTTTATGCATGTTAAATCATTTTGAGATTCCTAAAGAATAAAAGAAACTAACTTGGTCACAGTGTATACTATTCTCAACATGCTGTTTACTTTGGCCTGTAATTGTTTTGTTAAGAAGTTTTGTATCTATGTACATCAGGAAACTGATCTACAGGATGGTTTTATTATTTAGTTTGGGTATAAAAATTTTTGGCTTCTGCTAGTTTTCCATCTATTTCTATTTTTTACTATTTTTTGAGATAGTTTGAGGAACATTGATGTTGGTTATTTAAAGATCTGATAGGATTCAGGAGTAAATTTATCTGGCTATGAGAAATTACTTCTTGGGAACCTCTTCTGACTTCAATCTCATTGCTGGATATAGGGTTCTTTAAGTTGTTTATATCCGCTAGGTTTAATTTAACTATATCATATGTTTCCAGCAATTTATCAACTTCTCCTAGATTTTGCAATATATTTGGAATATGAATTTTCAGAATATAGATGACTATTTTTGTTTGTCAACTTGCCTACATAGGGGACTAACTAAAACCCAATGGCTCTGTATACCTGTGAGGGATTTTTCCCCCTATTTAAATCCTTTGAAGTGGGAAGACCTTCCTTTAATCTGGGTCACACCTTTTGGTGGCAGCCTATATAAAGGACCTAGACAAAGCTGTTCTCATTATTTCTGGCAAGATAATCCCTTCACTGACATTAGAGCAGTATTTTTCAGCCTGTGGGTAATGGCTCCTTTGGGAAGGGGTCAAATGACCTTTTCACAGAGGTCTTACATCAGATATCCTGCATCTCTGATATTTACATTACATACAATTCATAACAGTAGTAAAATTACAGTTATGAAGCAGCAACAAAAATAATTTTATGGTTTGGAGTTCACCACAAAATGAAGAGTTGCACCATTAGGAAGATGGAGAAATCACTGTATTAGAAACTAATTATTTAGGAATCTGGTATAAATTAAAGATGATCTGAGACATCTAATGAACTGAACTTTAACTACTGGATTCTTGGGTCTTCCATTGGTAAACAGCTATTAGGAGACTAGTTAAATCACATCCTCTAATAGATTCCCTCCCTGTGTGAATGCATGTGTGCTGTGTATGTGTGTATGTCTGCATGTCTCTGTGTTTGTGTGCATATGTGTGTGCATGTCTGTATGTGTCTATGAGTGTGTGTCTGTGTGTGTATGAGTGCATGTGTGTGTATCTATGCCTGTGTATGTGTGTGTGCCTGTACATATGTGTGTATATGTCATGTTTGTATGTGTGCATGTGTGTATGAGTATGTATGTGCATATATGTGTATGAATGTGTGTGTCTATGTGTGTATGAGTGTGTGTATGTCATGCCTGTGTGTTTGTGTCTCTGTGTGTGTATGTCTGTGTGTGTGCATGTGTGTGTCTGTGTTCATGTATGAGTATATGTGTGTATGAGTGTGTATGTGTGTCTGTGTGTATGTGTGTATATGAGTGTGTGTGCGTGTGCATTCATGTGTTTGTGTGTATGTGTCTGTGTGTATGTGTGTGTCTGTGTGTATGAGTGTATATATGTGTGTGTATGAGTGTGTGTATGTCTCTATGTGTGTGTTTGTCTATGTCTGTGTGTGTATGAATTTGTGCATATGTATGTGTGTTTGTATGAGTGTGTAGGTGTGTCTGTATCTATGTGCATGTGTGTATGAGTGTGTGTATATGTGTGCATGTGTGTGTGCACATGTGCATGTTTGTGTGTGTATCTGTGTGTGTGAGTGTATGTGTGCATTCCTATAGAGAACTGTGACCAATAAAACCATAATCCTCAAAATTTTGTTGGAATCTGTTGTAATAAACTTATCTTCAATCTTAATTTCTCATCAATCTGGGTCTTCTTTCTTGCACTTGGTGAGTTTGTCTAACTCTTTGTGGATATCTTTTTGTTTGTTTTTTTTTTTTTGAGATGGTCTCACTTTATACCTCTTTCTGGCCAGAACCTGCTCTATAGACTAGGTTAGTCTTAAACTTACAGTGTTCTACATGCCTCTGTCTCCATAGTGTAGGTATTAAAAAGTGTGGGCTATCACTCCTAGATAATTTATCTTTTATTATTTCAAAGAGCCAACTCTGTGTTTCATTGATTTAATTGATTATTTGGATTATTGTTTCTCCATTTCATTAATTTCCACTCTGATCTTTATTATGGATTCTTGTTCAGCAATTTGGAATTCGGTATTTCTTGTTATCTAAAAACTGGAAGTATATTTTTAAAACGTTTTTGTTTTTTTAAAATGTAAACACATATGCATAAATTTCTCTCTTAGGACTACCTTGGCCATACCAAAAGGTTCTGGAAAATTTTGTCTACATTTTTATTTAATTATAGGTATTTTAAAATTCATATACTGATGAATTCAATTCGTTTATCATTCAAGGATATACTTATATACTTTTAGTATTTACTTTGCTTGAAGTAGTCTCACCAAATGGCATTGAACTTGTGTTGCTTATCTAGCCTCTGTTTCCTGGGCACTGGGATCACAGGCATGTGGCAGCACACTTGGAAATAGTATACTATTCTATCTCTATTTGTTAAAGTAGTTTCTATAGTTTTGCTTACTCTTTATTTCACCATTATTTGACAAGCTCTAAGAAAATACTTTTTTTTTTTATTTCTTGTAACTTGCTTATGCCATAAAAGGAGGTCTATTTTGGAGCATGTCCCTGGGTAGCTAAGAATATTCTGCAATTGTCCGTTAGAAAAATTTGACTAATGATGTAATTTAACTCTGATGATTCTTTGTTGCATTTTGTTTCTAGCGATCTGTATCATTAGTTGTCTTTTTCGCCTTGATGAGATATCCTGGGAAAAAGAATGAAAGAGAAATAGTTTATTTTGACTCAGTTTCAGGTACAGTCCATCATAGTAGGGAGATCATGGTGGCAAGAGCTTGAGGTTGCTAGTCACATCACATCTTCAATCAGGAAGCAGAGAGCGATGGATGCTTGTTCTCAGTTAAGTAGCCCATAGAATGCTACCACCAACATTTTGGATAGATCTGTCTACCTCAGTTAATTAATCTAATAGCTTTAGTGGTCACTCTAAATCTCATAAATTGACAATTAAGATGAACTGCCACATGATGTATTTACTGACTAGAGAATTGAAAGTACCCACTTCTGGAGAGAAAATCAAAGCAATTCCACTAAAATCAAGAACAAGACAAGGCTGTCTACTCACCCTAAAAAAACTCACATAGTATTTGAAGTTCTTCCTAGAGCAGTAAGACAAATGAAGGAGAGCAAGGTGATCTGAATTTTGAAGGCAGAAGCCAAAGTTTTGTTATTTGCCGAAGATATGATATATAAACAATCTTAAGAATCTACCAGCTCTAACTCTTACAGCTAATAAACACCTTTAGTCAAGTGAATTGATACATGATTAACAAAAATAATTAAATAAACAAACAAATAAATAAATAAATAAAGTAATTCTTCTATATAAAAATGACAAACATACTGAGAAAGAAGATAGACAACACCCTTCGCAGTAGCCACAAACATTATAAAACACATGGGGATAACTCTAACCAAGCAAGTGAAAGGCTTGTATGATATAAACTTCAAGGATTTTAAGAAAAAAAATTGAATATGTCAGAAGATGGAAAGATATTATATACTTGTGGATCAGTACAATCAACATAATAAAAATAACCATTCCACCAAAAGAAATGTATGGATTCAACATAATTCTCCTCAAATTTCAACATAATTATTTATGGAACTCAAAAGGACAATACTCAGCTTCATTGGAAGAGGGGACTGAAGGGAAGTAAATGCCAGAGGATAGGAGGAGCTCTGTGAAATGCTGTATTCTAGACATAATATTGCACTCATGAAATCACAACATCTATGGTTATAGCCACAAGACCTGTATAAGATCAAGCCAATCAAAATTAGAGCACACATTACAGAACAACTGAGAAGGTCCCACCCCTGACTGAAGACATAAGTAGTTATAAGAAGAATCATTCTTTGGAGATATAGCCACTAGTAAGTGGTCCATGCTCCAATAGATGGCTTAATACTTACATAGATATGAGTGTTACTAAATGGATCTTGTGGTATTTAAAAAATGTAGGTATATTGTCTTAGGGTTTCTATTGCTATGAAGAGACATCATGACCACAGCAACTCTTAAAAATGAAAATATTTCATTGGTGTGGCTTACAGTTTCAGGGGTTCAGTCCATTACCATCATGGTAGGACATGACAGTGTGCAGGTAGACATGGTGCTGGAGAAGGAGCTGAGATTTCTACATCTTGATCCATAGGCATCAGGACGTGAACTGTGTTGCTGGGAATAGCTTGGTCATACGAGACATCAAAGACCATACCTATAGTGACACACTTACTCTAGCAAGACCTCACCTACTCCAACAGAGCCACACCTCCTAATAGTGCCACTCCCTATGGGGCATATTTTTCTTTTAAATTACCACAAATATGAAATTGTGAGCTTAGTGAGCGTGAAGAGATCCAGAGGGAGAAATGGAGAGTAGATAGGATCATATTTTATTGTATTCATGTATAAAATTCTCAAAGAATAAAAGTAAAAAAATACATAAGTTACGTAGATAACATTATGGTGTAGTGGTACATGCATATAATCCCAAAACTGTAGAGTCTTGCTACTTTTTGTGGAGTTTCTTCTCAATATAGCACATCTCCTTTTCAGGTTCTAAATTGACTTCCTTACCATATTTTTCTCTTTATTTGAATCCTCTTAATGCTACTGATGATTTTAATGCTAAACTTCTGAAATCCTTTTCAGACACTTTAACCATGACAGTACCTTTGGGTTTGGTTACTGAGATGGTATAATTAATGCTTTTTTTCTGAAGTCACTGCCTTTCTTTCTCATAGTCTTGGTTTTTTCATATTAGGATGTATAGATCTGTTTGGGTAGATATGTCTTTTTGGTTTCTTTTCTATTTTCCCACTCTTTTTTATTTTATTGGAAAACCAACCTACTCTTGGGTTTGTGACCTCCCCTACCTCGCCACTGAATACAGTGGGAGAAAGGAGCTAGCAATAAGAAAAACATCAAAATGTAGTACAAAGGCAACTGGAAACATTATCTACATCTCTAATGGAGCTAGAAAAGGGAAGAAGCACTATTTAGAACACACAGTACAGGGCACCATTAGAATAAAGTAGGATTTTAATGGGTATTAAAGGTTGTGTTTTATCTCAGATTCACAAAGGAGAAGAAAGTTTTTGGCGTCTCTAACTTGGTCCTTAAAGTTCCATTTCTTTTGTTTGTTTCTGTAAAACTTCCAACCGTTGGCCACATCTTGTTGGACACAGGGGCTAATCCTTGCCTGTGGACCAAAGAAACAATTCACATGAATGAGTTAATCTGTACAGAACAGAATTCTTTTAAGGATTTGCAGGGGAGAGATTCAGATCTATACAGGCAACTGAAGGTTATAGGCAAGGTGGAACTAAGGGGATAAAAGTGACCAGTGCAGGGGGACTACTTCTGGTCAAGAGGAAATAGACAAGTATGAGAGAGGCACAGGAATTTAGAGACTACCACTAGGAGAGTAGATCTGTCTACCCCTCGCTCCTTGCTTGGATTTCAGTGGGATTCCCCATCTATTTTTAAAGCATCTACCCTCCTTCTGGGTTTGACTGGTTTAGACTGTGATCTCTGTACCCAGAGAACCATAATTAATAGACTACGGCAGGATATCTTTCTCTTTTCAACAAAAAGGAAACAGTGGAGGAGAAGAGATGTACATGTTTGTTCTGTTCACCTCTCCTTCTGGCTCCTCACTGGCTTGCTCTTGGCTTCTGATCCAATGATACCTTAAGAGAATTCCAGGGAGAAGAGGATTCTCCCCTCCTTATGAGCTTCTGGTGCTGGAGCTGACTTAAGAAACTCAACATCCATTCATTAATTTTGTAGGGGAAAGTAAAGAATAGCATGTTCCCAGATCCTCTGTGTGTGTGCATGTGTGTGTGTGTGTGTGTGTGTGTGTGTGTGTGCAGCTATTAAA
Organism: Phyllotis vaccarum; assembly: GCA_033318265.1. Taxonomy (NCBI): domain Eukaryota; kingdom Metazoa; phylum Chordata; class Mammalia; order Rodentia; family Cricetidae; genus Phyllotis; species Phyllotis vaccarum. The sequence continues at coordinate 191,287,999 of JARWLC010000002.1, forward strand.
ATGCTGTCTTGGAGGTGGTAGCATTGTGGAAAGAGCAAAGTTTTCTCACAGGGTAGGGAACTTAAGAGGAAAAACAACTCAATGTAATACATACTGACTAAAATAGCCGTCAGAAGTGTTGTGCACGCCGCTGCCTTGGTCACTTCATGCTAGGTCCATGAGGCGTGGTTCCTGAATCTGTAGCAGGATATTATAGAAATGCAATGTGAAAAGAACTAATAAGTTTCAGAGAAATTGTAACCGTGGCTATTCATGATCAAATCTTTGCTTAAATTCCCTCCCCCTTCCTTATGTCCTTTATGACACTTGCTTAAATACATCTCAGGAACTTTGCAGAATCTCTCCACTGTATGCTATTCCCATGAATATTCTCCAAACTATACTCTGAAGCCTGTTTTAATTTTATGTTTATGGCTTTGCCTGTGTGTATATATGTGTGCTGAATGTAGGCCAGATGCCCATGGAGACCTGAATGTCAAAGACCTGGAATTTCAGCTATCACTGAGTGCTGTGAAGTGAACCCAAGTCCTCTAGAAGGACAGCCAGGACACTGTATTGCAGAGCCAATACTTCAGTCTCTCCTGACCCCCCTCTTCTAGAACTCTGTACCCTTATCCGTCTGTGGCTCTCCCTGGAATGTAAGTGCAGGGAGCATAAGGTTTATTTGGTTCATCACTATAGTTCTAAAGCTCATAACTAAATAATTTTGCATTTGGGGATCAGTAAGGTAAGAATTACGTCTGACCTAGTTTACTGATTGCTTCTTAAAAGAAATTCTTCACTTCATGTAGTAGAAAGTTCAATTGCAAATCTATAGAAATAAAATTTTCTTTTGAGCCATAATCCTGAACTGCTTGCTACCTGTGACTTCTTGAGTTATGCTCATGTATGAGTCCACTGTTGGCTGGTCTGCCCAGGCTACCTAAATGGATGGAGCACGTCTGCGTCCATTGACCTTCTTACTTATTATGTCACAAATGCTCAACTCCTAACCTTTCACAGCAGCCCACAACAGCCATCTTTCATGAGAATTTCACATATGGTTTATATTTGAGTTCAGAACAACTAGAATGTGGAATCTAATATAGTGGAAATAAAATCAGCCGTGCTAGATAAACAGGGACATGTACAGGCGTTTGCTTTATATGTGCAGAATTAGATATTCTTTTACTATTTTTAGGAAGTTGAGAATAGGTATTTTGTATATCGAAAAAGATTGACAGGCTTGAGATATTCTCTTGAAGTGAATTTGACTTTATCATTCACTAATTGGTTTGTTAATTCAGCACATGTTTCAACAATTTTCAAGGGATTTGGAAATTGTCTCCTTCATTGTGATTGTATTACTAGCCAATTATAATTAACTAATTCATGTGTGCTTTGTGTTTTATTATGTTCTGTGTATGGAGCATTTCATTTCCTCACAGCAACCCGATAAGGCTCTTTGGTAATATGATAGTGTTATCTTCATTTGAAGATGTGGAAATTGAGTCTCAGAAAGAAAAAGTAACCTTTTCAAGATCTTAACAAATGGCAAAAGACAGAATTGCTTCAACTCTGGACCTGAGTGACAGAGAGATGGTCCATCCTTAGGAACCCAGCACTTGAAGTGAGCCAAAGGAAAAATAAAGATTGAATTATGGCTCCAACCTGAGATCCTAAGACTCTTGACAAAATTTCTACACACCTACAAATTGTCTTCAGGAAAAGGGCATGGGGAAAGAAATTTTAAGCCAGTATCTCTGCACCAGGTAGGGCTGGTACCAGGGCATGAAGCAGCAGGACTCTTTCATCTTAGTTTTCCTGGTTTTGGCAATGAGGGACTAATTCTCTGGGTCGGACAAGGAATACTTGGAAATTCTCTGATGCATTCTAACATAAAAGGTTATGTAAATGCACAAATCTTTTAATGCTACCTACAAATCCTCCAGGACTCAGTTCAAAGAGCAGCTACCAGGCAGCCTGAACATTTTTAGATGTGGCTCCAGTTCCTTGAGCAGGCCCTGGAAGTATTTAGTTAACCACCATGACACAAATTCTCCTGCAAGCAGCTTCTTTTTAAAAGGTATTTAGATGCCCAGACCCCATGTCTGTTCTTCTGAATCAGACATTTTGTGAGCTGTAGCTTTTATGAATGATTCAACCTCTGTGGTTTTGATAATCTCATACCCAATGCATTTCATCCTGCCAGCCATCCTGTAACCTGCCCTGTATTTGGGGGTGTGATATTTATTCTGTCTAAACTTAACAATTCTATGTCTATCCAGATCTTTGGATCACCCTCAAAACACAGTTCACATTAAGCTTTGACTTTCTGGATCGATTCAAGTACCTTTCTTCAACAGAGTGGTTAATGAAAAACAATGGCTGGGTTCATGAGATGACTTAGGTAAAGTTGAGCATCACTAAGGTTTTCAACCTGAGTTTTATCCTTGGAACCCACAGGGGAGGGGGAAGGAAAAAAAAAATGACCCACAAATTGTCTTCTTACATTTACACACGTGGTATGCCATGTGTTCATAGGACAACAAATAAATACATTTAGTAATTTTTAAGCACTAAGCAGGTTACTTTTACCCCTTTATGCTGTGCTTTGTCATCTGTGATGGCAATGGTAATAGCCTTTCCCACAGAGTTGATGGAAATCTAAAGGATGCAATCCGAGTGACACTCATAGAGAAAAAAACATACAAGAAAGTAGCATCAAGTAAATGTTACTGTCACCCAGATGCCAATTGCTCATTGTTTAAATCTCCATCTCATAACTCTACCTAACGATTTGCTTGTGTTTCTCTCTTTAGATTACAAGCTTCTTAGGAGGCAGGGGATATGGTAGAAGCCTTCTTAATCCAACGCAGAGGAACATTAGATAGACCTACACAGGTGCTCAGTAACCATTATTGACTGAAGGGGGAAATGTAATGTCTTTCCCCGATGGATGGTGAATTAGTAATGTGGCAAGCTCAAGAACTCTTTACATTCCTGGGGTGAATTCTGGCTGTGTCACTTGCGATTTAGTTTTCTGATTGGCTAGTTTAACCTAACAGAACCCTATAATAAGATGTTGTATACAGCAGATATTTTTTTCTTAGCTCGATAGGTTCAAAGCCTATGATCCCTATGCCAGCTGGTTGGGTTAACTTGTCATTAAAAGCCTTGTTTCTGGCCAACAGAAGCTGCTTCTCTTGTGTGTTTTTGCTGAGAAAGGAAACCAGTGTCTTTTCTCCAGATGAGGTATTCATTGACTGTAGTGGGACTATGTTCTGGCACATTGTGAATATCTGTCTAAACTACTGGTTTAATAAAAAGCTGATTCGGCAGAAGGTAGATAGGAAGTGTGGGTGGAGCTACCAGATTAAGAAAACTCTGGGAACAGGAAGAATAGGGCAGAGACATCAGAGAGACACCAGATGAGATGCCATTAGACACAGAGGAAAGTAGTTGAAATGCTGCTCTGAGAAGAGGTACCAAGTCACATGGCTAAACAGATTAATAAAAATAGATTGAGATAAGATGAAAGAGCTAGCTAGCAATATGTCTGAGCCATAGGTCAATCAGCATAAAATTAATATAAGCCTTTGTGTGATTACTTGAGACTAAGTGGCAGCAGGGCTGAGAGTGGGTCTGAACCTCTGGGCTGGGCTGGAAAGTCGGGGCCAGAAACTTCCTACTACAGTTCATCACAAGAACTTTCCTCTTAACTACCTCCTCTAAACCTAATCACAGTAAGGTCCCATCTCCTAATGCCAATGTTGGGCACTAGGGCTTTAACATAGAGATTGATTTGAACAGGCAGCACAAAATACATTAGTGTGCCTCATTTTACTTATCTCTACTTGGAAGGGTTGTCTGATTATTATAGCACCTGGCACAGCATTTAATTATGGTGTCTCTCATTCCCTGTGTGTGTGTGTGTGTGTGTGTGTGAGAGAGAGAGAGAGAGAGAGAGAGAGAGAGAGAGAGAGAGAGAGAGAGAGAGAGAGAGAGAGAGAGAGAGAGGGAAGGGGGGAAAGATGAAAGGAGAGGGGAGGGGTACTGGGGTACATGTGTATGCATGACTGCTGAAGTTAGGCTTGTCCCTCAGGTACCATCCATTCATTGGTTTTTGAGATGGGAACTCTCCCAGGCCTGGAACTCTGAAGTAGGCCAGGCTGTCTAGCCAGTAGGCTGTCAGAGCTCCCTGAATCTGCCCCAGTATCTTAGCATATCTTCCTTACAAGCACATGTCACCACACCCAGGATTTTCATTTGGATTTGGGAGCTTGAACTTGGGTCTTTGTGCTTGCATGGGGAGCAATTTAAGAACTGAGATATTGCCCATTTCCTTTCCTATCTGTCTCTTACGGGCACCCTCCATCTGCCCAATGTTAGGCACAAGTTAAAAAACATTTAAGGAATAAATTCTCCTGAGATTTTCCCTTTTCTCACCTTACAAAATGTCATCCAGACTTCTCAGCTTGTGTTTTCCCAGCACTAAGATCTTCGCCAGACTGTAGAAAATGGCATGCTTTAAAAGAACCTTCTGCCAGGGCATAGAATAGATGCCGGAGACTCCTCAACCCTTTGGGCAGTGGGCAGGGAACCGTGAGACCAGTTTGCCCTTGTGGATCTAAATTACCTTAATCCAGCTACATCATAACGTCGAGCACCATGTGATTCTTATTTGTATGTGTTCCTTCTCGCAGCATAGGGGCTGTGTGTGTATCAGGGTAATAAGAGCTTCTCGGTGTTCTTAATAAAGAGTAGAGAGCCTGGTAGCACAGGTGGTGGGGAGGCACAAATGATTCACAATCAGCCAGGTTTAGAAACCTGGGCAAAGGAAGGGTTTATGGTATTGGATTTTTATTAGAAACTGTGTTTCTTTTGAGGGGTTCCCATTTTCAACAGATCAGAGTGGCTTATAGAAAAACTAACCAAATGGCTGGAAGAAATGTATATGGGTGATTTAGCTCAACATTTTACAGGATTCTACTTAACGCGGGGTAGGGGGTATTTTGCTTCAATGTCTTGTAGTTTTGAACAGCAAACCCAGATTAGATTCTTTTAGCTCTAGAATCCAGTGGCTGTTCAAGGAATGTGTGTGGAATGAATGATTTGGTGGTTCCTTATAGTCTGCTGACTCTGGGCTAGCCAAGATGCTGTGTCCGCTTCAAGGACTTGAGCAGTATACTTGAGTTGATTTGTTGATAACAGATAATAACTTTATTAACATCAGGGAAAATGTCTGTGCTGAGTGATAGGTATGCATGTGGCTCTCTCTCTGTTTCTCTCTCACATACAATTTTTTTAAAAGATCATTTACAAACAAAAAGTTGGTCCCCTTGACTCAAAAGAACAACTGAAGTATAACTGGACACAGGTCTGGGCTTCAGGAAAGGTACAGAAATGATCCAAGTTACTGGCGAACTGGGAAATGGGACCAGGTTACTTGCAGGACTAACATAGCCTGTCATTGCTAGTTCACTGTTGCCCTCTGCTGGTGAATCTTGTCATCTCCGGGGAAACTGGAGCTGGCGTTTTCCAGTACACTCTTCCCAGGGCACACAGGCTCCTCCAACCTGTCAGGAATGCCAGGGATGCGGGGGTTGAGGAACTGCCAGAGAAGCAAGGGATGCCAGAGGAGAACTGTGTCTCACATCAGGAGACAGATGGGGAAACTTTCTGTTTCTCCACCACACCTTCTCCTCATCTGCTGAGACCTTGCTGGATACAGCACAGAGACTCAGGTGTAAATGTGGTATAGACTCTGCATCAGAGGAACCTCCATTCCATACATGAGGTGAGGCCAGTGCAGAAATGAGCTGTACAACAGAGAACAGAGATTCTGACTAGGTCCCACAGGAGAGGTACTGAAAATGGCTTTGTTGTTCTTTGAAGAAATGGCATCCACTTGGAGCATAAGAGTCCACGTACCAGATCGCATATAAACTGGGAACGTGAAGGATAGTTTGTATATCTCATCTTTTAATTTAATATTTAAATTTTTATTTTATTTGAAAATTATTTGAGGATTTCATAAATGACTACACTATATTTACAAGGGTTCCAGCCCCCCCCCCCCCCCACATACACTCCTTCTGTGTTCCCCCAATCCTTCCCTTTCAAATTAATGACCTCTTCAGATAAGTATGTATTAATGCTGTCCTTATTTGCATATGTTTAGAGCTGACAGTTAGGATTAGGAGCTCCTCTCTGGAGAAAAGGAACAATTCCTACCTCCCTTCAGCAGCCAGTCTGTGGCTCTTTAGCTGGATGTGGAGCCTTGTTAAATTTTCCTTCTTCACATTGGACCTTGCAGGTCTTGTCAAAGCACGTGTTGAGCGCTCATGGGAATGGCCCTTCCATCCTGTCCAGGAGACATCATTATGAAGCAGCTGCCTCAGTCCTCACTGTCACCCATCACTCCTCCCTTCCTCTTCCCCACTTAAGACACCCCCCCCCCCCTTACCTGCCTCTCCACAGCTTCCTCTCATAGTGGTCCCTTTGTTCTTTCCTGGCTTCCATGATTGCTCTAGGCTATGTGCTCAGACCCAAAGGTTCAGAGTCAGGGGTCACAAATAACAGAATATATGGTGTTTGTCTTTCTGGGTGTGCGATACCTCACTCAGTATAATATTTTATATTCTAATTCCATCTCTTAACCTGAAATTTTATTTTTTTTTATAGCTGAATAGAATCTCCCCCCCCCCCCCCAACACACACACACATTTTTATTAGCTGATAGACATGGGTATATGCCAAGGAGAGGTCTAGCTGCATCAGAGGAAGGATCTACTTTCAGCTTCTGAGAATTCTTCACACTGATTTCCACCAGAGCTGCACCGGGTTGCAGTTTGTTATCCCCTCTCTTTCCCTCATCTTGGCCACTCTGCCTCAGGTGAGAGAAAATCTCAAACCAGGACCTTGTGTCCTCAGGAGTCAGTCTCCAAATCCACCACGGGGACATCCAGAAACAAAGGCTCTGCCTGCCAAGGAAACAATCAGAGAAGAGGCCCCCAGAGTGGGGACACTCTCTGTCAGCTACACTTCTGGAAATGGTTAATAGCCAGAGTATACAAAACTCAAAAAATCAAGAAAACAGACAACCCAGTTTGATAATGGGCTGTGATCTGAGCAGAAAGCTCTCAAAGAAAATATAAATGGCTAAGAAATATCTTTTAAAAGCTGTTTAGCAACCTTAGCAATCTAATTTTAAAATAATTATTTTGGTGGCTAGGGAGACAGCTGTCATTATTATGCATGCATGACGACCCAAGTCTATATCTCTGAAACTCGTGTAAAGCTGGGCATTGGGGCAGATACCCCACGATCTCAGCACCAGGGAGGGAGAGTCAGAAGAACCCCTAGGAATCGGCTAGTCAGTCTAGACATTCTGTGAGCTCCAGTTTCATTGAGAAGCTCTGCCTCAAAAATAAGTTGGAGAATCAATGGACCCTTGACTTTGACCTCTGACCTCTACATGCAGGTGCATTTATGTGTACATGCCATGTCACACACACACATATATACTTTATTTTTATATGTTTATATGCACACATATATTTGTATATAGATATGTATGTACACATTTATACATATGCATTCTCCCTAAATCATAATCTGTCTGTATACACTATATCTACCCATGCCGAACATATATGCATACTCTCTTTATATAGTGTGCATATGAATACACGTTTATATGCACACACAGATATGTATATACACATGTATGTGCATATATATGTAATCTTTATATTTTTTCTCTTTATACTACATCTTCCCATGCCACACACATGCATACTTTATATATCATATATATTTGTATATATGGATATATATATGGATGTGTGTGTACATATGCATGCTTATATGCCACACATATGCATACATATGCATGTATATATATATGTTTGTGTGTGTGCAACAAAACAGATATAAATAAATTGAGTTCTAATAAATAAAAGCATACACACAGAAAAATCATTTGGAATTTTACTACTCTACAATAATAATAAACCTAAAGTTTTATGCACTTAGTACTTTGCTTTTACATCTTATTCTTTCTCATTATTGTGGCACGAGTATTCCCCAGAACATCCTATTTTTTAACGTTCCAGCCAAAGGGGGAGGGATATTTCAATTTGTTGAAAATTATGATCTGGTCCCCAGACAGCATGAGTAGCAATGAGCATACAGTATAAGATGTGAGACATAAGTTATATAATCATAGCAATAGCAATAATGTTTCATCTGGGATAAAGGAAATAGTAGTGCTGTGTCAGTGCACATTTAGAAAGACTGGAAGTGTTCACAGAGGCCAGGCTGTGTTGCAGTGAGCAGGGATGGAGCTCAAGTCTGTAGGCATAACTAGGCAAAGGAGCTAGAACTCATTGCTTGCAAAGAAACCCAGATGCACAAAGGCTCTAAGAGAGGACACCGTGCAGGACCAACCGAACTCAACAAACAAATGGACAATCAACAGTGGAATCAGATGAATTTGATTTTGTTATTTTCCACAAAGCATACCGGAACTTGGGAGACTGAGGCAGAGTGTCCTCAAACGTTTGAGGCAAGCCTGGACTACTTAGTAAGTCTGAGGCCAACTTGAGGCACAGAGTAGAGCTTATCTCACAAACAACCAACAAACAAAAATCCCAAGCAAACACACAAACCAAACTCAAAGTTCCCAAACAAAAAACACCCCCAACTTTCTAGTTTTTTGGTTGGTTTTTTTGCGGGGTGGGGGTGGGTCAGTCATAAAAGCTACAGGAAGAAACTGCTGAAACTCAGACTGAGTAAAGAATGGATTGATTTTCTTACACAATAAACCAAACCAATCAAGCAAAATCACACAAAAGACAAATGGAAAAACAAGCCAACAGCAAAGCCCAGGACAGAACCTGGACCCAGTGGCCACCCCAACTAAGCATCAAAGGGCTGCAATAGTGTAGCCAGAGACAGTGGTCTACTTGGTCAAGGTAGTGGTGGCCGGGGTGGAGAGAATTGGATGACTCAGAGACATTTTATAGTGAGATGGTTAGTGGCCAGCAGAAGAGGTGGAATGTTATATGTATAAAGAGGAACTCCAATGGCTGTAGCCTGCAGAAACTTCTCTCTCAAGGAAGGCAAGGTGGGGCAAACCGACAAGGCGGGGAATCATGTATGTTTGGGGACATTTGCTAGAGAGAGCAACTGCCTCAGTGGCATTAGTCACAAGTGCTCCTCACAGAGGTGTTTGATCACATTTGCATACACACAAAGGGATCTTTATTTGGGAAATGTCACTAGGGAGACAGCCATGATTGGATGTCTCAATGTTTGTTTCAGGCCCGTGTGCATATGACCCTGCTATGTGTAACAAGCTGAATGTGCATTTTAGTTAATGAGAACAGGAGTGATCACATTCAGTCCAAAGGATTAGTTTCTGTGGGTAATCAAGGAGATCATTGACGTCCCAGCCCTCAGTAATCTTTTGGAGCTATAGCAGTTCTGTATGGCTGTTATTCTTTTCCTTGTGTTTGTTATTATTACCCACCGAGCTTCAAGGACATTCAAGGTTCAATGTTTGCATGCATTCTTGAAGAAATGAAGATATGATTAAAGTCCAAATAAACACCACCACCTAGGATCTAGAGATTGTGGCTTGAGCTATTTATAGGCCTAACTGTTTACTTGAATTCAGACATCCTGACATGTAAATTATGCTGAGTCTGTGTCACAGTGGAGTGCTCTGTGTTCCTAAAAAGAATCTTCCGTTTTCCCGGAATCCTTTACCTTTAAAATAAATCGCATTATGGAGTGCTGACATTTTCAGTAAAACCATTTAACCAAAAGCTGCAGGTTCTTTGTTTCCTTCCTTCCTCCCTCCCTCCCTCCCTCCCTCCCTCCCTCCCTCCCTCCCTCCCTCCCTCCCTCCCTCCCTTCCTTCCTTCTTTCTTTCTTTCCTTTTTTCAGACTTAAAACAAGTCTGGTTTATTAGGCAGCCTTGTATAACACACCGCTAAGTAGGTTAGGTCTATTTAGAGAGGCTTATGTAGATAGCTGCTGCTGATAGGGTGTCTCAGTCTTTCTATCTTCCTAAGACAGAGGTGTTAAGCCGACTATCAAGAATCATGTCTCAGGGGCGAAGGAGTTGAATGTTGCTGACCAGAGTGGGTGAGAACCGCAGAACCCGACTTCAGTGAGACGGCCTGGAATCATGGCTGTTTCTTTCCACCTCACTATAACTCTCCTTAACTCTAGCAGAGAGACTGTAGATGTAACCTCCTATGGGGGATTATAGGCAGATGGAACGCTAATACAAGTAAATCATGGAAATGAACAATGGCTGCTGTGCATGGGCCCCAGTCAAAGCCCAGCCTCTATGCATACCTCTCCTGGCCTTCTTCTTATTTGTTATTGTCTTCCGTTTGCTCTTCTATGTTTCACCAGTTCTTCCTTCCTGGATGTAGCTTTACTTCCTCCCACCCATCTTTATGCTACAAAGAGCGGCATATATATTCAGTTACCCATAGCGCCTAAGTGACCTATGCCCATATCAGTACTTAGCCCTGTGAAGTTTAGAACTCAATGGAGTCACTTTTCCGACTCCTCCCTGAGAATAAGAAGGCAACCATTGGATCCACAGCAGACAAGTTACTTAAACCAAAAGAAGTTTAAAACTCTTATAGTACAGGATTATTAAGTAATAGAAATTAATCTTTCCATTCACATAGACATTTCCTCCAAAGGACCTAAAATTGATATACACTTATTTGCTCAGACACATATGTTTTTATTTCATAAACACAAACATATTTCCTCACAGTTTTTGTACAAATAGGGTTGATAGCCCTTACTTACTGGAGCAATGTCACTTTCTGTAAGCATCATTTATTTGTATGGCTACTGTCCTTATGCTACCCACTGATGAGTACTTTGAATATTATTCTTCCTTAGAAATGATGTTGATTAAAGAAGTTAGGCAATGAATTTAGCCAGACTCAAAGAACCTTCCATACAGTTGGACTTGCCATTCAGAATGGAAACTGTGGAATTTCACATTGCATTTTATACTTTCACTGTCAAGGATATTGATGTGATTATAGTGAAATTACATGTAATTATAATTATGTAATAAAGTGAAAGAAATTTTCGGTATGTTTAAAATAACCGTAAAATTTAAAATAATGTATTTGATATATGCAGAAGCTGCTTCTAGATGGCTTACTGGGGTGACAGGCTTATAAAGTGGCTTAAGAAATCCATGAATTTGATTCATGACTAGGACACTGAGTGTTCTCTCTACTGTAAGATGACTGGGCAAATTCCAGGCATATAGAAATGGGCGATTTGTCTTAGGAGCCTTGGATTTGTTCCCAAGGCAATGGGAGACTGTGCAGTAAAGTGAAGGGAGCAATGTCATTTGGTTCAGACCTTAAGAACTGTACCACGGCTCCTGCTCAGGAAATGGTTGGGGGCCAAGTGTCCAGAACACTCAGCCACTAGATAGATTGATTACAAGTGGTCACAACTCAAGCACGAATCGCTTCTTCATCCGTGTCTCATCTCTTGTACCTGGGCAGGTTGACAGGCAAAGGGTGGCAGTAGGTATTTCTGTCTCCTTTTCTGTGCAGTGCTTGTGTCTTAGAGAATGCTGTTATTTTATTTGCGAGGCCGTGTAACTTCTTCTGCCTTGTGTTCCTTGTTCCTACAGGATTGATCACTGGAACAATGAGAAGGAGAAGGTCCTGCTTCTCACCGACAAGACCCTCTTCATTTGCAAATATGACTTTATCATGCTGAGCTGTGTGCAGATGCAGCAGGTTCCTCTGGGTGCCATCTGTCGCCTGTGCCTGGGCAAATTTGTCTTCCCGGGGATGTCTCTGGACAAGTGAGTACAATGCCTTGAACTTGGAGAAGCTCCGAAGCAAGCAGACATATGCAAGTTAATCAATACCGGGGTCAGTTGAAAAACATAAGCTGGAAAAAGCAGAGAAGGGAAGCCCTACCACTAAGCTTATCAGAGTATCAAGTTAGCTTCCTGTCTATGTTAAGCATCAGAGATGTGATTTTAAACAAATTGTTATTTAGAATGAAAATCTAAGCAAACGGCTAAGTGTATTTAGGTAGAGGGACCTATGAGAATATAGAGAAAAAGTTCACACTCAATTCATATGGCAAATAGAGAAAGTTTCCCTGGAGAAACATTTGAGCTGTTTGTTGTTGGTAGGAGTTACCCAGGCAGGCAGAACAGTGCTCTGAGCAGGAGAAACAATGTGCTCCACCCCCAAAGTAAGGCAAGGTCATGGGCATGCGGCATGATGACACAAGTTGTTCTGTATAACCAGAAGGACAGGTGTCCCCATTCAAACTCCTCCCTGGAGTTCAACAGTCTCAGAACAAGGGACTGGGTGAGATCTGCAGAGGAGGAGAGGAGAGTTGACCTGGGTAAGCTGTTGTGTTGATCTTGGAAAGACACGCATTCCCCAGCCTTCATATAAGCCATAAGGTGGCCATCTTCATCAAAGGCTAAAGGTGAGCTCCACTCAAAGAACTGTGAGCTTACAGAAGGTGGACACCATTTTTGTTGTTGTTGTCCATTAAGCACCTGGCATTGGGCTTGGCACATTCTCAGAACTCTAGCACCTTGAAGGGGCACGTGGTTTCCCTCACTTACCATATCAAAGAACTGTGTTCTATTTGCTCTTTTCATGGACACAAGAAGTAACTATTTTATTTACTTCATTAACCTTTGGAACAAGTAGGTTTTTCAACAATATATACACATTTAGAATATATTTAAATTACAAAATTAAAAAAAAACCAAACCCTCAGTTTTCCACCCCTCCAGACCCTCTACAATCATTCTTTTCACAGACACCAGCAATATATTTCTTGCTTTTGAAGAAATTGTCTCCAGATAGAACGAACAGTCCCTGTGTATGTACCTTTAAAAACAACACATCTGCAGATCAGTTCCTCTACTTCTGCAGAGTGCTCCTATTTAAACCTACCTTGCCAGCTTCTCACTGATCGCTAATGGGCACCTACCTTTGACCTTGCTACCGCCAACTGTTCTCCTATAAAATATTCTTGCCTGGGAGACTTTGCAAAATTGTGCAAAGACATCTGTAACCTAGAATGAAATTTATTTGATTAAAGTTATGTGAATCTTGACTCACAGAGATAGTTCAATGACCACCATATAAGGTGTAAATGTTAGTGTAAGAAGATATCCTTTGGTACCCAATTTCAGTAACATCATGTGTAATGGAACTTTCTTACTTTGCCAGACAGATAGATTAAAGAAATTATTTTTTATTTAATTTACATGACAAGGATGTGAAAGGAGTAAACTCTTCTGTAAAATTCCCCTTTATGATTAGAGCAAGGATTTGTCTTTTTTGATTAGCGATGCTTGTGTATCAGAGATTAACTCTTTTCTGCTGCACATGTTGCATACATTTTGTCCTAGAATGTCATCACACTTACAACTTTATAATGCTATTTTATGGCCTTTGCTGCTTCTGCTTCTTCTTCTTCCTCTTCCTCCTCCTTTTCCTCCTCATACTCCTCTTCTTATGGTTTAGACTAATTGTTTATTTTTTCATTTTTTTAATTTAAAATTTTTTTCCATATCTACCACTGCTCCCCCTCCCTTCCCTCCTCTCAATCCCTCCCAGTCCTCCCTGAGCCCCCCCTCCCCCATAGCATCCCCCTCCCGTTCCCCAAGGAGGGCAAGGAGTCCCTCATCCCAGTATTAAGGCTGGGTTAGGTGTTCCTCAGTAGGGAATGGGCTCCAAGATGTCAGTTCATGCACCAGGGACATACTCTGATCCTACTGCAGGAGACCCCACAAACTTCCTAAGTGTCAGAATTATTATTCTTTTAGGATATTGAAATTTGTCTTTTTGAGGAAGGCATTATCTGTAACAGAAATATAATATACATTTTCATTTTTGAGCTCATAGTTTAATTAAAATCATGGTTCAAGCTGCTGTTTCATCTGAAATTTGCTTGAAATGGGCAATTGTCAACCAGCTAAAATCATTTATTCAACTCTACTATTGTAGTAAATCTCTCTTTCAATATGATATATACAGGACTAATATTTATTAGAGGGTATTTTAACACTCACAGATACAAATTAAACCTTGGGACAATTCTTGAAAGTAGGATTGTCCCACGATGGACGCTGATTTAATCTCCAAAAAGGCAGGAACCAAACAGGCCACTCAAGATCCCAGCAGCCCTTTTTCAACGGGGCTGGCTACACCCTGTTCAAGCTCCCAGAACTCCAGAGACAAGCCTCCCTATTCCACCACACTCCAAATCATTTATTCAACATTCCACCTTTCCTACTGGTTTGAAATATACCTGCATCATCTATTACCTTCCTCACACATCTCTGTGTGTTTCCACAGGTTTTATTCCATTCTGCTCAGCAAAGCACAGGACAATTTTAATTATTCTACTGAACTCTGTGCTGACATGCGTAAGGTACACTAGTCTGTCATTTGTTACTGTGACATTGCTAGAGTTTAATATATGTATCATGCTGTCTTTATACAATAAGTTTTCTAGAAGATTTACGAGTGATTTAATCTCTGTCTTGAATGTTTGATAGCATTAGCGTGGGAAATCTTGACATTACTAGGTAGAGTAATTTCTTAAATAAAATTATTTCGTGTATATTATATAATTATATTTTCTATGATTTAATTTTAGCGAACTGTTTTTTTTTTTCAATAAATCTCTTAAGCATATTGAGCTTGTTGGATTTGAAGGTATAAAGTTATTGGCAGTATTCCTCATTTTCCTTCTGATGTCAGTAAAATATATTGATAAGGTTTCTACTTCCGGCTAAGGGTGGCCTGTGTCCTCTGAGTTTCCTGTTCATCACTTAGCTTTAGAAAGACATCTTTTGGCCCCTTCAGCGCTGTTTTCCCTGTTGCTTGATGACTGTTTCCTGAATTCTTCTCTCTGTGTCTTTCCCCTGTCTTTTTGAGGTTTATTTCCCCTTTTCTGTGACTGCCTAAAGAAGAAACCAAGGTTAGCACATAAAATTTGTCTTATTTTCTACTATAAGTATTTAAAGTTAAACTTTTAACTGATGTTTTTTGGTACCTCACATAAATTAAAATGGGTTTACTTCTAGTTTCATTCTGAGGTATTTTCTAATTATTTTTCTTGTGATTTCTTCCTGAATCCATAAAGTCTCTACAAGTTATAGCAGCTAATATCTAATTTTTTAAAATATCTTTATTTTAAATTTGAATTTTAATTTAATATTATTAAATTTAAAAATATTAGTTTATCTTATATGAAGGATATATTGTGCATCATGAGCCTACTAGGTGTTCATCGAAACCAGAAGAGGGTGTTAGATCCCCTGAATCTAGAGTCCCAGACTATTTGAAGTTGCCAGGTGGCGGCTGGAAATCAAACCCATGTCCTCTATAAGAGCAGCCAATGCTCTTAACCACTCAGCCATCACTCCAGCCTCAAGAACTCATATCCTTTGTTTAAGACATTATGAATATATTGAAATTTTATTTTATAGATTAAACTGCCATACATCTTCATGATGGTACCAATTTTATATTTAAGTTGGCTGAAACATGGGTTATGATACGATATTTGATAATGTTAATTTCACAATGTGACTGAATTTTATCCAATTTTACAATGGTTATTCTATTAGTCAGTTTTATTGCATCTGTGATAAAATCCCCTAGAAAACCAGTTAAAAGAACAAAAGAACTCACCTTTGTTCATACTTCCAGAGGAGTCAGCCCAAGTTCTCTTGGGACCTATATGTGTGAGCTTCAGTCCACATCTGGGAACATGTGGAAGACGTAGTTCATTCCATGAGGGGTAGGAGCCAGAAAGAGAGAAAGTCGGTGATAAGGGCAGACCCTCATTAGTGCTCATCCTACAGCTAGCCCCCGCTGCCTAAACTAGTGTCACTATCTAGGGACCAAATGTTTAGTGCATGAGTTTTGGGGACATTTCAGACACAATCATTCCAGCATCTAAAAGAAATGTTAAAATTTTTCATTTTGTAACAGTTATTTCTTTAGTTTCATTAATTTTAGCTTCATGCTTTTTTGGATGTATTCTAGTAAATACATTTATACAATGATAAGCAAATTTTCCTGATAAGATGAACTTTGTTTCATTATTTAATTCTCCTCTTTAAAAATATTTTCTTAAAAAGAAAGGGGAATTATCATTTCTGAGAAGCTGCTCTGCATTGTGTAGAGTGTCCATCAGTATTTCTGGACTCCACACCTCTACCTACCACCACCATTCACTAGTGACATCTCCATAGCTTTGCCTTTTTCAAAATGCCACATGTTTGGAGCTACCTAGTAGACTTTCCAGATTGGTGTCTTTGATGCAGAAATTTATTTTAGATTACTCTGTGTGCTTCCTGGCTTGATGGATCTTTGAGGATGGTCATATACTCTCTTTTTCTACTTTCTATAATTTCCTGAATATTTTACATTGAAACAGCTAGTTTGTTTTCATTAACAAATATTTGGAAATGAGACTTCTGCTTTCGGAGTTCCAAATCTGATAAATCATACATAGACACACAGCCATTATGTCATATTTTCTCTCTTTGCCTATTGCAATAACTTTTTTTGGCTACTTGGTCCACTATGGGCTGATAGAGAAGAATTACATGTTCCTGTTAGCATGGGGATTGTTTTACTTTCATCAGTTTACGTCATGAATATGAATAATATGCTGTTTAATGTAAAAACTTTTGTGGGCATTTAATTTTTTTTCCTTATAAATCACCTATTCTGCCGAGCCTCCAATCCTTATGTGACATATAAGGTTGTGATATACATCATTACCTAATTTTAAATTTCAACTTTCTGAATCACCTTGATTATGATATGTATTATCATGTAGTACTTAATCAGATTTTACCTTCTAATATGACGTGGAAGTTACTTCCAATGAACTGTTGAAATACAGCCCACTGGTAGCAATGGCCTTTGTTCTCCCAACTGGATTTTATTACGAATAATTTAGAAACACTTTCCCATGATGTTTATGTTTAAACCGTCATGAACTCAATGGAGTTGTTTTTTTTGTTGTTGTTGTTTTTTGTTTTTGTTTTTTGGTTTTTTTTCCAAATTTACAGTTTTAGCCTGTATCTCTTGTTACTGTTGGCTGGCTTCAAGCTCCAAGCAAACAGAGTACAATATTCTATTGTTTTTATTCACTGCTTCTGCATCATCAAGCTTAAACACATTTTGCATACAATAATCCCTGTTACTTTAATGGTTATTTTCTTTATGAATGCTTCCACTTGGCATTGTCTCTTACATCTCACTGAACCCCTACTTTGAGAGCTCTGAGACCTCCACATAATTCCTCATTCCCCATTGCTTGACCCCTCTTCCACTGGTTTCACTGAACACTTTTTACTTTTATGGAATATTTTATTCACTCTCCCATGAGGCATCCAATTATTACCATTGGTAACTGACGTAATTCTGGGCCTCCTAATTAACCTGTGTGGTTTTATCCAGCATTGTGTCCTGCGGTTAGAGTGAGAAAGGCTGGGCCAGCAGCCTACAGCTGGACGGCAGAGGGAAACATCTGGCTTGAAGGGGTTCTTGACTGAGTACCGTGAGGGAGTTTTAACAGGACTTCCACATCAGAGTGCAGGGTTAGGAGCATAGCTCTGGGTCCACCCCTGGTTTTCCAGCTGCTAACTATATTTCTTCATCTTTTAAAAGGTGCAGCTAATAGACACTCTGCTTCATTAGCCGCCCCGTGTTAGTATGGTTCTAATGAGAGGGTCAGTAGCACTTTGTAATATGCCCGCATGGTTATCAAGTGTTCACAAGCTCTGATTTTCTTCTAGATTAAAGCTTTGGTTAACATCGAACTGATTAATTTGATTGTTTTCTTCGCTTCTAACCCATTGGCCTTTCTCAGGTATCCAGTCTCGATTATTAGGTCAGAGGTGAGGCTTCAGCAGGCAGAGTAGGAGGCAAGGGAGAATGGGCTGCTAAGGAGCAGACAAAGGGCCACCTGAGAAAATCCTGGGCCGAGTCCAGTGAGTGCCTGCCTTAAAAGGAATGGCAACTAAGAACTCCCAAGGAATACAGATACCCCAGGTTTGCACTAATGCTACCTGTCAGGTACCCCTGTCTCTTCTGTAGCAGTTTACTCTCAACAACTAGGAATAAACAAGGCTGGGTGCACTTTATAGATAAGAAAAGTTTCGGGCTTTGGGATCCAGACATCATCAGCGATTGCCTATTATAATTGAGTCTCAAAACCTGTCTTTTGTTTAATTCAGTTTATTTATTTGTGTGCGTGTGTGTGTGTGTGTGTGTGTGTGTGTGTGTGTGTGTGATGAAAAGGAAGGGGTACTAGAGAGAGAAAAATAAAGACTAGAGATCGCTTATTTGTGAGAGGAAGAGATTCTCTTAGATTAGAGCATTTATCATAGAAACACCAGGAGGTAGCCTGATCTCTACAATAGGAACCTCAAATGTTATTTCTATCATAATTAGATACATTCCCAGATTTTAAATGAAAACTAATTTCCATAATTCCAAAATCTGCCAGAAAACTAGGTGGAGGGAAGACTGGGTTCTTACCATATGAGTAAATCCTCATCCTTCCACACATTTCTATGCCAATGAATTTGGACAAATCACTAGAACTGGTTTTTATTTTATTTTCTTTTATTGGGACAGAGTTTTGGTGATTGGTCCAGACTGACCTCAAACTAACATTTGTCCTGACTTAATCTCTTGGCATGGCTTTAACTCTAATGCATCCCAATCTCCAATCAATGAAATATCAATAAATAAATCCTGACAGGTCGTCACTTAGGATTATTGAAGCACTAAATGATCAATGTGAACGCATTCTGTAAATACATTTATGATTAGAAAACTCATGACATTTCCCCTTTTCTGCTTTAAAAATATGTTCACAGAGATTTCTGAGTAGCCAAATGACTTTCCTGCTTCTGGAAATAGAGAGTGGGGGGTCATCTGAGACAGAAGTTCACCAACTTTGGAGCCCCCCACCTTTGCTAGCATCTTGTTATTTTTGCCTCCCTTCCCTCCTCCCCTGACTCAGTTTCTCTGTGTAGTCCTGACTGTTCTGGAACCAGCTCTGTAACCAGGCTGCCTCTGCCTCTCTGAGAGCTGGAACTAAATGGGGGATTAAAAGTGTGTGCCACCACCATCAGGCTACAAGTAATTCTTATTCTAAGTGCATTTGAATTTCTGAAGGGGCCATTTCTTTCACTCTGTTCTCCTTTGCCTCTGAATCATCTGGGACCAAGTTAACTGAATCCATTGTGTCAGTGTCCTTATTTGTAAGTGCCATCAGAGGTGAGATGTGCTAATGTCAGTCTCCTGGGCCTCTGCTGAGACTTGATGGGCTAAACTTGGACAATGCTGAGAATGATGTGGTATAAGCATTTGAGAAACAGAAGCACATGTTAAGGCTTGGCGGGACCTTGTCCTGACCAACTTTCTGATGTGTCTCTTGTCCTTGCTGAATCGCATTTTGCTGAAGCCTCTAGACTGTGCTGTTTTTTCGTTGTCTTGGCAACTCCTATACTCATGCGGGCCCCAATTGCTATAGCAATCTTAGGGTAGCCATTCATTTTTGTGAACAAAATGATTTCACCTAATCAATTCCTCCTGGAGAAAATAGCTCTAAAGAGGTTTTTCTGCTTGAAAATATTGTTTCTGTCACATGAATATGCCAGCCAAAGATAAGCATAGTGGCCCAGGCCAAAAAATGTCTTCCTGCAAAAGAGGTGTTGCATATCTATCTCTTGGTACTACTGTTTCCGCTCGCATTTTGTAAACATAGGGATTTGTTCTCCACAGAAGCCAGGCATCCCTGGGGAGCTGGTTTCTGTGCCCAACAGCTGTCCAGTCTCTGGAGTTACTCATGACAATGGGAATATCCTCTGCCCCTGGAGATTTGGAGTGAGCATGGAGAAGAGGGAAGGAGGGCATTCTTAGACACTATTCTTCCATCTCAGCCTTATATTTATGAACCTAAGAATCTGAAGGCCGGGGTGATGCTCCATGCCCCCAGCATTCTAATTTGGCATCTCTTCCTAAGATGAGAGCTTCAAAGGGATTCTGTTCTGCGTAAAATCGGCTCCCAGCCCAGGCCGATTCTGCTGGCTTCGCGTCTGTCAGTGCGTTCTAATCACTGTTATAAGTGTGGTTCTGCAGAACACCTTGTAAAATATTTTCCTATTGCTCCAGCAACATCTCCTGTCTAGACAATGTAATTATGAGCACAGAGCAAATAGCTGAAGTGTATGCCGCCCCCAAGGGTTGCATAACTCCAAGAGCAGAGCTAGGAGAAAGAAGGAGGTATGAATGCTGTTAGTTACTTTGCGTTGACCTGACCAGAAAATTGAGTGTTCCAAAGGAATCTGATTAGCTTTTAATTAAGAAAAAAAATGATGTGATGGAAGCTGCTGTGTTGTTGTTTTCTCAGACATGGAGGATTAAAAGTACTAATGTACTTCCTTCAAATCGCATGTTCCCCTTGGCTTCTGAGGTGGTTTGTGGTAGTTGTTTTTATTGTTTTAAAGCCACTTGTTAATAATCTTCCTTTCCAGCAGCACTTTGAAAACTAAAAGCAGCCCCACAAATGCAGTTCTTTTAAACTAGGGCTGAAATTCTGTTTGGTGAGTTCTTCTTAAGATCTGACTGTAGTGCGTGAATTGGTGTAGTGGGTACCTCAGAGCAAGATGCCAATCTCTGCCTCCAAGATGGTTAGCTTCCCAGGGAGGCTATTAAGTACATAGCATATACTTGCTTCTCAAGCAAGCTTTGCTTTGGGCTCCAACAGCGAGCCAGCTTGCGTGGTCACAGGGAAGGGAATACAATTTCTAGTAGATAGAATGAAGAGGTCCTTTGGGAGTGAATAAAATGGACAGGTCTATGTAGAGTGAGAAGGAGTTAGGGGCAAGAGATCAGTCTAGGAGGAGTGGATAGTGTGATGTGCGAAGTCTCCCATGTCTTTAGGACCAGCTGTTTTAAAGGTTTCTTAGAAATTTGTGAATGATCTTAAATGATAGTATGAGGAGTTTGGAGTTTAGTCATTTCCTGGCTGAGTGTAGAGAGTTATGGGGGAGGATCCTGAAACAATTTATATTTTCCTTCTAGAAGATAAGAAGAGAAGTAACAATATGAGAAATGGTTTTAAAAAGAGAGAGAGGAAAAAAAATGGCTACCTAGGAGATAAAGTCCTTGATAGTAGGGCTGGAAAAGGATTTGATCTGATATGCTGGGTGGAAAGAAAAGGAGGGTTCAAGTATGGGAAGACGTGGCCAAAGGGGAATCTCTGGCATGAGATCATGGGATTGGATTTCTGTGGTGTGGGTAAGAGCAGAAGGAGGTTCAGAGTAAGCTTCCAAATGAAGGATGTACATCGTGTCTATTATTACAGAGTGTTTGGAATGCAGAAGAGACTATGGGAAAAGATGGGAGCTGAGATAATTATTACAACTGAACTGGAACTCGGTTGTGTAAACCAACAACCATATTCCTGTGTTTCAGAGTCTCTCCTAAAGCCTCTGTCAAGCTGCCGGTGGTAAATAAAATCTCTGTCACAGAGCACTGCTCACACTCAGGTTGCTGTTGGAAGACCAGGCCCTCACTGACAGTTGACAGAGATCTCTCTTTCCCTTCCATGTGCGCCTTTCCATAGAGCCACTGACAACATGACTGCAGGCTTCTCTTGGGAAGAATAAGTGATGGGCTGGGAAGGAGAGGAGTTGAGGAAGATAGGAACTAGTGTTTGGTATCTTGATCCTAAGAGGACATCTCATCATTTCTACAACATCCTGCATTGTTCTAGAGGCCAGTCACTAAGCCAGCCCGCAATTAGAGGGAGGGTGTTACCCAAGACATGCAAATCAGAAAGTAGGCATAGCTGGAGGCCATCTTACAGACAGCTGCCACTCTTAGAACACTAGATCCTTTATCACAGATGTGGAACTAGACTATTAGACTGGAGTTGTGAGGTTGGAGGTTCAGAAAGACTTCCCCGAAGAAGGGATTCTGGTGAAGGCCATCATGAAGAGAATGTTTCAGAAAGCAAGAATGTTAGCAAAGTAGAGAGGGAGCATGAACCCTTGAGGACCTGGAAACATTCAGTCTGCTGCATGTGGCCTGAAGGACAGATGATGATGAGTTTTCTACTTATGCATGGAGAAGCTAGGGCCACAGGAGAGTACCTAGGACAATCCTAATTTATGTGTTGCTTTAATGATACTCGCAAATGAAGAATGAGGTTCACAGAACAAAGGGGAAAGCCCTTGTCACAAACTATTAGGCTGCAGTGAAATGGTCTGATTCGGAGTACAGAATGAGCAAAAAAGGACCACTTACCTCTTAGTTTTTATATGATGCGGGAATATCCATAAATCATCCAGGTTCAATGGTGGGAAAGACATTATACAAACAGACCTTCATCATCCATAGGAGCTATGGTGAAAGACTGCAGTGAGACATGTATCTGGATTTTATGGCATTTGACTTCAAATGGTCACTTCAAGTAAATAAGCAGCAGAAACAGAGTGTTGCTGGCAGTTGGAACGAGTGTTGGCATGGGGAGGCAGGAGGGGTGGGGAAGTGTTGCTCTTCTAGCTAATTCACTCATAATGAACAGCTGTGCCTTTTAATCCTAGTTAAACGAGGGTGACAGCTTACAAGTGCAGTATAGATCCTCTACCCCTGAGAAGGAACTCTGTGTTCTTATTTCAGTTTTCTCTCCAACTCGCCTCGTGGTGGCTTCTTCTTGCAGAGTCTCAGTTTGCTACCGTCTAACATGGGAATTTTTAGCTCTGTCACTGGCAAAGAGAACAGTGACCAAACCCCATTCTTGTTTTGCTTTTGGGATGTTTAATGCTGCAAATAAACTGTGCTCTTATATGCATATGTGCATTTATGGTGCAACCTAAAAGAAAGGGTGAGATGGGGGATAGGAGATGGGCCAAAGCTGGCATTTTCCTCCCCCACTCGACTCACCTATTTCTCCTCTTTTTTCTTCCCCCTGCTCTTCTGAGTTCAGACCTTCAGCCACAGTCAGGTAATTTATACCTATTTTTTCTTTATTATTTTATTTTTTTTTCTATTAGAAACACATAGGAAATAGCTATGCTAGTGCAGTTGAGAAGGTCAAGGTAGAATTCAAGGCTACCCTGAGTTACAAAGTGGAATGATGTCTCAATCCAGAACAACTATGGCAATAACAAATATAGCTAGATATGAAATAAGCTCAAGTTTGCTCCATTTATACATAGCTGATAATAAACTTATTTATCCACCAGAGAAATGAAAGCAATTCCATTGGGAAGATGGGGTGAGAAGCTGATGAACAGGGTTGGGAGGTTGTCTTTTCTATGGCAGATCCTTACTTTCCCATTGTCTCCTATTATAAATATTCTTCAGTATTCATTTTTTGGTCTTTTAAATTAGTGACTATGAAAATAGGTTGCTAGCCTATAGGAATCAAGATAAGAAGTCTGTTGCCACGGAACTCCAAAAAGCAATTTACAAACAGTTTTGAATTACCCAGAAGGTAGGCAGGTACAGTGTAAGCAGTGTATCACCAAAGCATGCTAAAATATACTCTTCCAAAATTTTCAAACTAAAAACAATAGAAATTGATTTAATCCCAGCTTCCATGAATGTGCTCTGCCTTGATCTGGGCTTGAGTAGTATGGATGACCACATTCTTTTATGAGAATAGGCCCCCAAGTCCTCTGTTTTGAGGAATGGCACCAAATGAAAAGTGCATAGCACCATGGGTTCCCCTTTCTCCACTCAGGTAAGAAGCAACAGCGTCTGTATTCTCTGAAGACTGTTTTTAATAATGAATAATTAAAAAAAAAATCCACCTCTCTGTTCTGTTAGAATCCTGAAAATTCTGTTCACACACCCTGAAATTGGCCTTTAGAGTAGTAGAAACATGTGTTAACTACTGAAGGTGTCATGATGGTGCCTAAGAATTCTCCTGCCTCCCTTTCTGAGAGGATCCCTGAGTCATCGAGGCAGCCACATGTATTCAGACATTTCTGGCCCATCTGACCCAAGGACTGGACCTGCAGTCCCACAGCCTCTTAGCCCCAAATAATGAAACAAAGGCTTATATTAATCACAAATTATTTGGCTATGGCTCAGGCTGATTACTTGCTAGATCTTTCAACTTAACACAATCCTATTTCATTAATCTGTGTATTGTCATGTGGCTTACCTGTGTTTCTTTATATCTTGCTTCCTTGGGCAGCAGTTCAAAGTCTTCTGTGACTCTACCCTTCATCATCTTTTTTCTATGCTTGGATTTCCCCACCTGCCTCTAAGTTGCCTTACCACAGGCCAAAATGGTCCCTTTATTAACCAATGGTAATTCACAGTATACAGAAAGACATCCCACATCAGCCATATATCTAACTGACATACTATATCAATGGTTCTCAATCCTCCTAATATTGTGATCCTTTAGTACAGTTCTTCATGTTGTGGTAATCCACAAGCATAAAATTATTTCATTGCTACATAATGACTGTAATTTTGCTACTATTTTGAATCTTAATGTAAATATATGAAATACAGGATATCTGATTTGTGACTCCCAAATGGGTTGTGATCCACAGGTTGAGAACCTCTGTACTATATAATGGACCCAGGGTATATTGTCTAAGTTGTATCCATTAGGTTAATTAAGGATACCCTCTTCCCTCTCCCTCTAACTAATATGGGACTAAGGACATCAGGATGGGTATATACATGCATCACCTCTGTACTCCTGCTTTGCCTACTTTACTTTTGGTCTCCTTTATCAAAAGAAAATATATGCCATGGCTTACAACATGGGAGCTTTATATTATTTGAAGTTTGTGCAAACTCTCACTAACAGATTTAAAGAATATGAGTTATGCCAACTCTTGAGTGTTGGGGTGATAAGGTTACAATTTCAAATAATAAAATGTCTATGTGGTTCAGGATTTCACAGAATAAAGCCTCTTCTTCAGATCTATTTTGTATTGGTTTTGCTATACAACTTTCATGCTCTTCTTGTCCTTACACATAAACATTATTAACTACCACCGTTACTCATATGTTAGGATTACTTAAGACCATGTGAGTGGTGCCAAGTGGTTGCTATTGCACATCTATTAGCTTTCTTTTGCTTCCCATTCAGTATAATTTGCTATTTTTTTTTCTTGGAAGATGGTATTGACTCCTCAAATACCCTGAAGATATAACAAAATATTAATAGGTAGCTAATTTTTAAAACCTACTGAGTCCTGGAGCAAGGAAGGATGGTACCTACAGGTCTGTGCTGTGAGTTTAGTGGGAGAGAGATGCTAGTCATTCACTTTCTTGGAGGTCTGCTGCTCTGTGTCAGGGTTCTTATGGCGATAGCAACATGATGGATTGATCTAAGACATTAAAGCTCTGTTCATGAGAAATAGACTATTTATTTCATGGTCAGGAAGTCACAGATAAAATTGCCCAGAGAAACATGATTCAGACCAATTCAGAGCAAATAGGATACACATATAAAATATCCAAGATACCATTTTAAAACCACATGGCCACATAAAGCACTGGATGCTTTATTTTGGAACATTTAATGATGAGGAGAAGTTTGTTCTCACAAAATGTAACTTGCAAGTAAGGACATTAGATGATAAATATCTCTTTAACTTTATGGTGGATCATCATGGTCTGTGAAATCTCAAATAAAATGAACATTTTACCAACTGGGAGGTTGAAGCAGGTGGATCACTGTGGTTTGAGACAAGCCTGGTCTACGTAGTGAGTTTCAGGACATCCTGTTGTAAAGCCCTGTTAAACAACAGTTGCTTGGTGGATTTTGTGTGATAACTGCCATGCATGTTTCCATTTCTTCTTTCATAGTAAAATAAACTTTTAAGCATTGCAGTCCAAGAAACAAGGTTTAGCTAGGGCAAGTTCAATACGGTTATGCAAGAATTGGAAGATATCTGCTTAATAGTCTCTGTACAGAATAGAAATAGAGCATACTGACCCTGTTTTCTCACATTGCATATTAAGAAAGTGTTCTTATAAGACATAATTTGGTGACCTGTAAATGAAAAATGGAAGAGAAAGGCTGTTGAAAGACCAAGCCATCTTGTTTTAGAGCCAAAAGTTGACAGGTGAATATATTTTGATGTAGAAGAGTGAGATTGTTCTTAGACTGAGCAGAAAAATTTTCCGGAGATATGAAGATCTATAAGTGTAACATGTTGCTTAGGAAATCATCTCAGGGTCTCCTGGGTAACTGGAATATAGGCAGAATAGATGAAAAGAAGAGATCATGATCGTAGACTGTGCAGAATTTCAGAACAGAGTATTTTGTTTATCTTGATTTGTTGAGTCAAATATTTTAAAGCCCGGAGGCTTAACACTTCTTTGTGTTCCTACAATGTGTATCACACCATCTTATGTGACAAGCACGTTGCTGCGTGCTCAGTGAATGTTAAATTTGTAATTGGAACAGGGTGGTGTGTGGGGTGGATTAGACCACTGAGAAAAGTACCACCCAGCTTTTGAACAAGTCCAGGTGAGAGGTATTGGCAAGAGAGGTTATATACGCCATTCTGAGCTATCACTCTCTTAGAGGCAATACTGATTGAATTCAGCGGTACAACGTTACTTGAAATTTGCTTGAATGGGTATAAAATCTGAGACAGAATTGCCTTGGGGCTTACAGACCCACCATCCTCATCAAAGGTCAAGTTGTATCACAAGCTGTGATGACAGGCAACTGGGGATTTTGTCACGCACACCCTGCCTTTGCCTCTGGGGACCTGTGCCAAGAATGCCCTGGATTTGATCTTGATCCTGGGTGTGGCCCTGGCCACTCACTTTTAATGACCAGGGAGGCGTGTTGACAAGGATGGGTGGATGGTAGAGGATCTCTCAGCTATTTCTTGGCAAGCTTTTGTGGGGAGGCGTTCCCCAAATGGCACAATCCTGTTATTTTTGAGTAATGGACTAAACCCAGATGCCCTATTGGACAAGACCACTCCCAATTTCTTCCAGATAAATATTTGGTTGCCAAGAAGTTATATTTAAATGAGAAATACCTCCTTAGGAAGTTGCTGCCTCAGGATTCCTGTAGACATCGGGATCGCACCCCTCCTGAGGAATGCCTGAGAGTACCCTAAATTTACCCCACACTCTCTGTATAATATGAGGGCACCTGCTTTGTGTTCTGAATAACAAGGGCATATGAGAGATGAAGCATTCCTTCTGGAAAGTGCTCCTGGCTTCCAGCAGCAGGGCAATGGTGTCAGAACAGGACTCCAAAGCACAAATGGAATCCACTGAGGACTTGGTTTCAATAGAGAAAATGGTTTTCTTCAAACCTGGCTCTTTTTTTTTTTAGCAGTTCCAGAGTCCAGAATCTTGGGTCCATGTTCTCTTGAGGTTGCTCTTGCTTGTTATCAGTGTTTAATGGTTGTTTTTTATCAGTTACAATCAAATTGTCACCCTCTTTCTGGGAAGAATCTCTTATGTATTTTCATACACTATGTTGAGACTTCACAATTAAATCTTATGTTGGTTTCTAGATCATCTTCATTAAAAATACCTCAATTATGTTCACTGTTTCTTGTCAAAAGAATACAGAACAATGAGAATAAAAATACATAGAAAATATGGGTCAGAGGCTGGGCAGAAAGTAAAATCCTGAGAAATATTTTAGCTCTATTTACAATCATTCTAATCATATGTTCTTTATAACAATGTTTAGGCTAAAGGCCACCTGTTATAAACTGAATGTGTTGACATGTGCTTGTAATTCCAGCATTTGGGAGGCAGACACAGGATTGCAACATGTTTAAGGCTACACATAGCACATTCTAGGCCACCTGGGCTTCATTGAGGAACCCTGTCTCGAACATAGTAACAACCAGAACAAAGCAGTGACTCTCTCCATGATTTCTTTAGATTTCTTTCATAATTTCATAAATAGAAGATATAAATTAAAAAAAAATTTCTGACCCTTGCCTGTTGGAGCTATAATATTTATTGGTACAGATCACCCCAGAAGTGGAAGGCCTTCACAGATCAGGGTGAGCTCTGAGGCGGTGTAGGGTTTGTCTATAAGAGAATCCTTCTTGGAAATGGCCAGGGGCTTAGAAATGCTTGACAGAGCATCAGAGGTCAGGAACTATTTTTTAGATTGATTGGAGAAAAGAACTTTAATTAATATATACTACAATTTTTCCAAGGTGCCATTATCATAATAAATAAAAATCAATAATAAAAATTATGAAAATACAGAACTGTAAGGAATTCATGTACTCACAGGTAAGAGATGAACATACACACGGACAGATGTGGACACATTTGTGAGTGTACAATCACATACATTGGATGTGAAAGCAGACAAGGGCTTGATGTAGCTGAGAAGGTTGTTCTGAGTACTGGAAATTATTAGATTCTTCTTATGTCTTCAGCTAACAAGGATCTGCTCTCTGGATGTATCTAAGGAATGGCACATCCTTTGATAGATGCGAAATGTCGAGTTTGGGAATTGGCTTTTCATAAATGTGTGTCTTACGCCATCTTCTATTTTCTCCATATACTTTTTTTTTTAGAGCAAAGAGAGTTTATCTATGATCCTCCACATGTCTTTCAAAACTGTAACTCTACAGTTTGAAGTCATTGCTGTTGTGCTCTGGGAAAAATAATCATGGGATCGTTTGAAGTAATTGTCCACGTGGCTTTACAGGCCGTGTGCCTGGAGTGAGGACCCAGTCTGTGCAATTTGAAGCTTTGAACTTGACCCCGTCTTAGCAATTAACCCCTCATACCCTCCTCGATTATTGCTTGGAGGAGTCTTTCTTAAAAAGATCTTTCCCTGTTGCTTTTTAGAATTTTCAAATAGCTTCCTTTTGAATGTGGCAAAAGTCCATGTAGTTACCCTAGCAGCTGCTGGGTGGCAGCAGAAACGCTCCAGCAGTGGCCTCCAAGAAGTGCAGGGCTGTAGGATTCTTTATTCACTTGCTGCTTTACTGGCCACACACATGTGTGCACATGCACACACAGAGAGACATAAACAGACACAAGCACACATATATGCGCACATATGCTCACATGCACCCTCTCACACACATGACAGAGAAAAAAATAATGGTTAATTTTGAATTTTATTAAAAAAAAAAACGAGGTCATTTGCTATGAAATCACTGAACAGTAAATAGTGGGATGTAAATAGTAAAGAGTAAATAGTCTCTTTGTTGCCAGGCTGCCTGGGCTGTTTCTGATCACACTGAGAGATGTTTGTTGTTTTTATAGGAAAGTTCTCTGTGTGGCTTCAAAGGACAGAGACAGTCTTAGGTTCTAGTGTGCAGAATCATCATGGTCCTGTAAAGCTAATGATGTGCATCTTTCAGAACGAGATAACTTCTGGTTTCATTTAAGGTGTTGGCTGCTGGAGCTATAGCTGTTTAGAGTCCCACACCTAGTAGGTATCTAACTAAAGCCTAAATACACGTAAAGAAATTGTAAACTTCCTGCTCCTTTGCTGAGGGCTTCAGTTGTAATCAGCATCTACAAGGACCAGGCAGAAAGTAGTTGACCCTCCTAGGTGTTGCATATGCTCATACTTTACATTTAGTTTTGTTTTGGGAATTTTTACTAGTTATTTGAGAATTACACACAACTCCTTCCAGGCCCCTTCCACTCACTCACCTAACATGGTTTCCTTTTCTTTATTTAAAACACATTAAGTTCATTTTGCATTGCTCATGTATTCTTAGATATGTGGCCTTCTGCTAGAGTGTGGTTGACCCACTGGGGTGGTCTCCTCAAAGAAAGCTGTCTCCTTATTTGTCTACATTATTTACATAGAAATGCTTTTTTTTTAAAAAAAAAAATCCTAATATTTGTGTCATAAAACCATCCAGAGATAGAGAAGATTTTAGAGGTTATATAAAACCCAAACAAGCAAAGGCACTGAGGTAAAATCAAACTTATAGAGACCCGAGCAACTTTGTTGTCCTGACTAAAAGGAATACATAAGCTTTGATCACAAAGCAAGGCGGTGTTAAGTGATGATGCTTATTCCCTGTCAGGCAATAATCTGAGTCTCATCACTAAGAACAGAAAGTTGTAATGATGACTTCTTAGAGACATTGATCAGTTTAAACACGCAATTCTATTAGAAAGACAATTTGTTTGCTTCTGTCTTTACTTTTAAGTACATGGTCATGCCTAGTCTCTTGTAGGACTATTCAGTTTGGACTCCAGCTAGATTTTATGGTTTTTTATAGTTTACTGCAGTCAACCCACCTGATACAAAATACACCTCAGTCCTTGATGGACAAACAGGGCAATCAGTCCTTTCAGAATTCATTCACGTCATAGGCGAACCAAGTTATAGCATGCTTTTCCCATATGTAGTTTAAGCATCTATTATTATGTTTGGGATATGCTTTGACTTGTATTGCCAAACCTGTGTAATTAAGTGTTATATTATAGTGGGATCCGCAGCATTGGGCAATGAAATGAATTCTGGCCTTGTAATCAGCTGAATTTTGTGCCAACTCTACCAAGCCCTAGCTCTGTGATTGTAGATGAATTTCCTTTATAATCCAGAAAGTGATAGTTCAAAAAACCAAGTGTATGTGACTGTTTTCCAGATTTCATTTGTGTTGACTTTTACCTGTGAATGCCTCTGAGATTCCTGTTTCATCCATATACCCTTTCTTGTTGAGTATTCAGATCACTTTTATAATCAGATCAATTCAATATTGGATAATTAAGATGACTTTACAACCACAGACCTCTCTTGCTTATTTGTTTTATTTTTAAATTCACTGCAGCAGCTCAGTTGAATCCGGTAGCCACCTCAGATGTGGATGGACCTGGGAACGGTACCACCTCCTACAGGAAGGTGGCGCTAGAGACTCTTCTCTTAGATCGGTGAGGTTAACAGCCTGGAATGGAATAATCCCAGAATCACTAAACTGGTGACTGCTCAAAGCAGGCTTCTCTCCAGGCACACGGATAGCCTCAGAAGACTTCTGGTAAAACAAAATTCCCTTGGGGGAGACTTCGTTTGCGTGTCTCATTTCTCCCTGTGTTGCGTGGAAATGAGCTTTTCTAGAAGTCATTCCCCCCTTCGTTTTCTGTATCTACATGGAATCAGGAGCCAGGCATTAATTTAATATCAGTCCAGTTCTCTTAGTGTTTCAAGGGTGCCAGAGTTGAGTTCTAGAGAGTAACATCTGGACGACTCATTTCCAGGGCACGCAGTGAGACTGGAGACGTTAAGTATGTTGTTTATGTATAGCATGTGGCAAATGCTAGAACGTGACCCTGGTGGTAAGACAGGGTGTAGAGTACCGCACTCACTTAGATGAGGCAATGGGGAAATACTCCAAAGATCCAAAATTGGAAAAATGTTCGCTCTCCTTAATTTCTGTCCTCCGTCGGCCCATTGCACTTAGAAAGGGACAGGAATTGTATTTTGGAGAGTCAAGGGAAACTGAGGACACTTGAGTTCATTTTATTACCTTTGTCCCAGAAAAGGTGCGGGAGGCAAGTGGCTTAGGCTTTTTAATCCCTTCTCTCTAATAGTTCTCTTATCTTTCTTTCCTCTACTGCTAGCCTAGAATAAGTCACTACTGTATCCTTTCTGGGTCTTGGATTATTATGTTTCATGTACCCCATCTTCTATGACATGGGCCTCTTTGGGGGTTCGTTAGCTTGTGGCTGAAATGTTTATAGTTCTTACATAAAAAATCACTCTTGCAAAAAGCCCCGAAAGTTGTTAACGTGCCCAGGCACATTAGAGGCTTCCTCCAAGCTCTTTCCATTGGCCGGCACAAAGATGATGAAGCTGGTGTCTGCCCACTCCTATGTGGAAATCATGTTGTATTTGTATAGAAGCCAGAAGGAGGAAAAAGAATATATGTTGAAAATGGCTTGATGGTAGCCTATTTGGAGACACAGACACCTTGCCACTTCAAATCCTTTACTGCAAAAAATCTTACAATTAAAAGCTTTTCATTGCTCTCTAAAGCCTCCTAGAAAGAGGATGTGTAGTCAGAAGGTTCTCTATCCCTTCCGACCGTTCCTATAGCCATTTAGTCCCAAATAATCACACAAAGGCTTCTATTAATTGTAAACTGGCCTATGGCTCAGGCTCATTACTTGCTATCTCTTATATTAACCCATGATTCCGATCTATGTTTATCCATGAGACTTGGTATCTTTTTTCCCAGTGTAGCATTTTTTTATCTTCCTTCCTCTGCATCTTGCTCTGCTCTTCCTCTTCCCAGAGTTCTTTTAGTCTGATTGTCCCTCCTCTACTTCCTGCCTGCCTTCTGGCCAATCAGCATTTTACTAAACCAAGACAAATGACAAATATTTACATTGTACGAGAGCATATATGGTTCCACATCAGGGATGGGTTCTTCTCCTGCCTAATTCAGCTGGACTGACAATTTTCTTGTAGCTAATAGGAAACAGAGGATAACTCATAATAACTGGAGTGAGGCCTCTTAACACTGGAATATGGGATCCAGTTTCTAAGTCTCGTCATAGAAAAGATTATTTTCTTTAAAATGTCCTAAGATGTAATTGCAAATCTTCAAACAGAATGAATTTCAAGGTCAAAGTCATTGTTGAGGGTTGGGGGAGGATTTCTATATGTATGAAAGTTAAGACCATGGCTTTATATAACCTGGTTGATTTGCTTTTGATTTGTAAAGGCTTTCATAAGTGGGGTAGAGAGAGTATTCATGAAACCTGATAGTGTCACTGAGACTTGTCCAACTGAAGGCATCTGAGCCAGTTACTCAAGAAAATACTTGAGAAAACCAACCTCCTCTCTTTGAAAAAAAAAAAAAAAGTTCTGTTTTGGCTCAGTTTCCATAGTATCTGCCGTCTCTTGATCCTGTGCATTTGGACCAGTGGTGAGGAAACTAGGACTGAAATGCTCGGTGAAGAAAAGCTCAGGTCAAGGTCACCAAAAATCAAAAAGTAAGGGGTAAAAGTTCAAGAGCTTTCCCCTGTGGTGAGCGGCCTCAATTTTACTGGATCCAGCTCCAGAAAGTTCTAGTGCATGCTAGCAGTCCTACAGGCTACATCCAAACCTTTACCACACAACCTTCCAGAGGACATTGAACATCCAGACCGTAAGACATGGTACAGATTTTCTAGTGTATTTTCACTAAATATTGATCACTACTTCAATTTCTTTTTAAAAGAAAGAACAGCACATTTCTCAGGAATATACCCAGAAAAATTATCCGATAATGTTATATGTTGAAAAGTAAAACTATTATTAACATAATAAAACATAACTAATTTTTCAGATATGTGCTAAGGTGAAGGTATGACATGCATTTATGTCTTTTAATTACTTCACGTAGAAGATAACAAGAAGAAGACCTGTCACTTATGGGGATGCCCTGGGCCTTTTCCTTATTGGCTGTACCCCTCCTCCACACCAGCCCTGTCCTTAACAACTTGCCTAAGACATGAGGCAGCATGTATCAAAAACACTATCTGAAGTTGGGTTCAAACATGTTCTTCACACGGAACAAGCAAGCACTGAACAAAAGCATATCTACCTCACTACCTCAGCTGCTGAAGTGGTAGGGACCCAAGTGACGCAAGTTTTGCTAATAGTGATGTAATGGCAGAGATATTTCAGGGATGAGGAGAAGTGTCATCTGAGGTACAATGTGATTATGGCAGTTGGAGAAGTTGGTATTGAGGCAATAATTCAGCAATGTTACCTCAGAACAACATGAAGGAAAGAGAGTGTGGCATCGTGTTGGAGATTGGGATTTGATAAACTGGGTAGTGAAAGGGTGCTTTCCACCTGGAACATGGGGTGAGAATACAGCCATATGGTGAGAGTAGCGAACCTCTTTGAACATTAAGACAGTTGGGTTTCCTTACAATGGATGCTGGCCTGTGGGATAAAGGTTAGAAGGGTGGGAAAGGAGAGACTGAATGTCAGGGCAGAATGTTGATACCTGGCAGCATTTTATTCCTTTCTTATTTCCTCATTTACTACTTCTCTGTCTTGCTCCCTCACTTCCTTCCCATATCTCCCTCTTTTGAAAAATACAATTATTTTGATACAGTTATGAGAAGTGGATGACATTTTACTTAGAAAATAGGAAGGGGTCTTGGAAAGTTCCCTAGAGGACCTAACTTTTAGGTATTGGAAATGGCTTCCTCAGGTGGAGAAAATGAGAAATGCTTCTCTATGAGACTGATGAATCGGTTTCTGGATCGATAATGCACGGACACTATAAGGAATGACTGTGTGGGAAACAGAGTGGGGGGAGCCAGTGGGTCAGCTGGGAGGCCATCACAGTAGAGAGGTACACGGGACTGAGTGTCTGACCTAGTGATGGAAACAGCACAGTGGTGGAGAGGTGGCCCTGTGGGAGAGGCACACCCCAGCTTTTGATTTCACAATGTAAGAGGTAAGACTGAGAATTTCAGAAGAGAAAAGACCCAAGAAATGTTAAAAATAATTAAGACTGGAATTCTGGGATGGAGCAGAACTGTTCTCGGGTGGAATGTATCTGTAAGGAGATACTGACATAAGAGAAATGTACTGGATTCCATGATGAGGGACTAACAGTGAAAAAAATAATAAATGGGCCCATGTAAAATCATGCCACAAGAAAAACTTCTTAGCTATGGTGTTATGATTCCCATTTTTTTTTTTAACTTGAAAACTGGAGTTATAACACAACCGCCAGACTCTGTCCAGATTTCTTTGAAGTATTGATGTCTAAATGGTTCTGTTTGGGACAAGCCTAGTTGGCCATGTGTACTTACTTCAGAGGGTAAAGACCAGACACTCTACACAGTTCCCAGCCTCTTCCTTGGCTTGGCTGATCACTTTTCTAAGCAATACCTTGGAATTACTTATAACGGCAGACTCAACACTCTGCCTGGAATTTATACATGTTCCCTGAAGCAAACTACTTTCTGGGGAAGAGACCAAAGGAGGCAAGGTTCCACCAAAATGCCTAATTTTCATTTCTCGCTTTGTCCTTTCTTTTTGTTCTTGAGTAAAATTGGTGATTCCTGGACCGCATCTATATTTTTAATGACCCCCACATGCTCCAGGGATGAATCATGGAAGCTTCCTCTCCTCGCCTCCTTATTACTTCACTTCTAACTCCAAGTCTGTCTCCACTGTAATTGCAACACTGGGTGAGACGCTGCATGAGGAGGAATTAGCCGAATTGTGGTGGTTTGGCAGCAGAAGGTTGGAGAGGAAGCCATGGGGAAGAGATCTGTGTGAAATAGATGTGTAGTGTGTGGCTTTTTGCCCAACAAAGGCCACTTCCCCTACCATTTCCAGCTCTCCTGGGGCTTTTAAAGCATTGAGTGTGAGATAGAAGTGAGTTCACATGCAGTACTTACCCAGACATAATTATCAGGCTATGAAGGAAGAGTTTAAAAATGTATACATATAAACACATAAGCACAGCATACTGTAAGATCCAAGGGAAATTTCAAAACCACATGCATTTGAGCATTTGAAAACAAACAAACAAACAAACAGAAACCACCAGCAACAGTATATTATAGAGAAGGAAGGAAAGGGGTGGATGGGAGAGAGATTTGCATGGTCTCATAGTTGGGTATCAGGAAAACACACAAGATAAGGATGAGGGAAGACATGGGTGCTGCACTGAAAGTCACCTCCAAGCTTCTAAAACCTGCTTTTCCTTAGGGACTCAGACCTCCACAAATGTGGCCTTCATTAGAATTGGGCAGTGGGCGCACATTTGTGCAGTGCAGAACACACGAGAATACATGGAGATGTGTGGTCTTTACGCTTAAGAAGCTGATCAGTAAATGAGCCAGATCTATCGTATAGATGTATAGTCATGTGTAGTCAGCTTTAAAACACAGGCCCAGCAGAGATGCTGAGAAGCGAGCCTGGGGATAGCAGGTCATGGAGTGGATGGCCTTCCCTTTATTCTCTAAAACGGTGCTGCCATTGTTTTAGCTGACACGCTCACCCTGGGACCTTTGCTCCTTCTGAGGCAACTTGGCCCATTACTTACGAACTATAATTCTTGCAATTGTTCAGGTTACAGAGAGGCAACCTGAAAGTGGCAGGCCCACTCTATAACCACACTTTGCAAGTGATCAGGTGGCCCTTCACATTTCCTTTCCTTATGTTATTTCATCATCCCCTCCGTAAAATGAGAAGGTGGACCCAAAACTCAAGCTAGAATTCTTTTGGAGGCTTCAGGCATCCTGTGGTCAGTGTTCTTAGGAAGATTGTTCATAGGATGAAATCAATTCAACAAACCAAATCACAAGTTTAAGGTCAAGGATGTTCTTTTAAATTAGAGGTCAGTAAAAATTTACCCCTAGAGAGATGATACTAAATATATTAGAATTTGTGGACCATGTGCCATCTATTGCAAGACTATTAACCTCCATGTGACATTACAATTATAAACAATGTGTGGATAAACTGGGGTGCCTATGTCCCAGTGAAGTTTTATTTAATACAGATAGTTATCTAAACTTGGCCTATGGGCCCTCTGACGACTATCCTTGAGTGAATGGAGAGTTAGCCTAGTGAAGACATGTTTCTAGAAAGGCCTTACTTACGTGGTTCTGTTCAAAATTCTTCATGGACATGAAACACTTCATGGTGTCAATAGCAGCCAGTGCATCTTCACATGAGCAGAAATAGTGACTGATAATCTATCCTGTGACACACTTAGGATGCACAAAAAAGCAGCTTGTGAAATACTTAACGCAATGTCTCTTACACAGTCTTTACAGATCATAGAAAATTGTACTGATTGAAAAGCAAAACCAAATGAGTTCTGCCCCTTGAGCTTGAACTGGCTTGGGGAGAGGGGTGGGCAGTGGCACAGGCAGACTCGTTAGAGAGGAACAGTGCTGATTCCCATTCAGTTTGTGTCTTCTGGGACACAACTTTATATACAGAACAAAATGATTGCCTGACAGGTGTCTGTGGACAATTATAGAGGGATGTAAATGAATGAATGGTGACTGGGTGAATGTCGTCCTTCAGAAGGGCTGGGGAAGAGTGGAAGGCATCCCTAGGGGAGGCATTGGAATCATCATGGAGGTTGAAGGTCTATACCCAGGAAAACCCCTAGTAGGTCTGTAGCCTTTCCCCGGTCCTTTATGGGTGGTGGGGTGTCTATTACAGTAAGAAAGGCTAGTCATAGTCCCACACTGTCTTTTATACCCCGGGATTGCTGGTATAGCATACATCTCACACAAATACCAGCTGTTTCCAATCCAGATTAGGAGAGAATACACTTCATGGAAAACAGATTAAGTACTATTTGGAATTCGATCCTTCTTCAACAAGGGGAAATGCTTTTAAATTTATGAATGTCACAGATGAGAGAAGATACAGTTTGCCTAACAGTCCTTGATAGAAACGGGACGAACTTCTCTTTCTTTTTGGCTGCCTACCTGCGTTTTTTTTATCTCTTTCCTTCTAAACTTAAGTCTAAATCAAGACCAGGAAGCTTGTTTTCATGGTCCTGCACAGGGCCAGAAAAAGGGCATGCTGGCGCTAACTGGAGAACCATGAGGCTTTTCTGGCCACCCTCAGAGGAAGCAGATGATGGCAGGGGCTTCAGAACTGGTGTAAAGCAGGAGCCCCACCATGGCTTGTTTTGTTTTAACTTAAGTCAGCAGCAGATCAATGTCTTTGAGGTTTAAGAACAGGAACGTGATGCTATTTGTTTCCTAGGGAGGTGATGCTGATGGATGGAGACAATGTGAGCCTAAGAGAGTGTCCATCGCCTACCCAGTCCCCACTTTTGCCCACCCCTCTATTGTACCAGCTTCATCACATCTTCTCTGTCCTAAAAGCTGTGTTTCAAGGGAGATTTGTAGCTCTAGTAATCCGTGATGCCTGCTCTTTTCCTGTTCAACTATATATAAGCTTAAGGTATTCGGTTCAGCCCCACAGCTGCCCTGTACTGGAACTTGGTAGGAACCAGACATATTATATACATTAACACAGCCAGCAATATTATAGGATAGTTGTTGATTTTTTGTTTCTAATTCATCTTACAAAAGAGAAAACTGATGAACAGAGAGGTTAAGTAACTATTCTGAGGAAACGTAATTACTAATTGATAGAGCTGGGCTCCAACTCAAGAGTCTAGGTCCCAAATTTGTGTTGCTAATTTGTATAGAATATTATTTCTCATGTAAGAGAAAGACAGCTAGTAAAGAGACATTTTCTTCATGACTTTTTCCTCAGTGGGAAGTTATTCCCCATTATTGGCTCTGCATGTGAAGCCTGGTATAGGTTCTTCTGTTGTGTTACTCTGACAATAAACATGGGTAGAATGTAGAGATAGCAAAGCAAGAAGAGTCAGCCAAACATAAATGAACACTTGGCTGATGGGCCAACAAGCCCATGGGCTATGTTTGTGTGTGTGTGTGTGTGTGTGTGTGTGAGAGAGAGAGAGAGAGAGAGAGAGAGAGAGAGAGAGAGAGAGAGAGAGAGAGAGAGAGAGATGGGGAGGAGAGAGACTGACAGAGGCAGAGATACAGATAGGTTGGAATTTTTGATATCTTAATTATAAAACTTTACAAATATGTAATCAGAAGGTAATTAGTATTTTTACCCAAGTTTCTGAATGCAAACCAAGCCCTTCCTGGCATGGTTTTCAGGGCTGTTTGCTTGCTAGACAACTACGCCTTGTCCTCAATAACTTCATTCACAGTTTGATCCATTTTTCAGATAAGATATCTGCTAACTTCCTTCATTTCCAAGGCCAAACTATTGCCCAGGAAAGACACCTACACTTTTTAAAGTGGGTTAAAACATGGGCTGGGTGAGTCCGCTCACCCAGGGGATGTCAACAGACATCACAGCCCTGTCCAAAAACATGAAACAGGAACCATGGAATTTTAGGTCTCAGCCAGGGTGTTATTTTGGGTGGTGGGTCATCCAGGCGCTTGTGAAGTCATATCTTGTGGGCGTTCGTCGGTTCTTTCAGCAAGCGAGGCCATTGTTGGCTTCTGCTTTTGCACTCTCTCCAAACACCGGATCTGCCTGGACATGCAAGAAAGGAGTCAGAGTGGGGGTGGGGGGTGCTATGGGCCATGTCGTGTACCTTTCGTTTTTCTCTCATTCTCTTCCATCTCTTTTCTCCCTCTGATCTTCTCTCTCCTTAGTTTCCCTCTCTCTCTTCTTCCCTCCTTCCTCTCCTCTGCTCTACTCTCCATTCTCCACTTATCTCCCCCCTCTCCCCCTATCCTTGGAAGCTACTCAAGTGCACTGATATTTTCTGGCTCCTCTACAAAATTGCCCGAAGCACCTCAAGACCCGCTTTTCCCACCTCTCTGTTTTGATTCCTCCGAGCAGGCACACACAGCTGGCCCCTCTTCTTTTTTAGTAAAACCACAATCTACTCAGCAAATCACTGCTTTTCGTTTTTGTTGGCTGGAGGGGGAAGGAGCAGATAGGCAAGTTGAGGGTGTGCAGCGGGGGATGGGGCGATAATGACAGACTTGCTGATAATTAATATTTTCTGTCTCTGAATAGTGAAAGTCTTGTCCAAGTCCCCCAGCCAAACTCAACTTAAACTCTTGGTGTGTGGGTTTAAGTGCTCTGGAGCCTGGCATGCTGGGGCTGGTTCAGAGGAGGGATGCTGTATGTGTGGAATTTGTGGTTCGCTTTTATTGTTATTACAGAGTAAACCGTGCATATCTAAAAAGGAAACTTTAAATCAACCCACTCACAAGGTAAATTTGTGTCCTAGGTCTTTGTGACCTAGCCCATCATTTAAATTACCAGAAAGTTTATAGATTAATTATTAAAGGATTGGTTATTCTTTCGCCACACATTTTCATTTTTATAAAACCCTTCTTATTTATGCCAGATCTTTTAATGCAACAAGGTATCTCGAAACGGAGTGACTGGTAGCAGTTTCCAGAGTCAGTTGAATGGCATTCCGTTTTGCCAGAGTTTGGGTAGGAAATGCCTGCCACATGGCTCTCAGGTTCTATTCAGCTATTTTCCTTCAAAAAGCCAATGTACCATTTCTTCTCAATAACAGAAAGGAATGAATAAAGTAAGACTTTTCGACAAGAAGATTTGTTGGGAAGGTTTGAGGCTGTGAAATTAGTCCTTTACTTTTTAATGAATGTTTTCATAGGAAGTAGCTGAATGTATTTAGAGTTTACTTACTATGAAGACAGCATTTTCAACAGGTCTCATATAAACAATGGATGGGATGGGTGGGCTCCTGGAAGCCAAGAAAGAAGGCAAGAGGTAAGGAATGGTCACAGCGCCCATGCCTGCCACTCATCTTATGAAATTATGAACACCGAGGGTGGCCAGACATCATCACCTCAGGGTTTTGCTTAATCTTTGCTATAACTCTAAGGAGGAAAATTACTCTCACTTTTAAAAGGAGAAAAGTCAGACCCGCAATAACTAAATTACTTGTTTATGCCACAGAGTGGGTAAGTAGAGCCAGAATCAAGGCTGAGTTTGGGGTAAGACATGTAAAGATCCAATAAAGTGGCCAGCACTTCACATTTCTCCGTGGCCATTTTCATGCTATACAGAAAACTAGGAACCAGCCCCTCCTGTGAAGCACTGTAGCAGAAACAGGCCAGTGGGGTTGAACCAAGGCAGATGCTACCAAGGAACGTGAGTGTGAAGCACTCTGCACAGGTCCCCCAGAGCTCTGGGCTAATGTTTCTCCACTAACTTTAGGGCAAAAATTGCTTGCCTATCCCTTCCGTCCCCCAAATCCTTCCTTCCCCTTCACATGTCTCATGTCTCGATTTTTCTTAAACTTTATTGTTTTCTTACAAAACTAGCTTCACACTAACTATTATGAGACATAGGATTTTACATGCAGTTTGAGAAAGTGCTGGTGAACTCTGGCTTATGAACCACGTGTCTGGAAGATTGGGACCTGTGACCAATGGGCCTGTGTTGTATAGAGTCCCTTTGTAGAAACACTTTACAGCCTCTCTGAATGTCAGAGGTGAAAAGACCCTTTGAGGACATCTGTCCTGATGTGTCTCACATATTCATGCACAGAAGAGTGCTTGAAGTCAACAACGAAGCAGGATCAGACATCACAAGACTCAACAGGCCTCTTGCTGATGCATTATTTTGAAAGTATTAGACAAATGTGCACCATGACTATCCAAAAGGGAGAGATACTTCCTGAAAATTTAGAGCATGGAATTCTTACTTTGGAGCCTTTTCTTATATAAATATTACATGCATTACACAAAGCAAATACCTGCTATCTTTGAAACAATTCTTTAAGACAAGCATTAACTCCATTTCACTGTCCAAGTCAGAGGTCAATTCATTTGCTCAAGTCCTATATTTCTAATAGTGTATTTAGAATCTGTTTGGAATTCCAATTCATACCTTTCTGACCACGGTGACATGATCTTCTTAAGCAATACAGCTATGGACGTTCTTCATACATTCTCTGATATTCAATGCACAATCCTTTTCCCTTTAAAGTTTGACAGTTCTTGCCTCATATTGGAGGAGCTTAGCAGGTATAATCCAGCCGTGTTAGTCTTTCCTGAGAGTGGTTTTGGACACTTCTCTTGACTCCACACCTCCACTGCTCATTTTTCTGCAGGCATAGTGGTTTTTAGTGTTTCACATCAAACAACAAAGATAATACTTGGGTCTTGACTTTGCTCTCTCTCTTACTTACATTTATATCTCTCTCTCTCTCTCACTCTCTCTTTCTCTCTTGATTTCTGTTCAAATAGCATCTTAGCAGAACCCTGATAATCCTTTAGAAAGAATAATTTCCCCTTTCCAGGGATCCTTATTCTTTATAATGCTTTACTTCTTTATATAAAATATTTCTATTTTATGTAAAATTTGAGTGTGTGGATGCTATAGTGCACCTACATCAGAGCTTGTGGGAGTCAGTTCTTACTGACTTACTGTCCCAGGAATCAAACTCATGTCCTTAGGCTTGGAAGCAGAAGTTTTGTCCACTGAGCCATGTTGCTTGATCTCCATTGCATTTTATATGTGTTTTCTTACTCTCCCAATGAACCAAAAGATAAGAATTAGGTTTTGGTTTGATTCCTGACTACTAACAGTGTTTTGCACAAATCCAACCTAGAATAGGGACTCAGGAAATAGTGGATGAGTGAATATTTGACCCAGGTAGTGGAAAAGCATATTTTTCCTGGCTAGGACCTGGGAAAATTAAGACTTAGAGATACTACACGAGAACTGAGATATAGGGGATGTGTTAGAAAAAAAGATATCACCTCAGATTTGAAGGGAATCTGTATGCAAGTGGAAGCAGAGGCATGTCATGCTCTCCGGTTAAAGACAAAATAATGCTTTAGCTTCAGACAGAGAAGCTCAGTCACAGGAGACAACGTGACTGGGATGAAGAGAGAGGCTGCTTGGTTCCTGGCATTTTCTAGTCTGTATTGTTACCTGTTAAGAAAGCAGGTCTATCTCTAACAGATGGTTGGAAAGGACCCCTGCAAGCATTCCATGGCTCTGATTTTCACATAGGTCAGCTTGAATAGTTAAGCTCTGAGGATTTCAAGTAGCTATGAAAACTAACAGTGGTTTAAAAACCTCTTTGCAAGAAGTTCAAGGTTGACAGCTCACTGGGGCCATCGGGTACTCTGCCTTCCTTCATCTTTCCATTCTGCTGTCTTTTATGCAAAACCCAGGACATTTATACTTGTTATGCGCCGTTGTAAGATGGCATTGCACCCCCGGCCTCACATTTGTGCATCCCACAAAGGAAAGAAGAAGAAACATGATAATTGGGAGGCTTTCTTTGATGCAAGTTTTGCTCTTTCATCATGAAATGTCACCCTTGGGAATTCCTCATACCTCTTATTGTTCAGTGTCTTTGGGCATTGCCAGCCAGGGCAATCATAGTGCCTCTTTTTAGTTTCCATATGTTGGGGGGGGGGGGGCAAAGACAAGAAGAATGTGAACATGGCATCTGTTGCTCTGGTCCAAGATCCTGAGTGACTATGATCTGTAAGAATAACAGCATATTCATAATGAGTGGGTGAAATTTTAGTAAGGAATTGTACCTAGGATCTCAAACACACTAAACAGGTGTGTGGATTGTGCAGAGTAACCCACTCCTGAGCTATATCCCTCAGTGTAAACTCACAAAGCAGAACTCAAATATCTTTTTCTTCTAATGTCTTGTCCAAAAATACAAGATATGATTTGACAGGAAAATAATTTTAAAACAGAATGTGCATGTGTGTGTGTGTGTGTGTGTGTGTGTGTGTGTGTGTGTGTGTGTGTGTGTGTGTTCGGGGGCATTGCCAATACTGAAAGTACAATC
Source organism: Phyllotis vaccarum (assembly GCA_033318265.1). NCBI lineage: Eukaryota > Metazoa > Chordata > Mammalia > Rodentia > Cricetidae > Phyllotis > Phyllotis vaccarum. The sequence continues at coordinate 191,331,377 of JARWLC010000002.1, forward strand.
CACAATGATAAGTATGAGTTTAGTATGAGAGAAATCTAAGTTATTAAATTGTATTTGAAATAGTATCAGATACAATGAGATAAGAGAGCAAGAAAGAGAGATAGAGAGGGTGGGGGGAGAGAAACACAGGGAAAGAGACTTGGAGAAATGAGTGTATGCCTGTTGTGTGTGAGTGTGTGTATGTAAGCATGTGTGTGTCAGGATGTGTCAGTGTGTGCGTTTGTGTAAAATGTGTGTAAGTACCTGTGGAAGTGTGTGTGTATGTATGAGATTATGTAAGGGTGTGCAAGAGTATATGTAAGAATGTGTATGTCAGAATGTGTGTGTGTGCATGAATTAAGAAATAATGTGTTTGCGCTTGTGGATGAGAGAGGAAAGATGTTTGTTTCAGTGTGTATACATCCAAACTTCAGCTAAATAACAAAAGTTTCACAGTGTTTGAATTTAAACCGATAGTGTGGTTGCCTTGCAATCTCAAGTGGGTAACATATTGCATGCAAGAAGCAGATGCTGTTTGCGATAAACTAAGAGCAATGCCTGTACATTCTGTCGAGTTATTTCTGGAATGTGCAGTGAAACTTCTCCGAGGAGCAAAGGCTGACTCTAAAGGTCAGCATTCATGCCCAGGACAGGGAGCCTCCTGAGGCACGTGGGAGGAGCTGCTAAGTTGTATATTTCAGGGTGCTTTGCTTGGTTTGAGGCACAAACCCGATCAATCTCATGATAAAGAATCCCCAGTAAAAGAAACAGATATTCAAGTGGCCATGCATCTTTGGATGCCATCTTCCCTCTCTGTTCCAGTGTCTCCTGTCACTCTTCTCTGTTCCCACCTCAAGTTAGCAGGTGGGAACAGGGGTCTTCTTAGGCTTAGTACTGTGCAAAACTTTGAAGTTTCATAACAATGGACTTGTGTATCTGGCAGAAGCAAATTGCCCAAGGAATTACTTAGTTGTTATCAAATCTATCCAGAAGCTGCTGATTTATGTCTAATACTGTGGATTTTGAAAATAAAATGACTTAAAGTGGGTTTGGAAAAGATTTACTTCAGCTTCTTGTGTGGTAGCAGGGCTTGAAGGTGGCTGTATGCGACGGAACACATTGACTTTTTCAGAAGCATTTATGGAAAATTCTTCCTGTATCATGTGGTAATATGCTACATTTCACCATCTGAGTATGGGTGCTGACAAAGGCTGATTGGACCTTTAGCAAAGTCTGGGGCCCAAGTGATGGGAAACACACTACACCTGCATTTCTTCCCTTTGGTTGTCTCCACCTGTTTGCCCCACAGGCATCTCAAACTCAGTGTATCATTTTTTCCCAACTTCTGCTTCCCCAGCAACCTGCCCCTATATTGGAGACCTTTATTTATGATGATGGCCTCATTATCTTCCCAATTATCCCGGCCTGAACAATCTGTCATCTCTGAGTGTTCTTGCTTTCAATCTAATCGAGTGTCAAATTATCTCAAGTCTCTCTCTCTGCCCCGTTTCTCAATTCTAACCCTTTCCATTCCACTGCCAGGCTCCCCAGAGATGTCTTTATGACTTCTGCCTTCAGTGGTTGTCATGGTTTCCTGCTTCCTGCTTCTACTTGGTGTTCAAGAGATTGGTTTTAGAACTGTAAGGCAGTGGTTCAAGGTCACATTCTGGTGCTGAGAACCTTGTTGGCATTCTCTCTCCTCTTGCTTCATTTCACCTCTGGGATGAAAATGGTGATGGCTTGTGTTCCACAAGATTTGTGAGAACTGAGGCTTCCTATTGATGCTTGTATCTAAGCACTAAGTAAATATTCAGCCCTATGACATTTATATATCATCCTTACTTTAAGTGTCTACGAGCTTCACGTCCATTCAGTTGAACACAATCAGATTACCTCCTTAAAATACTACCCTGGTCAGCTCATCTCTGTGCGCAGACATTTTCAGTGATGGCTCGTTATCTACTTAGAGTTCACAAACGAGATTACAGAATGAATCAGATAGCAGAATTTCCACAGTTGCTGTGTGAGACCATAGACTAAGACTATTTTAAGTACCCAGAACCTACATTTTGATTGGCAGATAGTTAACCTTTTGGAAGGTTCTTTTTATGTTTCAATCCTCCACTTAAGTCCAATTCAATAAGAAAAATAATTTTAATGACAGAATTAGAGATTGCAAGTGAATTTTGTCTTCCTGTCAAGTAACCCAGGTCCTACAGCGGTGGGAATATTCTAGTGTCAAAGTGTGAGAAGCATTAATGTGCAACTTAATAGCTTGATGTACAAGACTTTTGCAATATGGACCCAACCTACTTTTCTAGTTTTTCCAATTCTGGATTCCAGTTATATAATTTATAACCTTATTAAATCAGACATGCTGGTGTTCCCATATGTGTCTCATCTTTCCTCTGTCACAGTGGAATTATAGCCCCTCCCTTTTAACCTCTGCTAAAGCACTTAATCATGGTCCCATTACATATTCAGTAAAGGAGCTAATCTGAAGATGTCTTCCACCGAGGACCATAATGCAGAAAATGTTTTCTTAAGCCTTGCCAGGCATGCACATTTATTAATAGATCATGTGTTTCTTACCAAAGGAATAACATCTTGTAAATGAAAAATATTCCCCACATGATTCCAGGGCAGATACAGTCATGTTTATGGTGAGGCTCGGAAGATGGGCAGAGATTAAGTCAGAAAAACCTTTTTTAAGATGGTGAGTGTGAATGCTGTTTTGAGGTACTTATGTGTTCCCCACACAAGTATACTTCCTGAGATCTTGTGAATACTAGGAGACTTGAGTTGAAAAACGTCTAGGATGACAGTTACTAACCCTCTGTATAATTTTTACAAATCTGCATCACTCTCCATTAACTAACAAAACAGAAATGATAATGGCAATATGAGTACCAAATGAGGTGATCTAATTACTTCTGTAAATGCCTTATAAGTTATAATGGCTATTTTATCTTTGAAATGGAGCTGATAATGTGTCTCTTCACTGGGTTGTTACATGAGAATTCAGTGGGAAATCCATGTAGAGTATTCCCAAGATGTCAGGAACAGGATGTCCAAGAGATGCTACTGTCTTTATTTCATCATTACTATAACTTACCATGCTCTACTTCAGTAAAAGCATAGGGTATACTTAAGTATTGATAGTAGCATTTTGGTTTTGGTTGAGAATAATTTGTGATTCAGGGACAGCCTCTTTGGAGCCTCTTAGCAAAAGTCTTCTTCTCAGGGGCGGCCCTGTCATTGTTAAAACAGATTCTTACACCTCTCTTTTGTTTATGAAATGCTTTGTTTATTTCACAAGGCTTTTACAAGTATTTACTTCATTAGCTCCTAAAAACAGTGTTGAACATTAAGCAGGCCAAAGCCGTAGCTGCCAGCTGGGATGGACACAGAGGCTGGAGCACCACTCTTTAGTCCCTGTCATTGAAAGCACCTGATGACTGCAGAAAGTTCCTCTTGGAATCACCAAGGACATCTTAAAGAGCTCTGGCCTGCTTTTCACTCCCTCACTTTAACTGAACTTTATACCCAGATATGTCACAGGGCCACATATGCTTTCTATTTCTATTCTCCACATGACAAGCGGCATCCAAGCAGGGGGTAGGACTTTTGGACTACTTCTTGAATTCCTTTGCAGAAATACAAGAACATCTTCTATGTTCTGCCTTGATGATTCTGGGTGTGAAGGAAAGAGGCAATCTCTTTAAGATTTTTTTGTTGTTGTTTTTTGTTTGTTTTATCAGTGAAGGATAATGGTTATGCAATTGTAGCATTTATACACATAGTAATGCTGATTATGTCCGGGTGCTGGAATTAGATGCAATTTTCCTTTTAGTATTCTTTCCCACCCTACTACCCATTATTCTCTCTCACTCTATTATTCATTAGGTTTCACATAAAATAACATATTTTGGGTTGACAAGCATACATTATTACTACACATGTGAATTTACATCTGTGTTTCCACTTACTGCTTTGGCAATTTTGGAAACATCCTTTTGCCTTCCTGGTTTGTTATCTATGGGGCAGAAGTAATAATGAGGAATGGTGGAGAAATGGCTCAGCAGTTAGAACACTTGTAGTTTTTGTGGTGCCTCTGCATTCAGTTTCCAGCACCCACATGGCGGCTCACAACTCCAGTTTCAGGAGATCTGTCACCTTACTCTGACCTCCATGGACACTGGGCACATGTGCAGTTATGTACATACATGTGGGCTAAGCACTCATACACATAGACTAAAAATTAAAATATTTTAAGAAAGAATTAACAATATGAGTCCACTGCTCTTTGGTTTCAGAGGAAGTTATGAAGAAGTAATTCCATGTAAGGACTGTGTCCTGTAACATGTCTTAAGGTAGTAGCTCTACCTTCAACAGACAGAGCTAGAGAAATTTAATTATTGCTATAGATTCCTCATGGAATAAACCATACAAATTTGCAAGCATCTAAACATAGCCTTTGAAGTGACATATTACCTCCAGTTCTCAATTCTTTCCCAGGTGTCCTTTGATGATTGGCTGGAGCATGCTTCATAATGAAATGCTGCATAGCAACAAGCAGAGAAAATCATTTACATTAGCCTAGGAGTCCTGCTGCAGAGCACTGTTTCTAAGGGTGATCCCAGAAGTTAGGGGACAACAAAGAGGGTCTCTGCATTGTATATTAGGCTGCCTTCCCAGACAGGCTGTGTTGCAAGCATTTCAGGGTCTGCTTGCTCCTTTGGCCTTGCTTAAATCACTTCACCTAGTAGGAGCCTAAGCTTCTGTTTGAGAGTTGGGCTCAGCTTATGTCCTCTCTAATTGGCTTATGTCACCCATCAGGAATTCCTTTTATTTAGAGTTGGTGGTGAGATGCCAGGTCATGGGGGAGATATTGTGTACCACCCATATCTGCTTTGTTGTTTCCCAGGTTATAAATGAGGTGATGTGCCGCCTGCCCTGGCAGTGTGCTTAGCATCACTGCCAAATTTAGCAAGTTGCAGGCTTAGTCTGTTGGGAAAGGAGGCTCCCAGCTCCCAGCTCCACCAAGACAAACTGGTGGCAACATGCCTGGAGGGTCTTAGCCACTGTCTTCCTTTCTGTTGAACTTCAAATTGAGGGCTTCCGACCTGGGCCTTAGGTAACTAAACTTCTCTCACCCTCGAGTGGTTTGACAGAGGAACATGTGAAGAAGTGTCAAGAAAAGAAGCTCATTTGTCAAGGATGGGCTTGCCACCCCCAGAATCCACTAGGTTAGCAGTCCCAGAAATAATTCCCTCTCCTCACCCAAATGCTCAGCAGGGGATACTCTGGTTAAGGCTTACAGTCTGTCTTCTTTCTTATTGTCTGAGAGTGAAGTTCTCAGCAGCAGGGAGAAGAGTCCATGATGTGATTTTTTTGAAGGATGATAGTCCTAGGTAAAGATTAAGATCCTCTTGTCATTGACTCTGAAATTTGTGTTATTACCACATTCCCCGTTCAAGTCCTCACACTTACTCAAGAGGATGCTGTCTGTCCTTCCTTTATTTATATTCTCTTAAATCTATGCTACTGCCAAATTCTGCATTTAATCTTCATAATTCAAAATCATAGTCTAGATTATACCTCTTTTCACCATATGGTGGTTTGAAAGAAAATAGACCCAAATGGAGTGCCACTATTAGGTGGTGTGGTCTTGTTGGAGGAAGTGTGTCACTGTATCACTGTGAAGGTGGGCTTTGAGGTCTCATATATGCTCAAAATACCACACAGTGTTTCAGACAACTTTTTGTTTCCTGTATATCAAGATGTAAAACTCTCAGCTCCTCCTCCAGCACCATGTCTGCCTGCATGCTGCCATGCTTCCTGCCATGATGAAAATCAACTCTGACCTCTAAGCAAGTTATCACAATGAAATGTTTTCCTTTATAAGAGTTGCCATGGTCATGGTTTCTCTCCACAGCAATGGAAACACTAACTAAGACAGTCAATAAAAACCTTCCCGTGTCCGCTGTTGTTTGTAGAATAATATTATAGGGCAAGACAACCTGCTTAGGCTGACCTGCAATACCTTCAGCTTCCTGGCTCCAACCATTTGGTTGATTTAGTCCATCAGTTTAAGCGACAATAATATTCAATAGCTTTTGTACAAAGCTTTACAATTTCTTCTGATTATAATATACAGGATGTGAAGAAGAAAAATATGGAATACTTGAAACTGGAGAGTCTATCAATTACCTTTCTTACCAGATGTTTATGGAGGACTGGCATAAATTTTATGGTGAAGTTTATATTAGTCAGATGACAATAAAGACAATTTGGGATCCAGTATTGTATCTGCAATGTTATTTAATATCTTTGGAACTAGGAAGGAGAAGAATACTCTCTTGAAAACAATTCTAAATCATGTAATAACCATACTGGTGGCATAACCTCTCCACATGAAACGTGAAATAGCTGTATTCATCCATAGTGCTTACTTTGTTTCTCATGTGGAAGAAAATGATTGAAGGATTGATCTGGAATGATAAATTGACATCATTGAAACATTCTGTATTCTATAAGACTCTTGTAGGAGATTTGTCTTGGAAATACAGCTGCAAATACCACACCCTATTACTAGCAATCTTTATCCCTCTAGACAGATGATAAATGAACTGAGTTTGTTGAGGGGGAAATATAAGCCTTGACATCCAGCAGACCAAAGACAGTAAATACTTCAGCAATTGAAAGTAGATTCTGTGAACTTTAATTTCTTTGTTAAATATAAAAAAATAATGTTTTATTCATAAATCAGTATAAGATATGTAGACAGTGAAAATAAAGTACTGGTTAATAAATGGCCAGTGTGTTTCTTATCGTTCTGGGCCGTTCCTCACCATGGACCTTTTTCTGTGTGTAAATACAATGCATCCATGCAGAACATGAATCCAGCTTTCTCTCTCAGTTCATTTTGTATACTACTCCAATTGACTAGAGGTGGGGTAGGGAGGAAGGTGTTGGTTATTAAATATTTCAAGCTTAAAGAGAAAGCTCTTTTTTCTCCCACTTAGACAACGTCAGTACTAGGCTATATGTGTGTGTGTGTGTGTGTGTGTGTGTGTGTGTGTGTGTACATACACACACACATATATTATACATACATTTGTAATGTGTCCTCCTATCCATGGTAACATTCTCATAACCTTTGAATGGGCCCCTCTTATCTGTTAACATTCAAATTAATTGCAAATTCTTCTGGGATTGACTGCTCATCAAGTCTACTGTATAATCTCACCATCTGCAGAGTTGGTTTCTCCTCTTATGGCTTTTCTCCTTCTGTCATTTTTAAAATAGTTTTTCCTAATAGATGCTGAGCAAGCTGACAAAGAAGAATTTCCTTGGTTATCCATGCTGAATCCTGCCTAAACTAGTATTTGGTGCATAATTCTATTCAGTATACTTGGTTGAATATTGTTGAATAATATGTGTTGGTGAGCCACATTATATTAGCCAATAATACATTATTGGCTAAATTACTGTGATAAATTAAGTTATCACATATCTTAGTCAATAATAATGCTGGCTGTTTATTACTCCTTCAGCTTTTGAGGGGTTTTGTCTTTGTGGCTATAATTGGGAACATGTTTTGTTTATTATTGTATTTAGCAGTTACTTGACCTAAATTCTTGAGTGCTCTTCAGTTAAATAAAAAAGGTCCTAGTATTTTTGACCAATACATTTTTTGAAGAATCTGCTTTGCTATCCTAAACTCATCATTATTCTCTGCTTTCTGTAAAAAATATGTGAGACGTGGTGTGAGAAGACTTCATTTGTCACCAAAGTGTGTTCTGCGGATTTGAAATATAAATGATCAAGCCCTCTCAAGGGTTCACGTCTGCCTAAGGCATGATGCAGGATTAATTAACAGCCATGCTCAAGCACTGACTTCTTGGCTCTTACCCATACTTGGATGACACCTACAAAGCAAATAGATTAATTTGCCAGATACTGAATTGTTCTGCCCCTTCTTAATGATGATGTGAAAAGATGGCTTATTTGTTTTCATTTTCAATGATCACATTAGTTGGTCTCTGCACATGTAAGCTGTTTCCTAAGTGTTGACCAAGGTGTATACTTGTGAACCCAGTTCTCTCATTTCAGAAACATTTCTAAAATGCTGGTACACTTCATGATGGTAACTGAGCGCCTTTCTTCCCAAGACAGTACACATTCTGTGCTTTTCCTTTTGCCTTGAGCACTCAGCTTAAATAAGTCATCAGGACGGGTTGTTTGTTCTGCCTTACAGTTTCTGATCAAAAGCTTCCTTATGAAAGATCAGCTGCCAAATGTGGAATTAAACCATGAGGTACATTTTCCATGCCTAATGCCTCCCCGAGTCAATTAGAAAAATCAACTTTTCGCAATGTACTTAGCAGCAGTAGGTGTGACAGAGGCACAGAAAATCCCCGTGTTTCTGTCACACTCACCTTTTCTGTAAAGTCCCCTCTGGGAATAGGAAAAGTAGAAGTTAGAAACTGATATTTGAGGGTGAACTCCAGGTGAGTCTCAGTGTGGTAAGTCACCAACACAGTGACTGCTGTTGTTGGCTAAGTGGGTAGGTATTCTCTCTACAGAAGAAAGGGGGCGGCTTTGATGGCATGGTCCCCAGTGATGGGCTCACTGGCAGAGTATTGTTTTCCTTTCTTGATCATGTATCTTAATAAGGACATTGGCAAGCCAAAACACATATAGACAAGAAGAACCTGGCTGGACAGGGGATTTTTCTTTCTTGAAGGGGTTGAAATATTGAGGTGTTTGTTGTGACTGGTGTTTTGTAAAACAAGTGAGTTATAAACACACACACAAACACACACCACTTTGAATATTGAATAATCTACTCTAAATGATTATTTCACTTTAACCTTGAAGTGATTTTCAAACAGCACTAACTTGTTTCCTTAATGAAAAAAAAAAACACCCAAGGAGAAATTAAGTTCAATAATTCCTCTATGTTGGGATGATTATCCAGATGATAGGCTGACTTTAATCACAGATCATTGCTAAAACCTACTTCTGCACAGATTCTTGACTTGTAATCAGGTAAAACCTGTGGTGACTTTTACCATTCAATGAAGCCCCATGCCTTGGGCCCACATTTCATGCTGCACTGATTTGCTGTTACTGTGCCCATCTACACAAGAAGCTCTTGGGGATAAGGGGACTGGCAAATCCCAATCCCAAGTTGCTCTATCTATCTATTTGTTCTTACATCCAATGGCAACAGGATACCTGGGAATATTGATGTGCAGATCTAGGAACTTCAGGCCCCACAACAGCTCAACTGAGTCAGATCTACAGTTCAGCAGGTCTTGCATGATTTCAGTGCATGTTAAAGCTAGTGAAGCATTGCTCTAGATCAGTGCTTCTCAGTCTGTAGGTCAAGACCCCTCGGGGACTCACATATCAGATAGGTTGTATATCAAATATTTACATTACAATTCCTAAAAGTATCAACATTACAGTTATGAGGTAGCAACACAATAATTTTATGGTTCTGAGTCACCACAACATGAGGAACTGTATTAAAGGGTCTCAGCGTTAGGAAAGGTTGAGAATCACTGCCCTAGAATATGCTCTACTGACTGAGAGTCCAAAACTGCCTGTCCCAATCATCCCACATCTGTTTTCCAGACTTGTTTGAGCTCTCTGATTGTTCTTTCCATATAATAGAATATTGTGCTGCCATCAGATGTATACTTAGGCCTGCAGAGTGACTAAGAGGTGTTCTTTTGGGAAGAAACCCTGTGATGGTGTCTGGAAGCATAAGCTGATCAATCTGTCTAACCAACGAAGGCAAAAATGAAGAAGAGACACGAGTTGGAAAAGGTACTTAAGAGAATCCAGCTCTGTCTCCAGCCAGTTGTTTTACCCCAGGGAGAAATGAAAATCTCAGTGGTCAAGAGCTATAATAAAGCCTTAAATTCATGTGCACAAAGGCAATACTGTTATATATAGCACAATGATGAATCAAAACCCCGAATAAACTTTAGCTCATTTTCCCCCCCAAAAAACCAAATATATAAATACTATGAAATGTAGATAAATCATTTCTAGTTCAGAAAATGTCCAAATTTCTTGATTTTTATTTTTTGTATATCGATTAGTATTTTTTAACCCACTCTCTTCTTCCTCTCTACCCTCTTAGTTTCTGAATTGATAGTCTTGGAGCAAACACACTAGCAGGGGTCCAAGAAGTTCTCATTTCCTTCATATCCCCTTTTCAGGGTAACTTAGAATGAGAGGTAGCCAGAACTCTACAATCGGGCCTGTGGGCGTAATATATAGTGTAGAAATGTTAAATGTAGGATTGTATATCTATATTACCCTTTCATTCACGACATCAGAATACTTCATGAGGAGTATGGAATGTTTGTTGCCTGAATCCCATCTGTGCTTGGTAGAATGCAACCTTTGATAGGGAGGGAACAGGCTATTGACCACATCATTCTTACAGGACAACTAGAATGACCCTTGTTGACCATAATCAAAGGGGAAATGCCCAGTGTAGATATGCTCTATATGTGTTAGAAGTTAAGATGATAGGGTGAAGACATGGCTCAGTGTTTAAGAGTACCTGCTATTCTTGCAGAGGGTTGAATTTGGTTCTCAGTAGTCACATGGTAGCTCACAACAACCCAGGATTCCAGTTCCAGTGGATCCAATGACATCTTCTGGCCTCCTCAGGCACCAGGCATAAACATGATGTACGTACTAACATGTAGGAAAAAAACTCATACTCATAAAATTAAGCAAGTATTTGTTTAAAAGTTAAGGATAAGAAGTTTTCCTTTTCCATACAGTTTATATGAAATATCACAAACACATGTAAAGGGGAAAACATGTATATCACATGTAATTTCTTAAAATGTATTCCAGTCTCCTTCCTCCAAAGTAGGAAAAGTAACCGTGCTTTTGGCTGTGGGTGCCTCAGCTACAGGGAAGTACACAGAAAGACTGGCTGGGTGTCTGATTTGTGGGCTGAGCACGGAAAGAAGTCTGCACTCTCCTATGCATATAGCCTGAGGCCTGAAGGCCGTGGTTCCTGTTCTTTCAAATGTGCCAGTGTGGATTCCACACTGTCTACTTTTAGTCTCTCTGTGGAAAAAAAAAATGGAATTATTACATTTGGATTTTTTTTTCCTCAGAAGATCCCCCAATTTAACCTAGATATTCTATACATGTTTAAGCTTACATATTAAGGTTTCTCCAAAGTAAGTTCATTTTCAGAGGAAAGATGCAAACTAACCTGAATCCGGGGCTCATGTGATTTACCTAATGCCTCAATTCATAATAAAAGGAATTGTCAGAAGATGTTTCCCTCACTGTTGCCTGGTATAGAGTTACCCCTCTTCTCTACCTGGCAACCTCTGAGCATAAAACAGCCGGTGTCAATGTGACATGTGAAGGGCAATAACAAAATAACTTTAGACCCTCTCTGAACGCCATCAGTGAGCAAGCCGGGGATCCAGCACTACCTACCTGGGCACGTCTCTAAAACTGCCAGTGTTTGTCAACCTCACAATGGACATAGAGTTTTCTCTTGTTTACCTTAAACAACCAGAAAGAATCTCTGCAATTCAAAACAATAAGACAATGAAAGATTAAAAATAAAAACAGCGACTGGACTAAGGAATGAGCAGGAGTTCATTTGGTCACATAAGATGGTTGGATGATAGCAAAATATCATTGAAATTATTATTAACACCATAACGTGACCTCAGCAAGCTGAAGCATTTGCCCGCAGCTCCCAGGGGCTGTGGCTCTGAATATTGGGAATGTATGGCATCATTGCATTCAAAATGTCTTGAGCTTTAGGCTAAGAGGGTATTTCTGAATCTCCCTGGCAACTGGATAGCCCTGAGCCTGTTTCTGAGTTGTCTGGATTATGCTGAGTTGGCGGATAGTCTTTACATTAGGATGATACTTATCTCTTAAACATGCAGGTTATTATTCCACACTAAAACAATACAGGCCCTATGGTGTAAGAAATATTGAATGAAGAAAAATATTTCTCTCATTGAATCAAGAGTATGTTGTATTTAGGTTTCTTGGTCCTGAGCAGCCAGAGATCCAGACCCACAGCCCTGCAGCCCAGACCCTTTAGTTGACTGCTGCTGCTCAGGCCCCAGAAATGACTCAGATGCTTATATTAACTTCATGCTGTTTGGGCTATGGCTCAGACACATTGCTAGCTAGTTGTTACATCTTAACTCAACCCATTCTCATTAATCTGTCTGCCATGTGGCCCGTGGCTCACCTGTGTTCCTTACATGTTGTTCCTTTGGGCTTTGGGCTTGGTCTCTCTGACTCCGCCCTGCTTCTCCTACCTATGCTCTGATTCCTCCTCCTATTTTTCTATGGTGCCTGTCATGGGCCAAAACAGCTCCTTTATTTTGATATTCATAGCATACAGAAAGACATTCCCACATCATGAGTGTTAACTTTTTGTACTTAAAAAAAAAAATCTAGGGGCTGGAGAGATGGCTCAGAGGTTAAGAGCACTGGTTGCTCTTCCAGAGGACCTGGATTTAATTCCCAATGTCCATATAGCAGTTAACAACTGTCTATAACTCCAGTTCCAGGGGATCTGACACCATCACAGGCAAGCCTAATGTACCTTAGATAAATAAATACATATGTAAATAAATATTTTTTAAAGCTAGAATATATATACATATGTGTGTGTGTATATATATATATACATATATATATATATACATATATATATATATGGAAGAGATTAGGGTGGGTTCAGAGGCAGAGTGGTTACCAATAAGATTGGGTGCTCTCAACCTACCAACTTCATCTGCTTGTGGGGTAGGAGCACCTTGCATTTTTCATGGTCTTGTTTGGCAATGGGAGACCATGAGATTGCTAGTAGTTGTGGAATGTAATCCAGGTGTCGATTTCGGCACTTGCTGCTGCAAAGCCTTTGGACCTGTTTTATCTTGTGAAGCTGCTTGTGAGCTTCCAATGAGATGGAGGGATGATGAATGTGTTACCCTTGCCTGGCAGTTTGTCTTTGCTGTATGATGACATTTATTTCTTGAACATTCCGGTTATTATATCTACACTAAAGCAGCGTAGAGCCTTTACAGTTAGATTTTTCAAATGAAGAAAACAAAGTCCTAGTTGTAACAAAGGTATTTTTGAAAAGACCTTTAAAAAAAAAAAAATTATTCACATGCAAGAAGCTCCTCCTGTGGCCAGGCAAGCTTGCTTTCTGGTTTGCAAGTAGAAGAAGTAGAATTAACCACACTGGCTGGCTATGGATTCCTGCACGTGGTCTTGCTTCTGCTTCTGATACAGTGCAGCTCCCCACCTGCACTATGAGCATTCCTAAGAAAGGGTAGCCTCTTCTGCAGGTTTCCTCTTCTTAGTTAGCCTTTAGAGTGTGCACACTCAGCTCAAATCTGTGGACTCTAAAATGAAGTGAATGCCACATTAGCCTCAAACAAATATCTGAGCATTAATTTCAATAGCTCTGTGTCTTAAGTGTTTCATCTTTGAAGTAATAGCAATTTCATAAGGAATGGTGGAATCATGCATGCAAAAAAAGTGTTTTGTAATCTCCACAGCACAGTCTAACTAGCAAATATTGAATGCCTGTTCTTTCAAAAATGTAGCTCAAAACTTCACATTTCAACTCATACAGTATATCTTAGGGTAAAATTATACCCATCTTTATTTAAAAGCCTGCTATATAGATTGTTACATATCACTTACTGGTTAGTCTTTTGTTCCTGACCTTCTCTAGTACCACTGCTACAATGCACTCTTTGATGCTCTGCTTTGCTCTGCTCTGTGTCTCTCACCTTTACTCTTCATGACATGTAGCAGGAGGCTGGCAGAGGGAAAAAGCTCAACCCTATTCATGGCTAAGGACCAAGGAGGTCATCTGGCTTGGCAGTGTTTCTCACTCACCTCTGTGAACACAATGTGTCTTCATACAGTTTTGAGTTTGGCAACCAGAGACAAGTTTCCTCAGTTAACTAAATCACACCCCACTGAGGCTCCCATGTTAGAATTAGGCTACATTTATAATTCACTGTCTTGTTCAAGCCCCCTAACTTTCCATCACAACTTCTACGGATTTCTAGAGTTCTGGTCTTTCTCTCTCCAACTATTTGTTCAAAAGTATCCAAATTAGAAATAAATATTATTACATAAAAGCACAAATTGTAAGTCTTAATGTGTTTTTTTCTTATGTAGCTTTCATGGGTTCTTTTATCTTAAATTAAATTCATATTATATTTTTAAAAATGCTTTCTCAGATTTTTTCATCAACTACCAGATAAGAGGTTGTCTATGTTAGAAATCCTACCATGAATTTCTTGGAAATTCAGCTTTCAGAATCCTTGTCTAGGGTTTGGGATAAAGTTGAGAGTAGTAACCTTTCTTTCTACATTGTACTTTAAGAGCTTGCTCCTTTCTCTGAATTTATATTACTATATTACCTGGAGAACTCTCCCATGTTCTTATGAAGTTCAGTTAGCTGAGATGAGTGTAAGTATTTCTACTTGAGGTAATAGTTTAAAATAATGAAAGTTGCCCTCGAAAACACTTGAGGGGCATTACATAATACTAGACTGGTCCAGAAAATGACAGTGCCAGTGTTTGGCAGACAATGATTCCGAGAATGACAAAATTTCATGCCAGTCTCTTTAGTATAAAGATGTGTGTGTACATGGGCATGTGTGCATGTATGTGTGCATGTATGTGTGTGTGTATGTGTACATGTGCATGTCTATATGTCTCTCTGTGTCTGTGTTCTATGCATGTGGATGTGTTCATGGATGGGTGCATGTGTGTGCTCATGCATGTGAAAGCCATAGATTAAGGTCAAGTGTCTTCCTTTATCACCATTTACCTTTGTTATTGAGATGGAGTCTTCAGTGAACCTGGAACTCGCTGACATGGGAAGAGGAGATGACCAACAAGCTCCAGAGGTCCATCTGTCCCTATCTTTATGGACACTCTCAACATTTTTTGTGGCCAGACTGGGAAATCCAAACTTATATCTTCATGCTTTCATCATGAAACACTTTATCATATGAGCTACCTCCAATCCCAGTCATCATTTTTAATGCCAGCACTGCAGGTTCAGACTCCAGTTAAGTGTGCAGGTCTAAAAGAATTACAGGCTTTGTTTTGTAGCATCAGGGTCACTGGATTAGCTCTCTACTTAAAAGGCACCAGAGAAACTCAACTTTCCCCTTGAAACATGCATTTCCATTAGAGAAAATGGCCAGAAAAGAGGGGTATTTTTATTTAATCATTTGCCTATGGCTCCAATAGTAATAGTAACTAGGTTCTCTGTTAGCAGTTTTTTTTGTTTTTGTTTTTTTAAAAAAATCAAACTAGAAGAAGAGAAACTACAGAGTAACATGTTGATAACAGCAAGAAATTGGAGTAGGAGAGATGTAAGGAGAGATGGCTGATGTACAACCAATAGACTTAGCAGTCGAGCATCCTTTAGATTCTGGACCAGGCATCTCACTCTCAGTGATTGGCAGCTGCTTTCATCGAGGAAAGTGCTAGAGTACGTGCTGGTCCTCCAGAGGGTTCTCAGTATCAGGGGAGCCTTATAGGGTTCACTTTCTGTTTCAGGAGCATTAAAGAAACCAGAGCAATTGGATGCAAATGATGAATGGAAAGTCTCTTCTTGACCAACATATGAAGATTGAGCCAATTTTTACTGAGTTATTGAAGAATTAATGATTTGGGTGATAATCTAAGAAAATAAGTGGGCACTTTTTAGACCCCCTTCCTTCTAAATAATCTACCCACACAAGCTCTAAAGGAAAAACAAAGTAGCACTTCTGTGTAATTTAAACAAAAAGTATACAATCCTTCCCCCTGGTGGGTCAAAGGGTTGCACATTAGAATTCCTCTGGAGATGATCTAATCTAGAGATACCATTACTTTGTAAGAAGAGAAATAGTGAGTGAGAAATGTACCCAAATCCAAGCCACAAAGAAATACTGTGAGATCGAAACCACGTTTTATTGATTGCCAATCTAGAGAGCTTATTATCTGAAAATGTAGCATTGCAATAATGGAGTAATTTGCTAGCATCATTCATAATCACATTTTAACACTGTAAACTATAAAACCTGGGGTAAACCTTTGATGTGGGTCTTATGCTTCTCCTTGAACTTGACCATTAGAACACAGCTCTTCCAGAACAAATGGGCAACCTTTGTAAGGACCATCGGCCTGGGAGATCTACAGCCACCTTGCTCTCCCCTTTTCTAACTATTCAGTCTTACTTTGATTTCTGCTTTTGATTTACTACCTTGAGATCTTTATGCCTTCATTTAAAAACCATCTTCATATAGTCCTGAGCAAGTGCCTGAGGACTGTTTACATCCATTGATCTTTTCCTTTTGTTGAGCAAGAGTAATACAAAATTTGGACTTTCAGGACAGGTCCTGTTTTAGAATGGAAAAAGAAAATAACCACCATCACAAAAGACCCCGCAAAATACTCTAAGATCATCTGCCTGGAGAGAAGTTAAGGATTCAAGACATCATGTCAGAGAGCTGTCAGTCAGGCAGCTGGAGTTCCTGAAGAATCTTACCATGGAACCATAACACCTTAGGGTTGCTTATAACACTGAAGTCCTTCTGATGTCATTGCTTCCCTTCCCTTCAGGACCGTTGCCTACAGGATTTCTTGGTTACCCATGCCAGTAAATGGTTAATCGCACAGAGCCCAAAGCCCTGGAAACTTCTGGGAGGGAGCCAGGTGAGCAAAGAGAGTAGATAAAGACAGCACCTGCCCATGGGCTTGGAACAGCCTAGGGACACGGAGAGAATGTAAATACATTCTGCAAATCTCATTGTCTGACTCTGTGCCAGCGTCTTTTGGGTTCTTGTCATGGAAAATATTTCATCTGAGGTCATTCAATGAGCAAGGGAGACTTGAATACCCACCACGATGCCAACTCGGCCTCTGCTTTTGTCCAGATTAAATAAGCAAGGGACTAACATTTCATGGGTCTAGAAGATCTGCCTTTCAACAGTGAAAGCTGGAAGGTAGAGGGGAGACAGGAAGCAAATACGCTGTGCTGTTCTGAACCACTCTCACCTCCCCCACCCTCCCTCCCTGGCCTCCCCATGTTTGCTCACCAGTTACTTACAAGCACACGCCCTGCGTTTAGAGTAAGAGTTAATATCTGTGCTTCCTCATAAATCTCCATTCAGTGCCTCAAGCTATGTTTTTAATTCTGTGGTGCAGCTTTGAGATTTGAGACCAGTGGAAGGGAGGGGCAACTGAAGAGGTAATAATGGAAGCTGCTATTTCTCATTCTTGGGAGCAGTCTTCAGCTCCTGCCTCAGCAGGGAATCTTGGGAAGCCGAGGTGAAAGCAAGGAGTCAGGGAAGCTGGCTGCGTTGTCCTATGCAAGGTGATGCATGGCTTCTCCCCCAAGAAAGAAAAAGTCATGGAATGAACGAATTTTAAGCCAGAGAAGGCACTGGTAGAGCTTTTTCCTAGTTCAGAAAGAGGGAGAGGAGGCCTTCCTGAAAAGACTCAATCCTAACTGAAGCGATGCTTCTCTCCATTCAATGTGGAGTTACTTTCTGGGCTTACAACTTATTTCTTCATGCACATTGCCCTCTGACCCTTGTGCGAGTAATTCCTTCCTTATAAACTCACTTTTTCAGCAAGCCTTTACTTGGTTACTATAGATGGTAAACCTGGTTGGCTGTGGTGACTGAAAATTGTAATTGCCTAGGCTTTCTTCACTGCCAATAACTGTATTTTAGATTTCTGAGTCACTGAGTAGAACAGATAATTAACAAGATTCTAAAAAGAACTGAGGCCTTTGAAAATTCTAGATCTTAGGGTGTGTGTGTGTGTGTATGTGTGTGTGTGTGTGTGTGTGTGTGTGTGTGTATGTAAGTATGAAAGAGAAAAAGAGAGGTGTGGAAGCCATCCCAGAAAGTTTTTTTCCTACCTTTAGAAGTCTAGGATCCTGAAATGGATCATATAAACGTTTCATCAAGTTCTCTGCTGGAGAGAGAGAGAATTGCTCTCTTATGGAGCTGTTGCTCTGTTTTGGGTGGTTTTGGTAGAATTTTAAAGTTTTCAGACAGCAAAGCTGCCACATCACCTTTCTTACTTCAAGAACTATGAACATGCCTGCCAGATCCACAGAGCAAAAAACAAAAATAAAGGAAGTTACAATGAGGATCTTTGATTTCTGCCAGCTTTCTATGTGTATGTGTTGGTCTGAGAAGATTAAATGGTGGCCAAGCTGATCCAGAGATCATCTCATTTGCTCCCAGAACATGGGATCTACTCCCCCTCTTTACCTACAGTTGCACAGAGACTGTTCTATGTAAGTGCTGTTCCTGAAGACAGAATGTAGTCACCAGTTAGGCGACACTTTTTAAGCCGACCACCGAGAACACATAAGGAACAGCATTCACTTCATCTAAAGAAAACAAAGTTGAAAGCTGATTTAAGCTATCCATGGGGAGGTCTATCTGAGAACTTAAGTTCCTGGAATCATAGGTTCTAAACTACAACGTGAAAACAGGCAGAGCACATAGGAAGCATTCCTAGGCCCCTGCGGTATAAGAAAGGGGTCATGGCTTTGACAAGCATAGAACCTCCTGAGACTTCCTGAGGTGTGCTGAGACTTCCCAAGGTGTGCTGAGACTTCCCAAGGTGTGCTGAGACTTCCTGAGGTGTGCTGAGACTTCCTGAGGTGTGCTGAGACTTCCCAAGGTGTGCTGAGACTTCCCAAGGTGTGCTGAGACTTCCCAAGGTGTGCTGAGACTTCCCGAGGTGTGCTAAGACTTCCCAAGGTGTGTGAGACTTCCCGAGGTGTGCTGAAGAGTGCTCCTTCTGGTTTGTCCCAGTTAACTAGCAGTTCTTGACTTGATCACCTGATTAAGTCTGTTTTTTGTTTCCTGTAATTGCTTCTATAAAGTTAGCTCAAAACACACCATTGTCAAGATTAAATAAAATAAAAAAATTATAAAATACGTATCATTTGAGTATGTGTTAATTGGATAATGCCATATATAGCATACGGAATGTTTTTTCATCAATCCTTTTTAAGAAAGATTGCTTCTATTTATGCATGGGTATATCAGTGTGCGTGTATGGACATGTACGTGGGTCGAGGAGGATGGGACACTGGAAGACAACATCAGATGACATGGAGCTGTAGTTACAGCTGGTTGTGAGCTACCTGATCTGTGTGACTTGATCATAGTTTTTAAATATTGCTCCCAGTACTGACATAACTAAATGTTACAATAGCTGAACCCCCAGTGACTGATGGATGTGGAGGCCATACAATATTTATTGTATGTACAAACATTCTGAAGGTTCAGTTGGAGAAGGAAATCAGATTCCTATCCACAATGAGATTCAGAAAAGAAAATGCAATTTGTCCATAATCATACTGCATTGAGTTGAAATCCTGACTGATGTGGGACTATTGACTTGTTCAGTGCACTTAGTTCTTTATTTTATTAACCTGCATTATTCTGGGAGCATAAGTTACTGTGGCATGAAATATTTCTAGTCATAAAAGTGTGTTTAGTCACCACAGTTATCCCCCAAAACACTTAGCAGAAGAGAAGCCAATAACAAACTTTTATCATTGTCCTATGTTACAAGGCCTAACAAGCCTTACCTCAAATGCCGCCTATGGAATGGATACTGGTTTAATACTTTCTTCCCAACTTTATAACAGCTCCTAATGCTCTGGAAAAGGTCATCATCATGGTCAAAATTTTCAGATATTTAACAATAATATCCTTCTTGAATCGTATGCTTGACTTTCACTTAAGGCCTCCTTAAAAAGAACAAGTGTACTTATCAGGGAAGCTTTCTTGACAAATTTTTCATTGCTTTTGGATAAACAAAATTATACTTGGTGCAGAAGCTGACATATAAAGAAATAAATAATTCCATTGTGAAGTTGCTTTATTGGCTCAAGCAGAATGCTCTATAAATAAGCATTCCTAAAGTTTGAGATTTATTGCCAAGGCAGAACAAAATAAAAACAGAAAAATACAAGGATATGATCATAATCAGTACAGCATCTGAGAAGGCAGAGTTTTAAAAGGGATCTTTAGACTTGCATAAGATTTTTTCATTTTTTTCCTTCCTTCCTCTCTCCCTCCCTTCCTTTTTTTTTTTTTTTTTTTTTTTTTTTTTTTTTTTTTTTACTCTCTCTTATACTGTTGGGCAAAGGATAAAACAAAACAAGGCTGGGCAGTGGTGGAATTTATGCCTTTAATCCCAGCACTTGGGAGGCAGATCTCAGTGAGTTTGAGGCTAGCCTGGTCTACAAAGTGAGTTCTAGGATAGCCAGAGTTATACAAACACACACACACACACACACACACACACACACACAAGTTGTTTCAGATTTCAAATACAATCACCAAATACTTGAGAATTGAGTGGGCAGTGTTCCTTCCTTTCTTTCCCTTGGTAAGGCACAGCTTGGCATCAGCTGAGAGGCATGGCTATGTGAGTACGGGTGAGACTGTTTACACTCATTTCTGTATGAATAAACATTCAGAAACCACATGATAGTCCCAAGGAATGCTTTCTTAATGCAGGAAGTGACAGCTTTGTGAAGGCAGCATAATTAAGCTCTGGTTTTTCATTCTCAAAGTCCCAAGATTGAATTTCTAGGAGAAACAAAGTGAGTGGGATGCTGCATAGAGTAGCTTACAATGACAGCCAACTTGGTTCTAAAGCTCATTGAATGCAGAACACCTGATTTTGGCTTAACCTCCAGGCACCTTTCTGCATTCAGGGCCTGCTGAAATCACAAACCCTAAATTCAGCTGGACACATTGGAAAGAAGATGCCAGATACATGCCAGTTCTATTCAGTGTGGCCACACTCTCCAACCTCCTATCCCTTTGTACTTTCCCTTGCTTTGTATTTGTATTTAATGAACAACCAAGACCAAGCCTGGGCTCTGTCAGACAATGGCTTCCTTCTGCGTGACAGGAGTCAGAACTGAGGTTAGGGATAGAAGCCAGCACAGTCCCTTTAAATGTTGGTATGTCCCTTGCTGCAGCTTCATCAGATAAGCTTTGTGCAGGGGACAGAGGACCAGGAGACACAGTATTCACCAACTTTGGAAGCAGAGTGTTTTGAATAGTCCTCATCTGTTTCTACGATCATAGATGTGCTATCATTTGGCAGGTCCTATGTTCTCTCTCAGTCACTTCTGTTTACTGCTCCCTTTAAATGAGGGCTTCTTGTCCTGTCCTGTCACCTCCTCACTGAGACTGTCTTCCCATCCTCCTTACCTTCTGTCATCAGAATGTCAGCACGAGGCCACCACCTGTATTCCAGATCTGACTATTGGCCTGAGCATCAGGGCCACATTTCCATGTGGCTTCTCAACAATTTCTTCCACCTATTCTGTTTGAAAGTCAGCCCATCCTTCCATCTCTACACTCCTTAACAGTTTGATTTGAACTAAGCCACTCACCTCAATGGAAAGAGACAGCCTAGGTGGAGTAAGCCACTCACCTCAATGGAAGGAGACAGCCTAGGTGGAGTAAGCCACTCACCTCAATGGAAGAAGACAGCCTAGGTGGAGTAAGCCACTCACCTCAATGGAAGGAGACAGCCTAGGTGGAGTAAGCCACTCACCTCAATGGAAGGAGACAGCCTAGGTGGAGTGTTACGGTCCTTTACACATTTTTCTTATTGATTTATCTTTGTAGATGAACTTTCTCATTGGTCACCAACTCCCAAATAATGACACAGAGACTTATTCATTATAATTATGAGAGCAAGCCCTTTAGCTTAGGTTTGTCCTATCTGGCTCTTGTAGCTTGGATTGACCTGTCTCTATTGATATACATTCTGCCACGTGGCTTTTACCTCTCACCCACTCTGTAAGTCCAAATTTTTCCCTATCTTGCTGGTATCTAGATTCATCCCGAGTTTCTCTCTTTTCCCAGAATTCCTACCTATCCTCTCCTGCCTAGCTAGTGGCCATCCAGCTCTTTATTAAATGATTCTTAAGGTGCTTTTTATACAATGTGATCACATATCTAGCAACATATCTAACAGAAATGTCCAACCTAATAAAAATCTCCTCTTTTCAGAAGACCAGGAGAAGGCCTTAGGATTTTTTGGGGAAGCAGCGAGGGACAATCTCTATTGTCACGCTGGAACCCGTGGTCCACTGAGGTCCCCTATGCCACTTTCACCGAGCACCCTATGAAGTACACCAATGAGAAGTTCCTTGAGATTTGCAAGGTAGGTGGCATCTGGTCACATGGTAGCTCTTTTGGCAATGATGTGTGCTTCTAGCACACGTTCTGTCTTAAAAACTGTTAAGACTCAACCTGAAGGTGAGTGAGCAGAAACTTAATGCCTCTTCAGACACATAGGAGAAGAGCATAACTGTTTCACTGATGTCATATGTTACATTTTATGTAGCCATAATGTGTCCTGCCCCTCTTACTATCTCCTATAATAGAATATCATAACAAATTATGGTACTTATGTTTGGCTAACTATATTTTACTGCATGAGGGTGCGTGTGATGTTCTCTATACAGGCTCATCTTAGTTGCCTTATTCTGGGAAGAAATATAGAATAGGGTGAAGTTTGTTTTGCCATACTGTCTCTGTAGTCATACTAGATGAAGCTATTTCTTTCCACGGGATGGCTTCGGTGGCCTCATCTCTAGAGTGAGTGTGGTGGATTTTACCCTTCCCTTCAACATCACTGGACTGTTATCCACTCAGATGGACAGCATGGTTAAATGCTCCGTAAATCACAAGGTCACAGTGGTTCTTCTTACACCTCCATTTCTCATCATCTCAAGCAGACGTTTAACTCGCTGGTGACAGGGATGTATGTCCCTTGTACTATTCTCTTATCACTTCTGGTAGCCTAAAGAGGGACAACTCTTTATGTCTGGAAATAACCTTTAATAGTGAATGAATCTTAAAATGTTAAGCCACTGATGGCCTAAAAGCAGCCACCATTTCAGATCAGTGCTTCAAATCCTATAATTCAAACAACCAACATGATTTCCTATACCTTAAACTGGGTTAGTCTGTTTCTATATAGATAAAGCACTAAAGTTGAAGGACCTTACATAGAAGGTAAACCAGTTCAAGTTGAAGATTTGGTGAAAAACCAAACTATTTCCACAAAAACAAATGCATACAGACTTGTGTGCATATAAAATGAGAATTTGTTGCCTTTTCTGTCCTTTTTAATGTTTACCTTGACATCTGTCTTTTATTTAAAATATGGCTCATTTAGTATAAATTTAAAACTCGGCAGTTAGTGTCTGTGGTCCTGTTGATGCACATTAAAATTCTTGCATTAATATACACATACCTATTTATGCAAGTAAATTTGTGTGGTATAAATAAATAACTGTAAGTTGGTAAGTGCCCTTGAGGCAACATGTCTGTGATTAGAAGATAGATGGGGTCTTCCCCCTAATGAACAGATAAACTGGCTTTGATATGTTCTGCTCCCAGTTGGTGATCCTCTTGGGGTTCATGCAGGTGTCTCCAGAGGTTCATGGTTTCACGGTTGACTCTGGCTCCAACTATTTCAGACACTGAATTAGTTTAGGGATCATGTTGCTACACTTCATATGATACCCGTTTCACAATCCCCCAACCAAGCCATCAACAGCAGCACCCGGGCTGACACTTTTCTGTCTAAAGCCAACAAAGCAAAACAAAGTGAAAACGAAGACCAGCACCAAAACACTTCCACCAAGTCATGCTGTAAGAACAGACTCGTGGAGGGAGCTGAGAGGCAGAGGGAGAATGGGCATCAAACTGAAGTGCCCAACTTCAGATGTGGTACCAGCCCCCTTCTGTCCAAAAGTCCTTATGAGTAAAATTACAGATACCACCATCATATCCTCTGTCCTTTTCAGGTCATACCCTCTCCAAACTCCTATTTTTCATTGGTATTGTTAGTTGCAATGGAAGACATTTATTAAGATACCTGTTAATCCAGACTAAAATGTATAACGATGAATTTTCTCATGGGAATTTCCTTTCTTTAAAGGAAAAGTGTTTTTTCATCATTAAAATGATATATATATATATTTTATTAATAGTTGAACTTTACTACTTGCCAATACAAATACTTAACTGACTTAGTTATTACACGTGTCACTCTCTGGGACAAGCCATCTCTTGTTCTTTGTACCTGATGCAGTATGTACTTATTTCTGAATGGCCTTTGCTGGAAGAAGTTCACAAATGAAGCTCTGTAGAAAGCCAATTGGCCTCCCATCTGGGATGTGAGTCTTTGATCTAGATCCCCAAGTCTTCTCTTTGTATTTTTGGTTTATATGTTAAGATACATTAATGCTTTTTCTAGGACTGAGCCTGATTAAAGTTTTGCTATACTAACATAGAAGCAGAGCTCTGAAGAGGGACTCTTTGCTGAATCTTAAATACGGCTTATGTGAATATTTTCATGTAAGAAGATTGTTACAGGGTTGAGATATTTTTAAATTTTTTTCTTTTTAATAAAATAGAGGAAAATTGGAGAAATGCCTAGCTAAATCAAAGTCAGGAAGAAATTTAACTCAATTTTGAAATATTGTAGATCAGGGTTGAGAAACTATGAAGTTACACAAAGTTAAAATGTTCAAATTACTTAAAAGCTAATGGAATAACCTATTATTTAAAAAAACATTCAAACTCATTCTTTCCCAGAGCATTTCTCTAGAAATCTCATTATTCACTGAACATTTTCTGACATCCACAGAAAACATATATAATTGTTGCTAAGGATACAAACATGAATGAGATAATATTTGAGTCACGTGCAAGGTGATGTTCTACAGAAGCAGAAAGTAAATATGCAAAGATTTAAAAATGGAAACCAATAGATTAAAACAGAAGTTTTGTTCCAGCAAAAAAGAATGGAGGTTAGTAAAGCTGTATATAATATCCAAGGAGAGAAAAGTAGTTTAGTTGGCGTATAAGCTTACATAGTTCCCCAATATGGATATGTAATGATGTAGATAATAAATACAAACGCCAAAGTAAGTAATAGTAGTAAAGAGTAAGGAAATTTGAATTACTTAGCAGGGAGTTCATAAAAACACATGACAATATGATACAGGAAACAGAGAAGTTATCCTGAGGTAGTTACTGGGATGTTAGATAGTGATTACACTAAATTGAATGGTGATAACTGTGGATGTGAGGGGTTAGGTTAGCTTATGGGATATTATGCTTGAAACATCCATAGAATAGTTAGGCAGTTAAAACTTAAAGTTTGGATTGTCATAGAGAAAGGTGAAGTGGAGCTAAACATTTCAGATCAGGTGACATTGTATCGAGGCTGGGTTACTAGACTAGCTTAGGAAGTTACTTGAGAGAGCAGTATTAATACACACAAGTGTTCAAATTCAAGTTTATGCCATATGTAAACATTCCCTACTAATCTCAAGTGTCTCTCATGTGATGTAAAAATGTGATACCTTCTGTTACCCATCAGAAGAGCTGGTCATATCCAAGTCTTGTAAACACCAGGCTCAAATGGCTTCTTCCCAGAAGTCCTCCTTACCCGCCCATCTTGAAATCTCTTCAAATCTGCACATGTACCCTGCTCTATACTACTCGACATACACAACTCTGAAAATGTAAGCTATTAGATTAATTCGCATTTAAGGTACTTGCATAGTACACAAAATAATCTCACATATCATATCATTTTACTTTATTGCCTATAGTATAAGTGATATTGCCATGGAAATTGACTAACAAAGTATCTAAGATAGGAATAAAAACCGTCATTTTAAGAGAGGAGGCACTTAAATTTAGGGATTTAGTAAATGAACTAAAGCCATACAATAATAAATATATATCCACGCTAATAGTTACTAATATTTTTGTGGAACTAGGAATAAATCTAAAGGATTTCTTTGTGTGTGTGGTGTGTGTGTGTATGTGTGTGTGCATGTGTGTATGCATGTGTGTGCATGTGTGTGTTGTGTGTGTGTGTGTGTGTGTGTTGTGTTGTGTGCATATTTCAGAAGGGAGAGTTGGAGTGGTTAGAATGAGAATCAAAGTCAGAATGAGTGGAAGTTTCTTATGTAGAAAAGAAACTTCTTCCCGATTCTCTTTGGTTTCTCTGAACTCTTTAAATCACCTGCAGTTTCAGGGTCTGTACAAGGCCATTGATAATTCCAGAGAAAATGTGCGCAGATGAAATGCATTTTGACCAGCACTGTCACTTGCCAAGTGGATTCTCATCTTCATCCTAAAGTGGCTTCCTCTCTACAGAGAAGGATTGAAACCTGTGGCCCCAAGGCTAGAAAAACCTGTGGAGCTAAAGAATGTAGGCCTGCAGGCATGAAACCTGGTCTCTTTGCCCAGTATAAACAGGAAGCAAGAGATGGTTGTAATAAAGAAAGCTGAGATTCTAGGCCGGAGCTGCTGGCAGACAACACCTGAAGCAACCAGGGGCCCAGGCACTCAGCTGGTAAATAATTGCTGTAAAGTCAAGAATCCTGCACCTCCTCCTCCATGAACACTACAGTGCTTCCCCCAACCAGAACACCGCCCCCATGTAACTGGAGTTGTTAAAACTTGACCCTCTGTTTTTGAGACAGAAATAAAAGCGGGAGACAGAGGTGGGTGTATAAAAGCTTTTAGACAAAAGTATGTGGCTGGTGGCATTCATATCAGATGACACAGCGTTCCTGTCACATAGATTGAGTTCAGGTGCTTGAAATGCTCAAGAGCCAGCTTGGGGATGTGGCCTTTTGTCTGCCACTCCTTTAAGAAGCAGCTTGTCTCTGTAAGCATGCCTACCCCCCTTTGAGAGTGTTCCAGACATGGCTGGGAATGAAGTGTATCCGATGCAATGCAGTGTGTAGAGTATGAAATAGTGTCAATATTTTCTTTCCAGAACTTATATTCTGAGACCACAGGGGATTCTCAAGAAATGACAATTACAATGAGTTCTGAAGAAGTATTAAGTAACCCAGTTTGACAAACACTAACTTGTGAAAAGGCAGTATGTTAATTCGGATGGTCTTGGCAAATGGAAATGTTGAGATTGCATTTTACCTTTTAGGGGATGGTGGTTTCATGATGAGGAAGAGGATGATGATGGTGGTGGTGGTGGTAATGATGATGATATATGAGCTAATATTTATTGTTTGTAAGAAACAAACTTCTTAATGAATTTTGCAATGATTCTGAATATCAACCTTTACATACCCTGGCCCCTACTGTTATATAAGAACACAGAATACATAGCCATTCTCTCTCTCTCTCCCTCTCCCTCTCCCTCTCCCCCCCCCTCTCTCTCTCTCTCTCTCTCACACACACACACACACACTCTTGTTTTACCTGTGAATTTGATATTATCAATATACTCATTTTTAGGGAAAGGGAATTGGAACTCATAAAGGCTTAAAAATTTACTCAAGGGCACACAGCTCCTGAGTACCTTGTTTACAACTTAACATTTATCTAATTCCAGTACTTAATGTTACATATATCATGAAGCTGTGTGTTCCATAGTTCAGTGAGTCTTTTTAAATGAGATAGGGTCTTGGTACATAGCCCAGGCTGGCCTTGAACTTTACATCCTCCTGCTTGGGCCTCCTGAGTAGCAGGACTGCAGACATGACCACACTACATCTAAAAAAGAAGGGATTTGGATTGCTAAAGAATGGTTAGCTGTTTCCTTTTGATTTTTCTAAAATTCTAGACCAAAGAGAAGATAAGACATTTAAGCATAGGAAATTTGACCCAGAGCTACAAATTATAAAGCTATATGAAATGTTCTTAGATAATAACTATGAATATCTGGATTTAAAGTGTGTGTATGTGTGTTTGTGTGTGTGTGTGTTCAGAGGGGAAGGGTGAAAGTGGATAGGATGGGAATGGACATTAGAATAAGTAGAAATCTTACAGGGGTCTGAGGGACAGGCGTTACAGAATGTGCTGTATACCCAAACTGGAAAAGATATTCTCCCCATAGTAAAAGTGTATTTGATTCCCAAATAGTGATAGCCTTCTGATGGCTTACCATGTAATAGCCACATCTGAAACTCTGCTTAGAAAACATGTTAATATATGTGAGTGGAGATATCACTGAAATGCAATAAAAGAAAAGATTATTATTATTTTAAATTATTTATTTTTATTCTATGTGTATGAGTGATATGCCCACATGTCTCTACATACCATGGTGCTGTTGGAGGCCAGAAAATACTGTTGAATTCTCTGCAACTGGAGTTGCAAATAGTTGTGAGCCATCCTGTGGGTTGTGAGCCATCCTGTGGGTGCTAGTAACTCAAACTAGGCTCTCTGTAAGAGCAGCAAGTGCTCCTAACTTCTGGGACATCTCTCCAGGCACAGAAGAAAAGAACATTTTTAATTGGCTGTGCAGGGAGGGATTATGGAAGTGGGAGTCTCGAACTTGGTTTTGAAAGCTCAAAGGAAAATGGAAACTACAAAACTTTGGGATTGAATTATGGACTGTGCAAGTTATGTAGCAGTTCAATGATTTTCATTAATAATCTCATTTTAAAGTAAAATCTGATTCTAAGTTTAATGGAAGGAATAAAAATACACCCTTGGTTTGAGTGAGGAGAGTGAAGCAGACTAGCTGCTTGTCTGGCATTTTCTTTTACAATTTTGTCTCCAGCCTAAAGTTACCTAATAAAACGTTATTTATAATATCATGTATTTTCCTTTCATAAGAGTGATTTGTAACTGTATTATAAGTTATTATTCTTATAGCCAAATATCAGTTCAGACCCTATCTCTCATTAAAGAAGCTTCTTTTTGGAACAAATGGAGACTTTTACAGAGACTCACAACTGGTCAAAATGGAAAGCATAAGTGTCCCTGGGATGCCCATCCCCAGTTCATACAACCCACATCCCTAGGGCTCAGGGGCACTGAGGAAGAGAAGTAGAAAGTTTGTAAGAGCCAGTGGACGAGAATGCCTCTAAAAGCTAGTATCTTTTAGACATGATAGAAAATATGCCTGCATAAATTTTCAACAATATGGTTTTCTTAACAAGGTTTGCATAATGATATCAGTTGACATGCTGACATGGATAGGGATAATTCCAAAGGTCATACCCTTACTTGAAGATCTACAAGTGGTCAAATGGACTCGATAAGTAGGTCACATATATGTGTATATAAATGTGCATGTGTGTGTAACAATGATAATCAAAGACAAAGCCATGAATGGGGGGGGAGAAGCACAGCAGGATTTGGGGGCTCTGGGAGACAGGAGTCATGTAGATGTAATATTCATAGGTGTAGATATCAAAAATGTAAGAAAACCTGTAACAAAAGGTCCATATCACCACTCAAGTATTGTGCTTAAGGAACATGGTTTGAATTTATGTAATTCAGAATTTTCTCTGTACATTTGTAGTAATGAGGGCCATGGATTTTTGTACAGCAGGAAGGGGGCTGAGCTGGGTCACGTAGTGCCCTTCCTCTAGGCCTTTTATGACTTGCTGACCCTCATTTCTATCCATGGAAATCTTGGCTAAAGATTGCTCATGGGTCTCCTTTTGACATAATTATTCATAGGTATTTTTGTCTTTTTCTGCCCATTATAATGAACTTTGCATTACCACAGCAGGCATATTTTGTAGACTACATCATAGTCAATTGTCTTTGAGGGCAGCAGTTTTTCATACTTGGCCTTTAGCATTCATCAGTGTTCAACAAGTGCCTAATTTACAATAGATTATGGGCAAATATTAGTGTAAGTTGATTCTTTAATGTTGTACATGTTATGAATAATGAAAAACAAATAAGGCATATAATTTTACTATGTGTGTTCTTTATTCCCTGTGTACTATATTAAAAGTCAAACAAAAGCAATTCCAATGCTTCTGAAGATTCATCCATGTTTACAAAGTGAGACTGTTGCCTCCAGCAAGTTGGTCTACCCCATCAGGGACTGACTGATGGTGATGTTCAGTAGCTTCCTGGAGTGACTAACCTTATGCTTTTCCATCTGTTCTTCTTCAGTTGTCTGGGTTCACATCTAAGCTTGTTCCAGCTATCGAGAATGCTCACAAGAATTCTACTGGATCTGGACGAGGAAAGGAGTTGATGGTGTTGACCCAACCTATTTTGATTGAGACCTACACAGGGCTCATGTCATTCATTGGAAACCGAAACAAACTTGGTTATTCCCTTGCTCGGGGGAGTATTGGCTTTTGAGACTCTTTGGTACCAAGTACATCATCCAATGTCTTTAAATTCACTACTATTTTTGGATTACAGTAGTTACTTTCAAATGATATTTAAAGGACTGACTTATTGGTGTTTGGGGAAGTCTAAACGCTTGATTAGTCTGGTAGACTTCGAAATCACATCTGAGAGAAATCAAATTTCTGTAAAATCAGACTAAATACTTCTGAGCTCTTGAAATGTTATCTGACAAGCTCCTAATTTAAATCTCTGGACAAAATCCATGATGGAATTTAAATTTAAATTTGCTAAAACTTAAACTTTTGTCTTTCTATTCCTCACATCCACAGATACTCTCAACATTTTGGTTTTCATGCCCTGAGTCCTGCTTTAGGCTCATTAGGGCTCTCACTGGCTGCAACACTGTAGCTACCATCTATGAGGGCATTCTAGACCGTAGTCTAGACCATACTCCTGTCTCCAGTATTTATCCCAAGACTCAGGCTCTGCCTTGTGACTTCAATTCATGCCTATGCCAGCCTTTCCAATGCTCCTTTGCTTTCAGCATTTTGTAAATCCAATTTTCTCTGTGGAATTTTTTATAATCCATCTCTGAAACATACCAGTTTCAATTGGTTTAAATGCTAAGCCAAATACATTCCATTAGAGTAACAGAAATATCTGGAGCAGCAGTGTATCCAAGCTTAAAATATGTTGTCCTAAGAGCATAGCTATAACTCATAGAGCTTGCCCAAATTGTACAGAGTCTTGAATTTGATTCTTAGCATTGAAAAGGGGGAAAAAAAGAATCAAAAATCAATACAGCCTCTTCTCCATCCCAGCTTTCACTGATAGTGTTGGAGCAGGTCTTCAATTGTTAATATGGCTCTTACTTAGGATCCCCACTCCAAGGCTTTTTCAACTATGCGTTCACCTCACTGTCAGCTCCTAAAGCGCAATTTGATCACAGCACTCTGTAGTCGGTCAGTGCTATCCAATAGCTCATTCTGTTTTCCAGCATTTTTTTTTAAACAATAGATCCTCTTCCAATGAATTCTTTCGTGGAATGTCACTATAGGACACAGAGGAAGTAAGAGCCTGTGATTAGATTTGCGATGGAGGTTTCTCCTTGCTTAGGCTCGTGATCACAGAGAGTTTTGAGGGCTTGTCTTCATTCATTTCATATCCAGCTCTTTTTTCTTTAAGTTCAGGGCAGTGTTTTATTTCTTTTGGTTTCCTCCTTTTAAAATGTTAAATCCTACACTTCTTTAGCTTAGCAGCTCTGAATGCCAATTGCTGTAAACATCATTACAGGAAGCCTTTCGCCTCTACTGAGACCCAGAGACGAGATACTTACTCTGATGCTAAGGCTGAAAGTTCCAACTATTTTATTCTTTGGCTCCTCTGAAGTTTACTTAACACTGTTTCTTTCCTTCCTCTCTCTTTTAAAGAACGCTTTCTTCCTCACTCAAAGACGGGTTCAGGAAGTTATCAGTTTGCTCCACACATGCCAAACCCGAGCTTGAGTGGCTCTTCTTTTATTTAGTTTACTTGCATTACTATTTTATTCCTTCCTTTATCCTTCTTGTCACACCTACCTCTTCCCCGGTGATGGCAAATATGGTTCCAGTCCCTAAGGCAAAGAACTTCTCTTGAGACTGTGAGAGGAAATGTCGAAATCCTTAGCTGTCCTGTTAACAGTAGTGGAATGAAAAGTCATTTGATTGTGTTGGCAGTGCTTCTGAAGCAGGCATTATTGGCAAATTATTTTAATATTGTTGCCTGAAAACCCCATATGCCTTCAGGTAGTGGCATTTACTGGAAGAAGCCTCTGAAATGCCTGGTTACTATTTAAGGATTTTCCTAATGACGGATTGACCTGTGTATGTCTGTTTCTCTTGTAAAACTCAGATGTTTCTAAGGGATTTTCTATAGGACACAGTATGGCATCCTTAGTGGAAGCTACCCAAAACAGAGGAGAAAAGGGGAGGCCTGTTTAATCCTGGGATCTGGTGTTTGTGTTGCATATGATGAAGACTAAGCACAGAGCTTCCCTGCAAACATTTTCTTAGGATATTTGGACAAGAGAGTTGACTAACAACTGGTCTCTACAATGCAGGATAGTCCACTAAGTGAGGGGACTCAAGAATTTGAGTAGCATTTCAAGGTAAGAGAGAACATCTTTTCAGTGTCAAATGTCTAAGGATTGGAGTCTTACTTCCTGAATAGAGCTCCAACTCACTTGATATAAAAATGACTAGAAATCATGTACATTGTGAATGAAATTGGTGTAGTAGAGTATCTGAAAAGTCGACACACAGTCTTTTAAGGCCACTGGCCTGTTATTTACTAAGTAATTGTTGTTAAACATTCAGATAACTAGAGATCTATTTTGGAAAGAGCTGAATCAGTACTGTGAGTTCCTAAAAAATTGCTTTAAATTTCTTAACTCTATTTTCTAATATTCAGGGGACACTTTATGCTTATTTCTCAGATATAGAGCCTCATAAACATGGTGTCAAGCCCCATCATTGACCCAGAAAATGCTGAGTTCCTGCCTTTATAAAGTGACTTCTGCCAAAGAGCATGGGGCAGCATCCAGGATAACTCAATTCAGTTCCCAACAGGAATAATCTCTTTGTCAACTGAAGCTACTCTTATGTGATATGTAGTGTTCTCACTGGATTCTTTGTCCTTATGTTCATCTGATAGCCATGGACCAGGGCAACCACATGTGTACCTTTTTCCTCTAGCATCTGAATCTTCCACCAACATTTCCCAAATGGAAATTATCAGTCTAGTTTGAAACTGGACTGGATATAAGAAGCTGAAAACCTCAACATATCACTGCACACCTGTGATATTCAGTGGCTTATTAAAAATTTGATCCCCTGTTTCTTTCAGTCCCTTTCCCAAGACAGATTTTCTAAGGCCTCCTTCGGAAGATAGAATCCTCCAGCCTTCTAATGTGTCTCAGGGAAAAAGAAAAAAAAAAAAAAAAAAAAAGCTCCCATTGACTCAGAAAAAGCTGTGTCTATCTGCCAGCTCTTCATTTAAAAATTGTGCTGACTGGTGTGGGTAGGTTAGCCCTTCATGCCAGGGAGGGGGCACTTGGGAACAGAAGTTAAGACTGTCACATTTCCCAGTTTACGATGAAGGGCTGGTAATGGTCAACATGTCTAACTTCCAGGGGTCGGTTGGATGCTCTGGTGCTTGGGCTTGTGCCTCTATCCCTTAACACAGAAAGGAGAAACTCGTTTATGTCTTGGCTGCTTCCACACCTTTTGCCTGGAGCCCCAGTTTCATAGTCGCTTTGTTGAAATATTACTCAAGGAGCCACTTTCCAGAGCCCTGGGGCTGAGGAAGGATAGAAACCTGCCAAACCAATGCTTTTATTTCACAGAACATAAAGCACAGGCCTAGAAACTAGGGGAAAAAAAACCACTCAAAAGAGATAGTAAATTTTTGGCAACATTAGGATTAGACTGAAATTTCCAGTTCCTATTTTTGACCAATGTAGCACCTCCATTTCTAGAGACAGTTTCATTGAGATTCTTGTATCACACAGCTGGGCTAGTTCTACAAGTGAGAAAACAATAGGCCACAGTTGTTTAGAGGGGATTTCCAGAAATTACCTTTATTTTCTTAAAGGCTAAGGTCACTCATGGAACACACTGACTTCCTATCAGATCAGAACGCCCAAACAAAGCTGTGGAAGCCAGCCGGGCCAGCAGATGTTTTGTAAGGTAGCTTTACCTCTACCTGGCATTTCATAGGGCAGCAGAGAGAGGGCAAAGGTATTAAATTTAGGCTTAAAAGCTCCTTAGAAATTCTTTACACACAAGAGACCACATTGGAGAAAAGAAGATGACGTATGCCAACAGGAAGAAATAAAGAGGCCAATGCCTGTGGTTTTCAAAGGTTAAGAACAACAATTCACAAAAAGCCCAAGTATTTGCACTGGGATGAATGCTCTCTGGCTTTTGTCCAACAATTATACAAGGGCTTGTGCCCACATCCTGTACCTGTGGTTTAGGGACGCTGCTCAAGAGTGACTTCTTATGCTCAGTGACAGGAAACTTTAGTCACCATGTGTAAACTCACCTTTGGTCTGCACCTCCCACAATGAGCTCCAAAGACACTTTGGGGAAAAGCCTCCAGATTTCCGTGCAGATACCAATCTCCTAAGGAAGAACTCCATTTGAAAGTGATTGTGGCTTCATCAATAATTATTCTGCCTGGTTATGACAACCCCTTGAGATAATTTTGTATCCATAAGGGGGAAGTATGATATTGTCTGATATACTCTTTTATCCTCCAAATCCAAGACAAAAGGTAAGACACATTTCATTTCAGGGATACAGCCAAGATGAAATTTGATACATTAAGCCACGAGGCTACTCTCCCACCTCTATCTGACGCCTCTTATGCTATTTCACACTCAAAGACTTCTTACCAAGTATTTAAGAAGTCTCCATTTCAGTGACACCAGATGGAATGTGCACGCTTGGATTAATTCATTGGAATGCGTAAAGGAAGTGTCTTCATGTTGTACTCGGTGTTTGGAGATGTGTTGGACTGAATTCTCCACATCATCATGTTATTTCCTGTGTCCTGTCCACAGTGCTATCTCATGTGACTTGCAAAATTTTTCCTTCCTTTTACACTCTCTTCTACCTTCGTGGAACATGTGGAACTGATTGAAGGTGGCCTTGCAGGTTATCTTATTCAGCCTGCTCCTTGAGTCAAGGAAACACTCAAGCATCATAGACATCTCCTGCACGAACATCCTTGTGCATAGATTCCTCCACACTCTTCATTTTCACTTCTGTTTTAATTGCTCTGCTTTGCTTTTTATTTTTATTTTCATATTAGAAAATTGGACTCAGGCCTCCAAACAGGCCAGGCAAGCACTCTACCTCTGAGTATCTTTAGCCCAGTTTACGTTGTAAAGCAATTAATTCCACCAGTAATAACCTATCTCAAGATGATTTCTCTGACTATTGGACTCACATTTATCTTTGTAAATATATCAAGACAGCACCACTCTGTAGCCTAGACTGAGAGCTCATAGTAATCTCCCTGCTTCGGTGCCCTGAGTGACGAGGTTAAAGCCATGAGCTACCTTACCTGGCCTAAAGTGTTCATCTAGGACCTTCTTTTCTGTTTTCAGTCTAGATGATAAAGTGGGAAAGGTGATCTCATCATAGTGCTCCTAGCAGAGAGTTTTGTCTAAAGTAATCTCTACAAGCAGCTGACTGAGTGTGGGTGGAATTAGCCATTCCATCATCATCTTCCTCATGGAATCTGGGGATTCCAGTTCAATAGAAGTAACTTCCACCCTGGTCTTTTCTACAGGCAGGTGTAGTGGATTTATGATGTTACATTGTAAATAATTGTCCCGCCTATGAGTTTAATAAAAAGCACTGATTGGCCAAAGGCGGACAGAAAGTGTGGGTGGGGCTACCAGACTAAGAAAACTCTGGGAACAGGAAAAACAGCAGAAATGCCACCGAGATGCCAGAAGATGCAGAGAACAAATATACTGCTCTGAGAAAAGGTGCTGAGCCCTATGTCTGAACAGGATAAGAATCATGGGTTAGTTTAAGGGTAAAGAGTTAGCAAGTTATATGCCTGGGCCTTAAGCCAATCAGCCTAAAATTAATGTAAGCATCTATCTGTGTGTCTCTGTGGGTCTGTGGGTCTGTGGGTCTAAACCTTGAGGCTAGGCCCGAAAGTTGGGGCCAGAAACCTCTTACTACAGATAATAGCCCCTGTGGAGCTGTTTAACAAGTTGTGTATTCTTACTCAGAAATGTGCTTCACATGGGTTTGAACAAGTGCTCTCTTCACATGTGCTCCTAATGTACAGAAGTGGTTCTCAACCTGTGGGTCTTGACCCCTTTGGGATCACATAAAACCATCAGAAAATGGATATTTACATTCTGTTTCACAATAGTAGTAAAGCTACAGTTCTGAAGTAGCGATGAGATAATTTTATGGTTGTGGGCCAGCACAATATGAGAAACTGTATTAAAGGGCCTCAGCATTGGGAAGGTTGAGAAACAGTGATTTAGAAGCTGGATGAGACAGTTTTGCAAAGTAAATCACTTTAGAATCCCAATATCCCTAGATTTTTCAACATTCTCCTTTGCATTTCACCTCCATTAATAATACTTCCTTTTGGTTCATGTTTTAATTAATTAACATAAAAAGTGCTCAGGACTCCTAATGCCTCAAACACACCAGTGACAGAATATCAACCATTAAAGTCAACACTGTCTTGTACAACATGATGTTTCTGACTAAAAATGTTTTAAGTAAGTTCTCATATGTAGTTTCCAGTGTTCTAGTGAAATCAATTGGCAAAACTTTGTGGTTATTTTGGTATTTTATGTACTTCACAAGTACATATATTTTAAACCTAAGTTGATTTGTGGTGCAAGTCTAGAGACAATGCAGAATAAAAATTGACACCTGCACGTTAGATCAGATGAGACTGTGTTTGGTCATCCTGTGTGTGTTTGCTGCCTGACTACATTAGTGCATTTCTTAGTGCCTGCTGTAGTTAGTGACGTGATGCTCTTGCTGTCTTGGTTAGTAACCACCAACTTGACACAATTTAGAGCCGTCTGGGAAGAGTTTGTATCCATTTAAGAAATTGGCTTCATCAGTCCTATGGGCAAATGCATTGGACATTTTCTTGATTGATGATTGATGTGTGAGGACCCAGTCCATTGTGGATACAGCCATGGTCATGTGGTCCTGAGACTGTATAAGAAAACAAGCTGAACAAGCCAGTAGGCATCATTCTTCCATGGTCTCTGCTTTGGTTCCTGCCTCCAGGTTTCTGCCCTGTCTTCCCTCAGTGATGAGTGACAACCTGTAAGCTTAAACAAACCCTTTCCTCTTTCTAGGTGCTTTTGATCAGAGTCTTTTATCAGAGCAGCAGAAAATCTAAGTAGAAAACACACACACCCTCCATATTACTAATATTGTTAGAAATAGTTTGCTTTTAAATTTCAGTAGAAACAACAGTGCACACCACTTTCCTATATTCTAGCCAGTAGCGAACTTGATTGCACTTTCCAAAACAACATTGCAATGGCCCACTTATTGAGAATATAGTGATGTTGATATCAGCAATTAATAGAGCCAGCTGATAATAGAACCAAAGCAACTAGTGCCATAATCCTATAAGACACAAATATAAAGAATTATCAAAAAATCTTGCTAGGTAATCATTGATTTGGGGCATCGGTATACATATCCCCTAAAACAAGCGACGGCTT
Source organism: Phyllotis vaccarum (assembly GCA_033318265.1). NCBI lineage: Eukaryota > Metazoa > Chordata > Mammalia > Rodentia > Cricetidae > Phyllotis > Phyllotis vaccarum. Next base: position 191,368,853 of record JARWLC010000002.1, read on the forward strand.
GTTGCATTGCATTACTAAGGAAGAGCCACAATAGCTATGGAGGGGGTTTTGTTTTGTTTTTTGATATTTTGGAGACAGCAGGTGCATCCTTAAATCTCCTGCTTGAATCCTGACCAAGTTCAAAAGGCTGTCACGTTTAAGTGGAGCTTGGACAAGGACAAAAATATAGAGTAGGTCAGTACTAGTATGTGTGATGCTTTACCACAGGTCTGTATGGCTCAGCTGATCTAATGATGCTTGAGCTATCTGTGGCAGAGAGAGAGAGAGGGAGAGAGAGAGAGAGAGAGAGAGAGAGAGAGAGAGAGAGAGAGAGAGAGAGAGAGAGAGAGAGAGAGAGAGAGAGAGACTACATATCACCATTGGATACTTCTCCTATGTGACTCCCTGGATAGACCTAAGGATTTTAAACAGGCATATTCCATATAGATGGATGTTACAATGGGTTTCTGCCCTGGACTAGTCCCACAGTTCAGACCTGTCCGCCATCGCTTATCTGGTCCAGCAGTCTCCAAGTCCAAATGAAACACACAGGCGCTTATATTAATTTTATGATGTTTGGCCTATGGCTCAGGTACATTTCTAGCTAGCTCCTTCATCTTAACCCATTTTCATTAATCTGTCTGCCATGTGGCCCGTGGCTCATCTGTGTTCCTTACATGTTGCTCCTTTGGGGCATCTGGCTCCATCTGTCTGTGACTCTGCCCTCCTCCTACCTATGTTCTGATTTCCCTGCCTACTTTTCTATGGTGCCTGCCATGGCCAAAACAGTCCTTTATTTAAAGACTGATATTCATAGCATACAGAAAGACATTCCCACATCAGATAGATAACTATTTTCCTTTGGCTTGCTTTTGGACTCTGATAGTGAACATTGAGCTTTATGAGTACCAAGGAGGTACTCTTTATGGCACCTCTAACCATAAAGCTGGCCACATGTAGCACCATCTATATTATCAGGTGAAGGAGGTGTGTATACACAAGATCATTCTCAGAGATCCAAAAGGCTTAGAAAATTGTACCAGCAAAAGTCTGGAGGAGAACTCTTCATTTCTACTCCATGTTTGTCTTTCATAGAATCTAATGTAGGATCCTATGGGGGAGATTCTGATGACCAATGCCCTGAGGAATAAAGCTTGACAGATGTTTCTGCAGCATCTTCTCAAAATGGAAACTTGTGACACTTATTTCTGTGGTCCCAAAAAAGTGAGAAAAAGGAAATTTCTTCCAGTGGGCAAATAAATGGAATGACCGTTCCCGAATCTGCCTCAGGACTACTTTCTGACTTATAAAGGATGAAATATGAAATTTGGAATAGTGATATAATTCCATTACAGACATGCATACCTAAGAAAGTCACCACAATGTGCTAGTTTCAGATATGACTCTTAGTATCTTGTTAGACAAACAGTGGGCAAAGCTTTAGGCTGGGATTATAGTTAGAGCTGTCCAAACAACACCGTGAAATTGGTCCACCATGAAAATACCAGCTGGGTCTTCCATAGGCAGGAAATTAGGCAATCAGGAAACTCTAGTGCAAAGAGAAGGCAGCAAGTTCATACCACCTGGTCTGAACTAGTACATGGAGAAAGCTTCAGTTACAACATCTTCTCCTGAATTAAACCATTTACATTTAATGTAAATTAAGTAACGTCTTAGGGTTTTTCCATTAAATATGTCAATGAATTCTCAATTACAATTTTCAGAAGCATAACATAAATGCTGCCTGTGATCCTGAGATGAGAAAGTGAAGTACCAAAAAGCAAGCCAACAACAGATAAAAACTTGGCAATGATGGTGTGGGATTTGGAAGGAAAAGATTGGTTAAATTAGAACATAATTAGTTCCAGCACTCAGCTACATGAAATTTGGGAAATGTAAAATCAAACTTTCTAATTTTTGAAGGGGCAGGACACTAAGGCAAAGTGAGGCCCATTCTAGAGAAACTCCAGCCTGACTTAATGCTAAAGACAGCTCTTAAGTTATTCTTACCCCATAGACATGAGCATCTACACTAGCACAGCCATTTGCTCACATCCCACATTCAGTAAATGGATGATGCTGGTGTTGTGGGTATTTTTGTTACTTAGGTATTTCAGTAGCCACTGCCTAAAGTTCTATTAAGTCATTGTGTTTGGGGGCATGAAGGTACAGAACAGTGGCTTAACCAGGTCATCTTCTGGATCTGAGAAAGTATAACACTTTGTCCTCACCAAAGCTCTTCCTTCCTATTCTCCAAAGACTTTGTTAGAGCTACAGAAAAAAATACATAGCAACAAAGGAACATGTTGTAACTTCAGACAGATTATTTTTTTTTCTAGGACAAACCAATCAGAATTGTCATTCAAGTGACACCTAGAGTTCATGCTAGTAGCAATGTGGGTGTCCCACCCACTTTTCTCCTCATGGCCTGTTGGCCACAAGTTTACAAATATAAGTGGTAGAATCAATGATAGAGAACTTTGTATAGCCTGTGAGCATGATGGAGATAACTCTGGGAGATGACTTCAGTGAACAAATCAGATTTTATTCTGGAGTATAGGGAATATATAACATTGGGGATTGTAGTTGAAGAATCACCTAGAACAAGTCTGAGAGTTATCATATGTGGAAGCACGGTTCTATCCTGATGCTCCTAGCAAGTGTCTAATTACCATATGGGCAGCAGGGGGGAAGTTTCTGCAGGGAACTGCATCTTACTAGAGATGTCAGGCATCTGTGTCTAAAGACAGTCTCCAAATAAGGTCAGGTCCTTCCACAGGGGTGGCGGTTGGGGCATCTATGTTGCTGAGCTCAGAGAAAGATGCCAGGCCATGGCAGATTGCAACCTCTGACTAGCAGAGCCTCTCAGTATAGTAGGAGTTTGACAGTTTTAAAACAGAGTTCAGTGAGAAGAAACCTATGTCACACCAATAGGAAGCAGAGTATGATGATCTGAAAGACTCTGGTCAGAAAAGGTGTCAGGAAGAGGAGATGAATGAGGCTCCTCTGCTCAGCTACCCAGTAGGAGTGAACCACAGGCCATTGAGATGAGCTGTGGTAGTTTGGATGTAATTGGCCTCCATATGCTCATGGGGAGTGGCACTGTTAGGAGGCTTTGCTGGAGTAGGTATAGACATGTTGTTGGAGGACGTATATCTGTGAGGGGTAGGCTTTGAGGTCTCCTTTGCTCAAGTCCTGCTCAGTGTAGTAGACAGTTCACTTCCTGTTGTCTATGGATCAAGATGTAGAGCTCTCAGCTCCTTCTCCAGCACCGTGCCTGCCTGCATGCCTCTGTGTCCTGCCATTGCTGTGGTCGTGGAGTCTCTTCACAGAAATAGAAATCCAAACTAAGATGCCAGATGTCTAATGTAGTGGGTCAATAAAAGCAGGTCATATAAGAAGAAAGGAATCCCCTGTGTAATATATTATTCATTTTTGTTGTAGTTTGGATGTTAAACACCTCCTCCCTGACTCATATGTTTAAACTTAGAATCCCCAGTGTTTAGACACTCATGAATTCTCACTATGTAGGTCACAAGGGATGGGGGGATTCTGAATACTTTCTGTCTTGTAATTTACTTCCTTTTCCCCACTAAGATATTAGTGTTGTCAGTTGAGGTTGTGGGGGAAGAGGATCCCTCCCTCACTGTTGGTGACAACTGCAAATTGGCACAGCCACTCTGGAAATCACTATGAAGAAACCTCAAATGGACTAAAAATAAAATTTACCATATGATCTATTTATATCACTCCTTGGCATTTACCCAAAGGACTAGAGGCATCCCACTCCACAGATACTTGCAATACAATGTTTATAGCTGCCCTATTCACAACAACCAGAAAATGTAAACAACCTAGTCATCAAATGAATGGATAAAGAAAATGTGGCACATACACAACATGGAATACTATTCAGCTGTAAAGAAAATGAAATTTCCAGATAAACGTATAGACTGAGATAAACTAGACTCAGAAAGACAAACACTGCATGTTCTTTCTGTGCTGCCTAGTTTCACATCCTCAGATGTGATTATACAATATGGAATAATGACAGAGACCAGAAAAGTATAACCAGGATCATAGGTTGGTGGGGGGCACTTGAAAAAGGAATAGAAAGTATATAGATGATATGAAATGAAAAGATAACAGGCCAAGGGTTCCAACTTGGGAAGTAGAAGGGAGATCAGTAGAGAAGGAAAGGAAAGAGTAGGAGCAAATGGCACCAAGGTTCTTTGGTTTTGCAACAAGAAATCATATTATTGCATATTTCCCTAAAATTATACATGATACATAAAGTGTATGTATACACACACACACATACCAGGGCTGACCGTGATCCCTATAAGAAGTATAGATGAACTACAACCCTGGTACAAGGAACAAGAAACCTCCTTTAGAATGACTGGTCTGAGTAGTTCAAGTAATTCCCAACAGAATATAGACTATCAATGTCACCCTTGATTGGCTTTTAGGAGAGAGGGACCGTATTGCTGAAGACTGCACATGTAGGACACACAGTGTGGAGGATTCCAGCTAGATCTTACCTGAAAGTCTCTTTTCTGTGGTCCAGCTTCCACAGTTCTTGAGACACTACCAAGGGAAGGGAACAATTAAATAGTTTAGCCAGCTGTATCACTGATGAACTATGACAATGTCCATCATGGAAAGATAGGCATAAAAATGCAAAAAAAGTGGCACTCATATGTCATTGGTAATCAAGAGCTGTCTGTTTGGAATTTTAAAGGCCTGGCCAACCCAAAGTAAATTGCCTGGTACTGGAAACTGATGTGGGAATGTCTTACTGTATGCTGTGAATATCAATCTTTAAATAAAGGAGCTGTTTTGGCCCATGACAGGCAACATAGAAAAAGTAGGAGGGGAAATCAGAGCACAGGTAGGAGAAGGGCCGAGTCAGAGCCACCCAAAGGAGCAACATGTAAGGAACACAGGTGAGCCACAGGCCACATGGCAGACAGATTAATGAGAATACATTGAGTTAAGATGTAAGAGCTAGCTAGTGATGTGCCTGGGCCATAGGCCAAACAGCATGAAATTAATATAAGTGTCTGAGTCATTTTAGGGGCCTGAGCAGCGGCGGGCGGCTAAGGGGTCTGGGACTGCAGGCCTGTGGGTCTGGACCTCTGGCCGGTCAGAGCCGAAAAACTGTATTGTAACAGGAAACCTAGCCTGTTTACCAGGGCTAGTAAGCTATGGACATTAAGAAAAAAGTCAACTGCCTTCATTTTGTTAGACCAGCATAATTCCAAACTATACTCTAAATCTGATACTTTTACCCTTTGTTAGGTATTGATACCACCCCTCATCGAACCCCTCATCAAAGACGTTATCTCTTTACAGCAAATAAAGACCACCACAGCAAACTGCAGCTAATTCGAATGTGGAGATCTACAGCTTGTGAGGGAGGATAGCCCCAGAGGATACATCTATGTCATAGCTTCTGAAGATATCGCTCAGGGAACAAAAGACTGTAGGAGCCAGAACACCAGAAAGTCTGCAGTGAAACAGTATCTCTTATATAAGGCTGACTAAAACTTTAGAAATCAGTATGGTACTTCCTCAGAAAACTGGGAATCAGTCTATCAAATGATCCAGCAATACCACTATTGGGCATATTCCCAAAGAATACACATTTTTACCACAAGGGTATCAGTACAGCTATGTTCATAGTATCATTATTCACAATAGCCAGAACCCGGAAACAACCTAGATGCCCCTCAACTGAAGAATGGATTAAAAAATTCTGGTGCATCTACACAAGGGAGTACTACTCAGCAGGAAAAAAAAAATGACACCCTGAAATTTGCAGGCAAATGGCTGGATCTTGAGAGTATCATCCGGAGTGAGGTAACACAGGCCCAGAAACCTAGACATCCGCCATAAGTGGATTTTAGACATAAAGCAAAGGATAACCAGGTTACAATCCACAATCCCCAAGCAGCTAGGTAACAGGAGAAATTGAGAGACTGATATCTCTGAGTCCCCCTGGGAAGGGGAAGTAGAGAAGATCTGCTGAGAAAATTTGAAGCATAATGGGAAGCAAGCAAGGAGAGATGGGAAAAACCATGAGAGAAGGAGATGGTTGAGTGGAAGGAGTGACAGAAAGGGAGAACAAAGAGATGGATATCTCGATAAAAGGAACCGCTGTGAGGTGGAGAGAAACCTGGCATGAAGGAAATATCCAAGAGCCAGCCCACAATGTGTTCCCAGCTAGGACTCCAAGCAATACCAGAAAGATACCTAAGCAGGACTTGCCCTATAATCAAATGAATGATCACACTAAGTGTCATTATAGAACCTTCTTTCAGCAATGGAGGCAGAAGCAGAAGTCAATAGCTAAGCACCAGGTCAAGCTCCCGGCCCAGCTGAAGTGAGAGGGAGAAGAAAGTATGAGCAAAGGGATCAGGATTATGAGGAGGAGACCCACAGAGACGGCTGACCTGATTGGGAGCTCACTGACTCTGAAGTGACAACCGAGGAATCTTCATGGAAAGGAATTAAAGCATCTGAATGTAGATGACAGTCGAATGTGTGGGCAGTTTGTGGAGCCTCTTGCAGTAGGAGCAGAGTTTATTCCTGGTGCATGAACTGGCTCCTCGGAGCCCATTCCCTATAGAGGAACACCTAGCTCAGCCTTGATACTGGGGGGAGGGACTCGAACCTACTTCAGCTGGATTTGCTAGATCGAACTGACTCACCTTGGGATTCCCTGCTCTCCGTGGGGAATGGATGGGGCCATGAGGCGGAAGGAGCCTGAGGGAGGACTGGGAGGATGGAAGGGAGGGGGAAGTGGTAGATATGGGAAAACCTTTTAAAATAATAATGAAAAGAAATGGCTTCATACACAGGTCTGGAACAGCGGAAATACAATGGACATGGTGACATGAAAGGGGTGAAGGTTTGTGGGTTCCCAACCCTAGATCGAGAACTACAGAGAAATGGTGACTTTTGGGAGAAGGAGAATCAACCTCTTCTGGGGACAAGGACCCTTGTTTGTTGTCCAGTGCAGAGTGGTCAGCCTTTCAACCACATAAACACAAAAAAAAAAAAAAAAAAAAAAAACTCAGGCAGTTTTAATATTTTTTGTGGGGGAAGGATGGGGATGTAACAATAATACTTAATTGAGGCTGTCAACTTCATATTAGGGGACATGTTTTGAGAGACAGTAACTGGGAGGGGATGGAGAGAGGACAGAGAGCGGGGAGAGTGATTTAATTCTATTTTAATTAAAAATAAAATGTTTTAAAAAGTGGGAGGTAAGACAGAAGGTTAGTTCTGGGAAGGACTAACAGACCCTTCCATACAGGACATAAGGAATACTAATGCGCTTGCTCATGTCCTTAAAACAGGATGCAGCATTAAAATAATGGTGGTAGAGGACTTGTAATCATGGTACAAAGATAGTGGGTGTGGTCCTCCAGATGGAACCAGTTCAGAGTCTCCATAAGGGGATGTAGAGGGCACTAGGTGATCTTGATAAGCTTCTGGGACTTCCTCAGCAGGGAAGCGTACTTAGAGTGATGTTACCCTTTGCCCCGTGATTGGTTCCACTGTAAGGATACATGTTCTGACATCTAGTTATAATGGACTCAATTTTAGGACAAAAGTACTTTGAAGATCACACCTTTGCTGCAAGTGCATCCTGAGGGAAGCACAAGACATATTTACATTATGATTCATTGCAGTAGCAAAGTTAGAGTTACAAACAGCAATGAAAATAATTTTATGCCCGGGAGCTCAACACAACATAAGGAACTATATTAAAGGGTCACAGCTGAGGTATAGGAATATAAGCCTTATGACTACCAAATCTGTGCTCAGCCCATGCTTTGTCTAAAAAGTGTATTCCTATTTCCTGGCTTACCCTACTCAAACTGAATCTCTGACTGCTTATTCTACTGCCCTGTCCCACTTAAATTTTTTTCTTCCAGAAAGCTACTGGCCAAGTCTGTTGCTAAAGTCAAGGCCACTACTATACCAGTGAGCATGTCTTGCCAGGCCAGCTGTCACTGAAGCCTACAGGGTTCACAGTTGGGTAAAACTGATAATTGCCTCTTTCCCAGTAGTCTGTATAGCACCTTCTAGCACCATGAAAGCTTGCCAGTAGGTATGATGCTTCCAAATCAGTGCCAGCTTGATTTTTCCCTTATTTTATAGCTCACATAAATGGTCTCTTCAGCAACATGGTCTTGCTATCAAGTTCTGTAAAGAATAACTTCAAGAGCATTGACAATAACTTATAATGTTTGAAGTCTGTGTGAACTTCACTAACCCACTTAATGAAGCCTTGTTGAATTTAGTGACTCAACTCCTAATGAGGTGACCCATTTCTGGCCCTTGGCTTTCTGTTTTATGGCTAATGGTGTCTAAGGAGGCATTGTACCGCTGTCATAGGGTAGCCTCACTTAAACTTTTCTATATATGTTTATACGTAGATATTTCAGGAAGCTTCTACAGTAGTAGGTTTCCTTGTGCCTTTTTCAATGACATTAGTTTGCCCTCACTCAACATACTCTCTTCTCTTCCCTGTATCCCACATAATCCTTTTCTGCTCCATTCTTCACCAATCCTCCTTTATAACAGAATCTGAATTCTATCGCCTGTCATTTGAAAGCACCTCAAATGGTCCTCATCCAAGAGATGAAGGAATGAGGATGATTTTACACAGCTATATCAATAAATATAATCCATCGTATGATTAGACTCAAGAATAGAAAATGCATAGTTACATGATTAGATGAAGAAAGTGTTCAACACCTTTTCAACGCAATAAAACAATATGCAAAAAACTCTATGTATTTCCATTAAAATCAGGAATAAGACAATGATGCCCACTCTCTTTATCTTTGTCAAATACAGTGTTTAAAGTCTTAGTCAGAGAAATAAAGTTGAAGGAGATCAAGGGGATATTAGCAGAAGTGAATCAAAGTTTTCTTACTTTTAGAGAATCTGATTCAGTCCAAAAAGATTCTAATGGCTCCTATAGCTCATAAAACACATTCAGCAAAATATCAGGGCACAAAATTAATACAGTGATGGAATAGCCTTCCCAAATACCCACAAAATACATTCCAAGAAAAAGAACAGGAAGTATTAGCCTCAAAAAATTACCCTGACAAACAGTAAGTAGAATCTGTATTAGCTAAGTAAGTAAATGACTTGTATAGGGAAAACTTAAGACACCAGAGAAAGAAATCAATAAGACACCAGAAAATGGAGAGACCTCCCATATCATGGATTCCATAGGATTAACATTACAAAAATGACACCTTTTCTAAAAGCAATCTACACATCCAATGCAATGTCCAATGAAATTACAATTTATTTTTCACAGAAATTAAAAAATAACCTTAAATTTTATATGCAACCACAAAAAGACCCCCAAGGAACCAAAACAATACCAAATGAAAAAAACAAATGCTGGAGGTATGACTGTTCTTGATTTCAAGTGTACTGCAGAGCTGCATTAATACGAACAGTATGGCACTGGAACCAACATGGACACAATGATCAATGGAATAGAACTGAAGACTCACATGCAAGCCACACTCCTACAGCCTCTTGATTTTTGACCAGGAGGCCAAAAGTGCACACTGGAGAAAAGATAGCATTTCGACAAATGTTTCTGATCAGACAGGATAACTGCCTGTAGGTGAGGGAAACCAGCTCTTTATCTCTACCCTGAATAAAACTTTATTTCAGACGATTAAGGAAGAACCTGATGTCTTGAACCTGACAGAGGAGAAAGTGGAGATTACACTTTAACTTACAGGTACAGGTACAACTTACAAGCTTTCTGAACAGAGTCCTGGTAGCTCAGGCATTAAGACCAACAATTGATAAGTTGGACCTCATGAAAATAAAGTTACTGTACAGCAAGGCACATGATGGTTAAAAGGTAGGCCTCAGAGTGGAACATTCTTTACCATCTATAAATCTGACCGAGGGTTAGTGTCTACAATATACAAGGAACACAAACAACTAAACATCAAGAAAGCAAACAACCTAATTAAAAATCTAGGCAGAAACTAATCAGAGTTCTCAAAAGATAAGGCATAAATTGTTAAGAACATTAAAAAAAATATTCAGCATCTTTAAATATCAGGCAAATGTGAATTAAAACTACTTTGAGATTTTTATCTTAACCCAGCCAGATTGGCTATGGTAAGCAAATAACAAATTCTGGTGTGGATGTAGTGAGAAGGGAACACTCAGCCATTGTTGGTGGAAATGCAAACTGGTGCAACCACTAGGAAAATTCGTGTCAAGTTTTATGGAACAGCTAGAGACAGTTCTATCATATGATACAGTGATAGCACCCTTGAGCATATCCTGAAAGAACGCCATGTCCTCTACAAAGACACTTCCTAATCCATGTTCAGCTGACCTATTTATAATAGGCAGGAAATAGAGACAACCTATAAGTTCCTCAATGAATGAATGCATAATGAAAATGTGCTGGTACATTTATACAATGCAATATTATTCAGCTGTTAAAAAAATGTAATCATGACAATGGTAAGTAAGTTGATGGACCTGAAAATAATCATTCTGATGGAGGCAAATCAGACACACAAAGATGAACAGCATGATCTTTCTCATGCATGAGTGTTTGCTTTAAACTTTAGAAATATGTGATTAAATTGCATTGGAACTTTTTGAGGTAATGGAAGAGTCCAAAACTCTTCATTCTATGTAGGTTTAGACTAAGTAATTATATTTATCATGTTGTAATTAATTTAAATAGACACAACTACACATGTCTAAATGCTACGCTAATGAACAGCATTTAAAAAAAGATGGTAATGAGATCCAGAATGGCAACAAGGCTGAAGACATAAGGACATTTATATGATCCTTCCCAATGATGTTTAAGAAAATACTCATTTTTTAATTGGATGGGTTTTTTGCTATATTACATTCAATATTTAAGAAAACCAAATGCTAAGAAGAATTTGTCCTCGAAACCCACAACTTTTCAACCCAACTCTCCCTTTCGTTCAATATAAGCCATTTTAAAAGGTATTTTCCTTGTCCTTAATTATTTTAGTAGCTCTGAAGTCTGATACTATTTCTTTGCATGCATTCTTTGCATGTGACATCATTTATTAATTTCCTTCCTGAAATAACGACTTTGTTTATCAACATCTTAGACTTCCATCCCTTACCTTTTTTTTTGATTTTCACATTTGTTTGTGTTTATTCCAGCTGTGTAATATGTTTTCCTGCTTCTTCATCAGCTTTATTTACTATCCTTTCTTCCACTATGGAGACACATACAAGTGAGATTAAAGTAGCTTTTCTCCTGTAGTTACGATTTCTTGCCTTTTCTTAACCATATTATCCAGACTATAAAGAGCTCCTCCATATTTTGAAATTCGGTGTTTCAGGTTCGTCTTTACAGTGGTTCTCAACCTGTGGGCCACGACCATATGGGGGGTGTCAAAGGACCCTTTTAAAGGGGTTCCATCCTAGATATCCTGCATACTAGATACTTAGGTTATTATTTATAACAGTAGCAAAATTACAGTTATGAAGTGGTAATGAAATCATTTTACTTTACTGTAAGTCTCCCAAAGATTCATATGTTACCAATCTCTCTCTCTCTCTTTTTCAACTAAAGGAAGCAGCATGCTGAGGAATGTGATGAACTGACTAAGGTGCAGAAAGTAGAAAGTTGGAAAGTTGAGTCAATTCTATTCATGATGACAGATGTCACACATATGGTATCAGTATGATTTTCTTAACCATTCAGCTTTGCAAAAATGCCATGGGTTAGGTTTCTTGTTTCATATTTACTATCCACACTGTGTGTTGCTGTAGAGAAATTTGAAGCTAGTGTACTGTGACCACAGTTTCTTTCAAGGAACTCTAAAAATGCCTCCAGGCATTAGAATGCTTCATGAACCAAGCTGACAAATGCTTAGCTGTGGGGAAGACCTAACTGACATTAAGCTAACATTTACCAAGCACTTATTGGCATCTGAGCTAGGGTATTTTTTTGTGCATTATATTGTTTTATTATTCCAACAACTCTTTAAATATAATTAAATAGTTCAAGTTTCAAAAATTCATCTCTATAATTGGGAAAGTAATGATTTGAACAGTAAATACATCCAAAGCTAAAATGGACATGGTAAAAAGTGAAAGGAGATTAGGTAGGTGGTTTGGGTTTGAGGGCAATGGACAATATGCAAGCATAGCTTGGTGAGCAATAGTTGTATGTTAAGAAACTGTGCTCCTAAGTTGATTAGTGTTAGGGGACTTTCCCCCTGTATAAGTATGAAAAGATTCCTTGTGTTCTTCAAAATTGCCAAACTCCGAGGAACTATTAGATCAGTGTAAGGGTGGGCCCCAATTGCACAGAATTCACCAGGAGGTTTCTGCTGTTGTTGGTCATCCTGTGATCATTGCAAATTAAACACTGATTAATTCTAAATTAATTTGGTTGGAGTTTGTTAGAGCAAATAACATGGTTACCACTCACAGTGGTGGAGAGTAAGCTTATCGATTCTTCTGACATAACATATTTCTACCACTAAGTAGCGCTGAGTTTCAAAGGAGAGACAGGAAAAGAGCATTCTAAATTTCTGGGACTCTAACTCTTGCATACCGTAGGGAACCTTTTTCTAAACAACAACAACAACAACAATAATAATAATAGTAATAAACAGTTTCAATAAAAACTAAATCAGAAAATTGAGTATTTTCAAAGGACAAAATCAGTCTTACTAAGTGCGAATATCATCAGCCTGATAATTATTACAAAACATTAGAATTCCTGAAATAAATAACACAATGCCTTGATATTTAACATACTCCTGTAGGACTTTAGTCATACTCACTGCTACAGATTGAGTGGTCACATATCTGTATGACAATATTTTTAAAACAGCATTATCTTTTCAGAGTTCACTTGTGGGGAAGGAGCATTCACGACGTGGACCATGTGTGGAGACCAGGGGACAACTTTGTGAAGACCACCCTTTCTATCTTAATGTCAAATGGGTTTGAACTCAGGCTTTCAGCCTTGAGGTAAAAATCTTTGCTCACTGAACCATTTCCTGGCCCTAAAATACCATTTTTTCCATGAAGTTAGAGCAGTCGAATGTGTTTTTCTTTATAAATTAAAAAAAACTTTTTGAATTCAATAAAATATGAAATTTCCTTGACATTATTTAGATTTTGAAAGAATTTTCACAAGATCCCACCTGATTTTATGTATTTTCAATCTTGCTTTTTTTCTGCTCCCTTCATATTCTCTGTTTTACTCACCTTGGCACATTTGTCTCTCTATAAGGTCCAGGCTTTGGTTCTGTCTTTCCTTTGAAATTTGGCGCTAGTTAGTGGTAGAAATATGCTATGTCAAAAGAATTGATAGGTTTACTCTCCACCACTGTGAGTGGTAACCATGTCATTTGCTTTAACAAACTCCAACCAAATTCAAATCTACCTCACTGTCCTGAACTGCATCTCACTTATTATCACCAACTGGAGGGCAGACGGATGGGAGAGAACCACATTTAAAACCATTTAAAAAATATTTTTATTTTATTTACATTGGTGTTTTGCAGCCATGCATGTGTGAAGGTGTTAAATATTGGAGTTACAGACAGTTGTGAGGCACCATGTGGGTGCTGGGAATTGGACCTGGGTTCTTTAAAAGAACAGTCAGTGCTCTTAACTGTTAAGCTATCTCTTAGCTGTTGAAGTATTTTAGTGTTTAAATTTTAAGAAAAAGGATGATACCCATGGGGGCAGACTGCTATGCCCTCTGTGAGGGTCTCAGAAGAGACCTTGAGGGGATGTCTTCTTTATCTTTCCAGTAAAATCCACTGAACTCAGGAAGGACTAATAAATTAAGAGGTCGAGACACTAATTCTAGTTCAGACTTTTCCTTTAACTTGTTACAAAAGCCTTGGGCAAGTTACTTACCTCTTGACCCTCCATTATTACTTTTAAAAATGTTTTTGGGAAGATAACCCTAGAGGGCTTCTCTACCTGACACTGAGTTCTATTACAGTATTGGCCATAATCACAAATCTTCCCGGAGCAGGGCCTTGCTTTCCCACTGGCTTGGCACACAGTCATTTATTTCCATTCCACGGTGGAAGCAGCCTTTCAAGAATGTAGTCAGATAGCAATTTTTAAGGTAGACTAGAATCATCTTCCTTATGGAGTCTCATCCTTTTGACATCCTAGTGACCTCCTTGGTTTGTCTCTAAATGATTGATGAGGAACTTATTTCCATGGTAATCACACCCCTGTGCATAGCAGCTGGGGAGCTTAACCTGAAGCTGACACAGCTTCCTATCTTGGGCTGGGCATCCACTTAACCAAAGCTTCCAAGAGCAAGACTTGGTAGCTATGCACTTCGGGTCCTGGAAAGGGATTCCAGAATAGAGAGGTGGGAGTGTGGTGAAAAAAATTCATCTTGGCTCTTATTATTCTGTGGGCTGAAGTCTCAAGAAATGTGTCCTAAGAAGGAACATTAATAGTGAAGGGGTCATGAAGGGATTTCGAATGCTGGATGAACTATTTCCCAGAGGGTAGGGCTACCCACTGTTAATTCCCAAGACTACTTGTTGCAAGCTTCATATAGTCACCACATGTTTTGCCTGGCCCATTATACTAAGCCTGCTATATCTTCACTGCATTAACTGTCCCTCATTAGAAAGCCATCAACTTTGTTTCTGACTTTCCTCTTATAGAGCCCACTGTTGCAGACTGTCAGTGTCTGACCACGATCCCTCTGCTTGAATGGAGTGCCATGACTCAGAGGTAACAGACACTCACAGCTGTGTGGCTGGATTCAGGCATAGAGTACATTTTAAAATAGAACCCGGCCACAGCAGGCATGGAAACCTGCCCTGATCATTGCTGCCAGGGAATGCAGCCCTGAAGCTTGGGTTTTTCACGCCTCAAACTCATTAAATTCCCAGCCTGAATTTCACACATCACATCCCTCCAGAGTCTTTGGCTTTCTTCCTTCAAACAGAAGGCCCCCTTTTTCCTCAGATGGTTTACACACTTCTTTAACCAATTTGTTCTTGACATTACTGTTCATCTGAATTTCTCTAAATGCCAAGGTCTGGGCAGTAGGAAACAATATGTCCCTGTGGATGGAAAATGACCCATTAGAGACATGGATTGTTGATAGGTAGAGCTGGAATCAATCCTGAAAATCATGTAGTTCTATTAGGGTGGTCCAACCGTTTGAATAAAAAGGATGGGGCAAAGTTTACATGGTGGTCTGGGTCATAGGTAAGAAAATGGAAACTGACTCCATACTTTGTATTTATTTCCTTGATGACATGTTTACTAACACTGGTATATAATTTAGTGATGGTATTTAGATGCTGTGGGAATAGGCTGCTAATATAACCATGGAGCACAACAAGAGACAGCAACCCTCCCCACCCATTTCTATACTGTGACTCCAGAATTGGTAGATTAGGATTTTCATTTTTAAAAGTATGGGATTATATGGCAAAGGAGAAGGTCATTAATTTAAGATTGGGTTGGCCATGTAAGTGTTTAAGTAGCGGCAGCCATGAAATGGTGCTTAAAGAAGGGGAGAATTTTCCACACCCAGAATGAGCAATACTCATCTGAGTGGAAGGGGCAGAGTGTACCTACGTGGAAGGAAAGAGGACACTGGCAGTGTTTGCTGTTCACCCATACAATGCTCATTGGCTGGTGCAAAAGAGCAAAGCAGCACTCAGAAAGATGGGATTCTCAGCCCCTCACTACATTTCTTAGTGTGCATTTCCGAATCAGATGAAAACATGAACAGGATTTTCAGATTCGGGAATGACTGCCCTTCCTCCATTTCAACCATAAGAATGTTTCAAGATCCTCCTACTTGCTGAAATTTGAGTTCAGGCTTTGCCTGTTGCTAACCCTCGGTCTGGGGGACACATGTTTTGGAGACTCCATTTCCCTCTGACTCATCCAAGTATCATATAGATAAATGGAGCCTAAACAGTTCTTAGTTTTACTAGATGGCTCATGTTTTGTTGTTTGTTTGTTTTGTTTTTTCCCCCAGGTGTATGGGTGGTTTTGTGTGTGTGTGTGTGTGTGTGTGTGTGTGTGTGTGTGTGTGTGTGTGTGTATAAATAATTTGCCTGCATGTAGGTCTGTGCACTGGGTATGTATCTGCTCCTTGAGGAGTGTCAGGTTCCCTGGGACTAGAGTTACAGATGATTGTGACCGACCTATCATGTCAGTGCTGGGGAACAAATCTAAGTCATCTGGAAAAGCAACTGATGTCCTGAACCAATAAGCTTTAGAGCATGAGCTTGAAGATGATCAAAGCAGCTGACTGGTTAGGACACACATGTAGTTTGTGCTTCAGTATCCAACAAGTTATTCAGTAACATGAAGAAGAAACAATTGTTCTGTTCAGTGGATGACTCAAGGGTTTCCTGGGACATGGAACTCCAGGTGAATAGACACAGTGTGCCATCTTTCTTGTATGAGTACAGTGGAGATTCTCCAGGCAGTACAATGATTCTAGAATTGAAACTTAGTTTTGTCATTACCATGAATATAACTTTGAATGAAGCTCAGTTTCCTTGTTTATATATTAAAAGGCATCCATAATTGTACTAATTGTGTTCTACAGGTGGTATGAATATTAAATAAGTTAATGTAGCTAGGATTAACTACTGCTACCAACAGAATATAGCCAGCTTCCCTTATCTTCACTCATATAACTCCAGCTTCCACAATCAATCATTTTTTATAATAGTTTACAAAGGTTAGAAAGGAACACAATTATTTTCTAATTATGTACTTATTTATCTTCACATGATTTGAAATGGAATGGGACTGTCTTCCTTCCAGGTTGTCCTTGACACTATATGTTTATCCTGACCTTATATTTTTCTATTTTACTTTGCTGGATGAATTGTGCCATTGGATACCATGCAAACTTATGATTAAGTTTTGAGAAAGCATAGCATTTATGCTGATTATTAATCATCATCATCATTATTATTATTAATCAATTTGATAGGAGGTAGAGTGCCTGGAAGAAGAATGCTTAGTCAAGAGAATACCTCCATCAGGTCCTGCTGTAAGCAGAACTACAGTTCTTCTGTAGTCTGTGGGAGCATTTCCTTGATTAATGAATGATGTGGGAGGTCCAAACCACTCTGGGAGGTGTCACTTCTTAACAGGTAGGTCCAAGTCATATGTATAAAGATCTGAGCAAGTCAGTAAATAGCCTCCCTTGATCTCTGCTTTCGTTCCTGCTTCTAGGTCCCTGCTTTAAGTTCCTGTTCAGGCTTACCATCAGTGATTGACTGTGAGGTGAAATTTTAAGATGCAATAAACTCTTCTCCAAATTGTTTTGGGTCACAGAGTGTTATCACAGCAACACAGGACCAAGCTAAGGCAGTCCTATTTCTCAGGTCCCTTCCATCCCTCCTATACATGGCAGTGTGTAAACACTGGGACCTCAACCAGGCACACTCCTGCATAATGCTCACAGCCTTTATCTCTCTTGCACTCAATTCCTAATCCTTTAGATGAAGACCCTGGGTAAAATGGTCCCTAAGGTCTTTTGTATGAGTGGTAGCACCCTACTATACGCATTTTCTCCTTTTCTGTTTCTTTATCGCCAGCTCAAGAAACAGAAGAGAGTGGTTGGAACAGGTCTTCATGTCTCTCAGTCTCCCCTACACCGGAGCTCAAAGTTCTGAAGTTTCACACAATGCGTAGTTTAGGCTCTGCCTTCTCTAATTATGGTCCATTAAGGCCCGGATCCCTCCTGTCTGCTGAATGCTATTTAAAATTCTCCCTGGCAATAGCTTTAGCCAAGGACACAAGCTACTGCACTCACTTCTGTTGATGTTTACAGTGAGAAAGCAGATAATCCTCACTGCAGTGACATGTTGATTGAAGCCAGTAAAAACCGAATAGGGTTTTAGAATTCTAATTGCTGACAGATTCATAATGGTGTGTGAGGCCTGGTGTCTGCCTGGCTGGCCCTTTTGCTCAGAGCAAAGTGTGAAGTCAAAGAGTATATTGTTCCTGGTATGAAATTTCTCAGTGCCAGAATGATTCCTTTCTAAATGGAGGCATGGGGAAGAAATGGGATGAAAACTTTTATAGTACTTCAAAAGTAGGAGGAACAGGGTCATCAAGAGATGGGAAGAAGATTCTAGGGGAAGACACCTAAGATATTACCAGGGAGGGGTGACCTTTGTTACAGGGGACCTCATATTCAACCTCTTGACTCATCTGTTGATGGGTATATAAGATTAAAGTTGTTTATAAATTAGTGTTTCTCTGGTTTTCTAGAGAAATTTATATCCAAATATACATAATTAAAGCATATAATATCAAAAGAATATCATACTGCCCGACAAAGCCAGAATACTTTTGAGCCACCAACCCCCTGACATCAAGGACAAGTATATTTATGTCAATTTTTATACAATAAAAATCAGATCTCGAGAGTTCGCAAACATGGGTGCAAATACTAGCTGTTTGATGGCTTAATATGATGAGTAAGGTGAGTGTGACTAGAAACTGAGGAAACTCTTCACAATGAACTGTATAATTTTACTTGCCTTACAATTTTGAACTAAATATAAGATATTAACAGTTTTCATTTGCAAATGGTAGCAAATAGGCTTTAGGATAATCAGCTTTGCACTTCTTTTCATCGAGTTTAGAAATGAAGTTGACTGTTAGAATTCCTGAAAACCCTAGGATTGTACGGCTTTCTAAGATAACTCTCTTGAATGCCTGTCCTTTTCTTTCATGAGTGCCTTAGATGATACTGAAGTTCCCTTAAATGACCCCATCTCTGTCTGGTGGAGAATAATAGGAATGGTTAAATAGCAGAGCTGGCAGAATTTATTTCAAACCAGCTAGTCAGAAGCCAGACCTGCAACACAAAAGTGATACTCAGGTACCCTTCCAACGTATAATGAACGCTTCCCCATGGCTACATGTCCTTAGATACATGCTTTAAAACTCTAATGTTTGAGAATCACCATCCACCATTGGTTTTTTTGTTGTTTTTGTTTTGTTTTTACTTAGTCAAAACCCTTATCTTTTCCAGAAAATCAAAAATGGTTATTTGAGAGAAAGAGTGAACTTGGAGAGTGAAGTATAATTTGGAGACTGGATGATTGAGTTCTGCTCTGTATAATATATCATTCTTTCTACATGGGTAGTTAAGATCAGTGCACTTAAAATTCTCCAGACCTTGGTTTCCTTATGCTTAAAGTACTTCATGAAACTAGGTGAAACTTTAGAACTCATTTGGAAAATAAATAAACCAAAAAATGTATTACGTCTAACAGAGTTGGTTTAGGAGAATGGCTGAAATCATGAAAGGCCAGAGATGGATGCCATGGGGCTCACAGGGACTAGGCTAGAGACAGCCAGTCCTTAGGAGGCCTAGTAGCCAAAGGACCCAGCATGACTTCAAATCCTTTCTTGGAATTCTTCTCACTTCTCTTCAGTACACCACTGTGTTCTGCCCTGCACTATGCTGCCCTGAACTTATAAGCAAAGGCTTTATTCTGAATACAATCCGTTTAACACTAGTTTTTCCAGTAACTTCTTGGTCTTGTAGGCAGTGTTCTACCCTGAGCTCCAGCTTTTATTTGCCATAGTAATTATTTTTGATTTCTGGAGCATCTCTTGAACAAACTTCCAAAAATGTTCATGTTAAAAAAATCTTCTGCAATGTGTAACTTAGGGTATTTAATAAATAATCCTTTAACTAACCGCTTTACGGTTGGGGTTCCAGTTAGGGTTACTCACTCATTATTATTATAGATCCCGCTTACAAAGCCTTACTCTACTTAAAGTAGAACACAGAACATGTCCTTTGGTAAAGAAACTTTCATTCCAAATTCTAATTATGTTGTGTGTCTGCATTATCCTCCCTCCCCTCACAGCAATTTGACTTTTCCAGAATCATCTTTTAAATGTGTTCTAGCTGTCCTGCAGGAAGATGGAAAGAGGCTTTGGGCACATTATGAGCTAATAAATTGACAGTTTCTAGATTAAAGCAAATACAGAGACAATGATTAAAGCGTTTCCACTCTAGTAAAGTGAATAATAAGCACTCAGAGATTGTCTTTGGATAAAGATACCTGGGGGCCACTTTCAAAGTCCACTGAATGGCCGGGCTGGAGCTCTTCAAGAAGAATATACCAGCAATTATTTGTTCTCCATATTTTTTTTAAGGAGACAGACTAAAGCCACAATGCAGGCTTGCCAAGACTTTAAACCCGTGATTCCAAGAAGTCTAAGAATTCTGAAGCTGAGACCACTGGGTTTTTGTTCCCAGGCAGAATGGCCAGCTCAAATGTTGAATCTGGCCCTGCAAACTGAAGACAGCAAAGTGGGGCTCTTGTATCTCCACCTGTGGATGAGTTATGGCAATTCTGAGTTTCCTTCTACAACAGGCTGGTGTGAAAGTCAACAAAGGGACCTGCTGGGCATATTTTAGCAATTTTTTCACACTGAGCCCTGTTGCCAGATTTTAACACCTACCTTTTCACAGCTGTTGATTTGTCTTTTATGCGAGGCCTCACCCTGATCGTCTTAAAGTGTAACAGACAAAGAGAAAACAGCCTGGATTATTGTCTCTGGATGAACCATAAAGAAGACAAAGCTTGATGACAGTGACATGGGGGAGAAGTTCCTTTGCTGTGTTTTCTGCTGGTGACAGTGGTTGCTTGTTTCTGGAAATCTCTGGAGCTTGGGAAACAGGACAGAGGAGGGACAGCGAGGGATTTGCTAACACACCTCCACAACCACATTCTATTCCAGTTGGTTGTGTTACTCTTTCTTGCCTTTCAAGTTTAAGAGTGATGAAGCTGAACTGCCTTGATTTTTAAAGCTACTTTGGGTGTAACCCTTGTCACCCAAAGGCAAGGCAGCTTCCAAGTAACTGGGTCATGAGGACTCTTTTTCACTTACAGAACCATGCTGAGTTTGAGCTCTGGGCTCAGTGCATTGGGTTTAAATTCTGACCCCTCTCTTTAATATTGAGCATTCGCTGGACGTGGTGCTGCCTGCCTTCAGTCTCAGTTCAGGAGGCAGAGCTTTGTGAACACGAGGCTTGCCTGCTTTATATTGTCAGACCCAGAAACAAAGCAAACATCATGTGAATATTCTCACACATTCTACTGATTTTTCTTCTCCTCATCTCCCAGAGAAAAGGAAACCTGCTGTATAGGATGGGGTTAAGGACTAATCGAAATAAAGGAACTTCAGAGACTGCAATGCTCCGAAGTGATAGCTGTATATCCCCTCTGCTTGTGATGTGGCCTGTGGTGATAAGATTTATTGCAATAGTGGCCGAACACAGAAACCCGCAATCCTTCGGAGCCCCATTCTCAATGACTCTGCTCTCTGAATCCACCTGCTTTCTATGCCTTTGTTTGCCTTACCCTGGTTTTCTGAGTAACTCAGGCTCTTCCTCAACTGGAGTGTCACATTTACCCACTGTGTGTGCTCCTGTAATTCCATTTCAGTTCATTCTCCTTACATTTTTATTCAATTAATCCTAGGAAAAACCCAGGTAGCCCCAGGACAACCTGCACTTACTTTCATGTTTAGTCAGTCCCAAGTTGGAGTTTCCTTTCTCCTTACAATCTACTCAGCTTTACTGGACACAGGTTTTAAGGTCAGTGAGGAACTCTCTGTTCTCTCCTAAGTTCTATTCAATTCCAAAAGAATGTGTGTGCCACTTGTAGCTTTTAGTAGACAGCTGTTACACTGGATGGATGATCTCTCTCTACTTGAAAAGAAAAACTTCTGTTTCTAGAAATCAGGGGCTTAGATACCTAGAGGTATGCTTACCAGTCAATGCTCACCTCCAAACAAACAAACAAACAAACAAACAAATAAATCAGGAATCAAAAGTGGTTTTTCTCAAAAGGCCTTTCCCAACATCTGACTTCACAGGACTTGGACTTAGGAGCTCATCCTGGGGGGGGGGGGGGGGGGGGGGCTGGAACATCAGTGATTAGAGTATGAGAGAGAGAGACTGGAGATTAGGCCTTTGCACTGAGCAAGGCATGGAGAACTGTCTGATTCCTGTCTCTCAGCTTAATCCCCCCATCCATTTTCTCATGATTGCCTACACTAGGATTTCTTAATCGTTCAGGGGGCTTACAGTGTGATCCCTTGAATGTATAATTATCCCCATTATTCAAAACAGAAGAATACACGTGCCAGCTGGGGAAAAAAAATAAAAATAAAAATGTAGCCTGAAGCAGAAAACAAACCCCAACTCTTTCTCCCTTGTCCACATTCTCTTTCTAAGGTTTCCCAGCATCCATACCACACGAGGCATTCTAGAAACATGTTAGGATGGAAAGAGGAGAGCATACAGGCTGACAGAATGATGCTCCAAGGCAGAGTTCAGCGTTCAGTTCGGATGTACACAGAAGGCACACCACACAGTAGAATGTCTGCCTAGAGGAAGTCAATTGGCTTCACACACCTTCACAGAATCTATCCCCTGTCCTTGGGTAATGTATTGGTTTTTTATTTTCCCGGGCCCATTTGAATGGAGACTGCAGTCCCTGGCTGATACCCTGGGTCTTTTAGGTTACACAGTAATGAGAGAAACCCTAAGTGGGATTAAAGTGACTGGATTTTAGAGTTATTTCTATAGCAGCTGTGAGACTTGAGATGATAAGATAAGAAATGTGTCTATCTTTAAAAGAACGCATAAATTTTCCACTATAGGTCATCAACGTCTTCTTCTACAGGCAGGCAGAAAGTGAATCCTTTGAGCTCTCCAAGATGCATGGTTTCTGCTGTACTTACCCATTTCTGCTGCTGGAGAGGAGCTACAGACAGTATTGGGTTCATGTGCCTGTTTCTCAGCGAAACTGTGATAGGGACATTGAAATTTGGAACTTCATACATGTTCTACAAATCATAAAATATTTTACTTAAAATTTCTTTTATATGTTTGCTTACTTGATTTATTATATAATGTGTGTACGTGTCAATGTAGGTTTATACACATATGTGAGTGTGTGTGCATTTAAAAGGCAGAGGTCCCCAGAAATCTTTCTCAACATTCCTTACCTTATTCTCATTAAATTTGGAACATGCTGACTGACATGACTGGCTTCCCAGTAAACACCGGGGATATTTCCTGTTTCTGCTTTCCAGTGTTGTGACTCTGGGTAGAGGCTACCATGCTTGGCTGTTTTGTGTGTGTCCTGGGGATAGAGAATCACTTACTCATGTTGGTGTGCCAAACACTTTTCTCACTAAGCTATCTCCAGAGGGTCATTCTCTGCAAATTTCACGATCGAACCCATTTTGTCAGTGGTCTACTGTACGGTTCTCAAAGGAGGGGCTTCCAAAAGACAACAAAGAAATAGAATAAATACATAGCACCTTCCCATTGGACTGAGTTCCCTTTTGTAACGATATTCAGTTTGAATTCCACATGCATTTAAGTCTGTATGTGTGTGTGTGTGTGTGTGTGTGTGTGTGTGTGTGTGTGTCAGAGAGAGCAGGATGTAAAATGGAGGAAGATTACCTCTCAAACGTAACTTTCTCTAGATTTTTCTTCCTTATATTAATCTCCTTTGCCTTTATGGATCATCTTCTGTGTTCAAATGTGCGGTGTCTCCGTGGCTGTGTCTCTGATCCTTTTTCCTTAACTCGTTTTTTTCTGTTTTGTTTAGTCACATACTAGCTTGGTTTTGTTTTTATCTTATTGTTATTATTATTGATGCTTATTTGAGTTCAAATGAAAGAGGGAGGGGGGAGGGGGAAAAGCTATGTGTTTGGGAGGGATGGAGAAGTGGGGAGACTTTGGGAGGAGGTGGAGGAGCTGAAACTGTAATCAGAATATGTTGTGTAAAATGTATGTTCAATTTAAAAATGATTAAGAAAGGCTTTGATTTTAATTACCACAACGATCTTTGGCTTTGCCCTTTGTGAGCTCTGCGAAGCCTTGCAGCTGACCCTCAGTTTATACCTCTGGACCAGTAAAGGCCTGAGCTTTGTTCATTAACTTTCACTTATTCCTGACCATCACAGGGACCTGAGGCATGAATAATACCCAGGAGGGGATAAAAATATTTATGTGGCCTTCAGCTTCTAAATGTGTCATGAATATATTTTTTCCGAGAAGATTTACCTTCCTAATCCCCTTTGCTGATATGAAAATGAGCATGCATCACCTGAACACCCAGAAGATGGTAGTAAAATTGGGGTGTGGAGGAGAGATCTGCCAGGGATGTAATGAAGTGACACCCTAGGCTTAAATCCTTCTCTTTCGTGCCTCTTGACTCCTTGGGCCTCTAAAGGATTTTTTCTCATCATCATTCTGTTCACTCTTATGACAATTTATTTTCTCTCCTGGATTGGATGTGCATTTCTGCCCTGACCTATTCTTGGTGCTTTGCTGATGTTTCCCAAGTGACAACTAAGCACTGAACTTCTAGAAAAACTAGAGGAACAAGCAGTTTTTATTTTTTGAAATTCATTTTGAGCAGTCTGTACAGGAGACATATAACATAGAAATTCTGAGTCATGTGATTTTTTTTTTTTTCCTCCACAGGAGATTAACAATCTAAAATGAATGTCAAGCGTTTAAATGCAGGCTTTTCTCATCATATCCCTGAGATCCCACATGATGGGCACAGGTTTGTAGTAAGAGGTTTCTGGCCCGGACTTTCGGGCCTAGCTTCAAAGTTTAGATTCGCAGACCCACAGACCCGCAGAGACACACAGATGCTTACATTAATTTTAGGCTGATCGATCGGCCTAAGGCCCAGGCATATAACTTGCTAGCTCTTTACCCTTAAACTAACCCACGACTCTTGTTCAGCCATGGGGCTCGGTACCTTTTCCCAGAGCAGCATAGTTGTCCTCTGCTTCTTCTGGCTTCTCATTGGCATTTCTGCTCTATTCTTCCTGTTCCAAGAATTTACTTAGTCTGGTAGCCCCGCCCACACTTCCTGTCTGCCTTTGGCCAATCAGCGCTTTTTATTAAACTCATAGGCGGGACAATTATTTACAATGTAACATCATAAATCCACTACACAGGTTGACTTAAAGATCAGGTGTACAGATGCTGGACTGCACATTTTTCCTGCCATCTATTTCATAGCCTTTTAGTTTACTTTTTCGATTTTGAAAAGCTACATTAGATGTTTTCAGGTTATCTTTTGAAATTAAAATATAATTGTATCATTTCCTCCCTTCTCTTCCCTCCTCCAACCCTTTTGTCCAAGTACTCTTCTTGCTGACTTTCAAATTCATATCTTCTAATTTGTGGCTACACACACACACACACACACACACACACACACACACACAACTTGATCAGTCTATATAATGTCACTTGTATGTATATGATTATATAACCAACTGGTAGACTCTTCCCTGGGGAAGACTATTTTTTTTTCTGCTCTGAGAATGCCTTAGTTTCCCGTAGTTCATTGTCTAGTGTTAGTTAAACTCCATGAGATTCTCCCTTCCATGTTAGCATGCCTATCAGGTATTGTTCCTGTTCAGACCTTGTTTAGTTTGGTGAGACCTTATGGATACAGCTTCTCTGACATAGGAGATTCAATGTTACAGAGTCTTAGGATTTTTCTTGCTTTAATAAAGACCATAATTATGATCAGCTCAAAGAGGAAAGGGTTTAAGGCAGCTTATAGTTTAACCACATTCCATCATCAGTCAGGGCAGGAATTCAAGACAGGAACCTGGAGACAGGAATGGAAGGGGAATCTCTGGAAGAGTACTGCTTGTTGGTTTTCTCTCCATAGTTTGCTCAGTCTGATTTCATACACCATCCAGGACTACCAGCCCTGGGATGGCCCTGCTCTAACTAAACTGGGCCCTTACACATCAATCAAGAAAATACTCACAGGATAATTTGGTAGTTTTCTTTTCTAAAATGACTAGTGTGTGATAGATTGACTTAAAACTGACCAGCTCTTTTAGAAAACTCTGTTCTTCTGACTTTTAAAGTCTTTCTGCCGTCCCTTCTGCAATGATCCCTGGGCCTTAGGTGCAGGAGTTGTGTTGTGGATGTATCAGTAGGGGCTGGGCAACACAAGGTCACTGTGCTCTGCATTTTGATCAGTCATTGTTTCCTGTAGTGATCTCCATCTGCTCCAAAGGGAAGCTTCCTTAATGAGGGGTGAAAGCTACACTCCCCTGTGGGTGTAAGAACAAATATTTAGAATGCACTTAGGAATTATGCTGCTTTCGTTAAGTGCCCATTGCTAGGTTCTCCTTCAAAATCCATGGCTTTCCTAGTCCTAGATAGTGCCAGGCATAATTTCCTTCTTGTTGAATAGACATAACTGTGGGTCACTGTTAAAGTAAAGCACCCTCAGAGGTACTGGTACCCTGTCAGTCATTACTGTAGTCTGTAGGCATAATAGTTGAGTAGGACCACTGGTTTCTTCCCTCCTTTGGACACTTACATGGAGACTTCTGGCACCATGAAAGCTAGTCCTCACGGAGGAAGCATTTAGGTCAGATCCATCTTGCATCTTCCAGGTCTGGTGCCTTTAGCACATGCATCTTCAGCAATAGGGACGTCCCCTCGGAAGTGATAAATATCAACAGCAAGAGTCTACAGTGTTTCTGAAAGTTTGGAGACAACTCGAATGAACAACCAACCCCAAGGGCAACTTGTTTGTTAAATAGCCTATGGTTTTCTTTGGAGACCGTTGTTGGCCTAGAAGGGAAATTTTTGTCTAAATTATATGTATATACACAAACTTATCTGCATTGCACATAATTGAGATAAATGGGAAACAATGATTCCTTGTGACTTTTTCAGATATTCATACTGTTACTTTCCCCTTCTCTTCCCTTCTGTGTTTATCTCCTTCCCCTTTCCTAATTAAAGTCTCTTTCCATTTTCCATTTTTTCCTGATTAAATCTCCTGTAAACTTCTCTGCTCTGATGGCTTCCCATTTACTTTTCTAGCTCCTTCAGTTACTCCAAATCATCTAAAGATTTGGAGCTAGAACCTAAATGATGGGGGAGAGAAAATATGCACTTTGTCTTTTGGGATCTAGATTACTTTATCCAAAAGTAAATGATCTTTGTCTATTTACCTGAAATTGTTATGATCTCCTTTCCCTTTGCATCTGGCTAATATTCCACAGTGCATATATACCACATCTTCATTCTGCAATTCAATTCCTAATAAACTGCCTAAATGGAAGATAAGATGACAAAAGTAATGAGAGAGGGGGGAGCATGCCTGCTGAGGGGAAAGTATAAAATGACATTCTAGTTTTGTGGTTATGAATGACCCCAAGACCCCAACTTTTGAGTGGCATTGACTATCAGAAGCATGCTTAGAAAAACATAACTCCAACCCCAGAGGAATAACTTTCTGACAACTCAGTGTTCAATGGAATAACCAGTTTTAGCTTCACATAGAGAAGAAATTAGAAATTACCCTTGTATTACTTGTACTCTGCGGCCCTAAAGGATGGTGTCCGACTAATAAGGAACTTATAGAGTAAGTTTTTTGGCAAGGTAAAACAACAATGTTGTCAACAATGGGTGTAAGTCTCTGCTAAGTGTCAGAGACCTGAGGAGGAGGTCTCACAGCAATCCATGGCCATTGGACAGGGGCCTACAGGAACGATCCAGCATATATTCTTTCCACTCCCGTTTTGTACTAGCCAGTAAGGGCAGGAAGCTGGAGATGGTGACATCTATGAAGGACAAGCAGGAAATGGGAAGGAAGAAAAATAACAATACTCAAAAAATGATTTTCTGATCTGCATCTTTATTACATATGACTATATAATCTAGCACAGCTGTCCACTGGCTGACTCAACCAGAAGATTTGGGGTTATTATAAACACAGAAACTTAAGTGAGACATAGTTTGCCTTGTGGAAGCCTCAGAAGAGAGTTCTCAGTCTTATTCTGTAAACACACAAGAAAGGACAGAGAAAGGTTTCTAAGGGAGGCTTTAAGGGATCCAAAACTGAAATTGAAAAAAAAAGGCCACAAATTTGAATTTTACTGTGACGTGTCATTTTTCAGATGTCTCCTAATTGCATTGCAAACCTGCTTCAAAAGGGCCAAAATATGAGGTGCTTAGCACTGAGACATTGTGATTATTGTCTCATGCAAACGTCTCTCAGTTTCAACTGACATCACCACAGCAAAAATTATAGCTCCTATTCTTGGGGTGGCTTCTAACACCTCTACAGCACAAAGACTATTTGGTTCTACCAAGGCATATGTGAAATTGGACTGGGATTTTGCCTCCAGTGAGTTTTAGAGGTTAAGTGCTAGGCAGTCCACAGTTGATCTATCTGGTTAACTTTCCCAAAAAAACAACTCTTTGAGTCATTGATTCTTTGTATTGTTCTCTCCATTTCAATTTTATTGATTTCAGCCCTTAGTTTGATTATCTCCTGCCTTCTACTCCTAGGTGAGTTTGATTCTAAATGCTCTAAAGCTTTCAGCTGTGTTGTTAAGTCTCCCTTGTGAGATTTTTCCAGGGTTTTCACGTAGGCATCTAGTGCTATGAATTTTCCTGATGTATTCTTGAACTGGCATCTGCCCATTGCTTCCTCAGTTCTCTGCAGTATTTGTCTATATATCAGGGAGCTAATTTTAGTGCAATCTGTTCTGGGTGTGTCTATATCGCAGGACTCCTCTCTTGGTCTAATCTGGGTTCTTGGTCCACTTGGAGGTAGTGTATTCTGTCACAGTGACCCCTTTTAATCCAGCTGGTGCTGACACACTGTGGGTCTCAGGTGACTGCTTTTGATCCAGTGGGTGTTCTTAGTCTGCTGTGGGCCAGGCATCTTTGGGTTTCTGCTTGCTGCTGAGGTTGCTGGGTAATGGCCAGAAATAAATATTTTTTAGGATATATCATATAGAAATGGCCAATGTTGTGTAAGGTATAATGATAATTTTGGTAACAATTTGATTTTAAAATATTTTTAAAATGTATTCATTTTATTTTAGATGTGTGAAAGTCTTGCTTGTATGTATGTTTGCGAAGTGTGTATATACGTGCTGTCTTGTAACACTAGAAGAGGGTAGTGGATCTCCTAGAAGTGGAGTTACACCCAGGTCCTCTAAACCACTGCACCATCTCTTTGGCTCCTGCAATCACAACATCAAAAAGGTTCTCCACATTTGTTCTTGCAAATATTCCCACCGTTGTGCACAAGGCCTATCTTTGTGTTCTTGTCTTTTACAAGTCCTCTGCTCCCAAATAGTTTTAGCTGGCCAGTAAGAAACCATAGGAAAGGTTACATGTTGTATACCCAGTCTAAGAAGAGTAAGTCATAGATGGTATTTGAGTTTGTTATATAATTATCTGAAAGCTTTGAATAGCACATAGCTGACAATATTGGCCTTTTTCATTAATAATTTTAAATTTGGAAAAAGTATTAAAAATCAAATGGTAGGTTGCTTAAATATCTTTTTCTTACAGTTCTTTTTGGATCCAGCGCCATCTCATTATCTAATTACATGTTAATCAATCACCCCTTCAAGGAGTTTTTTGTTGTCATCTATGTATTAAGTGGTATTGTAATTATTATTTTTTGTTTTAGAGTTGAGAGAATTTAATCACTGGCCAGATGAATGTTTTCCATATAGGAAGCATCAGCAGTGCTTTGAGATGCTCTGCCTGCATTTTGGCATCTGCCTTGTCCAGTTGTGTACATGTTTTCACACCACCGCCAGAATGCCTGCTGCAGTAGTGAACAGATACACTGCTTGAGGATCAGAGTCAAAGTATATGTGCTAAGAGGAAAATTTTTAGATGTGATATTTGCTGTTCTCATTATTACTAATCCAGTCATTTATCCATTCAAACATTTGTGGAAGTTTTCAGGAAAAGCCCTTCTGGATTCGGAGCTATGAAAATAAGACAGGGGTCTCCATTAAGTAAGTAACAGTGGCAGTACCCCTTGTTATTTACAGTAGGCACGGTGTCAGGTATTTGGCAGTATTTAAATCCCACAGTGGGTATTTTAATGATGCTCATGTGGTAGATGAGGAGTTTGAAGGCTTGAGAATTCGGAAAACTTGCTCAAAGTGGAGTGACAAGTGGCAAAATTGAGGCTCAACTGGACCCACAGCCTGGAACCTGGTCACTGAACTGCTTACAGAGGCTCGGTAGGCACCACAGGTGTGTGAAAAAGGAGTCCTCTGGGACCACAGCAACACCCAAGTGCTGTCATTCCCTAATGGTACTCCAAGTTTTCTCGAATGGCCCTGCTATTGCCATGTTTTCGCTGTCTTGAAAAAGCGCCCCTCTCTGCTGCTGCCAAGCTTCCAGGCTCAGGTCACACATTACTGATTTCCCTACAGTCTTCCTGAGACCTGTTGTCAGAGTTCATTTGCCTTTTCTTTGTTACCAGGACCTTCATTTTATTTAGTCTCATCTCAGGGTCAAGAACTTTGTCTGTGTTCTCTCCGTGCCTCTCTGGAATTCTCTAGAGTAAAAACTCTGGCTAGTGCTCACATGTTTATCTCACGAGGCCCATGTTGCTGTTTGCTGACTTCAAGAATGGCTTCGCTTTGTCAAGAAACAAGCATATTGCAACCTGCCATTGTATTAGGAGTTAAGTGTTTCTGAGGATATTTGGAGATGAGATCATTTGTCTTTTCTTAAATTGTCATGGTCTCTCTGCAGCAAAACTGATTCTCCATTCTGGTGTGTGCTGAAGAAGTTACACTTCCTTTGTTCTAGTTTCTTGTTTGTTTGTTTGTTTGTTTTGTTTTTCTTTCTCCACAAAAAAGTCAACTTCAAGTAGACAGTGCAAAAGCCGTTGAGGTGGCAGGATTTGGTCATAAAAATGACAGGGCCGCATTTTTCTGGTAGAGCTCCTGCAGAAGGCAAGCACACCTGCGTTGTCCATAGTTGCACAGCTGTCTCCTTCAACAATAGCCTGATCAGCACTCTAAGGGTCCTGTGCTCTTTACCAA
Source organism: Phyllotis vaccarum (assembly GCA_033318265.1). Taxonomy (NCBI): domain Eukaryota; kingdom Metazoa; phylum Chordata; class Mammalia; order Rodentia; family Cricetidae; genus Phyllotis; species Phyllotis vaccarum. The sequence continues at coordinate 191,399,810 of JARWLC010000002.1, forward strand.
GACTCTAATGTTCCCAGAGCTTCTGGTACCTACTCATTTTATAGCTCTAACGCAGGCGCTTGTTATGTCTTAGGACTTTTGCACTTTTAAAAACTCACTTCTCCAAATCACATCGGGCGAAATTAAAGCGACTAGGTTTAGCGTATGCCTTTAGAATTGAATTCATAGCAGTTTCTTCTTTCATACAAAAGAGAAGATAAAAAATAGGAATTAAAAACATGAATGTTACACAGGAAAGGGTAATTCTTAAAATCCACCATAGTAAGACAGTGAGAAGTCAATTCTTTTTCCCCATCGACCACAGAGCCAGAGGGTCCCAACAATTCTATCTCAGCTGGAGTAGTAAGTGAACTACTTGCTTCTCCGAAAGCTTTGTCTATTCCACGGTCTCAGCTCCAGCTGCCTCACCTGGCCAACCCCCCTCAGCTCTACTGTGGGGTGGGAAGGGTTCAGCAGGCTGAGGAGATTGAAGGTAGCAGGGAAGTGGGGGTTATTTCAGGTCTGGCTTCTCTAAACCTTCAATGTCTGCACTTCGGGTCAGACCTTCCTGTTGTGAAATACTGGAGCAGTTGCTGCGGTCTGAAGATAAACAACATTCCAGCAGTTCCCCCACCAGCTCCTGGAGGCCAGTGCTTTCCACCAGTTCCCTGGCCCAGCAGACATCCAGGAAGCCAACCTCTCCGGGTTACCTGTAGCAGCACACACAGCAACAGCTTTGTGGTCTTTGTGTTCTTAAAATGGATTATGGTAATGAGTCCGGAGTGAGTTTTGGGTACCTCTGCTTGGTCATTAAATGTAGGAAACACTAACATCCTTTGTGTAGCTTTGGAAGCCAAAGGTATGCTGATTGGAGGTTTGTTAAGAACAAGGGTTCTTGGACCTGATGTGCGAGGTTTGCATCTTCATTAAAGACCCAGGCTGAATTAGGGTTATATAAGGGCAGGTTTGGAAATCAAACACAAGTTATTAACAAATCCAACCTGGCCTTCTCATGAAAGCGTTGGACCAAAGCCTGGTATAGCCAATAGAAAAAGCATTTCATATGCGTTTCCCATAAGTATCTGCTTCTTGTATAGGTAGGTGTGGTTTATAAAGAGCATAAAACCACAACAAACCAAAGAATAGCTCAGACTTGCCTTTTGCATTATGACTGAGGGCGGTTGTGTGATGATTCATGAAATAAGAATGCAGACTCTGGTCCCTGGTCTAGGCCTACCTATAATACCGCTAGAAGTGACAGTTTCATCAAAATGCATTCTCTCACTCTGTATCACGACTTTTCTCCAGATCAATGTATAAGGCATATAAAAGCCGTTGCACTAATCTTATTTTAGTGACAGAAAACTAAGGCTTGGAAGATGTGAAATAATTTTTACACAGTCTAGGAGCTGTCACTATTATATAAGTAAAACAGTTTAATTTTCATTGGGTATTATATTACCTCTCTCACACACACATACACAAATACAATCACTTGCCTGATTATACAAGACATATTGCAGACAGGCAGATGTCTAAGATGACTCCTAGTAAGTGATACCTATTTCTTTTACACACACACACACACACACACACACACACACACACACACACACACACACACATACACACACACACACAAGCACGCACATGCACACATACACCATACCCTTCTATGTTTGACATCACAGCAACTTTACCACTATTAGATTTTGCCAACACTTTTATTCCATATCTACGGATCACCATTATCCCAGAGTCTGAAATACAGGTTCTTTGGTGGTGGAATCCCTTGTGAGAATGGTGGTCCCTGTGCTGTTTTGAGATATTCCTTGAATTGTCATTGTCTGTAAGGTTACAGGGCAGTTATTTATTCGCATTTTTATAACAAAAATCTTTATTGATTCTTTGTGAATTCCACATCATTTACCCAAAACCTGCTCACCACCCAGTCCCTTTATATCTTCACCTCACTCCTGCAGCACCCACAATCCCCCAAATCAAATAAAAACAAAATAAAACAGGCAAAACCCCACCTAATTCCTCCATCTTACCAACACTTCTTCATTCTTCTTAGTGGCCTTGGGTGCTGTGGTGTGCCATCCAATATACCCTTTTGTCCAACCAGCTCCATAGGACAGTGTTCAATTTCAATGAGCCATTGGTCTGGTTCAAGACTTCTGGCGCATCATTCTCACTAGACTCTCACCAAAACTCCTCTTGGATATCTTCTGTTGCCCAGAGTCATGGGGGTCCTGTGGTTATTATTTTTTTTTTAATAGGACCTGTCTCTTCACAAACTCCAGCAGGTCATAGATGGAGTAGATATTAGGGTGGGTAAACCAAAGCCCATGATGTGGGTCTGGGTGACAGCTGAGTTGATTAGTTAGTCCAGGCCACTGGGACTTCCCCATCAGGCGAGGGGCAGAGCCAGATCTTCTATGCCCATTCCACTAGAGCCAGCTGCCAGCTCTCTTATACCATAGGGTCATCTCTTTTGAGTGTGAAGGCCGGATTTCTCTTGGGTGGCAGAGACAACTTTTCCTACTTAAGTGTCCAGCTATGGGGCAGGGTCAGCTATCCCAGGGCCAATGAGGGGAAGGGCCATCTCAGCACAGCCTTAGAATTTCAACATGCATGGTTCCATGAACACCTCTGTCAACATGGACCATAGATATCATCACAGATCCCAGCTACAGCAAGACCACTGATCCAGACATGGTCTTTGGCAGCAGCTCAGGTGGGAACATCACTATGGTCCTGGTGGCAGCACTAGCCATCCAGATCAGTATGACCAACATGGTCTCAGGTGGCTTTCCAGACCCCAGAGCATCAGCACAGCCCTCAGTTGTAACAAGAGCCACAGACATCAACACAGATCATGACTGTTGTAGGACTATGACCAAGACATGGCCCTAGGAAGCAGCCAAGGCTAAGGGCAGTTATTTTTGAAGTGGGTAGTAGGAATGAAAAAGGCTGGAAGAGCATTTCCCTTTCAGATTCTTTGCCTCTAAGTGGAAGGACAGGATACTAGACAAAGTCCTTTAAGAATTCATGTTTCCTTCTGACAAAATGTGAAAAGTACATGATGAAACTTCCTTGTACAGTGAAATAGTCCATGCATAAAGTATCTATCACAGAGCTCTATCTAGTCAGCACTATACTGACATTATTTCCTCTTCTCATAACACCCATGTTCCAAAAAAGAGAAGCAATTCTATTATGTAATTTTAGTATTGTATCTTTTGGCAACTGAGACTCTCCTCAGATGCATTGAGATAACATTAGGGCAGAGCCTAATCTAAAAAGTCTTAGGAAATCAAAATATAGGTTTCTGGACCTATAATAGTCTTTCTTTGAGATAGGTTCTTTGTTAATAATTCTGTCCCTTTCTTGAGTTGGAGCCATAATTCTATGGAATATAGAGCACAATGTACCTGTCTAGTTGTCCTCTTCAAAGGTAAGATTGACATGTCTGTGCCAGATCATGCAGAGTGAATCCCCAGAGTTGTCTGTAAACTAATGAATAGATTTATAAAATACTGGGGCAAGCCATGGATGCCACATGGAGACTTGGACTCAGAACACTTATGGAATTGATTCATCTAGTTGACAAAGCCAAACAGCCAACTTCATTATGAGGTTATTTGTGTTAGAAAATAAAAATACATGTTAAGTATCCCACTTGGTATGAGAGAGCAAAGTTATGTGCCATGTGTCAGAGATCTACAGAAAAACTAGAACTGGTAACTAGATATCTGGAGGCCAAGTTGTTATATCATTAGTGCCTAAAAAGTAGTATCAAGGAATAAAGAATACTTTTTTATTCATATTAAAGTGATCTACCTTATACCTAAAATTCCAAAGCTTCTCTACATACATGCGAGCTCTAGTTCAATTGCTTATGGTTTTCCTCCCATTCCTTAGATGAAATATATTGATGAAGACTATTTAAAATGGATGTAGGGCTAATAACAGAGCATGGGTCCTGCAGGATCCTAATGAATCAAGATGTGAGAAATTTACGCATGATTTTGTGAAAGCTGAACTACATCATGAACATAGCAGAGGTGTTCCGTTGAGTACACATACTCCACTGTTCACATTTCTGACTCACAGGATCCAATGGGGCTAGGAAAATGTATTTCTTCCTGGTAATATCAGTGATACTACTCAGAGGTCACAGTGTGTCACTGTCACCAGCATATTATGTTGCTGTATATAGTGACATCCAGTTATTTCAATGGAATATAAAGAATTCTGGAAGCTTCATCTGTGATTGTTTGGGGTTGAGAACTTGGCTTTCCCCTTTGGGTCAAGTTGGGTCTGTGAAGATCTGGCCAGTACTTAGGAAGGCATTTGATATTCTGGTTTTAATGTAAACACTTCCCACCTGTCCTAAGTATGTGTGCCCTTATCCAAGGGCTTCTGACATTGGCGGACGCCTAATCTCACTCCTTGCTCTCCTCTCCCCCTCTCCTGGGCTACAACTGTTCTTTTCACAGCTGCGGCTGCTTCATTCTGTCTGCCTCCCTCTTCTCATACCCAGCCTTCCACCCTGCTACCATTAAGATCAAAATACTCTGTTTTTATTTATTTACTCCACAGCTGTCAGTGTTGTGTCTGGGTCACTGTAGGGCAACTTGCAAGGAAATGTGATCCACAAGGAGCCCTTAAAACTGCAGATACTTGTAGTAACCAGGGTACATACACACGGTCAATAACACTCAGCTCCCTCTGTGCCTGGGGCAGTCTGAGGATGGACAGCTCAGGGCTGTGTGTCAGGGTGACCCTGGGAGGAATATTTATGTTCTTGGAATTTACGCCAGGCCATTTAAAGGTATTGGACAATCCTGAGTATTTAAAACTTATCCCCAGAAAAGAGACAATTGTTCAATGGAAAGAACACTATATTAGGAGTCACAAAATTGAAATTCTATTTTGGTTTCTGCAACTAACAAGATAACTGACCTTGAGTGCCACCCCCCCGCCCCCCCCCCCCCCCCCGCGCACACACACACACACTCTTTATTTCTCAGGCACTCTTGGTTGAACAATGGTTTTGGTGATTTCCCATCACTGGTTTTCAGCTGTGTTTGAAGTTACAGACTTTTGAAGACTCCACTGTGTATTTGAATCCCATGGTTGTCCTACATAATGGTCTGGAGTTGGTTATAGGCAGGTTCTGAGCTTCTTGCTGGAATTGTAAAACTAGAAAAAAAAAAAAAAAAAAAAAGACAGAGATCAGGACACTGTGTACCAACCAATGAGTCTTCACAGCAGGAAGCACTTCCAAGGAAGATCTGAGAGAAGCAGACTGGTAAGCAGCAACTCCAACAAAGTAAACACTCAGCTGGGTACATAAAAGGAACGCAGAACAGAGGAATTACCCTGAGACGGCTCTGCTGTGTCCTTTTCCTCAGGTTTGTCTCCTGAGAGAAAACAACTTTAAGGAAAGTTAGCTCAGGATCCTGTAGAATGAAGTGACAGAAGTAAAATGGTATGTGAAACCAACTAGCCTGGTAAAAAATGAGTTAAATCATGAGGAGCCCTCACATTGCTACTTAGCCCCATGGAAGGCACATTCATACATGAAAATTCTATTTGCTCTGTTTCTCTGGAGAACCTTGGTTATTGTGTTGGTTTTATTAGCTTTGTATAGTATTTTTCATTTGCATTTTGAAGATAAAATGTATATATTTATTTTTCTAGAGCACTGGGGCATACCTTAAAAACATCATTTGGAATATAGTCATTCAAAAATCAAATCAACATGTCTAGGTAATACCCAATAAAAACCACGCTCTAATGTTCCTATGCTAAAAAAAAAAAATCTCATTGAAAATGTATACGACATTCCTTCAGTAAGCATTTATTGACCAAGAATTGCTAGGCTGGGTAAACTCCTGGAACTCTCAAAGGGATTAAGAATGATTTAACTAAAGTGTCTTGTTTTTATAGAAGTAATTCACACAATAGTTCAAAACAGATATTATACTAATGCTAAAATAACTCACTGTGCTCTCCATCCTCAGAGACCACCTTTGTTTTTTCCAGCTAGATTAGGACTAATACAATCTTCAACTACATGAATTTCCGAAGCTCAACTACTTCATACCAAATTTAACTCAAAGACAGGTTAGTGTTAGATTTTTAGTCCACCAGATACAATGCCAAGACCTGCTGTCACAACTTAGAAACAACAGTTAAACATTTCCATCAGATATCTAGCAATCAGTAGTACTTGTCTAAACTGTATAGAGTCTTAACTGGAGTCCAAGAGAAATCCTATTAATATCTTTATGGAAAATTGCAATTTCTTTTAATCTTCCCGTTATCATTAGTTAAATTAGGAAGCCTATTTAGAGACAATTTTTTTCTGACTTTCAGACACCATAATTCTAACTTGAATATTATGCAAGTATTCAGAGTAATATTGGTAAAATAGATCTTATTACCACCAAGGTAATTACCTATCATGTAAATTTTGATTTGTGTCTCATTGCTCATTGAATGGTGTATTTTACACGTAATTTTGTGCTTTTTAATCTTGAAAAGTGTATATACTCCCATCCCTATATAGTAGTTTGGGATTTTTGTTCACAGAAAGCTGTCATGTAATAAAATGGAGAAAAATCTCTTATTATGGTAATTCAAGCTACCTAAATTTGTTCAAAGATTTTAAGTACTTTTGTGTGTTTGTTTATGAAACTGGCAATTTTGGCTTTGGGTAAATTTGGCTCAGCACATAGTAAGAGGAATTTGGTAGCCCCAAAACACCCTTGGAGAGCAGGGTAAAATGTCTTCCTAAGTAGCTTCAAGTTGGAATGGACTGCTTACTGAATTCTTTCCGTCTCCAGTTCTCATGATTCTGCAATAACTACTTCCTGAACATAAAAATAGGCAGCCAGCAGGACAGTGAAATGGTGGCTGCCTTCCATAAGGGAGAAAAAGTTCTCTTCTGGGTGAGTAGTCCACAGAGCTGGGTACATCCCAATTTTCAAACCAGGTTCTTCTCCTCTTCCTCAGGCGGAATGCCTGTTAGCTTTCTTTCAAGTTGCTTTACTTCTGAGGGGTTGATTTGACCAAAAATGCTGAGGTCCTCTGGACATAATCTCAGATATGAGAGGTGCGCTAAAAATATGGATATCCTTGACCAGGCACCAACAGCTCTTACTCTATCCTCTGTTCATCCCCCCTCCCCTGTATCTATCTTCAGTAGAAGTGGTATCCAAATATAAAGTAGATGGGTCGCATCCCATTCCATGGGATCCTGAAATTTCTGTACTTAGCAGAGGATAAAGCAGCAGTGTGCTTTAAGTGACCTAAACAAGGGCCTCAGGACAGCTGCTCTCACTTCCAGCTGGATCCCTCAGGCCTCTGGGACAAAGGCACATCAGGGTCACCTTGACAAATCCTATTTTCAGAGTACAGATGTACATATTGCTTAAGGTAAAAAAAATATGACAACATAAAGCAAACAAAACAAAATATCAAAATAACAAAAATTTTTCTTAGCCAACCTTCTTTTAAAAGAAAGTGATTTGTTTGAAATGTAGTGATGCACAGGGTGCAATGGGTACTATTCATAACTGTGCATTTTCTCTTTCTATAATATATTTAAGTCAGCTTCTATAACTTATTTAAACCAACTTCTTTCAAATTTATTAGTTTTTCAACATGTGGAATTGAGGGTATTTATTAAAAGTGATTCATGTAGATTTTGGTGACAGCGTTCAGAAAAAAAGGCAGATATGAGCAAAGACACTTGGTTTACAGTAACAGGCTTAAAGTAATAATGGATGACATAGCAGTTAAAAGTATTAACAACAACAACCAACCAAACAAATAAACAAATCATCATTTTGTTACTTTATACCTGTTCATTTATTAAGATTTCATCTTCTATCAATGACTGTTGTCAAATATGTTTATCTTCTTACATTCAAGCTTTACTATATCTCTATGAGGTAAGGCACTATTCATGTCTCTGCATAAATATTGGAAACTTTGTTCAGAGAGAAATGATATTAATGAACTGGGTCTACATAACTAGGCAGTATTTCATCAGAGACAATATTCAATTTTACCAAGAGTTTATCATTTAAAATATATTTCATTGAGCTGGAGAGATGACTTAGTAGTCATCTCGGTTAAGAGTAATCTCGGTTCTTGTAGAGGATCCAGGATTAGCTTCTAGCACCAACACCAGAAAGCTCATAACTATCTGGAACTCAAGTTCCACAGGATTTGATACTGTCTTCTGACCTCCAAGGACACCAGGCATACACATGTGGCAATACATATATGCAAGACATTAATATATACAAATCTAAACATAAAAACCACAAATAAAACATTTCATGGTTTAAAAAGAAAAGATTAAAAGATAAGTTGATATTTATCTTCCACAGTGCTAGACTTTCTTCTCCATGATCACATTATTCAGCCATCACAGATAAATTAATTATATTTATAAGAAAAATGGAGTAAGACTGGCACTTAGCTCAATTAGTGAAGTGATGGCCTTGTGAATTAGCAGATTGGAGCTTGATCCCAGAACCCACATAACAAAGCCAGGTGTAGTGGCTTGGCCTTGGAATCTCAGCCTGAGGAGGTAGAGAGAGCTGGGAAGACACCTGGAGCTCACTGACCACCTTGTCTAGCACAAGGGTGAGCCTCAAGCCAATGCTTTAGACTCTGCTTAAGGTGTATGGGCACTGGGAAATGACATCCACAGTTGTTCTCTGGCCTGCACATACACATACATAAACATATATGCAATACAAACAAATATACACATAGATACATATATGTATACACACATACATACACAAAAAATGGATTAACAGAACAGGATAATTTTGAAAGACTACTCTTTTGACTTTAAAAATACATCTCTTAGAGTGAATCAGAGAAGAGATGATTTGGCACCTGCATCTTCTGCCCGCCTGCAATCATATAGTTTATCATGGTGTTCCATCCCTTTACATTAAGTGTGTATGTGGAATATAAGTAGAAGAGGTATGTTTCATGTCCAACTCTGGAATGTTGAAAATAAGTACCACCCATGGAATAATCCACACTTCTTTGCTTTCCCTGTTGGCTGCCTGGAATGAGAGGACCTTCCCACCCAACTGAAAAGGCATATCTTAAAAGTTGGAGCACTTCCAGGTGCCCAAATCACTGTTTACAGGAAAGAAAATGTTCAAATAACTATTAGCATTAATGACAAAGTGTATTGAGGAAAAAATGTATTCTTGTTCTGTTCAGCCAGTCTAATTTGAAGATTATGTGTCCAATGATAATTCAGCTGGCAGGTTCTTATGAAGGAGTCCTAAGTTCAGATAAAGGATGGTATTAAAAAAAAAAATCTCTCATGAGGCTTTATTCAAAGGTGAAAGGACCTAGTAGTTTCATGGAAAGATTTTGGAGGATAAAGTGTGAAGATTAAGAACCTTCCTAGAGACAATAGTAGAGTTAAAGGACATTTTAACCAGCAGCAATGGATAATGACTGCCTGAATACCAGCTTAATTGTTTGGAAAGTATTTACAATTCCAATTGTAAAAAAAAATATGTGAATGCAAAGTAGTACTTGATGATATCTAGGAATGGTTGGTTTTCTATGATAACAGTATTATTATCTATCTCAGAGTCTTCAAAGAATTCTACACCACTCCTAAGGATCCTATTACAGAGCCTATGGCACACCTATGCTTATCACCGCTTCCCCCAAAAGGTTCTACAAGGAAGCAAATGCCAGCGTTGAAACACCTACATTACTGATGAAATCCAAGTTTATCCTTTGTACTGGCTAGTTTTGTGTGTCAACTTGATAGAAACTGGATTTATCAAAGAGGAATGAGCCTCAGTTGAAGAAATGCCTTTTGTGACCCACCTGTAAGGCATTTTCTCAATTACTGATCAATACAGGAGGAGAGTCTAGCCCACTGTGAGGGTGTCAGCCCTAGGCTTGGGATCCTGTGTTCTATAAGAGAGCAGCTTGAGCAAGCCAGGAGAAGCAAGCTGGTAAGCAGCACCCCTTTATGGCCTCTGCATAGTCTCCTGCCTCCAGGTTCAGCCCGGCTCGAGTTCCTGTTTTGACTTCCTCCAATGATGGACTAGGATTTGGAAGTGTAAGTCAAATAAGCCCTTTCCTCCCCAACTTGCTTTATAGTCTTGGTGTTTTGTTGATGCAATAGAATCCCTCACTAAGACAGTCTCCCAGGTTAGTGTTGCTCGGTGCAATCTAGGAGCAGCAGAAGTGCAATTGAGACACACAGGGATGGCTAACTGAGTGAGTTGATGGCTTGTGAGAAAAAAGCACAGAAATCAAATCTAAGGTGTGGTTTTCAATGTAGGAGTGTATGGTAGCAGATGCTTTCTGGAGATTTGGAAGGAGATACAGTTTTCCTACATACACGCTAATTTAGGAAAAGGGATAGGTTCAAAAGTTGACCAAGGTTTAGTGTCTACTACTGGGTAGAATGAAGATCTAATATATATCCTAGGCTGAATTATAAAAATAAAGAACATCAGATTTTGTCAACCTGCACATTCAAACTACAGTCATAGACACTATAATTATAGAATCTCTCAGAAGCCATATTATTAGTTTTCTGACATTTAAGACCCCAGATAAAGTTTTAAACACATCCTTCTTCCCTTTACTTACTTCTTCATCACTGTTAAATATTTAGAATCTTAGTTTATTGGCTAAGAGGTATTTCTGGTGGGCAGAATCTGAGTTAGACTTTGGGTTTTGTTAGTAACTATTTGCATGAAGCTTCCACTCCAAATCCACAGTCAAATTCTTTCTTAGACTGCACCTTTACAGGCCATCTGATTTTAAGAATGTCAGAGCATGTTGGACTGTTTTGAGGAACCTCATTATCTGACAATAAATGAGGAGACTTTAAGACTCATCATAAAAAATTAAATATCTCTGGGGTGTGGACTGGGCTCAGTGGGTCAAGCATCACACAAGTATAAGGTCCTGAGTCTGGATACCCAAAACTCATGCACACATCAATAATCCAAGTACCTATAGCGAGATAGGAGGTGTAAACAGAGGAATCCCCAACATCTAACCTGGCAAAGACCATGATGAGCAACAAGAGACCCTACTTCAAAGAAGGTGGAAGACAATGATGGACATTTGAAGTTGTCCTCTGGTTACATACATATGTCAAAATAAAAACATGCCCTCTCACATAAACAAACAAGAGTGTGTAATAAACATCACACATTTACATATGTCACAATATATAAAACTATAATAGAATTTCCTAGGCTGTATTCAAGATGGGTTGTACTTTATGTACATGATGGGTATGTACTTTTTATGTAATTACCTGAGAAATCATAAACTCACATGTTTTAAATATCAAAGGGTACAATGGGAATAATTTAGTGTATTCTTCTGTGGCTTAGATATTCTCCATTATTTAACATAAAACATACTAGTGTTAGAGCCTGGATGACTTTGGAGTATCTTGCTTGGGCTTCTCCTATCTTCATTTTCTTTCCAGTCTCAGATATATAACTATAGATTTTAACCTATCTGTTTGAGATTTGGTACCAAACATCATGAACAAACACATGAAATCTGTACTAGCTCCATGAGGGGACTGCCATCATTGGCGTGTACTGCCAAGATGACCAGGATACTAGATTATACAATACTGGCAAGGTTTAGATGATTTTTTTCAATAGAAGTTTAAAAAGAAAGTTTTGAACTCACATTGAGAAAGAGTCCTTTTCCAGAATGGTATTTGAGTTGAGCCTCACAATTCAGGCAAAAATTTTTTCAGAGTTTGCTTGGTAGGATGAGGAAGGATTTTTCTGCAAGAAAAAAAAAATTACCATTAATAAATATGTGAAAGAAAGAAAAATACCTTGGCTAGTTTCTAATATACAAATATTTCCATGATGGTGGAAAGACTTGACATTTAAGCAAAGGTTAGATTTTCTCAGGTGGACAGAGCTACGGAGTAATCAGTACAGCATGCAAGGATTCGGGAAATGAGAAAAGCATGATGTATGTTCTCTTCAAATCAATGTCAGTGTTTTAAAGGCAATCTAAGTCGCCAAAGCTAAGTCCCTGTTTGCAAAGGTTGATGTGTTTCCATATAGCACATCTTTAACTGGCAATATTATTGGAACAGACTTTCTGTAAGTCTCCAGAGGATGGAAGAAACTGAAATCAGCTTCATTGGAAGCATCGTTTGAAGTTTGAATTCAACTAGGAACCACATCGGAATGAGAAGGTGCTAGTTTTGGACCATAACTTACACAATCCACGGGAATTCAAGTCAAAGTGACTGAGAGTTTCAAATAAATCATTTGACCATAAGCACTTTAGGGCTGGGTGAAGACCTGAAATATTCACGTTTGCATTTCCAGTGACAGGAGTAGCTGACATTGTCAACTGTAACCAACCCCCCCCCCCCAGCCTATTTTAGCACTGCCTTACTTTCACAGTATGTGACACTCAAGTTCTCATAATAAAAACAAATAATAAAATGCAAAATCACAATAGGCTTACTTCAGCTTGGGGGGGGGGGGGCGTTTTCAGCACCCATCTATGCTGCCTTTGTGTCTCGAAGGCACTCACTAGGAACTGTTTAGAAAGTTAATCATTCATACCAAACACCTAGGACTACACATTTAATCTGTATACTTCTCTATGAGAGCACTGATCTTCTAAAAATTTTCTCCTGTGCTTAGTTAATTGACATATAGCATACATCTTTAAGATTATTGGTACTGGAATCTAATACCTAGATTTAAATTCTATGTTTACTACTTTCTCTGTCTGAGACCTTGACAATCCTTTAAATTATCTGCATCTTAGTTCTCTTATCCATAATGGAGATATAATCATAGTAGCTATTTCTCTGACACATTTTAAGTCTTAAGAAAATTAAGCTCCATCTTAATTCCCATAAGAATTAGAATCAGGGAGAGCCCTGGGGAGACAGCTCTGTGGGCTACCACTGTTAATTTTAATTTTAAAAATTGAGAAGATGACATCTTCAGCACACTTCAAATCTTTTGCACCCAAAGTGTTTTATGTGTTTAGTCTCAAATGCCAAATGACATTACACTTTCATATGTGCACCACAACCATTTTGCAACTAATCCTACGTGATATTACAGAAATTATACCAGTTAATTGTTCTCATCAATTCTGGATTCCTGAGAAACATAAATCCTTTTCTTATCAACCTTGGATACACAGGAAAAATGAGTAATATTATATGGATAAGTTGTTAACTAGAATATATAATTTTGTAGACATTTGCTGTAAAGTAAAATATAAACCATGGGTTATTTGACTCTATGGAATTAAGAAAAATGAACAATAATTCTAATGAGATTTATAATTACAATTTTTGACTTACAGATTCTAATCCATATTGTTTCAAAATGTTTATGTCACATGTGGATTGGACAAATTTTTAATCACTGTGTGAGTTTTTGCATTCGCTTAGCATAAACTGACCTATTAGCACTTTCTCACTAAATACAGATGACTTGAAGATTAGATTAACTAGTGTGGTTTTGAAACTAAATAAACAATTGATCACCAAGGAAGCTGCAAAACTCAGTGTCATCTAGATAACAATTCTTGGCGATTCTGAATTTTTGAAATTAGAAATAGATAAATTATAAATAAATCAGAGAAGAATTAAATTAAAAATTGTGTACAGAAGAACATTTACTCTTCACATCCAACAACAATACACATTTAAAACATTGTCATTTGTGAATTGATGAGCAAATCACACACAACAAAAGCTTATGAAGAAAGGGAGGGAGGGACGGATGAAAGGAGGGAGGGGGAGGGAGGGAGAGAGGGAGGGAGGGAAGAAGAGATGGAGGGGGAGGGAGGGAGAGAGGGAGGGAGGGGATCAAAGTAAAGAAAGCTCTGAAGGAAAATAATATAAAATGTAAAAGCCAAACATTGAATTAGAAAACTAAACAAGAAAATCAAGAGCATTCCTATACAATTACGGATAATATGTTTCCAAATTTACTCAATTCTGCCCGTGTCCATAAAACATGAGTGAGAAGAAAATTTTAAAAATGAGAAACTTGGTGTTTTCTGTAGGTAAAATTTCAAACCAGAATAGCATTCAGGCTGTGACATCATTTCATTAATTTTAGTCGGGGAGGGGGGGAGAGGGAGAGAGAGAGAGAGAGAGAGAGAGAGAGAGAGAGAGAGAGAGAGAGAGAGAGAGAGAGAGAGAGAGAGAGAGAGAAGAAGAAGAAGAGGAGGAGGAGGAGGAGGAGGAGGAGGAGGAGGAGGAGGATGAGGAAGAGGAAGAGGAGGAGGAGGGAAGGACGGAAGGAAGGACGGAAGGAAGGGAGGAAGAGAGGGAGGGAGGGAGGAGCAGGTCTGTTGAGGTAAAGGGAAGGAGAAAAGTTTAAAGCTGCCATCGAGGCAAAGGTGTTAAATAGATTAACACCATTAAGTGAGAAACCCAGAGGGCTGCCCTGGGATCCTGGAAGGAGAGAGCATCCTAATCTCAGCACTTAAGACCCTGAGGTGTCCAGCTTTGAAACACAAATTCATTTAAAAGGAGAGCTCATAAACTAAACGTGTTCCCTGCTCCAAAACAAGCACCCAGGGAGGTTTTCTAAAGCTCAGACACCAAGCTGCACAGAGGTGGGTTCAGCTCTGTTAGAAAGGAGCCAGACTGTCTTGAACTGGCAGGGACACTTGGCAGGAAGTCATCATAGTGCTGGTTTTATAAACCTACACAATTCAAAAGAACTGAGGAAGCCTGGATCAAACTTCCAAAATATGACCGAGAAGTTAGGCGATACGTGGCAGCATCACATTCCCCTGAAGGAGACCACCGAGCGCAATCCTGAAAGGGAAGCCTGTGTTCAATTGAGACTCCAGGTGATGGAGATGCCAGGACCATGGGAACCAAGAAAATATGAGGTATGACACTGAGATTGCTTAGGAGAGAGACTAGAAAGGACTCGTATGCTACAGACATAAGAACTATTAATTCATTAATTTTTCAAAAGATTGGGTTTTCCTAGTATTGCCTAGCTATTTCTTTTATTCAGCCTATTGATTTCTGTTTTGATCTTTTAAGTGACTTCAGACACTGTTTACATCAGTCCCATCCTAACCTGCTTTCAACCCTTCCAAGTCACTCTCAAGTTCATGACCCTTTTACTTTATGTAAATCTACGTTTCCAAGTTTTACTGTTTTCTTTCTTTTTGATGTTAAAACGCATCATTAATATAATACTTCTTGTAATACTGATATATTGACATCAAATTCTATCAGGTTTTGCTTGTCTTGGGAAGTATTTACCCTTCACTTTTGAATAATTTAATAGGTTACAGAATAATAGAGTTGTAGGTTTTAAATCTTAACATTATATTTCTTTTAAAGTAATAAAACATTGTGATATTGTTTTACAGTGCTTTTGATCTCTCGTATTTCAAATATTCTTAGAAATTTCATCTCTGCTTACATTAATCTTTTGTCTATTAAAACTCTTGACACATTAAGTCCCTTTTAAAAATATTCATACCTTGTGTTTCTAAAACACCTGATGTATTTGACTATAGTCTGAAGCTTATTCATTCTTCTTCACTATTATTTTTGATTTTAGAGTGTCTTGTAAACTGTTTTTAAAGTAGATAAGATAAACTGGGTAAACAGAACTTCAGTCATGCAACCATGTGACTGTTTTAATACCATGTGACTGTTTTATAGACCTATAGCCACATAGCCACTCTGTGGTGATCCTGAATCACAAGACTGAACCACAAAAGCCATTCCCAGAATAGACTCCCTCCCTCCCTCTGTCGCTCAGTCCCCCTCCCTCCTCCTCCCTCCTTCCACCTCCCTTCCTTCCTTCTTCCTCCTTTCCCTCCCCCCTCCTTCCTTCCTTCTTCCTCCCTTCCCTCCCCCCTCCTTCCTTCCTTCTTCCTCCCTTCCCTCCTTCCCCCTTTTCTTTCTTTCTTTTTCTGATTGTGTGGAAAGAGTAGGGGGGCTATAGTTGTGCATTTCTTTGTCTCTTAAGAAGCTCTGCAGAAGCCTGGAATTTGCTCCATTTCTCAAGTGGGGCAGATTCTGATATTCCTACTCTGGGACTCACACCCTCTGAGGTTTCTGCTCAAGAGTTTTAGATTTCTCCTTGGTTAAAATTTGGATTTTCTGTATCTATCTGGTTTTCTCTGCAATCTAGAGAGGCATTGTTTATAATTCGATTTCTCTGTTTTTATGGGATCGCTCCTATTTTAGAATTTCCCATATAGTAAGTTTTGACCAAACCAGCCCCATTTTCCCCCACCAACTCCTACTCTTTCTTCACTGTCTCTCTCTCTTTTTTTTTTTTTTTTTTTTTTTAACCAAATTTGGTTTTGTCCATGTAAGAGTAAGAGCCTAATTAGTGCAGCCAATATGTGTCTGGGCACCCTAGTTAATTTTCTAACACTGTGCAAAAGCACTGTGGCCATGGAAACTTGTAAAAGAAAGCATTTAATTTAGAGTTCACAGTTGCAGAGGGGTAGAGTCCATGAACATCATGGTGGGGGGCATGGCAGCAGGCATGCAGACATAGCTCTAGGGCAGTAGCTTATAGCACAGGCCAACAGAGCTTTCCGGGAATGCTGTTGAGCTTTTGAAACATTAAGGCTAACCCACAGTGACATATTTTCTCCAACAAGGCCACACCTACTAACCCTTTCCAAATAGTTCCACTAACTCAGGCCCTATGGAAGGGCCCCTGAGAGTTAGCAATGCTCTCCAGAAGGAGGCCTTATGCTCACTGTGGTAATTTAAATAAGAATGGCCTCTGGCTATTGCAATCTTTATGCTTCCTCTTTTAAGGTTTTTTTTTTTTTTTTGAGACTTAGGGAAGAGGTGTGATGTAAGTGTTGGTTTAGAGCACTTCAGAGTCTTATTTCCTGCATATTGGCTGATTATGAGTCTCTGTAAAATCACTCCATATCTACTGCAGAAAAGAAGTTTCTCTCATGATAATTGAGAGATGTACAAAGATAAGTTCATAGTGGGAGATTATTACTATGCTTATTTATCAGAAGAAGTCGTAAGTTTTTCCCAAGATCTATGACCTACCCAGCACCAGACATGAGTTTTATCCTTAAAGCAGGCATCAGAAAGTGCTGGGTTATTACCATAACATTGATGCCACTACTATACAGTGGGTGTGGTTTTCCAACCCTGTCATTATTGTAGCTTGCAGAGGTGATGTGGATAAGTCTGTTGATAAAACTTTTCTCTACATGGCATGCATAGAACCTTCCAGTACTATGAAATCTATCCGCAGGGAAGAAGCTTCTAGGTGAGTTGATTTCACCACATTGGTCACTCAAAGGAGTGGTACTCCAGCCATGGCTGCTTCTCCACATTCTGGAGAATAACCAATGGCATTGCCAATGGGCTTTACTATGTGGAAGGATGTCTACGGTACTTCACTGATCAGAATCTTGAGAAGGTATAAACCATACTTGGCACTGGGCTTTGTATTTGTTATCTTACGGTATCTGGGATAATCACTATTCTCTGTTGTAGGGTGACTCCATTTGAATCCCTTTATATATGTTTATTAATGGTATTCAATAATGGAAATGGAACCAATTTAGATTTAATTTATCAATCATTCAATGTTAAATTGTAAAAGTAAATGAGATAATGACATTTAAAGAATATTTTATAATATTAAGTAAATTCCATAAAGTTTATATTTCACCAGAAAAATATTGAGTATTCTATGATGAACTCATTATTGATTATGTCCTACAATCTTTATTTCATGTTTTTGATATTAGATGCCGTGGGGTTAATTTGGTTCTAACCTACAGATTTAGAAAACTTCTTTAAAACTGACTTTAAACCTTCTCATTGGGAGAAATTTTAGAAATACTGTATTGTTTTTAATTATTTTGGGTGGGATTTCTGTTAGTTGCAAAGAAAGCAATCTTGAAAGGTTACAAGAAGCATCTTAAACTTGTTCATTAGATATATTGATTTGTTTTCTGTAAAAAATTAAATACTACTTATAAAGATTGTTCTTTTTATATTTTATTGCTGCCTGATAATAATTGAAGACTGACTGTGAGCAGATTCTGGGAAAAGTCCTGAAATAGAGCTAGGTCCGGGTTTCCTAAGGAGGGCTTCTACCCAGGTCAGCCACCATGACTGAAGATCTGAGGGGAGCTATTGAGGACTACCTTTCTGGTGATTAGCAATGAGGACACCAGGAAGGATGATCTGGCTGTGAGTTCTTATCTATCACACATCCTCGCCCAGAGAAATATTCACTGAAGCAGTTGAGACAAAATCTAGGTAACAGCCTAAAAGGAATGCTCTACACGACTAGACTGAATAATTTATTTAAGTCAAATGAAACATATTACATAAAGGTACAACCCCCCCATACAAACACAGAGAGAGAGAGAGAGAGAGAGAGAGAGAGAGAGAGAGAGAGAGAGAGAGAGAGAGAGAGAAGGAGAGAGAAGGAGAGAGGGAGGGAAGGGGAGGGAGGGAGGGAAGGAAGGGGAGAGGGAGAGAGAGATAGAGAGGGGGGAGACAAAAAGACACTAAATTATTGATAGCTTTTAGAAAATTGTATTTTATTTGCTTATGTTTACCAGTGTGTATGTGGGTTGTGTTAGAGGGTGTGTGTGTGTGTACACATGTTTGCACAAGTGCGTGTGTGTACATTGCAGCTTGAACGTGGAGGCAAGAGGACAACTTTTAGAGTAGGTTCCCTCCTTCCACATTTAGACAAGTCTTAGGGTCAAACTCATGTCTACAGGCTGGAGTGGCAAAAAAAACGAAACAAAACAACATCTTTGCCCAATAATCTGTGTAGCCACGTTCTGATAGTTTTTTAAACAATGCGTTTTATTCTCTTTAGCTCTTTTTTTTTTTTTTATGTTCTTGGTCAGGGGGTTGTGTGTATATGCATTTCCACATTTAAATGTTTTATTATAATTTTGCAAAAGAGCAGGCTGAAATCAAAAATTTAACCAAAATCATGTTTGGGACAGTGTCTTTAGGAATCCATCTTTGAAGAGCAGTTGTGAAGTGATGTTATTTTAAGTGAACACTTTCATTTCCAAGACATTCTGAAATCTATGGGACATTGTTTTCTAGACACAAACAGACATCAAATACAGGGAGTGCTCTTTGGAGTGCTGGCTGACACCATGTGTCTCTCTATAAAAAAGGGGGATATGAAGAAAGTGATCAGGAGTATTTCAGAAACAGTGCTTAATTTACTAGATTAAAATCAGACAGTATAGCCTTATTTCAATCCATCTTGTTAGTTTGCAGATTCTTGAGCTCCAATTTTATGTCTCCAGAGAGGCTGCAATAATAAAGGAGCAATGGTAACAGACTAAAAGTAAAACCAAATGATTTCAGTATGAAATCATTCAGTGCTTTTCTAAAATAACAATAAAGCAAATTTTAAAACCACAGAAACTCATGGGATCTCTTATTTGTCAAAAAGAACTTTGAGTGGCATTTTCCCAAATGACTATGAATAAAACCCAACAGTGTGGAAGTGCAGCTCTACGTGTGTAGTTCAGGGCATATGCCACCTTCTTTTTTACTCACAGGTGGTGTGTGTTAACAAAGGGGGTCTACGATCCAGTGGGCTCAGAATTGCTGTGAGCCAGGCTTTAGTAGAACATTAGCTCTTTAAGAGGCAAAGGAGGCGACTCACTCACCTTTTCTTCTGAGAAGTATTATTTATAGATTTGACAGAGGGGCTTTCATTTTTACTATGCACTACTATCAAAGGAGACATTATCTGCAGGAGTCCCTTATTTTTGTGTTTGTAGCTTACTCCATTACTCATCTATTTCTCTGGGGAAATCCTGCACAGCCATCTATATATCATACAATCCAAGTCTAAAAGGCCTGGGCTGTTTAGAAATGTTAAACTTGAACCACTCTGATTTTAAAGAAAATCAGAGGTTTTTTGTTTTTTTTTTTTTTAAATGGAATTGCAAGGGGGCTGTATTTGGAGTCAAGCAAGCAGTTGAGCCTCTGTTACCTCATGTGTAAAATGAAAAGGCTAGATTAGATAATTTTAGAGATTCCCCCCTCCCCTGAGCGTTTATATAAACCTATTAGTCACATTTAAACATCTATACCTTAAATTTTTAATTGTTTGAATAGTTTTTGGAAATGTCATAGAACAAGATAAATACTTGTCATGGCTGTTAGAGTGGGAAGGTTAAACTGGGAAAGGGAGAGTGACATCTGTCTGTGCTGTGACTTTTCTTGTTGTCTTTACTGTCTTCCAAATTCATTCCTAAATTCTCCACAATCATGGTGTCTAGGGACACCTTGGGTATCAAATGCTGGAAACACCCTCCTCCTCAATGTTTTGTTGGGAATTTTCTGTTCATTTTATGAAGTTCAACATAAAATTGTAACCAGACCTACTAAATGCTTTTGTCTTTAAAGGTTAGCCCTGCATAAGAGCCTCAGACGAAGAATGCCTTCCCTGGCCTCCTCACAGCAGAGGAGGATCTGATGTCACCCTTTTGACTGAAAAAAAAATTTACATGTAGAAAGCATAAGTGGCGTTTGAGATCTTTTGGTTCCCATCCTTTAGTAAGTGTCTGGACATCTGGTGTTTCAGGAGGAAGGGAAGGATCTCTGAGCCACTGAGAGAATAATATGGCAGCATACCTCAGAGCCCTCAGCCAAGAGTCTCTACAAGACTGAAATGGCGGGGTGCAGGTTAAAAGCTGTGTCTGGAGAAGCTGTTCTCAAAGATACGCCTTGATCCAGGCCTCTGAGATCTCCAGAAGCTCACACTCATGTTCCTCCACTGTTTTCTTTCCTGACCTTACAAATCCTTCAACTGGACCTTCAAGTTTTCATTTCCATCTTCACAGAGGCCTAGCTAAGATTTCCCAACCATTTCAAATCATAGCACATTTTCCTACACAATTTAGTCCTTATCAGTTAGTTCTGCCTTTATTTAGCTACAGTACGGACAGTGCATTAGCGTTCACCAGCTTTGTGTGCTATAAATCTGAGTTGGACCCAGCATTTATGTCAGGGTTTCCAATTTCCTTCTCCTGCAAGTTGGGACTTTAGTTTTGACTACTGCTCTGTCTTTGGGGTGGGATGTGATTGGGAAGTAAGAAATACGTAAAAGCTGCAGACTGTGGCTTATTGCTTAATATCTCTACAGTCTTAAGAGAATGAGAGTCTGATATTTCATTTGTGTGGTAACAAACTGAAGTGTGGAATTTCTATTACTTGACAGTGACTTATCAAGCATGTCATACATACATGACATGAACACATACCCTGCATCCCTCTAGGACCTCTCATAATTCAGTTTACCATTGTGATATTGTATAAAATGGCCTTTTTTTTCATGAAATCCTCTTGCATTTACTTCAATCTTTCTGAGATTAGGAGACATTTTATTTGCCCCCACGAACACATACATTTTTATAATAAAGAACACTTGCATAATGAACAGGTACACGAATAATACAAAAAATTCCTGGTAGAGCAAAGCTATTTTCACTCTTTTGGGTCCCCCTTAGTTTAGTGCTGTCTACCTGTGCCAAGTAAACCCTGAGTAGAGTGACTAATCAAAGCTACTTGAAGTCCCAGGACTCATTAGCAGAATCCCTGCAGGGTGAAACCATGCCCTTCCTCCTTCCTCACCTAGTCATGCTGACAAAATGTAGGAGCTTTAGTCAAGCGCCCAGAGCCCACACCCTTCTTTAGACTGTTCTTGGCCCCTTAGGCACAAAGTGTTCCAAAATCTGAGTCAGCCCTCCCTGCCCATTTACATGCTTGGCTGCTGTCCAAGACTAAGATAAGAAACCACCCAGGTGCTGTGCCTCAGAAAGCCAGCAGCACGGTGGTCTTGGCCAGCTGAGACCAAACTAACCTGGTTTAGAATGAAGGAGGCAAGGCCCCACCAGGAGCCAGAATCGTGAGTCTAGTGTCTGTATAGACAGGCTATGTAACACTTGGTCAATCACTCATCCTTATGCCTCTCCTCTCCACATCCTGGAAGTGAGTGGGTTTATCCAAATAACCTTAGAGTTCTTTCTAATCTGCAAGACCCAGGATGTGAAGTTAAGGGCAGGCTAAGCATTTCATGCGCCTTAAAGACTCCAAGTATTTACTTGTCTGTAACAACCCCATCTCTAAAGGCAAAAGTACAGCTCTAGCTCACTGCAGGTAAGGTTTGCAATGCACATGAGGGTTGCTTCATCCTACTGAGGTTTAGCTCAAATTGTACCATCCCAGCAAAGCTAATTTTGGGGGGTAATTCTGTTGTCGTTCCAAAGAGGAGCCATGTTGTGGGCCACACCTATTACTTAGATGAGCAGTTGGAGCTCTATCTTGAATAAAATACACAGTTGCATCAATTCTTCTGCAGTCTGTCTGAGGAGTACTCAATGATGATGCCTTTCTATGCTGTAGGTAAGCTGGAAACAGACAGCAGTTCCTGTGGAATGGATTCTTAATAAAACTAATAACACAGTGATAGCATAATCATCCATTACTCAGTGTATACAGCTTTAAAGATTTGTGTGATGGCTTCTTTATTCACTTTATCCTGGGAGCCACTCTGCCAGATCAGTGTCTTCACCCTCATACTAAAGGAAAAGATGTAGTAAAGTTAGAATGCCATTTAGGCAGAATTGGCTAAGTAAACTGGCTGAGTGAAACCAAAAGACAGTCATAATGCATCACCTCTGTGTAGATTTTAAGCACAGGAATAATTTTGCAGCATCATTCTCTGTGGTTTTCATTATGCTGCAGCAGCTGAGTAATGACTTTCTTGAAGTTTCCACTTCCGGGAATGAAAATCAGAGGTGAGGCAAAATGAATTGTTGGTATATCGGCCTACATGATCTTCAGTGCGGGGCCTTCCAAGCAAGCTAAAGCAAGCTGACAATGTGCCCTGGATTCGTCATGGTTCAAGTGGGGCTTAGTACGTGAATGCTCCAGAAAACCAGTCCCTGTGGTGAATCATAGGGCGTGAATATGAACCGGTGCTGACTATGGGTGAAGCGGTGGATAGTGCAGGGTTTGAACAGATATGAAGACAAAGGTGAACAATGGAGCAGCCATCATGATGATCCAGATGTGAAGGATAATGGGCTAAGTGTGCTCATGGTGCCAAGTCCTGTCTATGCTTAGCTCATTTCAGAAGCAGTAGAAGAGATCATACTGGGGTTTAGATTCTGCAAAGACTTTTGTACTCAGTCAGTCTGAAATTTGGGGGTAACACACTCCATGAGGAGCAGCAGGGGGTTACATTCAGCCTGTTTATAGGGCCTCACCTCTTTAGGTTCCACAGCAAGCTCTACTTTTTATTTTTTTAGCACTAATGTCAGAGGAGTTATACTTGTGAGTCTTTAGGGGAAAGGAAACTCAGACTCTGAAGCTGGGTTTGTTGATAGGGACAGTGGTTATTTTGTCATTAGCTAAAAGTCAAGGCCTAGAAAGTTCAAGCTTGCTGTAATGTTGTCAAAGATCAACTCACAAAGACATGTGGATAAACACCCCATGAAGGAGGTGGAACTGAACTGTTGCTTTGATCTCTCCGTTTAATTCCAGATGTCAGTAATTCAATAGATGATCAAGTTAGCCATGCCTTCACAAGACATGTGCTCAGCCAGCTACCTCTGCCAGCATCAGTGTTAGGGCACTCTCTATCAGCCTTTGAACATCTGTTAATTTCTACTGATTGAGCTTCCTAATCTCCCTGAATTTAATTTTCATTAGAGCCCACCTCTATTCCCTACATCCCCCTTTCTACTATTTACAGTAGCTTTTATGTATCAGCCTGTTCCAATGTAAACTGGGTTATTGAAGCATTACAAATTATGAAATACCACAGCATGTAAAACCCTCTTTGCTTCTGTAAGGCAGGACAAATCTCCAAACTTCCTTTTCTACTTTCAGACCCTTGTTGCTTTCTCGTCTGTCACGTGTTCCTTGGCTATGCTCAGTAACTTGAAATCCTCTAGACTTGGAGTTTTCTTTGAAACCATATGCCTCTGATTCTATTGATTGTGTTAGATTTTTTCATGGCTATGAGACAGCGTATTTGAGAGAAGGGGTGGGTAGTCTAAAGGAAAAGGGATTGATTTGGGCTACTGGGTCGAGAGGTTTGACCTCACTGTGTCTCAGCTCAATTGGTCTAGGCCTGTGCTGAGATGGACCCTGTACAGCAGGGAAACACTGTAGAGCAGAGTGACACTCAGGGAATAAAAAGACAGGAAAGAGAAAGGTGCAGGGCACAATATAGCCCTCCGAGTGACCCACTTCCTGCAGCTAGGTGACAACCCAAAATAATGCCACTAGATTAGGGCCAAGAATTTAATGCATTAGCCCAGTGGGGATGGTACAGATTAAAGCCATGAGAGTGACCCCGTAAAATGAACAGTCATAATTGACCTTTCTTCTTTTGACTATGTCTATTTCAGTTTTTAATATGACTATGAAGAGGAAAGGTTATTATAACTATGATTATCTGCAAAGGCCTCATAGAAAAGAACCTTTGAAAAAAAATCATCCCCAAATCACTAGGTGCCTTTTTCCTTTTCTGAGGAATACATATTTTAGTTTTTAATTTTTATTATGTCATGGAAATTACACATAATCATTATTATTCAATCAATTCTGGAAAGTTCATAGAAGAAATTTTAAGAATTCCTACCACCCAAAAGCAACCATTATTGCATTATTTACATGTCATTTTAGATCTCCCTAGGCAGGTAGATAATCAAAACAAATTTATATGTAGGTGGACAGAATAATTGAAGTAATTTTAAGTGTTATAGTCACAATTTTATAGAGCACTAAATATAATGTACTTGAAATGAATGGTACTGAAGATATTTAGCAGGTTCCTCATATGAAAGCTAAGGACTTGCAGATAAGTACTTCTGCCTCCCAAGTTTTACTAATATATACATTCACAAAGTAACATCCTAAAAATATTTGTAGACATCTATAAGTTTACCTAGTTAACATCGGTATTCTCCACCTTCCTATCTAAGATAGTATCTATGCTAGATATTCATTATGCTTCTTCAAATCTATTTGCCACCATTACCCTCTTCTGTGACCCACAGGGCTGATGGCTGACTGGTTTGGACACCAGGAGAGCAGAAGAGAAGAATATTTTCTTGGGTAACCTTCTCTTCTGTCATAGTTAGCAATGGCCCTCACTTAGGCTGCAGCAACTGAGCCACAGATCCAGGAAGTACTCTCTCCTGCAGCAATGGGTCTCCAGGTATAGTGATTGTCTCTCCACTTAGCGCAACATGATACTTCGTAATCCCTCTTTTTTTTAGTCCTCTCCTCGACTTTCAGCTTGTTCTCCACTAAGCATTCTTCTTCAACAGAGGGCCATCTGCTTTCTGCTTCAACTCTGGCTGACATGGTACCTAATGACTCCTTTCTATGAAAATTACACTTTCTCTCAACATGAAACTAGAGATATGTAGCCTGTGACTTTTCTTGCTGCCCTGATAGATAGCTTGACAATTGTAAACACTGACTTCAATTTCTATTTATTAATTTATACACTTTTGATATGCCTTGACTTCACAACAGGGAAGATGAATAATTTAGCACCCCTACAGTTTCTAAGAGAAAGCATTTGTCAATCAGACAAATAGAGGCATGCTGGCAGTTATTAATAGAAAATCAACATGCTGAAACTGGTTTTGACCTTGGTTTTTCCCACTATACTTCTCATTCTAGCTGAAGTTTTATTCTGATTACATATAAGTATCTGTAGCATTAAAATATTATTCTGAACTTAATTTCTAGGACTCATCAGAGGCTTTTTTTCTCTCGTACAAACACAAGATGTGTTAGTTGATAGAAGCTCTGTGAAATGCGAAGGCTACGAAGAAGTTGCATTGTTTTTGAGAGTTATCCTTCAGATGACTGAAGCCACAATGATCTAAAGAAACTTGAGACAAAGAAATAGATAGAAAAGATTTTTTTTCCACACCAAAATCTCTACAACAGTCACATATAAAATACCTTGCTAGGCCACCCGCCAAATCACAGTCCGTGTGCATCAGACCCTAGACGAAAATTGTCTACACAGAACTGTGACTACTTTGAGTTCTTCTTGGGTTTTTGCTGGAACACATGTTAGGAAGCCATGTGCCCCTCATCTGTTCCCTCACAGGCCTCTCCAACAGCATCTTCACACCAGATTCCTCTCATACTTAAGTTGCTCCTTTCTTACTTAAGATTCTGTTTATTTTGAGAACTGTATCATGGATATTGTACTTACACATCAGTTCTACCCTCATCTCCCCTTTGTAATTTATCATGTTTGCCTCCATTCCTTCTCAGGTTCATGACCTCTTCTTTTTAAGTTATTATTGTTGAGCACACACACACACACACACACACACACACACACACACACACACACACACACACACAAATACAAACACAAATACAGGCTGCTGAGTTCATTTGATGTTGCTTTCCTGCATTGTAGTAAGAGGTTTCTGGCCTGGACTTTTGGGCCTAGCCTCAAGGTTTAGGCCTGCAGGCCCACAGACCTACAGAGACACACAGATGCTTACAATACTTTTATGCTGATCGGCCTAAGGCCCAGGCATATAACTTGGTAACTCTTTACCCTTAATCTAATCCATGACTCTGATCCTGTTCAGCCATGCGGCTTGGTACTTTTTCTTAGAGCAGCATAGTTGTCCTCTGCTTCTTCCAGCTTCTCTCTTGTGTTCTGCCCTGTTCTTCCTGTTCCCAGAGTCTTCTTAGTCTGGTAGCCCTGCCCACACTTCCTGTCTGCTTTTGGCCAATCAGCACTTTTTATTAAACTCATAGGCAGGGACAATTATTTACTAAGGAACAACATAATCCCTCTATACTGCATATGTATTTAAGGCTAACCATTTGGGGTTGGATAACTTATCTCAGATCGTGCCCCTAAGGAGACTGAATCTCCTATTCTTGATGTCTTTATGTCACTTCTATATCCTGTCCTTTAAGAAATTCTATGTGTGCCTTCAATCTCTCTCTCCCCATCTTTCATGCAGATAAAATGTGGAATCACTGCTTCCTGACCACCAGGCAGGAATGTACTACCACACCTTTCTCACTCTGATGGATTCCATCCCTCTGGAATTGTAAGCTCACTTAAATAAGAAAACCTCTCTTTTCCAGAGTTTGCCAACCTGGTGGGGGGGACAGAGGTGTTCTGATGTCTATGTAACATCTGCAAGAATGGACCACTAAGAATGGATGGATCACTTTTGCTGTTGCCTAGAAGAATCATATTGCTCTGCTGCATGAGGCCTTCCAAGTCTTCTCAGTGACAAGACATTTGAGCTGGACCTGGCAGTTGAACTCCATCTCTTTATTCACAGAAACATACACACAGACACACAGACACATGTACGTACCCACACACTCACGCAAGCAGGCAGGCAGGCACACAAAGCAAGGAGGGTTTGCAACAGTGTAGCAGGCATAAAGAGCTGTGAACAGAAGTACTGAGATGCCAGGTGTGTCTCCCTGGGCCTGGGACAAGCTAAAGAATTTGTGTATTAGTCCAAAACTATTTAAGAACCATAAGAAGTGGATGTGCTACAAATATTTAAGACTGAAAACTCTTGCCTAGAAATGATAGGACAAATTTGGTTTCAAATCTCAGTTCTTGCCATCAGCACACCGTGTAAATGTGGTTGGATTATTCTGTGTCTAATTACCTCACCTGAAAAAAGGAAATGCATAGCTATAATCATAATACCTCAAAGGATTGTTACAAAATTAAATAGGTGTAATAAAAAGAAATTCTATTTTCCACTTCATTATTTATGGAATATTACAGGTCGGGTATGTACTGTCCCAATTTTATCATGTTGAGAATAGAGAAATTCAAGGAGATTAAGTAAAGAGGCCAAATATAAACCACTGCAGTATAGTCACGAAAATTAGATACAAACAGAAAAATACTCGGTTGTACATATAGCATTTTTTAGTAACGCCATATTATAAACTTCTGTATTCTGAGGAGAGAGTTTGTGTGGCTTTTGACAGTTCAGTGTTGGGTATAACATCAGACCAATAAACATTTTCTTATTTATAAAAAAATTAAAAATTTCCCTTTCCCAAGCATTGCACACATCTCTCATGGTCCACAGCCCCCAGGTGTATGGGGTCTGAGTCTTGCCTCTTGGCATTCATACTTGCTGTTTTGCCATGTTTATGGGATTGTGACTCTGAGCAATCTGTACTTTGTCCTTAACTTTGTTTTTTGAAGGATGATAAGTGGGCGAGGCTTCATGAAAGAGTCTTTGGAAACTGCTCCTCAGCATTGGCTTTATTGGCTATTGTTGGATTGTTGTGACAGGGAACTATTTCAGTTGTCTGTGTCACCCACAACTCACTGTTTTCCAGATTGTTCTTTGTGTTTAGCTGAATTTCTGTGTCTCTGTGATAGAGGTTGTTTGGAGAACCTCCTATTGTTCAGCCTGAGTCATTCCTGCATTTGTTTATGTTTTTATGTGTTTAGATGAAGAGAACCAGAAAACAAGAAAAGACAAGACCAAAATCCTTTCACCTTTATTTTATGCAAAGCGTTACGCCCTGATAAAGCAACCACCAGGCTTTTAGTCTTAATTTGAAGATCTGGACAATTTAAAATAAACAAATTCCAAAAGAAATGGATTTGTGAGAATTCAGTACATCAACAAATGACTCTAAAAGATTAAAAACAGCATCTAGTAGCCATGCCAAGTTTTAGAAGACACCAGAAGAAGGAAAGGAAAGGACCCTAGGGACACAAGGGAGACAGAAACAAAAATACTGGGCAGTCGCTTCCACCCTTTGTGATCTTTTTTGCCGTTGTGACCATTGTCTAGACTTATGTGAGGCAATTTACAGTGAATACAATGGTTCACTGCAAGGTGATATATCGAGGTGGGGAAGAGTCTGGACAGGGCTAAGGTGAATATCTTCTGATCCTCAAGTTATAAACGGGGTAGAGATGGTTATGTGACCCAGTCTAGACACCTAACGTTGGAATTCTAAACCAAGGCACTGGTTCTGCTGCCTTTGAAAGTGCACTCTGGCCCTCACAGAGGGCTCATTTTGCTGTTGTTGTTCAGTTAAAAGTATATTGCAAATCTTCCTATCCTTCTTATATTTTCTTTCTTTTTGACTGACATATATCCTGATGGTCTCAACTGTTCTAATTAAAACTGTATCTTTAGATGGTTCATTACTCTAAGATGGTTTTCTCTGGAAGTCAATGAATGTTGAAGAGCACTTTAATTTAGCCATGACATCTAAGGGCTATTCTGGCCTTTAACATAGCATGGTACTAAGTATTTTTATAGGCGAACATCTAGTGGTATTCTTCATCATAAAGCTCTCATGGGCTGAGGAAGAGCATGTGTGACCTTTGACATCTCAGCAACACAAGGAACAAGGGAAAAGATGTAAAATATCTCATACTGGATATAGTCTTTTTGTGCCAATAACATTTTCTTATTTATAACAATATTAAAAATCTTTTTAAATTTACAAGTGTGTATGAGCTTTGGTTACACAAGGCCATTACATCATGTTATTGGTTATGTGGGTTATGAAACATCTTAATTATAACAAGCTTTCAAGTGTAGTATTATTTCCACTGTCAGTTATCATGTGGGATCTTTTGGGGTTGCTCACAATCAAAAGAACTAATAAATGGAGAAAATTATTTGCTTTAATTTTTAGCTGTTTGAAAATTTCATGTGTTAATTCAAATGAGGGTAACAGACACTTACTACCAAATCTGGTGACTTGAGTTTGATCCCTTGACTTGTAGGATAGAGAAAGAGAAACTTCCTAAACATTGTCCTCTGACTCTGACCACACACATACACACACACACACACACACACACACACACACACACACACATACACACACACACACACACACATACCACCACCACCACGACTACCACCACTAATAAAAAATATTTTTTAAAAATTATTTACTCTAAATCAAATTTAACAGGCACCAGTTATTGGTCTAGAGTACCATTATCTTCCAAAAATCCGTGCTCTCCCACGGAGGGAGACATTTTCCTCATCTAGATTTATTCTCTCTCCAGGTGAAGACATTGAATCAATTGCTCTCTGTTGTTCTCAAAGTCTCCCAGAGACTGAGTACGATTGCACTGCTTTGAGCTGGTATCCTTTTCAGTCTCTCCAGGGCATTTAGAAGTTATTGTGAGATAACATGTTTGAAGCATTAATGCTGTAATTTTTATGTCAGGTCCTTCCTGCTCAAATCCTATTCCGTTCATCCTGGTAAGCATCCTTCATGTGGCCCCAAAGAAAAAGTGATTGATAAGCATCCTTCGTGTGGCCCCAAAGAAAAAGTGATGTTATAAGAATAGAGCAGAAAATAGTATCATCCTTGGCTTCTGAGGTCTGAAAGCCCTTTAAGGACTGCATGGGCTCAAAAGCCACAGATTCGCATAAAGAGAGTGTGGGGCAGGAAGGGTAACAGTCCCATTTTAGAGACTTGAAAGGAGCACTGTATTGTGAAGAAAATGAACAGCATTGATGTGGGTGTGGGGAGTAGGGACTGAGTGGGAACTGCTTCTCAGTGATGCAGAGGACATCAGCAGCAGCCAAAGACCCCAACCCCATGTGTATCGCCTCTCAAGTCCAGACTGCTGCTAAGAAGTTTCTTACACCCCCAAACTGCCCAGTAGTTTGTCTTGTCCTGACCCTCTGCTCGGTCTTTGCTTGCCTCACATAGGCACATTCATTTTGCTGTCCCAGTATATTGATAAGCAGCCTAGATGGAAGACTTTATCAGGACAAGTAGAACCGTGTGGAAGACAAGCTCCTTCCCAACTCCCACTCTTAACTTATTAGTGAAAGATTTAATGCAACCAGCTCCTGATCCCCCATTAAAAATAAACTCATGCTCTTTTAGAGGAGTATACAATAAGAACCTCAAATAAGGACAGTGTTAAAGTAGATTTCCTAAGGAAAAATAATGTTGTATAGTCAGACAACTCTCAGAATATTGTCACTCTCTATGCTAATTACCCTCAGTGTTTAAGACATGACTGTAGACTTTTATTAAGTGCCATAAGACTGGAAAGTCTAATGCTTACTATCAGGACAAACTTTCAATCTTAAATATATATGTAAATTATATACATATATGTAACATTTTAATTCAGTTTGTTGGTGTCTATGTGTCAGGGAGTGGCAGGGGGTGGGTGGAGGTGTTTGCATATATTACATGTGCGTATGGAGGTCAGAAGACAATGTGCAATAGAAGCTTCTCTTTCCACCAGGTAGGACGCAGGGATTGAGCTCTGGCTCCCAAAATTAGTTGGCAGGAGCCTTTACCCACTGAAGCATTTATGTCAGCCTTGTACTTCAATCTTGCTTAAGATAATTGCTCAGAAATTGTTATTTTATTCTTATTCCCTAGAAAATAAGGGATCAGATAGATTTGTGAACCTATGTTTCACTTTGTGTTATTAATATGCAGAAAAAGATATTTGAAAGATATTTTGAGCTTAAATAATTTTAATAAAATATTTGAATCCAAAGACAAAAGCATAACAAAACTATAACACACACACATACACACCTGCAAAATCCTGGGTAGCCAAAGAATGTTTATTGACTAGTCCTTGATGACTTGAATGTGTTTTCTTGTTTTTTCAGAATAGATTTATGCCCATAGTATACTGTTTCCCAGTGGCATAAGTTAATAGCCTGACATGTAGGCAAGCATGAACAGTACTTCCAAACACACAACACAACCAATACCGAGTACGAGAGAACTCACCATGTAGAACACCTTCAATTACAGGTCATCCATGAAAACAGAGTGTCCTTGTTGTTCCGAAACGAAGGGATGAGCTGCATTAAAAGCTCCATGAAATAAAGCCTAGAAACCACAGGGACTTCCCAGGGAGCTGGTGAAAATCCTGTCTTCCCCAAAGTCCAGCAACTAGCTTCCATTTTATAAATGATACTTCTAATGCAGAGAAGGCTGCTTAAATGACCTGATGACCTGTGATTGCAACTATCTCTGATAAGGTGCAGAACAAGTTGCACAGAGTATGGAAATGTGTTTGTTTGAATGGTGTTGTCCTACATAAGCACTAGGCAAGCTGAGACTAGACCGAATCCTGGATGGACAGGAGATATAAGCATGTCTTACCTGTAGCTGAGAATCTATTGACACTTGACAGTTGATGTGAAGTAGAGAGCAAGTTTTCTTTAAGCGTGTTCTCCTTGGAAAGCTGACCATGCAGTAGAAAGTCCCACATCCAAGAACTGTGAACTGCGCAAATTAGACTAAAGAAAGAGGATAGGGAGGGAGATGAGGAGGAGGGCGAAGGGAGGGAGGGAGGAGAGAGAGGGAAGAGAGAGGGAGAAGAAAAGAGAGAGAACACAAAGTAGGGTTGTTCAGAAAAAATGTTGCAGACCTGTGAGGGGGTGAGGAAGGGATGGATATAAGTTAAAAATAAAATAAAAGTGTCCCCCCCCCAAAAAAAAACAAGCAAAAAACAGTGAAACACGACATTCTTAAGGTTAGAGTCTTGAGATCACATGGCCATCTTGGGCCTTTACTATGAGACCTTAACAAGTCCTGGGCAACGCAGAAGATCTTCTCATTGTCACAAGCCCTGGACCAACAACCAATTATTTTTGCACAATATTTGACAGGAGCCATGCTGGACTCTTGCTGAAGGAAGGATAGGATAGTGCTCTGAAGGGGTACAGTGGCATTTCACCAGCATTCATAGGGAGAAGTCAGCATTTAAAATTTCACCTCTCGTTTCTCTCCCTACCCTCCCAAGCATTAATTTTAGTTTCTTTGGTGGTTATTACTAATTTATATTTTGAATGTATATTACTAGATTAAAACCTTTTGCTCTATATGCTTCCCTTAGCATAAAAATATTTCATAATTCATGTAACCAAATCTAATGCATGAAAATGGTGTCTAAAAAATGTGATTAATTTGATGGCTATTTGTGCTGTTATGTATTTCATTTGAGACTTTTGGAGACTTTTGGAAATGGCAGTTTTAACATACTCTGTGGATGGGGCTCACTGCAAATGCACTCTCTGAGCAGAGCACTCTAACAGGAAGAGTATTGAGATGTAAAACGCATGTGGAAGTGAGCAGTGATGAGCTTTTCTTTTCTTGCTGAACAATGGTGACAGATTTTCCTTGAACCATCAAAAGAAAAAAAAAAATTGATCTTTAAAGTCAGGTTTCTAGCTAAATACTCTTGCTCATGTGATACAAGAGCTGGAACAATAGAGACTTAGGAGAGAGAGGTGTGGTCACAAGCTCTTAGCAGGTCAGCATCCATGGGGCAGATGGAAAGGCACCTAAGGCAGGCACCTTCACACTCTTCCCTCTCTCTCCTCCCTCCCTCTCTCCCTCCTCCTCATCTCCCTCCCTATCTTCTTTCTTTAGTCTAATTTGCGCAGTTCACAAGTTCTTGGATGTGGGACCTTCTACTGCATGGTCAACTTTCCAAGGAGAACACACTTAAAGAAAACTTGCTCTCTATTTCGCATATTGGCTAATTTTTCCCATTTTTATTTAAGTCAACACTGGCTAGTATTAAACATCCTAAACTGTTGAAAGAAAAAATAATCATACTTATCAAAATTATGAAATAGAAATGCTTTAGAGAATATTTATGAGCTGTAATAAGGCACATTTCTTTAGAGAATTGAAGTCTGAAATGGTAGGAGAGAAAAGATATTCTCTTCCCCTCTTTGTAATTTTCAGAAATAAAAGAATAAGTGCTACAGGAAATTTGTCTGTAGTAAGAGGTTTCTGGCCTTGACTTTTGGGCCTTGCCTCTGGATCTGACATGAATGCCTTCTCCCCAAGGACTATAATGACTGGTCTGTACTATGCAAGCTACTCATTTAGAAAAGCAGTCAACAGTCCTTTTCAGCTGTGACACCCACAAATGTAAACAGCTAACATAGCAAGGATTCCTACAGGTGCAATAGTGGCATTTACAGCTTGGCAGTAACCAACAGCCGTCTACTTGGATTTAAAACCCTCTCAACAAATGGGACATCACACCGGGTACTGTAAAGTTTTCCAACCACATGTGGCAGTGCAAATAGTGCAGTATTATTTGAATTTGTAAGAATTAGCCCATAGTACTATTTATACATGCAAATATGTATTTCATATTGTGACACATAGGCTAAGTAAGACTTATATGAATAACAGAACAGATACAACCTTAGAGGGGCATACAGCTTCAGGATGGTAGGATTCTGTGATATCTGCTACCCTTTATTTTCCAGGATGGGGATTTCTTAAAGGTGTTGTTTACTTCTTGAGGAATGACCTGGAAGTAGGCTTTCAGCCCCATTGCATCGTCCTATGGGTTTGTTTTTCCTTCTCTAGTCTCCTCTCACTATGGGAAATATGAGATTTTGTCCTTTTTTTGATTTTTTAAATTATTAAGGCAAACATAGGTGACATATGAATTCATTTTATTTTTGCTTTGGTGGTAATTCATAAGCCCTGCTAATATTAGCATCATCTTTCTATATTTCTATAAGGACTTGATATAACCCTTCTGATACTATCTGGTGGATGTACTTTCTGTTTGCTTTGATCTTAATGCCTCATTTAATCTTACATTTTTAATTTCTTTTTGTTTCATCCCTTTACATTCTGAATTTTTTCCTTAAAGTTATTTTTTAATGAATCTACTAGAATATAATCTTTTGGATTACTTATTTGCTGGTTTATTTTATTTTTATAGATTGAGTGCCTCTTAAATACTATGATGAAATAAAATATAAAAATATGACCCTTGGTTTCCACGTTTCTCCATATATAATGCAACTTTGATTCATATAAAATGAGACAGATATGTGCTACATGTAGATTTTTTGTGCTTTCATGAACCTGGGCTCTCTTCCTGCTGGACATTTTAGAAATGGAAGTGTGACAGTAAAAGTTCATCATTCTTAGCAAGGTTTACTCAACTCATGTCTGTACGCTGGCTTGTAGGTTAGAAGTAGACTTTACACTAAGACATTTCAAGTGCAAGGAAAAAAAAATTCTAATAAGAATTTCCTAGCACCTGTATGGGAAGCTGCCGTTGTCCCAGAACTTTTTAAAAAGAATTGCTTTCTGGCATTCTGACTTCAGATTGGAAATATTTTTCAGAGAGTTCTAACTTTTCAATCTTGTGATCTTGAAGCTTCTAGTTTCTTCCAGAAATACTATCTCTTGTGAATATCATGTGCAGAAGGTTTTGTGTGCTGTGTTTCATTTATCTGTAAGATAAAATATTCCAGAAAATTATTAAAATCTTACCTTTTTTTTTTTTTTGGTTGTTGCTGTTACTTTTGGTTTACTATTCAATTTTCATGTGATTATTTCTAAAGAATCTCCAGAGAAAGGATGAAAAACACATATATCTGCTTACTGTTGAAAAGACAGACAAATCACCAGAGCCTTTTAGGCTCCATTGTGATGGGAGTGTCCTACCGTAAGGGGATGGACAAACAATGCTCTGCTAGGTCTGTATTATTTGATGTCTTGCAAAAGAAAAGTTATCTGAAGGGAGTTTTTGAAAAATATGTTATATTATCTTTGCTTGGCCTTCTATGTATAGGTGTGATTCTTCGGTAGCTCCACAAATGTAGAGGCTGAGCATTAACCATTGAATGGTGGTTCACCTATCATTTCCTTAGGATGAAATATTTGAAACTGACTTCCGGTTATGATGTTGTATTGAATGCATTTTCACTGACTTGAGTCACTCTGCTGTGCAATGCCACAATCTGTGCCTTTTGTCTGTAGGAGACTTTGTGCTATTTGATTAACCACTCTCTGTTCCCTCCCTTGCTGTGCTTCCAGCCCACCATAACTGTTATTCCACCCTATACTTGTTTAATTTCCAACTTAGTTCAACCCCGCACACAGATGACATTAAGAGAAATGTCTTCCTTTCTTAGGTGATTTTTGTCATTACACAGTGTTCTCCCAGTTTAATTCACATTGTCACAAATTATAAGATTTCATAACGAGTCTGAACAGCACTCCATTGTGCATGTATGACACATTTCCTTTAAACATTCATCTATTGATGGATACCTAGATTAATTCCATTTTTTCGCTACCATGAATAATGTTGCAATAAAGATAGTCATGTAACTCACAATGACTTCTGTTCAGAAGTGAGATGAGAACAAACAAGATAGTTCTTTTTTCAGTTTTTGAGTAGTCTCCATACTATTTCCCACAATGAGCATACTACTTCATGCGTTGCATATACATACACAAGTCACTGTTTTTCCAGGTCTTTGTCAGCCTTTTTACCTTTTGTGACAAAGCCATACTAATAGATGTCTAATTAAGTTTAAATGTACTGCCCTAATGGCTGGTGATTCTGAATCCATTTTTTATGTAGTGATTAGCCATTTGTGTGTGAATATATCCATGGTATGCACATGCATGTGCAGTTGTGCGAGCATGTGTGTATGCAACATCAGGTACTTTTCACAACTACTTTGCACACTTTTATTTTAAAATTTATATGTTTTTTGTTTATCAATTTTGTACAGTGAGGCATGTGAAGTGCATGGAGATCAAAGGGCAAATTCTGGGAGTAAACTTTCTCTTTCATCAATGGGTCCTGGGATTGGAATCAGGTCACCAGGCCTTGTGAGGAGCACCTTTCCTCACTGAATCATCTCAGTGGCCCCTCTGCCTTATTTTTTGAGATAGAGCCTTTTACTTATTGAACCTGAAGTTCACTATTTGATTAAGTTTTCTACTTGGCTAGTAAACACTGGTGATCCCCCTGCCTCTGCCTTTTGAGCAATAGGATTAGAGGGCCCCACTGCCATGCCTTGGTGCTGGGGAATCTGAACTTGGATCATCACACTTCTTCAGTAAACACTTTGTCAATAGAGCCATCCACCAGCTCCCTTGTTGGCCATTTCTCTCTCTCTCTGTGTGTTTTGAGGGTATCAGTGCAGACATAATGTCTACTTTCTAATGAAGTTTCTTGTTTTCTTGTTACAGAGCTTTCATATGTGGATATTAACTCTTTCCCAGGCATGTGGTTTGCAAACCCTTTTGCCAGCCTCCTTCTTTATGTTCTTAATTGTCTCACTCTGTGGGAGTTTTTCACTAATGCCATCATATATGGATGCTTTGTGCCTTTGCTGCGCGTACATTTGGAGCCACACCTCATAAAATCATTTCTTAATATGACGTCACTGAACTTTTCCCTTATGCTCCTCCCCCCAGTTACTTTAATATTCTCAGGTATTAGGTCTTCAGTTTGTTTGGGTTTTGGGGCACAGATTAGGATAAGGTTGTGATGTAACTCTTTTATGCATGGGAATCCAGTTGGCCAATATTATTTATTAAAGAGACTATGCCTTCAACATCGTGCTTGTGGTGCGTTTGTCTACCACAACTGATCAAATGGTTATTTCATTAAAAACTAATGGTTACATATTGTCCTCATGTAGAGCACTGGACAAAGTGTGCAATGGGTGCTCTGAACATATGAAAGGTTTTCCAAAGCTTCATCGGATGTAGCAGAGGCCAATCCAGAATTCCTTTTCATGAACAAACTTATTTCTTTTTGTATGACTCTGCTATTTTTGGCTGATGAACATTTTCCCAAGCATGCATAACTCAGTATAATGCAAATTCTCTTCTATGTCATGTCATGTCAGACATATAATTTCTATATGCAAGAAATTCATAATTTAATACAGTACCCAACACTGGATTCTTGGCAAAACGGGGACTAGAACATAAATAATTGCTAAGTCCAGAATAATGTCTGGAGTTTAATTGCTAATAAAGAATTAATTAGCTCTTTAAGGCATAGATAAGGAAGTCACATTGGGGTAAGCTGGATGAGTGGCATACAGAGAGCTCTCTAGACCATTTTCTTTGTGTAGTTATTATACTTGTTAATTTAACATCTTTTAAAGAATTCATGAATATGTATAATGTACTGTGATAATATTCCCACCTATTGCCATCTTTTATCTCCTTTCTTATTTCCCAACCATTCCCTTACCTATACGTTTATTGTTTTTTTGTTTTGTTTTGTTTTAACATGCTTGGTTTGTGTAGGCTAGGGTGGGGTTATTTATTGAAGTATGAACAATTTAAGATTGGTTACAGTATTAAAGAAAGTGACATCCTTTCCACACCTCACCTCTCCCCTTTTCCCCAGCCCCCTTAGCAACAAATAACTGGCAAGAACTCCTGGTAGTTATTATGAATTCCTGTATCATCTCCCCATCTGGGATGGAATGTTGAAGGATACAGTCCTTTGCAGACATACATGGGTACTGTTGTTACAATGTGGTTTCTTGGTCACAGGTAGCCAGAGGCCCAGACCCACAGACCTGCAGCCCCAGACCCCTTAGTCGCCTGCTGCTGCTCAGCCCCCCAGAAATGACTCAGATGCTTATATTAACTTCATGCTGTTTGGGCTATGGCTCAGGCACATTGCTAGCTAGCTCTTATGTCTTAACTCAACCCATTCTCATTAGTATGTCTGCCACGTGGCCCGTGGCTCACCTGTGATCCTTACATGTTGCTCCTTTGGGCTTCTGGCTCGGTCTGTCTGACTCTGCCTTGCATCTCCTACCTATGCTCTTATTTCACTTCCTACTTTTTCTATGGTGCCTGTCATGGGCCAAAACAGGTCCTTTATTTAAATATTGATATTCACAGCATACAGAAAGACATTCCCACATCATACTTTCTGTTAATTATTGCCAGAGTTGTGCAATATCCAGATGACATTTCATAACCTCCGATTCTAGGTCTTGACATTCGTCTGTCTTCTCTCTTGTGATGTTTCTTGAGCCTGAGAGAGAAGGTGATAAAGATATTCTGTATAGTCATTTATTCTCAGCATTTTGGCTGTTTATGAATCTCTGTGTTAGCCACTGGCTAATGCAAAAGGAAGTGGCTGTGCCTATGGTTGAGAACAGCATTAGTTTTTGGCTCTAAGTTACGACTGTTTGGCTGTATGTCCATTTATCAGAACTTCAGTAGTAAATTTCCCCCAAATCTGTAACCTTCCCAGCCATGGGCCTTTGAGCAGGCCTTCTGGACCAGGGATCTTCATACTTACCTTATGTTCAAGCGGCTTCGCAGTACATTATCACGCATACATGCAGTTCTGTTCCTTTGTTTTAATTTTTACCCATTTTCACCAGAGTAGCCAGGCTCTGGCTTTCATAGCAAATATTTATAGATCATCAGACATAGTGGTAAACAATCCTGAGGATATAATTAATAAGATATTTTCAGAAAGTCTCTTAAATGACAAGAATTCCACTTAAATTTCAGACTTACATCTGCCAAACTGGAAGCTTCTTCTTTGGTGGATGGACAAATTCACAGAGACAGCCTTCTTGGTCAAGAAGCAGCTCATCTGCCATTTACTTTTTAAGTGACTGAAAAAATTGCTATGGTGCTCTTTCTTACATACTAGACTCAGATAATACATATCCCCTATGTTCCAAAGTCTACCAGACACTGGCTATTATAATTATTAATGTTAGTTATACAAATTAGTGAGTTTATTTGTGATATTCCAATACATGCACAGTCATGCATTGATCATGCCCATGCTTCATTCCTTCCTTCCCTCTTACGTTTCCCAATCCTTCCCCAATCCTTCCTTTCCCTTAGCCGTGCTCGCCTCCTTCTCCCCATCTTGTTTTGCTTCCATATATGCTAGAAAATATTTTATGCTTACCTTTGTGTCTTTTTTTAACCTAACAAGATGCCTTCTAGTTTCATATATTTTATCTCTTTTTCTGCAAATGACAAGATTTGATTTTATTGCTTGTATTTTCCTTATTATCTCATCTTTTCATGATCCTAGTTTTATATTTTGGCAGGCATTGATAGTGCTGATTCAATATCTTGGCTACTGTGACTAGTGCTATAATAAACTATGTGCACAAGCATGACCTTTGCATCTGGACCTCATTTTCTTTGATTTTATGCTCAAGAATGGTTTAGATGGATTATATAATACTCATATATTTAGTTCTTATGTGGAACCTTTGAGTTAATTTTAGTACTTTTTGGACTTGGATGTTTATAACAACAGTATATAAAAATTCCTTTAAAAATATCCTTAAATTTATTTTTTATTTTACAAAAACCTATCAAGTATTGTTACTTTAAAAATGATAGCTGCTTTAGTGAGGGCCAGCTGGAATTTAAATCTCACATTTATACACAATTCCTTTCAGACATATTTCACATATTTATTGCCTGTTTGTGGTTCTTTTGAGATGTGTTTTATTCAGATCATTTGCCATTAATCCAATCACAGATGTTTTAAGCTTTATGGCAGCAGTGATGTGGGAAGTAAGGATGCTGAGTGGGGGGTGGAGGGGACATTCAGTAGTACTCCTGAAGTCTGAGAACAAATTGCAGTGTCCAGTTAAGCCAAGTGCCTCAGTCCCCAGGACACTGTGTTGAGAGAATTCTATTTTAGGGAGTATTAACTACATGGAATATTCTACTTTCACAGAACCAAGGATAAATGGCATGTAGATTTCCACCTGGTATTATGTTGATAAAACAGGACTCTCTCTGCCCTTGCTCTATCACTTGGGGTGGCTTCATTTTCTACCTGAAGCTTGAAGTCTAACATGCAGCTTGGAAACTCAGACAGAAAAGGCAGAGCCAGGATAGACAGCCAGGGCGGGCAGGGTTGGGGTGGGGGTGGATGCCTGAGTGTTGTTTTGTTCTAATATTATTGTCTAGGCAAGGTCCAAGACACTGTCCCTCTCATTGCTGTGTACTCCCTGCTTTGTAACCCAGAAGTATTTATCATGACAATCTGTGAGCAGATGGACTGGAAAGAGAAGAGAAACATGACCCACTGAGATGTCACTTCAACAGCTGAGGCCAGTATTTCACCAGATGTCCGAGCAGTTAACCCATTGAGGCCCCTGTGAAAATCACCAGCAATCTTTTTCACATGCTGGCATTTTAATTTAAATAAAATAAAATAAACAAAAACAAAAAAAAACTATTTGCCAGAAGTAAGTACAAGATAAGCCATATTTCATACTTCAGTTTGTATCTAATATCCTATTTGAGGCAGTAATCCATCCTGAGAGAGATAGATGATCGGGACTAAAAGCAATTATTAGTTAGAAATTGCTGGTGAGGGGACTGAGGTTCTGCTTGTCCACGGGGAAAAAGCTGAGAACTCTGAGAAAGTTGGAAGTCAGGTGGGACCCTCTCAGCCACTGATTCACATCTCTCTACTCAGAAGATGAAAAGATAATGACTTAAAGAGACAGAGGTTTGTGGCATCCCCTAGGAAGTCAGAATTTATACAGGACTTGAATCCAGGGCATCTTACTGCATGCTCAAGGTCTCTGCCACCCACCTTTTGGTTCCTTTGCACAATGTCCCAACATGCCTGACTTACTAGCTGGCAAAGCAGCAGCAACCCAGTGTTCTGGCTGAAGATGAAGGTGAAATGGGACTTCCATGTACTACCCAGTCATCCTGTACAATTGTATCAAGCTTCAAAAGGCTGGTTTTTAATAAGTAAATGGCTTACCTGAAAGATTGGAATCAAGTGTTCTTGGTAACTGTAAGAATGTCTTAACTTTCTACCTTTCGCCCACTATGTTCATCTTTTTGATATTATCGCATGATACTAACATTGAGGAGGAAAAAATTCATAGTTTTAATTATTCTTAGGGGAAAATGAGGAGATGAAGAAAGTAATGCAGAGTGAAGAAAAAAAACAGTGGTGTGGTGGATCAACAGCCAAGATCTGAATGTCAAGGGCATTACTACTTTGAATTCTGTAACCCTCAATTTGCTTTTGAGTGTAAAAGGCACTCACAGCCATCTTATCCACCTGCTGGGCCTTTAGCAAGAGCCTGTGACAAATGGTTGTGCCTGCTCTATGAACTTAAACCTCATGTTATAAAAATTAAAAGCAACAACGATATTTCTGAGCACTGTCCCTTGGCATACTAAGGAATAGCAGAGACTAGATGCGCCCGGCACTGTGGTAGTGATTTAGTGTTATGCCTTTTGAATAGGAAGTGCTGTGTAAGTACTTGTCAAAGAAATAACTACCACAAGAAACTAATTACTTCACCACAAAAATAAATGTCCAGGACAAGATCGGTGTTTATTTAAAGTTTTTTTCTGACCTGTCTTCCTATTTCAATTTCTTGCCATTAATATTTGTTCCCACAAGTACCAGTGCCTCTTCAGGTACCTCACACACAAACTCCCTGGGACCCAAGGACAAGCACGCCCTCTCTGTTTGTTTGGCTGGTTTTAGTTGAGTTTTTCTTGATGGAAAGGATGGTTCTGAAAAACTCAGTATTTAACTTTTCCATGCCCATAACGACCAAATGACCTTGAAAGGGGAACACCTATGATCTGAACATTACTCTTCTGACTCTTAGGACATGTTCTAGGACCCCCCACTCCCTCTTGGGGACTCCAGCTTCCTTCAGTGAAGGACCAGAAAGAACATCTGTTCAGGAATGAGCCCTATGTTACCATCCTGGATGGAATTGGTGATATTTAATTATTGACCTTCTGAAAATGTATAACTCATTTAAAATTCTGAGCTTTCTGAGGAAGTTTTTACTTAGACAGCTTATCAGAGGAACAAATATTATGTAACGTGTTCAAAATTATCTACCAGTAGTAAAAAACTGAGTTTGAACCTGGAGAATCTGGTCAGCCTTGAGAATGGCTCACATACTTTCCCCTCTATTTCATGGCCATAGCTTAACCAAATGGCTTCATCTACATGAAAAAGCACTTGCCAGGAGCATCTCTACCCCATGGGAAGGCATAGGAATTTTTGGTGCATTGATAGAATTTGGACACAACATTTAGAGGAACAGGGATGGAAGTGAGCTCTAAGGTTCCTCCCTGAGGACTAGATCTCACATCTTGGAAGGTACCTCTGAAAGCTGTCAGGGGAGAAAAGCAATAGGATTACTAAGCTATAAGGCTTACCAACAATAATGACCAGTCCAGAAAGATGTCCCCAGTGGTCCAACAATGTCACTTTTATCTTGGGGATTACTAACAGCTGCTGAATTGGATGTAAGACCTGTAAGGTAAGAAGAAATACAGGCCTGGCGTTGTGAAACTACCCAACTACTCATGGTCATGGACT
Organism: Phyllotis vaccarum; assembly: GCA_033318265.1. Taxonomy (NCBI): domain Eukaryota; kingdom Metazoa; phylum Chordata; class Mammalia; order Rodentia; family Cricetidae; genus Phyllotis; species Phyllotis vaccarum. Next base: position 191,443,072 of record JARWLC010000002.1, read on the forward strand.
ATAGAATGAGAACCCACTACCACCATTTTCCTAAACAAATGTAATTTCTAATGTCATTTAAAAAACTTTATCTTCATACCCAAATAGAAGAAGTTTAACTTTCACATCTCATAAAAGTTTTTTTTTTTTTTTTTGACAGATGCTATTATTGAGATCTAGAGTGGGTGAAAATGCACAAACAAAGGGACTGTGGGGTGCCCAGCCTCAGGTGACCCATGCAGTTCTGAAACCCACAGGTCCTAAAGCATCCTAAGGGAGGTCTAATAAGAGGGTAAGAGGTATAGGACTAAAACGCTGTGAGATGCTGTCTTCTAGACAAGACAGAAAAGCTGTACTCATGAAGTCTCCAAATGGACCTGCACAGTAACATCACCAGCTGACATGCTAACACGGGGCATCTCACAAGGCTGCCCTTCTGGATGGAGAGCACAGACGATCAATGGAGCTGAGGAAAGAAATTAGGATTCTCTAGGGATGAGTTTCTCGATGGGTTATCTGATGTCAGTGGTGGTCAGCCCTGAACACGTGTACAGATGAGCAACCCCAAAGAGGTGCGGTAGGACACGTATATACATACATATGCACGCATAGACACATACATGAAGGCCGTACACACTTATGCGGTAATGGAAGAAGAGACCCGGAACTGAGAGGGAACAAGGGAGAGGCAGGAGATGCTAGGGAGAGGGCAAAGGTGGGGAGTGTCTAAAGTATAGTGCTCATATATAAAATTCTAAAAAAACCCCAAAACCCCCCAAAATTAAATAAAACAAATCCAACCAGGCAGTGGTGGCACACACCTTTAACCCCAGTGCTTAGATGGCAGAGGCAATGGATCCCTGCGAGTGTGAGTGTGAGACCAGCCTGGTCTGCAGACTGAGTTCTAGGACAGCCAGGGTTCCACAAAGACACCCTGTCTCCAAAAACCACCTCCACCACCAACAAAAGTATTCCCCAAACAACAAAAGAAATGTGCATTCTGTGGCGTTAAACAGCACCCAACAACAGTCTATTTTCTTAACACTATAGAGCAATGTGTGTTTTCATCTTCTGCATTTTTTCTAGGAAGGTAAACATATTTTAACATTTATGAGCTATCTTTATTTTCTCTTTATTCTAAGTTTTATTTTTTTTCCCTGATTTTAGAAGAAATTTTCAGGTACTCTTTTCCACAAGTGTTTGGAGACAAGCTGTGCCAACTTTTCAAAAACTCTTGTTCCCGTTATTGTCAGTGTTGGATTTTGATTATTGTTATTCAGCATAGTTTATAAAGTTCAATGCCACATCTTCAGCTGATTACACATTTCTTCACATTGGTTTTTGAAAATTTGTTTACCATCACTGATAAGTTTTGAGTACACTTTGATGTCCATATATTTGGTTAAAATGATCTTAATATGGTTACAGATGTTCTAATAGTGAGATTTATAAATTGTTGTGGTAGAAATCAAACTTATTATACATAAATAGCAACACTATGCTAAAATTTAATTTTACATTTGGTACAATGTATGTATGTATATATATTTATATATGTAAATATAATGTATAATGTAATATAATTGTAATGTATAATAGTGTTCTTCCTAAGAATCCAGAACAAAATTCTCTTTCCTCTTTTTCTACACAATACTTTCATATCTCACAAGTCAATTGCTTTCTATATACTAGAATTCCAAATGAAGAGACATTTTTATTGTTTCTAAGGAGAAAATAATTAGTGCATAGGACTTCTCTGTGTATCCCTGGCTGTCTTGGAACTCAGTCTGTTTACCAGGCTGGCCCTGAACGCACAGAAATTCACCTGCCTTTGCCTTCCAAGTTCTGGGATTAAAGATCCATGCTACTATTGCCTAGAAACAGCACTTTTATAGTGTATTTAGAAATACATTTGCTTTTCAGAATTAGAAAAAAGTCCTTCGTTCATACTTTTATTTAGTTAACTTTTTGATAGCTAATTAAACTCCTCTAGAGGGCTTAATAAATAAGTTCTTTATGACAAGTAAAAACATCTATTTGTCTCAGGATATCTACTGTAGGGCTGCTCTCAAAAAGTGGGCATCAGATTAGTCCCTGCAATAGCCCCATCATCCTATCCCAGGAACTTGTACCCCAGATAATCAGGAACCTCAGTGGTGATACTGAGAACTCCAATGTGAGGCCCAGGAAGAGCTTTTAACTAAATACGCATTTTTGCATAACTGCATTCTTATATTTTACATTTGTTATTATTATTTATTTGGTTTATTTATTTTTAAGTTATTCAACTCATCTTTGCTTCTTTGCATATATTCCCTCTACACTTCTGGTACTTCTGATCTATACTAATGTCTGAGAACCATTGATTGACAGAAGTCTAGTGGAGGAAAGCGCTGTGTGTAACAGACAGAAATGCCTCTCTTCTATAGTGCTTCTTACCGTCACAGGCTGTGAATCCAGTGAAAGCTGGCTGAGTCCCCTTTAGAGCCTGACACCAGAGCACTTGGTGCTCCATACTAGCTGAAAGGAGGTGTGAAAGGCTAGCAGAGATTCTCCAAAACACCAGTTCCTATTCTTTATTTAAAGAGGCTCTTCCTGGCCTGTGGGAGGAGAACAAAGCTTCCTGGAAAAGGTCATGATCTCCACTGTTGAGGGAGGAAGATTTGAAGTAGCCTATTGTGGCTTCTGAAAGCTTTTCACAGGATGTTTCCACCATACACAGGATTAAGGGACCCATCTCCTGACAGTATTCCAGGGAAGTGATAGTCTCTGGCTTTGCTGCTCTGCCCTGTCATTTCAGTGGTAGGTTGCCTGGGAGCCTGCTGTCTGCAGGACAGCCTCTCATCTGCCCTGGGCTCTTCTCGCTAGGTGCTAGAAGAGCAACACTGTGCTGGGGTTTATTTGTGCTGGACTTTTTCCATGGTTTGTAACTGGAATATATATTTTTAAAAGCACTATGGTTTACAACTCTGTCTATATGTCAAAAATCATGTCAGAAGTCTTTTAAAAATATAAACCATATTCTAAGAATGGACCCTGGTGTACACTTTAAAAAAGGTTCTCATGTGATTCTTATGAATATCTTACAAAGGACTGTAATATTAGGTTTCTGGCTCCGTCCAGCCAGAGGTCCAGACCCACAGTCCTGCAATCCAGGCACCGCCCCAAAAATGACTCAGACATTTATATTAACTTCATGCTGTTGGCCTATAGCTTAGGCACATTACTAACTAGCTCATTCATCTTAACTCAATCCATTTCCATTAATCTGTTCTGCCATGTGACCCATGGCTCACCTGTGTTCCTGGAGCAGCTGGGTAGATCTCTCTGTCTGACTCTTCCCTCCTTCTCCTACCTATGCTCTAATTCCTGCTTACTGCTACAGTGTCAGCCAAGGGCCAAAATAGTTCCTGTTGTAAAAGGGGTTTCTTGGTCTCGGGTGGCCAGAGGCCCAGACCCACAGACCTGCCACGCCAGACCCATAGCACCCGTGTCTCTGCTGCCCAGGCCCCCAGAAATGACTCAGATGCTTATATTAACTCCATGCTGTTTGGCCTATGGCTCAGGCACATTGCTAGCTAGCTCTTACATCTTAAATCAACCCATTTCTGTCTGCCATGTGGCCTGTGGCTCACCTGTGTTCCTTACATGTTGATCCTTGGGCAGCTTGCTTGATCTGCCTGACTCCACCCTGCTTCTCCTACCTATGCTCTGATTTCTCCTCCTACTTCTTCTATGGTGCCTTTCTGGCCCAAAACAGCTCCTTTATTTAAAGATTGAGATTCACAGCATACAGAAAGGCATTCCCACATCACCTCCCCTTTTCTGCCTAATCAGGAAGGAAGGTTCCAATTTCAACATACCAAAATTACATATAACAAAGCAACTATCAAGCAAGAATTACAGTTACAATATCTAGTCTATTTGTATTTAGCAAAATTAAAGAAAATATTCTATCATCTCCCTTATCCTTGTGAGTCTAAAGTTTTATATACCTTTTATAATAACTCATATACCTTTTATAATAACTAAAGAAAAACTAATAACTATAACTATCTAATCTTCAATTACATTAAAGACCACAGAAGGATATAATATTACCCAAGTAAACAGGACATGCAAACAACTTTCAAAATCTAGAAATGACAGAGATGACACCTGTCTGCCTGGACAGTCATTCAAAGTTCCTTTATAACGTTGGGGCATCCATCTTCAGCCTACAGACCCAGAGTCTCTGGCATACCTTTCAGTGAAACAAAAAATCTAAAGGATTGCTCTGCCAATTCTGGCATTTGGTCACTTCTCCTTGTGACTTGAAGGATGTCTGGTAGTTTTCTCTGCAAAGCAGAAACCTGAAGGACCATCTTGGCTTTTTCTGCCAAAGTTCAGAGGTTGCTTTCCTATGGGTCCTGCATGTCCAATTTATGCAGCATACAGTCAAGCAGTCAATGCAAGAACAGGTTCATGTCTAGTGGCTAATGGTTGTCAGAAAGAAAATAAACTCCATATGGAGTTTCTTCAATGCTCATTTTTTTCTCTTGAAGTAAATTGGTGCTGCCAGGAGCAGACTTATCTCACTGTCCAGAAAAGTCCAAGTTCTTAAAATATTTTAAATACCGTATACTGTAGGTCTTAGAAGTGTTTGAAGATTACCTGTCTAACTTAAATGTATACCTAAAAATCCTAACTAACATGACTGGCTATCATATGTGACTATTAATCTGCATTTCTTAATACACATTATAATTTCAAATGAGTTCCATAAACATACCCTAAACAAAAGTAGAAAAATACATATAGCATAACAAAAATGACATTAAATTTGTATCAATAGACCAAAATGCATACCAATTTAAAATATTTTGAAGTCAACAACTGATTTTTGGATTAAAGTAAATTCAGTGATTTAATTTTTAAAACATCATTCATATACCACTTGGTAAAAGGCCCAATACAAGGATTCCAAGAGAGAACGTGTAGCTCCAGTTGATGGCCATACACTACTGAACAGCTGGAGATGTTGGCCAGCCCAGGTCTCTGGAAAATAGAAGGGTTAGAATTCAAGATCCCTCTAACTAAAACGCCATAGTTGAATTCAAGATCCCGCTAACTAAAACGCCATAATTCTGTGTAATCCAGGATGTCTACCAACTGGGGAGATGGTAATCCTATAATACTGATAAAAAAGCAAAATGCAAAAGAGCAAACACTGATGATACAGGATTTATGAATTATAATTGTAAATGGTAAGAGCACAACCGAGGCCTGTAGAGAAGAACTCACATGGTGAGCGAGGCAAAGTTTCTAACGCTGCCTGGGCTGTCTACCTGAAACTCCACACCAAAGAGAGAGCATCACTCAGGAGCAGATGTTCCTTAAGGCTCCAGAGTAGGGAGAATGCATCTAGCATCTTAATTTATACTTCTTGTTTTTTTTTCACACACCTCTCAGGGAAAGCTGCCTGAATTCAAGTAGTTGTAGCTCTTCAGTAAACTGTGAGTCAACGGTCCAGTTCCGGTGGATTCTTCAGTGTGCTCTCTAAGAGAAATTCCAGTCTCTCGGCCAGCAACTTATTCAGGTCACTACGTTCTAATCTAATCCTCTCATCTGCCTGTTTTTCCAGAAATCAAACGTTATCTCTTCCTGCTTCCTCCATCAAAAACAAGAATCACATACACTTAAGAGCAAAAAGTTTTACTTTATTTTTTTTAAATATTATCTTGCTCAGTCAAAAGAACATTTGGTTCTAAACTTGGAGCATTATATGAGTAATTTTACAGAGTGGTATAATTTTTGTTTTTGAGAATGCAGGTTTATTGTGCAAAGCAATGTTCCTTCTTTTGGCTGGAACGAGGATGGGAGATTCCAGAAGTGCTCCCTTCAGTTCATCAGTGCACTGCATCTTTCCTCCTCATGAAAGTGTTGTGGTGACTTCCTGGAGGCCTGGGTAGCCTCGTCTTCTGTCTGTTCTGCAGTGAAACTGCCCTGCTTCTTCCTTCTTGCCCCTTCCCATTCCAATTATTGAAGTCTGTGCACATCCTCAACCTCACACAGAATAACTGACCTGTGTCTAAATTACTTTAACCTCTATATCAACATGGTTAAGGACTTTCTTCACCCCAGATCCATTTCACCTTGTTCTATTCTATCATTTATTTAAAAATTTGGTGAGTATACATATGTGAGAGTGTGCTATGTGTGTATATTTGTGGGCGCATCTGTTCATTGCTAGAGAAAGATGATGATCAAGTGTACCACTCTGAGAGAATTTCTTTCACTGAACTCAGAGTGAGGATCCCTGCTATCCAGCCTCACTGATCCCATCTGCAACTCCCTGCAGTCAGCTGAGGTTGCAGATATGCACAGAGGATGCTGGGATCTGAACTTGGGTCTTCAGGTTGCACAGCCAGCATCTTATCCACTGAGCCATCTCACTATCACCTTCCATGCTACTCGTAATTCTTTCGATTCCTTCCTCCATTTTTGTCTACCTACGAAGTACAGTTTAAGCAAAATCCCACACAATAAAAAAAATCACATTATTTTTAGAAGTTCCTCCTCTGTAGTGTCAATTTTAAATTGTTCCTTTCATTTTTATAATATATTCTACTCTTCCATGTTTTTATTATAAACTGTGTGACTACATCTTATTTATCCATTACTCATTTCAAATAATATTTTGCATGAGAAACTGAAGCATGTTGTATAAAGTTTCTGGCCCAGACTTTCTGGCCTAGCCTCAAGGTTTGGATTCACTCTCAGCCTCAATGCCACTTAGCCCTAAATAATTACACAAAATCTTATATCAATTTTATGCTAATCAGCCTATGGCGCAAAAATATTGCTAGCTAGCTTTTGCTTTTAAACTAACCCATGATTCTCATCTCGTTTAACTATTTGGCTTGGTACCTTTTCTCAGAGCAGCATTTTGACTTCTTTCCTCTGTGTCTGCTGGTGTCTCCTCCTGACTCTTCCTCTTCCACAGATTAAGACTAAATTTTCTTAGTCTGGTAGCCCCACCCAGATTTCCTGTCTGCCTTCTGGCCAATCAACATTTTATTAAACCAGTAGGAGGAACAAATATTTACATTGTACCAGAACCATTGTACCATAATCCCACAGCAATAAGTGGTCATTTAAACATGTTTAAATCTGTTTGGCTAACAAAAACAAAACAGCAACAAACAAACACATAAATAAAAACTCGCCTTAAGGAAACTACTTTTCTGGTTGGTGTCACAGCTCATTTCTGAGAGGTGAATCAACTATGGGCATAATCCACCTGTGAGTGCCAAGGCACCATAATGGATGGGTTAACAGTAACCAGATCCATAAGCTCCAGATCTCAGAGATTCATTTGTGATCAGAAAGACACTCAATTCTCTCAACTCAATAGATCAGCTGTCTGTTCTCAGAGACCAAATGCTAGGAGCCTAGCCCCCTTACCATTTGAAGGATGGATGAGCACAACTTCTTATTTTACTTGTGTGATGCTGACATCATCCCTCTCCTGAACAGCAGGAGGAATTTAGAAACAGACAGTGGACACTTTGTTTTTGACAGAGCAGGGGGCACTGTAGTGAGGAATCAGTGGCACTAAAACATTTGTCATGCATCATGTGTACAAGAAATTTCATGTGGATCAAAACCAAAACATTTGAAAAAATTATAGAGTGTCCTCATTTCCTCAGTTTCAGGAATAATTTGCTTAGCTGGTCTGAAAACAGTAAAATGACAGAAACTGGTGATTTGTCACAACAATATTTGAACTAGTATTATTTAAATCACCATAAATTAAAGACATCCAATAGGAAAATCTATTTGCAACACAATTTCTGGACACAATATCTGGATATGGAAAGTGATCATACAGTAAACTTTAAAAAGGTAGATAGTATGATGAAGAAAGGCGATAAATATTTATATATGCAAATTACAATAGAATATGACCAAGTGTTCATTAACATATAAAAGATTATCTACTTAATTAGTAATCAGAAAATGCAGATGGAAAGAACAATGTGATTACCTTCTCAACTGCTCTGAAAAAAAAGTGTAAAGTCTAGCAATACTTCGCTGAGAGTTCAGTATGAGGAATAATCTCACACATTTTTAGTGGGAGTATAAATTTGCTGGCATTTTGAAAAACATGTTTGGCATTTTCTGGTAAAATTGAAAACATGCATAACTTATTACGCAGAAATTCCTCTTCTAGGTATATAATCTAGGAAATATCTTGCAAATAGCAAGTAAGATTTATTTACAGGACTGTGGGTGTCAGCATTTTATTCTTTGTCTCAAATGAAATATCATCCAAATGCCCACCAACAATGGCATGGGTAAATGGTAACATATTCATACACTGGTAAAGTATGCAATGATGCAAAAATAATTCTTTACACAACACTCATGGATACACTGTAGAAGCTGGGTAGGGTGACAGAGACCTTGCAGGCACTTTGGGAGATGTGGCAGGATGACTGTAGCCAGGTCAAGGTCAAAATGAGCTACACTGTAAATAGCCAGTCATTCAAGTCAACAAAGCAAGACCTTGGCTCAAAAAAATTTTTGAATGAGAAAATAAAGGGATTGATAGCTGTAAAAACAATACATAGAGTAGTATTCTGTTTATATGTAGTTTAAGAACAGATAACATTGGCCTAGGATGGCTGGGAATACATGTCTGAGAGGACTGATCTGAAGACAGCAAAGCTCTTGACAGCTGGTATGCCTAGGGGGACAGTAAGGGATGATGATGTGAGTGTCACACAAGAGCCTTCTTCTCTGCTTTCAATATTGCACTGCTTAACATACTGGTTATTGAGGTCTGGCTTTATTTCAGAATATAGAACTTCAATTTATAGTGGATCAAAGGCCTTAATTTAAAACCCGAAATGCTGAAACTTGTAGCAGAAAATGTAAGCAATGTGCTTCAATCTATAAGCACAGGCTAAACTTTATGAACAGGACACTAACAGCACAGGAAAAAGTCCCAAGAATCAGTAAATAGGAATAAGTGAGATTAAACACTTTCTGTATAGCAAAGGAAGCTATCTTCAGAAAAAACAAACAAACAAACAAAAAGCAAAAAAGCAACCCACAAAATGTGAGAAAATTTTTAACAACTCTCTCTCAGACAGAGGGTTGATTTCTACAGTATGGAAAGAACTGGAAATAGTAGAAACCAAAAGTGCCAGTTCATAGATAGGCCAATGAGTGGACAGTTCTCGAGAGAAAAACAAATGACCATTACATATTAAAAGAGTGCTCAACATCCTTACCCATCAGGGATACGTACATTAAAACAACTTCAATACTCCATCTCTCTCTAGTCGGAATGGCTAAGGTAAAGAGCAGCAAATGCCAGAGAGGATGTAGAGGAAGAGGAGCCCACCCTCCTGGGTAGAAATGTAATCTAGCTTAATCATCCTGGAAACAGTGTGGAAATCTCTCAAAACTCAAAACTTAAACAATTAAGATGAGAACTTCCATGTAATTCAGATACACATCTCCTGGGAACATCACCGAGGACTTTATCCTATCACAGAGATATTTGCTTATCCTATACCCACTATGTATAGTATCGGTGATGCAGAGCCAAACTAGCTGCCTGTTAGCAAATGTAGGCATAATGAAAACATTCTACGTATAACAATGGAACTGTATCTGTAAAGAAAGTAAACATTATGAGACATAATGCTGTGTTTGCTAACTAAAAATTATTGAAGCTAACTGGAAAAACTTAAAATTTATTTACAATATTTATGATATCTTCAATGTGTGTATCATAGCAAAAATAAAATGTTATGCGGTCAGTTATAGAAATCTCACTGGAATGGGGCAAGAGGGAATGTATAGTAAATATCCACTTGCTCACGGGCATACTACATTGTCAGGAGACTCTCAGTTGACAGCAAACAGAACCCTCCATTGAGGGTTCCAGCACAGTAGCTGTCTCTGACAGGTGACTTGAGCTACTAAATCAGCACTCACTCTTTGATTCATGTCTTGCCTGTGTCTGGATTTCGTAATCGCCAGGCTTGTAGCAAGATGGCTGACAAGTCACCAGATATCATAGTGTGGTTATGGACATATTCTACAAGAAATAACAGGCTCGTCATCCTCCTTTACTTTTAAAATACCTGGAAGCCTTGTCCATACTTCTGCTCCCATTGAGCCTCAACCATTACATATTGGTGTCATCAATGACTATCCCATCTGAGGCAAGAAGGAGATTGGCTCTCTGTGATCGAGGAAGGCTGAATAAATAATTAGCATACCTGCTAGCAAAGCCTGGAAGGGGCTGAGATTTTGCCTACATTTTGTAAATGGAAAGGCTACAGTTTTATCCATACTTACACACATACACACACACACACACACACACACACACACACACACACACACACTACATATATATAGCATGTATTTAATATTTATATATTATGTATGCAAACTATATATAATTTATATAAAAATTAAAAATACAAAAAAGAAAATGCTGAAATAAAACTCATCATTTTATATATTATTTTAAAAACTAATTAAGAAAATCAAAACCAAGGGAATTCTTGTGGTGAGGCCATACATAATTTTTTTTCTTGATAGTCACTGTGAGTTTTATAACATGAGCTGGTGGAGTAAATGAAGACAGGCTGGCAATGAAGTCCTCTCCTCAGGAAGGCCACAACGGCAAGATTCATGGACAGCATGGAGCTCAGTGTTTGAGCTCCTGACGAACACACCTAAAGCCCCATGTCTGACCATGAACTCTCCAAACAATAAACATAATGAAGTATTGTTCCAGAACAAACACTGAAAGGAACCGTGGCGACATCTACAGACACAGGAATTGAGAAGCCTGCTTGAGACACTTCTGCAGTGGCTGCTTAATGTCGTATCTCAGTGGACTTGGAGAAAGTTTCTCCAGAGAAAATTCCATCTAGAAATAAACTATCCAGTGAATTGAGGTATTTGGATTTTTATTAGATAGTCTTTGGCTCTTGGAAGGATCATTAGTTGTCCAGATGAGAAAAGTTAATTAAATAATAATGAATTAAATAATGTACCTTTCTACATAGAATTCCATGTGTTACATGCTTTGAGATTGTATTTTAATTACATTTCTCTCTTTCCTTTCCTCCCTCCACACTTTCCATACATCATTCCATGTTGTCTTTCAAATTCCTGGCTTCTTTTTGCATCAATTGTCCTTGTGTTCATATATATATATTTGTATGTACATCTGTATTCTGAATATATTACATATAATGATATCTGTCTATATGGTTTTAGGTCTGACTGTTTGACACTGGACACCATTTGGTGTGCTCTTCCCAGGGGAAGATATCTTTTCCTCTCTCAGTTTACTCGTTTGCCTCTTGTGTAGAGTTAAGGCCTCAGGGGTTTTCTGTGGGAGATTATGTTATTACATTGTAAATAATTGTCCCACCCACTGGTTTAATAAAAAGTGCTGATTGGCCAAAGGCAGGCAGGAAGTGTGGACGGGGCTACCAGACTAAGAAAACTCTGAGAACAGGAAGCACAGAGCAGAACACCAGAGAGAAGCCGGAAGAAGCAGAGGACAACTGTGCTGCTCTAAGAAAAGGTACCGAGCCCCATGGTTGAACAAGATAAGAGTCATGGGTTAGTTTAAGGGGAAAGAGTTAGCAAGTGATATGTCTGGGCCTTAGGTAGACCAACCTAAAAATATAGTAAGCATCTGCGGGACTGCGGGACTGTGGGACTGTGGGCCTGTGGGTCCTAAGCCTTGAGATTAGGCCCAAAAGTCTAGAATAGAAACCTCTTACTACAGTTTTCTCTGCCCAGTTTGGCAAGTTCATCCATTGCCCCTCCGTTGAGCTCACATTTGGGCAGACATATTCATGAGACTTTATGGGGACAGATTCTAATATCACCCAGAGACTTAACCTCACAGCAACATCCCTGATCCTATGGCTTTTACAATCCTTCTGGCCACTTTTCCACAATGTTCCCTTAGGTGTTGGGGTATTTGTAGATACATTTTTTGAGACTAGGCTCCACAGCTCTGCATATCAATGGGTTGTAGTTTTTGGTACTGTTATCCATCTGTTACAAAAATAGGCTTCCTTGCTGAGTGGTGAATACTACAGTAGTATATGTGTGTGAGAACAAGATTGTATACATTGCTGTTGTAGATTATGCTGGTTTAGTGAATTAGTGGTTGTTGGTTCTCTCCCACTCATTATTATTTCACCAGCACTGGGTAGTTAGTATGGTATTCCCTTCTTGAAAAGATCTTAAGTTCAGTTGAGAGCCGCTGGCTACCACCACGGTTTGTGTGCCACTGCTCTACCCATAGGGTTATTGGGCTATGCTGGCTGTAACTATGACTCACAAACCGAAAAGGGAATTTTTAATTAACAATTTTTTTTGGAATGTTTCTCTAGTTAACTTTTCTAGGCCAGTTTGCTCATGACACTGTGTATAATGTAGATCTACCCATAATAAAGAAAACAGAGAAATCTATTTTAATCCATAGCTAGAAGAGTCATAAGAGATTGTCATTCAATTGTCGTCATTGGCTAAAGCCTCTCTTTTCTACCAGTTATTCTATACCTGGGAGCAAGGGACATATATCACACATGTCTATAACACCAGTTTAAAGAATATAGCATGATGTGTGGGAGGTTTCAACTAATCTGTTTAAAAACAACAACAAAAAAACCAGAAAAAAAGTAAATATTTTCATTTTATAGATGGAGAGGGGAGAAAAAAAGAGGTCCAAGAAGATAGCAGAGTGTGTACAGCACTGTGCACTATACCTATGTATAGAGCTGTATTTAGGCATTTTGTAATGCACCCTCTTGCCAAATTGGCATTTTAAAATTATGCAAGAAATGTTTCTCTAGAAGACTACCTCATATGAAGATGAGGTTAACTGTGCACAATAGAGTTGGTGTCTGGGAAGAAGACACTGGGTCTCCTAGTCTGGAGCCATGCTTACCTCATACTTGATGAGCTATTCTGAGGGGCACTGGACAGGTCTCTGGGGGCACCCTGAGCCCATCTATGCATTAATCTCAATACTAGCAATTTTGAAACCTCACTGCAGAATTGATGGTGCTTTGGAAGGTGAGTGGCTTGTATCAAAGCAAAACCAAACCCTATTCAATTAGAACCAAATTATAAGATGTATATAACAGTATGACTAAAATCTTGTCCTGGTTACTTTTTTGTCAAATTGACACAAGGTGGAGTCATTTAGGAAGAGGGAACCTCAACTGATAAAAAATGTCCCCAAAAGACTATGGGGAAGACTGTGGGGGACATTTTCTTGATTAATGGTTGACGTGAGAGGACCCAGCTCACTGTGGGTGGTGCTACTTTTGGGCAGGTCTTCTTGGGTTATATAAGAAAGCAGACTGAGTAAATCATGAGGAACCAGTAAGTCACCATGGCTTCTGCCTCAAAGTTCCTGCCCTGATTTTCCTTATTGGCAGACTGTGACCCGAGCATTACAAGATGACATTAGCCCTTTCTTTCCCAAGCTGATGTTGGCTGTGATGTTTTATCACTACAAGCCTCAATTTTTAAACCTTAAGGAAGGAATGTGAAATTTATAATAAAAAAAATTAAGTAAGCAACAAATACCTCATCTTTCTTCATGAACTGTGTAGTTCTTGGTTCCCATGGCACTCAAAGGTGAGAAATTAAAAACTGAGCAAAACCAAGTGTGGTAAGTACTACATTATCCAAATATTATATGAGACCATATTGTTAATAAGGTTATTTGGAAGAGCCCTGCACAGTCACCAAAAGAAAGGTGTCATTTTATCATCTGGCAGTATCAAGAGAGAATTCTCTCCAGGGCCTTCTGTTAGGGAGACTGTTTCCATTGAAAGCAAGCACATTGTGGGGGAGGAGATTGGGGAGGAGGGGATAGTGAGATGATCAGATTACACATTTGCATAAGAACACAGAAGTTGCCAAGTTAAAGCAAATCCATAAGGAAGAAAAATCATGTCTGCTACAGTAGTAATAGATATTGTCTTTATTTTTTATTAATGAGGCTCCAAAATTTGACTCTGCCATAAGTAGAACAAAGGTAAATGGAATTAACTAGCATTTCATTCTAAATGTATAGACTGGCCACAGTGACCAACTTCAGCAGAACAAGAATTTAGTGAATGTCAATGACATTCTTTTCCCATGTTTTAATCCTGGAGGGAAAGTCATTCATTCGGACATGGTCTGGTTCTTCCGCTATCTAGACATGTGATATTAGGGAGCATGTAGACAGTGGTAACATGAGGTTTCTGGCCCAACTAGCCCCATGGTCTGGATCCACCTGCGGCTGTCCCCCCCGCCCCCACACACACTCAAATGACTCAGCCATTTATATTAATTTCATGCTGTTCAGCCTATGGCTCAGGCATATGCTAGCTAGCTATTTCATCTTAAATTCAACATATTTCCATTATTCTGTCTTGCCATGTGGCCTGTGGCTTACCTACTTCATTACATCTTGCATCCTAAGTGGCTGGATCACATCTCCTTTGACTCCACTCTCCTTCTCCTACCTATGCTCCAATTTCTCCACCTATAGTGCCCGGCATAGGCCAAAACAGTTCCTTTGTTTCACAGCATACAGAAAGACATTCTCACATCAGACAGTTCTGAGAGCCTACCTTTATTCCTTTGGGAAACAGGACAGAGTTCTTCAATTTACAGCTTTGTTTTGAGAATGAGACATGTAGGTATGGAGTACTGAGAACAAAATGGGCCGGCACACAATGATTTCTCAATGGTTCCTACAGTTTGTGTGGAAAATATTCTTACATATCACTGCAACTGCCAGGTTGCTAGGACTCTTGGGTAATGAGTGCTTTCTACTCATCCTTAGATGAGTTCATTTTTAATTACAGCAAAACACCTGATACTGGGTAATTTGGGGAAGAAGACTTGATTTTGGTTATAGACCTAGAAGATAAAAGACTGAAATCCAGTGGCTATATCATAACGAGGCCTTATCATTTCATCACAGAAAAGAAGCGGGAAGCCAGGCCCCTGTGGAAGAGACTCACAGAGGCACTTTTTTTTGTAACAACACCATCCCCTGGCAATGACTTGATCCCATAAGAACAAGAGTGACTGACTGCTTTGAGAATTACCCTGTCCTTTGAGGGCAGCTCACAACCCAGCGTCTTTTATAGCCAACACCTCACTATGAGGACTATAGGGTGCCATTGGGGACCAAATTTCAACAGTTTAGAAGAATGAAACTACTTCCAAATTCTAAAACATTAGATATATATTTATAGTCATTTAATTTCTATCAATACTATAAAGTTTAAATGTAAAAAATGACTCATAATGTACATTAGAGCAGATAATATGACATAGAAGATTAAAACTTAGATAAAATAATAAGAGTTTGGAAAATGAAATGTTTCAATCTAAAACTAAAGGAAAACACACGGAAATTATGCATAGCTGACTAATGAACTCAACCAACTCCTTGGCTCTCAGTAAATGTCATAGAAAGCAGACAATTTATTCCCAGATGCCAGCAACCATTTCACCCAATTGTTAGAATATTAAAGTTCTAAAAGAGGAAACAGAGAAATATCTAAGAAATGAACTATAAATCATCACTAAAATTGCTAAACTGAATAATCCTGGATGAGAGGCCTCAAGACTGATTTGTTTAAAACCTGAACCTGTGGGTAGAATGCAGGGTAAACCTCTGAGGCAAATGGAGACCTCAAGGCATCTTTCTGCCTGTGTTTGCCTGACTGGATTTGTTTTTATAGCCAGGAGAAGTAATCATGCCTACTGTAGCAATTTATCTGTGTGTCTAACAATTTTGAATGAAATCTAGAAACTACACTGCAATGCAATTGTCTTTTCCTCGTGATTACTTAGGGGACTTTTCTGTTTGGATAATGTTCATAAACATGTCATGTAGCTATGGTGAACACTCATTTAGTATTAGCGAAGCTCTAAAAAGCCCCTTCCCATGATAGTAAGTGACACCAACTGGAGATACTTATGCTCTTTGACTAGAAAGGGAAGCCCCTCCCTAGTCCTCTAACTTCTGTCTCTTTCCTTAACCCTTTCTGACCAAATGATCTAGACCTGTTATTTTTATTTTAAAATGTTCTGGTATTATCTTTCATATAATTCCTTTAATAATTGCTTAGCCACCATTTCATATGAAAGGCTGTTATTAGTCTAAGTATAAATGCAAAGTCCTAGTGGTTAAGGTAGGCGTAAAATGTATTTGCACCTACTCCACGGGGCTTCCTTTGCCTGTATCTTTTAGCTGAATTGTTGCTGGTGACATATACTACCTGGACTGTATCCTCATTCCCATGATGCAACAGAAACAAGGAACTAGGAACCTATGATACAGAACTTGAGGTTTTGTGAAGGAAAACCAAGTCGTTCTTAAACGATTCACCATTTGGGTGTTCCCTTAACAAACTTCCAACTTTCTCCATGGAAAAGGTTTTCTCTTTAAAATTCTTTTCCCTATTATAGTGGGCACAGATCCTAGCTTTCCAAACCCAAAAGGCATTGGAGGAGCGTTCATGTGATAAACCAGAAAAAAAAAAACTAACTGTTCTAAGTTAGAAAAGTACCAAATTTCTTTAGTTATTCAAGAAAGCAGAATCCTTTATTCTCTTGTTCATTCTTCTCTACTAATGAGGATAGAGTCTGATTGCTGAGAACAGTGAACTGATAGGCATGATAGTCTAAGACATTGGTATTATAGGTATTACATGATTCAGTGTCTTCTAAAATTTTGTAACAGTTGCTATGGATTAATTATTTGGATCTATCTCGAAGTCTTTACATGGATAAAAGTAAAGAATAAACTTTCTGTAATTACTTTTACCTGTTGAACTATACCAGTCAAACTGTGGTTCATAGACTGAGTTACATGGGTCTCTGGGTGCTTTAGGATTGTAATTAAAGGGATGAGAAAATTAAAAAGCTATGGCTCAATTAAAGTCTGAGCATCTTGGGGAAGGTTGTTTCATAAGGAGGAATTTTGGCAACAGTAAACCGTGGGCTGTAATGAGTCAAGAGAACTGCCATTAGCCTCAGAATTTATCCTTCCTTCCTCGCCTTCTACAAACCTCCCATACAGTTCAACCTTGTATCCATTGATTTATGTCAGTGAGTCCAAGTTCAGTCATTGCTCGTACAATAGAAAAAAATCTTGCTTTTCTTTGTTCCCAATTTTCTCCTGTATGAATACCTATAGCAAAGGATCATGAGCAAGAAATGCACCACCATTCGTGTGTATTAAGAAATGGATTCTGAATGTCCACAAATATAGAGCTAAACCAACTTTAGCATTACAGTTTTATAACATGAGTATATATAACCAGAGTTCTGTGTCCTAATGTTTTAAAAGTTTTCTAATATATACTTAGTTTGTAATCCTTGCTGTGAATATACACAGAAATATGAATATGTTATTAGTGTATACTTGTAATCCCAGTACCGAGAAGCCAGAGATAGCAGTTCTCTGGAGCAGCCAGCCTAACTGGGGATCCCCAGGTCACAGTGAGACACCCTGTTTCAAAAATCACCAAGGCTTTTGCAAAACAACATTTGACATAAAACTTTTTACTGCACTGGGTGGGCATATACATACATGCATACCCCCACATACATAAACATGTCTTCACACATGGGGATACACATATATATGTGTGTCTTCAAGTAAATTTGCTTGTTTACATCAAATAGTATGTTTCTGTGAATGTTTGTTTCATATGTATGACTATGCAATAAAATTATCAAAATCTCTAAAATGAGTATTTTACTCTGTCTATATACAGGAAAATATACAACAACAATAAATACAAACCACAGATATTTTTTAAACACACAAAGAGATGTACTGCGAGCTTATTTCCTAATATCTGCTGAGAACTTAATATTGAAGAAAGTGCATGTTTACTGAAATTAAAGCCATAAACCTCTGTTAACATCCGATTAACAAAGTTCTTTCCTGAGGGAGGAAAAGGAGAGGGGAGGGAGTAGAAGCCCAAAGTCTGCTCAGATGTCCTGTTAAGAGGAATCTGTCTCAGCATGCTGGGCTTAGGCTGCCAAACATCTATTCTCAAAGAAATACTGGGGTGCCGTTGTGAGGCGGATGAAATCAACCTGTCCAATTCTTTTTGTCTGCCTCCCTCCTCCACCTCCAATGTATTGTGCAAGAGAAAGTTTAAACTATCTTCCTGTCAGGTGGAAGGTGAGGGTAAGCACCAGGTGGCCATGTCCCTGGTCCTCCTCCTCAGGGTGCAGCTGCCTGGACAGAGGGCCAGGCGTTGGCCCAAGGCACACGCTGTCCCTGCTCTGAGGGCTGGCTGGGCACGATATGCTCACTTTGTTTCCAAAAGCTTGGGTATTTGGACTGAGAAGCCAGTTTCTTGTGCTGTGGGGTTGAATGATTATTAGGAATGCGCTGAACAAATTAGTTCTTTTGCAAGAAAAATTTTACTGGGCAAGGTCAAGTGAGAAACCCCATGGTGACTGTAATGAAAAGTCCTACATAGAGAATAGCTCTGAAACACTACAAGGCTGCATCCATTTGATTTGATTTAGCCAACAGAATAAAATTTTCGGTTGATTCCCACCTGTGTGCTATGTGATGAACAGGCAACATGGAGGAGCTCTGCCCCTAGGCACAGTATCTGCTTGGGTGACAGATACAAGAATTCTGTGCCTGATAATATTTTTATCTGAGCAAGGAAGGACTGGCTTTAAATTTGGAAAGCCAATCACCATTTATTATTTTAAGATTAATCCTACTTAAATATAGATACCTTTGCCTGCCCAATTCTTACTAAGTAAGTCAAATATTATGCTTAGAATAACACTAGACAAGGGGCATGTTAGATATCAGAATAAATGGATTTTATTATGGTTCAGTGGCTTACTGAAATTTGCACTTTGGAGGAAACTGCTTCCTTACCCTAAAATGCATTTTTCACCCTAAAGCTCCACCTAGTTCTGGCATTTTCAGATTACCATAAAGCATTTTTTTTTTCTGTGAAAGTCAGTGAAGGGTAGCCATACTATAGCTGGCTGCCTCTCAGATGAAATCAAAGAGTGAAGCACACATATAAGATCTATGGTGGTCCTGGAGTTCTGCTTTCTCCTTTGTGACTGACATTTCTTCAAGATGCCTCACTCATGACACGGCACCCATGTTGCCATTGAGCTATTTTTCTGTGTTGAGCTCCCCTGTGATGCACATTGACAGGTGAGCCAGAATGAGAAATGTAATACTAGAAGTGTGCTTTGACACATGAATGCCTAGAATGTGCTTGAAAGAGTAGCTGTGCCACTGATCTACCGATTTTCTCCCAACATGGCTGAACACCATTCCCAGTTTTCTTCTGGTCTAACACAGTTTCTTCTCATCCACCAATGACCAAGCCCATGAGCCCTCCTTTCTGAAAGTCTACCAAAAATATACACTGGATGAAATTAGGTTCCATACAATTAGTACCTTTCCCCAGGAGGAAATACAACAGCTTGTAGAGATCAGAAAATGACAGATATCTTATCTAATCAATGAGTAATGGGAGGGCTCTCAATTAAGTTGTATCTTGGAGGATGGAGTTAAATTTTAATGAATCATGGAAACTGGAAAAGATGTACTGAGTTAGCAATGTTTTAGAGGCATGTGTATATGTGGGGACAAGTTTGGATAATAATACACCATTCACACAACTGGGAAAACAATATACCAAGAATGGTTGAAGATGTGGAATTGCAGAATGCCTTGGGCACCAGTGTTTAGAAGGAGGGACGGGTGAGGGCTAACAGAAGTTCCATTAATGAGTCTAAACAGAGGTATTGACATAAATAGAAAGGAGCACGGGTCTGTGAAGTAGCTCAGGAAACAAACATACAAATGAACAAATGATGTCAGATATGGTGAACACACTTTTAGTTCTATAACTTAGGAGGTGAAGGCAGGGGCATCTGGAACACAAGGTCAACCTTAACTGTACTGTGAGTTCAAAATCAGCCTGAAATCCATGAACCCCATGGAATATGTAAATGATGGTGAGATCTAAATTTTATAGTGTTATATCTATCATGTGAGCAGAAAATTTCTTGACTTGACTATTGATTACTAACAGAAAGCATGAAAGGAAACCAGTTGTGGAGCCAAATTATAAAGGCACATGTTGCTGTGGTTAGAATGCCATGAGACTGTGGATCACACTAAACTTCATGGACACAATGGAGATGCTCCAGTTTGACTGTTCTTCCTGCACTGATGATCCCCATCAACGTTAGGAGGCGATTGGGTGAACAGAGCAGTCAGTAATGAAGAATGACTAGTGGAGGGTGGGAAGCTTTTCCTTGGAAACTTTCCTTGAACTCTGCTTGGTTTGAAAACCACCACAGAAGCACAAACCTGTGGCTTGCTTGGATCTCTTCACATCAGAGAGCTGCCCATTCCAAAGCCACAGTGGTTCATTTGCGTCTCAGCTTGACCACAGGCATCTGACTCATTTCATAGTCAGCCGTAGAGGTCAGGATCACCTCGGAACAAGTTTGATGTGAGCCCTCCTCAGCTTTGCTTTGTCTTCTGTTCAAATAGGTCTTGATCAAGGACATGCGACATTGAAAGCATGGCTTCCTCTTTGTGTTCTATTAAAAGAGAAGAGCCCCTTAAGAAAGCATAGGTCTCAGTGTGGGCCAAAGCTCCCAAAGGTCACAGACACTGACACAGGGTCCAGATCAGCCCTCAACTTCTGTGTCTTGTTTTTTTCCTTTCCTCATCCAGATTAATTCTGCCTTAAAAGCTCCATATTTTAAACCAACCTGATCAGTTTTTCTTCCAGCTTTAAATTCAAGCTGAAAGGCACTTTGGAAGACTTGGCAGCCCCTTTGGGAATAGGCAAGAGCTTAAGATGTGTCACAAGGCTGAATTCAGTTTTAGTAAACTGGGCTGTTTCGTCTTTTCAAGCCTTGGGGAAGTGTCCCAGGAAATCAAGTGGTAGGTCACGGGGTCCCTAGGATACTATCCAGTCCTGATAAGGAAAAGACAGGCAAACAGCCAGGGCAAACTTAATGATATTAAGTACCCATTTGGAGCTTTATTCACTTTCAGGATGGCTAAAAAGCTGGGTTTACAGGAGTTGACACCTCTCATGTCTGGGACTGAAGACAGATCCCTCTAAATGGGTTCTTCCTCCCTGGTGCAAGCGAGCTTAGTAAACAGTACTTTTAAAAGAAAGTGGAACAAGACTTTTTCTCAGCAATCATTCGACATCCTCAAGCACCAGTAGCTGAACAGTAGACTCTAGGAGAGGCTGGCGCAAACACTCTGAACCAGCACACCCAGGACAAGAAACTGCAGGGTTTGGGGGTCATTGCCAAGTGGTAAGATGAACCTGATAGGGTTCCTAAATAACAGCATGCCCTCACCTCAGGCCTGACATCATGCTATGCCAGTCATGTGACCTGTCTCCTCCAAGCATCTAAGATAACACTTATCACAGCTGGCCTTGGAATCCGGTTGCTTGTATGTGATGTGTTCCTGCTTTCAGCACTGACTGTGAGGGAAATGACCATGACTTACTTAACTCTATGCCCCAGAACACTTGGCCCAGGCCCTGGCCTTCGGCACATGCCCAGAAACAGAATGAGTTGGTTGGAATTTTGGCAAGGCTCCCTGCTTCTCATTGGTAAATTCCATGGGTCTTCTTGCCTGATTTACAAAGAATAAAACACTTCATATTGGAAAATCTGAATCTGATTTTGGAAACACTGACCCCAAATAAAAACAGAATTGAGAGTTCCTTTCTCTAGAACCCCAGACTGGTCCACCACCCTTTCACACTCGTGTATCTACGGGTGGCTAGAGGTGTGAAAATGTGATATTTTCATAGCTCTTGAAATTTTAGTTTCTATTATTCTTGCATTGTAAGTTCAAGTATTAAATATTTTTACTCAGTTTCTCTTGCTTTATGCTGATCCTTGATATAAGACCATTATATAATGTTCTAAACTTAAACAGATTTATTAAAAATATGGCACAGTGAAATCCAAAAGAACATAGTTGTTAAATGAGAATCATCATTCTTTAACTGGTGGCCACATCCCAATCACTGAGTAAAAAAGTCTTTTATAAATAGCAGGGCATTTTTTTTGCAATCTTTTGCAATTTTTAAGGTTTTGAATTTTTAACTAATTTGTTCTCTGACGGTTTCTCACACATACATAATGCATAGTGGCCACTCCCGTGCTCTACACTCACCCAGCTCTCCCTCTACCTCCATTCATCCTTTTCCTCTCTATAAATCTGTTTTTCACATTCATGCCTATTCATTTTGTTCCGTGACTGACAAAGTTTAATCATGGCTGTCTGTGGCACCATAGACTTGAAGATATCTGTTGGAGCTTGGTGGGGCTCAAGCGAGCATATCTCACCTGGCATTTGGGGTTTAAATTAACAGGTTCACAGTGGGTAAGATTGTTAATGCCTCCCTCCCTGCCCTCAGCAACCTAAAGAGCATTGTATGGCTCTTTGCAAACTAGACAGCAGTGAGGAAGCTTCCAGCTCAGTGCCATCTCTCTTTCTCTCTCTCTCCCTCTCTCTCTCCTTCTCTTTCTCTCTCTCTCTCTCTCTCTCTCTCTCTCTCTCTCTCTCTTTCTCTCTCTGTCTCTCTCTCTCTCTCTCTCTCTGTCTCTCTCTCTCTTTCTCTTTTAATGATGATGTCTGATGTCAATAGGAACAGGGTACTATTCTCAAGTTCTGGTGGGCCACCAAGAGGACTGTAAAGAATTCCTATTTCAAATTTTGATTGGCAGAGAAAGAATCAACTTGAGAGTTGTCAGGAAGTTCTTAGGACATCTCAGAAACATCGGATATAGAGCCAAAATACCAATTTAGACTAATACTGCCTATTTATCCTCCCAATAAGATATGACTTTATAGTATTTATAGAAAATTAAGATGTACAACGAAAATATTTGAAACACACAGCGCTAAACAAATCTAAAGACTGTCATGTTATGAAAAGGCTGAGATACAAGTCTGATAGCTAAATCTTACTCTGAAATAGAAGACAAGTCGGGTATGTCTTGACCTCACTGGCGAAAACTGAAAATTACAATGTAGCTGCTGTGGACCTAGATCAGCCTTCCTAATGCTGTGACCCTTTAACACAGTTCCTCATGTTGTGGAGACCCCTAAGCTAAAAATTATTTTTATTGCTACTTCATAATTGTAATTTACTACTGTTGTGAATCATAATGTAAATATTTATATTTTCTGATGGTCTCACAGGACCACTGTGAAAGAGTTGTTTAACTCCCAAGGAGGTTTTGACCCACAGGATGAGAACCACTGCCCTAGATGAAGTTATTAAGGTATATATCTCGTCCGTTCAGGCTTAGATACCAGGATGTAAAAGAAAATCTAAATATCATTTCTCAGTTATTCCTTGATTATTAACCCAGCAAGACTTTCAAAGTTGTGGCCTTCACAGAGATGTCATGAAAACTATGTTCTCATATGTATTCTGAAGAGATAGGAAAATCTGTTATAGTTCAACCTGTAAATATTATCAGATAGCAATAAACAAAAACAATTCGAAGCAGTAGTTACTTTTCTTATGATATAAGATGTGGTTATAAATTCAGAAATATATTAACATACTTATCTGTTCTGTATACCTAAGTTTCACCCCACTCAGCCTGAAGCATCAGAGAAGGAAGTGACAACTGTGACTATTTGTAGTAGGAACTCGGAGAGAAGGAAGTTAATCCTGATCTGAGAAGCCAAAACGACACTTTATCTCCACAGGAAGAAAATCACACTAAAATAAGGCTTGTTAAAAAGAAAAGTTTCCTCAATCTTCCCATCTTCTGCTTTTACCAAGTCTGAGTGACTCGGTGGTGGTGTTTTGTTTAAGGAAGGCAGTGGCCTCACAGGAAGAGAAGGCTGGCAGAGCCTGGTTTTGCCCAGCCCATTAGTTGGGAGATAGAGAATAGATGAGATCAGATATCAAGCCCTGCTTCCTTATCCTGGGGGCTCACAGTATGGTTCCCTGTGAAGAGACAAGGAGACTACCCTAGAAGGATCTAGCTAAGTGTGCAGAAACCCAGAGACAGCAGCTGCCCTAAAACTCCATATTATCAGAGCCCATTGTCCTGTGCTATCTCCAAGACTGTACCCAAGTACTAGGATGTGATGGTTCAGGGAAGAAAATGTGCAGGAGATGATACCTACAGTCACCACCCTCTTGCTTACAGTATAACAATGGGCCAACAAATCCTGCTGCAGCATGGATGTGTCAACTAGTTCTTTACACTCCTCTTATCTCTGTTAACTCCTTCCATATAGTTTATCTAGTTAGTATGCTTCGTATTAGGTCTCATTATGGTGTTTGCAGACTCTGCTTTTTCTGATCTCTGTTACCTACTGCTCTGTCCTCTTTTGTGCCCTCTGCTCCCCGATAACTTCCTTTCTTCTCTCTTGCCTTACATGTTCTACTAACACCCCCCATTCCTCTTGTCTCCTTTCATGGCCTATACTAGAGTTGATTCTTTTAAAAAAAATAATAAAATTGTCAAAATTTTAGCCATTGGCTTCTTAAATATTTCAATATTTTGTTGAGTTAGTTTTTTAAGGCAATCTCCATTTCTAGACTAGGTTGGCCTGGATCTTTTTATCCTGCCTGTACTTCAAGTGTAAATATAGCCAGCCATGCTAAGATGCACAATACAGAATTAAAGAATTAATTTACAAGGAGAATATTAATGGAAGGCATTTTCAATGAAGTCCTGGGTATTTTGTTTACCTTTCATTTATTGTCAACTGGAGAGTATAATATAAATAGTCAACGAATGACTAGGTGATAATTGAAAATAAAACTTAAAAATAAGAGGTGTTGAAGTACATTCCTACTAATATAAAAGTGTATCAAACCCATAACAGGACACAAAATGAAAAACTGTAAAATACCACATTTGAAATTGTTGAGTGCTGTTTTAGATTATGCAAAATTGCTAAACTTTC
Organism: Phyllotis vaccarum; assembly: GCA_033318265.1. Taxonomy (NCBI): domain Eukaryota; kingdom Metazoa; phylum Chordata; class Mammalia; order Rodentia; family Cricetidae; genus Phyllotis; species Phyllotis vaccarum. The sequence goes on from JARWLC010000002.1 coordinate 191,468,105, forward strand.
TATTTGTATTAGATAAATTTATATTGTACTTAAACAATAAAACAACAAAAGAGTAATTTCATTTAATATTAGGCTGAGTGAAGTTTTCAAATGAAGGAAATGGAGAATTCAATTCCTGAGTTTTGACTTATAAAACGATTTACTAAAGAAGTATTTTATCCAAAATGAAATGATGTTTGTGAGAATTTCCAGGCTGACATATCTATATCATATGAAATATGTTAGAGCAGAGAAGAATGATTCATCTAGTATGTATTATATCAAGTTTATCAAATATCCAACTATATTAATGACTGTTTCATTTATAATATGGTATATCACAAGAAGAATAAGTACAAAGTGTCAAGCACTTCAAAATGATTATAGAATGCAACCATAAATAAACAATTTCTCCTACTTTGAGATACACGAATTAAGTTATAGAACAAACTTTTAAGTTTGAAAAGTAGATTTTTGAGGGGACTGGAGGGATGGCTCAGCAGTTAAGAACACTGGCAGCTCTTCCTAAGGTCCTGAGTTCAGTTCCCATCGACCTCATAGTGGCTCACAGCCATCTATAATGGGATCTGATGCCCTCTTCTGGCACACATGTATACAACCAGATAGGACACCATAGGCATAAAATAAATAAGTCTTTTTTAAAAAAAAAAGAAAAAGAAAAAAATATATATATTCAATATTTTATCTTTGGTAACTTGATATATTTCATTAGTACCTAAAATCCAAACTTATAGTAGTAATTAATTTCTCAAAATTGTCCTGAATGAACACATATGATTACTCAATAGCACAAACATTTATTGCTATGTTGTATATAAAACAAATGCAGGAGAAAAATAAAAACCATTTTTAAATGTGATTGAAAAGACTACAAAGATAGCTTTACCACAGTTCTAACCCAAATATGCTACTTGATAGAATTTATGAATTTCTTTTTCTTTCCGATTTTACAATTTACATATTGAGATTATGCTATTTTATAAGGAATAATTATTTCAGAGAAAAACAAACAAATAAATGAACCACAGGAGAGACTTTAGCTTGCTCTTGAGGCCACAGAAGCCAGTGCGGCTTTCTCAGGGTTTAGTCCCTTCCTCTGGCACACATGCCCCACCCACATCTGTGAGAGCATCAGCTGGGCGGGATGCTCCCCTTTCATCTCTGCATCCAGCCAAGGTAGCACTGACAAATGAGGTCAGGCTCATGGGTTGAAGTGAGTGAAGCGTTTTATATTTATATCCATGGACACACACTCTGGTGTATGTTCCAGTGACTTCAAGGGACTTTCCACAGCCATGGGTATCCTGTGTCTATGGTGAGATAACACTGCCTGGCCCAGAGAGTTCTCTACACAAACTACCAAAGGAAGTGATGGTCCCAGGCTGTATAGCTACATGTTCACTAACACTTTTCTCTCTTCTGTATTATTTGAATAATACAAGAATAATATATGCATGTTTTTTGGCAGAGAATTTTGTTTTGTTTCCCTGTCTGTGTAACTTGTAACTGCTGATTCCAAGTTTGAGGATGAAACATATATATGACTTTCAGGTTGGAATTTATGGATGCTTCTCCTGATTAATTTAACTAGGAGAGAGCTATATATATAATGACAATAAAGCATTCTAGACAAATGTCTGATGCATAATTGCTGCTCCATACATACTGGCTTTCTTTAATGCTTTGCCCAGAAACAAAGCATTGTGTTCATGGGGGAAAGCAAGCAGAGCTAATAGATGAAGAAGGGTGCTATAAAATACTAAAATTAACAATTAGAATGCATGTTATAAACATGCTCTATTGCATGGGATTTAGGTAACAGTTCATAAGGAAACTAGCAGCAAGGCAGAAGAATGAAGTTTAAATTAAATAGAGATAATGGAATTTGACCCAAACCCTCCTGCAGAATTATATATATATATATATATATATATATATATATATATATATATATATATATATATATATATATATATATATAAAACACACACACATATATATCACCTATGTGTGCAATTATGTATGTGTATGTGTGTGCATGTGTGTGCATGCACGTAGATAGCTTATGCCTTCCCAGGAGCTAAAGAAATTTGCACCAGTTCACGAAGGAAATATAGGTGGCCTCTATTTGTTGCTGCTTTTGGATGTCTACATCATGCACTCAGGTTTGCTTTATCTTATGGCACCTAGTATACACACACACACACACACACACACACACACACACACACACACACACACACACACACACACAAACATGTGTAGCTTGGAAGTGACTGATAACCATGAAAGTGAGATTAAACATGTTAAAAATTAGATCAAACTGCCAAGTTCACTTGACAGCTAAGTGAATAACAGAACTTCCTGTGTCTTCTTGACTATGCCGTTTAAGTTCTTCACATCTATGTTTCCCTATAATGTTAGAGTATATTGATAATTTAGACACTACATAATAGTTTTGTTATGATAATGCAAAATAATGGATTGCCACACAAACTTTAAATAATATGTAAATGATTACTAATAAGTATTATTTCAAAAGCTTTTGTTTACAAACCAATATTAAAAGAAGTTACTAATACAATCAAAATATATGATAATATTCTTCCCTGAGGAAACCCAATTATTCCATTAAAAGAGCTAAAGTAAACACAACAGTATGTCAAAGATCCATTTTGCATTTAACCATGAATGCATATTCTACTTTCATAGTTAATTCATTTGTAAGTCTACTTGAAGGATTTTAGAAGTACAATATTTCCTGAGGCAGAACCTCCTATGTGTGAACAAAAGAACACAAACTGATCCTAAGAACACAAGAAGAGATACAACAGATTCGTATTTTTGCTCAGTATTCCTCCTAAAATTTTCATTTGTTATAAAACCCCGACTTATAAGAAATGATCTCATAATCACTAAGAACAGACTATGCAAATTTCTCAAAGGTTGACGTGTATCTGTGCCTCTTTTCAGGTATATTTTAGAATAAATATAGAATTGCAGTTATACTTGAAGTTCCCTGGGCCAGTCTTAGTTGTTATACGTTGCTGTAATGAACTTCCATAGTCTATGTGTCCAATAAGACAAAAACACTTTACCCTCACTTTTTCGGTGGCTCCACAGAAGTCTGTCATCATGATGCTATCATCACTAAGTACTGGTGTTCTTTCTCACTGTAGACTACCAACTTCTATTCATAACCCCACTGGTGGAAAACATGCCAACCAGTCTTCTGGATTCCTATTGGAAGGACATTAGTTCTATCCCTGATGGTTCCAACTTGCAATTTTGCTACTTTCTGAAGACCTCAACTTCTAATACCACAGCACAGGAATGGCAGGTGCCTTTGGGGGAGAAACAGCAGGTCATGGAGGTGAGCTTTCTAAGCCTCACTTTGTGGTTTGTGTGTACATTCATACAGTAGTATTCTAACTCCAAGAAAACACAATTACTGCCTTAAATATTATATATGTATATATACATATATGTGTATGGATGTATAAATATATATATATATATATAAATATATCAAATCATATTTTACAATAGTGTTTCTATTTGGTATATAATAAACTTAATGAACTACAGTCCTCTAAGTGTAGTGGCCTACAGAAGGCTGGGGATAGCATCTATCTCAGTGGGTTCTGACGGAGCAGGAGGTTCAGGGTAGGTAGCTTTGTCCTGTGAGCTTTTGCCATCTCAACTGTTCCCAAGGTAATGGTTCTGAATGCCATTTCAGAACTCCTGGGATTCTTGGAATTTTTTTGGTGTCTTCAACATCCTTCCTTTTCTTGCACTAAAAGCATGCAAAGGAAAATTTTAATTTTTTCAATAATAACAACACTCGTATAGATTAAATGCAGAGATATGAGCACCCACATGTCTCAAATAATATTGAACATTAAAAAGATTTGCACAAACTTAAAACAGTGTTGCTTTTACTTTCATTTTGTTTTGTAGATTTTTAACTAAAAGACCACTTTAATAGAAATGTTGATTTATTTTTAAAGTTAAAAATACAGGTATGAAATATACCCATCTTAAAATAAAACACCTTTACTCACAAAGATGTGAAGGTGAATCTCTGGGAAATCTAGTATTTGAATGCAGAGCGGGTCTATAAATATTGTATAATGAATGCATGTATTTGTGCAAAATAGTTTATCTCTGGGCCTATTCCTCTACATACAGCATTTTTATTCAAAATGAGTCTTAAAGATTAGCACATATTAACTCACATGTACCTAGTTTGTTTAATTATTTAATACCTCAATTTTATAAGCTTATACCATGATTTATTAAAATGTGTGCTTAATTGAAAGACTTTTATGTGTATAGCTAAATATCCTTGAGAGAAAAAATTCTAATACCCATCTATCTCATACCTCCGTAAGTAGCATGAGATTTTTCTAGAGAGCTGAAAATTAATTTTAAGACAGGTATGACTCCACAGTTATTAAGTATTGTTAAATTGTCCTTTAAGGTGGGATGCTGATTTGCCAACTTCCGTGGACTGATCCTAAGAACACAAGAAGAGATACCTTCTTGCCTTTTCTACAGCTCTAAAACCTGTGAGTTTGTTCACGCAAAGACGGAGAAGCTGAAAGTGTTCACTGCTTAATCTCAGCTCTTTATTTTCAGAAATTGCAGTAGCTGGAAATAAATATAATGTTACTAAAAATACTTGATAATGAAAGTTATATAACTGAAATAGGGGTTTTTTTTCTCTCCCAGTGAAGTCTAGGATTGCTTTTGTAAATCATAAATTGCATTCAGCCAGCCTTGTGTTGTTATTCTAACATGCTGTTTGGTTTCCTGGTGGTTATGACCAAATGGTTCTCAAAATGATTGCCACTCACTCACGGCACTCACGTGCAGTTCAGAGTTCTCTTTCTCCTGAGCGTACTCCTCACCTCACAGATGAAGGACACTAAAGATGGAGTTTGTCAGTAACTCATCATTACACAGTTCAGCCTTCCAGACATCTCCTTTCCTGTAAGTGCCTTGTCGGCATAGATTGTAGGTTTCATATAAAACATTCTATTGTTTTTAATCTTATATTTTTACCTCGGAGTATGTTTATAGCTTTATCAGTCCCATAAAAACCAAGCTGGTGCTTATTATCACTTAGCTGTAACCCAACAGTAACTGCTCGTCAGTTTCAATGTTTATCTTGCTACATTTAATGTAATTATTGACTAGGTTGGTCCATCCTGGGATCTTTATCAGTTACTTCTCCTCTTAATCCTTCCATACTTTCCACTAAGTGAATGGTGCATAGGAAATACTCCCATCATGCATTACTATCTTGGCATTTTAAGAAATGATAAATATTTGAAAGAAAAGCAAATTTATCAGAAGGAAGTCCAAATCTCTAGAAGAAATGGAAACCTCACAAAAATCATTGAGGAGAAGTGCTAAGGATATGCTTTGTTATATAATCACTTACATTAAATACATTTGAACGACCCCTGACAAATTACAATGAACTCAGGCGCTAAAACTTACCCTAAAGGTTAAAATGTCAGGTGGCAGCTGTCTCCACTGTGACAACCCACATCCTCTCTCCCTTACTCTCTACCAGGCACAAAAGAGGGATGACTCCTGTTCATCCTACCAACTGAAGCTGAGATTTTGTAGCTCATGCTATCTGTAAGACCGCTTTTAAATATTCTTATATTCTAATCAAAAGCCAACTTCTATCACTCACTTATTATAATCGAATCATTAACATTTGATCTATAACCTATTTAAGACTTGGTAGCTTACTCATAAAACAGAGCTCATTCTATTTAAGGTCATGGATTCCCACCTGTACAGATGACTGCATGGTACTCACGACTGGACTTTCCCAGCTGATGCTCTGTGGTTGATGTTACTGGGAGCCGGCATAAGTCTCACTGAGAAATGAAAAGAAACAAAGACAAGTCATACTAACCAGTATGTCCGGTTGCTCCTCACAGCTCACTGAATTTTCAGTAAAATTTACTATTTCTTCTTCTTCTCAAGCTCCTTTGGGTTGGAGTATTCTGTGGATGATGATGTAGTGAGACTAGGTTTCCATCGTGGTGAAATACAATGCAGCCCTGCAAAAGGTACATTCAGGACAGCAGAATGATCTAGAGCATTTAGGGAAATAATAACCCAAGGCTTGTTAGTCGGGATGAAGTTCTAAGTCTGTATGGACTAAATAAAATACTTTATCCTCTAAAATCATGAGCTTCCAGTTCGCTATCCAGACAGTGAAGCTTACGTATTATCTTGCTTGTGTTTACTACACAGGATCTTTTATCCCAAGCAAATTAGGCCTGAACTGTCTCTCTTGGCTGCCATACTCCTTCTGAAGGGCAACGTTACGTTGGTCTTTATTTAATATCACCACTGACAAGAGATACTACTCTGGGTTTGGTGAGTGTTCTCATTGTCCATATTTAGCATATTGCCCATATTTGCTTCTCAGGGTTACCAGGGAAGCAGGATGCATCCATTTTGGGTTGCAGACTTAATGCCTGAGGGACTGTGCCAAATAATGCCTTGGCCATTGCAAGTTGCAGCATTTCCTGAGTAGCCACTGCATGTAATACTGGGTTTTATTAGACCATGAACTTCTCCTATAGGAAGCCACACTAAGACTACCTGCTGGAGCCCCTCCACTTAAGCAGGGCACTCCCTATGCAGTGGGTATTCACAGCACCATTGCCTCCCCACTGCTTTAAGTTTTGCACTTTGCTCAGGGTTTCACTTTTCTCCAACAGCTAGTAGTTAATCTTTGTATTATTTACAGTTCATATAAAAAATATCCAAACTGAAAAGGCATGTCAACAATTCTCTGCTATGAAATGTATTTCTTGCATTTTAACAGAAATGCATCCAATGTAAAATATATTACATTATTTCCCCTAATAACACTTGCAGGGCCATGGCTTACTACATCGTGTGTCACAGCCACACTGAATTTTGACTTCTGACAACTACTGTTTGAGCATGGATGAATTACTAAGCCAAATACTGCTGTTTTGTGACTTGCGCAAGCAGGCACACATGAACAAATGTCTATTCACCTCAGACAGGATGTTGACAACAGATCAAAGAATGTTTCTAAATTGTTGAACCACTGAGTATATTGTGGTTACTTATAGTGTGGTGTTACTTATAATATCATGGCTTGACTCAAACACGGCCACATCACAGACTGCTCTACCATAGCATGGGCCATGACTCACAAAAGCTGTCCTGCATGCAGACAGTTCCTCTGAAGAGTCTTCCCATTGTCCTATTGTTCATTGTTGCATAGCCTTGTAGAGAAAATGACATTTAAATCTTGTGATTTACTGAGCTTCCTAGGTCTTATATGCTTCATGGACTTCCTGAGCCTCTAAATTTAGTTAGGCTCTTGAGCCTTATGAGTTTGTCTTGGGTATTTATCTTCTATATGTTTTGTAAATGGCATATCCCAGAAGCTCACATACCCCAGTTTTTCAGCCATCTCACTTCTTTTTTTGCAAAATTCCTTTTCCTCAAAGACTTTCTCCTTTCCCTGTTTTCTTATCTGATCTCTTCACTACGCCTCATGTCACCAGTGAAAAGAAAAATAGTTTCCATGATATACTGACAACTCTTCTGATGCTTATGAGAGTAAAGTGTATGTGCGTATGTGTGTGTGTGTGTGTGTGTGTGTGTGTGTGCATGTGTGAGTGTATGTGTGTGTGTGCATGTATGTAAATCTGGGCATGCATATGTCAGAGTGCATGTATAGAGGTCAGAGGACAGCCATAACTAGAGGGTGACTAGGGTTAAACACTCTCACTGTCACTGAGGAAACATGGAAGGGTTAGAAGTTGGGTAGACACTGCCCTCTGTGAGCTTTTGCAATTCTTCAGTTCTCACAGAAATTTTCCCCAGTCACAGAGGTATTGACTTAAGACAACTTTCATAAATATCTGAAGTACATATTTTTGCAGAAGAGTGCTCTCACATAATAGTCACAAATCTAGCCTGAACACCCCTCCCCCCTCCCCCCCACACCAGACCAGCTTCCTCAACTAGCACAGCTGTGACTATTTTCTAACTGGGTCTCCTTTACTTGCACTGTGTTTCCAAGGCTATCCCCAGGCATGGCATAGTGTATCTCACGTTTATTTATTATTTCTTTATTTCTTCACATTTTTCATCTTGTTTCTTTTCTTGTTTGTTCATTTATTTTTGAGATTGTATTTTTAACCACACTTTCCCCTTCCTTTTCCTCCCTCTAAAGCCTCTCATGTACCCCTCTCTGATCTCCTCCAAATTCATGGCCCCTTTGCTAATTAATTGTTATTGCACGCATATGTGTATTCGTATATACATATATATTCCCAAATAGAATCTGATGGGCCCATATATTACTTGTACGCATGATTACAGGGTTTACTGATTCTGAGCAACCAAAGTTGTGCTTTCGCTTGGGAGGGCCACCTTCTCTGCTTCCAGTTCTCCTCAGCTAACTCTAGTTCTTTGTATATGGTTGAGGCTTCATGGGCTTTTCCTGAGAAGTTCGCCATGTTTCTTGGTACCATCCTGGTTTACCTCCCATTTGGGTGGCCATATTGATTTTTCTCTGTTTTGGGTTGCCTACTACATAGACCGGGATAGGTCGCCTACAAGCCACCCAGAACCCCCTGTCTCCTCTTTTTATATCCTCATGGATCCTAGGGATGAGAGACACATGTGCTATGCATCCTCCTTCTTACACAGGGTCAGAAGATTTGAACTCAGGCCCTCATGGTCTTGCAACAAGTGCTTTTACCCACTGAGCCAATCTCCTAGACCTCAAAATTGTTTTGCATAATTCTTGCAGTTCTAAAAATGAAATTAGTATGATATTTTATCTTTCTCCATAAATAATAATGAACTTGACAAGATACACACAGCAGCTCTACTCTAGCCTTGGATTTTATGGGGCATGGAAATGTATGATCCTAAAAAGTAAACATGAGATACCCTATGGCATGCCTGGGGATAGCTTTGGAAACAGTGCAAGTAAAGGAGATCCAGTCAGAAAGTAGCCACAGCTGTGCTACTTGAGGAAGCTGGTTTGGTGTGTGTGTGTGGGGGGGGGGGGGGGTTGTTCAGGCTAAGTATGTACTTCAGATATTTATGAAAGTTGTCTTAAGTCAATACCTCTGTGACTGTAGGAAACTTTCTGTGAGGATTGGAGAAGAAGTGCAAAAGCTCACAGAGGGCAGTGTCTACTCAATTTCCAACCCATCAAATGCAGAGGCCTTAGTGAACCCTTTTGTGTTTCTTCAGTGACAGCAAGAGCGTCCAGCCCTAGATACCCTCTAGTCACAAGGCTGAGACAGTACAAGACAAAAGCAGCTCTGGCTAGTGTTTTCCCATAATATTCAAGAATGTTCTAAGGGAGAGTAGAGCTGATTGTCATACCAAAAACAAACCTCAGCATTCTTTAAAGAAAAACTTGAAAATGTAAATGCTCAATTGACTATCAAAAGGTTGCCATCTAAGCAGAAATGACCAGGCCTAAAACTAAGTCAAATGCCAACAATTTTCAGAGGAATAATCACCATGGAGGGCCGAGCCACAGAGTTGATGGGAGTATTAGGAACAGCTGGAAACACCTAGCTATCTAGCTACTGTCAAGGACTGAAAACCAAAATAACCTTTGCAAAGTGAGATGAAGTTAGAATAAGAAAGAAATAGGAAATAGTTTTCAACTTAGTAAAAGATTCAAGATTGGCTAATACAAGCTAAGTGTGCAAACCAGTTCCCGGAACTTGAGATCCAGGCATGCATTTAGTGGGATGGTGAAAGTATTCAAAGCAATAATAAGTGAACACTTGGCAAGTTTTGCTAAACCTGTAAAACTACAAATCCAGGAACATCAATACTCTCTGAAACAGGAAGAAAAGCACTCAATATTACATATCAAAATTAATATTAAGAGATCTCAGAAACTAAATTAGTAAAAGATATTATGAGACTATTTCACATGAAGTTGGAAGAAGAGAGTCTCTACATTAAAAATATAAACTAAGAATAAAGAATTATCACAGACTGATATTCAGAGATAAAAGAAGCCAGAAATAATAAATGCCTCATGTGTTCGTCAGCTTTCCATCACTGTGTCAAATTGCCTGACAGAAGAAGTACTTTCTACAAAGTAAGGATTTGTTCTGGCTCCCACTCCCAGTCTCAGAAGTCTCAGCCTGTGTTCACATGGACCCACTGTGTTTGGGCCTGGGCAAGGCAGAGCATCATGTTAAAGGGTGTGATAGGGAGGCTGTTCCCCTCACTGCTAGTTGAAACAGAGAGGCAGGGAAGGAAAAGAAGGGATAGCGGCCTAGTTCTCTCTAAGGGACTGTCCAGCTACCTAGTTTCTTTTCCAGTTCCCCTCCCTCCTAATGTTTCTACACACACACATACACACACACACACACACACACACACACACACACATGTATATATGCATGTACATACACACATATACATTTATATCCATATATAATGTATCCATATATATATATATACATATATATATATATATATAGTATGTGTGTGTGTGATATAAACATAATACGTGTATAGGCCCTAGCAGTAGCCTTTAAGATGACCTAAGGCAAGCAACACCTAAGCAGCAATGAGCCTACATGATACTCAAACCTTTATTTATAAACAATTTTGTCCATCTTTATTTTCTGTTTCTGATATTTAATGAATCTCTAGAGTCGTCTCTTCATTGCCATATAACAAAAGAAAACTACACAAATAGAAAACCTATGACTTCTTGGACCCCTCTGAGAATGTAGGTCACAGGACAAATCAGGACTCTGATACAAGGAAAGGCTGGTACACCCAGAGACAACTAAGATCTGCAAACCTGAGATAGCAACACTAAAGGTGTTGCCTTCAGTGGTCCTTTAGGTAACTGGTGGGGGCGGGTTATGAACTAGCAGGGGAGGAAATGACTCTGGCTTGCAGTCAGAGTGAGACACTGTTTTGTGGATCTCCACATCCAGAGCCAGTCAGATCCAAGATACAGCTCAGTTAGAAGTTGGAGGGGCAATTGTTTTAGATTTGTGTGTGTGAGTGTGTGTATATGTGTGTGTGCATATATGTGTGTGTGTATGTGTGTATGTGAGAGTGTGTGTGTGTGTTTGAGTGTGTGTGTATATGTATGTGTGTGTGTGTGTGTGTATGTGCATGCTTATACACTTTATCCCAAACAGTGTGGCTTTAGAAATTCATGTTTGAGTATAGAAACCCAAGGTGTGAGGACTTCTCATCATTTCTGAAGAACCTTTTCTCATTTCCTCTCATCTTCCTGTGGTCTTTGATCTTTGGTACCACTTAGCTCCTGTGTGTGTAGCTAGACCCCTCTCCTTGTCTTCTATTCAGTCTTCTCTCCTTTTATGATGACCCCAGTTACAGTGATGTAAGCATGGCCTAAGGTCTTTCCTAACTTGAATAATTCTGTCAGGAACTTTTTTCCAAATGAGGCTACACTTAAAAGTACTGAGAACTAAGACCTTAATCGGTCTTTCCAGGAGGCATCATTCAATTCATAACAATAATTATTAAGAAATGCACTCAGACACTTAATAAACCCAAGTACTCAGGAGAAAAGGTGTCCCTATAGTCTTATTCCAGCTCAGGTGAAAGGTGTTCCTCTCATTCTGTCTCCTTCCACTCTATATCTTACCTAATAGAAAATCAAAACAAAACAGAACGAAGCTCAATACATTGTATTCAAATGATTGCAGAGAACAAAAAAGTGAATCAGAGTCATAATGTGGGGGAAGGGAATATGTAAGCCAGAGAGAGATAAACCAAACTGAGGAATGTGTTCTTTCCTGTGAAGGTCTCAGATCTAAGGTAGCAGCTCACTGAAATAAAAGATATATTCAGGATGGAGAGCTTGGCCTCTCTGCCCACCTCACCTCTAACACCCCTACCTCTGGGGCTCTAGGGTAATGGCAGTGGATCATAGTTGAAATCCATGTAAGACAGACTTTCTTTGAAGGGAAATTCTTAAGGAAGCCCAGAGTCTAAACAGAAGACAGAAGCAGGAGTTAAGTTTTAGAATCCCTGGTGCTTACATAGGCATGAACATTAAACACAGCCCAACTCCTCATTGGATTAACACAAATCCTCACATTAAGGGGCTGTTTATCTCAGTCTCTGTTAGTCAATAAACTATATCCTCCTCTCAGAGATGGAAACGACAACAAGCAGTCTGAAGAAACAGTCGAATCCCTCCTCTGCTGTGGCAAAATCATTATCAGCTTGCTAAGGGCACTTCAAATTCATGATACTTCATGGGCTGTACACAGGACAATTAGGTGATCTTAGAAGAGAGCTAGAAGAATCAAAAGGAAATTTCTAGAAATGGAAAGCAGAATTGGAGAGTTACTGTATGTCAGCCATCCTCAAGAAAGACAAAGAGAAACTTTCTAAACTGAAAATCGAAGAAGAAAATGAGGAAGAGGGGAAGAAAGGAGAGAGGTGACTTAGGCATAAACACACAGATGCATTCAGGTAAAAACACCTGAGCTTCCAAAATTACTCACACATAACAAGAATTCACATAATACAAAGCATGGGGAGAAATAAACAAGCATGTAAAACTGAATCCACATGCATGCTAAACATCATCGTCAAACTTTACAAAACCAAGGCCAGTTTTTGTCTGCTTGCTCGGCTTCCTTCCTTCCTCCCTTCTTTCCTTCCTTGCTTCCTTCCTTCCTTCCTCCCTCCCTCCCTCCCTCCCTCCTTCCTTCCCTCCTTCCCTCCCTTCCTCCCTCCCTCCCTTTCTTCCTTCCTCCCTCTCTCCCTTCCTTCCTTCTTTCCTTCCCTCCCTCCTTCCCTTCCTCCCTCTCTCCCTTCTTTCCTTTCTTCTTTTCTATTTGAGACAGGGTTCTCACTATATATGTAACTCAGAACTTATTGTGTACACTTCAGCTCACAAAGATCTGCCTACCTCTGCCTCCTGAATGCTGGAATGGAAGGCACGAGTCAACATGGAGGATTTCTGCCTCCATTCAACCCTGATGGCCTTGAAACAAGTTATCTCGAGAGCATACATATCTTCCATCTGATATGTAGTGTTAAAAATACTTGCCATCACACAGTACTCTGAGGGCTATTCATTTTTTTTTTTTTTAGAAAAGTCTATGACTATGAACCAAGGCAGCAGACAGCATTTCTAATCAAATTCACCCCTCCCCCATGTTCTTCTGCCTCTATAATTTTGCACCCAGGAGACATATAAGAATTAAGTATGGAGATCGTGGTTTTACAGGCATGGCTAGAGAGTGAATGAGTATTCATCCTGGGAGGGAAGCAGGTAAAGTAGGCAGGGAACATACATTCATTGGAGCTATGGAAGGAAGAGAGTAAAAATGAGCGAGGACCACCATCTTGGGTATGTGATGCAAAGCCTTGGGAATGTGTGCAAATGCAGGCCACTGCTGTCCCTAGGCTCCACAGCCCTGAGCCCTGGCAGCTGTGATCATGACTGACAAGCAGGACAGAGGCCTTTACTAATACCATCCTTCCTTCTTGTCCTTCATCCACTGCTGATCCTACTTCTCACATGCATATGAGCTCCACAGTTCTTTAGGAATTAACTCAGCACTGTTGGTCAGACATGGTGTCTACTTGCAAGATGTATCTTTGTTGCTACTGAGATCAGCAATCTCTTCTCATTTGATAGGAATTTGTGCCAGGGAGACTAGCAGCAAATGAGGGCCTTCCTGTGTAGGCGGAGTTTACCCACAAGGACACCAATATCAGATAGATATTTATTAAAATATAAACCAACACTCACAGTACAGGTAACAGATTACAGTGGCACCTGAATAGGAACCGGAGTCTGCAGACAGACGGACGATGGGATCCTCCCTCCAGCAGCCAGGAACCAGGAAGAGAGCCTCCCAGCGTCCCAGCAGCCCCTTATCAATGGGTTCGGCCACACCCCCTCCAGGAGCCCGGGGCCATGGATAAGCTTCCTTGGACCCCATCAGCTGACACCTGAATCCCACAACATCTCCCCCCTTTTTCTAACTAAGAAGGTTCTAAACTAAGACTATGTACAGTAGGAATTATTATGAGGTAGTATCTAGGAGAGGTTAAAGTACAATTGCTAATCAAAGCCTAACTTATATAAGGTACATCTAATAGTTCTAGAATATTGGTAGATAGTAGGGTGTATAGATTATTTTAAAGGGTTAATCTGGGAAAGTGAGAATCTAACACCCGAGTGTTCTTATCTAAGGGATACTAGGGTGAAAACCTTAAACATCTATTCTTCAACCTCTTCAAGACCTGAGAAGGAAGGTGAATTTGTCTGAAAGACAGAAGTACATGGAAGCAGCTACTTCCAAAATTTGGGAGAGGACAGCAACACAGCTACCTGGACAATCACCTCTGGATTTGTGTACCGTTAGAGCATCTATCGGATTGGCTATAGGCCTATGGCATCTGACAGATCTTTTCACAAGCAGAACAATTTTGAAGGGACTGTCTTATCCTGTCTAGGCAGGTTTCGTCAGTCTCCATCTATCTACGGTACCTGCCATGGCCCAAACCAGCTCCTTTATTTAAAGATACAGCACACACAAATGCATTCCCACATCACTTCCCCCTTTCTCTCTAATCAAAAAGGAAGGTTTCAATTTTAACATGGCAAAATTATATATAACAAAATAGCTATCAAGCAAGAATTACAGTTACAATATCTAGTCTATTTGTATTTAGCAAAATTAAAGAAAATATTCTATCATCTACCTTATCTTTATGAATCTAAAGTTTTATATCTAATATATCTTTCAAATGACTAAGAAAAACTATACCTCTAACTATCTAATCTTCAAATACTTCTAAGACCTACAGAATATGGCATTTAAAATGTTTTAAGAGCTTAGACTTTTCTGGACAGTGAGACAGATTTGTTCCTGGCAGCACCAATCTTCAAGAGAAAAATGGGCTTCGAAGAAACTCCATATGGAGTCTACTCTATTTGTGGTAATGGTTAGCCACTAGAGAAGAACCTGTTCTTATATTGACTGCTTGACAGTATGCTGTTTAAACTGGACATGCAGGTTCCATAAGAAGATGACCTCTGAACTTTGGCAGAACAAGCCTAGATGGTCATTCAGGTTCCTGCTTTACAGAGAAAACTGTCAGACATTCTTCAAAACTCAAGGAGAAGCAACAGATGAACTGTGCCAGAATGGGCAGAGCGGATTTCCTGCTTCACTGAAATGAAAAGAGACTCCAGGCCTATAGGCTGAAGATGGTTGCCCCAACTTTATAAAAGAGCTTTGGGTGACTGTCCAGACAGATAGGTGTCATCTCTGTCCTTTCTAGCTTTTAGAAGTCGCTTGTACTTCTGGTTTACTTGGGTAAATATGTCCTTCTGTGGTCTTTGATGTAGTTGAAGATTAGATAGTTAGAGGTATAGTTTTTCTTAGTCATTTGAAAGATATATTAGATATAAAACTTTAGATTCATAAAGATAAGGTAGATGATAGAATATTTTCTTTAATTTTGCTAAATACAAATAGACTAGATATTGTAACTGTAATTCTTGCTTGATAGCTATTTTGTTATATATAATTTTGCCATGTTAAAATTGAAACCTTCCTTTTTGATTAGAGAGAAAGGGGGAAGTGATGTGGGAATGCATTTGTGTGTGCTGTATCTTTAAATAAAGGAGCTGGTTTGGGCCATGGCAGGTACCGTAGAATAGGTAGGAGGAGAAATCAGAGCTTAGGTGGGAGAAGCAGGGTGGAGTCAGGCAGACCGAGCTGAAGCCGCCGAAGGAACAGCATGTAAGGAGCACGGGTGAGCTACGGGCCGCCACGTGGCAGACAGATTAATAGAAATAGGTTGATTTAAGATGTAAGAGCTAGCTAGCAATGTGCCTGAGCCATAGGCCAAACAGCATGAAGTTAATAAAAGCGTCTGAGTTGTTTCTGGGGACCCGGGCGTCCCGGCGGCAGCTGTGGGTCCCGGAGCGGCGCCGGGCTTAGCCGCCCGGCAGCGGGCCTGTGGGTCCCAGATCTCTGGCTGTCTGGGACCCGAGAAAACCCACTACAACATTCCTGTCCTTGTTATTTTTTGTAAAACTGGTAAGGAGCCTACACATTATTATGAAACACAGAAAATTAGAATGAATAGGATATATTTAAGCTCAAAGAATAATATGCAGAGTAGCTTTACTTGAGTTTTGTGCCTTGAATTCCTTTGCTCTGTACCCTGGAAACTTTATGAGACAGGCCCGTAACTATATCATTGCTGGTGTCTTCTTCTTTCCAGCGTTTCATTTGTGTAGAATACAGCACGGTAGTTTATCTGGGATCACACAGTTCTATCCCTTTGTTGTGTGTGACTCCTTTGACAGTCCACGCATCAGGCATGGGCTTCCCGACATCATGATGGGAAAGACAATGGAAAAGTCAGCATGGAACAAGGGAACACTGCCTGCTGGACAAGTCTTCCTAGGACCTTGCAAACCACATCAGCAGAGCCATTGGCCACCTGAGTCCTCCATAGCACCACAGCGTCCATCAGCTACGTCAGCTCTTCAGATCTGACCTCACTCCTACCGAGGGAATCCAAAAGAAACTCTTAACACGGGGAGCAAATGGCCTGAGGAGACATGTCTCTTCCATCCATCGCTTCTCCTGTAACTCATTAAACAGAGGCTGATGGTAGGTAAACTCTGTTCGTGATTTATTTTCTTTCCTTCACCAGAAGAAGCTATTTGGACATCAAAGAGTCAGCCATTTTAAGGTTATACTCAGAGTATCCCACAAAGCGGCCCTTGCCAGAGGAGAGGTTAGCATTCTCCTTTTGTTTTTACTTACTAAACTACATGAAGATTTTTCCCAAGCAAGGAATCCTCAAATATTCAAATAGTCAGTCTTAGAATATCTCCTTCTAAAATGGGATAAATTACAGGAACCAAAGGTCATTTTGTTCCTGACCCTATGTATTCCTAGTGGAAAATATCATGAGTTAAATGATTACCTCTTACATATGATGTCCCCAGATGCAGTAAACTGGCACATGGTACATGCTGGGTGTGGTTTAGAATGTGCTAGATTTCCAGAGCTTTCATCTGAAAACATATTCACCAGAGAACCATTAGTCAAATGGAAAGGAAGTGCTGATATCAACCCACTGGAAAGTCCAGAGCTCCAACTCCTCTGAAATAGGCTTGGAGGGTATATTTTAGACTGAGGCTTTAGGGAGGTTAGGAGAGACAAGGTTTTGTAGGTAGGACAGATTAAGATTCAATATTGACTTGGCTAGCCTTAAGCTTAATCAGAGCACAGCTTTCTAATTACAGGGCATAAGGGGAAACACAGATGGGAACATGACTTAGAGATAGTGCCACTGTGCCCAAAGACTCTAGGTTCCAGTCAACTAAATTAATATTCTTGCTCCCTGGCAAGGATCTGGTCAGGCCAGATAGATGGAGCAGTGCGATTAAAGGAAGGAAGTACTGTCCCTCGCTACGGATCAAGAAACACAAGAATCCACAGACACAGTGTGCCCTATTTGCTATTTACAGAGGAAGAAACTGGAGTTCTCTGAGGTCAAATACCTTGATTGCTGTCACTGCCTAAGAAATGAGCTTCAGAAGGAATGCTGACTTGGCATTCCTAGGTCTTAATGTAGACCAAGGAGAGACCCTGTCTTAAATGCAAAACAAACTAATACAGAACAAACAAACACAAAAATTCAAATAGAAACAAGCAAACAAACAAAACAAAATCAAAGATAGTTCCTGAAGCAGAATACCCAAGACTAAGTTTTACATGCATACATAGGCACACACAGGTTATACAGAAATGCCTATGTGCACACACACAGACATACACAAACACACACAGACACACAAAGACACACACACAACATAAAGATATCAACAATCAGGATATCAAAGCATCTAGACATAGAAAATCAAAGGATTAGTGAATTACTGTATCTAGTGTCTTGCTAAGCACTTATTGTGTGTCAGCTCTTTAGCACATAGTGGGGCAGCAAGAAGACAGAGCTGGAAAAGACAGCACTTACAAAGCAGTAGAAAACAATTATTGAGTTCTGGGGAAAGCCATTTATTGTGCTAATTCATATGTACCAATTTATATTGGTAAGTAATTGAAATCCAGTGTGATGTAAGGATCATAAGAAGAAGCAAGCAAATTATTAACTCTAGCTTAGGCATCAACTGTCTATGGGAAATTATTATACATTTGATACTGGACAAACAGCAAATTATATCGTGGCAGGTCCAAAGAAAAAAGAAGCAAGACAATTCTTGCAAGCAGTAGGTTGAATTTGGCTCACATGTGAGACTTTTGTAGAGGAAACATGAGTGTTGATTTCAGATGTCTACTCAGGGACATAAGTGGAGAGCTAGGAGGCTCTTGTCAAAGATTTCCAACTCTACTTCAGCAGCAGAGAAGGACCTTTGAAGAGCATTGATCCAGTGCTCTCAGTGACCACAAAGTGAGTCTGAGAACCTCACCTGTGGTGTGAAGAAGAGAGCAAAGAGGTGAGCAAGGGAGCTGGCAACGCTTTGATCAGCCTGTAGTGTGGACATGAATGGCTTTCGGGGGTTCACCTTGATGAATAAGGGCTATGCAGCTTTAGTTCTCATAAAACCCTAACTTACAGTTCTACAGTCAGAACACAGCAGCCCCAATTTTTATCTATTTACCTCCTGTCCTTTTATTATTATTATTATCACAGAATATGTCTAAGTATTTTGTGGAATAAGATTATAATTCACATTTAATAGTATTTTAGGTTAAATATTGTATCACAAGCATTTTATAAACATTCAAGCCAAATGCAAGCTTTTCCTAAGTGACTATATTAATAGATGATGTCTTAAAGCTGTAGCTCTCTCCAAATTTAGCTAAAATATGGGTGAATATCCTACCAGTATGCTGTTAGAATTAAATTACACTTATAAAATTGGTGACTGGAGGTGTGGCATACTGGGTAAAGCAATTGCTGAATTAAGATTTCCAGTGCCCAGGTAAGAACCAGGCATAGTATGCAGTGAGGGTAGCAGGAACAGGCAGATCGTGGGGGCTCCATAGCCAGCAACTCAAGCTGAATTAATGAGTTTCCAGTCGCGTAAGAAACGTGATGTGAACAAATGATAGAGGATGGCCGTTGACATCGATCTCCGGCCTCCACACGTATACCACCCATTTTTGATTAGGTCATTTGTTTTCTTGGCTCCGTGTTTTGCTGCCTTAACATTCTGGATAGTGAGCCTCTGTCAGATGAGTAGCTGACAAAGATTCCTTCCCATTCTGAGGGCATCCTCTTCACTTGATTGTTCCTTGGTGCTTTTTATTTTTGTGAGGTCTCACTTGTCAGGTGCTAGCCTTAGTTCTTGGGCAAATGGAATCCTGTTCAGAAAGTCTCTTCCAGCACCCGTCTCACATAGGGAACTGCCTGTTTTCTTCTAATTGTTTGACTGGTTCAGGTTTCATGTTTAGGTCTTTGATCCACTTGGAGTTTTTAAGTAAGGTGGTAGGTACAGGTCTAATTTCATCCTTCTGAATGTGGGCATCTGGGTTTTTTGTCTATTAGTTTCTTTTGTTTTTTCTGTTTATTTTTGGCATATTTGTCAGACATTAGCTGGTTATAGTTATACATTCTCATCTTTGGCTTTCTCATTTTGTTTCGCTGGTCTAAATGTCTATTTTGTACTAGCATCATAGTCTTTTTTTAATTACTGTGACTTTGTAATATATCCCAAGGAGTGGACTAGTAATCTCTCCATTATTATTATTATTATTATTATTATTATTATTATTATTATTATTTTTTTTTTTTTTTTTGCTCAGTTTTATTTTGGTTATCAGGGACTTTGTGGTTCCATATGAATTTTAAGGTATATATATATTTTTCTATCTCAGCAAAGAATGAGATGGAGATTTTGATTGGAATTTTATTGAATGTGTAAATATTTGGCTTTTGGGAGAAGGGTCATTGTCACAATATTAATTCTACTAGTCCATGAGTTAAGATGTTTTGCCATTTTCTAGTGTCTTTATCTCTTTCTTCAAATATTTAAAGTTTTGTGTGTGTGTGTGTGTGTGTGTGTGTGTGTGTGTGTTTTACCTCATTTGTTAGGTTTATTGCTAATTGTTTTTAGGCTATTGAAGGTGGAAGTATGTCCATGAGCTTTTTGTATTTTTTTGTCGATATATAAAAATATATTGACTTTTTTCAAATTGATTCTGTATCTTGCCCTACTGCTAAAATTGTTTACTATCCCTAGAAGTTTTTATTGCTAGAATTTTTGATAACTCTTATTTGTAATATCATGCCATCTGCAGATAAAGCTTGGCTGTTTCTTTTACTGTTTGTACCACTTTAACTTCCTTCTCTTTCCATGTTGCCCTAGGTAACACTTCAAGAAAAATATTAAGGAGAAGTGGGTAGACAGCCATCTTGTTCCTGATTTCAGTGGGACTGTTTGGAGGTTTTTCTCCATTTCAAATGGTGTTGGCTGTAGATTTAGCACATACAGTTTTTATTTTGTTGAGATATGTTCCCGCTAGTAGTGCTCTCTCTAGGACTTTTAGCATGACGATATGTTGCATCTTGTCAAAGGCTTTACAACTGTTGAGATGACCTGCTCTTTTTGCCTTTATGTTTTTATGTGACATATTTATTGGCTTATGCTTGTTGTTCTGGGATAAAACCAACTTGGTCATGGTAAATAATCTTTCTGATGTTGTCAAAATTTGGTTTGCAAGTATTTTATTGAAGATTTTTGAAACTGTGTTCTTTGGGCTTACAATTTTTTTTGGTGTGTCTTTATGTGGGTTTGATATTAATATGATCCTGGTTTCATAAGGAATTTTGATGTATACTTTCTGTTTCCAGATTTGTGAGTAGTTTTAAAAGGGTAATACTATAATACTATAGATTTTCTTAGAAAATCTGGTAGAATTCTCCTGAGAATTTAGGTAGATGTGGATTTTTACAAGGCTCTTTGGTATCATTTCAAAATTTCAATATCTTTAATTGAAATATTTTATTTATTATAATATTTTACTTAGATTATTGATTTCTTAATTTAATCTTGGTGCTTTAACTAATCTGCAAATTTGTCCATTTCTTTTAGAATTTCCAGTTTAGTAGGGAACAGGTTTTAAATTATTCCCGTATAATATTTTGAATTTCTTTGGTTTCTAGTATAGTGTTTTCCTATTTATTTCTGATTCCTTTAATTCAGGCAATCTTTCTTTTCTTGGGTCAGTTGGACCAAGGGCCTATGGATCTTATTTATCTTCTCAGAGAACAAGCTCTTAGTATCATTTTATGTTTGTTTCTTATATCAATTTTTGTCTCTGTTTAGTTAATTCGACTCTGATTTTTTTATTCTTTCTTGTCATCTAATGGATTTGGATTTGGTTTGTTCTTGTTTATCCAAATGTTTGATTTTCATATTTAAGTCATTTATTCGTGCTCTTTCTAATGTTAAGAATGTAGACACTTAGAGCTGTAAGTTTCACTTATAGGACTGCTTTTAATGTGTCCCCAAAGTTTTGTTATATTATGTTTCCATTTTTAGTTAATTCTGAGATTTAAAATTTTTTTCTTGATTTCTTTGTTGACCAACTCATCATTCAGTAATGAGTTTTTTATTCTCCATGAGTCTCTGTAGTTACTAGGGGTTGTTTGCTGTAGACTTCAAGGTATTTTTTTGTATTGTGATCAGATAGGATGCATGGAATTTTTAAAATATTTTTGAGCTTTTAAAGATTTGTTTTATGCCCCAGAATGTGGTCTAATTTAGATAAGCTTTCTTGGCCTGAGTCGATCTGTTCTTTGGTGCTTGGCTGCATACTCTGTAGATGTATGTTAAGTCCATTTGAAATATGGATCATTTCATTCTGATGTTTCTCATTTATTTTTGTTGAGAAGATGTGTGTATTGGAGAAAGTGTGTGTTGAAATCATTTACTACAGTCAGCTAATGTTCATCTATGTCCATAATTCAAGAAATACATTAAAAAAAATTAAATTGTGTGTACCAGAATTTTGTGCGTATATATTTAGGACAGTAATGCATTTCTCTTTTAAAAATATCAATTATAATTTTTTTTTCAGTTTGAAGTCTGTTTTGTTAGATATTCAGATGACAAGGTTTTCTGATTTCTGAACCTGTTAGCTAGAATACTTTCGTGTAGCCTTTCACGTGAAGGGTTACACCTACCTTTACTGTTAAGGTATAATTCTTGTAGACAACAGACAAATGGATTTTTGTTTCTTGATCTATTCTGTCTGTCTGTCTGTATCTTTTGATTAGATAATTGAGGCCAATAGTATTTAAAGTTATTACTGAAGATGTGTGTGTGTGCGGATTACACTCATTGTCTCTCATTGTGTTGCAGATTTTGTTGTTGTTTGTGTCTGAAGTAGTAATTTGTGTTTCAATAAATATACTGTTCCCTCTGCCCCATCTCTTTGATGTGCTCACTCCCCTCTCCAGCCTGAATTATTGCTTCCTATATTTTCTTTAGCTTTGGTCTGTTGAATATAAATATAAGAGGAAAGGTTTTCCTTTTTTCCTTCAGATATGGCAGATAGTTTTTTTGGGTACATTAGTATAGATTGACAGTTGTTATCTTTTAGGACTTGAGATGCAGTCTTCCGGGTTCTTCTGGCTTTCAGAATTTTCATTGAAAAAGCAGCTCTTATTCTCATGAGTTTTCCATTATACACGATTTGTGTGGTTTTGTTTGTTTTGTGCAGATTTTAATTTTCTTTCATTTTATGAATATTTAGTGTTTTAACTATGCTCTGCCATGGAGAGTTTCCTTTCTTGTCTTATCCATTCAGTGTTGTGTGCTTGTTGCATTTATATAGGCGTCTTTCCTTGGTTTGTTGAAGTTTTCTATGACCTTCTTGAAGTTCTGGCCTGTGCTATTGGCCTAGAATTCATTTTATTCAGTTATTCCTATAATTTTCATGATACTCTATGTTTCTTGAACGTTCCCTTCTTATGCTTATTTTCACTATTTTTTCTATATCCTCTAAATTATCTTTGAGTCCAGATATTCTACGTTCTGCTTGATTCTTTCTACATATAAGGCTTTCCCTTGAGTTTTCTAGTTAGATAACTGAGATTTTCAATTCCATCTCCATTTCAGTTTGAATTACCTTAAGTGTTTCATCTTACAAAATTCCATTTTCAAATTCTGAATTATCTTTGTCATATCCATCACTACTGTTTGTGCCTTGAATTCCTTAATGAAATTTATGATTATTTGAATTATGTGTCCTGTGATACATCCAGGTAAGTCTCATTGGTGAACATTTCTATGGGACTGGTAGATTTGGAGTCAGGGGAGATACTACCTTGATCTTTCATATTGTTTGTATTTTTGCAATAAAGTATGTGTGGATCCCTTTTGTTATCTCTATGTATTCTCTATGACTAATATATACAGAACAAATTTAAACAAGCTGTGAGGGTAGGTTTGGATCTAAAGATCGGATATGCCTTAGGTGGTGTGAAGGCAGGTAGACCTAGATGGGAGTAAAGTAGTCTACAGGATGTATATCTTGTTCCAACCTTGAAAGAATGGGAGTGTATATATGGGGGCTGGAAAAGGTATATGGATCTGGCAGGATTGTTCTGCTAGATCCTTTAAATTGCTTCTTCATTTGTGTGATGTTGCGTGTGTGATGTCCTTTGCTGTACAGAGTTTTTTAGTTTTTTCAGCTTTCATATTTCAACTCTTCATGTTAATGCTTGAGCTACCAGAATAAGAATTTTACTGTAACAATAAGTTCCCCACTTTCTCCTCTTTCATATCCAGGGTAACAGATCTATGTTGAAATCAGCCTTCCCTGATTTCTTTGAAGCTGAGTTTTGTGTAGGATGATGGATTGGCTTCTAGTGTCATTCTTTTACAGGTAGCTATGCTATCCAGTTTGATCAACACAATTTGATAAAGATTCTGTCTTTTCTCTAGCGTGTATTTTTTGCCATCATTGTCAAAAATCAGAATCAGGTGACAGTACATATGTGGATTTATATTTATGCCCAGGTCTGTGATTCTGTTTCATTCACCAGTGTGCCCCCCCCCCTTTTTTTTTTTTTTTTAAAAAAAAGCCAGTACCCTCCTGTTTTTATTATAGCTCTGCAGTAAAACTTAAAACCAGGAATGGTGGTACCTCCAGCAGTTCTTTTATTGTCCAAATTGTTTTAACTACCCTGGGATTTTGTGTGCTTCAATATAAAATTCAGGATTTTTTTTCCAGTTTCTGTGAAGAATTGCATAGGAATTTTGAAAGGGATTGTATTAAATCTGTAAATTGCTTTTGGCAGAATGGCTATTTGCACAATATGAATCATAACAATCCATGACCATGGGTGGTCCTTCCATCCTCTGTAATCTTCTTCAGTTTCTTTGCTGTCTTAAAGTTTTTATCACGTAAGTGTTTCACTTCCTTGTTTAGAATTATTGCAAGATATTTTATTAATTTATTATTTCTTTAAGATAAATGGAAAAAAACTAGTGCTTCCACCAAAATCAGGAACATATCAAGACGTCCACTCTCTTTGTTCACATTCCTCTCTCTCAAAAACCCAGAATAAATTTGTCTTCCTGATTTTTCTTCTTGGTGTGCTGTCATTTGTATTTTTGAAGGCTATTCATTTTTAAGTGTTCATTTTCTATATAAATAGAATTTTCTGAAATGTCTTTAGAGTATTTTTTGGTACAAAATCATATCATCTGCTGTGTTGGTTTAGAAGAAAGTGGCCCCTAAATGGAGTGGTATTATTGGTGGAATATATGTGTTCTTGTTGAAATAGGTGTGGTCTTGTTAAAGGAAGCGAGTCGGTAAGAGGTGAGCTTTGGGGTCTCATATATGCTCAAGATACTGCCCCCTGTATCAGACCACTTCCTGTTGCCTGTGAGATACAGGGCTCTCAGATACTTCTCCAGCATCATGTCTGCCCCACTATTATGATAATGAACTGAGATTTTGAAAATGTAAGTGAGCCATCCAAATTAAACTTTTTTCTTTATAAGAGTTACCATGGCCATGGTGCCTCTTAACAGTCATAGAAACCCTAATTATGACATCTGTGTATAAGAATTTTTTGACTTGCTCTATATCCCTTTATCCCCATTCATTTGTCTCATTTCTTTAGCTAAGACTTCAAGAACTATACTAAATGGCCATCTTTTTCTTGCTCCTGATTGAAGTAGAAACACTGATTATCTTTTGATATTGGGTATCTTTAAAAAACAGCCATACACAAATAATTCTTTTGCTGTGTTTTTAAAATGCGCTCTTCTTCCTCCATCCTCATTCAGTGAGCATAACTACTTGCTTGGTCCACCACTATATTAGCACAGAGAAGACATTCCTCAGAACCAGGTAGGGATACTTGGTGGGGTGGGCAGTTAATAATGGATCACACTCTGAAGAATGTAGGATTGTGTGAGCTTCGTACAACAGGACAGAGCAGTCATGCTTGAAGTGAAGACTATCACAGACTGCCTTCCATTATTCTGGGCAGATGTTTTAGATTCATGGAAATGTGTAGCTAACACAACCAGCACCAGAAATATTATCCTGACCTTAAAGTGAGATGAGGGGAAAGTCCATGACATGTAGATAACAATCTGAGTGGCCAGAGAAGGGCAGAGCCAGGTGAGAGGACAGTGTCTTTCACAGTTCTGCCAAAAACATTAGTGCTATTTCCCAGATGTGAAACATTTGCCGCCAAGATCCTGCCTTTACTTCCCTTTTCTGACAACAGCTGCAGGCTCTGTAGAAATGAGATCCCGTGGGTGTGGTAGATGCTGAGACACTTGCTTTCCTCCAAATGGAAATCGTTATGTTTAACTCAGCCAGGGAGCCTTACTGTGTAATTGCAATAATATGTCCCTAAAAAGCCATAAGTTGGTCCCTTTTCTGGTGCCTTTATGGTTGTTATTCTTGATTAATAAACTGAGAATGTGATGATGAAGCCCACTCAGCCCCTCTGCTTATCCAGAAATCACTCAGGAAAAAAAAAACCCTGTCCCTAGCCCCCACACAAAAAATGGAGACATACTTTACTTAAAGACTGGGAGCAGACTACTGCTAGAGAAGCATGGGGGGGGGGTCTATTTTTAATCACAATCTTATTTGGGGGAGAAATTCAGTCATTTTCAAGAAAATGTTTGCAGCTTATTTTAGAAGTAATTTATTTTGCTATGGGTAGTAGAATGTTTCTGAGCACAAATTACTCAGTTTTAAAGTTTGAGCTCTGTTCTTTTGTGACTTTCTTTGGTGCCAGCTTCCAGGACTGTGGAATATTTAGTGGTTGCATTGGATATTTTTCTGTGAACTCTAAGTTGCAAAATGAGCATAATAAAGATAAAATAGAAGCATTAGAATTACATTTGTATTCATTCTGAGAGACATTTAGCGATTACCTAGGACATCTGAGGCACTTTACTAAGTGCCTAGTGTGTATTTACCGTTCTAGAGGAGTCTCCGGCATGTACACAGATATTTTTACTGTAACTGATAAGACAGCATTAATTTCACCAACAGTAACGTTGGGGCTGGGAGCTTAGCTGGATGGATGTCAGGGTTAATTACTGTGAACTTGTCACAAACTAGAGTAACCTGGGTAGAGAGAACCTCAATTGAGAAATTGCCTCTGTAAGTTCCCCATGAAAACAAGTCTGTGGGGTGTTTCTAGATTAATGTGGGTGAGCCTGCCCACTGTGGGTGGCACCATCCCTTTGTTGGTGGTCCTGGGTGGCATTAAAAAAAAAGCAGGCTGAGAAGTAATGAAGAACGAGACAGTAAGCAGCACTACTTCATGGCCTCTGCTTCAGTTCCTGCCTTCAGGTCCCCGCCTTGAGCTCCTGTTCTGACATCTCTTCGTGATGGAGGGTGTACTGTAAAGTGAAATAAAGCCTTGCCTTTATCAAATTGCTTCTGGCCATTGTGTTTATGGCAGCAACAGAGAAGCAAACAAGAGCAGTAGGTAAAACTTGCCATCCAGTCATGAGGTTCTGAGTTCAAATTCCCACATCTCATGTAAAGCAAGGAGTGGTAATACACATCTTGAATCTCAGGGTTCCTGGTTCAAAATGGACAGCAGAGACAAGAGTCCCCAGAAGCTTGTGGACTAGCCTAGTTTGTCAAGCACTGTAACAGTATGGTTTTCTTGGTCTCAGACGGCCAGCGGTCCAGACCCACAGACCTGCAGCCCCAGACCTTTAGCTGCCCGCAGCTGATCAGACCCTCAGAAATGACTCAGACACTTATATTAGATTCATGCTGTTTGGCCTATGGCTCAGGCACATTGCTAGCTTGCTCTTACATCTTAACTCAACCCATTCTCATCAAATTGTCTGCCATGTGGCCCGTGGCTCACCTGTGTTCCTAACATGCTTCTTCTTGGGTGACCGGCTCAGTCTGTCTCTCTCTGACTCTGCCCTTCGTTTTCTACCTAAGCTCTGATTTCTCCTCCTACCTTTTCTATGGTGCCTGTCATGGGCCAAAATAGTTCCTTCATTTACAGATTGATATTCACAGCATACAGAAAGACATTCCCACATCAAAGCACAGTGACAAACAAGAACCCTGACTTGAACAAGGGAAAAAGCGAAGACCAATATGGCATGTGAGCTTGTTCTGACCTCCACATGTATGCACTTACACTTATAAATAAATGAGCACAAAGTATACAAAATAATTTTTTTAAAATTCATAGAAAAAGGAACAAAAAGACAGAATGGTTTTCAAATGGTGGAATGGAAATAACATTCTAGAGTAAGGGCCGGCATGTGTAAGGAACTGAAAGTGCAGTGTCTCTGAAGACATGATGGATGAGGAGAAACACCATGAAGGGCATGGACCTGTGTTGAGCTCTGCTCCACTCTTGAGTCCAAGAAGAACCTTAGGACAGCTACCCAACTTCTCTTGAAAATTGGCATTGTCTCCTCAAGTGTTGCTTTCTGATTAAATAAATGGTGTGTGTGGGAATCCCTGACGTCACAGAATCCTCACTGAATACAGTCTAATACTGTAGGCTAGCACATTTATGTGGGCTGGAGTATGAGTGGTCTGGAAGTAGTGGGACAGGGGCAGAATCCAGGGATGACTGGGCCAAACCATGTGAACATGAAGGTGAGTCCTTTGTAATGTATTCTGAAGGTAACTAGAAGGTAACTCTTGGCTTTTAGAATAGGCTTTGATTTTGTCTCATAGAGAAATCACCTTGAGACGAAATCACTCTAGAGAACTCCACCTAGAAAAGGAGGGAAATTCAAAGAAAGGAAACAAGCTGTAACCAGCCAGACCAGAAAGATTGATCAGAGCGTCATTGACTGCGCCAAGGAGGGAATGGTACATAAGAAATAACAATCCATGTAGAAGAACGGAATTAGCAGTGTTCAGGGTCCATAGGAGCATTCAAGTGAAAATCCCCAAATTATCTCTCAGTGAAACACTGCTTCCTAAATTACACACAGCCCCATGCTCTCTTCTGCCATATCACAGATGCATCTGCCTATCCTTCCAGCTGCTTGGCACTGGAGAGGGCTGGGTACACAGTGAGAAGACTGACTAGCTATTTTCTGCAATGAAGACATTCCTTAGCATGTGTGGGTGCAGAGAAATATATGCGTGCCACTTCTTATATCCTTCGGTGTCTGTTAACAGAGCCTTGACCTCTTACTGGATATGTGAAGCATCTAGAATCATCTAGTAGATTCCAGTCTATTTTACAGATCAGTAAGCTGAACCCAGAAACAGATCAAACCTGATCTATCCAATCAGTGGGCACACAGAGCCCCCAGGCTTTCAGGGTCTTAGCAAATGGATTCTTCTATCCCCCTTTGTATAATAATGTAAGCAGATAGGACTAGCAGCTAAGAAACAAACAGTAATTTTATCCCCCATCCTCTACAGAGATAAAGTACTCTGTTTTGCACTTTCTATAATATTCACTGGCCCATGAAAGAAAGTTCAACTAAATGTTGGCAAACCATCCCTATGTGTGAATGTAAGTCCATAGAAGCACAGCTCATTTACAAAAGAGCCCATTGCTATATCAAAGGCCAGGCGTGATAGCGTTCAGTTTGGTTAATTTTGACCATACATCGATGAGGATTTATTTACAAAACACTGAGACACTTGACACTTACTAAAAATTTTCCAGGGATCATTCTACTAAAAATAAAATGTTAATTTCTCCTAATTAGATGTCTAATCAGCAGAAGAATTACTATCTATAAAATAGGGTAAGTTTATAATCCTCTGTCATTTCCAGAGATTTGGGATTTATCCTTTCCTGTTGGAATAAATTCTCCTGCTTCAGTCTCCTGAGTACTGGGATTACAAGCATGAGCCAGCATACGGGCTACTTGTAAATTATTAGTGCTTAACTTTACTTTTATTAAAATAACATTCTGGATCCCAATTGCCATATGCGTTTCCCTAGAACCTTCCTTTTTTTTTTTTTTTTTTTTTTTTGAGTTAAGAGTGGATCGTTAACATACAGGTCTGCAAAGTTAACGTTTTCCACCTACACAGGGAGCAGAGACCTTTACAGGCACCATAAGTTTTTGTTTAGGTATTGCCTTTGAGGGGGCCTTGGAAGCGGCCATTGCTGTCTTCTTTGATGCCTGTTTGGTTTCCTTTCTTTCTTTTTCTTTTTCTTTTACTTATTTATTTATTTATTTATTTATTTATTTATTTATTTATTTATTTATTTATTTATTTATTTATTTATTTATTTATTTATTTATTTATTTATTTTTGTAGCTCTGAAAATCTGCTTACTCCTCACTCCTGGCTTCTATATCAGCATGAGATGCATCAGAGACGGCTTGCCCAAATTTGACCACAGAGTGCACAGTGGGTTCTTTTCTTTTGAATTTCTTCTGGCTGTCCATTTTTGTGTTTTCTTCTGCAGAGGACAGTCTATTTATCTGCTGAGGATTTGATTTCTCTTGGACAATAATGCAGACTGGTATTATTTTGCATTAACAAACTGGAAAGCCTTCTTGTTGACTTGGTATTGTGCCGCTGGTGTCCGGGTAGATCTTGCAGCTTCTGAAACTGCACAGCTCAACTTCCATGGTAAGGGTGGAATTTTTAACAATATATTTTGGATCTATTCCAGGATATATAGATGGAGACCAGTTTGTGAAGAAATCCTCCTAGAGTGTTAGACACTGCAATGTTCTTAGATATATTCTACTGTTTTTGACTCCCTCTGTAAATATATATATATATATATATATATATATATATATATATATATATATATATATATATATACACAAACACACAGGATACATACACGAACTATCCTCTTCAATTGAGATAGAAAAAAAAGCTATTCAAAGCTATTTGAACTACCAATTTAAAAGTAGAACTAAGTATCATTTTAAAATATTTTTATTAATTGTTTGAGAATTTTATATATACATCCGTCCCAGCATCTCCCTAGTTCCTCCAGGAAACCTCCTCTCTTGCCACCTCTCAGTATCAGACTTTCTTTTATTTATTTTTTAAGCTCACTGAGCCCAGTTAGTAATACCCTTAAGTACATAGATTTACAGCCACCCACTGAAGCCTTGGCAGTCTATCAGGAAAACATACCCCCAAAGAAAACTGACCATCCTAACTCCATGTGCTATCAACTGTCAATAGCTACAGAGCTGTGGTGAGGTGTTGTGAATACCCTTCCATCCATGCTGAATTATCAACTGGCTTAAATGTGTGCTGGTAACTACAACTAGTGTGTGCTCACGAATAAAACAGCTCTATCATGATCAGAAGAGGATGTTTCGCATCAGGTCCTCTTGTTTTTACAGTATGTCCACACCTGTTCCTGAGTGTTGAGGGAAGCATGGTATAGGTGTTCAACTTACAGCCAAGCACAAGCAGCTGTGGCTGTCAGTATTAACCACTGACCACTGAGAGTTAAAAGTTTATCTAATGAGAACCAACAGGTATATATACATGTATGAAGGTAAGGATTTCTAAGGAAGTTTAATACTATATCTGTTTAGGAAATAATAATAGTAGGTTTTTACCTAAGCCCTATTACCTCCCCAGCTATAATTTTTGGACAGGGTTATAGTACCAGGCATACATTCTGTCCTGTGAGGTAGGATTTAAATCCAACTAGAAATCTGTTGTTTATTCCCATATCATTCAGGCCACTATTACACTAATGGACACAACATGTGAAGCTGGTCGTGATTATTGTAGTTGACATGTTTCACAGCTTCATATGACTGTTGATGGCCTTTATTTCCCAGAAATCAAAATAGCACCTTCTGTCATTGTGAAAGCAACCTGTATTAAAGAAGCTTCAGGTCCTCTGACCTATGACAAAACTACATGGTGTCTTCAACAGTAAGATCTTACTTCAAGTTTTAGTGGGTAACAAAGGACAATAACAACATTCTGCATTGTTTTGTGGTTCACTGGGACCTTTTCTAACCAATGGCTCATGTCCTACACCAAGCCCTGGGCTTTTTCTTTGACAAACTATGGCTTCTGGAGGGTGGGGGTATTATTTCCTGTATAGGATAACAATTTTTGCACTTTTTAATCTCCATCCTCTCTCCTTTCCTATATCCTAAGATTCTGTGATGTATGAGGGAATTAATTTCTCAATAAGCCATCAGATGGAATCAGGGAAGACAAGGTGGGTGACAGTTAAATGAGGAGATGTGTACAGCTAAATAATATACAGGTTCTAGAATATGTATGGCATGAGTTGTAGCTGATTATTTAAGTTCGTTACTATAATATTAATGATGCACACCAATATCAAACTAGCACATTATACAGTTTTGATAGATTCAGTCTCTTAAAGGAGCCTAATGTAAAGCCCAGTGGGATCTTCTTCTGAGGCAAAGAAAGAAAGAGACTGGGAAGGAATAAGAGAAAAGATCTGGGATATTTTGTTTTCCCTTGGGACAGAGCCTCATACATCTCAGGCCTGGGATTTGCTAAGTAGCTGAGAGTTGCAGAATATTATTTTAAGATGGGTTACATTTATTTATGCCGTGGAACATTTGTTTAATGATGTAAAGATGTGCTGCATTCCTTTATGTTGCTTTTGTTTAATTCTGTGAAGCTGTGTTATTTTGCCTGTCTAAACATTTGATTGTTCTAATAAAGAGCTCAACAGTCAATAGAAGGCAAAAGAAAGGATAGGTAGAGCTGGCAGGCAGAGAGAATATGTAGAAGGAGAAATCTGAGAGGAGAGATGGAAAAGAAGCAACAAGGAGAAGATAGGAGCCAGCCACCAAGCCACAGAGCCACAGAGCCACAGAGCCACCCAGCCACACAGCCACACAGCCACACAGCCACAGAGCCACAGAGCCACAGAGCCACACAGCCACACAGCCACACAGCCACACTGCCACACTGCCACACAGCCAGCCATGGAGGAAGAGTGAAAGTAAGATGTACAGAAGTAAGGAAAGGAAAAGCCCAGAGGCAAAAGGTAGATGGGATTTTTTTTAAAAAAAAATCCTGGCTAGAAATAAGCCAAGCTAAGGCCGTACATTTATAAGAAAGAATTAGACTCTGCATGTATTTATTTGGAAGCTTGGTGGAAGGCCTCCAAAAGAGTAAAAACAACCAACAACAACTGAAGGTACCTGCTCTTGAACTTCTGATCCTCTTACTCCACTCTGAGTGCTGGGTTTCCAAAGGGAATCCATGGATGTGGGACCATGGCAGACAGGAGATCTCGAGTTTTAATCTCAGTCTGTTGCTAATCAGGTCTCACAGTCTGTTGCTTTTTTTTCTTTGTCTATTGCTTCCTTTAAAACCGGGTAACAACCTTCAACATCCCTATCAGGTTCAGCCTCTGATGTTGTGATTCTTACATTGAAAGATGTTTTGGTGTTATTGTCCAGGAAAATCTACATAGTGAGCAGCCTCAGAAATTTAAAATGCCAGCTTGTCCCTCAT
This sequence comes from Phyllotis vaccarum, assembly GCA_033318265.1. Taxonomy (NCBI): domain Eukaryota; kingdom Metazoa; phylum Chordata; class Mammalia; order Rodentia; family Cricetidae; genus Phyllotis; species Phyllotis vaccarum. The sequence continues at coordinate 191,501,122 of JARWLC010000002.1, forward strand.
TTTAATTAAAGAAACTTTACATGGGACTTTTAACAAATGTTTCTGAGTCCCTGTGCACATATGCAAAGTGTGTTAAGTGCATTCACACATTAAATCTTTCAACTCCGTGAATGAGCTACTCAGTGGTTTTAGCAGCTCCTTCACATCATAGGATATTTCTGTCATGTATCTAATAGGAAATTCAAGCAGCCTTGCTAGTATTACTGTAAGCAGGATGTGAATCCAAGGCAGCCATCTGAGCATCCCTCTTCTCTCGAGAGAGCTCATTGGCCCCACACGTGCCTGCTGTGACCAATGGTGCAGCCTCCTGCTCATATTTACCAGTTATCACTAGGCTGGCAACAGGTCTTAGGACGTTTACATCATCTCTATATTTTTGATGTTGCTAAATGTGAAAAATATCATGACCTCAGTGTTCCCTTGCTGAGCCAGGTTCACCGCATCACCAGCACCTGCTCAACCAAAGGTTTCCACTGAATGCAGATTTAAAAATAAGAACTCTGCCCTCTCTCTTGCTTTCTTTGGCTAAAAGGTGTAAGTCAGCTTGGACTGTTTAAGAAATTCCCCGGGTGATGCAGTGGAAAGAGCAAATGTGAGTTCTTCTCCTGACCTTGAGCAAACCAACCTTAGTAGCCTACGGCTCTCCTTCTCTAAGACAGAGTCTCAGTCAGAAAATTAAAAGGAGAAGATGGTAGGAGGGATGGAACATGCCTGGGCTTATTGATCCTTCAATTCCATTCACAGCAAAAGGCTTCAGTAGAATGAACGGTGCCCCAGATTCTGTGTCAGTATTCATTATAAAACACAAACAACAAACATCCTAAAACTTTCTAAATGAAACCTTGAATTAACAACATGTCCAGTTCTTGAGGCACATTTAGCAACTAAGGAACTGCTTGAAGTAAACACTTAAAACTTCATTTCTTCTTCTTTTTTTATTTTTATTTTTTGTCTCTCTCTCTTTTTCCTTACACCCCTGTATTTTCAGTGACTGGGAATACAATTGTGAAAAAAAATGAGATATTTTTCTTTTGAGAATACATACTTCTTAGTGGAAAGACAGTAACAAACATTCAAGCAATGAATGCTGATGGCCTCCATGAAAAAATTTTAATTTGATGATGTGTAAAGAAGTCCACGACAAGTTGTAAACCAGAGTTTTATTATCACATGGGAGGTGGTAAGATAGTTTTTTTTTTTCCAGAGGAAATGTTTTGCTGAGGTCTAGATGATGGCAACAGCCCAGAATTTTTCAGAAGTATGAGCACAGAAGATACAAAATTGATGAGGAGGCTCACCTCTTGCCTGTCCTCGGGGATGGAGAAAGAGCTCTGTGTCTACAGCATGTGGCCATGGAGCAGAGAGGTGCTACCATGGAGGCCAGGTATTCAGCTGCCGTTCCAAGCATGTTTTCACATCATTGAAATATTTTAAGTGGTAATATTATGCATTCATGTATGTATATATGTATATATTTTCTTTGTGTTGTTACGGGTTGACCAGGGTCTTTGATGTGCTCAGAACATGCACATCTTTATATTGTTACTGTGACTGAAGGGGACTTCAAAAGGCAAGGATGGGAGCACAAAAATGAGGTAGAAAAAGAAATTAGGGCCAAGTGGTCCAAACCAGGAGTAACCAGAAGTCCAGTGAGAGAATGTGAATCGGTATGACTGTATCCAAGAATACTCAGCTATCGTTTACAGTAACTCTATTTTTAGATAGCTCTCTCTCAGAAGCTTCAAGCTCCAATCACTTTTTGTAGACAATAGCTGTTTAGTAAACATTATTTCTCTCTTTATGTTTTGTAGTGTTTAAATCTAGGTCTGCTATTCACCTCATGGAACCCCACAGAGACCCTAAGTGAAATCCACTGAGTACAGAGACAATTTCTCCAATTTTTTTCATCAATCAAGTTGTTCTTCACTTTCTGCTTGGTGACTGCACAGTCTAATTACTACATACAGAATTCACGAGACCTAAATAGTGTTATTTTCCTTTGCCAGCTATATCTACAAAATAAGAATGGGATGGCTGTTGGGCGACTTAGGTGGAGGTCAATTTTTTATCAGTCACTGAGTCCTGCTTGCTGTCTGAAATAGTAATTTATTGATCAAGCTAAACCGGGACTCTTGGCCATAAGTCGTTTCAGTTATGTGGTGAGAAAAAAGCTTTTCAAGGTGAAGGTGCTTGGTTTCAGCTATAGAAAAATCATCTGCAAAGCAAACTTCAAGCAAATCACACAAATTGTCTAGGAGTTGTACTAGTTGGTGTTTGGTCTGTCTGGCCCTTGGTCCAGACCCACAGAATGGCAGTCCTGCAGTCCCACAGAACCATACAGATGCTTATATTAATTACACTCTACTTGCTTATTGACCTGGGACCCAGGCATATAACTTTCTTACTCTTAATTCTTAAACTAGCCCATGATTCTTATCCTGTTCAGCCATGTGCCTGGGTACCTTTCCTCAGAGCAGCACTTTAACTTCTTTCCTCTGAGTCTGCTAGTGTCTCATCATGGTGTCTCCCTGCATCTCTGCGGCACTTCTTCCCTGCTCTTCCTGTTCCCAGAGTTTTCTTCATCTGGGAGCCCCACCCATACATCTTGTCTGCCTTCAGCCAATCAGTGTTTTTATTGAGCCAGTAGGTAGGACAATTATTTACAATGCAACAGAACATAATCCCACTACATGGAATACATATTTGCATCTTGATATATGTGTGCCATGGCTTAGGTGGATGATTTTCTGGTTATGATTAATAAATGGAATTGTTGATATGCATGCTACTAACGTAGATCTTCCTATTTATTTTTTGTTTACTTCAAATTCAACTTCAATGTTGGTAACATAATTTTGAACAATTCTCTCATCTCAGATGCATCCAAATAATCAAGAGATAGGAAAGAGTAACTTTTGAATTAGAACATTGAAGAGAAACACTTTAATTTCTAAACGCTGGCATTATTGAGAAAAGCATCACTCAGAAGTCCTCAAAGATCTATTTCTACTCAAGAGGACAAAATCCAGTAAGAAATTCTTTCTGATCTTTTTTAGATAAAAGTTCTTATTTTACTCTTCTGCTTGTATTTTGCTTTTCTGCATCCAAGCATCCCAGTTCCACTCATAAGAGAAAAAGTGACTTCCAGGCCTGAAGCACTGGCACATCTTGGAATTACTAGAAATGCAACTTATTCACTCTAAGGAAACTGATGTGGGCCATCTTTCTGTGTGCTGCTTATATCATTGGTTAATAAAGGGAATTTTTTGGCTTATGGCTCAGGCATGCTGCGAGCTAAATCTTAACTCTTAAACTAATCCATAATTAGCCAAGTGGCTTAGTACCCTTTCTTAGTACCATCTTCTTTCCTCTGGGCCTGCCTGGCATCTCTTTTCTGCTCTTCCTCCTCCCCGAGTTTTCTTAGTATGGTAGGCCCACCCACACTTCCTGTCTGCCTTCTGGCCAATCAGCATTTTATTAAACCAGTAAGAGGGACAGATATTTACAATGTACCAAAACATATTCCCACAGGAGACCTCCCAGCTTTTGGTTATCTGAGCAATGTAAATTTACCACCCTCCCCCTCATGATCGCAATGTACATTAAAGTTGAAAATGTTTAACCAGATCCATCCTTATTTGAACAAGAGGCCAGTATTTCACCTGAGTATAGAGCAAGATTTCACCTCTGAGGAAGGCACAAGTAGCACTAGAGTGGGATCAGTTTTTTTGAGTCCCAGGTCATAATTGTTTCCTATTGTGCATTCACTGAATCACAGTCCTTATAAAGAACCATAACCCTAAAGCTAATTTGTAGCATTAGCCTCCCTTAAGTTGCAGAGGTCTATCAAAGATTACAACTTTACCAAAACTTCACATTTATGAGCTAATAAGATATGCAGAGATTGATCATTTATGAGCAAAAATTCACAAACAAATGGGCACTAGGTAACTGAGTAGTGATGGTGATGGAAGAAAGAATAAATACTTTTATAATATACACAATCATTACGACATGCATTTATTCTGGTGATTCACACTGATGTGGAGACATATATCCCAGAAAACTATAAATACAAATCTTTAACTGTGTGTATATACTTCCAAGTGGACTCACTGGGCATCCTATGAATGTATGAGGTCTAAGTAATGGAAGGGTATGTATTAACATTTTAATGTACTTATAACTGTGTATAAGTTTTTAAAAGATCTTCTTTCCCTTTTTATTTGTTATTCAAAAATTTTTCAATCAGTTGACTTCTTGAACTCTCTTATCAATAGATGCCAGTTCTATACACAGGCCTGTGTATATTCTAACATTAGGACTTAGCTGTTGCTTCTGGTGAGACAACTTCACCTCCCTGCATTCTCTTATCCTTTTCCCTCATCCAAGGTTATTAGTCACGAACACAAATATAAAGACCTCTCATGAAATTAAGAGCCATTATTGATATGATTATCAACTGTAAAATTTCTTCTCTCCATTCCCATAATTTGGTGATATTAAATATTATAAGGGAGAAAGCTGGAATTTTATTTTTCATGAAAGAAGTTCCAATTTCTGTGTGCTTTTACATACTTATTCTTCATTTCTCTGACAGTGATTGGCAGCTATTTTAGAGACTGACAAATATTTTCTATTTGTCTCTCTGCCTCTGGTTGGTCTTTTTTGTTTGTCTCAACAAGGTATTAAATATAAAACGAGAATTAGGAGGAGAGAGAGAATGGAACAGGGATAAGAGAGACAATGGTATGCTATCAAAATAGATTTATTTGCTAGTTTCAAAATATTTATTGAATTCAAACCACTACATTAAACAGAACTATGGAACTTTTCCTTGAAATTTAGAGTGTAATGGAGTTTATAAAACATTATTAGACATTAGACATCAAACTCGGTTCAAAATAAGACAGAAAACATTAGGCAAGATAAGAGACATAGGCCAATGACATAGGAATGCAGATGAGGAATATATATCCCACTGAAATTAGAAGTTTTGTTTGAACCTCAATAGTGGGGATATGACGGAAAGAATGTCTTCTGCAAAGATGCCAAAGCAGGAACTTTGAGGTGGGAAATGATGCATGGAAAGGAACATTAATACTTTCTTTACACTGAGACTGTCTGTCTTTACTGCATTATTTTGAGAGATACCCACCTTATTGAGTCTATGCTAAGCTCTCAGTGAATAGTAACTTCCTCTGTTGTGACCCTTGGAACAGATTCATCTTGGAGAAGAGGGATATGGGTTAGCTACCCTGAGAACAACTTCTGCCCAACCACACTTCTACTAAAAGTCTCAAACAAACCAATCAAACCAAAATTCCAACTTCAATGAACAAACGAACAAAATACCTTGGGACTCTGGCCAGGGCCACGGGTAGGCTAACTTCAGATATTTAACTCTCCTGACTATCCTCTAAATCCTACCCTGGAGTCTCATTCCCAGCACTGCAGCAGACCACCAGTTGAAGCCTCACTTCTGCCTCTGCCTCCATCTCCAGTTGGTCAAGCGTGTCTTACCCTCCCAACTTCTATCCCATTAATTGTTCACTCTTGATTTTACCCCGGCCCCTAACTCCAGCAGACACTCCGAGGGAACCAACAGACAGCTCCAACCAGGGAAGCACGGAGGCTAACTTCAGCAGACACTCCGAGGGAACCCACAGACAGCTCCAACCAGGGAAGCACGGAGGCTAACTTCAGATCTTCTCCCCGTCCTCTTCTCCAGATTCAATTCACCAGTCTCACCCACAGATCTTCAGCGGACCACCTATTCTTCGCCCCCATTCCAAGGGACTAAGAAGATCTTGATGGAGCACCCTGCTTTCCCCCATCCTTTTGACCTCCTCATCACCGAAGACCCAAGCTTAGTCATTTCTAAGTGTCAGCTCCTAATACCTAGAAACACAGTTTCTCTGAATCCCTCAGTGGCCATACTTGTAAGCAGAGTTTTACTTACAAGGCACCAGTCCAAGATTAATATTTATTAAAATATAAACCAACACTCACGATATAGGTAACAGCTTATAGTGGAGCCTGAACAGAGACTGGAGTCTGGAACGATGGACGATGGACTTCAAACCGGTCTCTCCAGCAACCAGGAACCAGGCAAAACAGGCTTTCCAGGGTCCCAGCAGCCCCTTATCAATGGGGTTGGCCACGCCCCCTTCAGGGGCCGGGGACCCTGGGTAAGCATCCTCGGATCTTATCAGCTGACACCTGAATCCCACCACACATACCTATTAGGATCTCAGACAAATTTCTTACTATACAACACACAACCACCATATTCTCCTGCAAATCAAAGAGAATATTGGAAACTGAGGAACAAAACATCTACCTAACAAAGACAAGACCAGGTATCAGGACCTAGAATTACAGTTTTCCCAAATCCAGAGGCCTAGATGACTGTGGAATGTGTCTGTACTAGAGCCAACTCTCCCACAACAGGCCCTGAGTACTACAACACACCTAAAGCACAGTTTTCTTGAAAAATGACAGGGGTCCCTAAAGAGGAAATAAAGGAATCCAGGAAAACACAATCAAACAGCAGAAAGAAATGGATAACCATTCAATACCTGAAAGTAGAAATAGAATCAATAAAGAAAACTCAAATTGTAAGAAATCTAGAAATGTAAATTTTAGGGAGTCAAAGAAGAATCTAAGAGGCAAGCCTCAATAACAGAATATAAGAGACAGATTAAATAAATCTGAGGCATTGAAAGCACAATAGAATAAACATATAAACTGTTAAATCTATAACAAAAATTCTGACCAAAGACATGCAGAAAATCTGGGATGCTATGAAAAGGCCAAATATAAAAATAATAGGAATGTAGATAGGTAAAGAAACCCAGACCAGAGTCATAGAAATACCTTCAACAAAATCATAGAAGAAAACTTCCCTAACTTGAAGGAGATTCCTATCAAGGCCCCAAAAGCTTACGGAACACCAAACGGATTAGACCAGAAAAGAAAGTTCTTGGGTTCATAGTAATCAAAACACGAAACACAAACAAAGTAAGAATTTTTAAAGCTTCAAGGGAAAAAGACCAAGTAACATATAAAGGCAGACCTATTATAATAGCGCCTGACTTCTCAGTGAAGACCCTAAAAGTCACAAATACCTGGATATTTTTCAACAGTCTCTAAGAGATCATAGATGCCAGCCCAGACTATTATACCCAGGAAAACTTTCAATGGTGGAATAAAATAAGACTTTCCGTGATAAAAAACAAATTTAAACAATATCTACCTACAAATCCAGCCCTTAAAAAAGACACTAGAAAGAAATCTCCAATCTATGAGGTTAACCACACCCAAGAACAACAAGCAAGGAATAAATAAATCAGACAAAAAAAATCAAAAGAAGGGAAACACACACCACCACCACCACCATCACCACAACAACAAATTAACTAAATGAATCAATGAATCAACAAACACTGTTCATTGGTTTCTATCAACAACTCTGGTGTCAATTCCCCACTAAAGAGATACAATGTAACAGAGTGCATATGAAAACAGAATCCATCTTTCTGCTTCATCTAAGAAACATACCTTAACATCAAGGATAGGCATCAGCTCAGAGTAAAAGGATGGGAAAAGATATTCCAAGCAAATGGACCAAAGAAGTAAGTTCTGATATCCATTTTTACATTTGACTTGGAATAGTCTTCAAAACTGATTAGAGCAGATAAAGAAGGATACTACATACTCATCACAGAAAAGGAAGACCCACTGAAATTCTTAAGATGTATGCCCCAGACACAATGGCACCTACATTTGTAAAACAAACACTATGTATTTTATATCACATATTTACCCTCACATGTTGATAGTAGGAGACTTTAATACCCCACTCTTACCACTAAACAGGTTGTAAAGACAAAAATTAAACAGAGAAGTACTGAAACTGAATGGTGTATTATAGACCAAATGAACCTAACAGATATACGCTGAACATTTCACCCAAACACAAAAGACTACACCTTTAACTTAGAACCCCAAGGAACTTTCTCCAAATCATATACTCAGACATACAGTATGTCTCAACAGATAAAAGAATATTGAAATATCACCCTGAATCCTTTCAGACCACTGTGAATTAACACTTGGATACCATCAGCAACAGGAAACTTGGAAATTGAAAAACTCTCTCCTGAATGAAAAATGGGTCAAGAAATACTTTCTAGACTTGAGTGAAAAAACTTTCACCATTGGACACAATGAAAGTGATTCTCAGAGGCAAGTTCATAGCACTAATTTCATAGCGCCACAATGGGGCTATCTCATGCTAGTAACTTAAAAACACACCTTAAAACTCTAGAACAAAACAAAACAAAACAAAACAAAAATCACATGCCAAAGTAGTAAATGGCAAGAAAGAATCAAACTCAGGGTTGAAATCAATACAATTAAAAAAAAAAAAAACAAACCAAGAATCAGTGAAATCAAGTTTATTCTTTCAGAAAATCAGTAAATTTGACAAACCCTTATCCAAATTAAGTAAAAGAAAGAAGGAGAAAATCCAAATTAATAGAACTAGTAAGGAGAATGAGAACATAACAAAAGGTACTGAAGGAATCCAGAGAATCATACTTTAAAAGTTATCCTCCACAAATCTAAAAGAAATTGATAATATTCTCAATATATATCACCTACCAAAGTTAAATCAAGATCAGATAAGCAATTTAAACATATGTATAAGCCTTAGTGAAATGGAAACAGACCTTTAAAAAAATCTCCCAAACAAAAAAGCCTAAGAGCAGATGGTTCTAGGAAAGAATTCTACCAGATTTTCAAAGCAGAGTTAATGTCAATACTTCTCAAATTATCCCATAAAACAGACACAGAAGGAACATTGCCCAATTCATTTTATAAGGCCACAGTTAGCCTGATACCCAATCCATATGAAGACCAAAGAAAGAAAGAATTCCAGACAAATTTGTTTTATGATCATAGATGCCAAAGTTCTTAATAAAATACCTGCAAACCAAATTCAAGAACACAGCAAAAAGATCATCCACCCTGTGCAGTGATATTTAAGTGTTAGTTGATAAGGCTTAGAAGTGTGTTTTTAGAGTTTTAAGAATTTAAATGAGAAGTGGTCAGACTTTATTAAAAAGTCATTGGGACATAAGGTTGGCTTTTGTTTTGTTCTTATATTTTAAAAGACTAGATTGTTGTGAGATAGCTTTTATTTTTAAAAATTGTTTTAAAGTTTAATTAATATAATTGTTTAGATATTTTTAACAAATATTAATCTTTTCTATAATATATACAAAAAATATTTCTATGATAGCTGGTGACAACAGGGTTTTAAATTGATAAATGTAACCCACCATATAAACAAACTGAAAGACAAAAACCATACGATCATCTCATCGCATGCAGAAAAGGCCTTTGACAAAACTCAACACTTCATGATAAAAGTCATGAAAAGATTTGGAATACAAAGAGTATCCTTAGGTGTAATAAAGGGTTTAAAGCAAGCTCATAGCCAACATCAACACAAATGAAGATAAACTGAAAGCAATTTCACTAAAATCAGGAACAAGACAATGTTGTTCCCTCTCTCTCCTCCATATAGTACCTGAAGTTTTTAGGTAGAGCAGTAAGACAGCTGAAGGAGTCGGGAATGGGAAAGGAAGAAGTCAAAGTGTCTTTATTTGCAGATGATATGATAGTACACATAAGGGAGCCTAAAAGGTCTACTGGAAAACTCCTATAGCTGATAAACTTTTATGAACGTAGTTGCATGCAAAATGAACCCACCGAAATTAGTAACCCTCCTATCCACAATGGACAAACTGAGAAAAACATCAGGTAAGCAACACATTTCTCAATACCCTCAAATAATATAAAATAACTCGGAGTAACTTTAACCAAGCAAGTGAAAGACCTGTAGGGAAAGTCAACAAAGGAAAGGATTGAAGAAAATATTAAAAGATGCCAGTATCTCCCAAACTCTTGGATCAATAGGATTAATTTATTTAAAATGGCCAGCCTACCAAAAGCGATCTATGGATTCAATGAAATTCCTATTAAAATTCTAGAACAATTCATCACAGATCTTAAAAACACCATCTTCATAAGTCTTATATGGAAACACACACACATACACACACACACACACTAAATCAACAAAAGTAAACAAAACAAGAAGCAAAGCAAAAACTCACAAGAAAACTGAAACAATCCTGAATAATAATAGAACTGCAACAAGTATCAGTGTCTGGATTTCAAGTCGTACTACAAACTATATAAATAAAAGCAGCATGGTATTGGCATAAAAACAGACCACTGGTCAATGAAATTGAATTGAAGACCCAGACATAAATCCACCCTTATGGACACCTTTTTAAAAGCAAACAAGCAAGCAGGCAGGAAAGAAAGAAAGAAAAAGAGAAAGAAAGACAGGAAGGAAGGAAGAAAAGAAAGAAAGAAGAAATACACAGAGGGAAAAAACAGCATCTTCAGCAAATGGTTTTGTCCAAACTGGGCAACTTCATGTAATAGAAGCCAAATAGATCCATACTTACCACCCTGCACAAAAGTCAACTCCAAATTTATCAAATATCTCAACATGAGACCAGACACACTTTATCTGATAAAAGAGAAGTAGAGGGGTATTATTGAACTTATTGGCACAGGAAAAGCCTGTCTTAACAGAACACCATTAGCACAGGCACAAAGGTCAACAGTTAATAAATAGGACCTCATAAAATTGAAAGCTTCTCTAAGGCAAAGAACACTTACTCAGACAAAGGCAGCCTACAGAATGGGAGAAGATTTTTTCCAGCTCTACATCTGATGGAGGGCTAATATCCGAAATACAAAGAACTGGAAAAATAAGACCCTAGATATCAGGAAAACAACTAATCCAATTAAAAATTGGGCTACAGTTCTAAACAGAATTCTCAAAAGAAGAAACACAAATGGCAGAGAAGAACTCAAGGAAATGTCCACTATCCTTGGCTATCAGGGAAATATAAATCAAAAGCACTTTGAAATTTCATCTTTTACCAGTTAGAATAGCCAATATTGATAACAAAGTGTTACAACTCATGCTGGTAAGGGCGAGAAGCAAGGGGAACACTCATTCATTGCTAATGTGCGTGAAAACGTGAACAACCACAAGTTTGGAAATCAGAGCATCACTTCCTCAGGAGCACTGTACTAGCTATACCTCAAGTGCCTGACACAGAGGCACATACTCTGTTATATTAATTTATTCTCTAGTCATAATAGCCAGAAATTAGAAACAACATAAATGACCCCCAACAGAAATCTGGATAAAAAAAAAAAAAAGTGGTACGTTTACACAATGGAGTTGTAGTTAGCCATTTAAAAAAAAAAAAAAAAAACCATAAAATTTGCAGGCAAATGGATCAAACTAGAAAAAGTCAACCTGAGTAAAATAACACAGAAATATAAATATGGTACATATGCACTTGTATGTGAAGATTAGTTTTGCAATGAGGTTTCTTGGCCCCGGGCAGCCAGAGGTCCAGACCCACAGACCTGCTGCCCCAGACCTCTTAGCCACCTGCAGCTGATCAGGCCCCCAGAAATGACTCAGACGCTTATATTAAGTTCATGCTGTTTGGTCTATGGCTTAGGTACATATGCTAGCTAGCTCTTATATCTTAAATTAACCCATTTCCATTAACCTGTCTGTCACGTGGCCCGTGGCTCACCTGTGTTCCTCACATGTTTCTTTTTGGGTGGCTGGCTCAGTCTTTCTGACTCCACCCTTCTTTTCCTACCTATTCTGATTCCCCACCTTCTTTTTCTATGGTGCCTGTCATAGGCCAAAACAGCTCCTTTATTTAAAGATTGATATTCACAGCATACAGAAAGACATTCCCATATCATATTAGTTGTTGAATTAGTCTAAGAATCTCATAATCCACAGAACGGTAGAGGTTTGTACAGAGTAAAGGACAGGGAAATGGAATACATAGCTATGGGTGAATAGTGAGTGGGTCTGGATTAGGGGTCCAAATCTGGAGCACAGGAAAGAGGGGGGCAAGGAGGGGAAAAAGGGGGAGAGACAGCTAAAATGAAGGGCCATTTGAGATGTAGTGTGGAAACCCATTACATTAGAAGCCTCCTAAAATAAATATACATATGAAGACGATCAAACTGAAATCTCCATGTATGAGGGTAGCCAGAGCCCCAAACTGACTAATTCTTGTCACCAAACAAAGCTTCCAGTCCTGAGATTGAGTTATATCTATTTAAATTATTGGCCAAATGGGTCCCATGGGAATTCCCAGGCTGTTGCTAAGTCTATATAGCAGTTGCTCTTCACAACCTGACAGGAAGGCCCATTGCTGAAGGCCATGCGTACACAACTCACTGAACATGGAGAAGTGTAGCTGGTGTCTACACAGAGCCTTTGACCCTACATTCTAGTTTTAGCATCTTTGGTACAGAAAAGTACTCTGTAAGTGATCAAAAGAAAATTGTCAACAGTAACCCCGCCACAGACCCTTTGATCTGCAATAGTGTCCAGCTTCCAGGGATTGCTAGTGTCACAAAGCCTCTGTGGGCCACAGAACAATATCCAATTTGATTTAAGGCCCATCCTAGGAGATAAAACTCATACCTAACACTGCTTGGGTGACCAAGAACCTAAGACTAGATAGCCCAGGGACCTAGGCTAACACCCATACTACGTCCTAAGAAATAAAGTAGCAGTAAAATGACTTCTGATGACATTGGGCTATCAGAATAGTTCAGTGCCTGGCTCAGCACGAGCAGGGAAATTCCTGCTGCAGTAGCTGGGAATCAATATGGAGTCCCACAGCAGACATCATGTAGAGAGTACTAGATATTGGAACACTCAGGCTTAAATGGATGTCCCCATCATATCCCTCCCTTCAGACCTCAGGGAACCCCGAAGACTGAGAGTAGAGAGTAAGAGCCAGAGAAGATGGAGAGCACACAGAAAACCAAGGCCCTCTATCTAAATCAACACGATCAAAGCTCAAATGAACTCAAGAGGCTGAGGCAGCAAGGACAGGGCCTGCATGGGTCTCTACAGGTCCTCTGTGTATACATTACGGCTTCCAGATCTGTGTTTGTCTGGGATCCCTGAGTGTACAAATGAGTGGGTCTCTGGTTCTTGTGCCTTATCTTAGGCTCTTCTTCTGTTCCTTGGTTTTATCCAATTCCAGTGTGTTAGTTTTGTTTTCTCTCTCTCTCTCTCTCTCTCTCTCTCTCTCTCTCTCTCTCTCTCTCTCTCTCTCTCTCTCTCTCTCTCACACACACACACACACACATACACATTCAGCTTGACAATATGTCTTTAAAACAGATTTTGAAAGGGCCGTGGGGGCTGCTGCAGCCTGTCACATATCCATGTTTTCAGAGCCTCCCTCCCTCTCCCCGTTTTTCCTGCATCCTGCTTTTGTGATGCACATCACTGAGTAAGTAGCCGAGTTTTCCACAGGGGCTGTCTTCAGGACAAACTGGCAAGTAAACATATTAATCTTCCATAGGGAAGGAACCAGAGAGAGAAATGAGAATAACAGTTCCTCTAAGATGTCCCGGCAGGGCTCACAGGGCTTGTACACCACTCTGAATCTGCCCATGGAGGAGGTGGTAGGATCGAGAACCAGCCCCCTTGATGACTTTGTACCAATCAAAACAGATTTTTTTTTCCTTTTGCAGAGTATCAAGTCAGTGCCAAAGACACATATGAGGAATGAAAATCAGAGGCTGGAGAATTTAACAATACAAAAGTATTATTAATAGACAAGCACCATAGTGTGTGTGTGTGTGTGTGTGTGTGTGTGTGTGTAGTGTGGTGTGTATGATGTGTGTGGTGTATAGTATGTTTGTTTGGTGTGTGTGTTGTGTGTGCGCGCTTGTGTGTGCCATGTGTATATGGTATGCATATGGTGAATGTGTTTTGTGATATGTGTGCGGTATGTGTGGTGTATGTATGTGTATATGGTATGTAATGAGTGTGTGTGTGATGTGTTATATGTTGTGTGTGTAGTGTGGATGTTGTAGGTGCTAATTTGTGACTTTTCAAAGAACGGTGCTGACAGGAACGGTACGATGTAACATATAACTTGCCAAGAGCTGTGGCCAGTCCTGCTGAGGGCCTTTTGGAGACAGCAGAGCAGCACCAGAGCAACTATAGTTGCGTGTTGAAAAGATAAATCCTCTGTAAGTGAAGGAAGAATCCAGTCCCTCTGAAATAGTGGTGTCCACCTCGTGTATAGGTCATTTGAGGAAACCTGGAGGCCACAAATGCCCACCTTTTCCAGATCATCCTAAGTTCTTTCAAAAGTTAAGGGAATTCTAACATGAACTCCAGACTCAGAGTGCTTCTTGAAAGGAGTAGAATTAAGGAAAAGTAGACTATAATGTTAAAAAGTCCAATAACAATAAGTAAGTGTCCAGCAATGTTCTTATGGACAGTTTCGTGTATGACAAATACTCCTATGTGAAGTGGAAATCCTTTTTATTTTGATGGTAGTAGTAGCCTCTTTAAGTATTCTGTTTAAAGAAAATCGTAACAAAAGAACAGATGCCTCTGGGTGACTGCACACAGGTGATGTGTGCATGTGAACATTTTCTTACTCCTGTATATTTTTTGCTTTGTTCAAAAACAGATTTAGAATGTGTCAATGTTATAATCAGAAGATATAAAAAGAAATAGAATCTGCATATTGAATCACTTTATTTTATAGAAATATATGTTTATAATTAGGTGATAGTCAGCAAAGTTTTGGATAAGAATTATTTTCAATATAATAAAACATCAAAGTAAAAAAAATCACATTAATGACATATATCATATTTTAACGCATATGAATGTTTTACTTGCAAGTGTGATGTGGACCTGGTATCCTTGGAGATCAGAAGAAGGAACTGGATCTTTTGGAAATGAAATTATAGATGGTGGGTGAAGTGCCATTTAGATCCCGGGAATTCAACTTGCAAGAGTAGCAAGTGTCCTGCGCTATTGATTTTAAAGTTTGCTTTCATTCTTCAGCACATCAATGCAGGGTCAAGAGCTTTCATTGGCTTCATCTGTAAATAAGACAACAGACACCAGTGGGCTAGATAATGTACCCAGTATAGAGACACTACAAGGTAGCAGCAGTTAGATCTGAACTGCCTCACCCACTGCTTAATGCTACCTACTGCTCATATGGTCTCTTGAATTCAGAAGCCTTAAGAGCATGCCCAGAGGTCAATTTCATTTCAGCCCTAATCGTGCCTTCTTGAGGTACGGCTAAGCAGGCCCCAAGCTATGCTTCTTACCATGTCTACAGCAACTGTCCCCTCATAAGAATAATAAAAGGAACCTCAGATCTTCAGAAGTTAATAAATCTTGCTGGATGGTGGTGGTACACTTCGTTAATCCCAGCACTAGGGAACAGAGCCAGGCAGATCTATATGAGTTCCAGGCCAGCCTGGTCTACATAGTGCATTCCGGGTCGGCCAGGGCTACACAGAGAAACCCTGCCTGGAAAACCAAAACATAAATAATTAAACAAATCACTTGTATAGTGAAGATTCAGAGCTGAGAGTCAAGAGTTATTTTTCACTTAAATAGTAACAGTCTCAGGAGGTGGTAGTTATCAGTCTCCATTAGTCTTCACTTTACTTTAATAGCCATTAGTGACAACAGAGATAATTTTTATAGGTGCTAATTGACCCTGCAGGAAGCCTTTGAGGCTTTCCTAATAGCTTGGGACTCCTTTGAAGTTATGCTTTAGCTGGAGTACTCAAGCAATGATCTGGGGAAAATGTGCATTAGAGAAATAAATGCAGGTTCTAAGCGTGCAATCTACGAGAAACTGTAAAATGTGGTTACGTGACAGGGACTAAAATGAAGTTGGACCATACTTGACCATGAAAGTTGTCCAAATTTGGCTAAAACTGTTTCGAGGGAGTGAGGAGGAATACTTTGAAAATGTTACCATTCTCTTCCCATAACATTAGAAAGCAATGAGAGAGTATTTATGGTGCAGCTTTCATATTATATTTAATTCCACAAAATACTGTAAGTAGTGGGAAACTAAAATGAGGTAAAATATTTTCTGAAGGACTGAAGAGAATACTCAGTAGCAGAGTGTTTTTCCTTCACTCACCACCCATCACCCTGAAAAGATAACAAAATTATAAATTATGCACATTTAAGTCACCACTGAGCAGATGAATTGGAACTCAATCAGGGGATGTCAGACTGCACTGCAACTTAGCTGATTTATACACGTGTCGATAGCTGAGTCATAGAGATTGGATAAGAAGTCTAGTAGGGTTCAGGCCTATAGGACCAGCCATGATCGTGCAAGGAAAAGGTGGAGAGTTTAAAAGGGGAAACCTGCATTAGTCTCAAAACTTGACATTCTAGTTAAGTTTGAACTCATTAATAGCCAATCAAAAGCCAGATATTACAGGACCAAAATAAAAGTTCTCTCTCTCTCTCTCTCTCTCTCTCTCTCTCTCTCTCTCTCTCTCTCTCTCTCTCTCTCTCTCTCTCCATTTTCTCCATCCGGGCACTCCCTGCACTCCATGTAATTTAGAAGGCATGACCTGAAAAGACAGCTAATGGGACTGTCTAAGGAAGGCTGGGGTGGTAAACAAGCTGTAAATAAGATAAGCCAGACACCAGAACTCTCTGAGAGACTCTGGCCAAAGAGGTGACTGGGTGTCAAGGATGAGAAGTGGAGTTGTGAACATGGGGGCACATTCAAGATTAGACTGGTGATGAGTATCATCTGAAGTGGCACCCCGGAGCATTGAGCTAGTTCCAGATTACCTATGCCCTAGAGCTCTGAGAAAAGCTGAGGCTGCTGCTGTCCACTACAGCTAGAGGCATCTACCATGTTAACAGGCAAGAGGAGGGGCAGGCAGATGGGTATAACACATTCAGGTAACCTTCACCTTACAGGAAAGTCACCCGTCTCCAAAGGTCCTCATCACTGACACACAGTTGCTTATTAGGGGGAAACACACACATGATGTTTCTAGAACTTGTAAGTGTTCCAAACTTTATTGTATGCATTAACTTGGCACTATTACAATAAAAAGGACTGCTTGAGAGAAAGAAGTGACAAGAACTGGGAGCTGCTTTATCTTTGTAGCTGTGAGCATAATCAGCTGTTCCACATTTCCATAGAGCACAGAGAAAGGTCATAATGCCCTTAAAACCAATTTTCAGAAACATAGCATAAGTACAGAAACACTCCTAAATATCAGCTTTCTAAATCCCATAGGGTTTTATTCCTTATACGTATACAATGAGATCACCCTTTATTGGAGGAAGTAGTTCTGATAAAAAGAAAAATCTTGCTGGGTAAAGAAATTGGGGAGAAGATACAGTAATCAATACAGAGACCAATACAGAGAAGTTTCCAGATTCAAGCACTACAAAGTCGAGGATTTAAACCCCGTCTTGTCAAAGATAACCACAGAGAGCGCAGAGTACAGTGGCTGGGAGATGGTACTTGATATGGTGTAGAATTGACTTTGTCCAGAAGAAGGAAAATCATGGCTTCATCACAATCATGCCTGGAGTCAGAAGCATGGGATAGATGACCCTTGCAACAACTTTCACTCACCTGTTTTATTTGTAAGATGCCCCATCTTTGTTCCCGCTGGATACTGGAAAACTTTGAAAAGACAAATAGTCTTAGCACACATTCTGTGTCTTTGGGGAACAGTGGATGAAAGGCTCACATAAATTTCTTTTCTTATTGCTTCTGTGCAATCATTTTGGTTGGGGTTTCCCTGACACGCCTTCCTTTGTAATTGTGTGTGTGTGTGTGCTTGTGTGTGTGTGGGGTGTCTAAGTGGCTTTGACCCTGAGGCTGTCTTTGATTTATAGGCAGTCCTGTAAGTTGTGCTGGGGTGGGTTCAGAGCTTGTTTGTTCTGGCATCCCAATAAAGCTTTGCTTCCCATGGCAACTCCAGCCTACGAAGCAAAGCCTGAGGGAAAACACAGTGTTTGTAGCCAGAATGAGACAATAGCACTTTTGGGGTGCTATTCTTTTCGGTGGTGTTTTTTTCCTAAAGCAACCCCACTCATAGAAGCCAATAAGATCTCCAGTGCCCGGATATCACTACAAGAAGCAGAAGTCTCAGGTTTTCTCAAATAAATTGAACCATGTCTTGAGGCTTTATTTTGGTAACTTTTCAGTTTACCATCTATGTGAGGGCTAAATTCGAGAGCAGGAGCAGTGAATAGGAACAACATGTGTCTGTCCCCTTACTAACGTTCTTGGTAATTGATATTCCAGTGAGCATATTTTAAATTTAAGGTCAGTCCCCTATTCTCATTGACGCTGTCCACACTAGTTTCTTGACAAACCCTGTATGCTTTAGATGCACATCAGGATCATCTGGTTACATAAGAAATACTAGTGCCCACAGCCTACCAGCCTACCAGAAACTATGGTGTGAGGCCATGTGAGGCCATGGTGTGAGGCCATGTTAGACTATGGTGTGAGGCCATGTTAGACTATAGTGTGAGGCCATGTTAGACTATGGTGTGAGGCCATGTTAGACTATGGTGTGAGGCCATGTGAGGCCATGTTAGACTATGGTGTGAGGCCATGTTAGACTATGGTGTGAGGCCATGTTACTATGGTGTGAGGCCATGTTAGACTATGGTGTGAGGCCATGTTACTATGGTGTGAGGCCATGTTAGACTATGGTGTGAGGCCATGTTAGACTATGGTGTGAGGCCATGTTACTATGGTGTGAGGCCCTGTTGGAGCCATCAGTGGTTGTTAAATATTCCCAAGGTACTTTAATGTACAGTGGCATCAAACATTATTGATATACTTTAGGCCTTTGACACCCTGAGAGAGGCACTCTACCTACAACTAGTAAATACATAGTTTCTTTCAAACACATATCTTGAAGTTGATTCAGATATTTAATGCTTATTTAATTGTACCTTTTATTATCTAAATCATCTTCATGATAACCACAAAGTAAGTCATATAAGCTGTGATAGATAATTCCCTAAATGCGGGGTACCAACTTTGATTTTGACACAGTCCACTGTCCGTCCAGTTCACAAATAGGAATGTAATTATATGTGAGGGAGGAGTCAGAAGACACTTCTATTTTCTGACATCTCACAGTTTTATATTTTCTTGATAGTGGAGAGATGACTTGTTCCAATGATGGAGAACATCCTAGTTATTTTAATAAATGTATCCTCCTGGCATGGTGAGGAAAATTCTCTTTCACATGTGTGGTCATGACTTAATATCCTGAAGGTCCAGAAGCATGTGTGTGTGTGTGTGTGTGTGTGTGTGTGTGTGTGTGTGTGTGTGTGTGTGTGTGTGTGTGTACATGAGTGCATGTACACATGTTGTATCAAAAAAAGGGGAGATCTTGCGTTGCTACCCTTGTGTTCAGAGAGTGTATCTTTGTGTGGCTGTGTGTTAAGTCCAGAAAAGAGGACACAGTTGATTTTGTCATTGTTTCTATATGAACTTAGCTGAAAAATAGCACATTTCCTTTTGAGTAATGACTTTGGCCTTGCTGATGTATCCTAATAGCACTTCTACCAAGAGATTTCTTTCAAGACTCTAATAAGATATAATTCAATTTCTAAATGAAAGTTATTTCATTGTTTTAATCTTTAAAAAAAATCACATTTAGACAGTTACTATTGATGTAATAGGAACAGACTTAGTTGAAATTGTGGTTGAAATGATGAACTCATGCGATGGATTATAGATGCCTACATTTAAGGCCTGTATACTTGTCGCCTTCATCTATACTATTTCTTATCCTCTAAAGTAACTCACTTGTAAAGCATGGAATCCATTAGAACTTCATCTCTTGTAGATATTAGTTCTAAGATTTTAGTTCTGGTTTTTCCCTCGTTATAGGTCTCTCTAAACAAATATTAATATTGAGATATTTATTTCAGATTCATTCCTGTTTTATTGGTTGGTAAAGTTAGGGGGACTCTTAAAAATGTAATATAAAATCTCTGTTTTTTCCTACCCTACTCTCTCTCCCATTTTGTAAATGGAATCATCAAGTCCTAGTGAAATGCAATGACTTGTTATGTTCATACAGCTAAGAAAAATATTAAGACTAGCTGATAAAAAAGTGAACATTGAAGTCCAGGATTTTTATTCATTTTCTCTACCAATTAAAATTATAATGTGAAATTAATTAAATAGTTAAGGGATCAAAGTTCCTATAAGCTCTTAGGGATTGGTTTTTATTTCAAAAACATGAATATAAATACTATATTTATAAGAATACTTTCTAAACTCTTGGCCATCAAATTAATGAAGGTAACCATGTTGTGAAACATTATCCATTGACAGTGGAGTAAAGAGCACTTGAGCTTGAATGCAATTCAACAGTAATACCTCAACATTCTCTCAACAGGAGAACACAGGCTTCCAAGAGTCAAGCAAATCCCTCAGATAGTAAGCACAGCTCAATGCTGTGAGTAGTTAATTTTATTTAAACATAGTTTCAAAATTCTATGATAAACATGGTTAACATCATAAATATATATGACACAAGAGACAGAAAAATTCTTAGAAAGTGGTTGTAAAAGAATAACTTGAACCCCTAGTGACTTCAGATACATGCCTGCCTTTTTTAGTTTGCCAACCAGCTCTTAACTGGCATGCCAAAAGTAGAAGACCATCACATCTCTGTTTTTTTGTTTTTGTTTTTGTTTTTTTTTTTTTTTTTCTGAAAGACAAATACGGGGTGGGTGAGTCAGTAAACTGCTAGTATTAAATTATGGGAGGAAAACCTCCATGTTTAAGCAATGCTCCAACACTAGGTATTATATTTTCCCAAAATAAGAAATGTCCCAAAAGTAGTGTCAGTAGCTTTGAATGACCATTAAGGGAAAGCTGCTGCCTCTTAGCTAAAATGATGAAATCCACCTCTGGACAGACAGACAACAACATCTATTCTCGAGAGTTATTCCAGGTAGTAAGGCCAATCACTTGGTCAAGGGTCCATCTCTTAGAAAGGCAGGTTTGTTCACCTTAACCCATGCTAAAGAGATAGAAAGAATAACTAGCCCTTTAGTGAGCTAATGCTCCTTCCTTCCTAGAATTCCCAACCCCTGGCACAGACCCTAGGCACCGTCCTGAAGTTCCATTAGGGTCGCCTATTTTTCAAATTCCTGACTCAGAGAGGAAGTGTTTCCCTTTCGTTTCTATTCTGTTTCTCATAGTTAAGAGCCCATGTGCACTAGATATTCCTATATCTCCATGAAGCCATAAAATACCTCTAACCCCTCTTTTTCTAGGGAAAGATGATGTCACTGAAAGTGGAGAAGAAACCCCCCTAAAGCAAAAGAGGAAGCCCCCCAATCCAAAGCCAAGTTAAGGCCATTGAGATCCAAGAAGGAGGTTCTTAAAAGCCATTTATAGTCCCCCCACGAAGATCTACACATCACCTACCACCAAGACCCTGTCACCCCAAGAACACCCAAATTCCCTTATAAGAGAAAGGAGCTTGGCCATTATGCCACCATCAAGTTTACACTTACTGTTAAGTCAACCAAGAAGATAAGAGGCAACACATTTGTGTTCAGTGTGGATATCAAGGTCAACAAACACCAGATCAGACAGGCTGTGAAGAAACTATGTGACATTAATGTGGTCAATGTAACTCTGCTCCAATCTGTTGGAGAGAAGAGGCTGTAATTCAGCTGACTTCCTGACTTCCAATTATGACATTTTGAATGTTAAAAACAAAACTGAAATCATCTGAACTGAGTCCAGCCACCCATTTCTAAAGGTACACATTTTGATAAATAAAAACAAAACCAATCAAACAGAAGAGTACAGGAAGTAGTGAAAAGGTAAAGTCACTGAGATTTGAATGCTGTTCATATGACATACATAGTCAATTTATGATGGATCTTATTTTTCTAAAGAGTAGCTTCCGTCCCAAGAGATGCTCCTGTGTAAACAGCCCACATGTACCATTCCTGATTACAAATGACCTGGAGACAGTTTCCCCAAAGTTTGCTAATAAAAAGCAGTGAGGAAAGAGCTCCCTTCTTCATCCCCAGGGGGTGACTTGGATTCAGTGTTCTTGAGAAAGAAAGATTGATATCTCCTAGTCTGTCAGCTGTCCTCATGTTTAGTATGGCTCTAAGGAAGCAAGTGCAGATGTGAACTGCCCCACACAGAGTGGAGCAGCCAGGTTCCCTCAGATCTCGGGCTGTTCAAGGAATGCTTCTGAAGGAAATCTCTGGGGTCTAAACATTCCTTCTAAGCTTTTTACTATTCTTTTGCTCACAGATAAAAATGTGCAACAACACAAAGATCCCAGGTATCAGTCCTTGTCATTAGAGCCAATCAGTCCATTGAATCAGTCCAATGCATACAGAGCACTGAAGTTGTGCAATGTGTTTTGAGCCCGTATGTGATGGAAAGGTTTTCAACTCAGAAGGGAAAATCATCTTCCTATTGTACTCAAGAGAGTGCGTGTAGGTGTTTGCCTCCATCAGGATGACAAGCTATGCATACCTTTCTGAGGCGAGGTCTGGGTATAATGGGGTGTGTCCCAAAGGAAGTCAGTGTTTAGAGATTTATTTTTTGTGTGTGAGCTATTCAATTTAATTATACCCATGATGTTCACTTGCTTTGTATTATTACTCTTATTTACTTTAATATCCCTTTCCCTTGGCTAAAGGTAGAGGAGATTCACTCATTATTTGAAAAGCCTAAAATTTACGATGTGCTATTAGTTTGCTGGAGACTCCACCGTGAAAAATCTGTGAAGATTCTCATGGAACACGGGCTCTAGTCCTGCCTTCAGTTCTGGGCAAAGGCGTCAGAGCAATGCTCAGGCTTTTAAGGCCTATGCTTATAATTGTGTGTGTGCGCAGGCGTGCCTGGGGGGGGGGGGAGGCTGGGGGCACAAGATGAGAGGAACGAGATGAGCTGTACATATGTCCCTGTTCGGTTTTAAATTGTTAAGCAGAGTGACAGAACATGCATTGACATCCTGAGAACAGCAGCTGTCAAAGCTGTCAGTCAGCGTGAGATTGATTCCTTTCAGTTACTTGTTGAACCAAGAAGTTAAAGAGACGGGGAATCTCCACGAGCGAGGTCATCTAACTTCAAGTTTTCCTGCGTTGGCAAATTTCTTTGTTAAAAAATAATATGTGAGAGCAAAATAAAGTATTATTATTATTATTATTATTATTATTATTATTATTATTTTGTGCTGTTTATACAAGATATGAAGGGACAGTACTCACCCATCCACCCCACTGTCTCACTCATTTACAAGCAGTCTTCCAATCTACCCCACACTTACTCTGTACCAGACTCTCCATGTCCTTAGGATACAAAGATGCAGTAAGTACTAAATGTCCTAGATGTAGTCACTGCAAAGCAGGGTGCCTGGGCCTGACAAGACCTACTGAAAGACATGATTGGCTCCCACAGAGTTAAGAGAAGATACTAGTCCCCAAAGTTAAAGCTGCTACATCTTGGAGGAAAAGTGAGGAGAAGCTTCTGGTTCCTCTCTCAGACCTTTGTAGCCTTCCTGTCACCTTCAGACCAAAAGTGCAGAATGATTAGCGTCTTGCTCTCACTGTCTCAGAAATAGAACAGCCCTGGAAAAGTAATCTAGATTTGTCACAGCTACACAAGAAATCTGAGGAATTGCACATTTCAAAGGTTCACACTCTCACTAAACCTAGAGAGGTCTGCTTAATCAATAGATGCCTCCAGTAAAGGAGGTGATTCTGACATATGACCATTGCTAGGAATTGCTATCACATACTTATTCTCTGAGTGAGGACCCCAGACAAGCAGTTCATCATCACTGGGGACTGTATCAGAAAGACGTGCTTTCCCTTTTCATCTCAGGATCATTGAATCAGAAGTAACTTGGACTTCAGATAGCCTTGATGATTAGACTGCAGGTTAGAGTTTGGAAGCCATTTTAATGAGGCAGCCAACCAGTTAGTGGGCAGGCCCGTGTCAAAGCTGAAAAGAGGTTTTAGAACGGCCTGCCTGTGTAGATGTGCACAGTGCCAGGAGAAACAGCATGGAATAAAGACCCAACCTCAGCAACACTTGAAGAGTTTACCTTACCATCACAGACCCAGCAGGAAGGAAAGATGGAAGGTCCTTTTGGAAAGAGGGGTCACACAGCAGAGGTTCCCACTACCTTTTTCTCACAAACACCAGTGATGACATTGAGCAGATGAGCCGGGCTTGTTTAGGGTGATGTGGCCAAAGCAGACTAGAAAATGAACAAATATCCAGTGTGTTCTCTCCCTCTTCCATTCTCTCAGTTTTCACCTATTTCTCACGCTTTAAATCCAATCATAAGCTATAAAGTGCAAGCACACGCATCTCATTTCTCAATTCCTATAGTTTTTTTTTTTTTTTTTTTTTTTAGCCTTTCTCTCAACGTCTTTGGCAGTAAAATAGGGAAGATTGCTAACTACTTTCTTCACAAAGCACTAAAACCAACTAATATTACTCCTCAAAGCCCAACATAATTTTATATTTATTTGAAATGACAGAATTTACTATCATAGTAACATGATAGTCTCAGAAGCTCAGTGGTGGTGACCCACTAGCACTTTCTGGCCAAAAATCAGATTTTACCTTCAGTCAAGCCCCTCTCACCTTAAACCCTAGTAGTGAGTATTTGGTTCTACAGTCTGGCAATTTGCATTTCTAACAAATTCCTGCTATGGCTGATGCTGGCCCAAGAAGCAGTCCTGGAGAGATATTACTAAATGCTTGAAACTGAGTAAGAAGTAAAGTTGCCTAACAAAGCAGAGGTTACCCCAACTCCACCCCCCCACACACACACACTCCTGCACAGGGCTTCCTCACAGACCCGCCCTCCAGCCCTGGCAGAGCACCCTCCATTCACAACTGCATTGCCTTTCTAAGTGGCAACTTTGTTCAGTTTTTTGATGCCAATTTGGTCTACATCAGCCCTGTCCAGCCTACCCCCCACATGAACATATGCTCCCAACCCTGTGGGTTTGCTAAACAATGGATTTAACACTTTCTCTGTCCCTCTAACCAGATCTGAGCCAGCAAGGATCACCCAGAAAGCAAAATTGAAAACCAAGACAATTTCCCCTTTTATCTTCCTAAGAGAATAGTGAGTTCCCTCCTGCCAATGACAGATGTCTAAAAACTGACTGGAAACTTTGAGAAGTTCATTTACTCTCTGTGTTTCTATTCTCTCCATCTGTAAAACGGGGTCAGCTGTATTGTGCCTCATGTGCGAATCTGTGTGCGGTGAGGTTTAGCGGGTAACTGACTGCAAAACATTTTGCAGATGGATGTGTTATGGAGGGATGCTTAATATCAAAGCGAGATGTCATTTTCCTTCAGTCTGAATCTGTAGTTTGTAAAACAAATGCTTCTAAATTCACAGTATTTTTCTCACATGTACTATTTTTTTCCAGGGTGATATTTTTCCAAAGACTCATGCTGACTTCAGCTTCTGGAACCTTGTGGGTGGATCTGCTAAATTAAAGACTTGTATTTAAATTTTCTGCATAACACTGGTGGGCTGAATGCCTCAAAGTGACTGTGTGAAGCAGAGGCAGTTTCTAATGCAAGAGGGCTTAGGTTGAGCTCTTGGTTCAGAGGTCACAAATTCAACAAAATTGCGAGACATTTCTCTGCAACAATGAATAAATAGTAGCATCGTGGACATTTTAAAAACTTGATCTTAAATCTAGTAAAACATAGAACTAACTAACTAGAGATAAGTAGATTTGGATAGATAGATGGAGATAAAGTAACATGTGAAAAGCATGTGTATGTGTGAGTGTGAGTGTGTGTGTGTGTGTGTGTGTGTGTGTGTGTGTGTGTGTGTGTGTGTGTGTGTGTGTGTGTGTGTTTACAGTATCTTTCTGGAAAGAACTTTGATTTTCAAAAAAAAATATGCTGATTTTAGATGGCAATCCCTTAGGCTTTGGTTCTAATTCTGGTACCTCACATGTCACATTTGATACATTTCTAGTGCTTATCAATAAGCTCTTTAAGAATGGCATAAAATAATGAGACAGAGTAGCTGCTTAAACATACTAGCCATGCATAAAATATTTGTTACTAGCTAGTCTACATTC
Source organism: Phyllotis vaccarum (assembly GCA_033318265.1). NCBI lineage: Eukaryota > Metazoa > Chordata > Mammalia > Rodentia > Cricetidae > Phyllotis > Phyllotis vaccarum. The sequence continues at coordinate 191,527,235 of JARWLC010000002.1, forward strand.
TTTAAGCAACCTCCAGTTTTTGCACAGAAGACCTAATTTTTGTATTATAATATACTATTATATGCTTCCACCACTTTCGATCTAATAACAATGACTGTCACCATACATGAACTAAATGTATATGCGATATGAATCTATAATGTTTGTATAAGGTTATAGTTTAAAAGTCTCCCCAGGGCTGCAGAGATGGTTTGGTGGTTAAGAACACTGGCTGCTCTCTTGTAGAACACCTAGGCTCAATTCCCAGCCACCCCATGACAATCCACAACTGTTCATAACTCCAGTTCCGAGGGGCTCCAACGCTCTTTTCTGGCTTCTGAAGGTGCTACATACACATGATAAACATATATACAGTCAGGCAAAACAACCATACACATAAATTAAAAATAATAGAGGATGAAAAGTTACCACCAGTAATATCTGGGAATTCTGTTTGGAAGTCAAGGAAAGGAAAAAATGCTCTGTCTGGGGGTGCAGTTAACCTGGTCAGTTCTCTCTCTCCCTTTAGCACAGGCCTGAGTTACTTTGTCCTTCAGACCGTTTACATATTTCCTATAATGTAAGTTATGTAGCTTATCTGACTATACTGTAAGGAGCAAGACATCTCTGCGAAGGGCCTGGAATGTGTTATTGATGCCTGTTAACCAATAAAGGCTCTAAGCAAATGCCTTGGTTATTTGAAGAACCCCAGATTTGATTTTGCTTTAATTTTCATGAAAATTCATGTCCTTTAGACCAAGACCTTTGTCAGGCCAAAATACACACATTCACGAGGCTATACATCTCAGTATAGTACATGAAGATAGTGAAGATGGAGTTGAATGCTAAGTGGTTGAGAAATTGTCGGTGACTTTTCTTTGCTTATATTTCCGATTTATAATTGAGAAAGAGGAATGTGAGCTTAAGAAACAAAACACCTCATGGGAAGGTATCTTGTGAATACCCTTTCTTCAATGCATTCAGTCAGAAGCATCCATATAGACCTTAGAGATCCTTCCCACTTAATGCTGTGAGACAAAGGGAAGCTCCGGTAGAAGCTGGAGGCATGGTCTTGTGGGGATGATGGAAGTGCCCAGCTGCTGAGCTCCAAAAGGGACGACAGTCTGCTGAGAGAAGACCTATGGCTGCTTTCTTCCTAGTCTTTTGGTTTTATTCTTTGAAAGGTTTCAATGTGAAGAAAGGAAAAATACAGTCTTTGCCAGTGACCCTGGTTTTCAAAAAGTTGAACTACCTGCTTTTAAGTTTTCAGAATTTCTTAGACTGCGGTGTATGAATCTCCAGGAACCTTGACTGGGCTACAAACAGACGCATTGTGCAGCTCCTCTAAGCGGTATTCCAAAGTCATTGGTACATCACTACACCACACCTAACAGGGCTCTGATACTTTTATAGCACAGTTTAAAAGTCAAATAGTTTATAAAAACAGAAACTGTAAACAGGACTATACCGTGTGTGTGTGTGTGTGTGTGTGTGTGTGTGTGTGTGTGTGTGTGTCCCTGGTTGTAACTGTGCACTGCAGGTGACAAGTATGTAAACCCCCTAATTTTTAAGCATTACGTGTCTTTTTTTTTTTTTTTACATCTTTTATTTAAAAGTTTTCTTTTTGGCATACCAACCATAGTTTCTCTTTGCTCCTCCCACTCACTGCCCAGCATCCACTCCTCAGAGAATGACTCCCATAGAGAGTCAACAAAGTCTGACATATGCAGTTGAGGCAAGACCAAGCCTCTCCCCTCTGTATCAAGGCTGAGCAAGGCATTCCTCATAGGGAATGTGCTCCCAAAAGCCCTTTCATGCATTAGGGATAAGTTCTGGTCCATCCCACTGCCAGAGGCCCCACAAACTGTCTAAGCCACACAACTGTAGGCTTTCCAGCTGTCAGTCCAGAGTCAGTAGTAGCTCCCAGTAGCTCAGCTCAGCTGTCTCTGTGGGTTTCCCCATTGTGATCTTGACCCCTAGCTCATATAATCCCTCCTCCCTCTCTTTAACTGGGCTGGGAACTCAGCCCACTGCTTAGCTGTGGATCTCTGCATCTGCTTCCATCAGTTGCTGGATGAAGGTTCTATGATGACAATTAGAGTGGTCATCCGTTTGATTACAAGGGAAGATCTCCCAAAGCATTGACACCACAGGCAACCTCTCACTGCACAGACCTTGGAGTATCAACATTCAAACCTTAGCAAGCATGTATAACAGATACAACAAGGACTGTAGTGTTTGTTCCATACTCCTGTCCAGTAGAATGGGTAAGCTGCTTGAGACCAGTGATGGGATCAGGTATGGTTACTGGCAAATCTGTTGTCCTAAAGTCCACAGTAGCAGGATTTTGAAGCAGTGAACATTATAGGAGGCCCTTAGGACAACTGTCTTTAAAATGGAGCAAGTACTTCCCATGACACCCTTGATCAGTTTTCAAGAGGTCTGATATAAAGGAACAAGCTTGGGTACACCCTGGCTTTTCTGGGTGATGTCTCTTCCTGCTGTGTTCAATCCTGCCAATGAGAAGCCTTCATGTTTACATTAGAGTCAAGCTGATACCAGTGCCATGAACTTGAACCTGAAGAGCTGTATCCTGAGTAAATGTCATCTCTTTATAAAAGTTACCCAGCTTAGGAAAAAAAATGGACAAACAGGTACATTCTAATGCATCTACATTATGACTTTTATTAGGAAAAGTGTATTAGGAGTTGATGGGTTCTACAGCAGGAGATCAAGTTTTCAGAACAGCCCCACCCTGGCTGCAGAGTCTTCTCTATAGAGACAAATAATAAGGATGATGTAGCTGAATGCTTTGTAAGTAAGTAAAGTGTGGAAGCTCATTACCCTGCTACTAGCAACCCTTTTCTTCCTTTTTCTGTCTACCCATCCTCTCCTTTGGTTTCCTCATGTATGTATACAGAAATAAATAAACATGTAGGGTAGATGCAACTCTCAGGATTGTCTATTTTGGTACTTGTAGGGAATAGGTCAGCAACTTATTAAAAAACCACTAGCAAAATCATATATAATGTTTTTGCTGTAGTGTTTTAAATACATCACACACACACACACACACACACACACACACACACACACACACACACACACACACACACACACACACACACACACACACCCATCATCAAAGGCTCACAAATACATGAACTAACTTATCTTCTGTCCTGGTAAGTTTTTCTGTCAACTTGGTTCAACTTCAAGTCAACTGAGAAGGAGGAGTTTCAGCTGAGGGATTTCCCACATCAGACTGACATATGACCAGGCCTGTGGGGGATGCCTTGATGGCTGAATGATGGGGCAAGGCCCAGCCTATTGGGACTTCTGTCACTTCTGGGCTCGTGGGCTTTGGTTGTATAAGAAGGCAGCACACTCAAGAGCCAGGAAGCTTTTCTTTAAGCAGTGTTTCAATGGTTTTTGCTTCTGTTCCTACCTTGTGTTTGTTCCTGCCCTGATGTCAGTTATGAATTGCAACCTAAAAGCATAAGCTGTATTACATACTTCTCTTTCTGGGTATCTGTCTGTCAGAGGGTTTTATCACAGTCAGATAAACTAGAATACATTTTTTTTTCTTAATTTCAGACGAATTGTATTAGCATATTGCAACACAGCTATCAGTGGTCAATTAACTATGTTTTTTTTTTATTATTAAATATGATGCTGCCTTGGAGTCTCATAGCTTAATCCCTTAAAAAAAAAAAAAAAACTAGCTCCATTTCCAGATTTCCAGTAGTAGCATAGTGTGCTATATCTAATAGACTCATAGATCCTTTCATGTTTGGTTTTTTTTTGGGGGGGGGGGATTTGGTGGCATAGGTACCTGTGGAGGTCAGAGGTCAGTCTTGGGTATAGTTATCCAGGTGTGATCCATATAGTTTTATGATGCAGCTTTTATTGTTGACTTGAACTTGCTGAGTAGACAAAGCTCATTGGCCAGCAAGACGAAGTCTTTGCCAGCCTCTGCCTCTCCAGTGCTAGCAAAAGCCACCAACCCCAGATTTTCCAAATGGATTCTAAGGGTTTAACTCATGTTCTCATGCTTGTATGACAAACATTGATGGCTGATGTATCTATGCAGTCTCATCCTTTAATACACTTTATTATCATATAAATTTTGCTGTGGTAGAAACATTCCATAAATTCAATTCCTAGCACAGAGACAATAAAAGAGTAACTCTATAAACCCATTTATCTTAGATGAAAGACTTACACTTAAGACAGATTCTCATGGTTTGTGACTTTTGTTACAAGTCTCTAGGCAAACTATTTTAGAGCTTTTTTTTGTCATCTTTCTACACTTTGTAAAAGAAGCTTCAGCTTGGGAAATAAAATTTAATGTCTTTGATCTTTCCATAACTCCTGGCTGTTCACTGAGTATTTTAGACATATGGTATAACTGTATTTCCTTAAACACATTGCTTTGTGAGACAAGCTTTGTGACTAGCCCCAAATAGTAGACCACAGTGCTGCTGACCTGTGATTAGTGTAAAATCCAATTTCTAGGCAAAGCCTTTAAAAAAAAATGATGCCTGACTCATTCTTTGCATTCTGCTTACCATAGGGATGGTTGATGCTCGAGGGATCAGTGCTGCTGTTGTCTCATACACTGAGTCAGATGATCTAGAAGAGAGTCTCTAGGTGGCCCACACGGAGTGCACCATGGGTATTTTAAGTCACCGAAGTTCAGAACTCTCTATAGCCTAGCACCTGTTGGCTTTTTCTGAATAGGCAACAATCAGGTTTTCATTCTGTGATGAAGCTGGGTTATCCATTCACCACTCGATGTGCTGTGCTTCTAAGACATCATACCCAGCCATGATTGGAGCTAGTGAATAAAACTCAATAAGGGAGATCCCATGCCCTCCAAGCCCATCAAACAAGGCAAGACAATACCACAAAACATAAAACAAGACAATAAGAAACAAAACCTCCAAAACACTGAACATATATAGAGGCAAGGACTTTCAAACAAGCAATAATTACTTTCTTTTGGAAAGAAACAGAAATTTCTAAGACCATGTTTGAAGGAGGTTAGAATTTGTATACTTCCTAACCTTGTATATACCTAACCTTGTAGTGGGGATGGAGATTGTCTAGGGTAGGCACAGGGTAGACAGTGCCCAAAGCTATTGGCCATACTTCAGAAAGGCGAACATGGAGACCTCGTTTCATTATAGGTGCAGGTACTGACCTTTGATGCTAGAATCTCAGGGCAGTAGCCCACAACACCAATGGTGCTGAGCCTTTGAAACATATGGAGCTCATCTTCGTACTGACAGAGGGATTCATACCTATGGGCTTGTCTCCCTCTTGTAAGACACTAATATTCAGTGAGATGTAGAAATAGGAAAATTTATTTCAGAACAAGTAGCTGTATATTGTGTTCTTTAACAAACTTTCTCAAGGTTCAGTTGTTTTCTTTTAATTAGTTTGGGGTTCTCACACATTAGGATTCTCTGACATTTCCCCTGTATAAAGCCCAAACTTGGCACTTCCAAAATATTTTAGCTGAAGATCAGTGTGCCTACACCCTACACTTTTGTACCCCCTTGAGCATTCTATGGAGGTCAACACCCATACCAAGATACCAAGACTTCAATCCTGTTCTTTGTCTTTCTGTTATGTACCCAATGCTAGATGACTTCAGCCCACCCCAACCCACAAAACAGTCTCAGTGGTTTCCATAGCGAAGCAATATGCAGGTAAAAACCAGGAATCTCTGGAAGACCCACGGAGACTGAAAGACAAATGCAGACTGCAGATTGGACCAGGGCTAGGGCCTGTTTGTTTTGTGTTTTACCTATTGTTGTTGCTTTGAATGGTAAGTAGGATTTCATTCTGTATTTTTAAAATATGCAATTGTATTTTTGTATTGTTTATACTCTTTTTCTGTAACCTTTTAGTAATTCATTTTCTGTATTTTTTAACTACCTTTAATTTAGTTCATTGTTTACTCACTATGTGTCAAGCCGCATGTCACCAGAAAAGACTTTCATGACTGTCTCTAATTTTTTAAATCCATAAAAATCTTCTACTTTGCATTTTTATATCTGTAACTCAGTAATAATTTTATATTTCCTCCATTCCTGATTTGCATAGTGTGCTATATCTAAGATTTCTTCATTTTACTACTTAATATAGATAATAATAGATATAGCATAGTGTGCTCTATCTAATAAGATTTCTTATTCATTTCACTACTTAAATACTGATGCACTTTGCTCTAAATTAGAACAACAATAAACCTGTGAGCCAACTACACCTTCAAACAGTCCCCACAACACTGCTGTCACTGAACCATAGCCATCATGCATGTACCAGTGTCATGCAAGTAGGTCTCCTGCAGCTAGAAAAACCTAGGTTGCCAATAAATAAATGGGGGATAATACTATGTCTTCTTTCCTAACTGGAATAATTCCTAAAGAAGACATCCCTTGAGGGTACATACAAAAAACAAAAAACAAAACAGAGTTGGAAAAAAAGAAGTTAAAAGTCAAAGAAAAAGCCAGTTCAGCAGGTGCACATAACACAAGAAACAAAGAGTCCACTCCCATCCCATGCCCAGACTGCAACTCCCTTATAAAGGAGCCAGAAATGCTGAGATGCCAAAATGTCAGAGAAAGAATACAGAGTCCCATACATCTTTAAGTGAATGAACATAAATAGATGCATTAATGAAGAAAATCTGCCCTGTTCTTGACAAATACGCCCTGTCCAAACCAAAAAGAAGTTAGTAATTACAGGAAAAAATCCAAACTATCAATGAAAAATTTCAACAAGAGAAGAGCAAAGCTAAAGCAAATAAGCAAAGCACAGGAAGAACCAAATTCTGGAAAACACACACACCACCTCCACTTCCACCACCTCCACCACCACACTAAATCAAATAAAAAACACATCAGAAGTAAAAATACATCAATAGACAAGACCACATGGAAAATGAATTGTAAGTAAAGAGGGAAAAGTTGAAACAATATACTTAGACATACATAAGGTGACAAATGAACATGATCAACATTTCCAAAAGATCTGGGGCTTCAAGAAATCAAGCCTGAGAATTATGAAATAGAAGAAAGAGCTGGCTTGTAATGAAAAGGAATGGGTATATTACATAATAACAGTACAGCCAAAGACTTTCAAAACAAAGAGAAAGCAGTACACACACACACACACACACACACACACACACACACACACACACACATATACACGCACCACACACACAAACACGTATACACACACCACACACACACGTATACACGTACCACACACACACATGTATACACGCACCACACACATGTATACATGTACCACACACACGTATACACGCACCACACACACGTATACATGTACCACACACACGTATACACGCACCACACACACACATATACATGCACCACACACACACACACACACACACGAGGCATTAAGACCCAAATAGACAAGACCAGAGAAGCACTTCTGTAGGGATAGGAACATATCAAAAAAGTTAAGTCCTGAGTGAATATATATCTTGACATTGACAAGACTTTTGACACCATGAGACAGTTTGGCAAAGCCAATGACCATATATACCAGGCTCAAGAAAGGTGGTAAACTTCTCCTAGCTGGTCCACATATGAGTGTTTACAAACAATTTACCAGTGTGTGGAAAGACTAGAAATTAGAGCTACTCCATCCAGATCTTCACTGTTTGAGCTTGAGGCTACTACAGAAACCTTCAGAGAGGAGCTACCCTGCCCCATACTGACCCAAAAAGCAGGCCGAGATGTGTGGGTCAGCAGGAGCAGAACCTCATCTGATCTCAGAGCGGTGTTCATTTGCCTCTCTGTCTGTTCTTCATTCCTTCACCACCCTAGTCAGGGCTCCAGAAAAAAGCTATATGGACACCATAAACCTCCTCACAGTGCATATCCATCATCAAGTATCTGAAATGCAAAATAAAAAAAAATAGCAAGAGAATGTTACAATTCACAAAACAAGGCAGTGATATCAGAATAATTTTGGATCTTTCATCAGCAACACTAAAAGCCAGAAAAATCATGTAATAAAGGTTTTTTTTAAAAAAAAAAAATAAACACAGCTGATAACCAAGAATATTACACACGGCAAAGTTACCCTCTAAAATTGATTAATAAAGGTATTTCTTTAAACAAATCGAGGCAATAGGTGACAAACAAGCCATGACTTCAGAAACTCGTTTAAAAAATACTATTCTAGAGAGAGGACGAAAAAAGGCCACTTCATTCACAAGACTACATGAAAAAAAAGTACTCCAGGAAAGACCAGATCATCAAAGTAGAAATGGGAAAGAATCACTCATGTCTAAGGCAGCAAAGAAGAAAGTTCTCAGACTTACAGGGGAGAAAGAAAGTACTGGAATCCAACTAGCCATCGCATTGCCTAACAATGCCACAGAAAATGCCAAGTTCCTTTAAACAATGACCTTAAATATAAACAGCCTTCACTGACCAATACAAAAGAAGCAGCTATCCTTTGTCTCCAAGAAACATAGCTAGCCAGCAATGATGCCCGAAATCTAAGCGTCAAAAGAGAGAAGTCAGCTTGTGTAGAAAATAGAAGCAAAACAGAAGTTATTCGGGAGGTGGAGCTTTTTTACATTGGCTTAGGTAGAAGATATCAAGAGGACCATTAATATTATCATTAAGAACAACCTAGAAAGAGGTTAACAATTGCAAGCACTTGTACCCTGAATCTTGAGGCTTTCAGCTTCATAAAACACACTAAGAGACAGACCCAGATTCTCACACCATAACCTTGGAAGAATTCACCATCTCACTTTCACATTTGGAAAGATCATCCAAACAAAACCAACAAAGAAAGGTTATCAATAAATCATACCATAATACTAACATGATTTCACCAAGAAATATAGAATTTCCTTCCATAAGACATTAATGAAATTGAAAGTAAAAAGCAATACAGAAATTGATCAAAAAGCAGGGTTTTTTTTTTTGAAAAGTCTAACAACACACACATAAATAACAAGAAAGAAAAAAGAGATGATTAAAATTAATAAAACTAGAGACAAAAAATGTCTTATTAAAACAGAATTTTGTAAAATCCAAAAGATTGCTAGGGAAAATTTGAAATACTTTTCCTCAAATCTGGAAAACAAGGATGGATGAAATAAGTTTCTAAACGCATATGACTACCAAAATTGAAGCCAGATAACAGAAATAAACTTAAGCAAATCTATTACAAGCAACAAGGTTGAAGCTATGATTCAAAGTCTCTTAACAAAAAGTGTAAAGCAAAATGGAATTGCTGCTAAATTCCCTCAAAGTGTTAATCAAGATCTAATAGCAACACTTTTAAACACTGTTCCACTGAAAAGAATGGCAAAGGACACTACCAAGTTTCTTCTAGACAACCATGTTAACAAAATTGGATAAAAATACAGGCCAGATGACTACAGACTAAACTCCCTGAAGAGTATGGAACAGTTCATGCATCTTTGATGCCACAGTTCCTAACAAAGTATTTGCATATTGAGTGCAAGATATATCAAGAGAATATACTGATGCATATATCATACATCAGTAATGACCAAATCAAATTCTTCCCAATGGTGCAAATTGGATTTAGCATAGGCAAACCTATAAAAGTAATATAGCATAAAGATGATCTTAGGGATAGAATTACATGAATACCTCAATAGACATAATAACTGCCTTTGACAAAAGCAAACATGTATTTCTTATAAAAGTCCTGAGGGATTTAGGAATGCAGAGAACAGATCTCAAAACTGAACAGTAGATATGTGACAAACTTATAGCCAACCTATTTTAAGTAACTAAGATGATTTCTTTTGAAATATGAATTGAGAAAAATGTGCCCACACTTTTGTCTCTTCCTCAATCATGTGTTTTAATTATTAGCTTGAGTAAATAAGACAATCGAAATATATATTTAAAAAGATAAAAAGGGGCAATGAAGAGGTCAAATAATTTCTACTTGCAGATGCTCTGTTTTATATCTAAAAGACCCTCCCACATGCCAGGAGACTCCCAAGAGTTAACAAACTCTTCCAGTTAGTGGCAGGGCACAGCATCAACATTGATAGTAGCTTCATATATGCTAATAATGAATTTGATGTTAAAGAAATTGGGGAAATGCTCATTCACATCTCCAAAAAAAGAAACTTTATGATGCTACAAAGAAGTCAAAGAAAACACTTGTCTATGGAAAGATGTTCTATACTCTTGTACTGGCAGTAATATTTTTTGTGGCAATGACTATACCATCAAAACTAATCTATATATTCATTATAATCCCCATAAAAATTCTTGTGACATTCTTCACATAATTAGAAAACATAGTCCTTAAAGTTTAAGTGGAAATACAAAAGATCATGACTAGCAAAAGCTGTCCTCACCACAAAGAACATTTTCAGAATGCCTGACTTCTAATTATACTATTATGTACAATGTAATACCAGTACAAAAACAGACATAGGCTAGTGGAACATAATAGAGGACCCAGAACTGCTTTGGTAAACTAGTTCTTAGCAAATGTGTCAAAAAACACATACTAGAAAAAAATTCTATTAAAAAAAGTGGTGTGGTGCAGAAAGAACTAGACATTTTTGTTTATACATGGACTTTGTGTACATACCCATTAATGAGATGAAAATAGAGCCACATTTCTCACTCAAAATCAGTTAAAAATGGATCAAAGACCTTACTTTAAAGTCCATAATTAGCAGCTGGTAGAAGAACACAGATGAGATACACTTCAGAATACAGGTATAGGCAAGAACTTCCTGAACAGGACTCTAGTGTCTTAGAAAATATCCCTAAGAATTAACAAATTGGATGCATAAAATTAAAAATTTTATGCATGTAAATGGAAATTATAAGTAGAACAAAGAGAAAGGCTACAGAATGTGAGAGCCTCTACCAGAGGTCGAACAGAAGCTTAATATCTATAAATTGAGCACGAGGAAACCAGTTCTGACAGGATCAACAAATGGGCAAATGAAATAAACAGATATCTTTTGAAAGAAAAAATAGAGTTGGCAAATTATGTCTTATTTAAACATCCTCAGCCATCATGGATATGAAAATTAAAACTACTGTGACATTCCATATCATCCCATGGCATGGCGATCATCAAAGAAGGGATAGTAACAGATGCTGGTGAGATGTGGGCAAGAAAAACTCTTCCTTATTCATTGTTCATGAGAGTGTCAGTCAGTACAGCCTTTATGAGATCAATGTGGACATTTCTAAAACAATTAACAGAACTGCTTTGTGAACCAGTTCTACTAAGCAAGGCCATGTAACCAAGACTGGACTCTGTATCCAGTCACAAGAGACACTTGAACATCCATGTTTCTTTCTGCTCTATTCACAATAGCAAGGAAATGGAAGAATCTAGACACCCACCAAGAGAGTAATGAATAGCAATGTGGCACATATGCTCAATGGAATTATGTATCTGTAAAGATACATGAAATCATTAAATTTATGGGAAAGGGGGAACTGGGAAGTTTTGTACTAAGAGGAAGTAACTTGGGACTCAGAAAGGAAAAAACATGTCACAGTTTTCCTTCATATGAAGATTTTAGTTTTGTATTCATACATATGAGTGGGAGGAGGGTTATGAATTATGAAGCTAGAAATGAGACAAGAGAGGCAGAAAAAAAACGTCAATAAGAAATGGGCAAGAGGGACAGAATGGCAGGAACCAGGAGAGAGGTTATGAACAGTGGGAAGGCACAAGGGGGAAGAAGAATCGGCAAAAATATTTTGATGGAAATGCAAGTGTTAAATACAAGATACTGTATGTAACAGTAGCTTTAACATAAGAAAAGAACAAAGGAATATTTGGGTTGTACATGGACCTTAGCTAATGTGTATATATGGGCTCTACTATAGTTACTTGATACACATGTTCAAATTACAATGAAGAAACCCAGGTAAGGAATAATTGGTTCCTACTTATTCTGTCTTTATGTTGAGAAGCTATTTCTATTTCCTGATCGATGTATGGAAACTTGCTACCCTGCAGCCCTGTATGACACAGTGTTGACTTCTCTAGTATGGTTGAGAGGTACTTCAATTCCTTTTAACCTCTTTCCCCCTTCTGTCCGCTCACTACTTATCACTCTTCTCTATGAAACCTTTAGCTCTCTCATCCGAGTGAGAACACCTGCTCTCTGTCCACAGACTAACTACTTCCTTCATCCTTCTTTTTTTTTTTTTTTAAATAATATGGCATGTGTATGTGTGTGTGTGTGTGTGTGTGTGTGTGTGTGTGTGTGTAATGTGTAGTGTATTGAGTGAATGTGGTGTGTGTTTTGTGTATGTGGTGCATGTGTGTGTTGTGTTGTTGCATGTGTTGTGTGTGTTATGTGTTGTGTGTATGGTATGTGTTGTGCGTTGTCTGTGTGTGTTGTGTGTTGTATGTGTAGTGTGTGTTGTATGTGTTTGTTGTGTGTATGTGTATTGTGTGTGTGGTGTATGGTGTTTTATATGTGTGTTGTATGTTTGTGGTGGGTAGTGTGTGTTGTGTATGTGGTATGTATTGCGTGTTGTGTGGTGTGGTGTGTATATGTGATGTGTGTGTTGTGTGTGTGGTATGCGTTGTGTGTGGTATGTTGTGTGGTGTGTTGTCTGTGTGTAGTTTGTGTGTCTTATGTGTTGTGTGTGTGTGGTATGTGGTGTGTGTGTGTTGTGTGCCTGTGTCCATCTGTGTGCTGAGATGTATATGAGGGCACGCACACATGTCATGGGTGCCAGTAGAGGTCACAGGACCTACAGAGCCAGTTCTCTTTCCTCCAGTTTCCCTTTGCTGTCTATGTACTGGGCGCCCGCTCTTTCCCATTTCACAGAGTGCCGACTTTGACTTTATTTTGTGTTGGATACAGCAGTTACCATCTTCAGCCAGCTTGGTGGGAAATGCTCATCGCTTATTCAGTCTTCTATTTTTGTCAAGTGTCTTACTCTTCTTAACCTGGAGTCCTAGAGTGTGCTAGGTATTTTACAGAATGAACATTTGCCACCTCTCTCTCCTTTTCTCTCTTTCTCATTGCAGAAACAAGGAACATCCATTGTATCCATGGAATGCAGATGTGGCCATATTTGACCCTGGCAGGTACCCATCCATCACAGTCTTTTTCCTTCCTTGTGCTAACCAGGGGACCCGTGTCCCATCTCAGTTGTGTAAACTAAAGTTACATGCCCTGGCTGCCAGGACATTTGTGGTTAAACCACTTGACCACCTCAGGATTGTATTAACTCTTTTGGGTTTGAGGGAGTGTATGTGGGTTGGCAACTGATTCAACTGAACAGTAAGTTTTTTTTTTCGTTGTAACAGGATCTCATGTTGCTTATTCATGTTGGTAAAATAAAGCTACCAGCTATGAGGGTTGGTTTTGTTTGCTTTACACCAAGGTTTGATATCAAACTGCTGTGATCCCAGCGGCACACTTGAGGAAGCAGAAACATCCTGATTGACTACAATGTGAAGCCATGCTCTGGACAGATGTGAAAATTTCTTGCTATAGAGTTAGTTTATGAGTCTATGCCATACGAAATGTCTATCTCGGCCCAGCTGCAGTCAGTGAATTCTGATTTCTTAATAAGAACTTGAGTCTGATGAGTATGATCAGTCTTGTTATAAAACTGACCTCTCTCACTGCCTTTGCTGTTGCTTTTTTGAAGCTAAGAAATGGTCAAAGTTGTGTGTTACTCTCCTTTAAATAATAGAATCTAGACCTGTGATTGATGGTCTGTTACATGACACTCGTGTATCAATCTACATTCCCCAGATTCACACAAGAAAACAGTCACTGAGACAGAAGAAACTTATGACAAATTCTAGACATTTCAAAGATAGTTTTATAGGTCATCATGTCCAGCCCCTTTTCAGAATAAGACAAAAATCACTGACAATAGGGAAGCCTACCCCCCTCATAGTTGCACAGCTAGTCAATGACAAAGTAGTGGCACTAAGAACACTTTTGGAACTATATGCACACTCCAAATATAATATTGTGGTGGTGAATTAATATATCTTTCTTCATTTTGATAACTATGTTATGGTTCATATTAAATGAGTCTTTGCCAGCGCTTGTGTATGTGCTTGTCTGTGTTGGTGTGTGTGTGTATAACTATATATGAAGATAGGTTACATATAAGGACAAATATATAATGATAGATAGATAGATAGATGATAGATAGATAGATAGATAGATAGACAGGTGATAGATAGATATATAGATAGATAGATAAGATAGTTAGAAAGAAAGAAATGTATGATAGAATGTCACAAGTATTTTATCAAGATTTCCTGATAATTTATCTAGAGATGGTGTGAACTTACAGAAATATCTCCAGTTCAGGAGGTACTTTTCAGGAAAAATACTCCTTGTACCACTCTTGAAACATGTTACATCTGAAAATCATATTTTTAGACAATGACCAAAGGAGAAAAGGGCAATGCTATTATCGAGTTGAACTATACAGAAAAGACTCCATGAGAATTAAAATTGTGACAAAATCCCCCTTAGAATTTTTGGGATTCTACAAGCAACCTTTCCTTTCATGCAGGTATAAAACGAGAATACTTTCCTACTATAGTCACATTGGATTGAAACCTTTCACTTTCTGTCCCTTTGGCTTCCTTCTACCATGATGGAAAAACATTTACACAGTGCTTGTAGGTAGTAATGTCTCTCATCTCCACTTGCTCTGTCACTTCCTTCAGATGGTCTGGGTAAGGGCTCCGATAAAATGTCTTTCATGTTGAGCTTGTTTGTGGGTTCCACGTGACATCACTTAACATTTCCCTCCACCTGTCATGTTGCCTCTGAAGGCAGGAGTGATCTGATACTTTTGCTATGGTGCAAATCTTATTCAGTAACTCCAGCTTGGTAAACTAGTGTGGGGCATTTTGTAGCTCTGCCTTAATTCAAGCATAAGGCAGTTTGTCTCCTACAATCTAGTTTTGTAAGAAGAATTGGATTGATTATTTAGAATTCTTTAAAGTACTTAAGATTAATGGTAGTATCATTTTCCAGTGATGTGAACCCTCTATGTAAATATTAGGGAAGCTGGAAGATAACAGCAAAACAGAAGGCAGAGAAGCCCATGAACAACCTACCTGGTTAAGTTACATGACAAAGAGACTCCACTAGTGCCTAACCACACGACTTTTAGTATGATGTCAATCTGTAGGAGAATACAGAGGGAGTCTATATGCCCCCCAAGAGAAAAATACCAACATCGACCACAGGTGTTCACTGTAAAACATATTAGGTCAGCTTTACAAACAGCTTCAACTATAGGATCTGCCCATATTGATGTCATACGAGAATGCTACAGCCTTTAGGAAGTAAAATCAAATGGGTTTATGCAACCGTGTACCTATAAATCCATGATGCCGAAATCCATAATTTTTCCTCCAAAATAGCCTCATGCAGAAAACTGACAACCAGAACTGAAGAAAAGATGTGTGTAGACAAAGAAGAGAGAAGAAGCAGGGAGTTGGAACCAAGACGACTTAAGAAGCCAGCCAGGTTCTTAGCATTACAAGGACACAGCAGGATATCTTACCAGCATCCAACTATTTAGACAGTAAAGCCAAAAAATGAGATAGCATATTTATATTCTCAATAAAATACAAGCTGAGAATTTTCTATGCAGGAAGGGTTACTTTCATTAGAAAACTCAAGCACAAAGTTAGCAGTATGTGGGAACTAAAGGAGTATTTTACAGTTGAGTCATCATGATAAAATACATGTTTTAGAAAGTCAAGATTATTAGAGAGACATCAACAGCAGCTCTAGGTTGAATGTGAAACAGTAAGAGATCCCACCTGTTGATGGTTCTGATGAATGCTTGGATTATGAAGGTACTATTTCCATCAACATATAAATTTATTAATGAATTCATAGATGATCAGAGCATTAGGAGGTAAAGTCTTGCTTGAGGAAGTACGTAGTTGGCAGGGTTGAATGTGAAGAGTTGTATGTGTTGGTCCAAATGTCCTCCACTTCTTTCTGGTAAGGCAAGCCACTTTGAACCTTATTCTTCAGCCATGATATACAGAGCCAGCAACCATGGACTGAAATCTCCAAAAATACGAGCAAAATTAAATCTTTCTTCATTTTAAATTACTTACCTCAGGTTTTTTGTCATAGTGATGGCAAGTCAGAATGAAGGCAAAAATGGAAGCATCCTAAGAAATGGTCATATGTTCAGGAGATGGGACAGCAAACCATTAAAAATGGAGAAGAATTGGGAAGAACCAAAGAAAACCTGGTTTCTCTGCCTTTACTAACTGTGCTAGGGACAGCAGGTTCAATATTACTAGGTGTGTAAAGTCATTAAGGAAACAAGGAACTGAAAGGTACAGCACTATGGGCAGGTCAGTACCATGAAAGACTATGACCTCACTTATGTGTTATAAAGAAAGAACAGATAGATACAACACAGGAGAAGGTGAATAAGAATCTGTGTCATGTAAAATAGTACTAAAAGTATTGGTATAATATTACAATGCAAGTAAATTTAAATAGATGGAAATTTATTTATTTTTCCAGGACATTCTCTTGAAAAAGCAGAAACAGTGTACAGGAAACAATATTGAGCATTGCTGATACCTGGGTTTTGGTGCTGAAAGAGTATTTGGCACTAGAAAGCCAAGATGTTTATAGAAATAGGTGACTTCAGAGTTATAACATAAAATATTGAAGATAGCCCTAAAATAATTTGTCATAATGAAAGTGGGCAGCATGACAGAATTGTATCTAGAATTTTAGATACAATTTTGATATTACATCAATTATCTCACCACGTTCCACGCACCTTGTATAGTTGTGTTATACTGAGACCACACACTTCTCTCAGAATATGTCTGAATTGCATGCAAATCTGTGTAAGCGGCTCTTTCTGAGCCTAATTCATCTGGTTCATAGTTATGGGGAATTTTAGGACAAGAGCATCTGTTCCCTGGGATCTAAGCCTTAATCCATTGTGAGCTTCTCTCATATTGGCAGCAGGAACTTCCACCCTTTATCTACTTGGGATGAATTCAAACAGGTGTCTCAGAAGCAAAAGTCCCCTCATCATATTACAGAGTCCTTGGCAAGAGAGAGAGTGTCCATTAATGAGATCCTTCTTGAATTGATGTGGGGTAGATGCCAAGAGATCTCCTTCAATAGGGGCCTTGAATGAGCTCTGTCCTGTGCTCTTTTCTTTCAAGTCATAATTGATTGGTTTCATGAAATACGATGTAGTGCCTCCACCAGCCAGACACTCTCCAAAAAAAGGGAGAACAAACTACATCATAGTTGACTATCCGTCCATCTCTAGTGAGACAAGGAAGCGTATAAGGTCCACGTATTAAGCCCTTTGTAAATACTCAATAAAGAATGAGACATGCAATGAGTCTTAAGGAAGCAGGGCTCCCAAGTTAGAGTGGAAAAGAGACAGTTTTCTTTTTTGAGAGGGGTAGAGGGAGGTTTTTAAAGTGTTATGATCCTGAATTTGCCTCCTCCTCCCCCAAAATAGCAAATAAGCAACATGAAAGGGCATCAGACACAGCTCTGTGTTCACCATTTAATTCATTCATTGTGTTTTGCACTATTTAGAGAGAAAATAATTCAATATATTTAGGACAAAAATATAGCTCTACAATTCTTATAAACAGAGACACACTTTGGGAGGCCTTCAAACAGTGTCCTCATCGATGTCACTTACTATTCCTTTCTCTTTATCTATGCTAGGATTTTCTGCCTGCTTCTAAGATCCCTTACCATAGGTCGAAACAGTTCCTCTATTAATGAAAAATTAACATAGAGAAAGACATCCCATATCACTTCCCTTTTCCGTCTAATCAAAAAGAAAGGTCTCAATTTTAACTCATAGTTACAATATCTACTCTATTAGTATTTAGCAAAACTAAAGAAAATATTCTATCATCTACCTTATCTTTGTGAGTCTAAACAGTCCACATCACATCCCTTCATGCAACATGCGAACAAAGCTTATATTCCCCTTGTTATTCCAATCTCTCTGTTTCATTGAAGCATGTAAAAGATACAAACACATACATTTAGAAAATCTCTCCCTTCATAGAAAAGCAAATCTCCCGTTTGTTTTCACCTTCCCTTGTCAAGCATAAGATTTTTTTTTTTTTTAAATTTAGTCTGAGAGCAGTACCTTTTTTGTCATACTTGCCTGGCTCCATATCTTTCCGTAGAATGATTATCGATAGTTTTCTGGAACTTCTGGACACACTTCTCAGTTTTTGATGTCTTAAGAGATTACTGGTTACTTTATCATTTTAATGGAAACTGAACCCTAATATTACTAGAGGGCTTGATCGGGTAAAAATAAATCTTCAAACAGAGTTTCCGGGTTGAATAAGACATGCATCTGTATCAATAAGAATTTTTAAAATATTCAAAAGTTAGGGGTGGCAAGGTGATCCTATTTCATACCTGTACCAAATTTGCTATTTCATACCTGTGCTGAATAGAGGTTAGACTGTAGGAGTTGAAATGTTATCAACTTCAGGTGTTCAGTGACCAACACTCATTCCTAGCAGCCTCTAAAGTACTTCTGGGAATGTTTTCCCTGGAGAGATGCACTCACATTTCCTTTTCCTCTTAGTTTAAGGTTGAGGCTTTACCTTCATTACTAAGCATTCATGTTGGGGCCAGAGAGATGGTGTTTAAGAGCGAATGCAGTTCTTACAGGAGACCTCTTCCCTTCCCACCCACCATCACCATCCATATTGGGCAGCTCACATTCACCATGGTTACCTACACTCACATGTATATATACACTCAAGTGGACATACATGTAATAGGCATACACACATGCCTACAATATAAATAACTTGTCATAAATGAAGTGTTCTTGTAGTCTCTCCATGTCATCCTGTATCAGCTTTCTCTCTCAGTCACTTCCCCTCATGAGTTTCTGCCCCTTCCTCCTCCTTCCTCCTTCCCAACTTCCCATCCCCCCTCTTTTCCTTTCCCAGTCTCTTTTCTTATTTTTTATCTTGTAATGAAAACTTTAAAAATACATTTAGATTTCTTTTTGGCTTATCTTTTCCATCTTCTCTCCCCAAGGAAATGATTGTGTGAATTTTGTGTGCCTGGTTCTTACACATTTTTTCCCATTTTACTCCCTGTAGTTATACATAAGAGAAGGTGGTACTGCTTTGTATATTGAAGGCTTATCTACTGTTGGGTGTTTTTCTATATCTTTTGGCAGTTTTCTCCTTCACCTGACATTAGACATGGTTGTATATTAATTGTGGAAATTTTAGTAATGCCCCATATTTCTTTATCAGGGCTTGAAAGGGCACGAAACTCAGGCTGAAGAATAATGATGTCTTTTATCTCTCTCAAATACTGGTAGAGTCTTGATTTAACCAATTAGACTCAGATGTTTCACTCTGAAACCGGAACAATAGGATCAGTCCCTTGATGGTGACAAATTTGCCAGCACTCATATTTTCTCCAGGGAAGAATGGAGGCTTGACATGAGAAAATGGAATAGTCCTCAGAAAGAAGGTGTTCTAGAGAGTGTTCTAGAAGTTATCAAGTTTCCCTTTCCAGCCTGAGGCTGACTACCACTCCTACAGGGTGCATTATGAGCAATAAATGTTTATGGTAACCTTCAGGGTTTGTGCTGAAGTTCTGTCTATAGAAATCATTTTTCATGAGTTAAGAACAATATTGCTGAGTTTCCAGTGGGTCTGATCAGCTGTCTCTGTGGGTTTCCTCATCATGATCTTGACCTCTTTGCTCAGATAATCTCTCCTTACTCTCTTTAAATGGACTAGGAGCTTGACCAAGGGCTTAACCTCTGAATCTGCTTCAGTCAGTTGCTGGATGAAGGTTCTATCGTGACAATTAGGGTGGTCATCAGTATGATTACAGGGGAAGGCCAGCTCAGACACCCTCTCCACTATTGCTTGGTCATGTTTGAAGATTCTTGAGTATTTCCCTAGCACCATGTTTCTCCCTAACCCTCAAATCGCTCCTTCTTTCAAGATATCTATTTTGTTGTTATCCCTCTCTGTCCCTTCCCCAACTGAACTATCCCATCCCCTCATGTTCTCTTTCCATCTCCCCTTACCTTCTCCCCCTCTACGTTCCCAATTTACTCAGGAGACCTTATCTATTTCCCATTCCCTGGGGGGACTCAGGAATATCCCTAACCCTCTCTGAGAAGCGGATGGTGAGTGGGGTAGGAAAAAGCTGAGGGATACCAGGAAGATGGGAGGGGGAACAGTGGCTTGTGTGTAAAAAAAAATAAATAAAAAGAGCAATATTATTTTATTCATGAAAGGAAGAAAACAGTGTTTCTTGAAAGCCTACTATGTGCCAACCAATATCTAATGTATTCCATACATTACTAAATCAATCTCTACAAAAATGTCTTAAGACAGCTATTATTCCTCTCAAAGAAGATATTTATAGCCCAGAGGCTGAAACTGAGAAGGTAAATGATTTGTTTAAACCAAACATAAGAAATGCATAGCCTAAACTTAAAGCTAATCTGTTCTGTTTTGATGTTGTTCAACAACTGATGCCATTCATATCTCATATGTAGGCCAAATATTATGCCAATACCAAATGCTAGTTACAGAAAAATACAATGGGACATGGAGGAAGCTTAATGCTTGGTTAGGGAGTTAAGTCTTGATTCTGTTCCTTACTTTGATATGTGACAGGCTGACACTCTTTATTGATTATTTTCCTTCATTTGTAGAATTTTATCTTCAGCAAAGAACATGTAGACATCACCAAATTAATAGCAACTTCTCATTTTCCAAATGAGGTATGACTTTCCAAAAAGCACCTCATAACCCCATTCTGTATCTGGGGCTAAGCTGTAAAACTATTGAGAAGGGGTAGCATTCTTATTTGCTAGACCCCAGAGTAAGCTTAATCACATGGGTGAAGGACTGAGACTTCAAGATCCAACTTGTTTTTGATAGAGGACATCTCCCCTGATCAATTAAAACCACTGAAATATTACTCATTGGGTTAGCAGAGGTTTTTCTAGCCTATTTTCTTTGAAACTGATTTTGTTATCAACACAATAATTTCAATATTCATTTACTTTAGCATTCCACTTCGAAATTACATGATTGCACTTTGTTTATGTTTTAGGCTAGTGATATTTTCCAAAGCACTTTAACCACTTATACAAGCCTCTAAGTAAAATTTAACCTGCAGGAAAGGATACTCCTGTTCAACAATGAAAGTAATTCTCAAAGAGTGCTTGCAACTCTTAAAAAGAAGTGCGGGAGCTTAAAAAATAAAAACAATATAATATTTTCAAAATATTGCTGCTGATCTGAGCACTTTGTAGATGTCAAGAGTTTCACACATCCCACATTCACATAGAGATTGAAAGAATATCAAAATTTGTTTTCTACTAAACACTTTGTATTGATATGAATATTTTGTTCATTTTCTCTTATAGATATGATGTGCTGAAACAAAAAGGCCAGTGATAAATGACAGTGAGATGGTTGTTAGACTCAGCCACATCGCTGGATGGTTACTTATGAAGCATGATGGGTGGTTGAACTTTAAATTGTAACTTCTCTGCATTTTCACATTTGCAACCAAAATGCAAGGCTATCCGGAAATGCTTAAGACTTTTCACGGAAAAACAGAATTTAGATGACAGATGCAGTTACCTCTTTTTTGAGTAAAGAAATCAATGGAAACTTACAGCCTTGGCACATTACTCTAACCTTCTAGAGAGTCCTAGAAAAATTATGAAAGCATGTGATTTTCATTTACTAAGACGTTTTCTTCCATTACTATATGGATACTGAAAGGGTTATGTCAGCACATGTCAGCACACTGTTTTCCCCAAGTTCCTACTTCCTGTATGAATTCATTTCTTGAGCCAAGCAGGCACAATGAGTGTGGGAAGACACCTACTACATGCCATACTGACCTACCCCAGTAAAAGTTAATAATATGAATCAAGGAAACAAAAACCACTTCAAAACAATTAAACGGAACAAAACCAAGTATGTAGTTTAGGAAAATAAAACAATTTAGTTCTCCATTTGTAAATATTTTCAATTTAAAAAATAAGAGGAAATCAAAAAATTAAAAAACAAAATCCACCATCAAAAAGAAAAATCAGTCAAAACTGATCAGGGATAGAATCATCATACAAAATATTTCCACACTTATTATAGTTGCTTTCAATGTGTTGTAAAATATATGCAATGTAGAACTCTTCAATAGAGACATGAGTGATAGAAAGATAAAAACTTCTATAAAGGTAAACTACAATGCCTGAAATTGAAACTACAGTATACGAGATTAGTAGCATATACATATTATATTTTAAATAGCTCCACAAATTTGAATAACTCTTGGATTAAAAAATACAAGAGGGGAAAACAGAAAAACAAAATTAAAGAGAAAAAGCTTCCATGATCCCAAATCTCAAAAAACTCAGAGTAATTAATCATATTTATATAAATATATATGAATAATATTAGACAAAGAGATAATCAAATTACTTAAGATTAGTGGCAAATAGGAAAATACAAATAGAAAACAGCCAGACTAAAAATACTTAGTGTGGATAAAAAGCGATCCGTGAAGCAAAATAAAATCAATGTTTATAGCCTTGTACTGTAGATAACAGAAAAATGTGAAGAGACATTATTTAAAACTATTACTTGATAACACATCAAATTGCCTAGTTCTTTCCAAACTAAAGTTCTGTAGAATATTCTAATGGTCTCCTTTTATTAACATATAAAAAATACCAAGCAGGGTTCACATTGAGTTTATATTTTTCTGTCAGTCATAACCTTGATACTTTGTACTTCATAAAAACTATGGTTAGATATTACTGTTGTCTTTGGTACATTTGTATGTGAATCCATGTTTGCTGGAGCAGCAGCGGCTGTCCCCTGTTGCAACTTTCCCAGCTCATAAACCCAATGCATTTAGGAATCTTTATTCTGGGAATCCATCTTCGCCCACTTCAGCAACATGATGGAAATACCCCTTCCTTAAATAGGATTTTCTAACATCATGAACAAAGCCAAAGTTCTAAATACAAACTAGAAAATCAATAAAATGGAATTATTAGT
The DNA here is from genome assembly GCA_033318265.1 of Phyllotis vaccarum. Lineage (NCBI taxonomy): Eukaryota > Metazoa > Chordata > Mammalia > Rodentia > Cricetidae > Phyllotis > Phyllotis vaccarum. The sequence goes on from JARWLC010000002.1 coordinate 191,550,359, forward strand.
CCAAAGAGCTTTTTAGCTTTAGTTTTTAAAGAGTTTTTGTGCATCTATAAGAAACAAATATCCTAAGAACAAAACACAGAGAAACAAAATGAAGAAGTTTCTTAAAGAAGTCCAAAGGGCCAGTGAAATAAAATAATACTTCTAACAGAAACCAAAATAATTAAAATGTAAAAAAGACATCAAATTTACTTTAAAGGACAATCATGAACAAGATATTAGGAAGTGAAGAGTCTCTCAAGTTCTCCTAGTAGGAGTGAAGTGGCAGGCACTCTCTGGGGTGATCTTTGGAGGTACTCTACTTGTCTCTTGACCCCAAAGCTCTACTTCAAGCGAATCAGTTTAAGATAGTACTTAAGGGTGTGTGAAAAGATATGCTGAAGTAGATGCTTGTCATAACTTTCTTTATAATAATGAGACATTTAAATAAGTTGTATACCTAACAGGATTGAGGTGAGTAGAGTGCTTACATATATGCAGAATACTAATCAAACACAAAATGATTAAATATCCTAAACCATCAGGAAATGACTTTAATCATATGTAATTATGGTACAAAAAAAGGTAGAATAAAAACTACATTATCTCACCTGGCAGGTAGGGGTGTGTGTGTGTGTGTGTGTGTGTGTGTGTGTGTGTGTGTGTGTGTGTGTGTGTGTGTATAGAAGTACTTGTATTTGTATACTGGATAAAATCTTGAAGGATATAATGTTAAAAGAACTATTGTTCTAGCTATTAAATTTTTGCTGATTTGTATGTCCTTGTTCTACACTGGGTACTCTAAACTTGTACAATAGAATTTAAAAACACAGCAGAGAAATGTTTCAGTGCTTTGTAAGAACCACAGCCAAGTGAATGAAGGACTTATAAGTGCCCAGGCTTTTTGGAATAGCATTGCTTTGGAAGCAGTTCAGCAAGATAGGAGCTATGGAGTAGATACTCCTGGACGGAGGTGGATTCCTTGTGTTTCTGTTTCTCTGCCAATTCAAATGTTATGATGATTCTAGCAGCCTACAGGTGGCCACTCTCTTCTGCCTTTCCGGGACAATGTGGAGATGACAACTCACTTTACCTGTGCTGTTACGGGTGCTGCAGTTTGGTTACACCCTGGTGTCTTGCTGTGACTGACACCTCTGAGCAGGTTTTATTTTGACATATAAACATAGGTTTTGTTCAACCTAAAAGGTCACAGAATTCAGGGGAAAGAGCACAGGCTTCTGTGTTACCTTGCAGTCTAGAAGGCTTGGGGCATCCTGGCCTTGCTAACTTGTATTCCTTTTTGGCATCTCTGGGTGAAAGGGTCCATAGCATCTTACTTCAAAGGGGGAATTTTGTTTTTGACATTGTCTCATATTTCATAGTTCTGCCACTGAACTTCCTAAGGAAGCTTCTAACATTCTGCCATTAAAGTCACCACCACCACAAAGTTGCCTGTCATATTCAGAGACTAAATTTTGCTGCTTGACACAATAGAGAGGCTTCTTTTACATTTAGGTTTAGAGATAAAGTTGGCGAAACTGTCTGTGTCCTCTACTAGGAAAAAGATCTTCATTCCTTCTCTGGTTGACATACTGGCATGGGCATCATTCAAAGCAATTCACTTAAATCCTAATCAGATAACCTGTACCTAATTAAAAAATGAGCCAAGGGCTGCTGAGAATGCCAAAAAGAATTAGACAGCTGATAACAGAGTCACAGGTGATGTGGTATGGACAAAAATGATGGATTGTAAAGTCTAGGAATGTGAGTATATATGCATAATAATACACATATAATGGCTTCAGTTTAGAGCAGCTAGACTACAATAGCATTCAAGTCTCCAGATTGTATAAATGCCCTATTTAGTAGAAAATGAAAAGCACTATAGTGATTCTACAGAGTCGGACCTCATGGACCAGTGAACAATTAATGATGCCCGTTGGAAAAGCCAGAGGAAGAGGTTGACTTCATATATTGAAAGGCTTGCAGATATCTCACAAAGGAGAATCAACACTGGAGAACGGACTCCAGTTGTGTTTGAAGCTAGAAGTCATGAGAAGTTTTCGAGAAGTTAAGGTGAATAGTACTGTTTCTTGGTGTCTGGAACCTGAGATACTTGACCCAGAAAGATTTTTCTTCTATCACCATCTGATAGTTACCACACACATCAGAGCACAGACAACATTCAGGTCAATGCCTTGGCAACTGTTAGATCGCAGCATACATTTAGACATAAAAGTGCAGATCAACTACAGTAGGTCACCATTTCTTTTGCTTGACCCATTTCTTTATCTTTAAAATGTGAATTAAAAATACTTGACTTGGTTATTTGGTGGGAGATGAATATATTGAAACACTTTATTTTAAAAAATTCAATTTATACAAAATAGGTATTGTTCTTGACAATTACCTTTTTCTGTTTACTCAGGGAAATCTCTAAGCCAGGAACCAAACAAAGCTGGAAACAGTGTTTTACAAGCTCTCCTAACCCTGGAAGGACCAGACAGCAAGTATTTCATTGGCTGACATTGTATATCAAATACTGAAATGAAAATAAATAAACTGTGGCTTCAGGGTTAAAGGTCATTCTTGGTATTAGTTCCTAGCCTCTTAAAATTCCATTCCACACATCTAGGAGCAATGTGTTGATAGGAACCAATAAATTCTCTGAGTGGCTTTTTAAAAGCATGTTTTAAGATCATGTTTTTCACAGTTTCTTTCTTTTTACCTTTATACGCACACACGGAGAGATAACTCTCACCCTGTGAGTTTATGGCAGACATCATCCATTTCCTCTTCAGGCCATATCGACATGCTCTCTGCTCTCCAGATCTGAGTGGTCCATGAGTGGCTCCAGCAGGAAGTCAGAGTACAGTGGAAGAGAGGTGAGATTCTGAAGTCTGTGATTCTTAGCTTTTGCCAGTACAGACTCCCTAAGGTCATCTGCTCTTCCTTAAGGCAGCTTCTCTGAAAGTCTCAGCTTTTCCAGGTTCATCCCATCTCTTGTGCCTTGGGACAGGGCATTGGCATGGATGTCTTTTTTTTTTTGTTTTTGTTCTCTCATCTAATCTATATGCCTCTACATATGATTATGTATATACACTTATTTATATACCTTTAATATAAATACATTGTTGTGTATTTATATCCCCTCTCCATATATATATATACATAAACTATACATGTACATAAATTTCTACAGCTTTCATCTGAAGAGCACACTAACAAAAGTTACCAAGAATTGCTGTAGAAATTTGGGGTTTCGCCATGATGATCATTCACTACAATTTGCATACCTGTGCTTGTCACTGTCAATTCATCAACTGAGACCTTGGCATCTGTGCAGGTGAGAAAGCCTCTGATGTCTGAATTACTTTGTGATTCCTGGTGGGCGGTGGTTTTGATCACTGCTCATTTATTTAGAAATGGCATTTACATTAAATTTAGAAATGCCTGATTGTTGGCCTATGTTGTCCAAATTTGTATGGTTTCAAAAAGGAAACACAGCTTTCTGTTCTTTTAGACAACATCCATCATCGGCCATCAATCAATCAACCTGATGTCTTGAAACACTTGCTGCTGCTCATACTGATGGATAGCAGCTTCTCAGTTACTATTGTTTCGATTTTTGTTAGGCAAGAAAATTACTTCTTTGTGAGAAGGCAATGGCAGAGAATGCTTGTCCTGTGGCAGCACTGATCCAGAGGCAGCAGCAACACTGTTGGCTTCCTTTAAAGCAGGGCTGTTAGTTTGTCACATTGAAATTCGGAGTAATTTTTCCCTGTAAATTATTGACAGACAGTAAATACTATTCCTGCTTTGTTGATTATTTCTGATAACATTTTGTTTTCTTTTTCTTTAACACATTTATGTGTCTTTCTTCTTTGGTAGCTTATTTTTAATATTTATATGCTTTTATTTCTTTCTCTTATTTTGCCCATTTTACATTTATATCTATGCATTTGAAAAGGTAAGTACTTTGTTAGTCTCTTCAGAATGGCATAAATAAGAGAAATTTTTGACAACTGATTCAGATTCCAGGGTGTGGCCATGGGGACTGTGCACAGGTTTGTTGATTGCATCCTCAAGTGGCCAGATATGGTACCCAGTGGCAGGCAGGCTGACTTCTTGAATTCAGAGAACTTCTATGGTCTTGCTCTGTGGGAATTTGCTTTGCTTTTGAGTGGGTCTAGAAACTGGGTATATGACATCTGGCTTGCCTTTTAAGTTTCCAGAAACCAATCTATAACCAAAGTTATAAAACAAGTCAGGTGCTAGGGTCCATGACATAGTTGGATGCTAACCAATAGTATTTGGATTTACCCTAGGTTTCTGGCCTATGTATTTTCAGCATCTTAACAGTCCACACAATGTCAGGGATGGGTTCCACTTCATGGAGTGGGCCTTAACACAAATCAGATATGGATTGGTTACTCCCATAAATTCTGTGTTACTATTGTGTTAATGCTTTTTGAAAGAAGGTTACCATTATAGATTGAAGGGTTTGTAGCTGGGTTGGTGTTTATCTTACTTCTTTGGTAGCACGTGATATCATGAACACTAGTCAGTAGGGCTGAAGGTTCTAGGCAGGCATCAGCTTGACTTCTCCATGTTTAATGAGGTAGTTATGTTATATTTTCTTCAAAAATAAGGCCTTACTTTCATTTGTAGAGAGCAATCAATGGAATGAGAAATAATCTGAGTTTTTTGTGTGTTTCCATGTGGAATTTTTGGCCAATAACTTAATTAAATGCAACTCATTTCCAACACTGGAAGCTTTATTTGGTAACAAGAGATTTCCAGTTAGGACTCTGTAGTCCTCATTATTTGGCAATTTAGAGGTTGACTTTTCTTTATGTTATTTACATGGGAGGAAAGGAGTCAATTTTCCATTGCTATAACAAAGCCCTATTGCTTTAGAGCAAGTTGCAAAAATAACATATCATGGCTGTGACCATATGGTAGAGTCAGCTGCTTAAGAAATGAAAGAGATAGGGAAAGAGATTAATGGTCCACTATCTATCTCCTCCCAGGGCACACTCTCAGTGACCTAGGACCTCTCTTTAGGTCCTGCTTCTTCTGATTCCCTACTTTCAATAACACCACACTGACGACTAAGCTCTTAGGGATATTTGAGGAGACCCCAGGTTGAAATTATGGCATGAAAGTATCTTTTGTCGGACTATATTTAAAAATCTTGAAGGATGAGTGATACATGTTATAAGACACTGTCATTTCAACCCTAGACTACTCTTCTTTCGGTATACCACAGTGTATGATCTCTCACCTCGATTCTCTCACTTTTTAATTTTTTCCATAGATAAAAGTCTTTCAAAAGAATGTTTCTGTGGCAAGTATCTATTGAAACTTGCTCTAACATCACGTTGATGTCACCCCTACCTCTGCTATGACAATTTTGTTCATATTTTTTCCTATACCTTTAGAATATCAACAAAATAAAACAGTAACTTGTATATGTTTACTTTACTGTACATTTGATTTGTTTCTTTCAGGTTTTTATTAATCTTATGGTTATAAGTGTTTTTCCTGCAAATATGTATGTGAACCGCATCCATGCCTAGTGGCAGCCAAAGCCAGAGAAACTAGAGTTACAGATGATATATGGGTGCAGATAATTAAACCCAGGACCTCTATAAGAGCAGCTCCTGTTCTTAGAAGCTGAGCCATCTCCCCAATCCATGCATTTGCTTTTAACAGCAATATTTAATGGCATTGTGGGGTATTGTATAAGTTTTATTTATACACATATTTGAGTATGTAGCTAAATAACACACGCATATATATGTATATAAATGTATTTGTGTGTGTGCAAGCAGTAGTCTTGAATAAATCTAGATAAATCTTGATAAATCTAGAAATACAGATGTGAATTGAGTGACATCTGTATGTAGAAGTGGTCTAGTCAAACTTACATTGCATTTTAAGACTGTCTTATCAGCAGATGCATCAACCTTTCTAATTTGAGGAATCCTGCATTTGTTTCACTGAAGTATATGTGAATACATGCAAAAGCCAGTGAACTTTGGCCACAGACATTAGGATTGTGCATCCCTCATAGACAGATTTAAAAAAAAAAAAAAAAAAAAAAACTTGAAGGGTTTCGTGAATGATGGACCAATATCTCAACACTCTACCTTCTAATTTCATCAGTATTTTTATAAGCCATTTATGACTTTGCAGTGATACTTCAATTAACACTGTCTTTGGAACAAAACACCTTTATAATCCAGTTGGCCGCATTGACAATAGCTCATAAATATAAAAAGCATGCTACCAATGTGTCATCTGATCAGTGACAAGGTTCCAATTAAATAAACACCCAGGCACATAACTACTTTGGTATGTACGTCAATGGAACCAGCTTCAGAATACCCACGGATGTAGTGAGTTTAGTCTCTCCCCTTGACTATTTTAAATCTCTGTTTTACGTCAAATGCCTATACTCTCCCACTGGAGTTTCTGATGGTACTTCAGCTATATTTCTAACCTGTGAAAAAAAAATTAAAGGTGTTCTGTGGCTAGCTATTCATATTTGTGACTGACCAAAGTTCATTTTGAAGGACACACACATACTTGTCAGTACACATTACAGCTGCTAGTCAGACTGGGGCTAGAAAGCAAACATTTTAGCACTGGCACAGAGAAGGATTTTGTATAATTTGCATCATAAGGGATGCAGTGCTAAATAGCCACAAACTCTTAAGCATTCTTTATCCTAAGCTAGAAGACTTCTAAGGGCCTTTCCAGGATCCCCCCTCCATGCCCCCGATTTAGGAGAATGAGAGATATAAATGATAGCTGATCTACTTTATGGTCTGACTCAGAAAAGAAATCAAATTGACTTTATAACATATTATTATTATTAGTGGGATTGTTAGTAATCTCTTTGGAAAGGAAAATGTGAAGAATTGTAAAAACAGATTAGTAAACAAGACTTCTGTACTTTTACAAATCTTGACAGACATTTCAGGTCTCAAGGCACAATTCTCTATGCTCTTGCCCTCTGCATTCGTAGGCATACGTATTGAAAAGTAACCCCATTTACTTTTGTTCTGGATTTTCTGTAATGACTTTAACTGTCTATAACCTCAATTTGAGTACATGCTGAGAGAGGAAAATGCAGCATTAAGCTACTGAAAAGAAAAAAAAAAGGAATCTTTGGCATTATCCATTGTCGGTCCAGCTTCCTGCCTTTTGGAATCACCTGCCTCAGGCATTCGGGGATGGAAGGATTTGCTAGTTCTGGATTCTTCCCTCCTGGTAGGGCAATCCTGGGCATTTTGCCTATGACTCTTTGGAGAGAATTTACCAAGGACTCTTTCCAAACTTGGGATTTTGCTACTGTAATCTTGAGGGACTTAATGTTATGTTCACTGCTGCCAAAAATACGTAAAGATGCTTGCTTTGCTGTTATTCTGTAATCTCAAGTTGATGAGAACATTAGAGTACATGTTAACCATGAACCTGGTTCAGCTGCCCTTAATCTGGCCTTAAGTGATAGCTAACTTCTGTTTGGCCTCTGCTACTTGTGTAGGAACACACTTCCTCACAAGATAGCCGATGACTGAATTCTCACTGTATCATGAGTGATTGCATACCTCTTGAGATTTCTCTTAATTTAATTGTCCACCTTTAACTCTGAAATTAAACATGAATTCTTCCAGTCCCCGAGAGCCCTGGAAACATTTGAAGAGAGCTGCTATAGGCCTTTCTTAAAACTTTCGCAAACTCTTTTCTCAGAGGAGAAGCATGAGACAGAAAATTGGTTTAGCGAAGTGATAATTGTTGGTACATAACATGATTCCCAGGTGGTCGTATTATTCTTATTAATGTTGCTAATGCCAATGGAGTGAAAATTAGGTGGCAGAACAGCAGTAAAACCTTCAAGTCCTCATAGCTTCAGTGGGCCACTGAGTCAGCCTAATTTCTCAGTAATAGCATGAACAAAATGCATTGGTGGCAGCTGTTTTGAAATAGGAAAGCTCAGTTTCATGGGGCCCATTTTTATTTCTCCTCTGGCTTCCTTTGTTGCTAATTCTCTACAATAAAAGTTTTGCTACACACTCACTGATGACTTGAGAGATGCATGAGAGATGAACTGATCGTATTTCTAAGAATAATCACAGAGATACACAGAGAACCATACACTTTGAGCCCCTGGGATCATTTTCCAGTTGGGAAAAATGCCACTGTGCACAATTCCAGTGTGGGAAGGAGCAGCTAAACACATCCCATTTCATCACTGAGAAACAAAGTGGTGAGAAATAAAATGCAGATTAGAAACATCAGGTCTTAGTTTTCAAAACAAAGTGGTTTGGATAAATTAAAAAGTAATAATAATTAACGCCAGGTGAGGGTGATATACACCTTTTGTCTCAGCACTCCAGAAGCAGAAGCAGGCAGCTTTCTGAGTTCTGAGGCCTACCTGACCTACAGAACCAGTTCCAGGGCAGCCAGGGCCACACACACAAAAAAAAAAACCCTGTCAGAAAAAAACCCAAACCAAAACAAAACACAAGACAAAAATACAAATAAAAACCACAGTCCCACAGACCTAGGAGACTGGCTGCGAACAGATGGCCGTGGTCGAGGTCAAACTGAAGTCCCAGAACGGGATACTACCCCAGCTTTCAGAAGTGTGAACAGCCTGGGAGGTTTTTAGAAAAAAAATGTGGCGGGTAAGGATGATTCTAGAATGAGGAATGTAAGTTTTGAGAATTCTGAACTTGGATTAGAAAAAGCTAGAGAGCGAGGGGAATGAATGACTCACACAGAAATGGAAAGTTAGAGCTGGTGTAAGCTGGACATTTAAATAGGAACCAGGTCCACTTATAAAGTGAAAATGACCTAAGTGTACTATTTTCTTCTTTTGCCTTTTGCCTTCTTCTTTTTTAAACTTTTAATAAAGTCAGGGGCCTAGCATTAGATTAAGTTAATTGAGTAAGTTAATTAAGGAGTGCTGGGCCCTTATTGCGACAGGTTTCCTATCCTTTCCAAGGTTTGAAGACCATTACAGAAGAAGGATTAGAGAATAACAATAATAACAAATCATAAAAGCCACGGTGAGGCAGGTATGCAGCAGAAAGCTATCTTCTGGACATGGAAGACCTGGTGGTACTCCCATGAACTCATTACAGTTGTAGTTGTCCACATAAGACTGTGACAAGATTGGGTCCATCAACACTTTATCACAGATGAAGCTTGGCACAGGAGAGCCCACCCATCCCAGAAGTATAGACAATTAAAGCTCATTGGATGAAGAGGTGTCATTTTCTTCTTCATTGGTGTATCTATCACAAAGTCACCTTCAATGCATAGATTCTCACCTAGGCTCATGCACAACAGGACACACACAAACACACACACACAAAAACACAGACACAAACACACACACAAACACACACAAACACACACACACACACAAACACACACAAACACAAACACACACACACATACACACACACACAAACACACTTCAAAGACAAGAACTATGGTTTAGGAGGTAAAAACATTTGCCACAAGTCTAACAGCCTAATTTGATGTCCACGTTAGCAGGAGAGAACCAACACCTGCAATTTGCCTCATGCATGCTGTGATACACATACAAATGAAAATAAGTGAATGCAACTATGTATTGTGTTCCTTTTCTTATGTGGAATGTAGATTTAAATATATAAATCTAATGTTTTTAAAGGGGACTATAAGAAAGGAGGAAGGACATTTAAAGGAAGGGAAGGAACCGGAATAAGAGAAGGCAATGAAATAACATGTGTCATGAAGGCAAAGGGGCTATTTGGAGGAAGGAAGAAAATCAGCAAGAAAGGAGCTGGAGAAGAAAAAAATGAAGAACAGATGACCTCTCTTAAGACAGTACAAGGCAGACACAGGCTTCCTTCCATGTACCTGAGTAGCATGAGCTGTGTAGAAAATTGTCAGTGGTGTGTGGGAGCTTGGGGTTTAATATGTGTGTCATCTATCATTTCCTATCTCTTAAAATTATGGGAAAAACCACTAGGCTTTGAAGATCAATAGCAAAGTTACCTTATTAGTAAAATATTCCCTAAGGTTTGGGAAATGGCTCAGTTGGTGGATACATGCTGAGCAAACATGAAGACCTGGGATCAGATGCCCAGAACTTGCATGTCACAATGAATGCTTTAACACCTTGCTGTAAAACAGTTCCCTCCTATTTGTAGCAAATCCCTCTGAGAAGATGGAGGCTTGGCTGACCGAGAAAATAAACAAATTCCACATGTCTTGGAGAGCTGAATTTTTCAGGACTCACAAGTGTCCCCTTCCTGGGCTATCGAAGCAGAAAACAATTACTGGGCAAAGACACAGATGGGCCTACTACCAGGAGCTTCCCAGAGCCGTAGAGCTGCCTGTAAGCTATGAGAAGAATTTAAGGATGACAGCTTCTGTATGATGCTCCTTGTGCTGTTTGGGTGGACTTTTCAGTGATGCAGGTGATTTGAGTTGTATCTCCCCATGTAAATAATCTCTCATGCTATCCCTGCTAGTAAACCCAATAAAACTCATCAGTTCATTAAGCCGGACATGGGTAAAATTGTTACCTTGGTCTGTTGTGGGTTCCCTTTCTGGGGTGAATGAAATTGTATGCATTGCATTTACCTTTGAAAAGTCTCTTATATAACAAAGTCCAAATCTAGGAGGGAACTTGATCCCCTATGCTCACTGACCAGCTAGCATAGCATACTTGATGAGCCACAGATTCAGAGAGTGATTATGTTTGTGACTGCTCTGTGGAGAGCAGCCTAGGAAAGACACTTCCATAAATCTTTGGCTACCACATACATTTGCACAGATTCCCTCACACAACTCCATGCATTCATGCACACAAACACTAACAAGAAAACACACTAGACACATACACCATAATATTGCATCATCACCTCTGCCCCTACACAAAGACATTTACCAGATACTGTAAGACAGTTTGTGAATATGCTCTACATCTCAGCGAAGCCTTGCCAATTCTGTTTCTTAAGTCTGGAATAACTTCTCACGCTCATTTTTACATTGGCCAAAATCCTACATATATTCCAAAATAAAGCTCAACTTCCTCTATTACTGCCCCCCCACACTCTTTGCAGCCTTCTGAGTATTACAGCCCTAGAATCTCTGAACTGCTTTACTCAACACATAGAAAAGTGTTTGCTGTTAAGAAGGATAGCCTCTCTCACCTATTAATGGTGTCTGCCTGGAAAATAGGTTCTGAATCTGTGTTTCTTCATCTCTAGAATTTATATGATTGTACCATACAATGGGGGTTTGTGGGAGACCATGGGGATAATTCCTACATGGTCTCCTACAAAACACACAGTGGTAAGGAGGGGTGCCATTGGTCATTAAGTCCATCAATGCTTGCTTTGGCCTAAAGGAAAGGAAATTTAAGAATTTCTATGAGGGGGGAACTACTGTTGCCTCCTTCCCTCTGACACAAGTCACCATTCAATATCAGTAGTACTGAAATGATAAAGTAGAAATCAGACAATGAAGAAACTGTACACATTTTTCCATGAGTAGCCTTTACAGCAATGGATCGCAACCTTCATAATGCTGTGACCTTTAATACAAATTCTCATGATGTTCTGACCCCTAACCATTTAATTTTTTCATTGCTACTTCATAACTGTAATTTTTCTATTGTTCTGAATCATAATGTAAAGACTTGATAGGCAGGGTATTGATTGGGTCATCCCCCCAAAACACCATGACCAACAGATTGAGAATCACACCGCCTTATAGTGTGTTTACATATCTGAACAAAATCCTGCAGATGGTACCAGTGTCTTTTATATACAACTGAGAGACTATGTCTTAATGTTGAGTGATTTAAACTGACATTGTCCTTTAACTGAAAACCATGTAGGTTCTTCATTTTACTGGAAAACCTGAGACCTTCCTACTTAGTGTTCTGGCTTGAACAGACTGAAACCTCTACCTGTGAGAAGATCCCAACGCTTCATTTAGACATGAAATTAAGGGTAGCATAGCTCACTCCACTTCAGAGAAGTCAAAGAAAATGTAGAGTTTCCCTGTTCCTAGAGGAAGCAGTGTAACATGGCCTTCCCTGATCACAGGTAACCTTTAATGGCACAGTTGCTGGAAACACCAGCTTCACAGCTTCATTCCATGTGAGAGTTTTTCCTCATTCATTCTCAAAAATTGTGTCTGTCTGGGCTAAACTCCTCCTTAGGATTGTTCCTTCCTTTTAAGCCTTGTCCCTGCTTGTCTGAAAACAGACTCAGGGCTCACTCCCTGCCTCCCCTCCCTGGATTTTGCAATTAATCACCCTTGGGTCTTTTGAGGAGTCACACTTCCTCCTGGGGCTGTCCCTGAAGTTCATCAAAGTTGTTTCTCCTGCAGAGCAGTTATAGAGTGTCCTGAGTTTTTGGCTAAGACTTATACATTTAAGGAGGTCGTTGATGTAAGTGCCAGCAAATCATGAAGATGGCAGGCTTGGTATAGGAAAGCCCATAAGATTCTTGATTCCTTTTCCACATGTCCGATTGCCCAAAACTCATTCTAAATGCATTTCATTTTGGAGTTACACATGTACTAAAGGGAAAATTTGACACTATCCTTTTATTCTCCTGGGCACGGCAGAGTTTATACACAACCTATAATTCACTGTTCAGAATGCATTGCACGGAGACAGCCATTTTAGGAGAAGGCTGGTTTCTTCACCTTGGCTGAGTTCATGACAAGAGAACAGAATACTGGCTCCATGCTGGCCTCAACAAGAACACACTGGCCTTCCTTCCTCTGTGGATTAATAGAGATATATCTAGAAGCTTTCAACAACAGCTCATCATTAGTTTCTCCACTACTCATCACTAGTTTAGAAGGGAAAAAAAAGTGACAATCTAAATTAGAATTCAGACAAATTTGTAGATTTAGTTACAACCACCGTATCCCAATAGTACAAACCAAAAGTGAAACAAAACAAACTTGAAAAATGCATAGTAATGAAAAGATTTCTGAAAAGAAGCATGTAAAGCAGAATCATCAAGCATGGTTCTTTCTACTTTCCCAACATCTTCAGTAACAATAGAGATGAACCTAAAAGAATCATCAGGAGTAACCAGACCATTATCCTTTAGCTAAAAAAAAAAAAAAAAAAAAAAAAAAAAGAATCTTGTGTTGAGTTTCCATCTCTGTGCTTTAAAGGAGTGTGAAAATCAGACTGTGTTGCCACATTCCCTGTAATCACACAGGATCTATGATTCGTTACTACTTGAGAAGCATCAGCTAAAGGCTAGTCATCCAATCCTTGTGAATCTATCAAATTACTGGTGGTCATCCATATTGGAACACTGAATTCATGAGTAGACTTCATAGAAAATAGTTGAGCTGCTTTTCTTAGAATGTGTCCAAGCTGACTACAGAGGGATGCATACAGGAAGTACTGCGAGGGATCAAATTTGCATGAGGAGGTATGGAGCAGACATAAGTGAAGAATATGTTATCCAGTGATTGAGAGAAATGATCACATTTCCTTGGAAGCCTTCATGGAAGAAGCCTCTGGAAGGGTCAAATTAGAGCCAAGCATGGTCATCAGAAATGTTGAGGATTGGTCTTATTCAATAGTCAACCTTCCCCCAAAAGAAGAAAAAAAATCTTTTCAACTTTTAACATCAATGAAATGCTGTTTCAGAAATATCATGACTTTTCAACAGAAAAGGCTTTTGCATTCCCTGGGACTTAATGTATGTGCTATGTTGTGGTAGGAGATCACTGGGGTAATCACTGAGGTTCTTTTCCCAGCCCAGATCTGTGATGTTGACAATGTTTTGCTTTACTGGTTGCTCTGTTAGTCTTGCTGTGGGACCCACAGAGAGCTCATGATTCTAAAAATAGCAGAATGAACACAGGAATGGGACGTGTGATCCTAGGTAACTGCTTTTGGTTGTCTTGGTTTCAATTTCCCACTTACAAAATGAACAAGCTTGAATGAGTTCCCCAAAGTCTCTTTCCAGGGTGACATTTAACAAATCTAAATGTTCTAAATTAGGTTATTTCTAGTAAAACTATCCCTCTAGATAAGGAAATAAAGAAGACCTCCGACAGGCACAAAATTGAATATTGGATATTATTCAGTTCAATTGGGTTTGACTGGAATTTAGCATCTTTTGCACAAACAATGACTCAGAAAATTAATTAGCCTTTGCTTTAATTAAGTAGTAATTCTATTTAATACCAATTAAAGTACCACATCTGAGTCAATCTGCTGTAGCAAAGTGTAGTTGGTACTGGAAAAAGCCCCATTTTCTGTGTGAAGCTGGGTGGGTGACTGGGGCACTGAGGCTTCTGATTTCTAGATAGGCAGTAAGGTCTTGAAAACACAGGAAGAAAATTCCCAGAGGCTCTGGGCACAGCCCTCTCTGGCAAGGTCTTACATACCTTAGCTTTCTTCATTAGATGATTTTGCCAGTCTTGTTATTAACATGAAAAGTATAGAGAGATGTTTAATAACAGCTCTGGGAACTCCAGATGTACTTCCAACAGCCACTTTATCCAGTGCTCCAAAAATTCCAGTTAGTACTGGACAGAAGACAGTTCTTGACTTCTGAACTTTAGTACAATATCTCCCGTAAGATTCCTGGCTATTTGAGATAGGGCATTAAAAAGTAAAATAAGAATGTTCCCACGGCTGCACTAGAGTCAGCTTTTGTTTGGTTTTTGAACATGACTTTTGTTTAAAATTACTGGCCATGTAAAATTTTAGTTTTGTGTGTAACTGATTAATATCTGACTTGATAATGATGTGTTTTCTTGACTTAACAAATTTATTTCATATATGTTGTTTGTTTGTTGTGAATATAGAAAAGGATTCTGCATCATGTCCAAATGCATGTAGAGGCCAAAGTACAAACTTAGGGGTCATTCTTCAGGACGTGCACACTGGATTTCATGATACAGGGTCTTGCATAGTCATAGTGGTGACTAGTTAGGCTAGGCTGGATAACCACAATGTCTGATGATCTGCCTGTATGTACATTGGGATTATAAGTGTACACTACCACTCCAGCTTTGTATGTGTGTTCCAGGAATTGAACTAAGTTCTTCATGCTTAAAAGCAAGCATGTTACCAATGATCTAACTGACCAACAGTAGGACCCAGCTACCTCCATATTCCTTCCCACATGCTTATGCTTTAGAGCCAGGCCATGTGCTCAAACTTTCCTCTTCTACATGTATAAACATTATACATTATACATTAAACGTTATACATTAAACAAACTATGGTATTAGAAGATGAGACTTTGAGAAATCATTAGGTCATGAGAGCAGATATTATAGGAGTTGAATTAGTGACTTTATGAAATGGTACCAAGTGAGCTTTCTGTGTGATTTTGCACCAAGTGGATGATGCACTGGGAAAAGATGTTAATTCTCTAGCTAGAAATTAGTCCTCACCAATCACCAAATCTAATCTATCAATAATCTCTTAACAGTCTTCTGATTTTTCCAAACTTGTGAGAAAGAAACTTATTGTACAGAAGCTTCTCAGTCTGCAGCATCTTGTAACAGTCTGAGCAAAGATGCTTTTCACTGTAATGAACTGAAAGTTGCTTGAGTCAGACAATTTGTCTGGCTTCAGCCTGTATAATGTACACATAAACTGATCCATCATATAGTATTCCATTTGTTAATGCAATGTATATGCTTTTATGCACCAGTGAAAAGTTTTGCTTTTGAAAAATATGCTTCTAAAGATTATCTATCCCCATTGAAAGTCTACGAGCCCGCTTGGCCCACATCACATTCTAACCCTTCCTTTACTTGCTGTTGAGTTCATGCTTGGCCTTCAGCTTGGCCAAGAGGGACACTTGAATTATGTGCCTTTTGTCCTCAAATAAAACCAACTGTGCTGCTTCATAATGCTGGGCTTTGTCAGTTTGCAGGTGATTTCTGTCAGATGTCAATATGTGACACAAAGACATTTATATGTGCATTCATTAATACATGTATCCACATACTGTTTGTCTCTGTTTTACTTGAGCAGACATCAAGGCTGTTGACCAGGACTCCATCTAGTTCTACATATTTTGTCTTCTTGCCTCACATTTCCTTCCCCATAAGGGATATCATAATGTGTTTTACTGAGGTTCGTACACTGATATAATTTCTCCTCTGATCTGTCTTCTAGGCCATCACAGTTGAAAACACTTGAGTTTTGCATCATCTTTTAAGATTCCCTCTATTGACATAGGTACAGCCAGGGGAAGTTGACTAGTAGAGGTGAGGTGGATAGGCTGAGGGTTAGGATCACATATTGATGAAGCATGCCGTGCTTCCCACATAGACTCAATTCCAGCATACACAGGCTACCAGGCACCCACAGTAGGAGTCTTCTCAATCTCACTTATTATATACATTTCATAATGAGCAACTACTAAGCCTATCGGGTCCTCTGACATTATTTCTCATAATTCTGAGTATCTTAGAACACAACAAATAATAAGTAGTTCCAAAATCTCAGTTTGAGTTTCTTGTTGAAGCATTTTTCTTTACCAGAGGCCAGTAGAATGCCAAGAGACTTTTATTACAGTTGTATAACTTTCTAAGGCAGAATGCCTAGAGTCCTCCATATGTGTCATACTGTGTATTTCTCATATTCTAAAGCCTAATGTATCATTTGGCCTAAATGACAGGGCAGAATGAATTGGGACTAGATTGGCTGTCGGAACTCTCCTCTGCTCCAGGCTCTACCCAGGACTTATGGTGCTCTGTGTCACTTAATCTGCAGGCCAGAATATTACTATTAAGTGTATTTCCAGAGCCTAAAGAAGTCCATGTGGTACCTTGTTTTCTTTTATGCAGGATTCACCATTAAGAAAAAATGTGTTCCTTTCTTTGCAAAGATTATTATGCATAAGTTTAACCAATCCCAAATGAGGAACTTCTGCAATTATGGCTCTGGGAACATGGCAGAGAAGAGAGCAGAAAGGTTGTAGACCCAAATTGCAAAAAAATATGCTTTTAAAGGATACTTTCAATAAAAACTGACCAACTCGTCCAACTCGTCAGTGCTTTTAAATATGTAAATATTTTCTTCTTCCATTAGGGCTGGGCTCTTTGGCAGAATTATAATGTATGAGAGTTATGATACATGATGGTAATGGTGATCACCAGTGAAATACTAACCATATTCAGGATGTTCTTAAGTTATTTCATCATAGCAGCCTTAAGGACCAATATCAAACATCCCTCTATCTTTTTAATAAGAATCCCTATGTCACTTAGCTCCCAATACTTAACTGAATCACATATTCTTTCCATGGAAAACTCCTAACGAGGAGTGAGAGTAACTTACAGGCACCATGACAGGATGTTTTTGTCTAAGTGCTACAACAGACAGTGTATGATGGTTTTTCAGAGTGCCCTAGGAAGGAGGGGATATTACCAGGAAAGTGAGACTTGAACTGAATCTAAGTGAAAATCCAGACAGTAAATAGAGATTACCATGGAGGGCAAATACTAAGGATTAGCTCAGAAACAAAGGGCATGTAATTTAATCCCTCAGAAGGTTCCCTGATTTCTAGTCTACTTGTCACCTACTTTCTAATTCTCCCATTGGTCTTCTCAGCTGATTGAACATTAGCTTGAGCCTAGAAACCAAATTTTAACTCTCTGATCGAACACTTAGACCACTAGCCAGTGGTATATAGTGTGATTCAAATGGAGAACGTAGGAAATTTAGGAGCATTTGAGAAAACATTTAGACAGTCAGCCAGCCATGAAACCAAGTGTGTAAGCATTTGGTCCTTTCAACCTCTTTCACCCCCACAGTAGGAAGAAGGACTTCTGAATTTAGACTGAAGTTGAGACTCGTATATGGCATGAGTCTCCAAATATAACCAGTCCTCACACATGGCACTCATTATACTCTGAATTAGAAAGTCTGGGTTGGGTTGAGCATTGTGCAAGTTCCTAGATTATGTTGATGTTACTCTGGGGAACAAACTTCTGAAAGCCAGTGTCCTAAAGCATTAGTCATCAGATAATTTATAAGCATACATCTTAATATAATTTTTTCAGTCTTTGTTTTTCAAAACTGGGACTCTCTGTGTAGCCCCAACTGTTCCTGGAACTCACCTGTAGACCAGGTTGGCCTCAAACTCAGAGATTTGCCTGCTTCTGTTTCCCAAATGCTGGGATTAAACATTTACACCACCGAGACCAGCATTTTCGTATGATTTTTAAATTAATATTTAGAAAAATTCAGAGGATCTTAGGCTGAGTATGGAAGCACACACCTTTGAGTCTCAGCAGTTGAGAGAAAGAGGCAGGTGGGTCTCCGTGAACTGAATTCAAGGCCTGCTGGTTGATATAGTGAGTTCTAGGACAGCCAGTGTTATGTAGAGAAACCCTGTTTCAAAATGATGATGATGATGATGATGATGATGATGATGATGATAATAATAAACAACTTGAAATGCTTGCAAGTATAATTTTAATAGTGTAAATATTGACTGTGATGTGTATTTGGGGTTGCCAACTTGACTATTTATGGTATTAACCAAAATCCAAGCTGCTCAGTATACCAGCAACGGATTTTCTTGGTTGAGAAGACCAACCTTAAATCGGGACCACACCTTCTGGTGGCAGGCAAAGGAAAGGACATGGAAGAAGGAAGCTCTTGTTCTTTGTTTGTCCTAACTCTCGCTGGCAAGTCCATTCCTTCACTGGCATTAGAGCTACTTCTTTAGAATTCCAGGGAGTAATGAAGGCTATATGAGACCTCTAGCCTCATGGAATAAACATCTGTTAGATTCTTTCCACTGCTGGATCAGTTGGACCATTGACTATAAACCATTCTAATAAAGCATGTTTTGATAATGCATAGATAGATTGATTCTATAACTTCTCTTTCTTTAGTAAGCCTAATTAATAAAATGTACAATAAATAAAATATTTAGCATAAAATAATTTAAATGGGTCTAACAGAGTGTTATCACAATTGTAGCATGACATATTAAACTCATCTTTTAAGATGAGAAAGCACTTCAACATTTGGAAATATTACATTTTTTTCTTCTGAAGTCATATTTATTACATTTATTCAATATTATTTTACCTTCTTGAAATGTATTCCAGAGAGCCATTTTATATGATCACACCTCCTTACATTTAAGAATAAAACACACAAATAAATTTGAGCTTATTTTAACATCCTCAAACCAGTAGACTAATGTGTTAAGATGTGCTTTATGAGTTGAAATGTAAAAAAGTTCTATTAAAAATATTTTAATTTATGAAAGATCATTTAAATTTTTTCAAAATTATTACTTTCTTAGGATTCTTTAAGAATTTAACTGTTCAGGGCCTTGCATAGGAAATGGGGGTACAGACTCCTTTCTGCTGTAGTAAGAAGATAAAATGCCACAGCAAGAAAGCAAATTCAAAGGAAGAAGTATGGGCTGGAGAGGGGATTTTTGTTTAAGGTGTCCTCTGCTTCCCAGATGCTAACACCCATGCTGTACACAAGAAGAGAGTGTGATAGCTGTACTATCTCTTCATTGTCTTCACTACATTTTATGACCAACTTCTTCAGCACAGGTCACTCAAGAAAACCTTGGTCATGGTTCTGCCATGATCTCGGGAAGGCTGACTTACTATTTGCCTAAAGATGTATACTGGTGCAGACCTACAAAAATCTGATGGGGCTCACATGGAGAAGACAAGACTGGATGGCAGCGGCAATGTCAGTATCTACACCTAGGACTTCTTATTGACAAGTGCCAGGCTGTCTCTTATGTAGAGATGACCAAGTCGAAATTTGAATTCAACTCCATTTTTTTTTTTTTTTTTTTTTTTAGTGAGATGTGTTTCTTGAGAGACAACAGAGAACTGATATTATTTTATTTCTGGCTTGCCTCTCACTCAGGCATCTTTGTGTCATCTAGTTGTCTTTGGATTCAGGGAAGAGTGTCATCCCGTACTCTGTGTATGGACCACTCTGTAGGGTACAGATAGTCACGCACATAAGAACAAGATGACCTCTGATACACCAGAATACATGACAGTGTAAGGATGTCAACACTCACCAAGTAACTCTACAATGCAGTGATGGCCAGGGTGAAAGGAGATGAAAAGAACTGGAACCATGTCAAGGTTCTGTGTGTTGCATGTCCATTAGTAACCTTGATGGCTTATTTCACTTTTTCTTCAGCAAACAATGTAGATACCTTGACAGAAAAGAAGTTAACAAAGAGTAAGGAAAGTGGATTTGGGGGGTTGAATATGTCTCAATAAGTTACCCAGGAGCTCAATGGATACTTCCTCCTCCAAAGATTCAAACACAGGTTTTCTGATTTATGCTCCTGCCGGGAAAATTATTTTATATGAAATGGATTAAATTTTATCATCAAAGATACCCAATAGCTAAATTGAAAAAAAAAAAAAAAAAGAAAATAAATTTAAAACTTACAGCTTTCAATAGGCAGCATTAACTTTAAAGGTGAGTTAGAAACAGATGTGCCACACAAATGGTAACTAAAAATGAAAAATTTTGGCTATACTTCTACCATACATCATATATTTCAAGCTAAAACTGTCATAAAGAACAAAGAAAGTGATTATATATGGTCAGCAATTAGTTGAATATCCTTAAAAATTAAAAATACGCATGTAGCTGATGTTATAAAACCTAAATATATAAGGGAATGTTAATATACGTGGAGATAAGTCAAACAACAGAACTACACAGTAGCAGTAAACGAGTTGCATAGCTTTTAATTTTTAAATTTTACATATGTAAAAATTTTTTCTTCACATATGTACATCAAGTGCATGTCTGAGAGTGTGGAGGCCAGAAGAGTGTTGGCCCTTCTATAACTGAAGTTACTAGAGCTATAAATGATTGTGAGCTGCCATGTTAGAGCTGGGATTGAAACTAGGTCCTTTTCAATGCAGCAAGTTCTCTTAATCCCTGGCACATCTCTACAGGCCTCGATAGCTTACTTTCAGCAATTAGTAAGGTATTTAAGGGGAAAATCAATGGCAAAAGATTGGAACACTATATAATGTGGACTTATACAATACTATGTACTGTATGGTGGGCATTCCAGCTAACAGCAGCATTCTATTCTACTACATGGTATCTCCAAGAAATGCCATATGTGCTCTACAAAATGAGTTTTAACAAACTCAGGATTGAAATAACATTGCTATCTTTTACGATGCCATCATGTATTAATAAATAATTACAAGAGGAATGTTATAGAGTTCACAAGTAGGCTAAAAATAAACAACCTGATAAAAGAGGAAAAATTAAAACATCAAAAGGAAAGGAAGATGCAAATGGAAGGTAAAAGAAAATATGGAAATATCTGAGATTCGAGAAAATCCTGTATAAATAGTGAGATTATAGTGGAAAATATGCCCATAGAAGGTAAATGTTAAAGAACAACCCAACCTTAAAACCCAAGGAATAAGAAAAAATAGACAAACTAATTTGCAAACTAGCACAAGTCAGTTATTTCCTGATTTCAAGTCAAGGTGTAAGTCAGCACATCTAATTCACATGAATAAAAAAAAATATATGAAGAAGCTCTTGGTAGATGCAATATAAAACAGCCCATTAAATGTTCATATACCACAGAAATGTAGGATTTGTCACAGAGAGGTAAGGGCCAGGCAGCATATGAAAATAATAAGTGTAACACAGTATTAATGTACTGATGAATAAAATAATATGTCCATTTGGGATTTTTTTCTCCTCATTTAGAGATTTAGATTGCCATCAAATTGTCTTCAGATGTGCATTTATTTTAGAATTAGTTATTATTAGGTTTTCGTTCATCCCTCAAATGGCCCTTAGTTTTAGCTCTCCCTCTCTATATTTCTCCTCCTTCCCCCTCCCTTTTCCATCCTCTCATTCCAGTTCTCATCCTGTTCATCCATAAAGATCTATTCTACTTCCCTTTAATAGGAAGACCAATCTTCCCCACTAGTCTCTTACTTTACCCCTAACTTCTGTGCTTATACAGATTGTAGCTTGCTTACCCAGAGACTTAACAGATAATATCTACATATAAGCAAATAGGCACTATATCTTTATTTCCGGGGCTGTGTAGTGGATTTATGTTGTTACATTGTAAATAATTGTCCCACCTATGAATTTAATAAAAAGCGCTGATTGGCCAAAGGCAAACAGGAAGTGTGGGTGGGGCTACCAGACTGAGAAAACTCTGGGAACAGGACAAACAGAGCAGAAATGCCACAGAGACTCCAGAGTTGCCAGACAAGTCAGAAAATGCAGAGGACAACTATGCTGCTCTGAGAAAGCCGCATGAATGAACAGGATAAGAATCATGGGTTAGTTTAAGGATAAAGAGTTAGCAAGATATATGCCTGGACCTTAGGTGGATCAGCCTAAAATTAAGCATCTGTGTGTCTCTGCGCGTCTGTGGGTCTATGGGTCTAAACCTTCAGGCTAGGCCTGAAAGTCCAGGCCAGAAACCTCATACTACAGGTCTGAGTTACCATACCAAGGAAATATTCTTTTCTAGCTCCATAAATTTACCTCCAACTTTCATAAACTTACTTTTCATTAATGATTGAGTAATATTCCACTGTATAAAGTACCACATTTTCTTTATTCATCTGTTCATTGAGGGACATTTAAATTACTTCTAATCTCTGGATATTATAAATAGAGCAGTAATGAACATAGTTGAGCAAGTCACTCTGTAGTAAGATGAATTGTTCTTTGACGTTATGTCCAGAAGTGGTATAGCTGGATTTCATGAGGTTTCTCCACTTCTGGGAAACTGCAACACTGATTTACATAGTGGCTGTACAAGTTTGCACTCTCACCAGCAACGGAGGAGTGCTCCCTTGCTCCACATCCTACTAGCATGAATTGTCACTTGTGTTATAGATCTTGGCCATTCTCACTATATAAGATGAAATCTTAAAATAATTGATTAATTTGTATTTTCCTGATGGCTAAGTAGGTAGAACATTTCTTTAAGTGCTTCTCAGCCATTTGAGTTTCCTCTTTTGAGAATATTCTGTTTGTTTGTACCCCATTTTTAATTGAGTTGCTTTCTTTAGATCAATTCTTTTTCCTATTTATATATTTCAGATATTGACCCTCTATTGGATGTATAGTTGATAAAAGGTTTTTTTTCCCATTTTGTTGGCAGACACTGTGTCCAATTGATGGTGTCCTTTGCTATACAAAAGATTTTCAGTTTTGTGAGATCCCATTTATTAACTATTGTTCCCAGTCTTTTGTTCTGCTGAGTTCTGTTCAGAATGTCTTTTTCTGTGCCAATGAGTTCAGATTATTTCCAACCTTTTCCCCTATGGATTCATTTTTCTAGCCTTATTTTGGAGTTGAGTGCAGGGTGATAATTATGAATCTATTGCTGTTCTTCTACATGCAGCCACCTAGCATCATTTGTTAAAGATGCCATCCTTTTCCAGTGTATTTTTCTGAATTCTTTATTAAAAATCAAGTGACCATACATGTATGGATTTATATCTGAGTGTTCAGTTTTATTTCATTGATGGATATGTCTGTTTTGTGCCAATACCTTGCCGTTTTTATTACTATAGATCTAGGGAATGGTGATACCTGTTTCAGTTATTTTTATTATTCAGAACTGGTTCTGCTATTTGGGGTTCATTGTTTGTTTGTTTCAGCATAAATCTGAAAATTGCCCTTTCAAAATCTGTGAAGAATTGCATTGAAATTTTGATAAAGATTGTATTGCATTGCATTTTGGGAGTATGGCCAATTTTATTTTATTAATTCTATTGATTCAAAAGCATGAGAGTTCTTTCCATCTTTTGGTACTTTCATTAATTTTTTCTTCAATATATTAAAATTTTCATCATATAAATCTTTCAATTGCTTTTAATAGAGTTACTCCCTAAATTTTTGAAAACTATTGTCAAAGGTATTGTTCCCCTGATTTCTTTCTCAGTTTCTTTGCATTTGTCAATAGGAAAGCTACTAATTTGTGTTTATTAAATTTGTATTCTGCTACTTTGCTGAAGGTGTTTATCAGCTATAGGAGTTTCCTGGTGGAATTTTAAGGGTCACTTTAAGTATATAGTTACACCATCTGCAAATTATGATACTTTGGCTTCTTCTGTTTCAGTTTTTAATCACATTATCATTGCCCCAACTAAGACTTCAAATCTATAGTGATAACATATGGAGAGAATGGATGGCTTTGTCTTGTTCCCGATTTCAGCAGAAAACTGTTTAGTAGGGTTTCTCTCAATTTACACTCTTGTTGGCTGCCATCTTGTGTAAATCACCTTTATTATTCTGAGGTGTATGTTCTATGGCCCTAGTCTTATTAATACTTTTATTATAAAAAGGTGTTAGATTTTGTTGAAAGCCTTTTTAACATCCAGTGGAATGATCATGTGGCTTTTTCCAGTGTGTTTATATGGTGGATTACATTTATTGATTTTCAGATGCTGAACTATGACTGCATTTCTGGGATGAAGCCTACGTGATAATAGATGATATTTTGATGTGTTCTTGGCTTTGGTTTGCAAGTATTATGTTGAGCACCTTTTCATCTATGTTCATAAGAGAAACTGATTTATAATTTTCTTTCTTTATTGGGTCTTTATGTGGTTTAGGAATCAGAGTAACTTTGACATTGTTAAAAAGGAATTAGGCAATGTTCTTTTTATTCTACAAAATAATTTGAGGAGGATGGGTGTTATTTTTTAAATTCTTATAGAATTCTACACTAACAATACAACTATGGGCTCTTTTTGGTCAAGAACTTTTTAATTACTGCTTCTACTGGTTTTTAGTTCTTTTTAAATTGCTTGTTTAATTTTGATTTCACCTTGGTAGGTGATATTTATTAATAAAGTTACCATTTCTTTTGGATTTTTTAATTTTGTGGAGTACAGATTTTACCTACAAATACCTTGCCATAGTGCTCCTATCTGAGAACAAGGACTAAAAGATATTTTATTTTAAAATGTTTGCATTTGGGGGATAGTTCAAATCGAAACTACAGAAAATGTTAGATAAGATCTGAATCTGTAAAACTACAAGGAAAAAAACTTCTAAGTTTTCCTTATGTCTTACTTCAAAAATTTATATTTGTGACTTCAAAAACTCATACAACAAAAGTAGAAATAAACCTATAAGGTAGACGCTTTCACACAGTAAAGAAAACGAAAAAGACCATTTACATAAGATTTCAATACATTTCCAAACCACATATTTAGTAAGAGATAATTTCCCACAACATATAAAGAATACAAACAACTCTGTAGCAGGACAACAAATATCCTGAATATAGAAGAGGCAAAGGCTCTGCATAGGTATTTTTAAGCAGATGATATACAATTGATTAAATAGTGTAACTGTATATCCAGTCATAAGAGAAATGCAATGTGAAATTGTATGAAGATAGTTCCTCCCTCATAGCTGGACATGCAATTGGTATAGTAATTGTGAAGTGTCCTAAAAAATTAAAAGTAAAACTACTATGTGATTCAGAGATTAAGCCCCATAGGATATACAGCAATATAAAATAAAATTGGTAATTTGGAGCAATATCTACACACTCATATTCATGGTTGGTGGCATTCACAATAGGTTATTCTGGACTCAACCTGTGTCTTTTGATGCATAAATGAGAATAAAAATTGTTATATATATAGATAGATAGATAGATAGATAGATTGATCTATCGATAGACAGTCAGACAGACAGATAGATAGAATATGTTACTATGCCTAAGGAATAAGGAAATCATGTCATTTGTGATAATTAAGATGTAATAGAGGAAATTGTGCCAAGTGTAATAAGCCAAACACAGAAAGACAAATATTGCACAATCTCATTGTATAAGTAGTCTAAATTTTCAGAGACAAATTCTTAGAGGCAGAGAGAATAGTAATGGTTTCCAGAACCTGAAGGTGATAGAAATTGAAAAGTATTGGAGAAAGTAATCAAAAGTTTAGTCATGCAAAAATGAAGATATTCTGGAGATTTCATGTATAACATATGGTGACTGCAGTTCATAACAATATGTTCTGTGCTTAGAGTTTTCTGAATGAGTAGATTTTATGTCCTCAACACATAGACTCAAGATAAAAAGGTAAGTCTATCAACTTAGGAAAGTTGATAAACATAATCAGTAAATTGATCATGATGATAATTTTATATCATGCATATACCAAAATATCATGTTATAAAATTTAAATGTGTATAGAACTTGTATTTTCTAGTAATGACTTAGGGATTGGCTCTGAAGGAAAAGACAGACACTTAAGTGATTCCTAAGCAAATATTTTGTCACTGTAACATGTACCAGTAAAAATAATGTGTGTTTAAGTATATATATTATAATATGTTTTATTATTCCATAATAATATCAATTAGCTTTCAATGTACAGAATAATTCCTCTAGAAGTTTGTATTTAATACTCTATCAAAAGTATTATATATGTACCAAGTATGGGATACCTCTGTAGAAGTGGTTGGCAGGAAAAACTCTCTCCAAAACAGTATAGAGTATTCTCAGTGAGAAGAATTATTGTTTCTGAGAACTAGAGAATATGGAGATATTGATAACTCTATACACCTTGATTGTAAGATAAACCAATCTGAGAATGACTGAAAGCTTCTTCCCTGATGCCAGGGTTTCAAAGTGCTAGAGGCTCCTATAAAAGTTTTTTTGGGGGGTTGAGGGGGAGAAAATCCATTATTGGACTTACCGGACTCCAAGCCTTATGAATCACAAAACCAACCTGCTAGGCAAGATGTGCCCAATTGTGCAATAGTGAACACAACTATTATAAGAATAATCAACCAATCTATGATTGGATTTGAAGTTTGATCCTCAGGGGCACTTTATGCTTGATACTATAAATGTGATTAATAATTGATTGCTGAGGACAAGATAGGCTAAAGTTGGGAACTTTACACTGTCATTGAACTAATTTGACATAATATAAAACTGCCCTCAAAGTATGTGTGTTTATACTAATTCACAAGCCTACTTGTAGCCTCAATTTTAAGAGCCTATTTCTTCAGGAAAAAGATGGTAAACGCAGAGACTCAAGGCTGTCTATGGTGTTAAGAGTAAATGAGTCATGAGGGTTCAACCTGAAAGAATATTTACTCCACCTTCTGTAGATTCAAGGTACATTTATAATACAGTATGGGAAAACTGTAAGAACTCAAAGATATGGAAAAGAGATGCAAAATGCCACTGTCTATAGATGACATAGCCATTGCCATCATAAACTCATTGTAACTGAGGTTACTTAAACTGAGCCTGCACAAGATTGACCCTGTTAATGATCAGTCATGCATGGTGAGTGTCTCATGGAACCCTCTCCTTTCCTAATGAACCATTTATAGAGTCAGAGAGGGATATTTTATATACCTATATCTTCAGTTTTGTACCCACTGTTGATTCCACCAGAGTTCAACAGATAGGTTCAAACCCACAATCTCACTGATTAAACTAAGTGAATCACATAACAAAATGAGTGGATATGAATGTGAGATAGACTGGGAAAAAATGTTGGAGAGGTGGACAGTGGTAAGAGGAATATTTACAACATTTCTTAGGCACCAGGGAATTTCATATTGAAATGGCTCTGAGATTTTATATTCCACCTGTTAGAATGGCTAGATCAACAGCATAAGTTGCAGGTCATGCTGGAGAGGATGTGGAGCAAGGGGAACACTCCTCAATTGCTGGTGCTAGTGAAAACTTGAATAGTCACTTTGAAGGGCAGTATGGCATATTCTCAGAAAACTGGGAATCAACCTATCACAACTGAGAATCAGCCAGCTACACTGCTCTTGGATATATACCCAAAGGATGTTCAATCAAAGACACTCTCTCAACTGTATTCATAGCAGCTTTATTTATAGTAGCCAGAATATGGAAACAATCTAGATGCCCCTCAACTGAGGAATGGCTTTTAAAAAATGTTACATTTACACAATGGAACTTTACTCAGCTATTAAAAGCAAGGACACCAGGAAATTTGCAGGCAAATGGAAGTAACTAGAAAAAGAAATCACCCTGAATGAGGTAACCCAGACTGAGAAAACATGGTATGTACTCACTCTTAAGTGGATATTAGGATATTAGTTATCATAAAAGAAACTATGCTACAGTCTGCAGACCAAAAGAGACAAGATAACAAGGAGGTTTCATTGGAGGACACCTCGATATCCATGGGAAAGGGAATATAAGAGATTCTGTGTGTGGACTGAAAGTGGGTGTGTATGGGGACATAAACAATCAGGTTGGGGATTGGGTGCTAAGTGGGACCGCTTAGGGTCATTTTGGGTCAGGAGGAATCCTGGTGCAGGAAAATCTCCCAGAAGTCTACTGTGAGGATCGCAGCTCCTAGCAATAGGAAATAAGTACCTTGAACAGCTGTTACCTGTGACCAGGTTGGTGTCTGGCCCAATTGTCATCAAAGAGGCATCATTTAACAACTGATAGAGGATAATGCAGAGACCCACAGTCAAACGTTAGACAGAGTTTGGGAATTCTGTGGAGGAGGAAGAGAAAAGAGTGTAGGATCCAGAGGGGTCAAGGACACCATGGGAAGGCTCACACCATCAACTAACCTGTGTTCATAGGGGTTGGCAGAGACTGAGCAGGTAACCAGGGACCCTGCATGGCTGACCTAGGCACTCAGTATTACCCTTGTGTAGCTTGATCTTCTTGTGGGACTCATAAAAGTGGGAATAGGGTCTATCTCTGCCTCTTTTACTGGCTTCTGGGAGACACCCTTCTCCTCTTCTTGGGTCACCTTGCCCATCCTTAGTACATGAGGAGGCGCTTAGTTTTACTGCAACCATGCTTTGCTGATATTAATGGGAGAGCCACTCTTTTCTGGATGCAGACAGAAGAGGAAAGAATGTGGGGTGGGTGGACACAGGGTAGGGTGGGGAGGAATGTGGGGAAGAACTGTGGGGGGAGGGTTTGGGCAAAGGCTACAGCCAGGATGGAAATTAAGCAGATGAATAAAAATAAAACCATGATGAATAAACAAAAATAAATCCAAAAAAATATTAACATGAAGGTAAATTAAATTATTATACAGATTTTCTACTAAGTCATTTTGCATTAATATCTGCTTACATATTTAATCTTGTTTAATTAACTTCAGTTTTCCATGTTAGCATAGTTTGTATCATGTTAACCTTTTTCTGAAGATGGTTTAACTGTTAAAATTATGTGTTCAAGTCTAAGGTATGAAGATATAAAATTGAGGCCAGCCTTGTCTGGATATCAAGACTGGGTTTCAAAAATTAAACAAGTATTTGAAGGCATTTAAAATGAAATGGTGCAGGCCTGACACCAACGCTCTAAATCTCAGAATAATGAATGCAAAATTATTGGGCATCAAGGTTCACTCTGGCAATTTTTTTTTTCATGGAGGAAAGTTCAGTTTGGATACTGGAGACACTAGAGGTGACCAATCATAAAGCAGCATTTCACCAAGTAGAGACATGAGTAGGAGGATTGTTTAACTACTCGAGTGACTAAAGACTAAAGGGAAAAGAACGGCAGAAAAATGGAGCCCCACAGACAACTCCAACATCTGCATAAATATTTTATTGGAATTAGAGTTAAAAGCCAACACTAGGGACACTAGGGATGAATGATGCTCTGGGAATGCAGACAGGTAGTTTCTTCCTTAGAAGTTATTCATTGGGGGGGGGGGGGGGATTAAGGAATTTTTGAAAAAAAACAAAGCACTGGTAGACTCTACAATGCTAATCCAAAATTTAGAATTACTAATTTTTTTTCAGGAATGTTTGCTATTCTAGGGACAAAGTATTAAATCCAATGTCAATTTCATCAGCTGCTTCCTCTGCCTATGATTAGAAAGTATTCCATTTTTCCAAAAATTATTCAGTAACTGTTTCTTTCTATCTCTGCCTCTCTCTGTGTCTGTCTAGCTCTCTCTCTCTCTCTCTCTCTCTCTCTCTCTCTCTCTCTCTCTCTCTCTCTCTGTGTGTGTGTGTGTGTGTGTGTGTGTGCACGCGCACGCGCGCGCGCCTGAGTATGTATGCAGAAGAACATCTGGAGTTCCCTCAAGAAAGGTAGATAGGTTTATCCAGGCCAACTGGTCAACCAGCTCCAGTGGTCAGCCTGGCCCTGATTAGACATGAACTCCTTAAGGCTGGGTTTACAAGAATTTTACATGTTCTTTCCCAGCCTTTTGAACTGGTACTATGGGTTCGAACTCATTTCCTCATGAGTATCTAGCAAGTGTTCTTAGCCACTAAGTCACCTCCACAGCTCCAAGTCAAGCACATTTATCATATTCCCTGTGTCTTTTCTGTTGTCATTACACCATTTTTCCTACTCAAAAATAAATACTCAGCTCTTCAAAAATCATCACTGAACAGTTTGTTTATATTTGGTTGAGATCTTGTTTGAAAATTGAACCTATCACTTTATTTGGGGGGAAAATAGAAAAGGTTATCTGAGGTCTGACAGCAAAGACACAGCATGGAGTCAAAGCAGGCAGTCCACTGCCAGATGCACTTAGTCACACGCATGTCTTTCTATACTGTTTTAGGTGGTCTGCCTAATGTTACATCTAAGACCATTAAAGCTCTCAAATACATATTAATGGACTCTTGAATGAATTAGTTTTTAGGGACTTCCTTAAGGGAGACTCAATACAAGGCAAAAAGGTGTCTGTAGAATCTGGTAATTTCATACTAATACTTATCAACTTTTATAAATTTGAGATCACTATGAAGAAAATTTTAAGATTAGCACACATACAAATTTGAAAGTATATTAAGAATCAAACATACCATCTGATACAGATGTCTTTGCTATACAAGGAAATTCATTAAATCTTCAATCAGTATATCATGTACTGGAATTTATGGTGGCTTATTTATGTCACCTTGTAAATGAATATTTTTACTAGATTTTTTAATAAAAAGTTTTATTTTCTCTAGAAATTCACTGTTTTTGTTATTAAAATTGATGTCATATGACTTCCTGTGGTTCAAATTGAGTATCTTCATTTAAAGACTTGGTTGCTGTTCTTGAACAGTAATCTTACCAATAGCTAGATTTTGCATTTAACAGAAAGTTTAAAAATTTTGAGGTAAAAAGAAACTTTAGGATTTATAAAATCTTTCCCTTTTAGCCCCATGGGAAAGTCCACATATACTCACTATTCAACATGTCCAGATGTAGCTTCCAGACAGGCATTCAATTCACATGCTAGAATTATATGTCCCAAACTGCTTGTCCTCCTCTAGTGTTGTGCCTCAGGACGAATGACCCTCAGCTTCCCTAAGCACACACATTGACTGCTTTAAAAACCAAAGTGACATATCAAAGCTAGAAGACTCATCAGAAGATTTTGACTCTACCATTTGGAAGAAGTTAATGTTTAAGGCTGATAGCTTCTCTTTGGAGTGTTGCTAGAACAACTTAGTCAGTTGAATAATTCGCTTGTTCCTTTTGTGAACTGTGTTTCAAATTATTACTGTGTGAAGTCAGAAGTGAAGGGGTCATCCTCCCTAAAATATTGATTTGACCTCTTCATCAGTGGCATTGTATAAACGATGAGCAGGTACACTGTGGGGAAGGAAGGAAAACTTGCAATTGTCCTGTGTGCCTCTCTCATATTCCCATCCTGATTCAATCTACCACACAAGTCACTGATCATGTGAAATGGTGTGAACTCATCCCAGTTATAGATCTGGGACCCAAGAGGGGATTTCAGATCATGTGTGGAAACAGAGAATCTGAGAAGCGGGACTCAGTATCTACAGATGTAATTTTCTACCCATGTACCCATGATAAAATCTTATAAGAGACACAGATGTGGCCGCATTTCAGTCACATTTTCACTTATAAAATTAATGCATTTAACCAGAAGTCTTGGAATCTGAACTAAATTGACTTCCAAAGAAAATACTGTGCTCACTTTGGCAGTACATATTCTAAAATTGGAATGATTCAGAGAAGATTACCATGTCCCCTCCACAAGAATGACACTCAATTTTGTGAAGTATTCTATATTTTTGTTTTAAAAAAAATGTCAGCCTGAAATCTGCAAGCAAATGGATGTAACTAGAAGAAAATATTCTGAGTGAGATTAACACAGACCTAGAAAGACAAACATGGTATGTACTCTACGAGAAGTAGATTTTAGGCATAAAGTAAAGGATAACCAGGCTACAGTACATAAACCTAGAGAAGCTAGGTAGCAGGGAGGACCTTAAGAGGGACATTCATGAATTTCATGGGAATGGAAAATATATAAGCTCTCCTGAGTAAATAGGGGCCATACAGGGGAAGGTGGAAGGGGAGATGGGAAGAGAACATGAGGGAATGGGATGGTTGAGTTAGGGCCGGGACAGAAAGAAAAGAATATGAAACAGAAATCTTGATGGAGCCATTTGGGGTTAGGGAGAAAACTGGTCCTAAAAAAATACCCAAGAACCCACAAATATGATCTGAGCTAAGACTCCAAGCAATAGTGGAGAGGGTACTTGAACTGGCCTTCCCCTATAACCAGATTGATGACCACGCTAATTGTTATCAAAGAACCTTCATCCAGAAACTGATGGAAGCAGATGCAGAGATCCACAGTTAAACATTGGGCTGAGTGACCAGTCCAGTCAAAGAGAGGAAGGAGAGATTATATGAGCAAAGAATTCAAAATCATGACAGGCAAACCCACAGAGACAGCTTATTTGAGCTATTGAGATCACTGCCACTGGGTTGACAGCTGGGGAACCTGAATGGGACCGAACTAGGCCCTCTGAATGTGAATGACAGTTGTATGGCCTGGGCAGTTTATGGGGCCTCTGGAAGTGGGCCCAGAACGTATCCCTAATGCATAACCGGCTTCACACAGCCCATTCCCTATAGAGGAACACCCTGCTCAGCCTTGATACTGTAAGGAGGCTCTTGGCCCTGTCTAAACTGGATACACCAGACTATATTGCCTCCCCCCTGGAAGTCTTTACCCTCCCTCAGGAGTGAATGAGGGAGTGATGTGGGGGGAAGCTTGGGAGTGTCTGAGAACAGGGAAAGAGGGGGAACATTGGTTGGTATGAAAAAAAAATCCTTTCAATAAAAATACAAAAGAAAACTACAATGGTTTTTCACTCTGCACCTCTTAGAAAAATGGCTTTAGGGGCAGAGAACTCTGCCAGACCAGGAGCAGGTGGCAATCTTACATATCCAAATTTCTTTTTTCTTTAAGAACTCCATTTTCTTAGCATGGGACTTGAGCAACAACAACAAAATGTCTCTATAAAAAGAGCAGGCCCGGATCCCCTTGGTCCCAGAAAGAACTGATTCTAAAGCCAAATGTGCACGCGTGCATTCTTGCCTTTGTCTCCTTGCTTTCTGTAATTGAAAAGATGGTCATAAGCAACGCATGGAAATAAGATGGCTCCGTGAGTTTGACCCAACCACAAACAAACACATTTTCCTTTGCCAATTTCTGTTACCTAATTTCTATTTAGATACAGGGAGACTAAGGTGGTGGGATTTTGGATGGAAGCCTACAGTGACAAGTCTACTGACTATTTCACCTAAAAGGAAAGCTCTCAGAATCTCTACTCTCCACTGGAAAACAGGAAACTGCTCCTTGGAGCTGGAGAGATGTTTAAAGTGATAGTTAGGGTAAACTATCTTTAAAATGGTGGGAAGGACACATGCAGAAAGGAAACTGGGACCAGGATGTTGCCTTTGACCGCTGCTCAGGAGAGGGTGACTGACTTGTACATAAAAAAAGGAAGCAGACAGTGTCCAATGGATGGAAATAGTTCAGATACCCCAGTCTTAGACAGTGATCACTATAACTCAAGTGTTTCCTGGGTCTGTTTAGATGTACCGTTGAAGGGAGCATCCACAGGCCAAAAGAGGCGGGAGGTGCTCAGGGCAAGCCTGCCATGAAATCCCTCAGATCTTTTTTATAGGTGGGAGTTGTGAAATGCTTTTTGCATCTATAATTAGGGAATGGAGTGGAGCAGATGGCTATGGCGCAGTTATAATTAAAGTATAATACACAGTAAAATCACCTTGTGCAGTCAGTGATGCATACAAGCCAGAAATATTAACTCTCTTTGAAAATGCTGTTAAGCTGTTTTTTGGGGGGTGCAGGAAGAACTATTGCATCATGACACCAATTTCACATACTCTTTTTTGTTCCAAAGTTCTCTCTGCAAAATTAGAAATGTCCTATACTAAACTGAATAGCTTACTGAGTCTTCTTAATAAGGAACACTGTTGTTAAAATAGAGGCACATACTTTACTTTAACAGCACAGAGTTGCTGCAATAGAGACCCACCTGGATTACCAATTCACTTACAACTTGTCAGCAACCAGCTTCAAAGAATAACTGTAAAAGGCAAAGAATCCTAGGTCCGCTTGTTGGACTGCAAACCAGTTATGTAGTGCCACAGACACACATGGTGCCTTCTAAGATGGCGATGGTTCATTTTTAATTCTTGCTAGTTAAAAAATAATAAAGCAATGGAACCAGCATCGTGCTCTGATAGGATGGCTGTGTTTTATGCCAGCCAGTGAAGAGTCCAGCTTTCTCAAAATTTAAAGGGACAAAATGGGACAACATGATAAATGTGGGCCTTTCTATGTCCTTGTCACTCATGGTCTTAGCCTCCTCCTCCTCCTCTCCTTCCTCCTCCTCTCTGTCCTCCAACCCCCACCTCTCTCTCCTCCTTTGAGGTTTATATTCAACTGGTTTTCAAAATTGTGATTGTGAAGGTGCTCTTGGGGAGACAAGGCTTCTTCCTTTGAACATCCTTCTTACTTTGCTTGTCAAGGTGAGAAACAAATGGCTCACATCAGTTGTGAGGTTGGCTTTCCTTCTACAAAAGCCACTGGACACCACTCGCATCCAAATTTCTTGGACTTTTGCTGTTGCTGTTATTGTCAGAGATACAAAAAAAATCACAGTTCTCTAGTCATAGATCTTACTTTGATAATTCATCACATTGCACATTCCCCTCCCCACTTACTCCATTAAACTCACTTTGCTCCTAAAAGAAAATTATCCACACATGCACTCAAGGACCCAATATACTTCTGGAAAAGAAGAGATTTATTTCCTATTGTCTTTTAGAAAAAAAAGAAAAAAAGATAACACTCACAGAAGTTCTTTTGCTTGCAAAGATTAGCCCCAGTGTTAGCGCTCTAGCCTAGCATCCGTTGATAACTCATCTTAGAAGGCTGACTGTGAGATAGATGATAGATGAATGGCACACTGCAAAGATACAAACCCCTTTCCTTCCAAAGAAGAATTCTGAGTGAGGCCAAACAGCTTGACTATTTGGGTGAAGTTCTGGGTGGGGTCAGATGGTTAAGAAGCTAAATTTGAGTTTACTGCCTCTCTGGGCTGTCCTTGGGCAAGTTGGTTTCCTTCTGAGTTTCTGCTTCTTCATCTGTGCAAAACTAGAGCCTAGATTTCCAGGTGGGGAGAATTAGAATTAGTAGGCATAATGTATAGAAAATAGGCCTTTACTAAGTTCAGTCTCTGCTTTAGCTCTATTGCTCTGAGTGTTGTTTGATTATCATAGGATATTCTTATGCTTCTTCACTAGCATCTCCACCTAGATCCCTACATGTCTAATCTGAAAGTCTTTTCAGTTGAAATTATAAAATAAAGTGAGGTCTACCTCTTTCCTACACGTTTTAAAGGATAAGAGAGAAACTCATGCCTCTTCAAATTTCATATAAATAGTGAGTTAAAAATGATTTCTAAGGATGATGCAAACAAGGTTTTCCCAGTCACATCTCATTTGACAAGTGCTGAGGGCCAGAACCCGGATCTAAAAATCTAACAGTAGGTTGGTGGGTGGTCAAATTAATTTTTGGAAATAAGCTATTTAACTCAAATATATGGAATTATGTTACCTGATTAGGGAAAAATAATGAGAAAATTCCCTATTGCCTTCACAATGTTTAAAACTGTAAAGTGTCCATCCAGGTCAAGCAGTTCATGGGATTCACAAAAATTCCCTGGAAATAAGTGAGTCATGGCTTTATGGAACACAGTTACCTTGAGCCCAAAAGTACATACTGAGCCACTCAGGAAGGAAATGGAAAGTCCCTTCTCCAGCACACATCTCTAGATACCCTGTTTTTCTCTGCTCCAGCATGAGATGACCAGACACTGAGGGACGGTTCTTTTCCCAGAGATTCTCACTGGTGATCTTAAGCTCCCCATTCCCTGTGATAGAGTGTACTATAAACTGTGAGCCTAAACCTTTTCTATTGATCTGTCAAAGTAACAAACAGGAAAAGTAACTCATACCCCATTTTGAAAAAAATATTACCAGGTTGATATCACTGATCATGGTGTTTTCATGCATCTTTGATATGTTGTGAACAGGTTTCATCTGCTTTGGAGATTCCTCTTGAATACCTAACTATTTGAAGTCTTGGAATATAAGAGAGTCTGAGACACTAATTTTGGTCACAACCAATAAAAGGAATAGGGATTGATGTGTGACATCCTGCCTTACCCAAAGCAGGAGGAAGTACATTATTGTAAGACATGGCAACATCTATATAGTCTGTAGCACAGTTTGTGTTTATTTAAAAATGTGTGTCAAACATGCAAGTCATGTGGTGCAGGCTGGTGTTCTCTGCTCTCAGGAGACTGAGGCAGGAGAATTATAAGATTACGACCAACAAGACCTTGGATCACAAATCTGTTGGTAAAAGCATATAAGTCACTAACTAAAAAAAATCTAAAACAAGTTACAAAAATCGTACAAAACATGGTTTTTGTACTATGGTAGGTGGATAAAGAGCACGTAGGAATGTCTAGTCCACCTTGGAAACATTTTTATAAGGCAAAACCATTGCAAAGATTTTTAAAAGTGTATTTTTGAGACATTAACTGAATAAAAAATGATTGAGATAGTACCTATTGTAATCTTTTCTGCTACTACAATAATAAGTTTTTTAATTATGAAAATTCAAGTGTAGTTTACTACAGTGAAATGGCTAAGAAGGTCTTTTAAGAAGTAGGCAGGAAGTAATCAAAAGTGATAATCTGCTGCTAAAATATAAGGAATTTCCTAACACAAAGTTCAAAAGTAGAGTGACATATTTATGAATATAACATGAACACATTCATTTACAATAATTCATATGCCTTTTACAAATTCAGAAGAAAATAGCATTGGATAGCTAACAGCTCCTTCAGGAGTATAATATTTTACACCTTGGATTGTATGGCTCCTGGGATAAGCACTGACTATTTTTGATACCAGATAGTCTCACAAAACTCATAAAGTATTTGGGGTACAACTTGATAGAAGGCTAGTAAATATCACATCTGACCTCAACAAAAGGCACTTTATTTGAAACAGTTGGTGCTTAAATAAAAACAGGATCTCAACTTGTTCAATACATAAAATTCTTAGGTTACAATGTGAATTGAAATCACTTGACTTGTTCAATGAAAGCACTTATGGAGGTGATCAAGTCTTAGTGATTACACCAGTGTTGTAAATGTTCTGTTCATGTCCGGGGGCCTGTGAGCATGTCCTTTACAGGTGGATCATGTGGGCTCTCTGGAATGCCCCTAGCAAATTTTGAGGCCCTAGAGTAATGAAATGAGTCAGTTGATCACTTTCATCCTCCAAGGCTATCTGCCATTGGCATTACAGACAGGAGTTTTCTATGTGGGGCCTTGAGTACATGATAAATTGGGGTTTCTGAGCCCAGATTATCTTTTTCACTCAGAAACAGAGCAGAGCCAGGCCACAACCAGATTCGCTTACAGTGAATTTGAAGGTCGCCAACCATGCTGTCATAACATTTATGTATATTCATGGCTTGGATGTTTGATGAAATTTATTTAGTTTATGTTGTTCCTCATTTCCAAAAAACTTAACACAACAGTAGCTTAAATACGTTATCAGTTATTGGCATAAGTTATTGTCCCTGAAGTTGCTCTATGTTATTTTTTTCAGATTTTTAAGTTATCCTCTTAGCAAAAATTGTTCTAATTTCTTAACCAAACCCCAAGTCTTCATTAACCTCCCAGAACCGCTCCCTGGGCATATTAAAATATATTTACATAGAAACAAAGGTTCAGCAACTCTATAATAAAATCAAAAGGGGCAACTCTCACGGAAGAAGTCCTTATCTATGACTTTCTTCTGAGCGCCTCTTTTCTCCAAACTCATATGCTTAAGACTACATTAAAATATCTTGTATAAAACCCCCAACTTGAATAAAAATGTGCATTTTTAAAAACATTGCAAATTTTCTGCCTCTTGATCTGTAGAATAGTCTTCCTTTTGACCTTGACACATCAGTATAAATTTCCCTATGCATTTCCTCATATTTGCTGGTAGCTGTGCACTTTATGGCTGCGCTACACCCTTAGCCCAGGAAGTATACATTTGATGCATATGTATAAGAAAGTACAGTTCAGGGAATAAGCGTAGTGATTTCATATAACTTCTTTCTTTTCATTTGCTCTTTTTTATTATCTAGTTAATATACTACTGGGAAGTTTATATCACTAAGTTATTATATTTTTCTGACTCCATAATTACTGAGAGAAAAACTCTGACAAAAAATATCCTGATATAAATGAAAAATCACACTGTTCTACATTTCCATTATTGCTTTAAAGCTTCTTTTAGATATCTTTTTATATCTAAATGGCAAATAACCTTCATGCATCATGGAGAAAATTGTGACTCAAGTATACATAATTAAATGCCTCTGCTTTTCTCTTTTAGGAAATAGTAATATTTAATAATTTTGGCAGATTAATGAAAGACAAGAAAAGAAAATGAAGTTATAAAGTCACCAACAGGGTGAGCATCTTTTATTGTATCTATTTCTTCCAAACTGAAAAATCCTTTCCTCCTCACTGCAAGGTGAAAAGAGGGGCTTCAGACACTAAGTGAAACTAACAAGAGTTATGACATTTCAGAAACTTGGAAGATTCTGAGGGCCTCTCCTTACAGTCATATAAATAGTAACAATTGCTGATGGGAAGAGACTCTGATCAGCCAAGCTGCCTACAAGCTGCCTACACACTGTAAAGGGAACACCTCCCTACCCCATGCAGCTTTTATCATCTGTCACCCAAGCAGAATGACTTTCTCTGTATCTCTCTAGCTACTGAGATGCTCAGTCTCCTTGACGTGACCCCAGTGAAATTTGGTTCATTAATCCAGACATAGATGCCATCATTTCTTTGGTCTATCACAGGTGCCCTTTCTGAAACGGATAGATTTGTTCATGTCTTCCCAAGGAAAATCACTAATTCATGTGTCATTACCACCCATTGAAGGCTTTTAAGGTAGTAATGTGATGGACTATGATGACTGGGAATGTTCTTGAAGACTATGTTCCTTTGGCATATGCTGCCCCATGCTAATAACACACAGACAATTCTACTGGCCAAGGTGAGGAGTTATCTCTCCCCTTTCTTTACTTCCATCCCATGTAAGAAAACCCAGGCATAGGTTTACACATGAATGTACAGATTGGGTCTCATTGGTTGCTTTTATCTCTTGCTTTATTTCAATGTCACTTTAGGAACAAAAGTCACTTAATAGAACTTGGCTTTCAAAAAATGTGACATGAGGGCAGATATTTGGAGGGCTGGTACAGATACAGTCTAGTAAAGTTACCCCCAAATTGCTCTTACTGAACTAGAAACACTCTAGACCATATATGTTTTGAAGAAT
Organism: Phyllotis vaccarum; assembly: GCA_033318265.1. Taxonomy (NCBI): domain Eukaryota; kingdom Metazoa; phylum Chordata; class Mammalia; order Rodentia; family Cricetidae; genus Phyllotis; species Phyllotis vaccarum. Next base: position 191,590,105 of record JARWLC010000002.1, read on the forward strand.
AAGAAGGTCACGCAGTGTCAGACGCTGGAATGCCAGCTGTGAGAAAAAGGATGTGTCATCCACCTCCTCATCTACTACCTACACAGAAACAGACAATGTAACCCATTCACGAGGCAGGTGAGGTCCTGTATGATTTGGATTGTTACCTAAATGCTATCAGGGGAGCTTCCTCACTGATCCTCCTACCTTGTTCCTGACTTACACAGTTAAGTCAGAATCTTCGTCTTTAAAAAAAAAAAAATGCATTAATTGGATCATAGCACATATCTGGTTAAAGTATTTCAAAAATTTTTAATTGATTTTTGATTAAGATTGTGGCATATTTCATCTCCTGAAAAAAATATCAGCTCTGGTGCCATTTCCTTCAGTCACCTTGACCCACATGAACTCTCAGCTTTCAACCCATTGACCCAGCTCTGTGCTGACTCCCTTCTCCTGTCATGCTCTTTCTCCTGATATTCAGATGAACTCCTTTCCTAATTCTCAAGATCATCTCTTCAGCAAGGCTTTCCCCCAGGGCTGGAGAGATGGCTCAATGGTTAAGAGCACTGGCTGCTCAACTAGAAAGCCTGAGTTTAGTTCCCAGCACCTACAAGGATAGCTCGAAATCATATATACCCATAGTTCCAGGGAAGGTGATAACCCTTTTCTGGGTACTGTTCTGGATACCAGACAGGCACATTGTATGCAGACAAAACACTAATATACATGAAATAAAAATTAAAAAGTGAAATTAAGTTATAAATAGGCTATTCAATCTAAATTTCTCACACCATTTCTTCCCCTATCTTGAATTTTACAAGACTTCTGTCCTTTCTCAGGTGTGGAGAATGCCATGCTAACATAATTGTGTGTATTTACTTTGTCAGTGTTTTTTTCTTGGGTTCTGACAAGAATGAACACATGACACTGAAATTTTCACATTGGATTTCTGTGTTCATATGTCTAGTTTCTGGACTTTACTGTTTCCAAATCTTCCCTCCCCTTCTGTCTTACCCACTTACAATGTATACAGGCCATTGGTCACTCTCAGAACTTTATTTTGTTACTTTTGTAGATTTTCCTTTCTCACAAACTGGGTGACTGGGTTTGCTATTCACTACTTCTAGAAGACTTTTGGAGTCTTATGTCTTCCAAATACATCAAGAAATACCTTGGAAAGCTACTGCCAAACATTTTTGTACCTTCATGTACATACTAAGGTAGCCCTTGCACTCCTAAGGCTGACCTTCAGAGAGGCAATGAAAAGTTCCTGATGGCTGTAATGGTCTACAGCTGACCCCAGTGTTGTAGGATCTGTCCTGGGACTCAGGCTTCTGTCATCCTAGTGAAGTTAAACACAGTGCAACAATCAGCTCAGCCAAAACCCCTGTGGTCCTGAAATGGCTCCAGATGAAATAAGGTCAGTTTATAGCTACTTAGAATTGTCAAAAGATCCATGCTACTTCAACCCCCCGCCCTCAGCTAAAGTAATTTCTGGGATTTACCTCACAAAAAGACTTTTTTTTTTTCTTATTTGATTTTTGGATCAGAGTCTTATGTATCCCAGTTTAGTCTCAAACTCACTGTGTAGCTGAGGGTGACCTTGAGCTTCTGGTCCTCTTGCATCTACCTCCAAGGTACTGAAATGATAGACATGTACCTCCACACCTTGTTTATAGGGTATACAAAATCAAACCCAGAACTTGGTGTATGGTAAATAAGCACATCCCAAACTGAGCTACATCCTCAGCCCATAATTTGAGCTCTGCTTCCTATCCTGTTTTATAGTTTAGATTATGATACTCAGTCACAGAGCAGCCTTGCTTTGTACAGGACAAAAAATACAGGAAACATTCATTCCTTTGAACCCTTTTCCAAAACAAGTCAATGCAATCTTAAGTATGAAGATAACTCCTTCTAACATCTTCCTGTTGAGCTACTCTATGGATCTTCATGGTTACATATTGCTTACTAAAACTGATAACCCAAACTCTTAGGGGTTATAAATTGGTGGTAGTGTACTTAGCATACATGAGGTCATGAGTTTAATCCTCAGCCCAGAAAAATAGATAAATACTCAAAGACAAAATAAAATCTATGAAGGACCAATCTCTGCTGAATATGTGGTTGATTACCTTAGGTGGATGGGTATAGACAAGCATTCTCCATTCACTTCATGTGAACTCAAGGGGATATTGGGAGAGGATTCCTGTGAACTTGAATGGGACCACCCATGTAGTTGACCAGGCTTTTGTCCTGATAGACTCCACCTGAGTGTATTATTTTTGCCTTTAGGTTGAATGACACTGAGGCATTATTTTTTAAAAGAACTCAAATATCTGCAGTTCCACACCTAGGTTTCCTGACTGCTTCATGTTCGACTTTCCAGTGTTTCATTCATGTTCCAGGTTCGGAATCTTGCTGGGAGTTTATCCTCTATTCCAGTGGTTCTCAACCCATTGATCCCTTGAGGGTTGAATGACCCTTTCACAGGGGTCACCTAAGACCCTGTGAAAGCACAGTTATTTAGTATAATTCATAAAAGTAGCAGAAATGTAAATAAAGTCATGGTTGGGGTCACCACAACATGAAGAACTGTATTACAGCCTTAGAACCACTGATCTATCCTTTCTCAAAGGTGGATTGATAGCTGTCTTATCAAGGATTCCTGCATAAGGACCACGTATTAGTTTTCCCACCTGTTCAGCACATGCTATTGATGTAAGGTACATGCAGCATGGTGTGTTATGGGTTGAACGACCAACCCAGATATTTTCAGTGTATGATATAACAAGGAACTGAAGGGTTCATATAACCCTGAGGTAGACTATAAGTAAATTGTATTTCACATCTCACATGAATGAGCATTATTTCTAATCCTCCTCCTATCATCACTAAACATGAATGCATTCCTAAAGACAATGACTGCATGGACCTGAAATCTTATTTGTCTTCACTGGTAAAGGAAAAGCAAACAAAATAAACAAACAATAAAAAACAATCAAAAGAATTTATAGAAGTCGCACACAGGTTATTATTGAATTGAGATTATAAAAACACATATTTGGTCCCTCAGATCCATCTGAATTCTTTGGGGGCCATATTGAAACGCTCCCTGTGTACCTCACCTCTCAGTGATCATCATGGTGGGATTCATATCTACTATCTTTAGAATATGATCTTTCTTTTTAATTTCAATTCTCAATGAATGAGGGCAGGGCAAATAGTGTGTGTGTGTGTGTGTGTGTGTGTGTGTGTGTGTGTGTGTGTACCTAAAATTTCCAGCCTGAAAGATTTTACTTTGCAATCCAAAAATCCTAGTGTAGGTATCATATTGCTAATTTTACTATTCCAATAAAATACATGGAAACTGGAAAAATGACTATAAGTGGGACTCCTGATACAGTGAATAAGTTAGACTTCCAACAAGATTCTGCTTGTGTGTATCTATGTGATCATCAACTCCGACAAAAGTCCATTTTAACCTCAGACCTTCCATATTAAATGCTGTCACTCAAGTAAATGCTACAAGCAAGTACAGCTATACAATATGAATTGTCTAGAGAAAACAATAGTATAAAGAAGTTTCTTTAGGGACTTCAGTATTTCATGCCATTGATTATGGAGCCACAAATATATAAAAAGCCCCTTTAAGAGTAGAGCCTAGTGCATTTCTCTGAGCACCCTTACCTATAGGTTTAATTTAGAGAAGCCTAGACCAGTCATCATGACATACATTTGCAAAACATAAAGGCATGTCCTGCCAGAGGTCTTCAGTCTACAACCTACAAGCTTACGTAAAGTATTATGAGAGGGTTTGGGGCATATATTTTTGTGACTTCAGCTTACTGTTCTCATGTGTTAGCTTTGTGGATGAGAACATTGGGTTGCAATGTCAGGTTAAAAACTTCTGCTACGTAGTTCTTTATTTTTTTCTAAAGACCAAGATACCAATTTAACTAAGGAATTTTGAGTCTAAAAAATGGGCTCAGGTCAAGTATTAGATTAAGGAACTGTGTGTTAAATATATATAACACACATAAAACATGTCTTAGCCTCCCACAGTCCACTCTTTTTTGTCTGGCTTTATATGTTAAGATGTATGCCTTATTAATAGTTACCTGTCATTCTTAGGAGTGTAATGTCTTGGCAAGACATTTCTACAACTCCCTGCAGGTCAAGGTCATTTGCTATACCTCTGCTTTCTTCCCTTGTCACTGTGAGGATCACAGCTTTCTTCTATTTGTCAGATAATGCCCACTACTTGATTCTTACTGCTTGAGAGTAGAAGGGTGACATCCCATTCATAGAAACGATGAAGCCCAACTCTGAGCTTGTCGACTATCATTGGGCCTGAGCTACTGAGAAGAGGCAATGTTGAAAGTCCTAGTGGTATTGAAATCCCACCTTCCACATTCCTGATAGCCTTGCTGGCCCACTCATCTTCATCTACCCCCATTGGTTTTCTAGTCTTTATGGTTCCAATTTTGTCTGTTCAGTTCCCCTAGTTAATTTCCTTCATTCTCTTTTTTCTTTCCTCTAGGAAAACTTATGCAACACATCTCTATTCAATATGCGTCATCATCTCCTTTAGACATCTTAGAACAAGCTACCTGATTAGTAGTAGGCTTACTCTGTCCATGGCAGGGTGTTGAAGCCCATGAGAAAATTCACCCAAGTCACCAAACTCTTGTATGCCTTATTTTGGGGCCCATTCATTGAAGTACCCTCTATATTCAACCTTGAGGATTTCCTTAGCTTCAGCTGGTACATGCTACTAAGTTCTGGCCACTCCTCTGCTGTGCTCCCTTTATTACGACTACATACCTCTTCTTCTCTTCTGTTGGTGTTTATCCTTAGGTGGGAGGCTAGGACCATAAAGAAGAAATAAAGGAACCCATGCTGTGGATGCTTGCTGTAGAGATATTGTACCAGCTTTTCAGCAAGAGGAAGTCTTAGCTCCTACAAGGGAAAGATGGGCCACCTCAAACAGTCTCTGAGAGTTTAGAATGATTATTTCTGGGGCTTATTCAAGCTCTCACTCTTTAGTTCAGGGGACGGGTGTCTCCAGACAATTTGCACTGGGCTCAAATGTTTCTTCAGCTCTGTGACTTCAACCATGAGGTTCTCAGCCAGCAGTGTTGCTTGGATTGTTTTTGTGAAGAGGCTCTTGACTCTTCTTAAGTGATGAAGAGGCCATTTGTCTCTTATACCCACTCTTTAATTGCATGTTAGGAACTCTTGATTTCTCAATATCTCCTCCCCTCTCTCTTTCCCACTCTCTCTAACCCCACCCCCCACCACAATAGCTTAGTAATAACCACAGAACACTACTGTTTAATCTATATCTAGCAAAAACCTGAATTTTGCACTTATGAAAATCTTCCCCTCCAATGGTGCTCTTCTCAGGTCATGCCAGTGAAATACATCACAGTTAAGCGCCTCCTTTTCAACCAGAACTGTAAATATTCTACATACCTCAAGAAAGATCCTTTTGGGGGGACAGGATCTTACTGTGTATCCCTGGGTGGCCTGGAACTCACTATGTAGGGCCTCAAGCAACTAGTGCCAGATCATATTCGGAGATAAGCTCATGGCCTTCTACAACCCCAAAGGCTTCAACTGCAGAGAAGAAAAATAATTTAGAAACTTTACTATTTGGCTTGAAGACCAGAAAATCAGACGTTACAGGACTGAAAACAGAGGTAACTTGAAAATCATCCAGAAGAGTGACTGACCCAAGTTCTTCTAAAAGTAACTCAGAGATGTTGTGTCCTTTAAAGATTCAGGGTATACAAAAGACAATTGATTATCTTCTTAATTTATTTGTTAAATATTAAGATATCTCTAAAAAAAAAATAAAAGGAATCAGTACCTGATGACAGGAAAAATGCCAAAAACACAGAAAAAAAGCAAAGAGCCATTGATCAACCTGAATGTAAATAATCTAGATTTTAAGGATGGTGTAATGGCTCTGGCTACCTTCCTTCAGATTCATGATGTTTAGCTTAAGGCAATTCACATTTTGGCTCAGGAGGGTCTAACACAGGATATAGATGCCAAAGCAAATGTAATGAAAGAGGGCTTACCTGTTGCCTTTTTTTTAGACAAACATCCTTGCTTTTGACACAGAAAACACAATTCTTGATGAAGCTGCTCGGAGTCTGTGGTTCCTGCAACATAAAATTGCCCAGAGAGCTACAGACAAAAAGTATTGAAGCATAGTAGTCAGAGTCCTCAGACAATTGCTGTTCATCCAACAACGGACCAAAGATTGGGGAAAGCTGGAAGATGGGAACCCCAGGATTCCAGCAGCTCATCTGTTTAGTACGATGAATAGTGTACCGGCATGGGTTCAAAAGTCAATTGTCATGTTTTAAAGAGAAAAATCCTAAAAGATTGACCATGTTCTAGAGATTTGATACCACTGCTTTTTTTTTTCCTTTAATAAAATTTGAAAAGGCATAAAGAAAGAAGAAAGAAAGAGACTTGGCAGAGAGGTATTATTGTAAACAAGATTCAACCAGGGGTCATTGCATGGGATATCCCTGTAAGGGTGACCTGAGAATTACTTCAGCCCACAGAAGCATTTTATCAGTCCCTCCACCTCCACATATTTAAACAGTGTGCCCAACCCAATTTCAACACAAGCAGAGTTAACATTCTTGACTCTCAGCCCAAATGTGGGTGCTCACTATGAGCTCATGCCTTCATTTGGAGGCTCGTATTTGTGGGGCATATGGTATTGTAGGCTCCCTGAATCAGAAAAAGAAGCCAAAGGGCATGTGCTAGCACCATTTATTAAGACTCCAAGATGTAGAATGCATGTGGCATTATGGATGTTGTTAGGGTTGTGAAAGTGTGATGCTGATGTTAGGGAAACAGCTATACCTGAGTTCAACCTCTGGCTCCATCACTATTTGGAGTGCAAACTCCAGCTCTTGTTTCCCACTTCAGGTAGAAAAAATATCACGAGGGGTGTCTAGCATTTGCATGAATTGGCAATGTGCATGAACAACTTAGTAAAAGGCATTGTGTTTTACTTTACCAAAGCCCTATACACTACCAAGAATACTATGGACAATTAACTAATATTTTTTTAGTGGATGGTGGTCTTAAAACTGGATTTATTATGTACCAGAATTACTGGTAGTTATCACAGGATATAATTTTGATATTGATTCCTATACATATTATTGGATTTTATTGTAAAAAGGAGTTGAAGACCCACTTGTCTTGGCCTCAACTTCACTGAAATGTTAGAAACCTGAGGTGAGGTAATACCCCAAGGGCATCCTGTAAAATCTAAATTACAATAGAAAGTTTGGTTATATTAAAAATATCCTGCTTGTTGGAATTATTTTTCTCTTTCACTTAATAATCTCTACATTTTTTTAAACTTTAGGTATAGTAGATTATCAAAACTAGAAATATATATATATATATATATATATATATATATATATATATATATATATATATATATATATCTTGTCCTTCTTTTGACAGCTGTACTATATGGGTACTGTTTTTCAGGACTCCATACACCAAAGAGCCATAATATCGCTTTGAAATATGCAGATCTTGGCTCATATCTACCTTTCTTCTGGGCAGAAATAATGGCCATTAGGGTTTTCCCAGGAACAATTTTGAAGCAACAAGGTAGAAATAAATCTCTATCTGGAGAGAGAAATTGCCATAATGGTCTCTTGGTCTAAAAAAGACAATTAAGAATGGCGAATTCTCTTCCTGTTAACAATTGAGCTACATGGATGCTAGCAAACATCTTCTTGCCTCATCAGTACCAATTAGGTATCATTTGCCCCAGACCAAAATTTAGGCAAGCAAATTGGCCATCAGTAAATCTAGGCTTTGTGTGCCATATTCATTCCTTTTATTCACTTTTTAAAAGTTTTGTGTTTATTTTATTTTATGTGCATTTTTGTTTTGCCTGCATGTATATCTAGATGAGGTTGTTGGATGTCCTAGAACTGGAGATACAGACAGTTGTGAGCTTCCTTGTGGGTGCTTGGAACTGAACCCAAGTTCTCTGGGAGAGCAGCGAGTGTTCTTAATCATTGAGCCATCTTCAGCCCTTTTCACTGATTATTTTCATTTTCCTTTCACAAACATTAACTAGGATGAAGTTTTGTTAGGGATATGTGACACAAAATGCAGCGGCAAGAAAAGGAAACAATACAAAATATGGATGAATAGTTTACCTGTATTTATGTGGATCATGGTGGACTCTGAGTTATTATGGTATTACATTGTATTCTTGTGTGTACAAAGATTAAGATACAAAGAGAAAAATCCATTCTTAAGAGCCTAGGAGCCACTTAGACATAGGGATTGGTTCTTATTGATCTGGTTGCTACCAGCAGCTCCCAGAACACTGATGCCTACAGCAAATATTTATGCTGATTGTATGAAACAGTTATTAAATAAATGAATGCTCTATCTGAGGAAATCACAGCAGAACCCTACCAAATCTCAAGCCATATCATGATATTAACCGTGGTCATTGACAGTGAGAAAGTAAACAAACAAAATGTGTTAAATTCAGAAACTAGAAGATTAAGCTTCTTACATGGTAGGAATCACTGCTTTAAAAGTCATCTCAACAAAGTTTGTGTGTTTTACTTGTGGAAGTGCATGTATGTGTCTACACACATGGTATCACTCTTGAGGGGCTGTATACCCCCTCCCCTTTTTTATTGGAACTCTGGCCTGAAACTCACCAAGTAGACTAGGCTGACTGACCATAAACTGCACTGACCATCGTGTCTCCAACTCACTGGAGTTCTGGTTTCAAATGTTTGCCTCCATGTTCAGCTTTAAACTGAACATGGTTGTGGTTTGGCTTCTGTGGGCCAAATTGTGGTCTTCATAATTGCAAAACAGTGTAACACATGACTAAGACATGCCCTTAGGCCTCAGTCAGACTTTATATGCCTAGAGTTCATTATGCATAAAAAGCCTAATGTACTACTTTGATAGAAAATTTTGTAAAATGCTAGTTAGAAGATCACAAATTTGCAACCCTTAATGACACATATAGACATTCGTGTTGCATATATCTGAAGAAATGCTCTCTGGTTTTCTTACCTTTCAATGTTGTGTGGATCTCATCATTTACCTACACACATTTTTAAGTTTAAAATTCAGTATGCAAAATTATACATACTATTTACTGCCTTAATCATTTTTACATGTACAGTTAAGAATAACTAAATATAGCCACACTGTCATGTAACTGATCTCTAGAAGTTTTCATCTTGCAAAACTGAAACCCAACACCAGTTAAACAACCACTTCCAACTCAACCGTTCTCTTAGACTCTGATAACACCACAAATGTATTTTGTAGTCTATAAGCATTTTATAAGCATGATTTTTATTTAAAAAATGAATTTCTATAGTTAGATAGATAGATGAATCAAACATGTAAATAGTTTTAAGAAGTTAATAGGCATAGAGCCTTGCATTCTTGAAGTTGGAAAGAATCTTCCCTAGGTATTTCATCTGTTTTGCAAACTTGAATCTTGACAGATATCCTTACTGTTTGTGGCTCTTCACAGATATGTGTGCTTATGTTCACCAAAATTAAGATAATTTCTACTTTATATATCCTTCTAAAATTAACCATATTATGTATAGCAGCAGATCATATAATATATACTGTTTCACAAATTCTCTTTAGTATATAATAAAACCTGGAGCCAGATATTGGAGAAAAGCTGAAATATCAGAAAAACAGGGAACAAACCACAGCCAATTCTCTCCCTGTCAACTCCTCAGGGCGAACCAGTTAGGTCCTCTCTCCAGGGGTCCTCAGACTCCTATTTATTGCAGATAAAAGGACTGAACTTCTTTCTCCCTTTTCCTGCCTTGTATTTCTTTCCCTGTCCAGCTATTTTACTTCCTGGTTTAACTTTCCTAGAGGTAGGATTAGAGGTTTGTGCTTCCACTGCTTGGCTCTGTTCAACCTTGACCTCACAGAGATCCAGAGGATTTCTGCCTCCCAAGTGATAGGATTAAAGATGTGGGTCACCACTCTCTGACCTTCATGACTTGGCTGTGGGTGACTCGGTCCTCAGATATTATAGACTATTTTTATTAAATATATAAATATATCATCACAATATTCAAATAAATTATGTATATATGTGTACTGAATAACATGCATAAAATGGATAATAAAGAACAATTCAAGTTTTAAATAAATAATGAAATCACTGATTTTTCCTGTACCATTTTGCATTCCTGATAAAGGAGCCCATAGATATTTTCCTGCCAGTTCCTAAGGTGATCCTGTGGTGGCCTACAGCCCAAGCCTTTAGTGATTCCACACACCAGAAACCAACCCATTGGGCAGGAGGAACATGCTCAGTGGCCATTCATGTACTAGAGCAAAATGCAATCATTTCTTCACAAGCAAAACTGAAAACCACTTGAATGGGACATTTTAACCCATCTTAAAAGTTCACCCTCTTAGCTTTGAGTGACTCAAAAGATCTCACCCCTGTCCTTTCCAAAGATGATGTGGGGCAAACGGTGATGATAGAAAAATAGAGAAGAAAGAAACAATGATGTAAAAGACCTGAATTCAAATATTTCATAAGCATATATCTGATGAAGTATATGATATTGTAAACAAACTATAGAGGAATTTCCTGGGGTCTTGAAGTAACTGTGAAAGTTTCAAAATGATCTACGATTCAGAGTTTTCAAATGGGGGAAGTCCACTGGTGGGATCTTAAAATCCACACAATTCCTGATTTGGTGTATTGAGCCTTGCTTTCCTGTTGTTTCAAAAGTGACTAACTGAACCTACTCAGGGGAAAATGCCCCCCCCCCTCCAAAAAACCAAACTAAGCAGCTGGCCTGTCAACTTTCCCAATGGCCGTGTCGTGAAGCAGCTGACGAGATTGCTCAAAGTGAAGGAAGACCAGACAGGGCAATGCATGAATCGGGATGTTTCTGTTCCTTTACAGGCATGATTGGCACCACAGAAAACTTTAAATGGATACAGAGAGTAGAAATTTTATGGATGTGCATTTTGTGGTTTCTCTGGTTGAGCCGTGATTATGTAAGAGATTTTTTTTTTTTTTTCATTTAGGAAACACTCAGTGCAACATGTAGAGAAAAGGCACATCTTGTCTTGCATCTAACAGATGCTTCCGGAAAAACAAATCTGGCCAGTACCAAATATGGACTTCCTGTGTTTCCTTATTTATCTCCCACTCACATGGACTTGGAGTGCAGGAGGGCTGGGAGTAAGGAGCATCCCCCACACAGCTGTTTGGGTATGTCTGGAAGACAAGCCCACCCACATTGCTTTTGGAACTGGGTGTGACTTAGAGGGTATCAGGTTTGTCTGTTAGGGAATCTGCCAACCTCTTCCCTGCTTAATTGGCGTCTGTGTTTCCTTGGATGCCTTCTGAATCAAAACTTCCCTTTCATTGGGACAACCCCCTGAAGCCTTTTTTTCTTCTGAATAGATCATAGTCATTAGTTTAATTATAAATATTTCCATTTGATGGATTACAGGACCTGCAAGAAACTCAAGGTCAAATCAAGAGACCAGATCTAGGTCTGCAATGCATGTGCCTTTCCGCTGAATTAACGCTTCAACACTATCAGTAGACAGGAATCTGGTTCTACCCTTACTCTATCAAGACATCAGATTGTAACAATTGTAAAAAATGGGAGCACAAGATGGGAGGGTTTGTAAGACCCTCTTTTCTTGCTCCTCTCCTCAATGAATAGAGACTGTGATCGAACTGGTTAGGTGCTAATGAATGCTGAACTCGACTGTCCGTTCATGGGGTGATATTCGATAAATTTATCACCTTGTATTCTAGAAGGTTCCTTTTTGGTTCCCATAGCCTGAAGTGGTATAGGCCATAATGCACTTGGCAGGGTGGCACCTAATATCATGTTATTCTGAATTCAGCTTCACTAATTAATAACTGCCACAGTCACAAACCGCCATGACTGGGGGAGCATACATGTTCGTCTGTTCTAAGCTGTTCATGATAGCATCTGTGTCCTACCACTCTGCACTTACTCATTTACTGTTCCCTCTGTGCCTGACAGAAATCCTTTCCCTGCCTTTATGAAACTCCCAATCAAAGCACAGAGGAGGGTAGTAAAAATAAAAAGGCCTGAGCTGTAGAGGTGTGACAGGCAGTGGAATGACATAAATCTTTAAACCAATGGCTCAAAGAATCATTTCCTACTTGACACCACCTCCCAAAGATCTGAAAGTCTCTCAAAATAAGTGTTACAGTACATGAGCCTGTGAGGGACATTTTTCACTTAAACCATAGCAGTTGGGTGTCATGATTTAGGACATATGAGATATGGTTCGTGGTTCCTTTTATTGCAAGAGACAATGGAGTCATTTGGTTTTTGAAGGTTATACAGATGACGCTTGCAAATATCTCTGGTGGAAAACAAAACATGATCCAAAGCATAAAATGATAAGTTTTCACCCTAGACCAGAAAGACAAGGCAATTGTGAGAAAAATGTCACAGACTTATTAGAGAGACTGTGCTGGACACCTCAGTCAGGCAGCCAGTCTGGCCTGTTGAAAGCCAAAAAGAAAGACATTTTTCCTATCACATATGTCCAAAGAACCAGATCCTGAACATTGCTGTTTCCTGTGCTTTTTATCCCCTCTTCATAAAATCAAGGATTTTCACAAGCATCTCTCAAGCATGTAGGGTGGAATGGCCATTACGATCTCCTTAGGTGTCCATGTAAGTTATTCTATAACACTTTCTGATGAAAAGACATCAAGCTCTCAGAAAAGTTCATAACTTATATCTCAAAGAAATAATCCACACCTTTGAAGAGTAGCTTAGGAATCTGGGACAGTGGGGCAATGCAAATATGAAGCAGGTATAGTAACTGAGGGATAATTGTAACTTGTTTTCAAAGGTCCTGGATGCTCATATACTTTAGATGTGTTGCTAAATCCTGAGTTTGTTTTTATATAAATCAGGCTATCTCTGTTTATTTCCATTGAGCACTAGGAATCAATAACCTTCATAATTATTTCTATAAAATTTGTTGCCACCTAATAACCCATCTTCTTTACCCAACAACTATTAATGAAATGCATGTACTTTAAATTATTTTTAACATAAACCTTTCAAATTAAGCTGTAACCCTTGTAAACAAAACAATCATAAAAGATGTTTGAAAATTAATGATGTGGAATTCTATGACTTTGTAAGTTAATGTAAAATATTTTAACAAGTTCTTTCTCTTTTTAGCAAGAACTCAGTTATAAATAGCAGATCGGCAGTGAGTATAGATCTTACCACTTCAGACTCTGGTCCTAAGGCCAGCCACCCTGGCATAATCATCGCAGGGTTAGAACATAATCTTACACTCCACCCTGGAATTAAAGAACTGAATTATGCCTGGACAAGAATTCCACGTCACTCAGGCTTATGAACATTTAGGAAAGTCTGCACTTGAAACTGTCTTCCTATTCTGCCTTAGTTTTCGAGATTGAGAACTGAACCCGGGGCCTTTTCACACCAGACACACACTTTACCACTGAACTGCATTGGCCATTCTTCTATTTTGGGGACAGTTTAGGCCGTCTTTGAACAGGAGATCATGCTACCTCTGCCTCCAAAGACTCATTTTATCACCAGGAATAGCAGGTCCTGTGAGGTAGATTGCCCCCATTTCCCCCATTTCCATGGCCACAGGACATTGCCTATTCTCAATTCTTTGCAATTAGGTCATCTGTATTTGCTGAGAAGAAAGAAGCCAAACACTTCAATCCCAATGAACAAATCTATAATTAATTAGTGAAATGATCTTTGCTTCAAGTTTCACATTTTTTAGAGCAAGCTGTCTAATTTGGCTGGGGCTCGGGCCAGCATGTGTGTGAGTTTCACAATTCACAGATGTTAGACACTCTCAGGCTGCGTAAAGGAAGAGAATGTCAAGTTTTAAATAGCTTCTCCCTGGCTGTAGCAACAAATAGAGCATCTTTATGAACACATTTTGAACCAGAATTTCTAACAGGAAAATGTCAGATTTCACTTTGGGTTGTCTCACAACTTTGACATTTTCTGATGTCACTAGTCTACAAGTGTCTATGGTGGCAGTATGAATGGAGTGTGCTCTTGCCATGTCAGGGACACTTGGGCACACAGATTTTATTTCCCTGTTGAACTCTATTCCTATTTAGCTCCTGAATCATATTTCATTCAATTTATAAATCCACAGAACCAGGATAGGTTTACAGCCTACATTCAGAAAGGAAACAAATAAATCTTCATGGTGACTTTGTTTGATAATACATTAATTTTTGAATGTATGAACGATTTTAGATTTTATAGCAATGTAGATCAAAGGAAATTAAAAGCAGAAAATATGGGACTGAGTTTGAAATAAACTTCATTATCATTGATGGGTAATTTGAAATAATTCTAGGTAAATATCTAAATAATAAAGTAATTCAAAATACTGTAAAACAAAGTATCAGTTTCTATTTTAATACCACATTTAAAATACTATTACTTATATATGTATGGATAAAGTAAATCACTATAGGCTATTTTATTTGAGCAAAAAAAAATTCTAGGGACAAAGGCATGACGATAACTCTCTCTCTAGTTGAAACGAAGAGTAAGTTCTAGGTTAAATATAATCAAGGAATTTCCCTGTCTTTGCTATTTGAGATTGTGACCACAACAGGCGGTTGGCTGAAAGGGAGGCTGAAGGGGGAAGGGGGGGGGAGACGGAAAAAAAAAAAAGAAACTCTCCTAAGCTTCTCTGCAAAACATTTGAGCCCCAGTAGCAGCGACAGAAGCTCTCAAATCAAATTAGGATCCAGATACAAGGCAGTGCTACTCAGCTGGAGCGAGGGGGACATTTATCAGCTCAGTGACACAAGCCCAGGCTCCTGAGATTAACCTCCGATGCCATTCATGCCAACACCCAATCACGAGCAAGATCAAAAGTTCGGAGATGCCTGCAAATTGGCAACAAGTGTGGCCACTCTACGTCAAGGGCTCTAAAACTGTGGCAGAGAGGAAGAACAGCTTTAGAGAGGATGGCCAGCTGGTAAGAATCGACTGTTTATGATGCTCTTGTCACTTGAGGACTCTCATTGGCTGAAAGGAAGAAACGCCCCGCCTCTTTGCAAATCTGAGTGAGGAGGGGAAGTGTCTAAACTTCTATGTCTGATGGCATTTGACCCTATTGCTTTCAGCCTCCTGGCTACATACCTAGATATTCTCAGGTGTATATGTATATTTTATAGAATTGCTCCCCATCTGTTGGTATCAAAGAGAATCGAAGGAAATGAACTTTGAAACTTCACGGTGTCCTACCCTACAGTACTGCCCCGACCCTTACATCCAGCGGTGAGTTTAAATATGGTGTGACTTCTGTCAAAACTAAGCTGGTGTGAAAGCTGAACTGGTGTGCGTGTGTATTTCGAGTGTTTCAGCTGTGTATAAAAGAACCAATCCCTGTGGTGAGCACAGTGATACTACTTTGGACTTCCTGTGGACTTAAAGTAGGCTGTAGTCATCTTATCTACAGTTATTTTTTACTGTATTTCTTGAGTTAAGTGATAATGTTTGAAGGCATTCATGAACAAAAAAACCATAACACTACTGGATTCAATGAGAGAGAGAGAGAGAGAGAGAGAGAGAGAGAGAGAGAGAGAGAGAGAGAGAGAGAGAGAGGAAGATGAAGGAGGAACTGGAAGATAGATGTAAGAGGTTGAGGAGAGGGATGAGCATTGATCATTCTCAGTGAATTAATCAAAACATTATTTAAAGTTGTCACATTTTAAGATGCTTACAATATTTAAATGCATTAGTTGCCATGCTCAGTTCCCACCCACCCAAGAAAAAGAAATTTCATTGGACAGAGATATAATAAATAATCTATTGGCAATCTTCAAGTCAAAATAAACACTGGGGATTTTGATTTATATCTTAAAAATAGATAGCCATTGTCATATAAAACAGATTGTGGCTTGTCATTTTAGCTCTAAAGAATATTTTCTTTCTGATTTGTTTCAAAACAAACATCATCTTTTGACAAATATGACTTCTAAAACCTGTGATTAAAGTGAATTTTATCTGTGTTTATAGAAAAATATTTACCTAGCACTGAGAAGGAATACTTGTGAGAGTTCACAATAGTATGTCTGTGTCAGGGGAAGAGACTGTTTTGAATTAGAGTTTGCTATTTTTAAACAGCTAAATGAAACCTGAAGAGTGTCCCCCGTGTAAAGTTATGGGAGACATTCACACCATACAAATCAGTGCGATGTTGTTAATTTAACGGCATGAGATTTGAGGTTGGAATTTGGTACTTTGTACGACTAATGAGAGAGCTCCTGAGTGTTGAAAATGGCTGGGTTAGAAAGGGGTTAAACTGTCACTTGCCACCTGTGCCTGCTGGAGGCTCACACTAGAATCTGAGTTGGCCCATCTGGGCAGGGCTCACTTACCATAGCATTGCCTCGGATTATGAAAGACTATTCTGTTTTCATCAGGATATTCGTTCTCATGCAGGGCTGACTCTTTCTCTTCCTGTGAGGTTTCTGGTGGGAAAAACATAGGAGGGAAAAATAATTGAATTGGGGTACAGCAAGGAGACTAGAGATTGAAAGGAGAGGATGAGAAAACAGAGGCAGGGAGAGAGACATTGTTATAGACCTTCCAAGTTAAAATGAGAAATGTGAGTGGTTTGACTCTTCCCTTGCTGTCTGTACAAACAACAGTATTAGCAAAAACCAAATGGACCCAGAATCTAACTTTTTGATTGACCTAAACATTAAATGTAACTGCACCTGGGCATAGGGATGGTGACCAAACGGTGTACCCAAGATACTGAGTTTTTAAATACCTTTCTTCAATCTCAAAAACCACCCACTTGACTCACTAGTTTTTAGACTTACATTTCTAAGGACATAGCTGTGACTCAGCAGCAACTTTTATAATGTTCCCTCCTGGGCCTTTCCTGAAGACTGTGTTGGACTGTGTTGGATTCTTAACAGCTTCCCAAACCCCTATCTTATAGCTTAGCTCGCCCTTTCCATCCTATATACATTCTTCTGTAGGTGTTTCTTGTGGTGCATCAGAGATGCAAACAAAGGAAATACAAGAAAAGAGATGGCTTTACATGTCGCCCCAATGACCTCTTACCTCATGGTGGGAAGGAACTTAAGCTCTCACCATACTGAAAAATCCTAAGCAACCAAAGTCTTCTTCAGTTGTTTTCTATTTTAAAGTTCCTTGATCTCAGTTGCCTTCCAAACGTGGGAGAAGTCACAAGAATATCTGTGGACCTGTGAGACTGTGGTCTGGGAAGATTTATAATTTTTTTTTTTTTTTTTTTTTTTTTTAGGTTAAAATGTCTGCTTTATAGTGGAAAATGTAACCATCGAAAAACACAGGGAGAAAGAAATGTAGTTACCAGGCCTCCTTTAGGAAGGCACATGACTGAAAGTTCACAAGAATTGGGGTGTGATGTGCTCATGCTTAAAGTCTCAGCACTAGCACTTAGGACGCTGAGGCAGGAGGATTGCTAATTCTAGGCCAGCTAGAGAGATACTGTCTGAAAAGGAAAAGAAAAATCTATGATGTTCATTATTGACCTTTGATTAACTCTATAATACTTACATATTTGACATTTGATATCTCCTTAAATACTTTGCCCTTTTTATGTAGATTGATTTCCCATCGATTACTGTTGACCATTCTTAGTGAATAAATGAGAAAGTGAAATATTATTGGGGAGAGATGAATTATGGCAGGGAAAACATAATTAAAATACATGACTTTTTAAATAAAAAAAAAAGTATGGTAACTCAAAAATCAAGCACTGTTCCCTTTGCTGTCCAATGGGTGAATAGTGTGAGTTGATTTTTCTAAGCAGACAACCCGGGTAGTTCTCAGTTTACAAAGTCTATTTTAAGAAAGACCAAATTTAATCATTCCATAATCATAGTCATCTACATACTTAAACTTGTCTTTCTTGACCTTGTCTTTGAGAGAAGAGAAAAGAAGCATCTTGCTATTGTTGTTGTATTCGGAGGAGGGCAGGACAAGCTACTGTAATCCATGAATTTCATTTGCTGTATAGAATAGAATGACTAGCATGCTCTTATCACTAATTGATGAATACCAGTGCCAGAAAAAGGACAGTGTAAATGTATATTTTAAAGTACTATGATCTATTAGTCATTGTATCCTCTGCGTTTTCCTTTTCAATTGAACATATTGGCATATAGCAGATTTGTTGTGTTCTGAATAATACAAATTTACTTCAGTCTTTGCAAAAATGTTTCTGAAGACAAGAAAGACTTGTACATCTATGGAAATTATTACATTTGTATTTGGCGATCTTGTCAATTCCACAGAATAAGAAAAGATGAATAAAATTTGTAAAGTCTGTCACTTGATTTTTGACCCATTTTGGCAAAGATATTCAAGCATAAATAAACGATGCGAAATCAACAAATAAGTCAATAGTTAATTTTCTGATAAGCAAAACGTATGTATAGTAAGTCTGTTGTTTTAGCCAGGTGAATACTAGAAATTAATATAAAAGCCAGTATCTTAAAATTGAAGTCTCTGTTTACTTTTTGTGGTAAAAATTGTGTCCTTTAAATTTTTTTTTTTTAGAATTACCATACAGTTTGCTAAATATATTTTGAATATGTTCTGTGAGACATTCAATTCTTACAAATTATCTTTTCAAAATATATGCCTTGTGGCAGGCATGATTATATTTAAGATGATGTGATTATTGAAATTTAAAAATAAAATTAAAGTAAGCATCACTACAATGTGATCTATTTATAAAATATTTTGTATTCTTTCACAGTGAACTTCTATTCGAAGGCAGTCCATATTTTTAAAATATCGCAAGAGTGTTTCTCAAATGAATTAGTACTTTGTGTGTGTATTTGTGTGTGAGGCGGGGAATGAGGGAGGGAGAGAGAGAGAGGGAGAGAGAGAGAGAGAGAGAGAGAGAGAGAGAGGGAATTTTGTTTTATTGCTTAAAGGTCAACTTTAATAACTGTGCTTTCTAAATATATCTTAAATGGAAGGGTGATGATAGTCCACTTACAGTGGAAGACCATTTTCTTTGTGTGACAAAACTCATATAAAGGCAAAAGCATGTCCAGTGTGAGTGTACTCATTTGCCTCTGTCCCCACTGGCATCCCTTTTATTCTGTGACCAGGGAAGCTGGCTTCCAGGGATAGCATTGGTGGATCCTCTGCCCTTCTCCTTTCTTATGGCCTTCAAACAGCAGGAAGAGAGTTGGCATGGGCAGTGACCTTAGGATATACTTTTTCTGGCTGAGTTCTCATTGAGCATCCTACTAAAGCATAAAAACCCTGGGAATTCCCCCAGGCTCACATTTTGGGGCAACTGCTGTCTTCTCTCTTTTTCTTTAATGTTTACCATAATAAACACTTTTAGCCATTGCTAATTCCAGGGAGTCACAATATAGTCATTATTTTTAGATACAGTCAGAATTTGAGAAGCAAAGGTTAACAACTCTTTGTGTGTTTTTCGGAAGACTGCCTAAATAAATAATACATACTTAATATAATTTTTAGTGTTGGATAAAGAATAGCTCTGCATCTTTGAATGAGGATATCAGAGTTGGGTTTCTCTAATGATTAGGTTTGTCTAGCTGGTAGATTGTAGCAGGACAGCACATTGCTGTTTGCTTATGTTATCTAAATTCAGTTCTTAAATGAAATAATACCTAGGATAAGAACAAATAGATACACTTTAATTAAAGAAATATTGATTTCTAATTTATGTACCGGGTCTAATATATACATCAGGTGCAGTCATTAGGAACTACTTGATACTATATTATAATGCCATGATGCTATGGTAATTGTCTGTGTTGCTTCTGAGATTCTAGCCCATTTGAATGTTCTCGGGACAGGAAATTTTATCAGCAGAGTATGTATACCATGTGTCAGAAAGTTCTGGACTATAGAACCACCTTTAAAATCTTCTCATATCATTGTCATGAATTCCTTAGATTGTCAAAATGAGGACTCCTGGGAGTTGAGGTTAAGACCTTCAGTGTACAGTTCACAAGGACTTTGAGAATCAAATATATACCTGTAGTACAAGGTTTCTGGCCTAGACTTTTGGGCCTAACCTCAAGGTCTAGGCCCACAGACCCACAGACCCACAGTCCCACAGTCCCACAGAGACACACAGATGCTTTCGATAGTTTTCAGCTGATTAGCCTAAGACCCAGGCATATCACTTGCTAGCTCTCTACCCTTCATCTAACCCATGACTCTTAACCTGTTCAGCCATGGGGCTCGGTACCTTTTCTCATAGCAGCATGGTTGTCCTCTGCTTCTTCTGGCTTCTCTCTGGCGTTCTGCTTTGTGCTTCCTGTTCTAAGAGTTTTCTTAGTCTGGTAGCCCCGCCCACACTTCCTGCCTGCCTTTGGCCAATCAGCACTTTTTATTAAACCAGTGCGTGGGACAATTATTTATAATGAAACAACACAATCTCCCACATATACCAGCCAGTTCAGCTCTGAAGTGCGTCTCTTATCTGCAGCGCTCACTTCTAGTCTATGTAGTGAGCATCTTCTTGTCCCTGCACACTTGTGTCATCACCAAGGACACAATTCAATGTATCATAACAACCAAGGTCACTATATAATTTTCCAGGTTAGCAAGTGTAAATTAAGAATGAGAATCATTACAGGTTTTAACATCATCTTGTCTCTGAAATTCGCACATTAGAATTAAGTAATATGAACCCTAGAGGGGCTGAGTTACTGGTACACATCAAAATACTAACAAAAGCAAGATGAAAATTTATAGTTCTTGTTCAAATTCCAAACTCTAGCTCAATATCACACCTACTAATGACAAGATTGCTTTATAATATTCATATATAAAAATCTTAGTTTAAGGCTCTTTCAATGTATCTGATCCACCCGGAAGGTGGCAGATGAGGTGGCAGCAAGGTGGCCCCAGAGGAAGCCGCATCCCGATCTCTGGAATCTATGAGTTGACCACATTATATGGCCAAAGGGAGTAGGTGGCTTATAATTAAAGATTCCACTTAGCTAACTTTAAAACATTTTAACTGGATTGCCTATGAGCATACAGTGTAATCACAAGAGTCGTTAAAGATAGAAGAGTCAGGAAGATAGACAGTCAGCTTCTAAAGGCTGAGAGAATAAGAAAACTTCTTCCCCGGAGGGAAGAGAGGCCTGACAACCCCTTTTCCTTGATCTCAGCCACTGTGCAAAGCTTCTGACCTGCCACACTGTAACATAATGACTATGTGTTGATTGCCATCACTAGGTGTGTGGTAACTTATCACAGCAGCAAGAAGAAATGAATCTACAGGCTACAGGATTTTTATCTTCAAGCCACGGAGAAAGAAACTATGTCTTGCATTAGTTCATTAGTCTCGTGAAGTGGTTCTCTTTATGACAGTGTTTATGGTGCAGTCAGGAGAGGAGACGAATGAGGTACATTTCTAGATTTCAGGATACCTCAAGTTAGGATGACCTGTGTGGAGACAATGTAAGAATAACACCTGAATTACATGCCTCCAAGGGTACTGGAAAGGATGTTAGGGGCAGAGTTGAAAGTAGGCATTTTAGAGAGGGACCAAATTGGAATAGTGATTGTTGTTAATAGTGTTTGTTAACATGTGTCAAATTGTTTTATGTAAAGCCCAACTTGATTTCTTGATAGTGTCCCTAATACTCAGAAGCACAAATGTAGATTTGACAAACCCAGGGATGTACATGGCTTAAATTTTACCATGTATATGGTAAAATTCTGATTTTTCCAAGTATGGAAAGAAATGACCGATCTATACTTGAAGGCTGTGTTCACCACGTTTGTCTGCAGTTTTCAAATTGCGTAATAAACAAAAATGATTTGATTTGTATACTTATCAGGTCACGCTTGAAGAAACAGCTCCCTGGGCTCTGAGGCTCCTCACTTGTTTGATTTGTGAGGTAGATAAATGGAGGATACATGAAAGAATGCAAACTCAGCATTTTAATCAAATACTTCCAATGCCTCATTTTTTTTTAATTATTTTATTTTATTTTTTTTTTTTTTTACTCTGTGCACAAGAAACTTAGACTCGAACTGACTCTCCCAAAAAGAAGCACAACAATCATGTAGCCCATGATGTGTCTTCCTAGGGAAAGACTTCATGGTGTCACTTTACTTAAAAGGCAAGTGAATTGTAGGATTAAAGTGACCATTTCAGTCTGTGTTTCAGGACAAGAAAGCTAAGATTCTGATTAGCTGTTTTGAAGCTCAAATTTGTCTTGACAGGGATCCCAGCTCCTTTAAAGGGCACACAAGGTCTAGTCCTCCAGGAACAAGTGATGGATGAATAAAGCACTGTGATTATGATCAAAGGCCACCAACTCCTGCCTGTGTAATTATGCATTTCCCGCCTTCTGAAAGTCACTTTGTTCCACTGAAAAGAAGATGAGAAACGGACACAAGTGATATGTGCTTATTGGTTAGTCAAGGTTTTGGAAGTGACACTCATTATTATTTTTGCCATAAGCCATAAATATTTGGAGGGTAATTTAGATGGCAAAATTAATTATGACTCCATTTTCATGGTCCTTGGTATTATTTACCGCCTCCTCTCTCACATATCTCTTCCTCTACTTATAAATTTAGCTTCTGAAAATTAAATTGAAAGCATTAAGAGTGAGAAACAGGAGTCTAAAGACTCACATTCTCTCGACACTTTCAAATTTCTATTACGTCTTGTCACTTTTGTTTCAAATGAGCAAACTTAATTTTCCAGGTTCAGCAGCAAACTGCCATTTTCAAATTCCATTAACTTAGATCATCTCTCATAATTGAAGGCAAAATTAGTGGCATAAAAATAGTAAGCTGAGAAAGTCTTTTGAGCCAAGAAACACAAAATGGAAGCAAGTGTGATAATTGAATCAGCCACGTATTTACCTAGAGTTGCTGTTTTTTTTTTTTTTTTTTTTTTTTTTAATGTAAGATTTTATTAGATGTTTAACAGCATCAGGTGAAATAAGGAATAAGACCCTACAAATGCATCGTGAGGCATTAGTTTTTAATACTACACAGTCTATTGCACCTCCAGTTTCTTAATTGCTCTTAATTTGACAACCCATCATTATCTGGAGCTTCATCCATGTGGGCATGCTCAAGCTTTGCATTGTGTTTTCGTTGTTGTTGTTTATTTGTTTGGGGGGTGTTTTGTGTTTGTCTGGTTCTTTGGCTGGTATTTAACACAGGGTTTCTTTGTGTAACAGCTCTGCCTGTCCTGAAACTCACTTTGTAGACCAGGATAGCCTTGAACTCATAGAGATCGGCCTGCCTCTGCCCCCTGAGTGCTTTCTTAAAATACTAAATGTAAATATTTTATTTTAAAATAATCAGAAAATTGACTTTTCTTTCTTCCCATCTTATCCAAGTTCACAGATACCTCTATTTTCATGACTAAGAATAATAGTGTCATTTATTTCTTAATTACAAGTTAAGAGTATAGAAATAAGTTTTTGGAGAGGGAGAGAGAGAAAGAGAGACCCTGCTTCCTTTCAATTTTTCTATGACATTGTGCCCATCTTTCAACATTAAAAAATACAAGATATATTTCTCTTTACTACTTATTTTTCTTCAGACAATGAAGAAAAATGCTGTTTGTTAGAATTTTTCTTCAAATTAGATTTTTAGCAATCACATGACTGCTATTAAAAACAAAAAAAATTCATTCACCATCCTGACTAATTCTGACTAACTAAATCTAATTGGATGACTCTTTGAGGTGGAGAGAGCTTTTCCCCAGTGTCCTACAAAGGCTGTTGTGAATTCTGTTGCAATCTCTCAAGTACAGGGGGATATGAATAAACGACATGCCTTTAGCTGGGGCCGAGATAAGCACACTGGCCCTAGTCTCACATAGTTTGTGAAAACTTCTCAACCTGCTCTGTCTGTGGGTGCACTACTGGGCCTTCTATGTGGAAGATGATGTCTCACTTAGCTTTTAACATATATTCATATACTTTTTGCCTTCAATTCTTCAACAGAATGGAATAAAAACCTTTTCTTTTTTCTTTCCCTTTTGCTCCAATTTCCTTTATGTCTTTCACTTAAGCTGCTGATTTTACAGCATGATAATACAAGGATACATCAAATACTTTAAGATATTAGAATAATTTTAATTAATTCAAGCTTCATTTTACAAAAATAAAACTGCACTCATTTCTTGAGCTAAGAGAGAAATTGTAAAAACATATCAAAAATAAATGAAACTATGAAAGTGATCCTCTCTTCGGATTTTATAAAGGTTTCATTTCTAGTATGTGGGTTGTTAACTACATTTTAAAGAATATTTTCAAATACTGAATATTTAAATAAACTGATAAGCATTGTGTGCTTTGAGGAAAGGTTACACTAGTTAGAGGGAATCAAAGATGCCACAAAACCTCAGTTCCATTACATAGCACAAAGGTAATCGATAGCGTAAGAATTTACTAAGTGCTAGATTCTGTAAAGGTGATGAAGACTTTAAGAGCTCTGAATCTCATTATTTATTGATTAGGAACATTGTGAGCACTTTCCAGTTCGCAGGTAACTCTACATATCTAACGTAAGCCCCTGCATCAGAATCCTGCTAATCGATCCAGCATAACACTCCTATTGCTGTTATTTGATAAAATTATAACTTGTTTAAATATTGTGTGTTTGTATTTTATACAACTATTTCATCTACCCAGGGTAAAACACTTGGAGATATCTCAGAGAGAGACTACTGATCTCTACATTATTATGTTTTATATGGTCAGCTCCTCTGTTCACAGTTCTCAGTAGGAATGACTTGTATGTATAAATTTGAGACAGACACCGTAAAATATAATAACTGTCAACTCTCGAGAGGACATGAACTTTTAAAATCATTTTTCACAGTGTTGGAAATTGAACCCAGGACCCTGTGCATGCTGGGTAAGTACTCTAACACTAAGTTGTATTCTCAGCCTTAGAAGACATAAATTTTAAGGGATCATTTTCACTATTGATATAACCCCTCAGAGCCAAAATTGAGGGTAGTTATTTCTGCCTAGAGAATAAAAGTTTTCATCTGAAAAACCTAGACCTACCACACAGGGCTTCAGCTTTGAAAGCCAGGAATTACTCAGTTTCGAAACTTGGGGCTTATTATATCAATGCCCCCCTTTAATTGATTTTAATGCAATAATTTTGTTCCCTGTCAATTCACAAATCCCATTTGTTAACTGCAGCTTTTGAAATTTGCTGAGATCTACACACTATAAACCCTATCAGATTAATTGGATGTCCCTCATTTTCTCATTATCAACATACTGTTTTCCCCAGTGTAATAATTAAGCTGAGCCTATGCATCTGAACAGGCTTATTCCAGAAAAACTTCATAGGGATCACATTGTCTTACCAAAGCTCAAGACAAAATAAGGGCCTTTATAAAGCACTGTTCTGTCATGGGGCCTCTTTTCCTTTTCATGGGGGCTTCTTCCAACTCATTGGAGATATGTTTTTTCTTTTGGTGACCTTCCTGCAATCCATTTTAAACAGTTCTACTGATTCTCCAGTTCTAAGAGATCTCATTTCTACTCCATCCCTGCTACCAACAGATCCAACTGTTACCAGGATGCTGGAAAAATACCTCCATCCTCCAGTGACCCAACATGGCTGCCATTCCTCCCCAGGGAATGATGAATAGAATCTAGAGGAAAATGTAGGCAAGCCTTCAAACAAGGAAAATAATAAGGGAAGTGTGCCTTGCAGGAAAGAATCCATTGCCCTAATATTTGAGATCCTTTTAGCTTTTACTGAAGAGTAAGATTCAGCCAGGTTTACATGAGTCATTAGAGACAAAACTGGATTCCTTTTTAATACCTTTTCATACACACTAAGTGTGGGAGTTATTAAAGTCTTGTGAAAATGAGGCCTTAGGAAAGTGCCTTTCACCCATATAGGTCTAGAACCATTTGTTGGAGACAACATAATGGTCACTAGACTGATTTTCTTACTGGTTAAACCAGCTTACACCCCCACCAGCCGTGTGTAAGTGTTCCCTTTTGGTAGCATCCATACTAGCATGTGCTGGCTTCTTAATGATCACTAATCGAACTGAGGTGACACCAATTCTTAATTTCCTTTTAATTTGCAATTCTTTCATAGATGATGAGATTGAACATTTTGTCATGGAGTTCTTCGCCATTATTTATCTTTCATACCTTATGAGTGGATTGCTTGATTTCTTATTGCTGTGATGTCAGCTTGATTTCTTATTGCTGTGATGTCAGTCCTTGGTATGTGCTAGATATTAACCTTTTGGAAGCTAGATAGAGTCTGAATATTTCCTCATATCTGGTAGACTGTCTTCACTAGCTTAACTGTTTGCTGTGAAGAAACATTTCACGACTCCCACTTGTCAATTGTGCCACTATTTTCTAAGCAACTAGAGCTCTATTCAGAAAGTGCTGCCTATGCATAAATAATGAAGTGTTTCCTCTTCTTTTTCTTATAACAGTTTTTGAGTTTCAGATTCTATATTGAGGTTTTTGGTCCATTTGGTCCAGTGGAGGATATGGGATACTAACCAGCTACATAACCTTTGACTATAGTCTGTCCTGTCAATGGGTTGTACGGGGTTAAGAGTGGCTTAAAGATTGAGTGGTCAACCAGGGACTGGTCTTGGGTCTCCTGAGCTTCCTCGTGAATTTTAAGGTTTTTTTTTTTTTTTTTTTCTATTTAAGCAAAAGGTGAAAATTTTATGATGAATGCATTTCATCTACAGATTGTAAATTTTGCAACACAGCCATTCACATAATATTAATTATTTCAATTAATGAGCTTGAGATGTCCTATCCTACACAGTTTTGTTCAATATCTTCAGTGTTTTAAATGTTTCTTATGGGTATTCTATTTATTTTACAACCCGGTTTCCCCTCCCCCTTCTTTTCCCAGTCTCTCCACATCCTCCCCAGCCCCCACCCCATCCCTTCCTGTTCCAAAAAGATTAGGTCTCCCAAGGATATCAATAAAACATAGATGATCAAGTTGCAGTAAGACTAAGCACCTCCTCATATATTAAGGCTGGGCAAAGCAACCCAGGATGAGGAATAGGGTCCCAGAAACTAGAAAAAGAGTCAGAGACAGTCCCTACTTCCACTATTTGGAGGTCCACAAGAAAACCAAGCTGCACACTGAAACATATTATGCAGAAGGCCTAAGTCAGCCTAATGCAGACTCCATGGTTGTCGATTCAGTCTCTGTGACCCTCTGTGAACCCAGGTTAGTTGACTCTGTGGGGTTTTCTTTGATGTTGTTGGCCCCTCTGGTACCTACAAATCATTCCTCCCTTTCAACAGGATTCCCTACTCTAGCTTAATGTCTGACCGAAGGTCTCCGTCTCTGTTTCTGTCAGTATAAAATCATTTGTCATCATTACATTGGCATTTTTTGTTCTTCAATCATATTTGGCTCTATCCTAGGTCTCTGGGTCATCCAGCCTGTGGATGCTGGTGTTCCAAGAAGTTTCAGAGTTGGGCTTACTCACATTGTGTGGGTCTTAGGCTAGACCAGTCCCTGGTTGACCACTCAATCTTTAAGCCACTCTTAACCCCGTACAACCCATTGACAGGACAGACTATAGTCAAAGGTTATGTAGCTGGTTAGTATCCCATATCCTCCACTGGAATTCTTGTCTGGTCACAAGAGATGGCCAGTTCAGGCTCCATTTCTGCTATTGTTAAGAGTCTTAGAAGGGGTCATCCTTGTAGATTCCTGGGAGTTTCCATTGCACCAGGTTTCTACCTGGCCCCGAAATGCCTCCCATCCCGCACCTTTCCAGTCATCATTTTCATTACTCCCCCCCTCCCCAATCTGATCGCTCATGTCCTCATCTCCACCTACCCTCAGTTCACTCACAAATTAAATGTAACTAGAAAAAATCATCTTGAGTGAGGTAATCCAGACTCAGGAAGACAAAAATGGCATATGCTCACTCATAAGTGGGTATTAGCTGTAAAATAAAGGATAACTATGCTACAATCCACAGACCCAGAGAGGCTAGGTAAGAAGGGGAGGGGTTAAAGGAAGACACTGGGACCTCCCTGGAGGAATAGTTTCATTGTAGAGTTCTTTAACTTTCTTGCTTAGGTTCATCCCAAGTTAGTTTTCTTTGGGTGAGATTAAGAACAAAATTGAGTTTTTGATTTCTTTCTTCACCGAGGTATTGGTGTGCAGACTTGCATATTACTTTAGTATCATGTCTGTTTGCTGGAATTGTTTATCAGATATGCACCTGTTCTAGATTTGGGGGGCATCGCTGATCAATAACCTCACATCAGTTTCAAGTGAGGGTAATATAGCACCTTTCTTTCTCATGATATTCCTTTACTTCTCAGGAGATACTGCTTGAGTCTAGAGTTCAAGCACTGTACTGATCAGGAGAGAAAATGGACATGCTGACTTACTCTGAAGTTTAGTAGAAATAGTCCAAGCTTTCTCCAGTTGTTATAATTTTGGTTAGAGTTGTGTTGTATAGAGTCTTTAGGTTAAGACATGTTGTTCCAATTGCTAGTTTTCTTGGTGCTCTTTCCATGAAGGCATATCATTTTTGTCAAAAGCCTTTCCTACACCTTTTGAGGCATTATATAGTTACTGTCTTTTAGTCCGCTTAAGTGACAGATTACATTTATTATTTGCATAGACTTGTTATTACATTGGGTGAATCATCTTCTTGATGTGCGCCTAAGTTTCAAAGTATTTTATTAAAATTTTTTCATTCATATTTATAAAAATTGCTGTATAGTTTTCATCTTTTGTGACTTTATCTGCATTTTGCACCAACTTCATAAAAAGTTTCAGTACTGTTCTGTTGTCTTTATCTTATGAAACTGTTTGGGAATTTGTGCTCATTTCCCTTTATATGTTTGAGGGAATTCAGCAGTAACTGCATCTGGGCCTGGGCATTTTAAGTTGGCAGATTATTTTTATCACTGATTCAATCATGTTGCTTGTTTTAGATGTGTTTAAGTTGTTTATCTCATGTTGGCTTAATTTTGATATGCATTTAGAAACTCAATTTTTTAAACTTTTCCATTTTAATAGAATTAGAGATTCTAAGGTGTGTCCCAACAGTTTTCTAAAGTCCACTGGTATGTTGTTATGCTTCCACCACTAATTAGATTAAGATGTCTCTTTTAAAAAGTATTTAAATTTATTTTATATGCAATGGTGTGAACTTATCAGATCCCCTGGGACTGGAGTTACAAACAGGTATGAGCTCCCATGTGTGTGCTGATAACTGAACCCTGGTCCTCTGGAAGAGCAGCCAGTGCTCTTAACCACTGAGCCATCTCTCCAGCCCCTTTATTGATCTGTGTACAGTGTTCTGCCTGCAGGCCAGAAGAGGGCACCAGATCTCATTATAGATGGTTGTGAGCCACCGTGTGGTTGCTGGGAATGGAATTTAGGACCTTTGGAAGAGCAGCTAGTGCTTTTAACCTCTGAGCCATCACTCCAGACCCGAGATGTCTCTTTCTCTTAGTTTTATGAAGGGTTTGCCAGTCTTACCAAAAACAAAACAAAACAAACACAGTTCTTTGGTTTTGTTGCAGTTCTGTGGGTTTGATTCTTTGTTTTGGGTGTTTGCTGTTGACCTTCTTCGTTCCCATTTCATTAATTTTGCCCTGGACTTAACTATTTCTTTCTGCCTACTGATTTGAGGTTTGGTTTGTTCTTATTTTCCCAAGACCTTACGGTACATAGTTATTTTTTGAGATCTCCCAGATTTTATTTTTTTATTTTTAGTGAAGGCACTTATGGCTATGAACACTTGTCTCAGATCTATGTTCATTTTATTATATATGTTGCCTTTTTATTTGCACTAAACTCTAGAGATACGTTTTTATTGACTTCTCAAACTCTTTAACATTTTTGCTATCTAGGAGTGCATTGTTTAGTTACCATAAGCACCTATCTGTTCTGTTCTTCCTTTTGCTATTGAATCATACATTTATTCCACTCTGGTCAGATAAAACTCGGGAAATTATTTCAGTATTCCCTATTTGTTAAGATTTATTCTGTGCATGGTTATATGGTTTATTTTCCAAAAAGTTTCATGAGTTGTGCACAAGAACGTGTTTCAGTGAAATGTCACATAGGTGTCTATTTGATCTTGGATATAACTTAACTCAAGTGTGTCTCTATTTTTCTTCTGTATTTTTAATTTAATTTAATTTGTCACTATAGTGGTTGGTGGTAGTGATTCAGAAGGCCCACCAATTTGTAAAAATCAGGACACTGTGTTCAGCCAATATTGTTATGATGGGTTAATCTGTGCCTTTATAGGGAGTAGTACTCATTTTAGGTAGCTGGTACACCCATCTTCAGTGCTTATATGCTTAAAATTATATCTTCCTGATGTATTGCTCTCTTAATTATCATTTCTACTAACTTTAGCATGAAGTGATGTTTACCAGATGTTGAAAGAAGACATCTGTTTTGTTTTCCAATTCCATGTACTAGTGATACCTTTTGTATCATTTATTCTAAGCTCTATCTGTCTTCGATGATGTAATGTTCATTACAGCACATGGATGCTTTAATCTGATCTGCTAGTCTGTGTCTATTGATTGGTATGGTGTGATCATTAATATTGAGGAATATATACATATATTAGTTTCTGTTGTTTTCTTGATTTTTGAATGTTTGATATTTTCTCATTTCTTCTTTCCTTAACTGCTTGTTTAATATTGCCTTCTTCTTTTATGTGGTCGCCTGGGTGTGGTTATCTCAAACTGAAGTGTTCCTTCTTTAAGGATTGTGTCTTGGCTGTCATAGTAATCATAAATTTTTAAACCTCTTCTTAGCATGGAAATGATGTGGGAATGCCTTTCTGTATACTGTGAATATAAATGTTTAAATAAAAGAGCTGTTTTGGCCCACGACAGGCACCATAGAAAAGAAGGAAGAGAAATCACAACATAAATAAAAATTTTAAAAAAAGAGAGACAAAGTCAAAAAAATGCTAAGCCAGCCACCCAAAATAGCCCAAAATAAACATATAAAAAATACTAATAAGCCACAGGCCACATGACAGATAAACTAATAAAAATAAATTAAGATAAAAAAACTAACTAACAATGTGCCTAAGCCATAGGCCAAACAACATAAACGTAATATAAACATCTAAATCATTTTAAAAGGCCTAAACAACAATAGGCAGCTAAAAAGTCTATAAGTCTAAACCTCTGGCTGCCCAAAACCAAAAAACCTTGTCGAAACATGGAAATGTTTATTTCTCCTTCAATTATAATAGACAGTTTTTCTGTGTATAGTTGTGTGGGTTGGGAATTACTAGCTTTCCGAATATGAAATAAAACATCCTAAGGCCTGGTGGCTTTTAAAGTTTCTGTTGAGATATTAGCTGGTATTCTGAGGGGATTCCCTTTGTAGGCGACTTGATGTTTCTCTGTTGTGGCTCTCAATATAATGTCTTCATCCTGTGTATTTAATATTTTTAATTATAATATGATATGAAGAAATTATTTTCTGGCCTTTTCTTCTTGTTGTACTAAATACTTCTTTTACTTAGGTGGGCACCTCTTTCCAGATTTGGAAAAGCTTCTGCCCTTAGATTAAAATGTTCCTTTTTCTATTCCCATGGGTCACAGATTTTGTCTTTTCGTAGTATACCACAGATGTTATGTGTTGTCTTCATACTTACTCATTACCTTTGTACTCTGTAACTATCCCAACATCTACCTTATCTCTGTCTTGTCCCCTCTTTGATCCAGTCTATATGTGCAGCTCCCCACGAGGCCATTGTTGATACATTGAACTTTCCTTGTCCAAGATTTTTAATATATCTTTTTTAGTCATTTTTTTCTCTTTACTGAATTCCGTTTTCAAACCTTTACTTGACGTTATTTTAAGGTTCTCTAGCCAGAGCCTCTGTGTTGCCTGCCCCATTCCCCTCATTATTTGCCATTCCATTCTCTACTTCGGCCATATAAATCCAAGGCAGTTCTTGAGTTCTTACTCTGACTCACCCCTTTCCTTCATGTAAACATTAAGTTATGTCACAGTGGATACAATATTAACATTATTCCTTTACCATGTAAAATAATAGAACTTGAAGGGTGATTCTTCAAAATTATTGCTATATTTTCATAGGCAATTGTCTCATAGGTAGGATTCTACTCCCGGGGTATTAATGGGGACCAAACTTGGTAGATCTAACAACTGAGATCTCTCGGTAGGAAAGAATTACCATCTCGGTCCTATTAGATCCCGACCATCTTAAGCATTGTAAATACTTCCACTGAAATAAATATGATTTTAAAAAGTTCAGCCAATGATAATGTATAAACTAAGATTCATAAGTCTTAAAGGAAAAAAAAAACGTGAGAAACATGAATATCAAGGCAATACAGTATGCTTCCTTCAAAAACACTGCACCTACAATATCCAAAGAAATAAGATGATACAAACACTTGAAAACACTAAAATGTCAGTCATGAAAATCCAAACAAATAGCTAAATACTATTTAGTTCTAACCTGAAGCTCTCCTGGTCTAGAGGTACCTTTCTAACTGGGTTTCAGCATAGCATCCTGCCAGATTTGCTGTACATTTCCCAAGAGTATGGTTCATAGAGGCACTGGGACCTTAGACCACTATCTACACTCAGCAGGGGTCCTTTAAAATGCGCTGCTGCTATCCTGAGAACCTTTTCTTCCATTCTTTCCCTCTTCAGCCGTTATTATCCCACAATACACAACTTTCTCTACTGTGTTCCTCTGTTTTGCTTGGTTTCTTCTCTCTCCTTCCTTCCTTCTTTCTATCCCTCCTTCCCTCCTTCCTTCCTTCCCTCCTTCCTTCCTTCTTTCCTTCCTTCCCTCCCTCCTTTTGCCTTTAAAATGTCTGTTTCTAGGATTGCATTTGTGACTTTCTGAAGGCTCTTTACAATAACTTGGGTCATCAGAGGAAGAATTCATCAGAGTCAGATTCTGATGATTTCTATAGCACAGACTCTGGACTTTTTATGTTCTGCCTTGGAGGAGTGTGACTCACTTTGCTATTTTGAGGACAGGTGTTGTGGCTATAACCTACCATTTTTGATGGTGTTGACTAACTTCCCTGGTTGTTCCCTGAGAATTCTAACACACCATCATGTGTGTTTCAAGCCACCTTCCTTAATTCCCAAGACTTGGTTTGTAACAAGCATTGCATGTGATTTGCAAGCAATTCAACTTGAGAATCATTGCTTTAAGGATTCAGATATTGATTTTTAAGACCACAGTAGTAGAAACTTCTGAGAATGTGCTGGAAATCAAACCTTCAAGTGGATCTGAGAAAAATTCGTCACTTTGTGGCCAATGATCGGATATTAAACACATTTATCAAGATATTTTGATGCACAAGACTTTCCCTATAATCAAATGAATGACCACCCTAATGGTCATTATAGAACCTTCATCCGGCAACAGATGGAGGCAGAAGCAGAGATCAATAGCTAAGCACCAGGTCGAGCCCCAGGTCCAGCTGAAGAGAGGGAAGAGAGAGTATATGAGCAAAGAGATCAGGATCATGAGGAGGGGACTCACAGAGACAGCTAACCCGAACTATTGGGAGCTCAGTAACTCTGAAATGACAGCTGAGGAAGCTTCTTGGAAAGGATCTAAACCCTCCATGTAGACAATGTAGACAACAGACTAACAGCGTGGAAAGTTAGCAGAACCTTTTGCAGTAGGATCAGACTACATTCCTGGTGCATGATCTGACATCTCGGAGCCCATTTCCTACAGAGGAACACCTAATTCAGCCTTGATACTGGGGGGAGAGACTTGAACCTACCTCAACTGGATATGCCAGACTGTGCTGATTCACCTTGGGATTCCTTGCCCTCCCTGGGGAATAGAGGGAAGGATGGGGTGGGGAGAGGCTGAGTGGGAGTAGTGGGTATGGGGAAAAAAATTTAAAGTAAAAAAAAATAAAAGATTAAAAAAATATTCTGATGAACTCTGAAGTATAAGAATCCTCCATGCAGTGGTCCAGCTTGGGATGATCTTACTTGGTTTGGCATTCTCTATAGATAAAGTAGACAGTTAATAAATATGTAGGACTGGGATGAGTGAGTGGATGAGTAAATAAGAGGTTTGCTCAACTTCCCAAGTATTACATCTGTTTCTTATTCAAATACCAACATAAATTCTACTTTTATGTCTTTACATATTTTTATATAGTATGGCATGAGTGATTGTGTACATGTAGATGAAAAATGAAGTGTTTTAATAAATACATCTCACATTGAAGCTCACATAGAGTTAGTATGTAATCATTAGCTATTTAGTTGAGTGGGAATGACTTTTTATTTTTCTTTGGTTATTCCCTCAAGTACATTCACCCTTTCTTCCTATGACATATTGTTTCATGTCAGGTTAAAATACCAAATGTAAAAAATAGGAAAGATGCACACTGAACAATTAGGATTTATTTCTTCATAACATCAGAAATGCATCTTATGAAATGAAATTTAACATGGAAATGGTAAAGATGGATGAATGATTTTTTTTTTAAATTTTTGAGATTAGAGAAGGTTTCTAATTATTTGGGATGTTTACTTTTTATTTATTTTTGGTATGGTTAGGTCACCATTATTGAATAAGAAATAGGAGTGTAGTGCAAATATTGGAAACTGGGAGGGGGGGCAGCTTAAGTTTGAAATGGCCTTCTCCAGTCACAAGTGAGTGCCATGGATGCCATTGGTCAAATGATGCCATTCAGTTTCGACTAATGATAAACTTTAAATGAAACTTCCAGGCTAGATAATTAATATGACCTTTGGCAATATCATCTCATAGATCCCTTTGTTTGAATAGAGACAGTGTGTAAATAATAGCCTTTGTCTAACCCTTTCTTACTTTCAAGGGCTCACATTGCTCTGACAAATAGATTCCAATTTCTTTGCCAGCCTGCAGGTGGGTAGATTCTCATACACAATGGGGATGACTGTGATCCAGACACTAGCAGCAATGTTAGAGTCCTTCGGTTTAAGATCTTGGGCTGACAATGGCCATCTTGTCATTATGGTCTTTTTATTGATGAGTCAAGGCTTAAAAATGTAGACTACACCAGAATACAAGTAATTTTTAAAATTATAAAAATTTCTGTGAAGGAACTATTTTATATTTCTGATTTTGATGATGAACAGTACAGCCAACTTATTAATAAGAGCCATAGTTTAGTAACTTTCCCAGAGGTGTCCCAGCTTGACAGGCCCTTCCTCCAGTGCATATACTGTACACTATGATCCAGATGATGGACAGAAAACCATTAATAATGTTTTCTTGGAAAATTATTGAAAACTCCATATGATTTTTAAGGACATGGAAGATATATCTCTGGAATTCTAACATCTTTTTTTTTTTTATATTTATCTCTCATACTATGTAGCCATTGTGTATTATGAAGTCTGTCTAGAAAGGCTAGTAGGAACTTTTTTGTGAGGAGCAAAATTTGATTCCAAATATTGCTGGTTCAATTTGTCACAGCAGACAGATGGGTGATGGTTTTGTAATTTAATCTTGTGTGTTGGTCTGCCTATACCTGATACTCTGAAGAGGTCTCTAGCCATACACATCTTATGTGCCAGGGCTTCAGTAGAGACCTTTGATCTGAATCTGCTGTCGTTTTACTGTTGCTCTGTCTTGACTGATTATCATCAGCAACATCTTCAATAACCCAACTAGCTCTTTCTTCCTTCTGATGGGTTAAACCATTTGACAGACTTGCCTCTAGGTGTGGGCAATAGTCATTCCATCTATTTGATCATGTAGTCTGATCCACAAAGCTCTACTCATAATGGACTATAACTATCAGTCTTATTACTGGTCCTAAGTACCTATGATTATATATCAACATATGAACTATCTTCTAAAATCCTCATTAAAGATCTACTTCACAAAATTTCTAAGTTTAAACTGATTAGATTAAAACAATTAAAATAATATAATTTTATTCATTAAGTTCATGTCGCTTTCCTGTTGTTCTATATTTTCACCATAGTACACTAGCTTTCTGATTTGGGAATGCTTTTCTGTATGCTGTGACTATCAATATTTAAATAAAGGAGCTGTTTTGGCCCATGACAGGCACCATAGAAAAAGTAGGAGGAGAAATCAGAGCATAGGTAGAAGAAGTAGGGCAGAGTCAGAGAGACTGAACCAGATGCCCAAAGGAGCAACATAGAAGGAACACAGGTGAGCCACGGGCCACGTGGCAGACAGATTAATGGAAATGGGTTGAGTTAAGATGTAAGATCTAGCTAGCAATGTGCCTGAGCCATAGGCCAAACAGCATGAACTTAATATAAGCATCTGTGTCATTTCTTGGGGCCTGATCAGCAGCAGGCGGCTAAAGGGTCAGGGGTTCCAGGTCTCTGGGTCCAGACCTCTGGTTGCCCAGGACCAAGAAACCTCATTGCAACAGCTTTCTGAGTGTCTCTGTTGACTGAACTTGCAACTGTACCTTTTGGGATGTATAGCAGCCAAACTTTTGTGAGATATAATAATGAAGCAAACATTTCTTGCATGTTTAATTCTCTTAAAGTTACTGTCCAAACATGTTTAGGTTCTTATTTGCTGTTCTAAAACTTTTATATTTTTTAGGGATTAAATACCTATAGCTTCTTATTCTTTGTAATTTCAGTACCCAAACAATATGTTAGGGAGAAGCAACTCAAGATTTTTTTTCCAGTAATTCTTTGTGCTTAGGAGAGAAATTTATGAATTTCAATGATTCTCCTAGTATGTGGAAGAGATTAAAGGCCCAAATGAGCAGGTCCTCTCCTGTATTCTTAGGCTGTTCATAGTTAATGCTATTCACCCTATCTCCTATTGATTTGTGAGAAAATTTTGTTCTTTTTAGTGGAAAACTGTGTCCTACCTGCCAGTAACATATTTTAAGTACAAAACTACTTATAATATCTTCCAAAATACATGAAATTAATACTCGTCTAAGAAAAAATAGTAATGACATGCTTCTTTATGGTCATCATTCCAAACACCCAAAATTACAGGTGATGTGGCAAAAAAATGAAAAACATAAGTTATTAAATTTAAATGGATGAAAAAGAAAAGTGTGTGTTCTTCTTTGTGTTATAGTTCAATAAACTCACTCTAATTTTACCTTAAATATTTTGTTCACTGGCTTTGCTATTAAGAGTGTTAACAATTTTATATTATAAACTCAGTACAAGATAAAAGTTATGTTTAAAAAATTCTTTAATGTGTTTTTTAAAATTTATCTGCATTAATTCATTCTGGAAATTGCTTTTCAATTCAATATTTGTAGCAGAGACATGCCTTGGATGACCTTGAGGGTCTCAGGTATTCCAATGTCACAAAAGGTATTTTTCAAAATTCAAAAAAAAAAAAAAACAAATAAATGATTAGTAGAAACTGAAAGACCTGATGTGCTACGGTCTTTCATGTATGTATTATTGACATTGAAATATTGCTATTTGCAATAAACTATGATACCCTGCTCTGGAGCTTCAGGATGACATCTCCAGGCCCTATTCCTCCTAAGCCAGTGCCACATGCTCTTGGTGAATTCCATTTCATCTTTGTGAGCTGGAAGGGATGTTAATTTAAGAGTTAGTGGGACGAAGCCAGACCGTAGCTTCTGCTTTCCATTTGGCATACCTGGGTGGGAGGGTCATGTGCTGTTCTTGCTGCTTTTGTAATTATAGCACAGCAACTGGTTCTATAGTGATTTTAATCCTTGTCCACTGCAGAAACCAATACCAGACTTACAATTTCCATGGACCCACAGAATTTGGGAGAAGTGAAAGTAATGTTATTGGTTAACCTTTAACCCCTGTTAGCCTGCTGGAATACAGTGTAAATGGACACCAGAGAGTAAAATCTTTGAAAATGATTTAAAGAGAACGACAACTTATCCCCAGGTTGTTCTCTGTTTTATAAAAAGAAAAACTGAAAAAATTGGCAGATTTTTTCCCCACCCATCAACTACCAACTACCAATATTAGGAGTATTTGTTCTTTGGAGACAAAGGTAGTGCCCTGACTAATGGATGCAAATATCAGCATCTCTGAGAGCATCATTTGAGCTCCGTTCCACAGGTGTCTCAGTTTAAAATGGAGAGCACAGCCTGTAAGCTTTGCACAGCTACTGTGAATCAGAGTCTATGTGATACACATCACATCACACAGTGACGAAGGAGATACTAGAGGAGTAGATTTATAAAAACTCTCTCCTGAAGCATCTTAAAGGGTACTATCAGAACTTAGTGTTGACATTACCCCTTGAAACTCATGGAGTCTGGGTGCTATAGAACCAGCAAATTGTCTGTACCAGGCCCAGATACTTTGTTTTACTCTTTTATTCACTCACAACTTATTTCTACAATAAGATTTCTGTATTTTTCAATCACAATATTAGCTTGTTTGGCTATAGAAGCAAACATTGGATATCATCTCTTGAATGCATGCTTGGTTTGTTTGTAACTCAATTCATCTTCAGAATATTTTAATGACTTAAAAAAGATTAAATTAGGTGAGACATCAAGTTACAAGTCTAACATTTGATATAGCTTTGAACTTCAAGCTTACTTAGACCTAACTGATTTCTAAGACCATATTAGTTTACCTTTTCTACTCCACCAAAACATTTGCCCTTAAAAGATCTTAGGGTCTGGGGGAAATGAGTAATGAACAATAACCGTGCACAGCACCTAGAAGTGAAATTCACAACTGTTCCCCTCCTCCTCTTCCTCTCCCTCCTCCTCCCCTCCTCCTCTTCCTCTCCCTCCTCCTCCCCTCCTCCTCTTCCTCTCCCTCCTCCTCCCCCTCCTCCTCTTCCTCTCCTCCCCTCCTCCTCTTCCTCTCCCTCCTCCTCCCCTCCTCCTCTTCCTCTCCCGCCTCCTCCCCCTCCTCCTCTTCCTCTCCCTCCTCCTCCCCTCCTCCTCTTCCTCTCCCTCCTCCTCCCCTCCTCCTCTTCCTCTCCCTCCTCCTCCCCCTCCTCCTCTTCCTCTCCTCCCCTCCTCCTCTTCCTCTCCCTCCTCCTCCCCTCCTCCTCTTCCTCTCCCTCCTCCTCCCCCTCCTCCTCTTCCTCTCCCGCCTCCTCCCCCTCCTCCTCTTCCTCTCCCTCCTCCTCCCCTCCTCCTCTTCCTCTCCCTCCTCCTCCCCTCCTCCTCTTCTTCTCCCTCCTCCTCCCCTCCTCCTCTTCCTCTCCCTCCTCCTCCCCCTCCTCCTCTTCCTCTCCCTCCTCCTCCCCTCCTCCTCTTCCTCTCCCTCCTCCTCCTCTCTTTCTTTTTTCTCCCTCTCCCTCTCTCTCTATCCTTATTCTTCTCTCTCTTACCCTTTCCACGATAGGTTTTAGAACTAAAAATCATTGCCTCATAATGCAAACTTCTGGTCCTACGTCTCATAGAAAATACCACTTTTCAATATGATTTTTCTTCTTTTATGTTCAAATTTTAATAAAATGTGATAGTAAGAACATTTATTCTTATTTTTGTTTGATAAATTATTGTAGTTCCAGGTTATTATTTAGTTTTAATTAAATTTAAATATTAAATGTAATGTTTCATTTTTTTATAGTAAGTGCAATAGTCATGATTATTTTTATAATGTCTATATACTCTTTAACTATTTACATGTGCACATAGCTTAAGAATATAATTTTTATAAAGCAGACAGGTGGCTGGTAAGACAGAGGTGGGGCTAGGGTGCACCTACCCTTGGCAGCTTAGTATGAATATTTCAGGAATTTGGCAAATCAGTTATAAAACATGATCATTATTTTAAAAATAAATTGTATTTGGCTTAAAATAATAAAACAAAGGCATCTTTAAGCAAAGTCGTTACCTCTTCTCCACTTTTCCTTCAATGATAACATTTTCATAGTTTAAAATTTGCCATTGGTTGAAATATTTATATGCTAGAAGTTTTCAGGTAATGAAACTCAGATATACTTCCTCTAGAGATCCAGTTGTTGAATATGTATCAACATGCCACCAGAAAGGGGAACTGTTAAAGTGCTGATTGGCAAGCACCTGAGAAGCCTACCTTAGTTGGGTGTTATCATCCTATACTTATACTTAGGAGGCTGCTTTTAGACTAATGAGGTCCAAGGTTTGTATACCTTGTATAAATGCCCATGGGGGCTGGAGTCTCAGTAACTGAAGGCTGGGGTGAATCTCATATTTGTAGCTACTGTAGTTGTTTTGAAAGTGGAGGGCTTTTCTGAAGACCAAAGTCAATATGCTGAAGATGTTGGAGAAGGAAGCCGAAGTGAACCCAGACTGTTGGTCATGCTAGTGACTTAATTCTAGAATCATACTTCAGGCATTATGTCATGTGAAACATATATTTTAAAGCCACATTTAATTGGGGTGTATATTCCTTGTAGCTGAAGGTAACCTGACTAATATACCAATTACTCATTTTACAGATAAAAGTCAGATAATTTCTACAGCCAGGACAGTTAGCAAAGTTCACATAAGGTCTTATTAGCACTTCTATTTTCAAAGCTTGTCTTTTTATTTTTAATCTTAAGTACAACTTTGAATTAATTATAGCTTCCAGTATATGAAAGTGTTACTTGAACCTTAGTCCATTATGTTAAATACAACCAGAAGGAACTGTCAAAAGTGTATGAACACTCTGAATGTATGTTCATATAATTATGAGAACTGATGACCATGATGAATACTTAATATAGAACATAAAGTCAATAGAATTGTCTTCAGCAGAGGAAGTTACATCAGAATCTAGCCTTGGAAATGTGTGTGGAGTCCATTAATTTTGGAAGTTGTTAATACTATATTTATCAAATATAGTATCAGTAGGCACGTATCCAATTATAAACAGATGAGTCACATTTAATTAAACATTATCACTTTAATTCCTTGGAAATTCTAGAAGTCACAAAACAAGACAAAATACCTTAATATGTTATTAAAATGCGATCCTTTAACAAAGAAATGCATGCGGGTGAATAGGAGTCATTGACTGCAACTCCATACCCCGAAGGGTGTTGTAAGAAGTTCACAGAAACTACTACAAAAAACAGTGAGTGCAGCTGCTATTTTGGGGAACAGAAAATGTGGAAGAGACTTTTTTTTTTTAGCAAACATGAGTAGCATCTCCTAATAAAACCCACATTTGAAGTGTTCAACGTCAAACTCTATCCTGAATTCAGATACTATTCTATAAAAAGAGACATAAAAATAGAAATGAAATATATATGTGTGTGTGCGTATTATTCTATGATTCTGTGATTATATATATATATGTATATATAAATGTTCTGTGATTGAGTAAATATACTATAACACATAGTATGATATTGGCTGATGTCTTGGCTCATTTGCCTTGTGAGATGCTACCTCGCAGGTTAAAACCAGATAAAGAAACTCTTTAAAGCTGGAAGATCTGAATGGTAAATAGAAGGTTATTTTTACAAGGACATGAGCTATCTTTGGTTCATTGTCTGTTAAAAATGTTTTTACAAAGTCATGTACATTTGCAAAAGGAGGAATTTAATAGTTTTAAAGTATAATATATGTTTGGGTTATATACACGTCATCTATTATGGAACAAAACTATTTTAGAAGTTGTTTTTACACCTTTGAGAGCTTCTGATTCTTGAAAATAATGCAAACCATGGGTAAATCTTGAGATTGCCCAAGAATTTGCCTAAGTCTCCTCAGTGTGAGGAAGGAAGCAGGAAATCAAGCATGGATGAACAGTCCGGCTAATGCTGCCTCAGAGATGAGAACTCAGTTTCTGGAGCTAAAATGTAGGAAACAAATAAACGGAAAGAATCCCTTGAGCTGAGGAAGTTTGTAGTTAGGCATAAGTGAATTCAAGTCAAGTGTCTTTGTTTCAAGTCAAGAGATGAACTTTGTAAACTAAAGAAAAAAATCTACTGGAGGCCAAAAGTAAGCATACATTCCAGACTCGAGGAAACAGGGAGAAGATTCCACAGTTCTGGAAGGTTATGGTGCCCCAGTGCAGCCGGAGTGGAAAACGTTTAATATAGCCAAGCATTCAGCTAAGACCTAAGAAAGACCTGGGGCTCATGGTTGAGCAGAGATCAGCATTTTTTTCTCTAATGGTCCAGAAAGTAATTATTTTAGATCCTTCTTTGCCTATATCCTTTTGCATTCTCTTGCTCTGCTTTTGTGGTGCCCAATCTTCTGTAGACAATCCATAAATGAATGGGCATGAGGATGCTCTAATAAAGCTTTAATTACCAAAGCACCAGGTGTCTGTCTAGCTTTGACCCACAGGCCATAGTTTGCTGACTCTGGTTCTAGAGTGAGGCCCATGCTACACCTACTCATTAAATCTTAAAACTCAGCTTTGATAGTCTCCACAGAAGAATTTTATGTTCACCAAGTTAGAGATACTTGAGAACACTTTACCTCTTGCACAGACACTAATGTATCCCACAAACAAAACAAAACAAAATATGAATTAAAAACCAAAACCAAAGCTAAGAAAAGGTAGTTCAGCTGTTGTCTTTGCCAAAATCTACATTATTTTTGCAATAATAATATCAAAATTCTATATATTTATTTCACATCGATACAGTTTTTAATTACTGAAAAAGGAAAAATTGAGGTTAAGAGAAAACAGAGGTTGACAAAAGTTAAGGCTGTACTTGGAAAACAAAATGAGGAATTATTTAATAACAATCTCAATGTATGAAATAACAATGGTATTTTATGTGGCAGATGAGACATCTAAGATGATAAATGAAAAACAAAAAACTACATATATAACAAAAATGAAATATTGAATATTACATTTCAAAGGTTGTTACCAGATATAAAAACTTAGTTCACTAGGATTTTTTAAGAAAGAATCATCCTGAATGTAAATAACTCTAGTTAGGTATTTTGCTGGTTTAGGAAAGTCATGGGGTTGTAGATTAACCTCCAAAATTCATGAGTTCACTATCCCTGGGTAGATGACTGGTTACTAGTACCAGACATGATTTTCCTCCTGTTGAGTGGGTCTTAAGTTCAATTAGAGAATTGTTGGTTACTACCAAGGTACAGATGCCACTAATGCACCCTTAGGGTTATTATTTCACATTGAGTATTTACATGGGTCATGGCTATCATAGCTTAGTAGGACCTCAGGCACCTACCACGCTACAATTGAGTACCTCCCTTGGGAATTTGCATGCTTCCTTCTGATACTATGAAAGCTAGTCCTCAGGGAGTTGGCATTCTTTGATTTCTTAGACAACTTAGACCAATATCTTAATAGTCCACACTGAAATCATACATACAAGCAATATTATAGAGACTGAGTAAGGTGTGTGTGTGTGTGTGTGTGTGTGTGTGTGTGTGTGTGTGTGTGTGTGTGTGTATTTCAGCAATAGTGAAAAAGATGCTATGAATTTGTAAGGCAGAAAGAAAAAATATATGAAAAGGTTTTGAGGTAGGAAAGGAAAGGAAAAATGATATATTTATATTATAATCTCAAAAATAAAAGTAGTAAAAAGACTTATTTTTATTTATTTATGTGAATGTTTGAATATACATACCTATATGAACCATATACATTAATGACACCCGTGAAGGACAAAAGGGATGGCCGGATCCCCTAGAATTGGAGTTACAGACAGTTGTGAGCTACCATGTTGGTGCTGGAAATGGAACCCAAGTTCTCTGATGGGTCATCGAAAGCTCTTGACTAGTGATCCTTTGATCTAATCCCTCCATAATCTCTTTTTGTAATAACTTCATTTTCTGTTTAAAAGACTCCATATAGTTTTGTTTCTGTTTCTATTTTATAAATAAAAAGTCATTCATCAGTTATATGCCCTAATAAAATCTTCATTGTCTTCTGTGGCTTTCTCTTACCTTGGGTATTTAAAAATGTATGTGTATTGTGTTTGGATGCAATTTGGTTTGTTGCTATTTTCTGGAATTACTGGGGATTTATTGGAAATTGTTTTCCATGATATTGCAGCCACTTCTAATTTACTGATATCCTCTGTCTCTTTCCTTTCTTCTCCTTGAATTTCAGTTGAACAGTTCTAAGACCCTTTGATATTGTCTTTATATATGTGCTTGAAATGCTGTTTCTTAAATATTTTTTCTTAATAATGAAAAATGTCTATTTGCTCGAGGTTAATCCAGTCTTATTTTATATCTAGTTATCAATGAATCTCATAAGTTTTTGAAGTATTATTTTTATAAGTGTGTGTGCACATGCATGCTTGCTTTTGTGTGTGTATGTGTGTGTGTGTGTGTGTGTGTGTGTGTGTGTGCAAACACACATATGTGTGCTTACATATACTCCCCAAATGTTCAGGTGTAAACTAGCCAGAGAGAGCATTGGATCTCCTAAAGTTAGATTGTAAGCCATGGTCTATGGGTTCTGGAAACTAAATTCTGGTCCTGGAAAAGCAGCAAATGTTCTTAACCCATGAGCTATCATTGAAGCCTTGAATTTTAAAAGCTAATATATGCAAAATACTTGTTATTATAAAATATTCACTGAATAATTGCCACAAATGATTATATTCTGAGCCATAA
The DNA here is from genome assembly GCA_033318265.1 of Phyllotis vaccarum. Taxonomy (NCBI): domain Eukaryota; kingdom Metazoa; phylum Chordata; class Mammalia; order Rodentia; family Cricetidae; genus Phyllotis; species Phyllotis vaccarum. The sequence continues at coordinate 191,634,746 of JARWLC010000002.1, forward strand.
AAGCCTAAATGCATTTTAATATGTTGAAATCATGAAAATATGTTCTTTGACAAAATTATATAGATTATAAAGTAGCAAATGTGATTTTTTAAAGCTTCCCAAATATCTGGAATTTAACAACAATTTTATATATAACTCATACGTGAAAAAAAGAAATCAGAAAGAAAAAATTGATGAACTAGAAATGATGAAAGGGAATGGCAATGTGTAGGATGCAGTCCATACAGTGCTGGGAAAGGTATCATTTTAGCTATCTGTACAAGAAAAAACAAATTGTGTAAATGCTGATATTAAAATACTAGTGAGAATAAATTAAAGATTCAGTTAACAAAGGGGGTGAAATTAAGTGTCAAAAAGAAATCAAAAACAATGTTAGAGAAATTAAATGAAACCAATGTTTGAGTTCTTCAATAAAATTAGGAAAATATGTTAAACCTCTAGCAATAGTAAGTAATGGACAAAAATTACAGAAGTGAGTGTCAGAGTATGATGATACCAAGATGAACTATAAGTAATAGTGACATGAAACACCTATGGACAAAATGACACTTCTGTGAAAGTATGGACGCGTTTCATGTCATGACATCAAACATCACATGAAATGGACATACTCTTGACAAATATAACTCACCAGAGTAACATAGAGAAATGAAAATATTTAAAGGTCTAAACTTAATCAATACATTGATTTGTTGACAAGATTTTTTACCACAGAACACATCAGGCTCGGATAGATTAGTACTTTGGTTAAAATGTTAGTCAAGAAATTACATATCAAGTTTATATGAATTATTTCAAAATATACAAGAAAGACTACTCACCAGCTTATTTCAATAAGCTAGTCTGGCCCTTATTCCAAAAGCTGTGTACTAGTTCTTCTGGCTTTCTGTTGCTGTGATAAACATGATAACCAAAAGCCACTTGGAGAGGAAAGGGTTTACTTCAGCTTAGAGTCTATTATCCAGGGAAGCCAGGCAAGAGCTCAAGGCAGCAAGCTGGGTGCAGAGGCCACAGAAAGGTGCAGCTCACTGGCTCACTCTTCATGACTTGCTCAGCATGCTTTCTAATACCAACAAGGACCACCTGCCCACGAGCAGTACCGCCCACAGTAGGCTCAATTCTCCTACATCAATCAGGAAAATGCCACAGCCCAATCTGATAGATGGTAATCCCCTGACTAAGGCTTCCTCTTCCCAGGCGACTCTAGGTTGTATCAAGTTGACAAAAAACACACATGGTAAGGCCATTACAGAAGAACAAAAAAAGAAAGGAAAAAGTTACCACCCTAGCTTTCATGAAGATAGATGCTAACATTCCAGCAAAAATAATATGGCGAATCAGTTTAATAGCACTTAAGACACTAACATATAATGAGCAAGCATTTTAAATTCAAAAATATATGTTTTGATTGAAATTTGAAAAGCTAGTCATTCTAATTCATTACATCATCATAATACAAGAAGAAGCTGTATAATTGTTGGAGTAAGTGGTAAAAAAGGTGTTTCACAAGATTGAGCACCCATTTGCTAAAAGGTTCTAAGAGCCAGGGAAAAGAAGAACTCCTTCTCGGTTAGAAAAAGGTCACCCGTGAAAACCCTCCACTGTACACATTTTATTCCAGATTTTAGAGAAGTTGTGGCTTAAACATATGTAAGAGGGAAGAAAATCAATCATCCTTTAAAATGAAATATTATTCTAGGATTTCTGATCAAGACCCTATATCTGAAAAGCTCCAAAATTAACAGTTACCATTAGTGTCTTAAATGGTGATCTCAAGTGGTTGCCACCTCCTCCCCAGGTTTTGTGAAGCAGAGACTGAGGCAAGAACTTGCATGCTCATAGTGTATTCAGGTAATGACCTGAAGAAGGAAGGTGCAAAGAGACCCAGAGGTGGAGCTGGGGGTCAGTCAATATAAAGTGATTGATTGAGGTCACTGCTGTGGACAACAAGGGCTCGCTTGAAAAGTCTCCTTAGAAACATACAGAATTAAGTCCTAGAGTTATCCCAAAAGAAACATAGAACACTAGTCTGCAGGCTGAGTTACATGGGCATCCCTTAAAGGTCATCAGCTGTAACTGATGTTCTTTCTATACGTAGCCACACATCGAGAGGATGAGTAGATCTCTGGAGTGTCTTAAAAAGCAAAGGAGAATGCAAAGCTGAGCGTAAAATGAGCTGGCAATGGAACAGACCTGCCCTAGCAGAGAAGTCTGAATCTAGCTGAGTGCGGTCATTCACACCTATAATCTTAGTTCTTAGAGGCTGAGGCTGGATCATTGACACAAGTTTATGATCAGCTTGGGCTACAGAGTAAGACCTTGTCTCTGAAAACAAACCAAAGCCCAAACCAGAAAACCAAACAAACAAAAGTAACGAACAGGCAAATGGGGTTGGAGAGATGGCTCAGTGGTTAAGACCACTTGTTACTCCTGCTAAACCCAGGTTTAGCTCCCAGCACTCACATACATGGTAGCTCATTACCATCTGTGACTCCAGTTCCAGAGGACCTGGCACCTCTTCTGACCTCTGCAAGCCATCAAGCAGGCATATTGATGCACATGCCTACATGCAATTGAAACACTCATACACATAATAAAAGTTTGCAAACTTAATAATAATGGTTTTTAAAAAGAAACAAAATGACCAGTGTATGTATGTGTGTGCCTGTGTGTGTCTATGTGTGTATGTGTGTGTATGTATGTGCATGTACGTGTGTGTATATGTGTGTGTCTGTGTGTATGTGTGTGTATGTATGTATATATGTATGTATGTGTATGTGTGTGTATATGTGTGTCTGTGGGTGTCTGTGTGTGTATGTGTGTATGTGTGTGTGTCTCTGTGTGTATATGAGTGTGTGTATATGTGTGTGTATCTGTGTGTGTATGTTTGCATGTATTTGTGTGTGTCTATATGTATGTATGTGTGTATGTGTGTATATGTGTGTGTCTGTGTATGTATGTGTGTTTGTATGTATGTATGTATGTGTGTATGTATGTATATGTGTGTGTCTGTGTATGTATGTGTGTATGTATTTATGTATGTATGTATGTATGTATGTATGTATATGTGTATGTGTGTGTGTGTGTGTCTATGTGTATATGTGTGTGTGTTGTGTGTATGAGTGTGTGTATGAGTGTGTGTGTGCATTTGTTCAATTGTATGAGTGTGGACATACATAAGAAAGTGTCAGGGACACCGCTGGTTGATGGCTTTCATCTTAAACCTTGTTCTGTAACCCAGTCTCTGTCATTTGTCCCTCGTATGCCAGGTAATTGGTTTATGAAGATCCATATTGCATTCTCTCTCCTCCTCCCACTTCTCATAAAAACACGGGCATTGAAGATGTATTACCTGCTGCTATGCTTAGCTTTCACATTCTGAGGATCCAAACTCAGGTCTTCATTATTACATAGGAAGAACATTACCTACTGAGCCATCTCCCCAGTCCCTACTAGGCTACTGTCCCACTGTCAGTTAAAAATAGAGGAATTTACTGGCCTCCCTCCTCAAAGTATAAAATAATAAAAGAAACATGAATCAGAAAGAAACAAATAAAATTGCTTATATTTTAGACATTTCTCTGTTGGAGACCAGCATTATGCTAATAATTCCAAAAATACTTTAAAAATAAATAAAATGCTTAATGTGATATTTTTGATGAGTAGTTGCAGAAATGCTGAACAAAATCCTACAAAGCAAGTATAAGAGCACCACACAAAGAATAATACATATGATCCATGGAGGAGAAAGCATTTGACAATAGACAACATTTTCTGGTGATAAAAATGTTAGATGAGAAAAATTCTTCCACCGAATAAATGCTCACACCCTGCAACTGTGCAATATTAACATGTTAATGACATTTTGAAAGCTTTGTTTTACAATTGGAACAGGAAAAGGATGCCAACTTTTCTAGTTCTATTCAATACTTTTTGCTGCATCCTTCAAAAGTCGCTCTGCTCCTTTGCTTGCTTTGATCAGTATGTATGTCAGTGAGGATCTCATACTTAATGTGCTTGGGTTTATTTGAGTCTCATCTCAATTTTCATTTTCTTCTTCACTTGTAAAATCTATCCTATCTTTGTAGTAAGACATTTTTGGTCTTGCCTAGCCCCAAGATCTGGACTAGCGGTTCCAGATAATCACAGAAAGTCTTATATTATTTACATGCTGTTTGGCCTATGATTCAGCCATATTACCTGCTAATTCTTACTCTTAAACTAACCTATGATTAGCCACATGGCTTTGTACCTATTCTCAGAGCAGCATTCTCATTTGGCTTCTGAATCTCTCTGGCATCTCTCTCTGCTCTTCCTCTTCCCAGAGTTTTCTTAGTCTGGTAACCCCACCCACACTTCCTGTCTGCCTTCTGGCCAATCAGCGTTTTATTAAACCAGTAGGAAGGACAAATATTTACAGTGCACAAGAGCATAATTCTACAGTACTATCTTTCTCTATTTTTCTTTTAAGTGCATTGGTGTTTTGCCTGTGATAAATGTCTGTGTGAGAGCATTGGATCCCCTGGAACTGGAGTTACAGATATTTTTGAGCTGCCATGATGGGAAATAAATCCAGGCACTATGGAAGACAAGCCAGCACTCTTAACTGCTGAGACATCTCTCTAGCTCTAAACTATCTATATTCAAAAAAATTAAGTTTTTGCTTCAGCCTTAGTATTTTAGGATTTGTGCTCTTGCAGTGCCCGAGTCTTTATTATGTTAAAGAATTTCCCCGTCATAACAAAATTGTTGCCATTTTTATTGTCAGAGGGTATTGCATATTGTCACATGCTTTGTAAAATTTTTACATATACACCAGAGTTGCCTATCCCTACCCTCCTCCTACTCACTTCCTCCGCACTGTAACCCCCATCCACTCCTCAAAGAAGATAGGGCTTCCCATGGGGAATTCACGTGTTCTTATATTTCCTTTGCTATGACTTTATTGAGAATTTTTAATTCTTTTAGGCAGTATATATTTATATTACTTATATACCCCTTTTTCCTTTCTCATCTCTTCTCTCTCCCTCTCCCTCCCTCTTTCACTCCATTTGACTCTCGATCAAACACTATTTATATTTTGTTTTATTCTTTATGCAGTATCAAGTTTTGTGGTTGTAATCCTTGGAATCTTTATTGGTGGCTACACTGTTAAGTAAATAAGCCCATCTTCCCCTTTTATGGAATATCTTTGGCAAAGAAATCTTGATACTATTCATTCCAGCCAGAGAGTATAAGAATATAAACATGGATCTGTGTTGGACTTGTTTCTGGAATCTTCACTAGAAACTCTTGATGTTTGCATGAGGAAATGGCCAGGCTTGTTATTGAGTTTACAGGGATTTTCCTGGTTTCTGACTTTTCAGTGGTAGATCTAGAGGCTTAGTTCCCAGGGCCAATCTCCTATCTCAGTTCTATAATGACTGGCCTGGAAATTTGGTCCAGTGGAGTGAACTGGTGACAATGTCTGTGAAGGTAGACTTAGGGCCTATGGGCTGGGGTAATAGTGAGGCATGAGTCTAGGGCATTAAGCCTGTGCTTGGTCCTTGGGCATAACTTGTACAGCCAACATGGTACTGCATTATTACTAGATAACCTCTTTCAAGAGCCTGTGCTTTAACCTCTGGGAGCTTTATAGTGCTAGAATGTACTAGGGTAGGCCTGATACTTCAGTCCACAACAAAGCTGAGTAAAGTAAATGATGTAACTTTCCACACTGCCCTGCCCTTGCCTGGGGAATGGGCAATAGCCATTGTGAAATGCCCTTCTGAACCCCTCACGTCTATTTTACTAATGTGGGTACTGCATTCAGTAGCTGTACTCGCTAACTTGGAACATTTTAGCTTGTAAAGAGTCTTCTTCTATGGGAACAGCTGTTCAGATTGTGAGGGAATGAGACCTGTGTTTGTCTGTTTGGGGCCTTTTGCAGATGTTGCATCCATCAGCTTGAATTTTAAGGTCTGTAACTAGGTAGATAAAATGATAATATTTAGACAATAATAGAATCCCCAGATATTAGCAAAATCACATGAAAGAGTTCTTTAGAAGTATTTAGACCAATAACAAGGATGCAAAGTAACAATAATTAAAGCCACAAGTTGGCTATAGAAAAATCCAAACGCTTCATATGGACTGATTTGGGGACTTGAATAAATTCAGGGAAAAGTCATTTTCTGATAAAGTTGCCAGTTCTCTCTACAATGGTGCTAATGGTATGGAAGTTCAGCCATAGCTTTGGTAAATTTTATTTTGTTTCTAGGATCTGGGGGATAAAATGGTTGAAGAAAAATAAATGTCCCAGAAAAAAAAAAAAGGTAAAAAGCAAAAGTTAGATTTTCATTATCAGATGCTAAAAAACATATTACATTTTTATGATAATAAAATTATATAGTACTATGGGTGGAAGAATCAATTCCCCACCTCCAAAATATCAGTGAAATATAATAGGAATCCCGGGAATAGATTCTAATGTTTGGTGCTGCAAATCACAGTACTAAGGAAAGATATTAGTGCTCAGTGTTGTTGAGGAAAAAAAAAAAAAAGAAAGTAGAGCCCAGCAGCTGTACATGTTCATTTATCAAAGTTGAAATGCTCTCTAAGTGTAAAGACAAAGGGAACAGCCAAAGGCATGAGACCAATTGATTTGGTTTGCAAAATTCCATCTGCCTAGAAATTGAAATAATGCCATCATATAGAAATTAAAAAGCATACTTGTAAAATATTTCAGTACATGGAAAGGGTCAATATATTGTACATAGATTAATACATATTAATGCAAAGCACAAGATCTCAGGTGCCAAGAAAACTCAGAGAGACCACTCATAAGTAATTCCTCAAAGAAAGAATGCAGGTGCCCAGAGTGTATACTCAACATTCTGCCAGCAACTGAAGAGAGCAAAATTAAAAGCAACCTGTCATTTTCTGATAGATAAATTGGTACCTTATTTTCTTTTTTCACTGTTAATACCAACTGTTGTATAGAGTTATAGAGTCATCATCCAAAAGGAAAATAGCGTGATGTGATGTTTTACAAAAAGTGGGGAAACAAAAACAAAACACTTCACCCACCAGAGGAGCTGAAATTTCTTGGCACGTACCAAGCATCGAGTTGCTCCTCCCCCAATAAATTGATTGTTTAGAAGTTTTATTTCCTGGAATATGCCTTAAAGATATCAAGGGTATAGACTACTGCAGTGTGGTTCACGGAAGCGTTATTTATAAAGCCAAAATCAATGAAAACTATCCTCTGTGGCTTTTAGTTAATCCATTCCTGCCTCAACTCTGCAATCTCTTATTCAAAGAGACAGAGACACCACTGCTTCCCCCTCTGTCCAAGGCTCTGAATGTACCTCCTGCCTTCTTCTTGGCTGAGACTCTTAAAAGGGAGTGAGTGTGAACCCCTGCAAGCCTGGTGACCGGATGACTCCTGGCGGATTGTAAATGGTACTATGAAGCGCTTCAGTTCATCAGGAACCATGTTAGGCCCTTTCCATGTAGTTAGTATCTTACATTTGATGCTCCTGCCGTCTCTATTGTCCTATTTAAATTGCCTGGGTAGCTAGTAAATATTAAATGTGAGATATGAGCCCAGATTGTGTTAGCCTATGAATAAAACTCTTAATGACAGTACCTAAAAGAACAAGAGTTCCTAACTTACATTAGACAACAAGTGCTAGACCCTGCAGCAAATGCTTTCTATGTACCTCCTCTTTCAAGTTTAGCAACAGGTCCATGAGAAAGATGCCATCCCCATGCACAGATGAGAAAACTGGTATAGAGCCTATAAAAGATACCAAGGAGCTCAAATGAGGCCATATCCAGTATCATTTCCTCCCATGTGGCACCCCAACTGTAGAAATGATTGTTTTGTAGCGTGTTACAGCATGTGCTTCATTTATTTATTCTCTTTTGAAAACAAATATTGGACAACCCACGTGCTGAAGTAGAAGACACCAGAGAGGCGGACACACAGCAGGCAGCAAGAACAAATGCCATTTCTAAAAGAACTATATTTCTTTCTTAGTTTCCGGTGAGTCAGTTCCAGCCCCTATCGTATTCATCATATTGAATGTCCCACTATAGAGCTGAACAATTCGAGTTTCCAAACAAAGCCAAGACGATGACTTCATCTTCTGTTTCTTTGTTGGGAACTCAGTCTCCTCTTTACACTTGAACATGAAGTCATCGTGGTGGCCTGCCAGTCATGAGCCCCTGCTCAGAATCTCTGTCTTGTATGAGCTGGAATCAGGACAACTCGGCACCTGTTCTCAACCTGCTAAAGAGTGCAGTGTTCTCACCAGAAGGGTATCTGCAGAATGTAGACACGTCACCTAGGATGAAAAATGGGCTGTGTAACGTTTTACATTCAAAGTCCGAAGACTTGATTACATCCTAGCCATTTTCAGCTTCAGCAACTGCAGGGAGACAGTTGGGGAAAATATCACTGCAGTGGCAATATGGCTGTGCTAGCAAACAGAACCCACAGCCGGATGTAGACTCTTTATAAAGTTCGTGACACTAGATTTCCCAGAAGAAACTTTCATTTCATCTTTTATTCTTTCCTGCAGCGAGTCAATATTCAGTTGAGAATTCTGGTAAGCTAGGCTCTTTGCTGTGTATGGAAGAGTGAACTCAGCCCAATACACTCGTTGTATTGAAACCTTACAATTCTATCAGGAGACGTGATTGATTCTAAGAGGTAAATGTTGTAGCAACCAGATGAATAGAGTATTCTGAGGGCAGATCTCAGAGAGTGACTAAGTCTACATTGCCAAGGCCAAAGAGCTTAGAATGAGGATATTAGAAATGGAGAAATTCATGCAGATATAGTGTTGTGAATAAAGTTGAATGTTAAGAACTGTGGATCCATTCGTGTTTCTGAAAGTGAGGTAATAAGAATAGATTAGGGTAAGCTGACATCCTTTGGATGACATGAAGAAGCATAAATATTTAGGGAATAGAAATATGTAGGTTTATATAAAGAAAAAATGTTGATGATAATTCTGAGGATAGAAGTATAGACAAATGGGTAACTCATATCTCACTCTAATTTGTACCTTTTAAATTTTTATAACAAGAAAAAATTGAAATGTACATATATAGTATGTGTTTGGAATAGAAATAATAAACTATTAAATTGTCACAGACTAATATAGGAGACAATAAAATGACAACAAAATGTGGCAGATCCCAGGGAAACTAGAAATAGGTAGAGTCAAAGGGGCTCTGGTGAAAATTCTGACATTTCCCCCCAAACATCTGAGATTATTTTTTAAAATGTGGCCAATAAAGAGTGACAGAATCAGGAGGTTGATTATCCTGTGCTTAGAGAATGTCTAAAGAAGAGGAGTCAATGAGAGCTGTTCCTGTTTAGAAGAGTTAATGTTCTGAAGTCAGTGGGCTGGAGATACTGGGAGTTTTTAGCTTCTTGGTTTCAACTCACTCGCTTTTGAAAAGTTCCAGAACTGTCTTCCTCGGTCATCAGGCTCTTCTCCTTCCTACCACAGCTTCTGTTCCCTAAGGCCGGGCTTCCTGGTTTTCTAGCTCTACAGCATTCCTGTAGCACACACTATTCCCTAAGGCCTGGATTCAAGGTTTCTTAGATCCTCAGCACGCCCAGAATGCTTCACTTCTTGTGAACTCCAGTGAGGCACAGATGTCTTATCTACTCTAACAGTCTCACAATCAGTCCTCCATAAACATGGGGAAAAAAGAAGTACAGGAAGGAGAACAAAGGGAAAAAATACCTTTTCCCTTCTCAGGTGGCTTCTCTACAGAATGGGAAGTGGGCGCAATTGTTTAAAGCTGAATCTTCTCCTTCATCTCACCCTGAGAGGGCAGAAAGCATCAAATATGTCAATGGTTCTCTACCTTGTTAATGCTACAGCCCTGAATACAGTTCCTTATATTGTGGTGACCCCGACCATAAAATCATTTTTATTGCTACTCCATAACTGCAATTTTGTTATTGCTAAAAAGTCACAATGTAAATATCTGATATGCAGATGATCTTGGACAACCCTCGTGAAATTAGAAATTAGGTCATGACATGTGGGTTGAGAACTGCCAAAATATTTGTTCTTTACAAAACACAAACCCCAAAATGTATAAACTACCGGAAGACAGATGGAGAATGAAGAGGAGAGAGCAACGTGTCCTCAGCAGCACTGTCACCTTGATGACCCCTCCCCAACTGTGAGTTACAGTCTCTGGTCCTGCAAGATGAAGCCTGAGATTAGAGGTTTTCTAAATTGTTTGATTTTGTGAAAAGGGGACATGGAAAGAGGATGCATAGCTATGATTATTATTTTAGGAAAGAGAAGAGAGGCAGGGGGAGTGTGCACAGAGTTCAGGGCCAAGCCCGTGGTCCTTTAATGTGTTATACATATATATATATATATATATATATATATATATATATGTGTGTGTGTGTGTGTGTGTGTGTGTGTGTGTGTGTGTGTGTGTGTATATAACACATTAATATATATATAACACACACACATATATATATATGGATGGATGGATGGATAGATAGATAGATAGATAGATAGATAGATAGGTAGGTAGGTAGGTAGGTAGGTAGGTAGGTAGGTAGAGATATATTTGTTTTAGTTATTGTTTCTATTTCTGTGAAGAGACAACATGACCTTAGCAAATATTATAAGTAAAACATGTAATTGAGGGGGCTTATAGTTTTAGAGGTTCAGTCCATCATCATCCTCATCATGGGGAGCATGGCTGTATGCAGGCAGATGTGGTACTGGAGTAGCCTACATCTTGGAGGCGATAGGAAGTCACCTGAGTGTCACACTGAATGATGCTTGAGGAAAAGGCCTCAAAACCCACCCCAGTGACACACTTCCTCTGACAAGGCCACACCTCCTAATAGTGCCACTCCCTTTGGGGGACATTTTCTTTCAAACCACCATGATATTAGTGATATAATATTTCACATAACAAGATACATATATTGAATATACACTATATAATAAAATATAAAATAAATAATATGTAATATATGTGTGTTATATTTATACACATACACACACATGTATATATGTTTAATTCCAACCTGAAATTACTTCTTCTCAATACTGAGCTGGAATTGGAAGACAATGAGCACATTCTGCATGAGATGGTTCTCTGAAAAGAACTGTCTGAGGTGGCCTGGGGCCCTTCTCTAAGAACTGAGATGTGACATAGCACATAGCATATAGTCCTTAATTTAGGCCCAACACCTAAGAGATCCTACCCCTAAGAGATGGAAGGATGTTTACTGTAGCTTCATTTATCCATGAACTAAGAAGCTTGTGAAGGCGAGATGTAAAGAACACCGGTGGTAAACGTCATACCAGAGCTTCCTGACTTTCCAGATCAAACAATAGAACACAAGTGGAAAAAATGTGGCTGAGGAGTTTACTGAGTGGGAAGACGAGTCAGGGTTGTAAGTGGTAGAAAGAAGAGGTTCACAGTGACCAGTGAAGAACTGAAATTAGCCTATAAATGTGAGCACAGTGGAGCTGTGTCTCTTGGTTCTGGTCAGGAATGAGTTAGGATCAGTGGAGACTGGGTTATTAGGATCTTAAAAAGAAGGTGTCCCTTACTTTGTACTTTGACACAAGCATGATGAAAATACACACAGATTTCATATTTCCAAGACTAGTGTCCACACTAAAGCAAAGCTCTTCCTTGGTCTAGTCCAACCCCTTTCATCCAGAGATGGGAAAGCCAAACAAGGAAAGCAAGCACTTGTCTAGTCTGGACAATCTAATTCCTGTATCAGAAGTCAGCTGCTAGTTTATCCCCAATGGCAGCCTGTTGCCTCATTCAATGACCCTTCCCACTTCCTGGTCCTCAGGATGAAGCCTTTAGATCCTTTATACCTACACTTGTCTGATTTTAAAGATATGCATATTTATAAGAGAGGGTGACTGTAATCTTAATAATACTGCCTCACTCTTGTCAGGCAGTGGTGGCGCACCTTTAGTCCCGGTACTCAGAAGGCAGAAGCAGGCAGATTTCTGAGTGCAGGGATAGCCCGGACTACAGAATGAGTTCCAGGACAGTAAGAGATACACATAGAAACACTTTCTTGAAGAAAACAAAGAAGATAAAAGAAATACTGGCTCAAAGTCATCTGTGCTATCAGAGTAGCAGACACAATCAGTGGGTGGCATCACTATTAGGATATCCTGAGCATCTGATGGGTGCTAGAATAAAATGTGCTTTTAGTGTCATCTAATTCTAAACTTCTACTGGAGATAAGCCTTGAACTTTGTGATTTGGCTACCCACCACCTTCTCTTCACCCATGAACATCTTAAGACCAAAACCAATGTGTAACCTACAATGTTGAACAATGTAACAGACATCCAGTAAATACACGTTTAAAAACTGAATGAGAATTTAAGAAACATGGCGTACACAGTTAAGTGCCTGCTGGGAAGAGTCACTATCAAGACAAGGCTGTGTTGGAATTCTTTGTCTTTTTTTATTTCAAAGAAACTCTTGATGCCATGCTGTCTAGGGAAGAGAAGAATTTGACAATTTGCCTCATATGCCATAATTTTGCAATTCCAATGGAATTAAGGAAAAACAGTGATTTTATCCGAAGCTATAGTAAGAAAGCTCAATGTCAGCCTCATTGAATAGATCAGAAGAAGCTTTCTGTTCCTCCCCCATACTAGGCACAGCTGCATCTTCTTGTTCAGCACCAGCCTTGTCCCTGAGACACAATGGTAAGGGTTTCAGTGAACAGATTTAGCCACATTGCTTCCCTGATGTCTGGAAAAATGGATATTATCTCCATTGTGAAACCACATTGACCTCAACTACATGGTCTACATGGTCCAGTATGACTTTAGCCATGGAAAGTTCAACGACACAGTCAAGTCTGAGAGCAGGAAGCTTGTCATCAATGAGAAGGTCATCATCATATTTCAGGAGTGAGATCCTGGCAACATCAAATGAGGTGATGCTGGTGCTGAGTGTTCTGTGGAGTCTACTGGTGTCTTCAACACTGTAAAGAAGGCCAGAGCACTTTAAGTGGGGGGCCAAAGTGTCATCATCTCTATCCCTTCTGAAAATGCCGCCTTGTTTGTGATTGGTGTGAGCTATGAAAATATTACAACTCACTCAAGATTGTCATGCTTCTTCCACTAGCTCACCAACTGCATAGACCCTTGATCAAGGTCATCAGTGACAACTTTGTTATTGTAGAAGAACTCACACCCCTGTGCAGTCCATGTTATCACTGTCACTCAGAGCACTGTGGATGGCTCCTCTGGGAAACTGTGGTATGATGGCCGGGGGCTACCCAGAACTTCATTGATGTTGCCAAACCTGTGGGAAAAGTCATCCCAGAGCTGAACTGGAAGCTTACTGGTATGACCTTCCATGTTCCTACTCACACTGTATCCATCATGGGTCTCACATGTCACAAACTGGAGAAAGCTGCCAAGTATGATGACATCAAAAGGTGGTTAAACAGGCATGTGGTGACTCACTACGCAGTTTGAGCTACAAGGAAGACAAGGTTTTCTCCTGAGACTTTAACAGTGAAGCCCAGTCTTCCACCTTTGATTCTGGAGCTATCATTGCCCTCAGTGACACACACCTTTAGAAAGCTCATTTCCTGGTAGGACAGTGGTGGATATCATGGCCTACATGGCCTCCAGGGAATAAGAAGCCCTGCACTACCCACCCTAGAAAGAGCATGAAAGCAAGAGAAAGGTCCTCCCAATTTAGCCTTGGACGCTGAGTTTCTATCCTCAGCGTCCTGCACTACCCACCCTAGAAAAAGCATGAAAGCAAGAGAAAGGTCCTCCCAATTTATCCTTGGACCCTCAGTTTCTATCCCAGACCCCCAGAAAAAGGGGCAGGGCCCAGGGAATGCTACTCTCTTAAATACCATCAATAAAGTTTACTAAACCCCTAGGAAAGAAAAGAAAAGAGAGATCAGAAGAATCGTATTTAGAAAGATACTTTGGATTTAAGAGTCACTAAAAGTAAAGTCTTCACAGTTAAAACACTTCCCAGCTGAGCTTGTCCAACTCCCCTCTCTCATACACACATGTTGTTGCTGTGAAACTTGAGGCCAAAAAGAGGATATAATTCAACCCCATCTTCCACTGTCGGATTGCTGTGGGTGAATGTAAGTAGAGGGTGTGATCTTCTTGAAGACCTGGCAGATTTATTCCAGTGCCTGGGGAGGGCTCCTCGAGCACAAACAGATGCTTCTTGCTTAAGAGGATGCAGTTCACAGGCACTCCTGACCCTGACAGTATTTGTGACCTCACCCCTGGGCCTGAAAACAGCTGTTCTGTATCCTGTGGCTCTACAACTACTTCCTGCCTCATTCTCTTTTAGAACTTAAGAGACCTTATCACTGTGCCCCACTGCAAAAAGAGATGTGGCTGCTGATAGGGTTCAAGCCTTCAAAGTTTATGGCCACTGGCCTTGGAAAGGAAACTGATGGAAAAAGTGATATCCAGAGCACTATAGCAAATCCATCCTCACCTGTCATGCCCCAGGACTTAGCCAGGAGCACTGTGTTCTTCTGTTTATATAGGTGTGTTGAGAGAGATCCTAAGGGACTTCCCTTTCTGAAAAGGTGAGTCTAATTCGGAGTGCTTATTAGAGGGGAGGCTATTGCTTTACACATCTTACTCTCCCTTGAATTAAAAATCTCAAAACACCAGAGCTAACATGTACTTTCTGACTTTAAGTTTCAGAAATTAAGTGTCAAAGAGTGGAAACGGACTCTTGACATCATAGCACCAGGCATCTCAGTTGTACAGAGGTAATCCCAATCTGGTCTGCAAGAAAAAAAAATTTCTTTATCTGAAGAATTTGTGGTTCTGGCACTAATTCCTACAATGTTAGTAAAACATATATATATGGCAATATTCCCTATACTGTTTACCAGTGTGTACATCCTAGTACCTGAGTTAAATTATACCTTCATTCTAGGTCTCAGATTGCTCATTTCTAACACAGGAGATGGGTTAAGCAAGACATCTTCATGGTATTTACTCTACAGTATGAATTTTCTTAAAAGAAAATATTCCCTTAATAAAATTTTCATTAGCTGTGTCAAACAGAAACACGACCACACATTTCCAAATGTGCTTTCCTCACGCATGCTACTTGGTCACCATTTGTGAAAGGACAGCCTGCTCCCCATAGAGGAGGCTGAACATCTGTGCTGTCACCCTGCTCCTGCTGTCCTCTGGAATTTTGTTGCCATTTGCTGTCTAAACAAGCCAGTTTCTTAATTAGGTATCTAGCAGAGCTATGAGCCATTGTACTGAGGACTGAATCATTTGGATATATCATCAGATCATCTGACAGAAGATGCTTGGATTCCAAATGTCCCAGAGTCTGGGCTGTTTACGGCCACACAGGGAAGTGATTGGACTAAGATTCCCAACTCTTACTTCTGCCACAACACACACCCTGTGTGCTGTTCAGATTGGTTATGATAGGAGCTGTCATTCACTTTGGCAGCACTGATTCTAATGCTCAGCATCTCATGGGCACACAGCTGCTGCCAGCTTGTACCATTGTACTTCTTATCAAGTTCCCTAGAGTCCTTCCACAGGAGCACCACCTTGTACATTTTCCTTGGAGACCTCAACACATACAAAGTGCTTTTGAAACACAGATTTGCTTCCAGTTTATATGCTCATGTGTTTTCCTTTGCACGTTTGCATCCCCCTCTTCTGCCTCCCCACCCCCGCCGTGATTTTTCTTTTCTCTTCTTTGTGCTTTTATTATTTCCTCCTTGTCATCTTTCCTTTCCTCCTCTCCTTTTATTTTCAATGAAGGTTTTGTTCTGTAAAGGAGTGTGGTGCAACTTACCCCTCCATAGGCTCTAACGGGGCGGAGGAGTAGAATCTGGAGAGCCAGGCATGGCAAAGCACACCTAGAACCCCAGCTCCGTGGAGGCAGAAGCAGCAGAACAATTTGGAGAGTGTGTAGTGAGGGCCCATCTCAAAATAGAACACATTTTTAAGAGGTACTACTGGGCTGTAACTGGAATCCAGAGCAGCAGTACTTGTATTTTAACTGAATTTAAATTAAAATATTTCTGGGTCTCCTGTAACACATTTCTTTTTCTTTTCATGCTCTTGCTCCCCCCTCACTGTGTTTCATCTTACCAGAGGGAGTAGTCATTCCTTCCTTGGAGACAGTGGTTATAGACTAATCCTTGAAAGGGGATATGATAGATTAGCTACTGACGTCACTTTATTTACGTGTGTGTGTGTGTGTGTGTGTGTGTGTGTGTGTGTGTGTGTGTGTGTAGTATGCTTCTTCATATATGTGCATGTAGACATAGGAATGTACATGGTACACGCTGGAATGTCAGACGACAGCCATCAGGGTCTCCTTGCTACTATATAACCCAAGCTAGCTGGTCCATAAGCTTTTAGAGATGCTATTGTCTCCACATCCCCCTTCTCATGGGCTATGCTGGGACTAGAGACTCTTGGGCTACTGTACCCAGCTTGTATGGGAGTTCTGGCAATCTAAACTCAGGTCATCCAACTTTCACAGCAGGCACAGTGTGCCATCTCACCAGCTATAATGTTGTTGCATTTTTAAAGCTTGATATGTATGACTTGCCAAGCCAGCTGTCCTTTTTAATGAGCTGTGAGACCATGTACTGATTACTATTTCATTTTCTGTATCTATAAAGAAGCTAATAATAGATCATGTTCTTTGAGGATTAAGTATGCTAATGTATATGATGTTCTCAAAAGAGTATCAGAATGTTATAAATTATATAAATATTATTATTTATAACTATTTTGTGATTATATTTTGCAGTGTAATAAGGGTATACTGACTTTATTGAATATATCACTTACAGTAGTTTTTAAAGAAATATTTGAATACTTGAAATTCCCTTTGTTTAGGGAATCCATCATATGGTGGGATGTGAAGTAGTGTCTATTATTATTTATGTCTCCCATAAATTATATCAGAATAAAAAGGAATGACTGATACACACTATGATGGATTAACTTTGATTGCAAAGTTGATTGGAATGAGAAATAGTGAGAAATAGCTAGGAAAGCTCACCTCTGGGTATGTCAGTGAGGGCATTTCTAGCAAGGACTATGAGAAGCCATATTTGGTGCGCAGCATCTCATAGGCAAGGTACCCGGACACAGTACAGTAAAAAGTTCACCAGCACAGCCATTTTTACTTTGCTTCCTGGACATAGTGATGAGACCTTCACTGTTTCATGATGCCATGCCCACCATCAGGAGCTGGTACCTCTGATGCTGAGCCAAAACCAATATCTCTTTCCTTCAGTTGGATCTGTCAGATGTTTGATCAGAGCAAAGAAAAGTCTGGTGAAGACAGACACAGAATTCATGCACATTAAGCTTACAATGGGCTACATTAGCTGTAGACACGTGATGATGCACAGCCCCTGCTTACATCAAACTCACTCTTTTGTAAATGAAAGTTCAGTTTTCTAGTCAATTCATATGCAACATAATAAGGATACCCCCGGCCAAGTGTGTTATTTCCTTATTTTAAGACTAGATCAATCCTGTGAAGTTCCTCTTAATTTTGAGGTTTGCTTCATATCACAAAAATCAGCCTTTTTCCTTCTACATGTTAGTATGACTTTGGTAAAATATTTTACTAACTTTTTGTATACAGTTTGAACTTAAAATCCAAATAAAAAGTTCACACATGGAGTTAGGTATATAGCTGAGCAATAGGGCAGGTCCTTGGTGTGTATGAGGCTGTGGGCTCAATGACAGACAAAAAGAAGGTAGATGTATCCTTAATATTTTAAGTTGGACTTGGGGAGGCACCAAGAGGCAGAATTCAAATAGCTACAATGCACTGGGCTTTAATGCAAGTAGCATTGGATTTCGTTGCCAGTGGTCAAACATCTCTTCAAAGTAAAGATGTTAAACCCAGAATGAGTAAACATTAGAAAAGCCAGACTTTACCTGTTCTCTGCAAACACAAACTTGGTAACATTGGAGCCAAATGCAGATACTAGTAGATTGTAAAAAAAAAAAAACAACAAAAAACAAAAAACCAAGACTCTGCATTTGTAAAACTATGAACACAGCTACTCTGATATCCCCGTACTCATACAAGCTTTGATTTTTATTGGGTCATTTCTGTATTAGAGAGAATTTAGATTCTTCCTTTGACTTAAAATGTATAAAGCAGGCTTTTTATTTAGATGTTAACATTACATAGCTAATTAAATATCCATTGTAATTATTTATGCAAATGTTTATGAACTCAGACTTTAGCTAATACAGTTTAGCTTTGTTAGCTCAGTTCTGTCTCTGTCTTGTTGGAGAAACAAGGGTTACATGTGATGATGGGGATTGCTTGTCTGATTACAGGCCTGGATAGATAAATTGTCTGGTCTATTTAGAGGCCTTCACTGTTTAATCTGTGTTGGACATTTGAAGCGTCTGCAGTGAGCCTGATAATTGGTGGACCCACAAGTTGTGCAATAACTGGGGGTGAAATGCCTTTCCAGAGGCTCCTAAATATGACTCTTGATTTTCCTAATTGAGGTTGTTGAATCACACCATGAAGCATCCTATGCTAAACAAGAATAGCAGGATGGCCCTGGGCAACTATGGTACAATAAGATGTCAATGTCTCTTGGTTTGTTCAGGTGAAATCTTCTATTTTCATCTTGGTCCTGATGAGGTGACACACAGAACTAGAAACAAGTAGCTAGATGTACAGGCCCTCACTTCTTAAAGTTGTGATTATGAAATCTTTTACAGACTTTGAATTTTCCAAGAGTTAACCTAGGAATGAGGATGGTAGGGGTAAATCATGGCATCCCATGTTGGGAATGTAGGAAGCCTTGGACCATATTAACATCTGCCAAACCTTGACAATTAATATATCCCAGAAGTGATGTCAACAAAGAAGATTAAGAAGATTATCAAGAACTGTGCACATGTTTAATTCCAGCACTTGGGATTAAAGGCAAATCTCTATGAGTTCAAGACCAGCCTGGCCTACAAAGTGAGTTCCAAGATAGGGCTACACAGAGAAACAGAGAAGAAAGGAAGGAAGACAGGGAGGAATGAATGGAGAGAGGGAGGGAGAGAAGGGAGGGAGGGAGGAAGGAAGGAAGGAAGGAAGGAAGGAAGGAAGGAAGGAAGGAAGGAAGGAAGGAAGGAATTTGGTTGCGTCAGGCTGTGAAGAGTATGGAAATTCCTGTTGGGATCCTGTTGGGTGACAATGAATAAGTGAGACACATAGACCATGAGGAAAGTCTAACTGTAAATAAAAACTTTCTTTCAAGAACCCAGAGGTGGGGATGGATGAGAGCAGTTTCGGGAACATGAGGGTTAGATGTTCTTATAAATTTGAGTAGATATTGGAGGTGGAATTAGAACTAATACCCAAGGCAGTGAAGGAGGTCTGGACCTGCAGTTGCCCCTGAGGAGCTCAATCCTGTTTCTAGGCTTAAGAGGCTTCAGACAGTTGACTCCTTGTTTTGTGTTCTGCTTTGTACAAGCAGGGGTGATAACGCATTCATGCCACATCCCGGTGGCTCTAGGGTGGCTGCTTGAATGTACTCCTGATTCTGAGGTAGTGCTTCTGTGATTTCTTTTCTAGCTTTTTCCTTTTACTTCTTTTCAAAGGTAGATAAAGATGCCCATCCAAGCACAGCTTAACCTTAGCAAGTCGAGTTTGTAATTTTTCTACAATCTGGAATTTCCAAAGGCAAGTGCATTATCTCCAATGACTTAGGACATTCTTTAGAACACAGGATTAGCTCTGGAAGCTGTTTTGACTATTGGACCTGCTGGATGGACGTCTTAGCATTCTTGGTTCAAGAGTGAGCTGCGTCAGTGGGTAAGCCATCAAGCTTTTAGGTGGCTTTTGTTCTTTTGAAGTTTCAGGGGGAGATTACAAGTTTTAATTGAATGTGACACATCAGACCTAAACAGCAGAGGATATTTATTGAATGATTCTCAACTTTTCAGAGGTTAATTTGAAGCCAGCATCCCCTTAAGTCCTAATGATTCAGATTTGAAATTCTTAGGGCCTTTCTGAACTCCAGGGCTTTAAGGATCCTTTTTTATTAAGAATCTTTTTTTACTTTCTGTCATAAATTATCTCCCCTATTGTTTCTTGACTTGTTAGGAGGTGGAGTTGATTGGTAAGTCACCTCTTCCCCAAGGCCTGAAATTCTTCTCTCCTTCAGAAATTAAGTTGGAATCTTACTGCATTCCACAAAGTGTCTGCCTGCATCTCAAGGCTACCAGCCAAGGGTGTGACAAGCAGGGCATGTGCCACAGAAAAGAAGGATGAGCCTTTTGGTGAGGTGAGCCACAGTGTAGCATGCTGGCTACTGTACTGTTTTAAACAAGGTAATGAATCAAGATGGATGAGAGCAGACTTGGACCTGAATCTTAGCTTCATTATTTGAAAGATAATCTTGGGACTTAATAGTGCGTCCCAGTGTTCTCTTCAACGGTGGGACTGAAGAAAAAATCTACTTTGGAACATTTTTAACAGTGTTAGAAATGATGCCTATTAAAGAAGAACAAGAAATTAAATCATCTATCATCAACAGTCAGTGTGTGCCGGGCACTGTGCTCTATACATATTCCCACATCCACTCATTTCTATCTGTGAAATAGGGTCATTATCCCTTCCCTTTGTGGAGGGGGGGGGGGGTATTTACATTTGGTAAACTTACTCCCAGGCATCTGGTGAGTACCACAGCAGGATGAGGACACCAGGTAACTTTAACATACCTTGCATCCAGAAACACGGGTTACTTATGCTAGTTTCAGGATCTCAAACTGAAGTCTGCCCGCTGGAAAAATAAAAGACAATTCAAGTAACGGCCAGTGAATCTGAGGCACAAATAGGACAGGAGGAAAAATGACATGGAGGCAGAGACCTTAATTCTAAAAACCTTTAGAATTTTCAAGGAAAGAAACTCTCAAACTTCAGGTCCTTTATACTAATTTGGAGAATGGCTGAGCCGTACACTAACACTCAGTATGTGTGTCAATTTTTGCCAGAGCTCCATGGAGAAATTTAGAGCATTGCCATTGTATCCTTCCTGAAAAAAAGAAAGAACCTGAAGCTCAAATAGTGCACATGACTGTCGTATTGAAAATCACAGGAGAAGTCTCAGAAGAACTAAGGCTAAAGCACAAGTCCCTTACACACTAGCCAAATGCTTGTATGACCATACTTTGGCTTCTGGAAGGGGCTCACTGTGGATAACTGGAGATCATTAAAATCCCCAAAATAATACTTCAGTCACTAGACAGTACCAGACAGCACCTTACATATGAACTAAACGACTTTCCTGCTGCCTGTCCCAGTGCATTCACATACAGACCACCAACCTGCAGGAAGCTCATTCCACTCACTAACCAGATTTTACATTCACTTCATTCTGGTTCTCTGTAAAGCATAGGTGATAGAAACTGAAGTCAGCAAGCCAATGTGTGTTAGAAACATCATATAAATACACACATACATACATACATACATACATACATACATACATACATACATACACACATACATACATATGGCCAGTACTTGATGGAAGACATTTATCTGGGTAAATATAATCTAAGGTGGAAAAGTGTGTAAGTGTGTATATGCATGCATGTGTGTGTGCTTATGAGATTCTGCATGTTTATGTATATTTGTGTGTACATGTGTATACATGTGTGTGTGCATGTGTATATGTGTGTGTACATGTGTGTGTTTATGAGAGTTTGCATGTGTGTCTACATGTGTATGTGTGTGTGCATGTGTGTACATGTATGTGTTTATGAGAGTTTGCATGTGTGTCCATATGTATATGTGTGTGCATGTGTGTGTGCATGCATGTGTATGTACGTTTATGTTCTGCTCAGAGTACAGAGGTGTGTAAAGAACATCTTGACTCATGCTATTTTTCATCCAAGAATGTTCTTTTTTCTTGTCCTCCACATAATATTGAGTTACTTTTCAACATCCAATTTGCACTGCTTTCCTTGTGAAGCCACCGATAGCTTACAAAGTAGTTCCACCAGCTTTCTAGACAGCCTAACACTCAAGTAACATCTACTTATTGTTTAGAGCTCGGTTTAAATGTCACCATTTGAAGGAAACATACTTTGATAAGAGGTTTAGGCCCCTAGTAATGCTGTCATTGTCTCTTCTGTTCTCTCCTTCATCTACTTGTCACAATTCCATGATGGTAATTGCTGTGCTTGACTGAAGGGAAATCTGTTTTCCTCAGCGTGAGGAACAGGCAAGGCTCTTTGCCCAAGCTTTCCTCACTCAGGGCCTGGTGAAGTACTCCACACAAAGCCAACTGTGGGTAGATTCCTGCACGGAATGATCAGTTGTTACTGTGTGCTGTGCACAACTCTCAAACTGCCAAAATGTCTGCTGAAGTTAGTTCCTTTAGAGTTTGGCAAACTGTTAGCAGCTTGGAAGTGCTAAAAGAAAGTTCAGATAAGTAAAAAGTATAAAAATCTCTCACCCATGGAGTTTTGTAAATTCTAATAAATCCAGGCAGCCAGCTAGAAAGATCCATATTTTCTTATCGCTTCTTTCTCCTTGAGAAGCCGAATAAAAATTCCCAGAAATGTAGTGCTCCATATTTATAAAATGTTGTGACTTTAAAATTATGTCTACTCAGATGTATGACTTCCCTCAAGTACTGTCCAGATGCATGTAACATTTCTCTGTCTGGTGGCAGAAATTTCAACACTCTAGCAAGCTGGGAAGCTGTGAGGTGTAGATACAAGAGGTTGGAATTTCATGAGTTTGAGTTACAAACTCAGCAGCTTTTTCTGGAAGGATCCTGAAGGAAATTTGAGTTTCTGTTTTCCATTTATAAAATTGATATACCAATAAAACTTACCTTGCATGATAAATAGAAACATTGAATAAGGTATTTAGTTTATAGTATTTGTTGAGTCTGAGCACAAATCAACAACAAAGAGGTTTTTGTTGTCTAAATGAATTTCTCAATAAAATAGCAATTTCTCACAGTAGAATTCTTATTAATGAAGGGATTTATGGAAGGGGTATTACTCAAGAGAAAGACCATGTCCACAGAAAGTGTAGGGCTTTCTGTTCAATTTTCAATACCCATAATGAACAAATAAGCTAAAACAATCCTGTTAGCTTTTCATACTTTTTGAAAAGCAGAAACTATGACATCAAACAGATTTTTAAACCTCTACAGGTATTCAGGCATTGCTTTTAGTGTGCAATAAGTAAATGGTGCTAGATGCCATATTTCCCATAAATTAATTGCATACAGTGAAGTCCTAACTTTTAGTATAGATATGAAGATGACAGGAATGGAATAATCACTTCCAGTTGGATTCCTAATTCTGGAAACAGCCATCCACACACAGCTGAGAGTGTGAATGTGAAGTAATCAAGACTCCTTCTATCACTGGTACTAGATCCTTGAACATGGCCGTGGGACTCAGTCTTCTTGTGGCGGACTGGAGACAGCAATCCAGGCTGTGACATATTCCCCTTCTGTACTTGAACACTTTTACTTTCAGCAAAATTTTACTAGGAAGCAGACAACTTAAATGAGTGAAGCCCAGATGCTGTTCATGATGGCGTTGGATACAGAAACACAAGCAAATTCGTGCAAGCACATATGTAGGAGAATGCCACAAATAGGCACACATCCGGACTATAATTAAAAGCATTATTTAATGCAAAATCCACAAGACTTATGAACATTAGGGAACAAAGCTTACCATTGTGACCTTAGTGCTTAATTATATTTTTCTGTTTTGTTTTTTTTTTTTCTGAAGATGATTTCTATCTTTTGCCTGTGGATTCTTTGCCTCTCCAATTCAGTACCTATAAGTCAGCCTCCATAGCAGCTAGATCCTACATAGATGGTTAGACAAAAGTCAAGTGGTAAAGCCAGAAGGCCACATGCCATCAGCAGTTTTGCATGATAAGGGCCAGACAGAATTGGAGTAGTCTTTATTCGGGAGTAGTTCTGACTCCAAGGCCCTAAGCCACAAACGGAAATCACGGGTAACCCCACATATAGAAGGAAAGGTCTTCATGTATTGCTGCTCTATTTCCTCTCTGTGCACACAGCCCTTCACAAGGTATAACTCTTGTTTTGTTTTGTTTCAATTCCTTGAAATGGCTCTCTTGCTCGCTCTTTCGTTAGGACTTTAGCAGTACATATGCACATTAAACATTTCAGCTTTGCTGATAATTGTTATCAACATTGATTGCATTTTAGAATTATGCGATCTTATTTAATAGCTATATCACATTAGCCAAAAAGATAGCTTTTAAAAATAATCAGTTTTTATCATTCAGGCATATTAGACATTGCTATTTTCTTACTCCCTTCCAAAGTCTATCTGCATGCTAGCATGCTTGGGTATCTGTAATGAGAGCACAGATAAAGTACATTGCTTCAATGCATCATATGCACATTATCTGAATTTATCACTGTGATCAGTTTCATCTGACATTTACTATTATCTTGTATAGGTCTATATGAATATATTAAGTCAGTGTTTTAAAATCAATATTTAAAGTGCAATTTAGGAGAATTAAATCATTTTGTTATTGTGAATACACCTATGGTCATCTAAGTAGATATGTTTATTTCATTGTTTTAAAGAGTTACATTTGTAGGTATGATAATCCCAGACAGGTTCGCTATGTCAAAGGATAAGAATGATTTTGTAGTTATAGAATGATGGCATTTTTGCTTTTACATATTTCATTACATTTCATTAAGCAAAAATGAGAACACTATGCTAGGAAATGATTGACTTTAAAATGTATCATAAATATTAATATTAATACCTTAAGTGCTAAAAATCACTGCCATAATAAATTTAAAATCAGGAAGGAAAATTTAGAACCTGTATTTAAAACTTTTAAAATGGACTCATGTAAGCTTATGCTCAATTCAAAATGAATCTTAACTATTCTATAATTCAGGTTTCTAATATTTTTAGCATTAGCTAAAAGTAATAATGGTGTTGTCTGCTTAGCTTATTGCACATTCCAGGCACACAGAAACAGCAAACGCAAACAGCTACATCTACAAATAAATCCCAGAGTTTCGTAAGGTACTTTCAAAAGGTCCCTCCCCTCCACCCAGTGGGCTCTGATTCTGTGGCACTGTGTTTTATACTATAGCAAAGGCATCCATTGCTGTTTTCATGGTTGTTTTTTTCTTTTGATTTTCTGAGCTGCCAAGTTGCTGTCCTGATCTGGATCAACAGATTGGAAAATAGACTTAAAGCAGCCGGGACAATTATCTAGTGCTTGGGAAGTGTTTACCAACACTGACTCCAAATGACTATGCACTATCTTTTAACTTCACATTTGGAACAAACACTTTCCCTGCCAGCTGTAGTTGTCAGGAGGAATACATCCACTTACGGAAAACAACCTGTTGTTTAGAACAAAAATATACCCACCAAAAAGCATAATCTATCTTAATTCTTTCCTTTGTCAACGAAAGTTTGATTTTTGTGGTGTTTTTGTACTGTTATCCATATGCTTTCTTCCAAAATGTAAACTCTGATGGTACACAATAGCACTGTTTGGTCATTTTCCCCTCCAGCCCAAATAACTCTAAGTTTGGAGGCAAAACCCAAACAGCCTGGCATGCCAGCATTTCCAGTAAAGATCATAAGAAACCCAGGAAATATGTTGGGTATCCCAATAAACAAGTCATAGATGGAGGCGTGTGTAAGCACAGTTTTTATGTATTTGAATAGGGAGATTTATCTTACGTGTGGTCGAGAATGCATATGTCCTGGCCTATGTGTGGAGGCCAGGGGAGAAGGTGGAGGAGGTGGTTCTCTTCTTCTACCATATGGCATCTGGGGAATGAACTAGGGTCAACTGGCTTAGTGCCTTGAGCTTTACCTGTGAAGCCGTTTTTACCAACTCTGTGTACGTGGTTGAATGAATAAATGCAATCTCCCTAGGAATCTGGTGCTGAGAAAAGCTAGATTCACTCATGAATTCTTCTTATTACTATTTTATTAACCTCCATAACAAACATTGAGTAAACTTCTCAGGAATAAAAGGAGACAGAAGAATGGCTTTTATATTTCTGTAATAATTAACTTTGATTCCACTTTATAGACTTCTTCATAGTCACAAACAGCTCATATCGGAGATTCTAGTATAAATCTTTACATTGAATGTAAGTAATTTTAGAGTATCAATATATTAGGATATAGCTCCCACAGAAAGCAATCTGCCCACACCTTTGAATAAGTTACAATAATGTATCTATTTTGTTATGCAGATTTCATTTTCCACTTAAAATATATTAGCTTACTGCATGATGTATTTTTGTGTATTGTTATATTTGCATTTATATTTAAATCAACAGAAAATACAACTCTTACTTTTTTAAGGCTAGTTAATCTTGTCTTCATTGAAAACATAAAAAACTACCATTATTTATTTTTGATGCAGAGTCTCATGATGGAGCTTGAGTTAGCCTATACTAATCACCTTCTTCCTGATCCTCCTGAGAGCAGAAATTACAAATGCTCATTCTTCTCTTGTTATTTATTCTATTTTATTATTAATTTAAGTAGGCACAGGTGCCTGAGGAGGCCAGAAGTGTCGGAGCCCCTAGAGCTGCAGTTACAGACAGTAGAGAGCTGCTCAAGAGAATGAGTACCAGTCTTAGGTCCTCTGGAAGAGTGACAAACGTTCTTAAACAGCTAGGTGATCTCTCTAGCCCCACTGGCTTATTATTTCATCTTAGAAAGAAGGGTTGTGAAGGAAATTTGTGTGTACTTTTTCTGAGAAAATATAGATGCTTTTGAACTTGTGTTTTCCCTAATGACTGTCTCTAGAGATCATTGCTTTCTCCTCTGATTTGTAATTCTAGAGAGGACACAGTTTAAAAGAGAGGTGCATGTGTGAGTCATGTACCAGAGTGACAACTACATTAAGGGATGCCAAACCCAAGTACTATAGTTCTTTCCTAAGATGTGGGCCTTGCCAAAACCTGTTCTGTCATAAGACAGAATGTGTTTGCTCTTTATATCTCATGGGAATAGTATATCAATGAAGAAATACTTCTATTTACAAATGTGTTGAATTATTTGAATCAAAGACAATAACCAGATGGTTACTTAATAATACAAAAAAATGTGTTGCTATCATCCAGTTATCAGATATTATTTTTTAAAGCAAGGCTATTTTCTTTCTTCTCTCTCTCTTCCTCTCTCTCCCTCGTCCCCTCTGTCTCTGTCTCTGTCTTACTAGATTTAGAATATACTCTTGTGTTGTGGAGATTTGTGCTCATGTTATGAAGGGCAGCCTTTGTGAACACACTTCGTGTGGTATTTCTGCCTCTTTAGGGGTGAGAATTATCTCCTTGTTATGGAAGCAATGAAATCCTGGGATCAATACAGGACCGACCTAGGATTTGAACTGAGCTTCTAACTTCAGCTGGACAGGACCCCAGATGACATTCTCAGCTTTCAAACTGCTGCTGTGGAAACTTGTGTTTGCGGCTAAAATAGGAAAAGGGTGGAGCTAATTTAATTAAAATAAATGATTTATAACATTAGCCAAGGAGCTTTTCTGTTAGCTGCTCCCAATGTGTCCACTTCACTTTTAGCTGCTGGTTTGTATCTTTTCTCATTATACCTTCCCAGTTCACCCAACTGTAGTTCCCAGACTTACAAAAATACACTTGCTAAAGATGGGCTCAAGGGCAAGATGAACTTCAACTCTATTCAGTTATTTGTGCTGTTGATATGTTCATCTCAGAGAGTGCAGGCGTTTCCTTGGGCTAGAGGGAGGTGAAACAAGGAAGGAGGGTGGCCTGACAGAATTCGGGAAATTCCAGGGGATGGGGGTTGCCAGATTGCTTGCCTCTCTTAATTGCCAAACCCCACCTCCCGCTCTTTTTACACAGCTGTGTGCCTCATTAAATAGTGATGTCTACAAATCACATCAGCCTTAAAATGCAGAGCAGGGGGAATTCCTGAACACAGGCTGCTGCCAAGTTCCTAGAGTTTTAACAGCACACTCATCAGACTGCCTCTCTCCTCTGAAACTATAAATAAGTTCAACATTAGGAATTTTTTCATCAATTGTAATGCCGACCCATTCACTTGAAGTCTTTGAAATATGTATCAACACCAATGATGGTGCCCATGGATATAGCAACATGGTATGGGGCATGTGCTGTCAATTTCTGACAAAGCTAATAATCTTTCAGTTGGGTAAATAACATCCCTTCATTTCAGAAACACAGATTTTTTTTTGTTACCCTAGTTTGATTTGAAAAACTGTGTTGTGGACTTTCAGACTAAGCATTCCATTTCCTCTCTGCTCAGGGAAGATAACTCAATACACATGTGTACTTTATTCATCATATGTATTTGCAAGGTCTAATGCAAGTGAATAGTAAAGGAATAAGTCAGACAGGCTCATGGGTATGACCAAAGGCAGGGGGATGCCAGCTATGGAGAGGGTATACTTGAGTTGTTGTAAAAAGGAAGAGAGACTCCATTAGCGGTGATAGGAGACAGCTCCAGAAAGAAATAATCTTGGGTTTAGGCTTTGAGAGATGGGTAGTTAAGAAGAACAGAGATGGAGCACTGTAGGAGGAGAGGGAATTGAGACAAAGGAACCAAGAATAAAGATGTTCTACAGATTATTAGAAATGAGTGTTTCTTGTGTTGAAACTGTGCTGTGATGATCAAAAATCCCCCGTTCTCTTACTTCTGGCAATTAAAAAGGTAAGATGGCTTGTTTACTTTCCATTGAGTGCATGTCTTCAGCGACAGTGGTTAGATTCTCACGCTGATGTTGTGGGACCTCCTCTGATTTGACTAAATAGCAGAAAGGAGAGTCAGGTGGATGGATGGGGCATCCATTATGGAATGTTGTCCTGATGGTGTTGGTAGGTGGATACAGGGAGTGTAGGTGTTGAAAGAACCAGGGGAAAGAGAGCTTGTAGGTGTCTTCGTTGGGGGTTCTATTGCTGTGAAGGGACACCATGACCACAGCAACTCTTAAAAAGAAAAAACATTTACTTAGTGGCTCACTTACAGTTTCAGAGGTCCAGTTCATCATAGTCATGGCAAGCAGTATGTCGATGTGCAGGAAGGCCAAACAGGGTGCTGTAGAAGTGGCTGAGAGTCCCTCATCTCACAGGCAGCAAGAAATAGTCTGTGTCACTGGGAATAGTTTGAACATAGGGGAACTCAAAGCCCATTCCCACAGTGACACACTTCTTCCAACAAGGCCACACCTCCTAATGGGGCCACTCTTTTTGGAATGATGGCAATCCACTTCACTCAAACTACCACAGTATATATTTTTTAAAAAATCAAAAAAGAAAGACTCTGGGGAGTTTTAGTAACCAGTCTAGAAAAGGAAAACAGAACAGTTCAAACTGGCATGTTTTATTCAGCATATTCCCTACACAAACACCATGATGGGATAGTATCAGTTACTGAGCTACAACATGCTAAGAAGGGAGACCAGCACATAAATATACAACTACTACACAAGATGAAATCCAGTGAGAGCTCATAATTCATCACAGTAGTATGGAGAAAGATCTATTTTTGACTGGGAAAGAACAAGAAATTATTTTTGGAACACCCTGAAGTTAGATGAGAAATAACCAGGTTATCAATACTTATCTTCAGCCATTCTGGACCCTGTCACAAAATACAAGAAATTTTGTTGGTAAAACAAGAAAATTTTATTGGAATAGTTTGGAACTGTTTGGAACCTGGGGATACTGACATCAAAGCCACAGGATGGTCCAATTAGGGCTATTCTTTTTCTAGATGACAGCTGTGTCCTCACTCAGTGGAGGGACAGGCAGCTCTCTGTGACCTCTTTTTACAAGGGTGCATTCCCCATCCTTATGACCCAGTCCTCATGATTTCATTACCTGCCCATAGCCCATCTTCATTGTTCCACCAGCTTTGATGTGAGGTTTCAAAACATAAATTTAGAGAGACATTAACATTCAGAGCACACTAATAATTAAATGTGGAGCACTGTGTTTGATTGAAGGGGAGAATAAGCAAAGAAAAATGTCTTAACAGTCAACTACTATTTCAGAGATGAAGAAGAAGTTAGCAGTTAGGGTTTCTGAAGATCCAGGGCTAAGATCAGATCTTCAAATATCTGCTGAATTATGTTGGAAGGTTTGGATGTCCAATATGATAAAAAGCCATTTCAAATACAATGTGACTCTGAATGACCTATCTGTAATTACTAGGGGTGGAGGACATCTCCATTGCTGTTTCTTTACTGGAACATCTCTCACAATTCCAGGGAAAAGAGGTATGTTGGGATCAGGATTAGACATTCTGATTATTGAACTCAAGAATCAGCTATGAATGAAATTGGTGGAACTAGTCTATCCTTGAGTTCAATGAAAATAGAATTGTCTAAGTGGCTAAATTAGAGATAGAGAAAATATGGTCAGCCTTTGGCCATTAGACAAGTCTATTATTCTCTGTGTTTCTGAGACTTAACATACTGCCTGTCAAGTAATAAACATTCAGTTAATGTTTGACTGAATAATCAAAAAAAATAAAGCTAAGTTTCTTTTTAAAACAAAAAAAAATTTAAGTTTTCTTCAATAGAGGAAAGAACCTGGTTTGATGATTGGTAAATAATTCACACACATCCTTCTGCTTCGGAGTATGAGAGAAAGCCAACCTTTGATAGCTTCCCTTTGAGCAATCAATTTTTGATAAAAAATCAGTTTTCTTCAAGACCATCTTACCCAGCTTTTGTGGAACAGTGCTAAATGTGCTTCTCCTACTTCTTATGACCAGAATTTCACTTCAGAAACTCAATCTTCACACCTACCTGGTTTATTTGCTCTTTGAGAAGCATGGGGGTAGGTGGTAGGGATATCAGTGTGTGAAGATTTTGGGATAATAATTTTTAAATACTTTTTTCAAAGAATTACTTTTTATAAAATACCACAATTGAACAATTAAATTACAAATTTACATTTATAGCTAGCATTTTTATACCAATTATTCCTAACAGTTTACCGAGTATTTATTTCCTGGAACTTTTTAAACACCTTCTCATAATTTTAATTATTATTAAATGTATGTAACTGATAGATGAAATAATAGGCATTTAGAATTGCATATATTAACAAGCAAGCCAATAACATTATTATGAACATATTATTTTGTTTGTATGAGTATGTACCTGTGCCCAAGTGCACATGCGTGTTTGAGAGATTGCATGCATACATGTATGTGTGCATGTGTGTGGAGGCCAGATTCAACTTTGGGTGCCATTCCTCAGTTGCTTTCTATCTTCTTTATTGAGATAGACTTTCTCATTCTCCCAAGGTTGTCATGTAGACCAGGCTGGATGACCATGGAGTCCCAGGAGTCCCACATTTCTGTGTCCCACAGATCTGGGATTAGAGGTGTACCCAGGATTCAGCTTCTAGGAGTCATATTGGTCTTCATGCTTGGTCAGTAAGCACTGTAGCAATGAGATAACAATCAATGTCCCACACAAATAAAATAACTAAGTCTTTTATAATACTTTTAAAATTAGTATTTAGAAATTATTTGATCAATTAGGTATCTTTTTTTTTTTTTTTTTTTTTTTTAGCTAAGGTGAGAAAGGTGGTCAGAATTCGGTTATCATGTTCTCCAAGGCATGTTTTCCATATATTAATAGTTCCCAATAATCATGAATACATATGAAACCTGGCAGCATTTTAGATAAATTTGGGCTTCCAAATATGCATGTTGCACGAGGTATTCACAAACACTCAGTGCTCTGTTACAGTTCACTAAAGGTGATTAAAGGAACCAGATAACTGGTAGTGTCTACATAGAAGACACTGAGGTTATGATGTATGACAACTCTTAAAGCATCTGGAGACGACAGCCTTGTTAAAGAATCAGTGTTTTCTGTCTTAAATCTCCACACCCAGCTGCTTTGGGCTATGACCTTTGTGAAAGTGGTTATGTGCTCAGTACTAGTTTCCAACTCTGTCGTAAAAGCTATGAAGAGACATATGCAAAGAGAAAAAAGGTTTTTGCAAACCCCAAAACTTATTTCTTTAAGTGATCCGGGCTCATTGCTCAAGCACAGACTATACAGACGATATTCCAAGAACACCAACATCACACTAACAGGGGAGAGATGTCTCTTGCTTTGGCAGAAGTTGAAGTAGTATTTATAGTTAACTGCCGGGAAATTTCCTCTCAGCACATGTGACAACATAGTTGAGTCTTAAAAGTGTCTCTCTTTAAAGTCGTATACCCACAGATTAGTGTAACACACACACACACACACACACACACACACACACACACACACACACACACACACACACCAAACTAGAACAAATTAAAAAGCCCTAAACTCAACAATTCTCCCAGTCAGTGGGAAGGTCATTATGAGAAAGACAATGCTGTGTGTTTTGTGTTCGTTTGATATCCTTTTGGGCACAGTCATCATCTTATAGCTTTGCTTAACGTCAGGCACGCCCACATGAATCTTGAGCAGGAGTGGTTTATGCTACCACTAGAATGGGTCCTAAAACTTCCTAAGAGTTCTCCTTTGCTCCCTCAGTTCTTGCCCCTCCTTCCTTTTCCTCCACATCCTTATTTATTTGCTTATAGACCGGAAAGAAAGAAATGAGAGGAAATCTTTAAGGCTTTAAGAGCAGCTGAGCAGATTCTAAGGATTCTAAGATCTACAAGATGCTTGGGACAACACTGGACAAGAAAGTGACCTCTAATGGGACTTGGTGTGAATGAGGAATTTTGGTGGTGGGACAGGGTTAGAGTTACTACACTTACATTTTATTGTAGTTCGGCTTTACACTTGACTTTAGCCAAAATACTGACTAGTGATTGTAAGGAGTTCAGTCTGGATATGAAAGAATGATGACTGAGAAAACTTTCTAATCTCCTGGAAGATGAGGCTCTTGGTAATGGCCCACCTGCTTCTCAATGAATGGGCTATTTTTGGTTTTTGAGGTAGTATATTTTCATAAACACAAGAACTCTTAGGTGTATTATACCTCCAAATTGTGATTATAATTATGTACTAATCTTGATGGCAAATGGTTCTAAATAGTTAGTACCAGGCCACAGATAGTCTGCTCCACAGCTGTAGTGGCTTGTAGAACAGCTACCACGGGGTTTAAATCTGATACTAAAAATTAGAGCAGCCAGTCCCATTAAGAATGTAGATCTTTTGTTAA
The DNA here is from genome assembly GCA_033318265.1 of Phyllotis vaccarum. NCBI lineage: Eukaryota > Metazoa > Chordata > Mammalia > Rodentia > Cricetidae > Phyllotis > Phyllotis vaccarum. Next base: position 191,668,010 of record JARWLC010000002.1, read on the forward strand.
AACGCGTGGAGCTCACTGTGGCAGAGACAAGATTTATCATTGCAAATATGTCTCTGCACTGATTTGGTTTTCTATCGTTAAAAATAAATAAATCAAGAACTAGCCAGGAAACAAACAAACAAACAAACACGTTTTTATGTAAACAAATGTCTTTAACACTGAAACAAACACTTTGTACAGTTTGAATCCACGGACTGCAATGAATTTGTTCCACTACTGGATTGCATTTAAGCAGTAAAGGGGAAAAAAAAAATCCTTCTTTTGACATGTTCTGTGTCTGGAGACTATTAAAGACACATACAATGCTTTTTTTTCTTTATTGTTCTATCTCCTTTCCAAACACTATGATTCATTCATCACACCGAGAATTCAAACCCCACTATTTTCTCACCACTGACCCTCTTAGAGCCCTTATATCGGTTAAAGGGCATTAAGCTAAACTTCCCTTATTAAATGTATCGCCATCTTGACTCTCCCAATACAAACGTCACATCTTCCTCACTGGAAGACTGTCAAGACCCATAAACACAATCTCACAGAAGAGAGGGAGGAAGGACATCACCAGAAAACCCACACAGTCAGCTAACCTTGGCCCACAGGGGCTCCAGAGACCGAACCAACAACCAGGGAGCCTGCATGGGACTGACCTAGGCTCTCTGCCTATATGGGACAGTTGTATGCTTGGTCCTCTTGTGGGACCCCTAACAGTGTGAGCAGAGGCTGTCTGACTCTTTTGCTTGCTTTTGGAACTTTATTCCTCATGCTGGGTTGCCTTACCTGGCCTTAATACAAGAGGAGGTGCTTAAACTCACTGCAACTTCTTACGATGCCCAGAAGAGGCCTGCCCTATTCTGAATAGAAACTCAGCAAGAGTGAATGGGTCATGGGTCAGGGAGAGAGGTCCAGTGGAGGTGGGGGGATAGGCTGAGAGGAGAGGAGAGGAGAGAGAGGAAACCTTGGTCCGGATGTAAAATAAAAAAGAAGAAAAAGAGGTACAGGAGGTGGAGAGGATATGTGTCTGGGAGGAGTATGAGGTGAATATGATTCAAATAATGCTGTATTAAATTCTCAATGAATTCCTGAAAACACCATGCTTTTTTTTAAAAAATAAACAAACACTCCTGCTTTCACTTTTTATACCATCAAATATTGTCTTCATGATCACTGTTGGCTTTTGTTAATTTATTCGCCCGTAGGGGGGAAAAATGCACATGTAGTTTACATGGCGGGAGGACACCCTCTTTCCAGTCCCTGTGGCAATGCCTCTTGAAGCCTAAGCCCAGCATGGTGGCAGTGGACAAGCCTTTGATCCCAGCTCTTGGCAGGCAGAGACAAGTGGACCTCAGTGAGTTCGAGGTCACCTTGGTCTAAACAGAGAGTTCCAGAACAGCCAGGACTGTTAAAGAGAAAAACCCAGGCTCTCTGTAACAAAACTAAAAAAAAAAAAAAAAAAAAAAAAAGGCCTGGAAGCCCTTCCGGAGGGAAGACCAGAGAGGAGACTCCGCCTTGTAGACCTCCCCTCTGGACCCTTTTTAGTGAGGCAAACAGAAGGCTTCCCTGCAGCTGAGCTACAGAGTAATTACCCAGTGTGCATCAGTGGGCCTGAAAGGAGAGCAGCCTGGAGTGGACAAGCTAGGCTCCTGGAGCCGCATTCACAAGGTCATCTGAGGTGAGAAGCCCCCAGCTGCAAGACGAACTGCCATCGCTACACTCTGGGAGGTTTTTGTGGAGGTTTGTGTTTGTTCCTCAAAACAACTGGGTACCTTTTGGCCTAGTAGGGAAGGGGCAGTGTGCAGGCTGCTACCTGGCCTTTAGCAGGTGTCTTGAATTGCTTCACTGGATGAATTCAGGTCAGCTGAATCAGAAATAACCCTGCCTGCTTTTGTAATAGTGACGGGCGAGGGGTTTTAGGTCTTAATATCAGAATTATGAAATGAGAACAGAATAGCAATTATTTAGTAATCCAATAACCTTTACAGGAAGAGATAGAGTCTGAAGACGGACAGGGATTCCTGTGGTAACCTTATCAGCTTGGAGCACACAGAGACAGCATGTGTCTTCACCACCGAGTCCCACTGCTCTCCAGGCTTAAATATGAACTCAGGCAGGACATAATAAGCAGCCTGAGGTTGGTGGACGGAAACAGGACAGTATAATGCTGCACCTGACCGTAGATACTTAATTAAGACTTTGTTCCTTAAAGCTGCTTTGGAGAAGCTCCTACCTATTTCACATGCCCAGACTCCCCTCCTTGGGGTGAGAAGGTTGGTCCACCTGCCAGCGTGATTTTCTGCTAATTCCCTTTGTATGGAAATCATGAAAGCTGGACAATGATGTTTCCTAACCACTCCACACCGTAGCACTTCATGAGAAACTCCAAACTTCTAAATAATACCTTTCCCCAGATTGCAGTCTTCCAACTGTTGACTTACTTGGATGGGGGTCAGACTCATCCATTTGCATTTAAACATCCCAAGTATTGTTAGGTATTGTCAGGTTTAAGAAGTCGGGGCTAAGGGAAGCCTGAGAGATTAAGCTAGAGCAGGACAGGCAGGAGAGGGTGGTGAGGATGAATTAGTGCTGGGTGCTCTGGTGCCTAAGCACGGAAACAAGTGGCCAGAGGCAGCTGAGCTCCTTGTCTTCGTGACAATGCCTGCCAGCTGGTTGAATTTAATCTGCCTCTCGGCTGTGCTTTCACCTGAAATGACTGGAACCACCACTTTCTGAGAACACCATGCTGACAAATCAACCCTCTCTCTAGGGGTTGCTGCTCCATGGGACATTTGTTTCTCTCAGCATGAAGGGATGACAAGGTGAATGACTCAGAAAAAAAGTAACTTGAATTGACAGGTAAAAATAGCAACAATAATAATAGGGCAGTGTTGGAGAGAGCGTGAAGAAAAGGAGGGGAGGGGAGGGCGGGAGGGAGGGAGAAACTGTTTTCTGTCTGGTCTTAATGGATCAGATAACACAGTGAGGTGCAGACTAGAGCCTTTGGAACAGAGGATCTTAGAATTTATGTTACGTCACCCACCTCTTTTCACTGAGGATGAACTTGAACCCAGAACAGAGGTTTGGCCAAGATCCCAGCCACTGAAAGTCTCCATCAAGGCTGGACAGTAGGCACAGCTCTAACCTATGTCCAAAGCTCTAAGTGGTTCATGACTGGAAGTGTCAGCCTAGTGTGAGAACTGGGACATGGGCAGTGCAGCCATCTTACCTGGTTTAAATCTGCTCCAATCTCCATCTGTCTGTTAGTCTTTTGTGGAAGTCGATTTCCTGTACATGGTGGTTGTTTCTTGCCTTACAGTGAGGATTAGACTGGTAAAATGTTATCGTAGGGTGCTGAAGGGACCAAAGCATATATAGCCAAAGTATTTAGAAAGTGGTGAGTGTGCTGCTTGCACCTTACAATATCATAATTGTTATACTCTGGCATCTTGTTTAGTATTGAAATGGTATCTGAGTGCTGGGGTGTTGAGAGCAACAGAGCAGTTGCTTGGCATACTCAAGGCCCAGTGTTCAATTCCCTAATGCTTCCAGAAATATTTGGAAAGTGCTGTCTGAATGGACATGTTTGTGACACTTTGCCTATCTGAAGGTGGATATTTAGAGAATAAATAATTTCTATAAAAGCATTCTTAACTCCAGACAGACTGAAATTTAACTGACTCCTCAAGCTATGAGTTATTACGCTGTCTTTAAAGTGCAGATTTCTGTTTTACACCACATATTATATCTGTTTGTTTGTCTGTCTGTGTCTATCGGCACAAGACATTGCAGCATTGAACTATATTTCTTCTATAGCCCCAGTCCATTTTCTACTTTTTATTTCCAGATAAGGTTATTTAATTGTTCTCTATTCCCTTGAACTTGGGGTCTTCTTGCCTTAAACCTTCATGGCGGGTGGTGTACAAGGTCTGACTTATACCACACCACAGGAATCAGAACAATATTGGGGTAAGATCAAGACATTGGCATTTTCCAAATTATTTTCCAATGATTCTCCTTACCTTTTCAGTGTGAAGCTTCCTGCCTCTTACTAGAGGTGTAAGTGGCCTTTTAGCTTAGGCTTAAGGCCTTCCTTGCTTCTGGAGACCACACTATTTTTGGTTGGTACAGTTAAAGGAAACTGAGTTTTCCATTAGCCTGGAAAATTGCAATCAAGGAACTCTAACGCCATGCCCTTATAAACATTATCCACATTCTAAGGATCCATACAGGACCCTGAGCACAGTCTTATCTGTAAGATTACAGAACATTGTTATCTACCTCAAAGGGTGTTGTGAAATTATAAAGGCTTGTAGGATACATTGCAGAGCACCTCCTAATGTGAGCATTGAGATGCTGGCTGCTGTTTTAGCCCTAGCTACTGGCACCACTGTTTTTATGATTCACTGGACAAGTATTTGCTTTATCCCTATTCTCTGACAGCTACTACGAAGAAAAGTACAACTAGAAAGAACAGAGGCTAGCAGGTGTTATTGACTCCGGGAGCCAATCTCTACATACTATTAAAACGTCTCCCACATGACAAGATATGATTCTACACACAAAGGGACAAAAACTCCATGATGATCTTGTGACAATGAAATAAGCTATTCCCCAAGGGAGTGATGACAAAGAAGAAACTAAGTTAACGAGGGCACGGTCTGAGCTAGGGAAGGCTGATCATCACCTGGGCTCATAGTCTGAGCGAGAATATCAGCAAGTGAAATGAAATCAGAAAGAAGCTTTAATGGGACAGGGAGGTAATTGAAGGGAGCTAGAGACAGAGAGACAGTCATTAGCTTCAAAGTAGAATTGGCTATGACAGAGATCGAAGTCCGGATGTGAATGGTAGAAGTGCTCTCTCATAATTCACAGTTTCTCAGTTGACCTTTTAGAGTGAAAAGGCATGGAGTCTTAAAGAAAAGGTTGTGGTAGAAAGAGGAGACTCTTCTGAAAGGAAGTTCCTAACTAGGTGAATGCCTGGATAGAGGAGAAATGGGCATATAGCAAATTCTTCCTATATTATTCACTTCAGTGATAGTTACTAACTAAGGTGAATGTCTGCATAGAAATGGGCATGTAGATTTGTCCTAATATTTATCACCTCAGTGATATATAGGAAGAACCCCTTTGATCATGATATCCCCTAAAGCAGGATAAAATAAAATCAAGTGAGGCATAGGATATGCTCCAGATGCTGCTCATTCTGAATTGTTTTGCTAAGAGTAGAACTGGTACATGAATTTGAATGAGACGTTAAATACTCATCTTGGTGTTATGAACAAACACCTGGCATGACAAGAGATGAGAGATTATTTTGTCTCTGAGGTTCAGAGTAGCCATCATTTGAATCAGAATCTTCCGGCCTAGGGACATGGAGTTTTATTTTCCCCACAGCTACTTGGAACTGTACACTGGTAATAGGAACATGCGGGATAGGCTTTTCTTTACTTCTTGGAGGGCAGGAAATAGACATAAAAAATAAGCTGGGGAGATGGCTCAGGAGGTAATGTGCTCACTTGTGCAAATAGTAGACATGAGGACAATAGAAACCCAGAACTCACATGCCAAGTGAAGGTAGCAGCTTGCCTGTAAATCCAGCACTTGGATGTCAATGATTGGGGCGTTTTGCTAGACTGACCATATCTATGAGCTCCAGCTTCATAGCGAGAGCCAGTCTTAAAGCATAATGTGAAGAGCTATTGGGGACATTGCCTGCCATCATCAGCCTTGGGCTTCCATATATATATGGGGACACATCTATGTACCACTTCACACACATATGTACATATGTACACATACATCTGAGCAGGCGTAAACACATATAAAACACTCACAAAGAATTAAAGAAGAGACCATAGAAAAGGACCAGAACAAGATATAGCTCCAGGAATATATCAAAGTAACTTCCTTCAACTATGTCCCAACTCATACTTTTCATTGACTCTCAATAATGCAGTTATATTATGAATATATAAGCCAATCAAATGTCAGTCAAAAGTAACCATAACAAATGAAGATACAAGAAACACACTGATCATTTTCAACATGATGGTAGGGGGAAAATTACCGTCTAAGGAAGCAAATATGTTAATGGTCCTGACTTTATATGATGGTGAGGAGATGATCTTTGCCCCATACTAAGAGTAAATCTTTTCTTTTGGGTTCTTTAGAACCTGGTGAGTATGATAAAGAGACAATGAACTCAAAAGCTTCAAGATGTTCTTACAGCTAGATATTAATAGTTAATTTCAGTAATTTTAATAATACTAATTATTAAGACCATGGTAGTATAACACAAAGATCTTAAGAGTTTCTGCACTAAAAATGTAAAAGGAATTATGTGATCTAAAATGCTTCAGAGACCTGGAGAGGTTGGTAAGAAATGATCAGCCAATAGATAGATGAATGTTAGAACACGAGGCCAACCTCAGCGTTTTGATCTTCCTTTACATGAGAGTTGGAGAGACCACTGAGTATTTGAGTGATCAGTGGAGAGGTCTCTGAAGCACTAGTGGGAGTTGGCTGTATTTTCACGTTACATTTGTAGAGTCTTTTCCCCAACACCCCTCTTCCCACTGAGCTGACACTAAGGATTGAACCCAAGGCTGAGCTCCAGCAAGAGTTCTCTGTGCTTTTGAAAGTTACCTCTGCTGGTGCTGTTATGGTTCCTAACCTTGGCTTCTCTGTATTTCAAAGAACTTAGGAATAAAAATGGTTTAAAAAAGAAAGAGAGAGAGAGAGACAGAGACAGAGAGACAGAGAGAAAAAGGAAGGAAGAAAGAAAGAAAGAAAGAAAGAAAGAAAGAAAGAAAGAAAGAAAGAAAGAAAGAAAGAAAGAAAGAAAGAAAAGAAAAGAAAAATGGACTTGTGGACTTGTTCGCAGTTTAGCAAACTGGAGAAAGAGGCTACTGATTTCTCTGTTTCCTGATGTAGTTTTTCAGTTCTATATAGAAGATAAAATAAGGCCAGAAAATGCACTTCTATGGGGTCTGTCCTGGGAAAAGGGATCCTAAGCCCAAGATTCTTCTGTCCCCTGTGACAGAGACAGTTGCCTTTGTTTTGCTTTAAATATAGGCTGAGAAAAAAGGAGTTAAAAACCTTTCCCCAGCTGTTTCGAAAGAGAAATGATAGTGATTTGGTTGGTGGTGGAATTCCTACCCACTCCAGGTGTGGCAGGGTTCTTTATCTCTAGGCCCATTTCTCTGAAAGGTTTGGACTCTGCTTATCATTTCTTGGAAGGCCAGCTTCAGCTCAGACTCCTCTGTGCCTACTAAATACACTTATTTTGCAAGTAAAAACTGATAGATGGGAGAGGTATATTTGTTCTCCCAGAGCTTCTGCAAAGGGTCGTGGATGGCTGTTAGAAACTGACAAAGAATCACACAATCTAGAAACAATGACTAGCTTTTAATGCCATTTCGTGCCCATCTTGTTGGCAAGGAACGCTTATTGTAACAAAATAAATTCAATAGATGTTTAACATTAAAAAAAAAACTTCTAAATATGAAAATTTCATGTCTCCAAAGTTTTATGGGGAATGAAAACTAGACATTAAATATGTAATTTAATAAGGCATGACTTTGAAGCAGCGCAATCTTGTATTTAAGTCTCAGTTATATCATTTACCTGCCTGAGTGAACTTGAATGACCTGCTCCTCTTCTCTGAGGCTAGGTGGCCTCTGCATAACTGGAAAAGCAGGCCCCATTCAGAGATCGCACCTTAATCCACAGCGATGCTCTACTGCCAATCCTTAGACAGACAGAGCACAAAGTGAAAGGATTGACCTGAGCTGGCTTTTCTACCCTTAAAAGGGTCACAGTCCAATAGGAAATTAGAAATTGGTGCATAAGATGTTGTGATAAAAGATAAACATTAAGAAAAAGTTAAAAGCACTCCTCTACTAATAACAATTATTAAAAGAAAACTTTCAAAGAAGCAACATGGCCTATTCATTTGCTAACACCTCTGCCTGGCTTTCCACATACTAGAATTGCTGTAGATGGCTGAGTCACTTGTTCATGAGACATTTCACCAAGTTCATTATGTGTATTATTTCAGAGAGATGGCACTGAATTCACAGATTATTTTTTAACTAAGCCATCCTACCACATTTCTTTTTAAAATGGCTTCCAGGTATATTGATAGATGCTAGATAGCAAAATGGTTAGGCAGAGATGAGTTTCCAGGATTTATTATTTTTGTATTTTAGTGTAGCTTTCATGTAAACTTATTTCATAATAATACATATTTTATAATAATAGCTATGATTAACCATTGCATGAAAGTCCCAGGGATTTAACCTCCTCTTCTCAACAGCCAATGTTGCTGTACAACAGTGAGTCTTGAGGAAGCTCATGCTATAGGAACTTTAGCTCTGCTGTGATGTTAAATGAGACGGGATGAACTTGATATGCATCATAGCCAGTAGCTGTGCATGAACACATCCCCTCAACCCATGTGAGTTTCAGTGTGATCCTAGCTGGAGAGGAGGCTCCTGGAAGAACTCTTTCCCTTCCCTCAGTCAGTGAGACCTGGTCCTGGTCTCTTTGAGTCAGAAAACCTAGCAGCAGCCAGGAACGTTCAGCTTGCCTTCCTAACCGCTATCTTTTCAGTCAGGCAATTTAGGGCATGCTTGTGTAGAATAGAGAGTTTTCTGAAGGGAATATGGAGACTTTGTTCTTAAAAATTATTTTCCCATATCAATGCTACTAGATAAATGATAAGCATGTGCATTGCTAGGTTGGTCCAGGTGTAGAAAATATTAATATTTCATATCCTAATTTATTTTTAAAGACTGTGTGAAAAGAGCTGAGTCAGACCATTACAGAACTGACCTGATTGTTCTTTGACTTGGTGTTAGCTTTGGTGTTTTATTCCAGCCTATGTGGCAAAAGAGGAGAATCAAGCTGGCAGTGATGCTTTCTGGGGCAATGGGAAAGCAAAAGAAGATGCTGATGTATATTGTCCAGTAACTTCTACAAAGAAAAGTGTTCTTTTCTAAATTACTATAAAGAGTGAAGAATAGGTTTTTTTTTTTTTTTTGGTTTTTTTGTTTTGTTTTGTTTTGTTTTAAGCAAGCTATAAAGAAAAAAATAAACAAAAAACAAAAAGCAACCTCAGACTTCCAGGGTTTGGGCATGTTTGGTAACACACAGATCTTTGAAGGCAGCCATTGATGCATGAGTAATTGATACTGAGATTTACTCATAGGCAAAGACTTAAAAGATTGACAATGCTTACTTCACCGTTTGTGCCCTATGGCCTTGGGTGATGCCTCCATACCCCCCATAGTGTTTGCCTGCAGATCTACCGAACAAGAAAATAACTCTATTTACAAAGGGTATACATGAGCATGTTCTAATGTGCAGCCTTGAACTCTTCCCCCTCCTTTATCTCCCTTCTCTCTCTGCTCACTACTCTTTTATCTGCCTTCCCCCATCATTTCCTTCTCTCTCTTTGGGGTCAGTATTTTACCAGCTGTGCATTTCCATTTTTTTTTTTTTAATTTTTGTATTCTTGGGGGAAAAATCCACCTAGTTTAAGAGGAAGTTTATTTAACAAAGTAAAGCAAAGGATAGCATACTCTAGGAGCAATGAATGGAGCCTCTTACCAAAAGGGAGGAGTATGTGTCAGGGGATGCAAATACCATCCCATTGGATTCTGCATTGTATAATTTAAAGGAGTGTTTATGAATATGCATGAGATAGGTGACATGATGAAGAGTTACACTCCCCCCCCTCAAATTATGAAGACTATAGGAATGGATTTTTTTTTTTTTTAAGTTCTAAATGTCTTCTCTTAAAAAGTTGTGTGTGTGAGCTATGGGCACCTGCACAGAAGAGGGCATCAAATCCATTGTTACTGAAGTTACAGGTGGTCATGAATCACCAGATAGGGGTCTTGGGAAGCAAACTTGAGTCCTCTGGAAGAAGATTGATCCATATCTGCAGTCACATTTTAGGGTATTTATGTCCAGGTTCTTTCTCAAAGCTCATAAGAGAGTGGTGAGGGGTAGGAGCCAAACTACATTCCAAATGATATTAGGATATCAGAGTGTTTATTTTTTAAAAATAACATGTACGTGTGTGGCAGCTGGAAAAGTTCCTTTGGTGTACTCATTTCTGATGTAATGTTGGAGGACCCTAACTACAGCTTGAGGGGTGTTTAACAGCAAGGATGCACTTTGAACACTGGAAGAAGATATGGCTCCTTGAATAGACAGTGTTGTTTTTCTTGGTTTCTTTACATCTGTCTCCTGGCCTACTCGGTGTCACATGCGTGTCACATATTGTATAAATATTTTTGTTCTCTTCCTGTTGTCTTTCCTAGACTATTAACCATAAGCTTCTAAACTATCATTTTTTGTCTTCCCTCCATGAAATATCTAGACAGAGCAGTATAATATATATCCTGATTACATCCATTGCATGCTTCAAATCCTTTAGCCTTATGGTGGCAGACACATTGCCCCAAACAGTGATAAACATGTAAACTTGAGCACATACAACACAAACACACGGGGGAGGGGGGGAGAGAGAGATGTAAGTGACGCTGAGATCTTCTGGGAAAGATTTGTGAATCTCAGTAAAGTCATGCCCTGGCTGTGACAGTAGACAATAGGTTTGTGAGATATTTCCACTAGGCAAAACTTGGTAAAGGGTACTTAAAATCACTCTATAATACTTGTTATAATCATTTATGAATCTATAATTATATTGAAGCAAAAAGTCCATTTAAAAGAGCTTAAAAGGGACTGTGAAATGGCTCAGTGGTCACGAATGTGTACAGCCCTTGAAGAGTTTGGTTCTCAGTAACCATGCCTAGTAGCTCACAACCACCTGTCTCTCCCTCTCCAAGAAACCATTTCCCTTTTTCAGGTACCTGCACTCATGCACATGCATCCCCATAGACATAGACAGTACACATCATTAAAATAAAAAAAAAATAAGTCTTTAACAGCTTACAAAAGTATCTTTCAATGTAAACTCTAGTGCCCATTCTTCTTTTGACACAGCATGTAAGTTTCATGTCCTCACCAATTGTGTATCTCCATACACTGCATCCGAAATTGTGCACAGCCTTGACATAAAGTTACATCAAATTTGTTTACATGAGCTAGGTTATTGCCCATCTTTGCACTACATAGTTGACTGGAGCCCAAAGTGGAAGAGACAGACATCTTGTTGACCTCTTTTGCTATTCTACCTGCTCTGCCCATTAGCTCTTACTGCTCTGGCTGATTCTCTCTCAGCCACTTCTTTCTTTCCTTGATCTTGAGGGAATTATATAGCATGATTTAATAGAGATGTTTATACTCACCGTGTTCATTTAGGTTTGTTTTGCTCTTGTCTCCACCACGACCTCCCAGAAGAATGAGACGGTCATACTCACTTTTTATTTTCAATACTCACATGAATCCTGGTGAACAATGTATATTTTATTCCTAATTTTTATATACTTAACCTGATCAATTAATGTACTGCTGAGGAAGGTTTGTAACCATATTTATAATCCTAGTCTTGTGATCTCCAACTATGTAAATAAAATATTGAATAAATGTTTGAAAGGTGTGTATGAAGATTAACTGTCCTTGTACACTATTAATTTATTTTTATATGAAGAGCAGTGATTTAAGAGTGTAACTAATTTCATCCTGAGGTAAAATTAGCCTACTAATCATTATAGCAAATCACTACCCAGATTATCTAGACAGATAATGTTTAGACTTGGAGAATATATCAGCTGAGAAAACTGGAGGTTCCCTTTAGATAAGTAGGAATCAAAGCTGAATTTAAAAAAACAAAAAGAATACTTGAGGACCTTATAGCAAAATGAACAAATTGAAGTGGCATTAATTGGTATAGTATCCTGGTGTTTGTTTATCCCTTAGTTAACCTGGAATTCCAACTCCAATTAAGCAACACCTCCACACATACCCTGGTAAGCAACTAGTAATTAAAACAAAATAAAGCCGTAGGTTCAACAGCTTTTATTTATTGTCCTAGAGTGTGATGCTAAAATTGTAACTACAAGAGAAGTTATTAAGCTGATGGTGAAATTTAAGTTCTCTGAAATGACTTCTGTTTTTCAATTCTACTTCTTACCTGCTGAAGGCAGAATGGGCAGATAACCATTTGAGGCACCGTATAAAATAGGTTTAATGATAGGTCAGGCTTGCCGACAGATTTAATGAAGGGGTGTTTATTTTCTTTTTGAAATCTACACTCTGTTGGGAAGTGTAAGTATAGCACACAGTAACAATGCTATTAATTAAGAGAGATGCATTCGATAAAAATGACTTGATTGTCTAGCACTGGAAATTCTGTCTTGATTTCCTGCAGAATGTAGTCCATGATGCTTCTCTAAAGAAACTCCAGTTGTGCAACTGTGGAACTGTGCTATATAAGCTTGAATGACTTTACAGAATCGTTGTTTTCCATATAGTTTAGATTTTGATTTAATTATCCAGTATTATGAATACAGAAACTATAATCTTAGCTTCATTTTTTTTTTTTTTTTTTTTTTTTGGCCTTTCAAGTTTCGTAGAAACCCCAGCTCATTTCTCTTGGAAAGAAAGTTATTACCGATCCGCCATGTCGCAGAGCTCCCAGACGAGTGAGTTCCTCAGCCCAGAAGTTTTCCAGCATATCTGGGATTTTCTGGAACAGTAAGTATAATCAAGAAGTGTACCTGAACTCTTTTAAAATAAGTAAACACAAATGGCCAAAACATCATTTACTACAGGATGTTTCAAGAATCAGTTAATAAAAGTTATACTTTTGTTAATGTAAGGCCTTCAATAATATATTAAATTGAATATTAATAATAAAATATATGAAAGATACTTGCAAATAGTAATGCATTGAAAACAGCCTTATTTCTCTATTTTCCAATACCAAAAGAACATCACCTTAAAGTAGCATCTCTGTAATCATTCCAAAAGTTTTTCCCAGAACAATATAAAACATCTTCCCCAGAGACAGTGTCTGGCACTCACACTCTGTTCTTTTTCCTTGAAGACTTAACCCTAAGAAAAAGGTCGTTTCTGTGAAAAGCTCTTTAGCTCCGTTTTTATCAGAAACTTTTTAGCTAATATGGAGATGAAAGGGGACGCTAGAGTGCTTACTGCACACCACTGACCTTCCAGGATCTGCACCCAGCACTGCCCCCTTTCTATCCATGTCAGCCTGCTTGTCAACCAGCAAAGATCATGCCTCCAACTTGTCAAGTAGGACTTAGTTGGACCTTCCTCAGATTATGCATATGAGACATGGTTGAGTTAAGATTCGAACCTGGGCCTTCTGATGCTAAGCCAAGGACTTGCCGACAGCAACAGCGAAGCAGAAAAGATTTGTTTTGACTAATTAGTTAAATGCCTTATAGTTTTTGCCAGTTGGTCATACACACCTTCTCCCCGCTTTGTGCTAGGCCTCTATGTTCAGTGCAGCCCATCGACTTGAACTTTGTGGATGAACCATCAGAAAATGGTACAACCAACAAGATTGAAATTAGCGTGGATTGCATTCGCATGCATGACTCAGATCTCAGTGACCCCGTGTGGGTGAGTACCCTGAGCTGTCCAAAATGCAAAGCGGATGGCTCTGACCCGGCAAGGCCACTGGGAAGATGGCAAGTCTAGCCAACTGGGGAAGGATTCGTTGCCTATTCTTTTCATCTGTTGGTTTGTTTTCCGAGTTGTTCTTCACATTAAACCCAAATTAGAGAAGATGATGCCACCGGGGTTCTCACGGTTCTAGAGAAGCAGAAACGAGATCTGATTCTGCCCAGATCCATTCCAGTGTGGGAACCATTTTTCTCCTTTGGCGTCACTGTAATGTTAAAGGAAGAAGTAACTTCTCATGCGTGTACTCAGGAAACAAAGTAAAAGAGACATAGATGATAAAGAAGCTGTATTTTCTGGCCTTTATCACTTTGTCCCTCATAATGTTAGGATGCTAGGCCTCTTATCCATTTATTTAATGGTGAAACCATACCAGAGACTTGCATCTATGCCTAGGTCGGGAGTATTACTGTTAATTTGGATATTTGATATAGACCCTATACTAATAGAAAAATAACAACAAAAATAGATGATTCTAAGCAAAGAAGTTGTGTGTTACTTAAAGTTGTGTGTTCTTGTGTGAAAATAATTTCCATTCTAACTCTTGGATACATGGGAATAGCAAAAGCGGTGACGTTTAAGATCCCAGCTTTTAAATTCCCAGTTCCTATCATTATTATAATCTACACACTGACCTACTTGGTTTCCTAATGTTCCAGACTGTTCTGTTGTTTCATTTTGCTTTTAAAAACATGCCCTTCCAAGATATCATTTCCATGTTTTTCTTCCCTCATCCATTCTTATCTTCCCTCACTGCCCTGTTTGCCCTGCTTTCTCTTGACCCTTTCTGTGTTACTGTTTCCACACACTGGAATTGAATAGCATCCCTCTGAGGCAATTGTGACGATAACATTTGCTATGTTCTGTGTTATACAACACTATGCTTGTTTATGTCTCTTCAGGAATCAGGGGCCACAGTTTTATGACTGTAGTGCTCGAGAGCACATAGTAGGGGTTCATAAAGAAGGCAGTAGGGTTGAGCCAGACAGGACAAAATAATAATAAAGCTGTATTGAGGGAGCTGTATTGAAATGTACATGGGAGGAAAGAATGAAGTTCATTAAGTAAAAAAACCTTATCTTACTGTAGATACCCTGTTTCTAATTCAAAAGAATTTACAATTGTTGTAAATTCTAATTCAATATACATTTTCAACTTCTTTTTAGCACTATTCTAATACCTTCTTCTTCACACATGGTTAGGCCTGAGTGGCAGCTATGTGTACAGGGCCAGATGACAACAGGCTTCAGCAGCAGACATAGCAAAATAGTGAACATGTGCAGGATGCCATAGCAGTGTTGTGCTCTGTAAATTAAAAAGTAGGGAGACTTAGATGCCTGGTTCTTCTCAACTGCTATGGAACTGTGTGGGGCTTGTTTCTTGAGCTTCTTAGTAGCAGCCTTGCACATTTTCATTATTGGGTAATTGCTAAATACTTTGTAAAAACTTCACATAAATTACTTTCCCCATCAATATAGTATTTTAATAAGTTGGGAACTCGGCCAATTCTTTTCTCAGTGTATAAGAAATGCAACTTTATAATGGGCATGAAAAGACATGTCAGATTACAAAGGATAGAAATTGAGAAATTCATCCCTTTTATTTTCTGATTTTTTTGTGAGGCCAAGAAATGGAATCATGATGATTTGGTTTAATTATTAACAAAGGAAATTAAAGTATAGATGTTAAGTTAGATTATATTAAATTATAGATACTGTGTATCTTTTTAAAATTAGAATGTGTTTCTATGCCACCAAAAATTAGTTCTAGTGGGTAAGTAAATGAGGGTGAGTGAAATATTGCAAAAGAAATTCATATTTTAATCTGTTTTTTCAAGAGCCTTATGATTACTGTGTTTTTCAGATTTGTATTCCTTTGGATATGTGTAAGCATGCCTATAATATGTTTAAAATGTGGATTAAATATGAACAGTTAAACATTCTCCTTAGTGATGGATGCTGGCCAAGTAACAATTTGCATGTATTTACTTTATACTTCATGTTAAATCAGATGGAAACTGAGTGGTAATTACCTAAAACGCACTGTATTTCTAAATCCTACTGACTCACCCCAGATACACGTAAGAAGTCTTCCATTCTACGTATCAATAAACTGCTTTCTTCTCCCTCCTCCCTCCCTCTCTCCCTTTCCCTCCCCCCCTTTGTGTGTGTCTGTATTGTGAGTCTGTCTCTGTGTGTGTGTCTCTCTTTCTATGTCTTTGTCTCTCTCTGTCTCTGTGTGTGTGTATGTCTGTGTGTCTCTTTCTATATCTTTGTGTCTCTCTGTCTCTCTCTCTGTGCGTGTGTGTGTGTGTGTGTGTGTGTGTGTGTGTGTGTGTGTGTGTTTGGTAAAGGCATAGGCCACAGCACACGTCCTCACACCTATCATAATCCCTACTTATACCCCAGATTTATATAAAATTTCCAACATGTATACAAGTGCAAACATACTTATTATTTAGTAACTACTTATGCCATGCTTCTGTGATGCAAATGAGGGAACCACTTCTTCCCTTAAGAAGACCATGAGATACCATTCAAAGCAAATGGGTATAAAATTGCCCATGAACTCTACTCAGAAGTATTTATATTCTTATAGAAACATAAAAAATAATAATTTATTAAGACTGAAAAAGGCCAGAAATATGTTACAAAAAGGGCAATTTGAAATTGGGCTTTAAAATATGAGTAAAATTGATTATTGTGGGGCCGGGTGAGTCCACATTTGTGAAAATGTTATCATCAAAGCATAGTTTGAAGGAACTCAGAAATGTAAAGAAGTCAGGCTGAAAAATTTAACCAAAGAATATTTGTATAAGAAAGATTTGAGCATTGAAAATGACAATGTTCTAGAGCTGGAGAGATGACTCAGCCATTAGAAGCACTGGACACTCTTCCAGAGACCTGGGATTCTAGTCCCAGCACAGACATTGACTAAAATTATAAGGCTCTATAGAGTGACATTTTCTTTTACACATTTGGTAGAAGTTACTAATAAAACCATCTAGGCCTGATGTCCTTTCCAGAAGCTAGAAATTCAATTTCTTTATAGGAGTGCTGCCATTATTTTATGTTGGGTGAATCTGGAAAACAATGTAGTTTTAAGAAAATGATAAATTGAGTCATAACAGCTAAGCCCATGCATATAGAATTATTTGGAGTATTTCCCTTATAGTCTATTAGTACTGGTAATACTGGAAAGATAATTATATTTTCATTTATTATGTTGGAAACTTTCAGCATCACAGACTTACCAATATTGATTTCCTTTCAACACAACAAAATTTTCTCAAATTTTTTTCTCTTATTTTTCTGTGTCTAACCTTTTTTTTGGGGGGGGGTCTGGTTTGCTTTCCAGACTTCTGTACCTTTTGTTTTATTTTGCACCATCCCTAATTTTTTTTCCTGTTTTTTACAAAATGTCTTTTTCCCTCCTCTACCATTTCTCCCCCTTCCTTCCTCTTAACCTTTCTCCTTCTCCTCCCCCCCCCCCCCCCCGCTTCTCCTTTCTTCTCTTACATCCGTCTAAGCCTCCTCACTGAGGAGTTTATTGGTGAGTTGTTCATTTTTGTTCTCTCCTGAGGATTTTAGCATGACTATACAAAATTTCCCACTAGATATTGCCTTAGCGTTTGCCCACTGATGTGACTGATGCCTTTTCCAGGTTCTGTTTAGTTTAAAATATATTTACGCTTTTCTGGGACTTCAACTGTGACCTATTGGTGTTGGGAAATACAGCACTGAACAACAAGACCACACGCTCTGCTTCTGTGGTGTGGAAAGTTCTATGAATAGAAGCTGGATCCAGTTGTGTTTGGAGCTGTGGAGTCCTACATTCTTTCTGATTTTCTGTCTCCTGTTAAACTGACTACTGAGTGTTGATGTTTCCAAGCAATAATTATAAGTCTGTTTGTCTTTTCAAGTGTTTGTTTTCTCTACATTTGTGTTGGGTACATGATATTAATGAAGATTATTAATATTCATGGTGAATTGCGCCTTCAGTAATTGTGTAATCTTCCTATTAATTTCTACTAGAATACTTTCATATTCGTCTACTTTGTTTTGAGTAAGTTAACAAATTAAATTTCTAGCTATTTGTCATTTGTATCATTTTATGTTTGCATCATTGTATTTGAGGTGAATTTTTCTAAATACTATATAGTAATATAATTGGATTACTTTCATGCATTATGACAATTTGTGCTGTGCATCCCATTTATATATATAATGAAATGTGTGTATTTTAGGACAATTTTTTCTGTTGGTTCATTCCATTATTCATGCTTCCACTTATTCTGCCCTTTTTGATTACTTCATTTCTTCTCTGCTGTTTTATCTTAATTTACCTACTCTGTCTTTATTTTTCTTGGCGTATTTTAGTGGTTGCTCCAAGAATCTCTGTGGTTTTTCTCTGTCATCTACCAAGAAATAGCACAGAAGAGAGAGAATGTAGACATAGAAGACAGGACTTTTAGCCTCTTCATACTATAGACATGCACTCTATCTGTAGATGCTGAGCATTAATTACATCAGGGACTACCCTGGTTTCCAGGAAGACATTTAACCTCTTCATATTATAGTCCCCCACACTCTATCTGTTCAGACTCTGCATCAGAGACTGTCCTGGTTTCCACTGCCCAAGCAGTGAACTTGAGAAGAATCATAGATTTGTTCTTGGATAAGATGCTTATCAGTTCTAGTGCTCGTTCTTAGGGGGAAACTACAGTTCTCATTGGGCATTTCTAAGAAAATGATGGAACTCCTACACTTCAGTTATCAGGACGATGCCTGTTTAATCCAAGTAAACAACACCAGTGGTTTTTAAGCAGAATAGTAAGACAAGCTCAGTTCTCATCTGGATTCTTGAATTGATTTGATTTTACTAATACCTCTTCATTTCTTTCTTTCCTCTGTCCCAGCTTGCAGGTCCACACACACTCATGAATGCACCCACATATGATGCAATATGATGCAATTTGATTCGAACCTTAGAGAATCAAGTCATTGTAATTTCTGGTGTATATGTTGTTTGTCACTATCATTTAAAAGTTGTGCACAGAAATGACTTTGACTAACTTAGGTCAAACCCAGGAATTAGTAACCTAAGTGTCACCCTTCTGACTCCACACAGTTCTGATGTACCAGGAATACCGTGCTCATTTGTCATTTTCTAAGTACCTTTGTCCCCAGGTTTCTGAGATGTGCGTTATTAGCTAACTAAGCCTGGTGTCAATGGGTAGAACTTCCTATGAGGAAGGAACCCTTAGTTTTCTTCTCTTCTCCTTCAGTCTTGTCTTCCATGAGACCTCTAGAGCCATTCCCAAGTCATCATCATCCTTTGTTCCATACCCCTTCCCTGTATCATCTATACACTTGTCTGTCCTTTAGGAAACTTGTTGAATTAGGTATAAGTAGATTTGGTCTAAAGCATTTGAAAATGTTCAATGAATAGTTTATGATAAACCTTTCATTGCTAAATTATGGCATGGGATTGTGTAATTAGAAAAACTGGCACTGGAGCTGCTGCTTTCGAACTGTGAAGAGGCCCCAGTAATGTGTATCCACAAACATGTCTTTCCTCATTTGTATAGAAGAGCCTAATAACAAATGTCTTTTCAGGAGAATCATGGTGATTTACTTCATTCAGAGTTCCTTACATGTATAAACATAGAGTCAAAAACATATTTTGTCATCATTTGTCTTGTTTTGTGTGTAAGCTCTTTAAATACGGTAAATATGTAATGCTCTGAGAATAACACTAATAAATTTATCTAATTAGATAATAATACATTTAAGAAGAACCTTATAATGTTCTAAAGCATGTATGTCCACACACAATTATAATACATGTGAACATTACAATTTGTCCTATCCTACTTTAGTTAAAAACAAATAAACATTTTGAGTCATTTCATAAATACTTTTTCCATTCATTGAAAATAGATTTGTTTTCATGTAATGTATCCTGATTATAGTTTCCCCTGTTGTTATTAGGGGTTCAACTGCAGTGAAGAGACACCATGATCATGGCAACTCTTATAAAGGAAAACATTTAATTTGGATGGCTCACTTACAATTCAGAGGTTTAGTCCATTATCATGGTGGGAAGCAAGACAGCATGCAGGCAGACATGATACTCAAAAATGAAATAAGAGTTTTACATCTTGACACACAGACCACAGAATGTAGTCTGAGACATTGGGGTGGCTGAAGCATATAGGGGACCTCAAAGTCCACCTTCATCATGACACACTTCCTCCAGCAGAGCCACACTCCTAATAGCACCACTCCCTAGGAGCTTATGTGGGTCAATTAGATTCAAACCACCACAACCCCCTTTCTGTATCTCATTAGTAAACAAACTTCTAAGGGATAATATAAGATAAAACAAAAACTAACATATCAGAATAGGACAAAATACACAGGAGGAAAGTAGCCCCAAAGAAGGCAGAAGATACAAAAAACTATTGATTCACACACTCAGGCTTCCCAGAAAAATACTGAACACGAAGTCATAATTTGAATGCAAAAGACCAGTAGGGTAAAAAGAATACATGTATATATATAAATATATTAAATATACAAAAGAAAAAGGTAAATTTTTACAAAATAAAAAGGGAAAATTCTGATATGACATTATGAGACAAGGCAACTCAAATGAAGCCATTGAATTCACGCTTTGTTGGCCGTTTATTATTGCACATGAAGCCTACTCTTAAGAGTAGTTTGTGTCAGAGTACACTGTCAGTTTTGGAGTAAGTTCCAGAAGGTGCTAAGAAGAAGGTACACTCTTGTGTATTTGAGTGAAATGTTCTGTATATATCTGTTAGGTCCATTTAGTTTATAATGTCAATTAGCTCATTCATTCTGTTTAGTTTTTGTCTGGGTGGCCTGTCTATTGCTAAGAGTTGGCTAGTATGTGGGTCAATTACATGATGTAGGCATTTTAATATCTAATATTAGTGTGTGAGGATCAATATGTGATTTATATTGTATTAGTGTTTCTTTTACAAACCTGGGTGCCCTTTTGTTTGGTGCATATATGTTAAGAATTGGTATCCCCTTGGTAGAGTTTCCTTTGACTATTTATTGTTCTTCCCTAGCTCTCTGAGTTGTTTTGGTTTGACATCTGTTTTGGCAGATATTAAAATGCCTTCATCATCTTTCAGTCTAGGTTTATTCACTTGAAACATCTCTTTCTACGCTTTACCTAAGTTGGTGTTTAACCCTGATGTTAAAGTGTATTTCTTGAATGTAGCAGAAGGATGGATCCTGTTTTCATATCCATTCTGTTAGTCTGTGTCTTTTTATTGGATAATCGAGACCATTGATGCTGACAGTTATCAGTGAACAGAGTTTGTCACTTACTGTTATTGTTTGGTGTGTGTGTGTGTGTGTGTGTGTGTGTGTGTGTGTGTATGTGTGTTCGTTCTCTTAATTTGATGGTTTGAGATTATATTTTTTCCTTGTGTTTCTAATGTTGAATTTTCCTTCTATGACCTTCTAGAAAGCTGGATTTGTAGATATATATTGCTTGTGGTTTTCTCATGGAATGTCTTATTTTCTCTATCTATTGTGATTGAAACTTTTGTTGACTCTAGTAGTCTGGGATGCCATCTATGGTTTGTCAGATTCTGTAGCACACAGGTCCAGGTCCTCATGGCTTTTAGATTCTCCATTAAGATTCCAGGGGTTATTGTTCTGCCTTTATACGTTATGTGTTACTTGGTTTTCCCTTTAGAGTTTTAGAATTTTTAATTCTTTCTTTGTTTTGTGCATTTAGTGTTTTGAATATTATATGACAATGGAAATTTATTTTCCTGTCTAATCGATTTGGTGTTTTATATGCTTCTCATACCTTGATAGGCATCTTCTTTCGATTAGAAAAATTTTCTCTTATGATTTTCTTTCAAAAACATTTTCTGTGCCTTTGACTGGTATTTCTTCTATTCCTATTATTTTTAGATTTTTTTTATTTTTCATAATATTCCAGATTTCTTGGATGTTCTGTAGCAGAATTAAAAAAAATCTAGATCAAAGTATCCACTTATTCTATCATGTTTTCTCTCATTCATCTCTTGCATTCTGCTGACAAGGCTTACCTCTGAAGTGCCTCTTCAGGTCCCTTGAATTTCATGGCCAGATTTCTCTCAGTTAGAGTTTCCCTGGTCCATTCTATTTCCACTTTCATTTCTTGGTCAGTTTTCTTCCTTTCCTCCCACTGCTGTGTTTCATTAATTTCTTTCCGGGGTTTATTTAATCTTTAAGGACCTTGATCATATTCATAAAGGCCATCAGCTATGTTGCAATTCTTATGACCTACTTTGTTGGGGATGATCAGCTCTAATGAAGTCATATTGTCCTGGCTGTCGTTGATATACGCTGGTATTGAGGCAGCTTGGTTTGGGAAGATTGTAATTTTGGGTGATATCTGGTCTTGTCTTTGTTGGGTGGATGTTTTCTTCCTTGGTTTCTGTTTCTCTCTCCCTCATAGGAGAGTGTGGTGGCTGTGCATTGCCTGGTCATAACTTCTTCTGGGATTCTGATAGGTGTGGTCACTGGGATTCCAGACAAAATGTATTCCTTCTTCCTTGACTGAAATGTCATAAATTCGTTTTTTAATGCTCTTTTTATTTCTATTATAGTGCTTATTTGCTAATCTTCATTAAAAAAAACCCACCTTTATGTTATAATGTGGATTTTTTTAGATTATCCATACTTTAACTTTCCTAATAATTGAAATTTTTAGAAAAATATTTAGATATTACTATTCTTTTATAGATACTTAAATGTATAATCGTTGGATAAAATTGTTTCCATGAATTCTTTTATTATTATTGCTTGTGTTTACATAGAGATAAATTTGGTGATACAGTATCATCTTAGAAAAAAATGAAAATATCTGTAGGAGACAGAAATGTCCATTGATTGCACACCATGCTGAAATGCTTTCTTTAGGGACACTTTTCATTTAAGCCAAGATATCCAAAGGATTTACAGGGCTAGTAAGTCCTCTTGGAGACTGGAGTAGTGAGTCGATTCATGATGGAAACAGTATGGAAAAGACATGTTGGAAAGTCAGTGT
The DNA here is from genome assembly GCA_033318265.1 of Phyllotis vaccarum. Taxonomy (NCBI): domain Eukaryota; kingdom Metazoa; phylum Chordata; class Mammalia; order Rodentia; family Cricetidae; genus Phyllotis; species Phyllotis vaccarum. The sequence goes on from JARWLC010000002.1 coordinate 191,690,711, forward strand.
GCATTATGTCTAGAATTTGTCCTGGGCCTGAGAATAGCTACATCATTTTCTCCAGCACTTATGGAAGTCCTGACAACAGCTGGTGTGTATTCATTCTCTGAATAGAATTAAAACATGGGAGCAAGAAAACATTCCACCAAAAAATAAATGCTCTAGTGATTTCTATGGAATCCATGTGTAATTACCTATTCTGCTTATGGGGAAGCTTGCTCTACACTTAGTTTAGACTGAGTTTAGATGTCCCCGACACAGACTGTTTTTCTATTTTCTCCTTTGTGTGTCCTAGCCAATAGGAAGACATCACTTTGTTCAAGAGTGCCAACTGGGAGGCTTTACCTTAAACACACATATGCATTTCAACCTTGAACAAACAGGCTGCTTAATAAAATAAGGGCAAGGGTTTTCTTTTCTTTCTTTCTTCTCTAGAAATTCACAAATATCACTTGACAGCTGACAGCTCTTCCCTTACAAAAGAGGCTGTTTGCTTTTTGCTTTGGTGTTTGGGTAAACTGCAGCCCACACTGGCAGAGAATGTATTGCCTGGGGGAAGGTGTTTGCAGTCCGGGTGTTTAATCTGAAAAGAAACCCTTTCCCTTCTATCCCTCCCTCTCCTTTTGCAGAGGGAGAGTTAGAAATGATAGCCCCGGGGGAATAGTTTCCTTAACACCTGTCTCTGGTGTAACCTCAGCAAAGTTACTTAAGACACTGTGCTCAGTGTGTGTGTGCATGCGCACATTCACAATGGAGAAGTTGAAATGGACAGATAAACAGACAGGGATTTTAGCAGACAGAGGGAGCTGATTGTGACTTTGCTTGTCTCAGACCCTTTAACAGGTTGACATCCTAGCAAGCTGAATTGACAAGAAGGAATACAGGCTTTCCTTCAGCCAGGAGACGGAGTTTCGAGCAGAAAAACTTGGAAAACTCTTAAAAGTTATGGGAAGTTTAGAAATGCTCTAGTGACTGTCAGATCTTTTCTTAAGGATGAGATAGCTAAGATCCAAGCGAGCCTTGGGACATTTCTGCTAAGCGTGAGCTGACTTTCTGAGGTTCTAGAGCTGCTAAACTGGCTGCTGGGTGAAGCAGTCTAAAAGGTCCAGCCTCTGGAGGCCAATAGCCAGCTGTCTGCAGTTCAACCAGCTCTGTCATTCACTATTTTGGTCCACTTAGAAAAAGTACAGAATGTTTCCTAGGCTGCAGGAGGAAGCTGACAATACTGACTACTTACAGTAGACAAACAATTTTGAGATATAAATTTTGTTGCATAAAGTAGTTAGAACTATACTTTCCATGGGCTTGGTACTCAATGGGAACATTTGTATGATAAAATGTGATGGCTTTTGAAACTATGAATTTTTCATTCCAAGTACTACAGTTATGAAATTTCTATATACTCATCCCTTTTTAAAAATCAAGTGTTACTTTATAACACATTAGCATGCTATGAAATGGGACTTGCCTATTCCTACTTAAAGTTAGACAGGGTTGAGATTTTTCTGTTTTTTGTTTTCCCAACTATTGCTGAAGCTTGAAGACTTCTTTGGAAAACCAATCCACAGAACTCATTAGAAACATACCCTTTTTACTTAATAATTTATATGTTATTCTCTTGTCACTGAGCAGTTTTTCACTATCCTCTTCCAGTGGAATAATTGGGCACATGAACTTTGGTGGCTCAACACACGGATCCACCTGGAACGTAGCAGTGAAGGCAGATCTTCACAGACCAAGATATGGCTTAATTTTCAGAATGTAATCTGAGGAGCAACAGCTAAAAAATCTGTTAAGATCTGGGAATTCTTGGGTACCACTCCAGATCTAGAGTCAGAACCTGATGGGGAAAATCAATGTCCATCCTTCTTCGTACCATCCAGGTGTTTCTGAAAGGCAGAACTGCTGGGGGAAACATTTAATACATTTTTTAAAAAAAAATAGGGACAAAAATAATTCAGGGGAGGATTATAAAACTATAAGGACAGAGAAGAAACTTCTAGAACAGTGTCTACTCTAAAATAGACATTTCTGGTTGGGGCTCATATTAAAGTATTGCGAGGATTTACTGCATTATGGTATTTAGAAAATAAAAAGGCAAATCCAAGCATGGTGTTTGAGAGGTGCTTGTATGAAGTAATAGCTGGGTGGGAGGGAAAAGCAGGAGAATCCCTCATGAATTTGAACTCATGAATTTGAGAGTAGCCTGAGCCCCATAGAAAGATCCCATTTAAAAACAAAACCCAAATCAAATGATAAGTATAATACTATAGATAAGATAAATTTACTGAATGTTTGACTTAGTATGTTTTGTCAAAAAAAGTAGATAAATTTCATTACCTTCCTTTTAACTTTTGATTTTTAAATTTGAAGATTTCATATATGTATTTTGATCATACTGGCTTTTACTTTCTCCAGCTTGTACCTTCTTGATCATATCAATGGCTAATTCAAATTTCCCCCCTGGATAAGATTTCATGTTCTTAACTGAAAAAGCATGTAGTGACACTCTGTTAGGGATACTCAGGAAAATGTTTGCTGAGTGAATATCAAGACAAGTAGGAGAGATGAAAAATATACACTCATTCTAGAATAATAGCCCAGAGTTCAGTCATGTTTGCTGACTTCTGTGGCATCAGGAACACTCTTTCACATGATACTATAAATCAGCAGTGCTTCCTGGCACTGAACATTTTAGCAGCCTTGCATCCAGCTGACACCGGCAGCTTGCTACACTTATTTTGTCTGAAAAATAAGGGGATAAATGGGCAAAGTCTCTCCCAAGGACCTGCTAGGTCCTGACAGACAGGACCTTGTACAAACAACCTCTCCTGAGGAGAAGGACTCCGCACAGCAGGGAACACCACATGTGATACCAGCAGGAATTCTGATGAGCTCATTTCTATTGGAAAGCTGAGGAAATAATAAGGTTATTTAAAAGAAAAAAAGACAAAAGAATATTCTTGAAGACAGGGAGTGACTGAACGAAAAGATTTAGCTTAAATCCATGAACCACTGAATGAATGGTGGTGCTTCCCAGAAGCAGAAAGCTACATGAATCACCTCGTGACTCAAATGACAGGTTGGAACATTTCCTGGAAAGGCAGGCACGTATCTCAGCCAGTCTGATCCTTGCAGAGAATATACAAATCTGGGTTCAAGCCCCAGAACTTCATGAAGCAGGTATGGTGCAGATTTGGTGATGTGGTTCTATAATGTCAGTACTTAGGAGGCAGAAGCAGGGGCATCAGAAACGACTCTCAACCACATAGCCAGTTTAAGACAAGTCTAGAATACATAAGACCCTGCCTCAGAAACAAGGTAAAAACAAACAAGCAAAAAAAACCCCAAAAAAGCACCAAAAGCAGTTTCCTGGAAACACAGAATATATCCAAGGACTACCAATGTGAAGCCCATCTCATGTCAATTTGAAAAAAGTATTAAATTCACTCAAAACTCTACAGCATGAGAGTGAGACATAGTTGAGATGTGGTTAGTATAAGAAGTGATTTTTCTTTTAGGGGAAACACTGCAGGGGTGAGGTGTAGATGTGAGGGACTGGGAGGGAAATGGAATTGGGGTACATGGTGCAAAATGTCCAAATATGAAAAAGAAGAGTTGTGGCCAGATATGGTGTCACCTGCCTTTAACCCCAGCAGAGACATGTGGATCTATGTGAGTTTTAAGATCAGCCCAGTGCACAGAGTGAGTTCCAAGATAGACACAGCTGCTACAGAGAAACTCTGTCTCAAACAAAAATAAACAAACAAACAAAAAAACCCAAACAAACAAAAAAAGAAAGAAAAGAAGGAAGGCAGGAAAGGAAGAAGGGAAGAGAAGAAAAGTAAGGAAGGAGTTGTACCTACAGTCCATGTCCTTGTTGAGCTGGGCATCAGTAGCTAGAAGAAGGCTTGGGAGACACCAGGAGTCTGCACATGTCTATGGTCTCATATTCTGCGATCTCTGTGAATCATTGTGCTGAAAAGCAGGTGGGGGGGGTAATGATCCAGTCTACCTTTTAAACAACCCCTATCCTTTCTGCTCACATTTATTGAGAATTGACTGCTCGTTCGTGGGTAGCAATAGAGAATCACTGTTTTCTTAGTTTCACTACCGTAAGATGAACACTTATGTGTCCCACTAAGTAGACTACAGGAACCGTGTTGATGGAGTGCTGGAAATGAGGCATAAGGCAAAGTGAGTCAGCACCAATAGTGGTCTGTATTATTTCTGGTTGGAAGGTTCACATGATTAAAGGAAAACAGTAGGTGTACATGGCATTCACACCTTCAGTGTATAGTGTATGTGGGGACTATTCTAGAACCCTTTATTCCCTTAACTCTCCACTTCATATGAGGACTCAGGCTGCCCCCCAGGAGTATCCACCTATAACTACATGGGTTTCATTGCCACTTCTTTTGTCTATTGAACTTTTTCTTTGTGTTTAGAAGAGATATGCTGTTCTTTTCTTTATTTAAAAACAAAGAAGTAACAGTAACAGCAAGAAAGAGATCCTGCTCCTTTGCATTTACTTAGCATCCTTCCAGGAAGCTGGGGATTCTTAATGGATATTACTTAAGTCATTTCTTGCCATAAAAGCATTGAAGAGTGAGCAGGGATTTTCATGAGTGACTCTTGTAGTGACTTGAGATAAGGAAACAGAAACTATTAGAAATCAAATCGTGATTTGTCCTCCTGAACCTTGCCACTTGCTACTCTTCCGATCAGAGCTGAATGGCCTTGTAAAATGAGGCTTTGTAAAGTGGCCTCTCCTTTAGATGTCTGGGTGGGTTGCTGGATTATTTGGGGTTAGATAGAGCTTTATTGGGGTGACGTTGGCTGCTCTAGATGAAAGGAATGAGACCAGAGCCTCCCAGCTGTTGCATTAAAGACACGCAGCCCGCTCCTTATTTGATCATGCTGTTTTATTTGGTTCTTCACAATGAAAATAGCCAGAGAGAGAGAGAGAAACTACCTGGGTACGTGAAGTCAACCCAATAGGAAAAAGCTAAGGAAGGTTTAGAGAACAACATCTATATCTATTTGGTGAATAATTGATAAAGAAAACAAAAATTCCAATACGCCACCTCTGTTTCCTCATAATTAAATAAAGAATACATCATATGAAAGATTGAGCTCTTTGGAGGTTGCTTGCTGTGGAAAGGTTTTCAGTTCGAGGCTCTATAAAATATAAAGCACATATAAAGGCAAACAAACTTCTGTCATAATCAAATTGGCTATGGAACTTTGGCCTGGGAGTTTAGCATCTTGGGGATAGGTCTCCATGCTGCTGGCATTAATGGCTCTGTTGACCAACACCTAGCAATTCTCCCTCTTGACATAGTTTTCTTAGAGGCAAAGTAGAGTATAGGTTCCAGCAGGAGAAGCCCATTTCTCTCATGTTTGGTAATACCTGCATTCCTAAGTCCCTTGCTTCTGAATCTACCTGGCTGGGGCTCCACTAGTGAGGGACCGTAGAACCTTTCTTAAAACAAAATCTCTTCTAAATAAAAGCCATGTGATCTAAACATCTAGTTTTTGGAATAATATTTCTCCCTCTATCTTTCTCTCTCTCTCTCTCTCTCTCTCTCTCTCTCTCTCTCTCTCTCTCTCTCTCTCTCTCTCTCTCTCTCTCTCTCACTATTTTTTAGTAGTGTGTGGTTGAGAGGAGCTAATAATGCAAAAACCTAATGCAAAAGTCATTTTTTTCTATCTGAGAAAATGCCTGGTTCCCAGTCTGCAATATGGTGGGTGGCAACAGATTGTCCTTCTAATGATTAGTCATAAATGTGAGTCTTGTGTGGAGAGCTGAAAGGAAAGGTCGGCACCCTCTTGTGGCTTTGCACTCCCTGGGTAAAGCTGCCTCCATCTCCCTGGCAAGCCTCAGGCAGTGCACCTTCCAAACAGGGACCTGCCTAACCAGTTCATTGGAATGTCTTTCCACAGACTATCTCCTCATTCAGATTTCTTCCGAAATTGAAACACTCTCAAGGCATAAATCATAAATCATGTCGCTGTTTTAAGTAGTAAACGTTGCGCACAAAAATCTGTTTCTATTGTTTTCCTTTTGAGAAAACAGACCTATCTACCGCTTTGAATCAACAAAGGCAAAAGTGATTAAGTGTTCTGCTGCCTTCTTCATTTTAAAAACAACCTTTCTCTCTCTCTCTCTCTCTCTCTCTCTCTCTCTCTCTCTCTCTCTCTCTCTCTCTCTCTCTCTCTCTCTCTCTCTCTCTCTCTCTCCTAGCTTTCATTTGTTCTCTGGATGACAGATATTAAGCACCCTCGATATAATCTTTCCTCCTATTGCACACCTCTTTCTGTCCTTATCCCTGCAGCCTACAGGTGGTTTTATGAAGATATTTAGTATGTGTTCTTTGCTGGTGAGTTGGAGCAGCAAATTATACAACTGTTACGCACAAAGCTGTAGACAAGTCTATGAAAACATTTGATGCTGATAATTTTTGTACCCATGAGCTCCATACCTTAGTGCTCATCTTGAGTGAGCAATGGCATCTGAAGCCATGACTGAAGGAACTACTGTTTTCTCTTCTAACTGTACGATGATCCCATTCCTTATTCAATCCTACAAAGGGAGCATAAAACTAAAGAAAAGAAGGATCTTGAACAACGCTGGTTCATATTATTTTCTTGGTCTGACTATATTTAGTTTCTAACTAAATTGAGACAGTTTGAATTTTGCATTCAATGAAAGGAGAATAGGAGAAAGAGAAGAGAGGAGGACAGACAGACAGACAGAGACAGAGGGAAGGAGACACTACCTCTTAGTGCTCTTGAAGGAGCCCCAGTTTTCGTACCCATGTAGTGGTTCATCACCATCCATAACAATAGTTCCAAGAAATCCAGTGTCCCGTTCTGGTCTTCATGAGTCCCAAGCATACGTGGTATCTATGCATACCTGCAAGCAAAACACTTCTCCATATAAAATAAAATGAATCTCACCCCCCAAAGAGGGAAAAGTATGTCCATTTCTTGGTTTGGGCAGTAGAAACAGTAGTTCAGTCTTATACAAGCTGAATTTATTGATTTCTCTTATTAAAATCTGAACAAGAAAGAACAAAAGACACTTTCTTGGCCAAACTTTATTTTTCCAAATATTATCTAGGGAGTATAATAACTTGAATTGATCTGAAGTTCAGTTTTGATTCCAGAATCTCCCTTGGCCCAGAGTCATGATGCCCAAGCTGTCCCCACCAAGAAGTCAGCTGATGGAGTAGCTCCTGGCTGACTAAGCAGACATATTAGTTTATGCTACATTGAGTGAAAATTGCAGCACTGTCTGAGGGTCTGTCAGAGCATGCTTAGACTAAGCATGCTTGTAAGCAGAATGCTATCCGTGGAGTGATGCAGAGACTTCATTCAATTTATTGAATCTCTAGCATTTTAACTGTGTGAACTGTGAACCCTATGAGCCAACATGCCTCTAACCCACTCTGATTTTTGTTTGATCATTTAAGAATCAATATTCGAATGTAGACGAGAGATTTTCTAAAGGATTGCATGGCAATGTGAGATTGCATATCCTATGTTGATATATTAAGTGAATTGCATGACATTTTAATATTAGATATTTCTCTTAAAGATGAAGTAGTTTGGGTTCTGTGTTGAATTACCCTGAGTATAAGAGTAACTAACTTTGAACTTTAGGATTTTACTTTTTGTCTTTCGATCTTTACAAGTAGTTTATTTTGCTTTTTTCTGTTTTGTGTGTGTGTGTGTGTGTGTGTGTGTGTGTGTGTGTGTGTACATGCACATGCCAACAGCACATGTGAAAATCATGTGACACATTGAAGGAGTTGGTCCCTTTTTCCACATGGGACTGTGGAATTGGACTCTGAAATACGTGTATGTTCAAGGCATAGATGGAGGAATTCCATTGGAAGGTGAAGCACAACACCTAGTTAATGTAGCTGAAGGAGACTTGTCCAGTCCTGGTCTTCCATTTACTAGTTAGATGACAGCAAACAAGTTACATAATTGACCTGTGCATCTTTCTCATGTATAAAATGGAGATTATCACAGTACTCTCTCTTGGGCTGATACATTAAATCAGAACATGTATATAAAGAATTCGACTTACTTAAGAAGTATCTAGCAAATGTTCCTATTTTCATCTATGATCATTTATGCAAATATGTCCTTGTATGTGTGTATCATGTATGTGTTTCTATTGTGTGCATATGAGTTTTGTGTGTGAGAGTGCCTGAATGCAGAGTCCAGAGGATGGCACAGAGTGGATTTTATCATTATGCACTTTATTGCATTGAAACAGGGTCTCTTGCTAGCTAGCCTAGGTTTGCTTAGGCAAGCTGACCAGTGAGCTATCAGGATCCACCTGTCCCACTTCTGAATGCTGGGATGGCAGCCATGTGCAGCTGTGGGTTCTAGGGATTTGAACTCAAGCCCTTCTATTTGCACAAATGTTCTTACCCACTCAGCTATCTACTCAACTTCACAAATAATGAATTTTTAAAAAGTATTTGATATTCATACTTTAGTAAGTTGTTATAAAACAGAACCCTGACATATGTTTGGATGAGAGGTCATGGGTCCTGGGAATGTAAGGGCTTCTCTATTCTTGTGTTTCTTACTCTTAACTGAAATTAACTGAAAGTGACTTCAAAATTTACTCTCTGTCCATTGCTATAATACTTCCATTTACTAGTTATACGACATAATACTAATAATGTCTTTGATTAATAACATAATTATAATAAAATTCATGTACAAATAATTTCTATATACTCAGAGGAATCCTGAAACTTTTAATTGTACGCATTTCGAACTTTAGAATGGTCTCTAACTCAGGCAATTACATTACTTCAATATATCTTTGGGCCTTACATTCAGTACAAACATATTAGGAGCATGTTCTTATTTTAACGTTAACTTTTCTTGATAATCTTACTGAGTTTGATTACTCGATTTGGCAGAAAGCATTTTTTTTAAAGGATAAAAATGTGTCACCATTGATGATATTCCAGTGATGAATCACAGACTGATTCATGATTTGCAGCAGATTGCTCCAAGATCCAGTAACACAGAAACATTGCAAAGCCTGGCACCTAGGAATGTTTAGCAAATGTCTGGTGAATGGTTAGGATTAAAGGGCTTATTTCTAGCAAAATTTGTTAACCCCTTCAATAAAGAGGTACAACTCAAGTCTTCTTGAGGTCTCACCTTGTTTAGAGTTGTTCTATTATTTTGTTTTGGTTTGGTTTTCTGATTTTGACTAATGGGGCCTGAACGCAGAGCCTCACGCATCTGACAGCATGTGCTATATTGAACTGTATTCCGACTGACTACCCTGAGCTTTCATGATACGAGTTTTAATGAGCAAATGTGATTTCTCTGATGGTTTTGTCCACCTTAGGGGATGTTGTGCCATTTACATATGCTAGTTACTGATTTGCTGTGCAGTTGGAATGTGTAGACATTCGTTTAAAATGCTTCCTGGACAGCTATTAAGCCCTTCATAATGTAGCTAAGTAGCAGAAGGCTGGACATTTGGGGGCTTATCCAAAGGCATTGTGCCCAGAAGGCTGTTCTTTTTTCTCTTTGAAGAACATGTTTTTCTCTAAGTTTATGCAAATTTAAGGAGTCCAGTCCAAGACACCATTGCCACAGATTTTTAGGCAAGATGAAATGTTTAATGTTGCAAGGTTTTTTTTTCTTGAATTTAATGACTCATTTCCACTGTACAAATGATGTAAGATATCAGAAGTTATTTGAATGAACTTCAAAGTTAACTGCAATAAGGATTTTAAATTGCATGTATTCAGAAAAACACTTTGTATAACTCTGTATTTTAAAATCTTATTTTATATCTGTTATCGTCTTTGATATAATGTACAGTTTAAGTGCATACTAACTATTTTCTTCTCCCATTCTCCTCCCCAACCCTGGGCATCAAACCTAGGACCTAAAGCATGATAGCTAAATAGTCTGCTCCTGAGTCATATCCCTAGCCATTTTTAAATTTTTTTTTATTTTGAGGTTGAATCTGGATAAATCGCCCAGGCTGTTCTTAAATTTGGGTTCAGGCTGCCTTTATTTTCACACTCGTAGGTATGACACTCTTGTGCCACCCAGTCAGGACTATCTTAAGATTTTGTTCAATTAAAATGTTACTAAACACCACTTAACTTCATTAGTATTTATTACTAAATAAAAAACACCCATAGTATTTCAGATCTGTGCTATTAGTGAAAACATGAGTATTTTTCTGCATCTATCCCCCAACTTAAAAGATTAATCTTTCAAAAATACAATGTTTTTATATTATGCCATACTATAATACATCCTTGTAACATTAATATTGAAACAGAGAAAGGCAAATGGCTTTTGATATTTATCTGTGGGTTGGTCATGAAACTTTCACCTCTGTAATTACTGATTTGATTGCTGTTTCTTTAATATTATATATTTATATGAGATTCCTCAGTAGAAGAGCTGGGTATATTTGGTAGTAACAGCACAATAAAAAAATGCATAATTCTTTGCTTGGTCACTTATCTGAGAGATTCAGATTTTCCGTTGCTCATGGTAGAAAGGCCTAGGCAATGTGGTGTGAAACAGGTCAGCTCCCATTGATGTTCAGGAAGTGTGTAGATACATTAATTTCTTCCTATATACAATTCTTTACTGAATATTTGCATGCTGGCTTAGTAGTTTTAGTGGGGCTATTATCCTTGGTAGGATTGATAGCATATCAGAAACCCTGTTTGCCCGAGTATGGCAGTGATAGATGGTGCTTTTGTCTACATGTCTAATTATAAGGGTCTGGAAGCATTCTTTTGATGAGGTAAGAGCAGCTAATGAAGACAGTTAGGTAAACAAACTATTATAATGAGTCTAGGAGTTCACGGAGACATTCAGCTAATTTGCTTCTTGTCCCTAGCCCGAACTTTTACCTTCCCAAGCAGATCACCTATTTTGAATTTACTGGAAAGCCACCTCACATAAGCTAAGACTCTCACTCAGAATGTCAGTGCTGGGATGAATGGTAAATTACCTTGCAGCCAGCCGAAGCCTTTTTTACTAAGGAAACAGAAACACAGCAAAAGAAGGCCCAACCCAAGATCACACAGCCGCTGGATGAAAGAGCCAGCTGGAAGCCTAGATTCCTGACTATAGGAGGTGTCTACCCTTTAAAATTATGTGTCGATGTTTTATTTCTTGATGCTGACTCTATCTCAGCTCTAATATTCATGTCACACTACCAACATTCTGAATGTGGGATAGTTGCTCTCAGACTGTCGTCTGTAAGACCTTTCCTCTCTTATCTTTAGTGTTTATTAAATGCCAAGTTTAGTGCTTAGACTGTTGTGCTTCACAGAAATGTAGACTGAATTTCTGGTTTATTTTCAAGAATTGTGCCATAATTGTCTGTTCCGATACCCAGCCCCCAGACAACCCCATCCCACAGCCTTGGTGGCAAGAGGAATTAGTTTTGCAGGAGTCTGCTTCTGTTAGAAGACTAAGCAAGGCATCAAATCCTCCCTTTGTAGTAAGACAAGCTGCCAGAGAAGTGATTGATACTGCAGACAGAAGTGGACTTCAAGGGGAGAATAAGCAGATAAGTGGGTAATAAGTAGGTAATACTTGGGGTTTGCACTCAGCGTCTTTTATCTGAGTAGCTGAAAGTTGCTGTACCATCAAATACCAAAGCCCCCCCTGTAAGGGTTGTGGGGCTGGGGGAGCTCAGTCTCCATTTATATTCTATGGCTATTTTCCCTGCTTGATAAATGAGTAGAAAATGTTGCAAAACCTACCAGTGGTAACATTTTTTTTTCTCCTTTCTCTGGGAAGCCAAGTCATTAGGATATGAAGCAATCCCTTCACAAGTTATCTTGATCTTGATGCAATATTTTCTGTATGCACTTTCCTCCACAATGTTTGTCTGACTCCCAAAACAAACAAACAAATAACAAGCAAAAACCAACTAAAAAAAATCAAAAAATAAGACCTCAGCACTACCAAGCATCCTGTGTTTTACTTAATCCTTCCTGGTTATGTCAGAATCATTTTTCACTTCTCAAGAATTTTCTTTGTAAATCTTCTTTTAGAACAGCCCAGACAGTAAATCTGTCCGACAGCTTTAAGCTACTGTGGCTACAAGAATCCTCAAAAAGTGAAACAGTATTAGCAAGCTGATGGACCTGGATAGAGATGCTAAGTCTGCCTTCGTTAATTTTGTACACATCTTGGAAATTCAGACAATTTGAATACAATGCCAAACCCACAATTATTTTATTATTCTAGACCAGGACTCACAAATCAGAAAGCCCCCAGGAGAATTAGAGAGCCGTGCCAGGCCTGCATGCTCTTAGGGAACTGGGCAAGTTCCCTCCTTACTTAACAGGGAGAATGATTTTATGGATCTTAAGACACTAAACATAAATACTAAGTGGCACTGGCATTAAAAAAATACTATTTAGTAATCATGTTCATATATGGCATTTTTCTACTTCCTTAACTCTGATGAGTGAGTGCGTGTGTGCATACGTGAGTGTGTGTGTGTCTGTGTAATTATAGAAATCTTTGGGTTAGGAAGATCACAAAGGTCACCAGATTCAACCTCCCCAGCAGTCTGGCCTTTAACTCCATAATTACAATTTAGAAGCTTCTACCTTCTAATTCTCTGAGAGGGAAGTAGGAAGAAAAATGTCATTTGGCTCATCATCCTCTGATCATAGAAAAAATAATGGGCTGAGGAGATGGTTTAGTCAATAAAGTGTTGGTCCTGGAAGTGCAAAGACCTGAGTTTGATCATGAATTTTACCTGAGTTCAGATCCCTGAAAAACCTGGAATGGTGACCTGTGCTTGGAATCAGTGCTGGGAAATTGAAAACAGGAGGATCCCTGGGGCTTGCCAGGTAGCCAGTGTAGCCTAATTGATGAGCCCTGGCACAATGACAAACCCTTTCTTAAACAGAAAAATGTACAGTGCCCAAGAATGACTGACTGATTCCAGAGGTGGTCCTCTAGTGCCCACATACATAAGCACACAAATACACATACACACACAGACAGAAAAGAGAATCTATGACTAGGTAGAGATAAATAAATAGCACAATAAAAACACCCTTTCATAGTGGATAGATGCTCAGGTTTTGTTTTAAGGCAAACAGTTGATGTTTAATAAGTGTTTTCCTGAAAAATCTAAACTTCAGAAGCAAGGCTGTGGTTCAAGTGGATTTTCCTTTGCACTTCTGAACCACTAAGTGTTAGTGTTCTAACTTCCCGGCTGGAGTCCTACCCAATAAGCAATAATCTTGTCTGCCCAGCGCCCTGATGTCAAGCTGTCTTTAAGAAGACTCCTATCCTTCGCCTTTCTCTTGCTGCTTCTCCCCCCTCATCCCTTCTTGTCAGAACATGCAGATCCCTGACCCCTCTCTCTCGACCTCCCCCCCCCCCCCGTTCTTTTCTCTCTTCCTTCTTCCCCTCCTTACTCAATAATAAAGTCCCTCCATGAGCCTACCCTGTATCCTTCCCACAGCTCCAGCATGGCTCTGCTCACCTGTATGGGGCCTGCCAGCTACAGGTACTCCAATTATCATAACACTAAGCCCACTCCTGAAACTGCAAATTAAAAAAAAAAAAAGAGCACTTGATTTTATATTTGACCCAATATTTAATACTTACAGGTATTAGATCATAGGTCATACCTCTACAAATTTCTGTTAATTATAGCTAAATTCGTTTTTGTTTTGTTTTTGTTTTTGTTTTTTGAAACAAAGTCTCCAGGTTCATCTCAAATATGCTGTGTAGCTGAGGATGACCTTGAATTTCTGCATCGCCTACTTCACCTCCCACCTGCTGGGCTTCCAGCATGCCCCACCATAACTCGATTCTGAGGTGCTGAGTATTGAACTCAGGGATTCTTGGACACTAGTTAGACACTTGGCCATTTGAGCTACATCTTCAACTCTCGGGTTCTTTTATGAGGTGATTGTCCACAAGAAAGATCAAAGAAAATAAAAACAAAATTGTGGCCAGTTTGTATTTCAGACAAGCATGCAGCGAGAATGCCCTAAAGTTTATGCATCACTTGAATATATGATTGCTAAAGAATTAGCATCTAAAGAATTTTTCCATATTTTTCTTTCCACTTTAGAAGTGGTAAAATAATCTTCCTTCAAAACAGTCACAATTATATTTTAAGTGAGGTGATTTAGTTGGTGGTATCCTCTCTCAATAAGTAAGAAAAAAGACTTCCTACCGTCACAGACCTAGTCAATTTCAAAACCCAGATTTCACATTAAGCCGTGAGAGATGTGTTTCAAATCCAGAGTTGGAAACCTGTAGTCCTAATGTGTCACCCTGTCCTGTTATGTGTCACAGCAGTGAAGCACTTTGATCCTAGGTTTGCATTCCTTTCTTCATTTCCATTTTTTTTTTTTTTTTTTGAAAAGAAGGTTACCCTCTGGTACTTTTATGCATGAATTCAGCGTAGTTAGATGGATGGAGATTCACCTTCACCTCCCAAACCCACATTCCACTCCCGACTTCATGACTTTTCCTGTTTCTCCCTCATTTTTTTTTTTTTAAATAAATACCTTGGGCACTCCTGTGCTCCTCTGACTCTTTGAAGACTCTGTCATCATTTCTTACTCCCATCCAATTCTTCTACTCTTAAACTCCACATTATTTATATTCTTCATAAGCTCCATGCTTGGAACAGCAAAATGTTTCACCACTGCCAAATGAATGTATCTCGTATATTAGTGAATTTAGTAGAAGCCTGTTCTGGGCAGTAATTCTTAACTGTTTTTACAGCAGAATCCAAATCAGGTGAGTTGGATGTGTGAGAAGGAACCATGGTAGATAGCATTGGAAATATATAGAATGCCACATATGGAAATGTGCGTATTTCCTACAGATAATGTCACAGATGATGTGACTCTTCAAATATGGGACACAGTACTCAAGCTATCCATGTGACACTAACAAAACAGTTGCAAAACATCAAGACTGCCATTTTCCATCTTCAGTTTTGTACTGTTCACTTGCTAATGCACTGCTTTGGCCAAGATGTCTACAGTCCTCCCCACCGTGATATTTTCTAGTTCCTTCTTTACCAAAATCCGGGGTCACTGTAATCATCAGTATCGTATTAGACATCTCTTCCTACCCTTTCTCCTCAGCCTTGGTCTTCGGAATTCTACATTTTCTTTGTAAAACAATGTCATAGTTGTCCCTAAGCTTATGTCTCTTCTTGGAGGAGAAAAAGTAAACTGATGTCACGGGCACTGAGCTACCATAGTGAGTATATTCCTTTAGAGTCCCAGACAATACTGAAAAACAGCATTGGTGAGTGGTCATTTTCAGGACTCTTAATTGCTCATTACTCCTGATTTCACAGATATGTATTGATGGAGAAACAAATCCTTGTTTAGATTTTAAAATTTACTCTGAGAACAAGGTCTCACTGACTCTGCTGGATTAAACGCTTCCAAGTCCACAGATCCATCAGGGGCTGGTCTAAATGTATCTGTTAGTCCCAGGGGAATGAAGTTGTACTCTATAATTGACCACACAGGTCAGTCTTTACAAGGCATGGCATCCAGAAGTGCAGAAAGGCATCCTGTACAGTTGTCTGCTGAGGGTCAGAGGGTAAATACTGTTGTGACAGTTCGGTAGACTTGGTCTACTTCTTTGTGTAGGGTGAGAAGGAGATGAGGAATATTGATCTTAAGGATAGCCAGAGCAGAAGACAAGCTCTCCGATAATGTGGTCTTTTTGGTAGATTTTCAATTCACATAAAGATTTTCTGTATAAAATGAAAAGACAGAAGAGCAGTCATGAACAGTAAAAGGTGATATCTAGCCCATGTGTTTCCTTGCGGAGATTTTAAGCCACAAAGTCTCTGTGCTCGTCATGTTACCTCATGTGTAATATGTGAAGAATCCAGGACCTCCACACTCTTACTCTGGTACTGTCTTCCTTATCAACTCTGCCCATTAGATCCCAGGCTCAACAACTCCACCTTCTTGCTCAGATACATTTTATAGTTTTCTTTTCTCTGTGCTGACTCTTTGCTTTGAGGATGTCTTCTTCCTCTTCTTCCCAAACTCTTCTGAATCTTAAAGATCTACCTTTTTATCCCCTACAGAGTATCAATGACCTTTCCTTCAATGTTGCCTGTCACTGTTGCTTATAATTTAATGTTAACATGTATTTTATTTATTGTCTCAAATGGTTTCTATACTGAGCCTCTCTTTATATGCTTATGTCTAGAACTCTACCAAATGAAGAAGTTTTTGGACCCATACTGATTCACATTGTTGCTTTGCTCTTTTCTTACATCGCATGCAGTAAAACATGCAAGCATCATTTGAAAGTCAATGTGCATGTATGCAAATGTATGTTTGAGAAGAAATAACCTGATCTCAAATTGATAATCTATAATACTCCTTTGAGACTTACTGTCTTCTGTGGATGTATAGTTTACTAATTTTAAATCTTGACTTTCACATTTTTTCTATGTTACCTATTAACAAGGGAAAAGAAGTAAAAGGTTATAGTTGGCAGTTTTCCACATTAGAAGAACCAATACATTTGGCTTGTTCCATTCTGGAATGACAAAGGAGAGCCACAGTGATCATGGCTTGTGTGGTGCTTGAGAATCATGCATTGGTGCCAGTTTGCTTACACGAGTGCCAAGCTATTGACCTTGACTAATGACATATTGTAGTTGCTAAATAAAAAAGTTATAAGAAGGATCTTTTGTGGACTAAGGTAGATGCTGAATGTGTCTTCTATATATGCTCAGACTGAACTATCACTGTCCTGATTCTGGCATAATCCTCTAAACCCAGGCAGCAGTGCCTATACTTTTAAATCCACTCTGAGACATTATAACTTATGTTCCCCATTCCACATAGAATATTTCTGAATAATAATCCCCATGAGGAAAAGTATTAATTAGGAGCCATCAGTAGTAGATTAGAATGTAAGCAGTGCATCCACTGGGTCCACTAAGCAACTAATTACAAATCGTAGCCTGTAGTATGAAATTTCTGACCTGTCCAGCCCAGGTTGGGATCCGCCCGCAGCCCCACTGCCACTTAGCCCCAAATAATGACTCAGATGCTTGCATTAATTACACGTTCTTTAGCCTATGGCTCAGGCTTATTGCTAACTAGCTCTTGCATCTTAACCCATTTCTATTAATTTGTCTTGCCACATGGCTTGTGACTTACCTGTTCTTTATTACACTTGCTTCTTGGGCAGCTGAATTGTGTCTCCTGACTCTGCCTTCCTTCCCTTGTCTCTATGCTTGGATTTCCTGCCTGCCTCTAGGCTCCTTTGCCATAGGCCAAAACAGTCCCTTTATTAACCAATGATATCCATGTCATACAAAAATACATCCCACATAAATAGTCAATTATAATGGTTCTTATTCTCTCTCTCTCAGCCTCCTCCCTCTTCTCTTATATGTGTGTACGTGTGTGTGCATACACACACACACACACACACACACACATCCCTACCTGTCCTCTCCTATCTTGTCCATCCCTCTTTATTTCTTCATGCTGCTAAAGAATAACAACCAAGATCTTGCATATCATAGCATAGACCCTAGTATTGTCTCATTTTTCATTTTGTTAGATCTACTGTTTTACTGTATGTGTGATGTGAGTGTAATAGTACGTGTGTGTGTGTGTGTGTGTGTGTGAACAAACACACATGAAATGCCCATATGAGTTTTTACATACACATGTTGAACCTTGGCTGTGCCACTTGTTTCCTTCTATGATTTAAACACACCTGGACTAGACTCTATTTAAAGAAATTATTCCATCATTCTTATTATTACTCTATAATCTTAGTTTTACTTACTTATATTCTGCTTATGTGGCTTTCTATTCAATTGGTTGGCTGGTTGGATTTACCATGCTGGGGATTGAACCCAGGACCTCACAGGTGTTAAGGATGCATTATACTACCAAACTGCTTTGTACTAGCAAACTATTTTCTTATCGCTGTCTAGTAAGAGTCAATCTGGAAAAAAAAATTAGTCTCTGCTTGAATTGCATATATTTTTCAGATTCATCACTTCTGACTTTTAAAATTCTTTCTGACATAATTTTCCAGCGAATGATGGATACAGATAATGTTTTCTTACAAAATCAAAACAGCGTCCTCCATAGCTTGGAAGAGCCGGCTCAGCCACCCAGACTCATAGACACACCTATTTGGTTGCACCACTTTTTAATCGAGTTGTGAATCAAGATTGAGAAGCTGGAAATAAGTCAATTTACCACTGCAACAGTAGAAAGCCCAGGATAGCAGTATTTAGTAGGGGGCACATTGCTGAAAGCAGTCTATAGTCTCCTGAAGTCCATTGTGTCCATAGGACTCCATTTCCCCTTGCAGACTGTACAAACAAAAAGTTACTTTTTCTGAGCCTGCATTCCTGCACATTGTTGGCACACGTGCAAGACACTAATCTCTTCTGTAATGAGCACTTGGTGCCACACAGAGTGAGTACATGGGGATGGGGCCAGAAAATCTGAGTTCTGAGCTCAGCTATACGTGTAATTTATGTGTGAACTTCATTATACATTTAATTCCTCTGTAAGCGCATTTCCTTATTTGAGAACCAAAACTAAGGAGGACAAACTTGCTTCCCAAACCAGACCTTTCTTTAGCAGAGCTCCTACTGATTGCATACTCCTCACGCTGCAAGAAATAAATACAGAAATGAAGGAGGCATGGCCACTTGTCTCAAGTGCCCCTTTGCTCTAGGATTCTTAAATACAGGAGTACAAGGTTCTAAGATGAGATATGAAATAACAAGAATTTGGTGAGAAATTATCAGCTGGCTACATAGAGGAAATAAGGAAATAAGAATAAGTAAGAAAACAAAGCATGATGTAGCAGATAGGGTGTGTTGAGTGTGGCAAAGGTGACATGTTGTGGGAGTGCTGTGTTATTTGAGTTTTTCTTTTGGAGAAAACTATGGAAATAACTGAAAGATGGTAAATTATAATATATGTGTGTTGTATATAAAAGGTGTAATATAAAATAGGATCAGAAAGCCATTACATATCTCCAAGCTACCACATACCACTTTGTCAGCTAAAGTAGCTTTCTCAGTTGAAACTACCCTAAAGGTAGAATTATTACAAGATTATTATCAAAATTTCTTTAAATATGAAAACTTGGACTTCTTTTATGAAAATGATGTCAGAAACTGCTTCCAAATCTGATGTTACAAATCCTGCTGGTCTTTAGTAGATGTGACAAATGCTTCAATGTTGTTCCACATCTGTGAAAAACATTATATTATAAAGGCTTAGTACTTATTTAATATTAGACTATGTCTTTCCTTTCATGCTCTACCATCATAAATGAAAGATGTGGAAGCCTGATGCCATTTGTGTCGGGAGGGGTATCCACCACATGCTGCTCCTCAGTTCTGAAAAGGTCCAAGGGTTTACCTTAGTGACCTGTTAGAGATGGGAAGTCTCAAGTACTGCACAGCCACCAAGGGCTTCAATTGTCCTTTCTCTGAGTATTTCAACTCTCTGCTCTTCAATATGAAGTTGACCTTGATTTTTGTGTGTCTTTTCTAGTGACAGGCTGATTTGGATTGCAATATCTGTTACCATATACTTACAGACTATGGAAGTAAAGCTGTCAGGGGTAGACACAGAATTACTAACTGTAGAAGTGTCTTATGAATTATCCATTCTCCGAATTTACTTAGAGTGTGTCAGGGCAAAAACAGGCAATACCAGCATTGGGTAGAAAATTACCAAGAGAGTAGATATATCAGGCACGTGTATATGCAAAAGCATTTATTACCTAGCATCTTGAGCTGGTGTGAGCCCAAGTAATCATAGCAAAGCACAGGTGGAAAAAAAAGCAGAGGATGTTAGTTAAAGGTGCTGTGCCATCAACATGCAAGAGTCAGGCAGGCAGAACTTTTCAAGTTTCCTCAAAGGCATAAAGCTGTAACTTCTCCTTCTAACTAAAGCTAAGGAGAGACAATTTGAGAAAATAAAAGTGAAGTGTGAAACCACCAGGGCATAGGCTGTATAGAAACTGACTGCCCTACCAGCCCTTTAGAGAGGAATTCTAGAAGGGACAAGTGGCTCACAGGGAAGATGTGTGTTTTCATCAATAATAACACTTATATGTTTATATAAACTTACATTTATATTTTATGTATGTCAAAGAGGCCAATGTAAGTTCCCAAAACTCTGGGATCTTAGTCACATCAAGAGCCAAACTGTGAGAACACAGTTTTAAGAACAGATTGGAAGACCGAGCTATGAAAGCGATAGCTTGTCCCTGGTGTAGTCACAAAAGCCAGGACCCTATTCTATGTTCATGGTTTGGAGGACAGAGACCTTTTGTGCATAATCATTACATGCAAGAGGAGTCACTTTTTCTATGGTTTTAGAAAGAGGAGATTATTAGGATATCGTATTGCACTGAGATATAATTCAGTAGAATATAGAATACAACATGACATGTTTGTAATTGTCTTAAATGAATATGTCTTCATCATCTGTTCTTTAAAAGAGACTAAAGTAAAGCCATTGTAGGACCCATACCCATGTTTCTGATTCTCACTGTTGAGTACTTTACCTCCCGTCCTGTTGACAACTTGATTGACTAGGGCACTTAGTATGGTGCCAGCTCTATGGACACTGTGGCAGCAAATAGGAAGGACCAAGGACAGAGATATAGTTATCAATCTGAATACTGAAGTGTAAGACATTGTCATTGTCTTGGAAATAAGAATTTGTGGCAAGATTTTTTTTTTGGTAGAATCTAGCATGTAAACTTCTGTGGGGGGTGGCTAGAGACGTCAAACATAATATAAAATAAAACTTTGATGTTTAAGATGAAAGTGTCCAAAATGTTGAATAAATATAACCAGCATTTGATGTGTACTGGTTTGATTTGAAAACCTGCTATTTGTAAATCAAACCAGTGGGTGTGGAGATGAATCTGTTTATTTTAATGAGTAATGCCAGGTACCAAAATGAGGAAGTTACTTACTTATATAATAAAGTTATACTAAAATATTAGAGAATCTTTTACACAATTGCATTAGATTTCTGCAAAATTCTCAAGATGAACAATTTAAAAAAATGTTTACTTGGGATCATGGTATGGAGGGTCTCAGTCCATGGTCAGTTGGTCCTGCTTATTTTTGACCCATGTTGAGAGAAACTACTGCAGAGTGAGCAAGTGTCAGAGGAAATCTCAGAGTCTCACTCCACCCTTTCAACACCCACTTCTTCCTAGTGAGACCTGCTCTCCTAAAGCTTCAGGCCCCAGATAGCACAATCAGCTAGAGAGTAAATCTCAACACTTGAGCATGGGATGGGGGGTGGGGGGGGGGAGAGATACATGAGATCTGAACCACAGCACACTCTAAATAAAAGCCACAATGTCTAGAGAACAAGGGAGCAATGGGTGGCAGCTATCAGCTTTTGGAATAGTGTGTGTGTGTGTGTGTGTGTGTGTGTAGGTTGTGTAAGTGTGTATATATCACAGCAAGTATGTGGAAGACAGGCTAGCCTTGGCTATCAGTCTTGACTTTCAATATGTTTGCAAAATTGCCCCTTGCTATTCACTGCTGTGTGTATCAGGATAGCCTACTCAAAAGATCCCGTGAAGATTCCCTGGTCTTTGCCTCACATGTCACTGTAAGGAAACTGATTACAGGCACACTCTAGTGCACTTGGCCTTTGGGTCCTTCTGTTCTCACACCAAGCACTTTACCTGCTGAGCCATGTTTCTACCTATGTAGTATTATCTGTCAATTTGAATTATTGAACCTAACTTGCTATATCTTACTTATATGCATATTACACTGATTCTTGGCCATTGCATTAAAATATATCTTTAACATTTAATATTACATGATTCATATATGCTTATATGTAAGTTGTTCCTTTGCCTGAATATATATCAAATATTTTTATGAGGGATCTCTCTGGGCAAACCGGATATTTACAGACCATCTGAAAGAGAAATCCTGAAGTTGGTGGCGCGGGCCTATAATCCCAGCTCAGAAGCCAAGAGAAGGACCATAATGAGTTCAGGGCCAAGTGTGCACATAACCCTGACTTCAGTCTTCACTTCAAATAAATAAAAACAAGATACAAAGGACTAGTGAATGTTGGACAATCTCACCAGTAAACAAACGATCCATGTTAAAATTATAATTTCCTGTTTTATTGTTAAAGCAGAGAGGTTGTTGCACAGTGCTGTGATAGAGACTTCTGAATATCTTTTGGTACTATGTTCTTGGAAAATAGGGTGATACCATACTCATCTGGTTACTTAGGCCATAACATTTGGCCCAGTACTACTACTATCTGTGAGACTATTTACCAAGAGATCAGTCATTAAACTATGATGATAATTAACCAAATTAGTATTTAGTATTTTGTTAATTTGGGCATTATACATAAACTTAACAATGAATAATAAGTTGGCTTTTAAAATTTGGAGTTTCGGTTTTTCTTTTCTAAGATTTATTTATTTTATGTATATAGTTAATTTTTTCTGCATGCATGTCTTGCATATCAGATGAGGACATCATATCTGATGGCTTGATGGCGCTAGTTATAGATGGTTGTGAGCCACAATGTAGGCTGAACTCGGTATTGAACTCAGAACCTCTGAAAAAGCAGCCGGTGCTCTTAACTACTGAGCCCCAGGGTTTTCAGATTTTGCTTCTACTTAGGAGATTACACTTTAATCTAATTTTCCATCATAATGAAAAATTTTCTGAAAGATGATTGTATCTCTTCATTTCTACATCTATTAAGGTGGGTTGTTTTGAGATCTTTGGAAGCTGAGCATTATCTAAAAGCAGGCATGTGGTGTGGCGAAGCTCCTGCTATTATTATAATCACAGAGTGGGATGTCAGCCGAATGAGCTGCAGACTGCTGTGGGCATGGAACTGGATGTTGGCTAAATGGAGGACAGGAGGAAATATGAAGCTGCAGCTTAATCATACATGAGAATTCTGTGTAGATTTGGGGGCAAAATGCACAGATTCCCCCTCTCATCCTGTCTTGTGCCTCAATGACTTCATTTGTGAAACAATACTAATGTATTTCTACGGCATCGTTTTTATGAGAATTCAATGTTCTGTGTTTGTAATACACTTTGAAGAATACTTGACCTGTAAAGATTCAAAGACAAATAGACAATTAGACAATGAGAGAGAGATTCGGGGGGGGGGGGTATGAACACTGTCTACTATTTTACCTTTACCTTTTACAATAACATTTATACACAATCTTCTATCCTGAATACAGCTATTAGATTTGGTCAGAATCCCCTTCCCTTCTGTGCTTAGAAGGTATCCCCATCAGAGCCTAACTGGCAACCCTATGATGGATGTGATCTTATATTTTAACTTTGAATGGAGTTTTAGACTAAAGAGAAAGTTGATCTGGTGACTTCAGCAGCTTCGATGAATGCTCATTCGTGTCACCTATGTGGGACATGGAGGGGGGGAGGCAATCACTTAGCTGAGAGGAGAGCAGAGTTTGAGAAGTTACTCTCAGCACTCTGCCAGTTACCCTTTAATTTGGATGGTAGCTGACATTTAGAGATGTAGCTGATCTTGTCTGCAGCCGCTTGGAAAGTCCCCGCAGCTCCTAGCTTCCCCCATGCTCTAAGAACCCCAACCTTTTTTGGACTATTACAGGTTTATCAAGCTGGCACGTTTCCCTTTCCACAAATGATTATTAAGGATTTGAGATGTTGAGTTTAGATTGGTTTTCCTCTGTATTTTAATGAAGTACTGTGCTTTGATTCTTATGGGAAAAGTATTCCATGAAATAAGTTGTTTGTTTCATAATAAGCTCTGGGAATGACTTTCAACACGCTTGTTCTTTATTATAGATAAAAATACACCATTTTTTTTAAAATCAAGAAGTAATGTTTTTCTACCGCTTTAATTGGCATCATATAATATAAGATTCTACTTTGCCAGAGGGTGGTGTCACATGCCTTTAACCCCAGCACTCAGGAGGCAGAGGCAGGAGGATCTCTGTGAGTTTAAGGCTAGCCTGATCTACAAAGTATGTTCTGGAACATCCAGGATTGTTACACAGAGAAACCCTTGGAAAAACAAAACAACAACAACAATTAAAAAAACAACAACAAAAATGATTACTTCAACTAGGAGAATAGAGGAGTCCCCGGAAGACAGGGTGAGATGGGGAGATACGAAATGAAGAAGCAGAGGGAGGAGGAGGCGAGCAGCAGCCAGAGAAGACCACATGCAATGGGCACAGTGCAGTGTAAGGAAGAGGAAGCCGGGACCAGATTCTGATGAGTTGGAACTGCTCTCTTAATAGCTTTCAGTGGGGTACCCTGTGAGTGCTGCTTCATCATCCCCTCTAGGGAAGATAAACCATGACTCCAGCAGCCAGGAGATATAAGGCTTTGCAAGTTGCACTTTTTGTGGCCTTGCTCAGATAGCTACCCTTTGGTTAAGACATAGGAAGATTTCTAAACCTAGAACTAGATACACAGTCTTCCTTAGATTTTTAATTGTTGCCATAAAATCAGAAATTTTTGTTTTCCTTTGGTAAATAAATAATCCCAAGCATTCATAGTCTTGGCTTCTAACTTCCCTTCTCTTTCAAGTCAATAAATGAGTTTCTTGATGGGAACCTCTATTGTGCGCATGGCTAAACTCCACAAAGTCTGTTTTCCCCTTCTGTAGCACTGACCCCCACCCATAGGATAGACTTACTGTTTTTACACAAAGGAGGCTTCTATGTCTCATTTTCTAGAGGTCTTTATGTGTCATGCTGCTCCTTATTCAACCCTATTGGATTGAAATCTTCCAGAACCATTATTGAGATCCCAAGGAGAGCAGAGTACAAGAGACTGTTACTTCTCTATAACTCCAGCTTGGTTAAGTGCATGGCTCTTACATCCAGGATGCTAATTCTGAAACCAAACATTATCAGATATACTTTAATTAGCAGTTTGATGAATATGTTTGTGTTAAGCTTAAATTAATATGGACAGTTAACTAATTTTCCTTCAAGGGCATGTCCTAAAGCAAATAAATAAACAACATGTGTTTTCCCTTCCTGATCATTGCTTTCTTCCTCTATGCCCTGTAAGCATTCAAGTACCTATGTAGCCTAATTTCATTACTTGTACAATACAGAAATCAATAGGCTGAGGGGCAGCTATAGTTATCAAGAGAGAGAGAGAAGGAGGAGGAGGAGGAAGAGGAGGAGAGAGAGAAAAGAGAGGAGAGAGGGAGGGAGAGAGGGGGGTAGCACTTCTCTTAATCCTGTACAAAGTCACAGACTTCCTCATTTAGGAATCCTGAGCTCCAGCACTCTGTCATTTCCCAAAGGAGGAATTTGAATCTCGACTGGTTGAGTAACTCGCCCCTGGGGCATGGAGGTTGCTAAAGCCAGAACTGGGAGCACAGCTCTAGTCTTCAAATTCTCTGTCCAGGCTCCTTTTCTCAACTTCCCAAGGTGCTCTACCAGCCATGGCACCAGGCTCTTCGATTTCTGGCTGGAGTCTTGATTCATGTCCGACTGAGACCACAGGCTGATCTGTTTGTGTGTGATATAGAAAGAATCTTTTTTAAAAAAAAAGAAAAAATGCTACATTTCCTCCCCAAATCCTATAGGGAATCTTTAAACTTATTAAAGAAGTTTGTTTGCTCTTTGATTATGTAATTAATAGCTCAGTTAAGGGATTCAAGTGGCTACTCTATCAGTCTAAAAATTAATGCGATAACAGATATTCTTTAATACAGTGTTTCTCAAGCAAACTTCATTCAGGGTTGAGTGACGCTGAGTAAATTCCCTTGGTCGGCTTGCAGCTCTTGGGGAATCCCCTTCCAACCCCGCTGGGTCCAATGCCTGCTTTTAAAAACATTCCTGGGAACATCCAGGTTCTATAGTGACCTTTAACCTGTTAGTGGGAGTCCAAGGGGAAAATGTGGACCAAAATGATTCTACTGTGTTTTTAAGCCCTCCCACCCACTTTCTGTTTGGCTAACTTAAGTTAGTAAGAAAAGCTATTACTTCTAACACTTAAGCAAAGAGGTGAATGTTAGTTTGGTGAGTATTTTGAAGTATTTAAAATCTCATATTCTTGACTATTTTAGATCGAGTTATGTTATGGGAGTTTTTTTTAAGAAAAAAGATATATTATTGACAATCATTCATTGGTCCTTAAAGTAACCTTATTCCAAGGACCACTTCATCCCTTCCCTAAATGAAGCCTGGGAGTGCAAAACACAAATAAACAGAAGACAAATCTAAATTCGTAAACATAGTATAAACATTAATTCTTCTATTTTAATAATAATCTATTATGACATCTAAATTTTTTATCTAATTTTTTAAAATCTTCTAAATTTTAGAAGGAATCTAATATCGATTCTTAGCATTCTTAACTAGTTATAATTTTAGGTACAGTGGAGAGATCATCTGCATTTCCAATTCAGAGGAAGTGAGTATTCAGATATAAGGCTATAAGATATAAGGATATTCAGAATTTCGAGTCCTTGGTAATAACAAGAGAGCATAGAGCATGCCAGCAATTACCTTAAAACTTGAGTACATTCCATCTTCTGGGAGCCAAAACCAGATTCTATGAAAATATTTTTATACCTTTATGAAAATCCATTTAACTATGACTCTTTTAGTAATTTACATAGAAATTGCACAGAAAAATAATCAATATGAATTTTATTACACATTTAAGGAAATACTACCTCTAAAGCCTTAATAAAAACTGAATATAATAGAGAAAAAAAAAAAACAAATAGAAGTCGGCTTTGAGAGCATGCATACACTTTCCAGGGCTTCTACTTACTGAATCTAAAAACGGACATTTATTTTTACATGTTTAGCATGTCTGGGGTTTTAATATATTCTGGAAAATCAAGTGGCTTAGCCTAGCATTGTTTGATATGAATCCCCTGGTATATGCATGATGAAAATATATTGAACACTTGGGGTATCAGACAGTACCTTTCTGAGTTTTATACTGAGAAAATATAAAACTTTTCCTACTTTCTAACTTTGTTTAGTCATTCATAAAAATCCCAAGTGCAGTTTAGAAAAAAAGAAGAAAGAAGAAAGAAAGAAAAAAAGAAGAAGCCTTCCAAAACTTCCCCAGGATTTCGACTTTTCAACTGTGAAGTGTAGTAAGCACTTTGTGCAATGCCTTGCCTTCTGCGTGTCATGGTGGGGGTGGTGGAGGTGGGAGGCTCGTTCGAGGAAGGGTGGTGTTTTGTTTTGGGGACATAGTGCACTTTCTTATGAAAGAGACAGGGAAAGTTTTACCTGTCTGTCTCCGGCCTCTCCCCACCCCCCCCCTTCTTTTAAAGATTGGTGATAAGGAATTCTAACTACTTAATGAGATGGGAGAGGCTTCACTCCATTGGAGTGGAGGAGCCCAGGTGGAAGTTGATGGATTGGACAGGTAAAGTGAAGAGTCCCGCCCCTCATGCCTATAGTTGAGTATATATTAGGGAACCTTAAAGTATGTACGGAGAGAGAGAGAGAGAGAGGCACCTGAGTTCTGTTATCTTCCCAGAAGATTCACAGTGAAAGGCTCTCAGAGGGGGTGGGGGGGGGCTGGCAGAACCCTGGAAGTAGAAGAGAGAAGAGCAGCCTTGACCAGGCTCACTGCTAACATGTTGTACCTGGAAAACAATGCCCAGACTCAATTTAGTGAGGTAAGCCTTTTAGATTTGAGTACTTTGCATGGATGGAGATGGTTTTCTTCTCTTCTTGTTCTTTTAAATAAAAAGCGACATGCTTGCGGTTCTAGTGACCCAATGTAACGTGTCTGCAAGTGGTCTGTAGGAATCTTCTTGTCTGCGTTGATGTGTTTTGTAGGGGCTCCAAGACTGTGTTTTGTTTTCTTTGAGTATCAGGTGATATAGTAAGGGCAAAGGGAAAGACAGAAATTCCTGGGTGACATTATATATTTGAAGAAACTCATATTCAGGATTATATAAAATCATTTTTTAAAAAATAAGAACAGAGTGCATTCTGCTAGGTACATGGATGAGAGCTAATGTGCCAGTGAGACAAATTAATTGATTGTATATTAACTGCTTAGCTCAGTTCTCCAGGCTTCATATTACAAAGCAAATGAATTTGTTTAAAGTAATGGAGAAGGCTTGTTTAAAGCTCTCAATTTAAATTGTATCAGTCGGGAAGCTCCTCTCAATGTGAAGATCCTAGAGTGCTATCTTCCTTGTGTGGTGGTTGACTTAGGAGTTTCCTGGAGTTTCCTGTGGACGGATAGAAATGTTACCTGAGAACAGCGCATTGTTAACCATGCATGCGTGTGTGCATGCAAGTGAGCATCCGCACAGTTTAAGAACCGGTGATTCCCTGCTCTGCTCTGAACAGTTTGACTTAGGCATTTAAATCACCAGGCAGGGAAAGTAAACCTCTGCTGAGACTGGAGGGCTCTGAGGAAGTTTCCTAAGGTCCAGAGGCCTAACAACAATAATAGTTTACATTCCTGGGAAGAAGCAGCTGTGTTGATACTAATCAGATTGGGGGGGGGGGGGTGTTGTCCAGGGGCTAGCTGCTGGGAGAGAGTTCAGTGTTTCCGATGAGAGCGCTTGCAGGTGAATGCTTCGAAAAAGGAGCCCGGTGTGGGAGTCAAACTCCTTAAGAGTCAAGACAAAATGCATAGCAGTCAGTGCAGACCACAAGAGGAAGAGAGGCAAAGGGCGACAAAACAGGGCCAGCGCTGCTATTGACCATGCTGTCGTCTAGACACCTGAACTGTGCAAATAGAACCGAGGTGGGGGGGGGGGGATATCAAGTTATCTCAAGAAGGAAAAGGAAGTGGCCCGCTTTCCTTTAAAAGAGACATGCCGTCTTGCTTGTCCTCGCTAGAGAAACTTGAGTTTCTCGTTTTGCTTTAACTTTGAAAGACAGCTTAAAATGTTCGCAAACAATTTAAAGAAATGCCTGTAACTTGTAGGAGTTTCTTGCTCTTTCCACTGGGTCTGGTGTTGCTCGGTTTTACTAATTAGGAAATGGCTGCTCTGTCAATCTGATTTCCTCTGTATCTGTGAGCTTTTTTGTGCAGTGTCTAATAGCTACCTGTGAGCTAAGTTACTTCTAAGATATGAGTTAGGAAATCACAAGCCTGATGTGGAGTTAAAGGAAATCATTGTTTTAAAGAAAATAAGAGTGTCAGAGAAGAACGACAATTTTATAAACCCAATGATGATAGTATATATCTGTGGGAAGACTGCCTTTTGTAGAAAGTCATTTTTAAAAAAAAAAAAAAATGGGAGAATATGGCAGCCTCATTCTGAAGGAAATTCCTCTACACAAGCCTAGGTTTATGAAGCGCTAGGCAGGAGGCCTATGAGGGTTCCTGAGGCGGCTGGGCTGGCTGCTAGAATGCTACCCAGCCACACGGAAAGCACCTACAAGAACATGGCTGACCTTCTGTCATTTCCGCACACTTGCTGCATAGCTTCTGTTTTCTTCCAACAGTGTATTTTGTGGTAAATCACGGCTTGGATCTGTTGAGACTGGCAGCCTTGTCTGTGTAGGCTTCTCTTTACAATCTAGTACCGTCTATGAGTGTATTGTTCCATATAATTATGTGGAATAATATTTGGATCCACATGCTTTGTGACTATGGAGATTTAATACGAAAGATACGGCACTATGGTGTTCTTGTTTATCAGTATTCATCAATAAAGAAACAGCAAGAAAAATTTTAGGACCGAACAGATTGGAGATATAAAAGGAACAGAATATCTAGTGAGAATTATTTAATAGCTATAATATACTCTGACTTAAAATGATGTTTTAGTTTAACTTACAGATAGTTGGAATTGATAGCTTAAAATTAGTAAAAGAGCAATATGTTTCTTCCCAACACTGGTTTTAACTTTTCGGCTATTTCTTCTACTGAAGCTGAACTTGAGGAAATAGCTAATTAACAGGAAAGGGTCTAGAAGGGAGGAGGATATGGGCAAGATGTGACAGGCAGGCCTTAAAGTTCTGCCTTTGTGTGGCAGTGGAGAAGTAACAAGCAAGTGCTGGGATCCAGTGCCTGCCTCGGATAAAGAATGTCACAAGAAAGGAATTTCTTCACAGACTAAGCTCTACTTTCTAAAGCGACAACACAACAAAAATAATAAACAAAAACTCTGCACTGGTACCACACTCCACTGCACTGCATTGCTATCTCAGTGTGTGTGTGTGTGTGTGTGTGTGTGGTGTGTGTGTGTGTGTGTGTGTGTGTGTGTGTGTGTGTGTGTGTGTGTATACACATGCACAAATTCATGAGAGAAAGCAAGAGAAGAGAGAGGAGAGAGTGTGTGTATGTGTATGTATACACGTACGTAAATTCATGAGAGAGAGAGGAGAGAGAGAAGAGAGTGTGTGTATGTGTATGTATACACGTGCGCAAATTCATGAGAGAGAGAGAAGAGAGAAAGTAGTATGGGGAAGTAGAGAGAGAAGAGAGAAGCTCCATTTACAAAAGAAGGTCTTAGCTAAAATACCCTTTCTATAATTTTTGGTGAGGGAGAGGGACACTTTGGTGGATTGATACTAAACAGAATCCAAGACCATAAACTTCCATTTTACTACTCAGGGTTGATTGTTTATCTTTTCATATTTAACAGTGCTCATATGTCTGATTGTGTGGCAGTTACTAAATTTTTACCTAGAACTCCATGGGACAGTTCCATGTACTCTGAAGGGGCCAACTGTAGTTCACAGTAGCTGTCCAGAGAGATTTCCATGAAACACTCAAAGCTTTGGGAAAAGCGATTTAGCAGTGTCCAGGGCCCCTGGAAGGCCGGTCACTGCCCACCAAGCTACCTCAGGGCCTGCATGGTCCCTGTCTCTATCCTGCTTCTACCAGATGTGTTTTAAATGGGAGAATGTTCATCCCCATTAATAAAATGATAGTCCTAAGGTTTCTCCTGCTGTGTCGAAGGCTTCGGCAGCTGATTGAATTTGGGTGTCAACCGTGCTGCTGCTGCTGCTGCTGCTGTGGTATTCACTCTCTTTGCACTACCTATCTTCCAGTTGGGTGCCCTCAAGCCCAAAGGGACTAGGAGAGAGATCTTAGATGGCCTACCATAGATCATACCTTCCTCACTACTATTGGAAGAGAGATTGGCTGATAATGAAACACTTAATCCTTTATCTAGATAAGGGAGAGCATGTTTGGTTTGGTTGTTTTCTTTTTTAGAAGAGCAGTGATCCTCATCGGGTGTGTGTGTATTTGTGGCAGCGGAGAAGTATGAATATCCACAGCCACCAAACAGTACTGGCTGGTCTTCCATCAGACTACATTTATCTCTGGAGCACAAATTTGCTACAAATGTTCTTAGATTTTAATGTAGAGGATTTAGAATAAATTCTGTACTCAGCCCTGTTGAGGAAGTATGCATCTGTGGCCATGAGATTTTATTTATGGAGGATCTGAGTGAAAGGGTTAAGAAACGTGTGGTCACAAATGCACTCTAGCTTTCTCTGATGTGTGCTTGATGGTTAGGAATGAGGAATATAGCTTAAAAATATCTTCTCTGATGACTATCAGGTTAACCTTTTCCCTTTGTTTTGGGGGCATTTTTCACTTTTTGCTTCATATCACTAAGAAGGGAGAGAAACAGCCAATGATCAAGAGAGAACGCAGGCTGTTTTTATTTCTCATTCATAATTACCACAAGAGTGTTATCTTTTTGAAGATGGCAAGGTTTTCCAAGCCTAGTGGAGTAATCTCACGCCTTTAATGTCTGTTAAGAAGGCTGGGTAGTGCACAGAGAGTTACCTATCATTCAATGCTAATTTTAATGGAGCTTATAGAGTATTCAACAGGGCAGGGCATTTGGGGCTTAAAGCACAATAGCTTGAAATGTTAAAGAAAAGTGGTTGATCCAAAGTTCATTTTATTTCTGTTCCATTAAGAATATACTTTCAAAACCACAATGAAATAGTGATGATAGAGGTCTTTACTGGTCTGAAAGTGTGAGCTATTTGAAAAGGGCCTGATAAGAGGATCAGAAAAACCCAAGTGTGTATGCAGAGTTCAGGTGAACTTGAATAGACACCAGAGCTTTCTGAGTCTCAGATTTACAAAGAGAAATGGTGATTTGGGGGAAAGTGATAAAACAGTGAAGTCCATGGATTTGGGTGCCGGCTGACATACTCAGAAATGTCATGAATGCAGTTCAGTGGAATAGAAGGATGGCTTCATTAGGGCATAAAGTATAAATATTACATAGAGTGACTAAGCAGGGGCCATGTTACTGAGAGGGGAGTGTGTTGGCTTAGTGGCCATGGCCTTAGTGGGAAGGGCTCTGGGTAGAGAAGTGTGTAATTGGAACTCTATGTGAGAGCTCTTGGCAAATGCCTTAGCCAAGGACTGCATAGAAATAGAAAAATGTGTTGCTTGCACTGTCCATTGGCTGCCAGTTCTGCAAAAGTATCCACCACTTCATTGCAGCAATTGGAACAGTTGCGATGAATTGTTCTCAAGTCCATTCAACCAATATACTCTCTACCCATAGCTCTCTTCAATAGCGGTGGTTTCAGCCATAGATAAGTTCGAACTATTTAGTCATGTTTTGCTCTGTTTATATCTGCTATGTCAGACAAATTATTAATTGTACCCCTTTTATTTACAAAACATGTTCTAGTAAGTACACAAATTATTCACTCTAAAAATGGATTCTATTCTTATTTTCATTCTTTTCCCTAAATAAACTATTCCCAAATGAGAAATAATATATATTTGCCTATAGATCAGACAGTAACCACAAACCATATAGATTATTTTTCCTTTTAAAAGGAACATTTCCATTTGACTCAGTATGTCCTAGAAACTAAGTTTAGATACACTGACCATCCTTGTAAGAAAGGCAGCAATAAGTAAGTGGTAGCCACAGACTTCTGAGATTTGCCAGAATAAGAGGGTTGGAATATGCTTACAAAAGACTTCAACATAAAACAAACTTGTTGGAGACACTATACATTCTCAAAGAAGAAGATGTAAGAGAGAGAGAAAGAGAGAAATAGAGCATAAATTATTTGTGATGAAGGAAATATTTCATACGATTACAACACCCATAATGCAGCAAGAGCTAGAGAGAAGAATAACATGCAGAGGATATAGGCATAAAATCAATAAAATGCAAGAGAGCCTGAGCAGACATATTGAGACATATTAACTTGAAAAGAGAATGTGTTCATGTATACACCGACATGCATTAAAAATGGAGGGTTTTCCCAGAAAGAGTAAGAGACATTCAGAAAGTCTTCTATGCTCTGGAAACATGAACGGTGTTGACAAATATGAGATTCATTGCTTTGAAGACGTGTTCTGGGGGTAATAAGTGGCACACACATGACACTAAAAAAAAAAAGAATTAGCCCACAAGACTGCCAGGGTTTGGGCAGCTTTGAGGATTACCTATTCAGTTCCATAGGTTTTAGTGGAGACAGATACAGTATCCTTCATTTAAATGGACATTAGAATTATAGACAAAATTCAGATGTTTCTCTTAATTATGAATTAATTATATTTAATAGTCATCATAGGTCCAGAATAAGAAAGCCTATTCTGATCACTGCTCTCAATGGGAGCAGCAATTCTGGAGCTAAATGTGGGGGACCAGATCTACCTATAACATCTGTTCAACATGAGAATGCCAGTTGGAAGATAACAGGACAGAATGATGTACAAATGGAACATTTAAGTTCAGTACCACTCCCACCAGCAAATTAAGAAAAATAAAAGTAACAAATTTAGGGTTTAGTTTTTCACATTATGTATGTCACCCATGACATTGTAAAATTTGATTTCAGGGCAATAGCATTTAAAGAGCCCTGGTGGGAAGAGACATATCATTCTTCCCTTTCACATGCTCTGTTATCACCTGTTTCTCCAGGGAAGGGGTTCAGGCAATGGAGGAGAGCAGAACTGTAGAACAGCAAGATGGTAGGACAGTAGACGGTGATGGCAGAGTTGGTGACTTGATTTAAAGGCAAAGAAAAGCCTGGTGTGCTGGTACAAGCCTATAATCCAAACATTTGCATCAGAGCAAACAGAAAAGCTTTACAAAACCTTTGCTATCTGCTATCCAGTCTCTTGTAGAAATAGCTGAATGCAATGTCTATAAAGTCCTCACAAAGACAATTCTTCATATTTGATTTTCTTAACTTGATCTGATAGCATTCTATTCAAAATTGTATTCCTCCTGTTTTCTAGTAAAGAAAAAAAAAAGAGATGTGGGACTTTTGTGTGTGTGCTTTTCAAGACAGAGTTTCTTGTGAAGCTTTGGCTGTCCTGGATCTCACTCTGTAGACCAGGCTGGCCTTGAACTCAGAGATCTTTCTGCCTCTGACTCTCAAGTACTGGGATCAAAGGTGAATAACACCACACCCATCTGATGTGGGAATTTTCATTTCTAAACTTCTCTGATGTTTTACTCTGACTGGTTTATATGCCAGAAATTTTAAATGAAGTAGTTCAAGTTTTTTCTTTGAAGACAAAGTAAGATTGGACAACTGTAGATTTGAACAGAGATGGTGTCCCCAGATAAAACTCACTTGTCAATTTAAAATCGAGCAACTGGTATGAAAGTGAATCACACATTGATTCCAGGAGGGGATAACTATGAAACATTTTTTAAAGAATTGATATTTCATTCAAAACTTGTAACCTGAGCTTCATTTTTTTTTGTTCTGTTTCTTACAAGACAAAAAGAAAAGATAAAAATATTTATAAAAGCTGTGGCACATTGTCGGAGGAAGAAGCTCAGGAGCCACTTTTGTTGGCTACTCTGGAAACACTACAAAGGAAACATTTCTCTGTTCCTATTGGTGCAGAAGTCACTAATAGGCACAGTTAGTATAATACCCCTGTGAGAATTTCCACCCCCACCAAAGGGAGCTTGCTTTAGACAGGACTCTGCATGGGCCTTTTCTTTTTCCCTTTCAAGCTCATGTAAAACCCCACAGGGGCCATTTCCAATCCAGGCAGTGATCTTTCTCAAGATGATTCTTTCTCAGATCACAGAGACAATGGGGAATAAACTCTGTTTACTCAAATCAGTCTGGATTAGTGTCACTCTATTGATGGAATCAGAATTAAAAGGAAAACCATTACCCCTCACAAAGGACAACATCAGATGCATGGGAAATGGCTTGACTACTTTGAAATAGAGCATGGGAGGTTCTTAGCAGACTAAGGTGCAGGACCCATCAGATACCTCCAAAGAGAGACGGAAGTGCAGATGAGGTAAAGGAAACTCTTCTGAGCCTAGTGCATGGGGAATTCTTTCAGTGGGCAGTGTCCAAGTGCTTATAATCTGAGGAGATGGAGCAGGAGACCCCTTTGCCTGCTTTTTTCTTTCAGTACTCCAATATCCATGTGCCCAACTATTTATCTCCAGATGAAGTCCCTCATCTCTGAAGACTCTCTGAAGAAACTAACAACCCTACCCCTGATGTCCCTCATAACAGATTTTCAAAATAAGACCTCTGTCCTCTGTACCTGTGTGTACCATACCAGATGCCTCTGTGTGTTTGTTCTCTCTCTCTCTCTCTCTCTCTCTCTCTCTCTCTCTCTCTCTCTCTCTCTCTCTCTCTCTCTCTCTCTCTCTCTCTCTCTCTCTCTCTCTCTCTTTATGGACCCCAAAGGATAGAGAATGGTATGTTTATCTGTGAACTCTTTCCAGGTCTACTAAATAGTGTTCTCTGAAGGTTTGGAAAGCCATCTGTTGTGTTGGCTTTAAATGCAATCTTCAGATAGAAATGTGGTTCCAGGTACCTACTTATTTAAAAAGGCAATTTGTAAATGACATGCAAAATAATAAAAAAAAATATGAAAGCCTTATCCTTGGTAACAGAAACACATGGTTTTCCTTGATGTGTGACAGGTTATTTGTTGGGTTGGGTGGTTTTGGGTTTCTTGCAGTAAGATGAATGTTATTCACTTGTATTAAATTTTATGTAACAAAAAAGATTTTTGAAGAAATGGAGCTCTTTTCTAATTTAAAACTGGTTTATAAGCCATCTGACAGGTAAATGGGGCAGAGTCAATTCTACTTTGCTTTAATTGATTGCCCAGGAGGGCAGAGAATGCCTGTGATAAAAACAAAACAAAGAGTTAGATCTTTATCTTGTATTGCAGCTGAAGTGCTTGCTTGCTTCTACAGTGTTTCCTTGATTCAGTCTGTTCCTTATGTGTCCATGGGTCAGCACCAGAGAGGGGGGTAGTTTAATCTGGGTGAATGAGCCTGGTGACTAACAAGCTCCCTCCTCTGACTATCTTCCATGCTCTCAGAAATCCTAAGTCATTTTGTTTAACCATAGCATCTAAGCCTTTTCCCTCAAAGCTAGCTAAAGGAGTGCCACATTTTGATTGAGGTAAATGAAGTGAGACAGGAGATAAATGCTTTTCAGAGTAAGGCATACCTTCACCGGAGCTTCTAACCCCAGTTTTATTCTAACTAGAAGTGCTGGCTTAGAGAATATCCCAATACTGGGTACGTCACAACGTCTCACTACAAAGTGTAGTAAACTCAAAAGCTTTACCTCAGATGAAATGAAATATGTAGCTATCAGCCTGGCAGCTGATAAGCAAAAGAAAATTAGAGGGCTGAGGCCGGGCACAGCAGCAGAACATTTGCCTAGTGGATGAGAGACCCCAAATTTGATCCCTAGAACTGCAAAGGCAGGAAAACAAAAACAAACACATTTGAAAGTAGTCAGACTCTAGGAGCACACTCCTCTCCTGGTACTTCAGTGTACACCTTTCAAATAAAGGCTGCTGTGGAGGCCTCTGATAGATGTTATAAAGTCTGGAAACAGGTCACGAATTTAGATCACTCCCAGGAGTCAGTTTAGGAATTTGATAAACCTAAGCCTTGGTTCTTCAAAACATACATTTGAAAGTCATTAACTATGCCATTATTCTGAACAGAATTCTGACTGACTAGGCAGAAAATTGTGGATGTCAGACAGGGCGAGGCCAAGTCAGTGACCTATTTATTAAAAACTAAAGCTTGTTTCTAAATGGTTTCTTTCCAAAGGAAACTATGCTTGCCCAAAATTGTCTTTAATAGAAGTAAATAATGAGACCATGAAGATGGGGACTCTTATTGCTGACCTACATGCATTGAAAAGAAAGTCTAGATCATCAGGTGAAAAATTTCTGCCTTGGCACAAAAGTGAGTGTATGTTCATTTTAAGGAAGTAAAGGCTCCCTAATAAGCTCTTCAGCTAGGTGTGAGCCACCAGCTATTACTCACAGCATCGTGAGTGACAATTCCGGCTATTCAGCTATAGGTTCCCACCAATGCTGACACTCACAGCACAATTCCCATCTACTGAGAGTGTAAAAACACAAAACAAAGGTCATAGAGATTATGTGAGATGTCCTATATGGCTCAGCTGACAGATGAGTCCTGAGATGAATGCCCTCTGAATGCAGAACTGCTTCAGGATAAACCAACATTGCTTTGTTATCTTAGAATAAAGGAAAGACTTTTTGAATGTGATTTGTAGCTGAAGGACTTTATACTTATTTCTGAAAAAAGAGATTTCTGGCATTTACTGTGCCACAAACACTTCTCCAAGTAATAGGGATTTATCAGTGACTACAACACATATGATCTCACCTAAGTTTATTGTCTGGCAGAGAAGACCAGTGTTTACAATATTTACTGACTACAGTTGCAATGATAATTATGCAGTACCAAAGGGAAG
Organism: Phyllotis vaccarum; assembly: GCA_033318265.1. Taxonomy (NCBI): domain Eukaryota; kingdom Metazoa; phylum Chordata; class Mammalia; order Rodentia; family Cricetidae; genus Phyllotis; species Phyllotis vaccarum. The sequence goes on from JARWLC010000002.1 coordinate 191,728,487, forward strand.
GGTTATGACAATGGGAAGCAGCAGGGAATCATCTGTCTGGGTAGTGAGAAGTGAGCAGAGGACATGGAAACCGAAAGTTGAATCATAACGCAGGAGTTCACTTTTGAAAAGTAGAAGGAAGGGCTACTTGCCAAAAGGAAGTTTTAATGACACTACCTCCAAGGTCAACTTAAAGATGGGGCCATTTTGTTTTTAAGATAAGAGGAGCCTTCTCAAGGGGCTCACCATTCAGAGTCTAAGAGTGTCATGAAAAGATTTGCAGTATGTTTTCTGTGGAATCTCTGAGAAGCTGAAGCTCTTTTTGGAACATAGATTAAATAGAGGGATCCTGAGAACAGATGAGGGCTTATTGGGCAAAGGGGAAGCCTTTAGCTATATGAAAGAAGTACTTTCCTTAAAAGCAACTTTTGGATGAAAATTCTAGATGGATAGTTCCATCTTCATCACAAATGTTCAGAATAAAGGGCTAATGAATGGTTCACTTCAATAGCATCACATGATGGCTCTTGGTACTACTTTACACAGAGTGTTTAATTTAATGAGCTTAAGTTCTCCAAATGCATTGTCTGTGAGGACACATGGGGCACTTGAATACTTACAAAGCCCAAGCTGAAGATTCAGTATGAGTATTAACATCAGTAAAAGCTAATAAACTTTCCACAGAGAGCCTTGCATATGAATACCAAACACATATCACATTAGGGTTTGCTCATCATTATTTGATTAAAGGAAGTGTTTTCTGCATCATGATGATGAGCTATAGAACTACTACAATGTATTCGCCCCAATGTTTTGTGGCATGGCTGCTGATGACTGAATCAAATGAACTGAGAACTATTTAGTTCTGCAGTCACTGGATTGTATCTTCTGTATAGATGGCCTATTTCTCACTAAAGGTCTTCATTAGTGTATAATGTTTTTTCCAACATTAGCACATGTGTAAATAGAACTAGCAATATATGTGATTGCTCTAAATGGATGATGCCCTTAGAGAGCAAAATAGAAGAAAATGGCTGCCAGGCTGAACAAACCGAACCTCTGAATATCTTTCTGTAACATGTTTAGAATTGTAACATCAATTAAAAGTATATATTTCTGCTTTCCATTATGCCAGCATCTTCTTGGTGTATACTGGTGTCTGAATTGAGAGTCCTCACAGTTTATACTTCTCTCTCCTGATTACCAGGGTGGGTACTTACTAAGTCCTTGAATTAAATGTTCACTCTTCCTTAACTGAACTTTGTACACGTTTCCTTAGCCATGTTTAGGTCAGGTTTTATCTTCCATGTATACTGCATTTTCTGCCTTTCAAAACTCCACGTAGTGTTTGTTGACATCTTTGTCCCTTTGATCAACAAACTTTAATCCATTTGTCTCAACTATTCATAGAGTTTGTAAGACATCTCTGTAAGTCATAGAATTGTGCTCCTCCAAGACTCTCAAAACATTATGAGAAAATATTCTAGTAGGCATTTCTAGATGCTTTATTTTTGCATTTTGTTTGTTATAAGAATGGGTACATTATATTTCCACACACTTATTATGATTATGGAACAAACAGAAGAAGTAAAACATGCCTAATAAAATACGATTTTCAGAAAAGCTGATAGTACCTATACATTTAAGGTAAAAAGATGTTGATCTAATTCTACATTCTTCTATAAATATTTTCTTGACCTCAAACAGAATGCTGTAAGTTAATTATATTCAATTCCAGCATAAAACAAACCATCATTTTCTGAATTGGGACAGGTGGTGGAAGACAAAAATGACAAGCATTTCTCCCCTAGGCAGTGCCTGCTGAAAAGCATTGCCGGCTAATATTGGATGAATATGCTGTGTGCTAACGTGTAAGGGAATGAACGCTTTATAGAGCCAAGGTCATGAAGAAACTGTATTCTTTTCCCAGAAGACCTATGGAAGGTTCAGAAAGACCCCTCCATTAAGCCTGAAGCAGAAGATTATACCCAGTGAGGAAACTAGATATGCCACTGACACAGTTATTTTTTTTTTTTTTGACCAGGCAAATCTTAACACAGACCAAATTATGATTTTATGAACCTATTGTGAAAGTAGGATTATAACATTCAAATCGCTTCAGAGAGGGGCTTCTAGAATGTGAGACCTGGTGCTGCTTTGCCATTGTCTTCATGGTTTTATGCAGATTCTTGGCCCATAGGAAGCTGGGGTCAAATTTGCTCACCTTCATCACCCTGGGGGAAGTGCACTCTGCTGGCAGTGTCAGGACTTAATCCCAGGCCACCAGTCTGAGAGTTGTGTTACACTTCTAAAATCCAAATAGAAATATGAGACGTACCAAAGATGTCTAAGCCCCTACCCTTACCTAAGAGGCATTCGAGAGCCAAAAATATTTTTCTAAATAAAATGTTAGTTATTTTCCCACATGATCTCAACATACCTAGCGTAGACAGTAATATCCAAGAAAGAGAGATTGGATTATTTGCCTTACTCAAGAAAATGTGTAGGGAGAGATTTTTCTTTTTATACACATAAGTTTTACTTAAGCCCCATTTGCAAGGCAATGTTCAAAGAATGAGACTTGATACTTTATTGGTGTTGATTTTATATAGTAAGATGATAAACTTTGAGCTGCAAATGAATATATGTTCATGTGTTTAAGAAGGGCTTTATTTATACCAACATCAAAGCATTATTAAGCTAATAAGAAGAAAATTCAGGTCTATAATATGTTTAAAATTCAGGTCACAAGACCATAACTAAGGAAAATAATAAAATAAAATAAAGCTACCAGGGTTGTTATTCTTAAGACATTTTGAAAGACAATACAGACATCCAAGAGCATAGTTTATCTTTGTGAGGACCATGTGCTTCATTCTTCCAGTATAAAGATCAACTCATCTGTGATGAATGTGAATATGCTTCAGGGATAAGCATTGGGTGATATTTTGGGTCCATTCAGGGAGTCTTTAATTTTCAAGTAAGTTCTTCATAAAATTAATCACTGGCTAAAGTCAGGGGAAATCAATTTTCTTATTTTATAATAGGAGAATAGCAGGTAGCACACACATTGTTCCCATTTTTGTGCTCAGATTTTCTGAAAAGAAGGCTGCCTTTTCTCTCAGAGGTGACAGGACAGACGCATAACATTGGCATCCAATCTTTCGGTGTATGTGTGGACCTGCAGATCACCTTATTGATTTCCTGAGATCAAGACACTTTGTCACTAGAGAGACTCTCTGCTCTATTTTGTTTCAAGTACCCTGACACTCTTTGTTACACAAATGCCCACTGGAATTCTTCCCAGGGCAGTGTTCCTGTCTGATGCACCAATGTCACATTCTGGTGTCTGACACTCTTCCTTGTCATCATCAATAACCAATAGCATTCTATCATAACTCATTTCTCCTCTGTGTGTTCAAGAGGAAGGAAGGAAACAGAATTCTTTCTTTCTCTCCATCAGCTTCAAAGAACAATGGTGGTTTGTATGAGGATTAAATGCAGATAACTTAAAACAGCCATTTGGGACCTACAGGAAACATCTACAGAATGTCATTGGATATTGTTTAACTTTCTGGTATCAGACTTTTAAAATTCTTAACAATGTAGGAAGAAGCTCTGAATTTTCATCTTGCATTAAGTCCTAGAATTTATTTTTCGGTCCCGTCTGAGGGATCTTTGTCCCTCCTCAGTGTATGGAGTCACTCTTGCAGTCTATGAAGTAAGCAGCTGAGCACATTTTTAAATCCTGGATATTTTAAATTTAACTTCTATAGAGCTATTTCCTGTGGCTTTTGACTTACTAATTCCCAATAAACTAAAAATATGGCCACGTAGGACTTAATATGCATTGTTACTGTGGTCTTTCTTCATTTCTTTTTGTAGGCATTAGAAAAAAGTAACAAAATGTGTTTCTTTGTTTTTATTTAAGCCCACAATTTAAAGTCTTGAATTTAGATTTTTCTAAAAAAATGAGACTGTTGAGTACAATTGCATAATTTGGGAAGAATTTAAATTGAAATGATTTTCCGCTTTTTATTGCTGGATAACAAATTGAATTTACAAAATACTGAGAACTCCAGGTTTATGTTTTATTCACACACACACACACACACACACACACACACACACACACATACACACACACACACATACACACACACAAAGGGATTCATGGGAAGAAATTATGCTGTTTCTAGACATTTCAAGTCCTGGATTTTACTCAACTGCATAGAACTTAAAACAGCATTAGAAGCAGATCTGTCAGCAGCTACCAGGCTCTCAGTGAGCTTTGGAAGTTGCATCTTTGGAATCAAGTACATTCAGCCTTGCAGCCAGGGCAGGGCTTGCCTTTAAGATGCCTCTGTAAATGGAATTTTACTTTTGCTTAAGTCCTTGGAGAATTGATGTGTTTGCTTACTGGCTTTTAAAACTCAGCCCCCAACTTTTTTTTTTCTTTATATGTATTTGGGGGGAGAGATTCAAAGGGCCGGTGTTTCTTTGTTCTCATCCAAGCCCACAATTAGTTGACGTTTCTGCTATGTAGCTGGAGGGGGAGGGAGGGGCACGCCAGTAGTCATTTTACTGCCTGCGAGAAAGTGTTCAGCTAGCTTCTATTTCCTTTTTGTCAGGGACCACTGCCTCCCTAATTGTCCTGCTATAGGGAAGCACGTGCCCTTGCCAGCATTATCTGATTCCTACAGGACTTTCAAGAGTGCTTTGGATACTGACCCTTAACTAAACACAAATAAGATTTCTTCAATCCCCTTCCAAGCTGTGGCCTCCGGCTTGGTACCTAAAAAGCTTTAGTTCAGCGAGGTGTAGACACATTTGTACCGCCTCGGCTTTTATTTCTTTCCTTCCTTGGGTGTCTACCTATAGTTTAGCCACACACCTGTCTGGAAGGGAGTAGAGTGGAGGGTAGGAGCAGGGGAAGGACTATGGAAGTCAGAAGGGAGAGAAGACGAGACAGACAGCTGCTCTTGTCAGCACGGGGATAAGTGTAAATAGATTAATAGTTATTTACAGAGCAGATGGGAGGTGGCATTCGGCAGTGGAATGTGAATGCATGAATGTAATGGAATGGGTGTGCGGCTGTGGGCATTTCAGCAGATGCTCTGACTGAATGGAATGACCGAGTCCATGCAGTCCATTTATTTCCTCCTGTGATGGAATTAATTTGGATATAATCATGCTTTGTTATTAAAGTTTGAAATGACCTCATTTCTTTTCCTTCCTTCCTTCCTTTCTTCCTTCCTTCCTTCCTTCCTCTGTCCTTTCTTTCTTTTGTTCTTTCTTCCTTTCTTTTCTAACATTTTAAAATACTTTTTGGTTCTTCCTGATTTTCCATAGCCTAGGTCTCTTGGGGTTATATTTTTATTGTAAAATCAACTTTTTGGCTTCCTTTTAAGAATATGCACCAGTGCAGGGCCAGGGGGTTCTCTTCCCTGTCTTTAGCTGAAAGAGAAAACAAAACTTGCAGGGGCAAAAAGTTTCCCCAAGAGAAACTGTCCCCCAAGCCTCACAAGCCAGTGCCCTTTGGACACAGGCTCAGAGTAATGCAAGTTAAGAGAAGGCTGTCACTACGAGCTGACTACGGCGGTTTCAGAATTTCTACTCTGTCTGGTGGGCAGTGCTTGAGTAAATCACTTCCCCTCTCTAGTAATGAGGAAGCTGTTTACAGGTAGATGGGAAGATTTTAATTAATTCTATAAACATCTCACTGAAAAGTAACTCTGTGCTTGGTCTTTTCATGTGGAAGACAATAGCCCCTGTTAGAACTGATGAGCTCGAGTACTTCTGGGTTATGTCTGCCACAGAATTTTACTCCTATCTAGGTGGCGTCTTTTCACTACATGTGTACTAGTGTAGAGAAGACAAAATTGCTACAAAAGAGATGAATGTAAAGATTCTTAAAAATTAGACCAAAGTAACATGCCAATGGCTACTTTTTCAAAACACGTGGTAAAGCTGACCATGGTGATCCAGGCCGGGGAGTCTCAGCTCCTTGGGAGGGAGGATGAGGCAAGAAGGTGGCTTAAGTGGAGAGTTTGAATCTAATCTGAGAAACACAACAAAATCCCATCTCAGAAACTAAAGTATGTATATGGAGTCTCCCTGACCGTAATGCCCATTCCACTCAGTCATTTCCAGCCTTTCCCTGAGAGGCGAACATCCAATGAATACAGATTTAATGCTGAAAAGGAAATTTGTCCTATATGTACAACAGTTTGATGCTCAACTCCTATAAATCTACCAGCTGGTCTCTTATGACTATTGTATGAGGCTTTTTGGTAAAATCAATAATACAGACAGCATTTATTTAAAATAAATTTTAAGCAGTACTGTACCCTGAGCATTCTGAGCCTTTTTTGAGTAAGCATATATTCTATTTTCCAACACTCTCCCAGCTGTACTTGGTGTTTCCTTGTACCACAAATGGCTGGCTTTCCTTGCTTCATGAAGTGTTTGGGACCTCATGTCCAGTTTTTCACAAAGCACACCAAACGATGCCTTTATGTATTTAATTATTTTATCTAGCAATGAGCTCTGGTTTACATAACTAACGTCGGGATATATGGATGTCCTTGCAGCCACAGTACACGAACCTGGGGCTCCTGAACAGCATGGACCAGCAGATTCAGAACGGCTCCTCGTCCACCAGCCCCTACAACACAGACCATGCGCAGAACAGCGTGACGGCACCCTCGCCCTATGCGCAGCCCAGCTCCACCTTTGATGCCCTCTCTCCATCCCCTGCCATCCCTTCCAACACAGACTACCCAGGCCCACACAGCTTCGATGTGTCTTTCCAACAGTCAAGTACTGCCAAGTCAGCCACCTGGACGGTAAGAATGCCTCGCCTCCACACCCAGGGTGATCTTCATCATATCATGGGCTTTTTCCCTCTTCGAAGTTCGTATATTACCTAGCCGATGAGGAAAAAGCAATCATCTTTGAATATTTAACACTTATCCAGAATGAAAATGGTACTCAATGCAAAAGCCTGGACTAGTCTGGGAACCAACCCTGCCTGTTTTGGCCAGTGCCTAGTGATTTCAGCCTGGGTGTTCCTGTAGGCTACCTACTCCTGGGAAGTACTTGGTGTGCAATTTCAGGAAAATGTAAAGTGTTGCAGCAACGAGAAATACTACAGTTCTAGAATATCAACAGTTTCCAAGGTGTGCTCTGTGTTCACCAGTCTCCTCACTGTGAAGATAGAAATGTGTTAACAATTAACACATGAAATCTTAGCATCTTATTTAGAAGAAATTGTTTTAAATGCTTAGTTGCCTAGGGAGTAAGTGTTGTATAATACTGCCGGCAATAACCTCTACCAGTTGGATATCAGGATATTAGAGGCCAGCTCTGTAAGACACAGGAGCACCTGAGTATGAGAAGCTAGATCTGCAGGTCACAGGGACATGAGAGTGTTAAAGGCCAGCTCTGAAGGTCACAGGAGTATCCAAGTATAAGAGGCCAACTCTACAGGACACAGGCCTAGTCTCAAATGCTTCTATCTTTTTTCAGAGTGACAGCCTAGACAGCATAGGAAGGATACTACCTAGAGTAGTGGCCTAGCAATTAAATGTGTTAAGTGATTAACAAAATATAATGTAACCATTTAAGGCAATGGATATCATTTCCTAAGGGCAATATGTTTATTCATGCAGACTCTATAGAAAGGCCATAATAAGCTTTTTCCCCCATCAAAAAGCTCCTACAACTCTTCAGGAGCCTGAGTTAAGTGCAACAGGATTCTGATTTCAAGTGTCAAAGAAACCAGCTTTTCACGTGTTCTCGAGATAACTTTTGTAATATTTATTCATCCATAGTGTCTCCAAATTAAAAAAAAATAAAAAAACCATAAATGGTGACACAGGCTGTAACCAAAGCTTCTCATGAAACTCAAGCAGGAGAGTTGCAGTTCAGCACATTTCCTGGGCTACAGAAAGAGTACGAGGCCATTCTGAGCAGCTTAATGAAAACCAGTCTCAAAAAAAAAAAAAAAAAAAAAAAAAAAAAAAAAAAAAAAAAAGGATAATTGGAAGGTATTGCCCACTGTTAAAAGACTGGTCATGTATGTGAGGCCCTGGGGGGAAAATTAGAAGAATATTTATCTCACTTCTCAGCTTATATTGTACTACAGAATAATGTAAATAATGGTCGTATATAAAGGCAGAACCCTACAGAACTGGCTTAACCAAAGGATGACAACCATAGATAGCAGTGTACATATTTATCACACAATATACTGTTTGTGGAGATCTTCTAAATATCATAGTGTTATTGAGAAGTAGCTTTAGAGGTTGACCAGTTTTTTGCCACCTTAGCAAGCCTGACTCTCTAGAAAGTACCCAAGCCTTTATCCTGTGGATAGTCACCCAGTTGATTGCCTGCTCTCATGCAGGTGAATAGAGTTTAAGGATAGTCTCCATTCACTCCACCCCCTACATTCTGGCATCATCTGCATCTGGTACTGCCTTTTCTTTTTTAATTGTGTAGCAGGTAGTATGGTTTTGTAACCTCCTCCGGCAATGAGGAAAGCTGGAGAACATGCAGATGAAGCCAAGTGATAGTCTTCTTGTGAACCAGGGCTGTTTCTAATTTTACATCCCTCAATGGAGTATGTCTTGGCCTTTTCTGACTTTCTAAGCAGGAAGTCCCTAAATTGTCTAAAAATTCACCTTCAGTATTCTCCTTCCATGTTCTGAGGAGCTGCCCTGTGATGGTTCATATTTCAGCCAGGAATGCAAGGACCAGCTCAACCCCTGACCTTTCCTCCACATCTTGCTTGACAGTTATGTAATAAACCTTCATCTCATTTATAATTACCATCCTGGAGTGAATTCTGGAGGTGAATAAACTTCAGAATGCACTGGAGTTTCTCAGTAAACTATCTATCAGGACAGCAATCTTTTTACAAAGACATGTAAATCTAGAGTAAGGAGTGAAGGGTGGTATTCCTGAGCTTTAGGATCAGGACCTAATTGGTGACTGAGTCCTGGCTCTGCTTGTGTGAGGGGATAAAGGGCATGTTGAGCCCACCAAATGAATATTGCTTCCCTTCAAATTCATGGAAGCAAAGTTGGGGGAGAGGTGTATTAATCCAACCTGCCTCCCTTCCTCCACCCTTACCACTCCTTCCCCCCAAAGCATAAGACCACTTGTACATTCACCAGAAATCCAAGCCACCCACAGTCAAGGACCCTTTTTCATAGAAACAAATCCTCTGACCAAAAAGCATTCATATCCACTGCTTGAAGTATAGAGTATTGTAGTATTAAATCCCCACAGAGTAGGAAAAGGGGTGATTTAGACTTAAATGCTAATAAAGTATCTTTGATATGCCAGCAATATCAGAAGCACGAGGGGACAAAGAGGCATTTGGGTTTTAGAGATCTGGGTGAGAGCTTAAAATCTTGGATGGTAGTATGATTGACATGTGGCCTTAGCCAAGTCACTTCAGCCGTCTGGAATTTCAATGGTGCTTTGGAGTCGAAGATGGTGACAGTGTTGTCAGAGGTGAGGTGACAGTAGTAATCACTGGGACAGAAAGTATTAGAACTGACTGGATTCTCATCATGCACACTGCCTGTCATGCAGAAGTAGAGCTTGCCAGACAGTTTGACATCTCTTGGATGGCTCTGCAGCTGTTTACAATCTCTATAGAATAAGGGTCTTACTAGCATATTGTACACTAGCTACAGTTTTATTATTATTTTTTTAATCTCTCAACCAGCTTTATTTCAAGGTCACTGGTATCTCTTCAAAAGTCTAGATCACTGCAGTTCTTATCCAGGTATCTGTGGTGACCACCTATGAAGATAGTATTTCTTAGTTAGGGATACCCACACTTTGTACATAGTAGAATCTTACCCCAAGTTATATGTTCTTGCATCATATACAGGCTTTGCATTTTAGAGAAGTTACTTACTTTTATTTTGTATTCATTGGTATTTTGCCTGCATGCAAGTCTGTGTGAGGGTATTGGAACCTCTAGAACTAGAATTATAGTTTTGAACTGCCATGTGAGTGTTGGGAATTGAACTCATGTCCTCTAGAGGAAAAGCAAGGGCTCTTACTGCTGAGCATCTCTCTAGCCCCCAAGAATAGTTGCTTAAGTATTTGTATTGCTTGTACCTCATGACTAAGACTTTTTTCCCCCGGTGTTAAAATGGGAAACCTTAATAAACAGGTCACAAGATGAATCATGCCCTAGGCCCTCACTCAAGGTAATATCCTTCCTTTGCTGTCTAGATTGTCACCCTGTCTAACTGACAAAAGATAGAAGCATGCAGGACTAGCCCTGTGTCCTGTAGAGCTGGCCTCTCATACTCTGATACTCCTTTGACCTTCAGAGCTGGCCTTTAATACTCTGATGTCCCCATGACCCACAAAGCTGGCCTTTCATACCCTGATACTCCTGTGACCTTCAAAGCTGGCTTTTAATACCCTGATGCCCTTGTGACCTGCAAAGCTGGCCTCTCATACACTGATACACCTGTGACCTACAGATCTAACCTTTAATACCCTGATGTTCCTGTGTCCTACAGAGCTGGCCTCTAATATCCTGATGTCCAACTGGTAGAGGTTATTGCTGGCAGTATTACACAACCCTTACTAGGCATCTATGCATTTAAAACAATTTCTTCTAAATAAGATGCTAGGATCTCCTACAAACTTAAAGTAGTAGAAGCAAGTGTTGTTGCCGGGGGAGGGGCATGTTCAGCCTTGTCCTCCTAGTGACTCTTTTAATAAGTTTTTTATTTTTTTTTTAAGCCTCTGCATTGTGCCATCTCTTCATTATATTCTTTTTCCATAGTCTTCTGGGGTTTTTGTTTTGTTTTGTTTTTTTTTTTCTCAGAAATACTCCAAGGATCCAAGATTCTGGGAGCATGGGGAATACACCTTCGCTACTTCTGCTTTAAATAACTAGAGAGACTCTGGAAATATATAGGTACACACACACACACACACACACACACACACACATAAACACACACACATAATTTTTCCCAATTAAATAAAGCAAAGTGTTCCTCTATTTTACACAGAGACCTCTCAACTACAGGTCTAAGGTTTTGTTTCAGACTTCTTCTTTCCATAATTAAATTGACACTAGAACGAGTGGTCCAATATTTTACCTGAGAGGCATCAGCCACAGGGCACGAGCAACAACAATATTTAAAGGACGTCAAGAAATGCGAGCGCAGATTTCATTTCCGCAACCTACTGGGATGGTGTGGACTTGCCTCAGGCTCACCCTCTCAGAGCCTTACTTTCTTCGTTCACACACGTGGACATCAATACTTTGTTGTAAAGAATACATATGAGTAAATACACCTATTAGGGCTAGGCTAGGCTAGGCACACATGTGGTTATCAAGCCCAATTTGGCTGAGTTTGAATTTGTAGGTTGAATTTGAATCTTTTTGTATTACAGTTTCACTGAGGGTGCAGTTCCATAACAGGTAATTTTTAAAAAAAGAAGTTCCCATTAATTTTTTTGGTGATTTGTAGATATCAATATGCATATTCCAGCCCTTAAGGACTATGGTTATTATCCCCTATCCAAATACACAGAACATGACCTAGCATAGAAACAGGCTTTCCTGAGCGCAGACTTCTTGAGCCTTCCCAGGCTGATGCAGGCTCTCCTTGCCAGCACAGGCACGGGCCCTTTCCACTTACAAAACTTGATGATTTAGCACACTTATTTATTATCTTTATCTCTGCTTTATATATTAGCATGTTGTCTTTCCGCCTGGTATGGTCAGGAAAACAAGACATGGATTCTTACTGGAGACTTAGCTATTGGCTTCCATTCAAACATGAGTTTGCTATTGGTGAATCTCTCGATAGCAGGGTGCAAGTTCAGTAAACAAGGCACACGTACTGGTGAGAATGCTAGATGGCTCTTAAACGCTGGTGGTACAGAGGAGAAAAGCTTCTTCTGAGCACTGAGAATAAGGGGGAGGTAGCCTGCATCTGAAAGCAGAGAGTATTCTTTCTAGTGAACTGCAGCAATAAGGTAGCCATCCACAAGCCCAGGTTGGCTCTGATTTTTTACCTCGGTCACACACCTTTTTAATCTGTGACATTATTTATTTATTTAGCAGATCGAATTTCTCTGTTTTTTGTTTTTCTTAACTGTATTCAGACTGAGGCGACAATATTGTTCTCGAGATGAAGAGTCATTTAGGTTCCTGTATCTTTCTTTCCTTATAGATTTCCAAGACTTATTAGGTAGAAACCCTATCCTAGACACAGAACAATGTGGGGCATGTGGTAGGTCTTAGCAAACATAAGAAAACCTTGTTTGCGGTTAGTTTTGAACCACATCCTGCAGGCCTAAGCTTTAGCATGAACTAACTGTCCATGGACATGGACCTTCTACTGTGGCCTGTGGTCTATTGGAACCATTCTTTCTTGGCTTTGCTAATCATCCCAGCTTCCGGTTATGTTCAGAGCTTTGAAGAATCTGCCTGGAGCCAGTGGAGAGATTAGGGAGGTGTAGTTTGAGAGGGAACAACTCATTCCTGGGAGGGTTCCACTGATCCTAGCAATTGAGTCTCAGTCTCAGAGGGAGCCAGGCAGGCTGTGATGTATGCCTGTGGCCCACTCCCTGTCATCAGGTTACCTGTAATGTAAGACGCTCAGAAAAAGGCTGCCAGCTCTGCAGAAATCAAATGCAAGCCAGCCTGCTGCATGGCCCTCTGGAATGCAGACTCTATGGCTAGCCCATCGAAGCACATGATAGATTTCTCCGTGTTGCCTGTGATTTGCAGATTCATCTCACAGAGGAAATATTTCTGAAGCTTGTCTTAAGAATGGAGTGCAGGGTTACCATGCGCAAGGCTCTGGGTTCAATTCTTAGTACTCTCCCTCTCTGTCTCTGTCTCTTCTCTCTGTTTGTGTTTCTTTAACTCTGTGTCTGTCTGTTGGTGTCTGTCTGTCTGTCTCTTTTTCTCCTCCAGTCCCATCATGTACACCGCTCTCATGCTCAAAGTTTAAGCATCAATTTTTCCTTAGCACAGTGTCAGTTAAGTGACAGTTAGATTTTATTGCTGAAGCATGAGAGAAATCGGTTGCCCATGACAAGGTTATTTCCAGTGTTTGTAGCTGCTCTCCAAGTTACCCAAGGAAGATATAGCACATCTTTCTGTACATCAAACACACTAATGAGTTACCCAAGCTATTTCTTAGATCACAGAGTACTAAAAAATGTCCCAAATAACATGCTTGGTGACTCTCAGTGATGGTTAATTTGACTGCCTTTGGGGTTTGAATTTACACACATCCCTAGTCAAACATGCTACAGGAGAGATGTCCCTCAGTCCAGAGCATAGTTACTTAGCCAGCCAGCCAAGTCCAAATTCACCTAATCCGATGTTTATCATTCTCTGAGTGATTTGTGGGTGGAAACATGGAGTTTCTTTTAAAACAATCAATATTGATTCACTGCATTTGAGTATAATACGGACCATTGGCGCCACGGAAATATTTTTAATTATTCGTTTGTTACTACTACAAAAAGGGTAACCCGCCCTTCCCTTGCTTTTCTCTTTTCTTCTTATTCCCTTCCTTTCCTCCTGTTCCTAGACCTCCATCCCTTCTTCCTCACCGTCTCCAGGCCTCATCTACCTGTCTTTCCCCCCATTCATTTGCTATTGCTCGCAGTGGCCAGCTGAGTTCTACAGGGATCACCAGCCACTTTGTGTCTTGTTTCTCTGCTTTCCTGGAATTCTGGATTAACATGGAGAAAATCTTGATGATGCCATCACTAGAGGCATTTTCAAGATCAGGAGTCAAACTCGACATTCAGCAGAGTCTTTGACCAATGATGGAGCTACATCAGAGTAGAGAGCTTAGACTTGTTGGTACCAGGAAGGCTAGTGTAAAGCCTGCATGAGAATGCATTGACACCCCATGCCTGCAGTGTCCCCTACCTTACAGTCCCAGACTGCTGCCTCAGGAGAAGTGAGGCCTGTCATTAAACAATTAAAGAGAAACCAGGGACTCTGATTTGCATATAACACCTCCAGATCTCTAGCTGACAGTAATATCTTCTTGTAAAATACTATAAGCCAAACAAAACAGTTGACAGGCTAAATTTCCATCCTGTGCACTGTGATAACAGAGACAAGGGAAGGTCATTTGAAGTTTAAATAAAATAACTGCAGGCCTCTAAGGTGGAAATTGTCAGTTACCATCAGCTATATTGCATTAAATAGTAATTCACTATCCCTTTCAAAGGAAAGAGATTGAACTCTTGCTACACATAACTAAGCAATAAATTGACAATATATATGTGTGTGTATATATATAATTTTTCTTATATAATCTGTCCTTCCTACCTTCTCATATATATAAAATTTTATCTTATAGAGACCCTGGTTGTATGAAATGCTCTGGATTGGCATCAAGTGCTTTATTTGTTTCTGCTTTTATCATTAGAGAATTTATGGAATTCTGTACCTTAACTCTGAAATTAGCTGAAGCTATAATCAAAAGAGGGTAGTGAGGTTTAACGGGCTTCAAATCAATTTTCTCAGCTTCCTAACTGATAGTTTATTTTTAATTGGCACATACAGCATGTTCTGAAATAAAGATCACCTGAAAATTGATGCATAAACAGAGAATAATACCAAAAGAATTTTTTAATGACTCAAGAAAAACATACTATATCATTAAGGTCACTAGAAATCCCTTAAAATGAGTGTGTATTCAAAATCAAGCCCAAAGGATGTGCCTTTTACTGTGGGATATTTGCTCTTGGTACTTTCCCATATATGAGCTTTGCACACTCTTGTTTCTGTTACCTCCTGGTGAACCATTTCTGCCTTGTGCACAGTCTGTCCCCTACTTCCCATCCATCTCATGAAGGGCATGTACACATATATTCATTAATCACCTGTCACTGGCTTAGTTAAAGCAACTGTTACTTCAGTGAGCCTCATGAACGTATGTCAGGAAGAGTCCATACATTTACTCAGATCACTTATAAGTTGCTCATCCTTCTTTGCTATCTGCTTTTTTTCTGCACTAAATGATATTAGAAGCGATCAGCTGAGTTTTGTAAATGCTAACAGTCACCGGGTGTTCTGCTTTTCTACTTTGCCAGAGAGGTGGGATACATGGAGACTTGAATGATGTAATTTTTCTGCTCAGCACCATTCATTCTTTCTATATCACGGGAGAAATTTTTGTAGAATGGGACAGTAATTCTTATATTCTTTAAGCCTTGCGATGTGCCCTAGACACGGAGTGGTTTTTAGACGATGGGTCCTGTAATTAGGCACATGGACAGCCAAAGAGAATAATTTTCATTGGTATCCTTCCCATGGTTTTAATAATATTCTTAACCCTATCATCAAACTGAATCTCAAAATAGAAGTTAAAGTTAGTCAGAGATCCTATACTTATGTTTTTTAGGCAAGGGAGATCAACCTTCAACGTTTATTTATTTATACATGGGAGGGGGCGGCCCACATGGCACACTGGGTCCGTGGGGGACAAGGGACAACTTCTAAGTGTTTGTTCTCTCCTTCTACTACATGGGGATTGAATTCAGGTCTTCAGCACCTTTACCTGCTGAGCTCTCTTGCAGGTCTACATACATTTAGTTTACTGTGTGGTCAATTAAGAAGGGATTCTTTGTTCCAAGCAAAGTGAGCCATTTCATGTAGTTTGAATTTATATGAATGGTTCATGTAAGCAAGCAGAGCGGAGTTTTCCACCTGCATTCTGGAGACTTAATGCTGAAATTCCAAGTTCCCTATTCATATAGGTTCTTCTTCTGTTGGTTCCTTCTAAAGTTTAGGGGGTTTTGTTGTTGTTATTGCTTATTTTTGATCTCTTAGGAAAATGTTAATGAATACATTAAGGAGGCTATTTTAGAAGACTCTCGGTGTTTTTCTTTGAGTAGCTTCCAAGTTGTAGCAAATAAGAATAAGGATTACTTGAAGGCTTTCATTTGATTTGTGACATCATCTGACAGGCTCCCGGAGAACATGGCTTATTAAGGAGAGCATGGCAGTGAGAAGTCCACTGTGGGGTACTAATAAGCAAGAGGAACGGGGGCAGGTGGTTTTGTCTCTGCCCATCTGTTAAATGGGTATTATAATATTTCCTTGGCAAGATGGCTTTGAGGTATAATTAAGGTTTATGAAGTGCTTGGGAGCCTGGGAGATTTTGTTCTCAAAACAGAGCATGTTATTACCTCATCCTTGATTTTTGTTGCTTAGATTTACCGTCTTGACTTACAGCATTCCTATGTTTACAATTCAGGGACTTTTTTGAGGTTTTCCAACTAGGTGACAAAGACATGACATGACGTACTCCATATGGTTAAGTCTTTGTAAATAAATATTAAATGAAAAATATACTTTTAAAAGGGGGGAGTTGTTCTTATTTTCTGTGTTTCAGTGTTTTACCTACTTGATGTCTCTGCATCATACACATGCCTTGTTCCTCTGGAGTGGGAGATACTAAAAGTAAGCAGCCATGTGGGTGTTGGAACTGAACCTGGATCCTCTGGAATAGCTGCCAGTGCTCTTAGCCACTGAACCATCTCTCCAGCCCTGTATATATACTAGTTGATAATTTAAAAGAATTTCTCCTTAGAATATATTTAACTGAATCTAACTCCAAGGAATAGTAGATGAATTATGTTAATTACACTTTTATAACTTGAGATACAAATGTATCTTGTCTTTTAGTTACCCAGTACTTTCCCTTATATCTCGTGTATTAATTTGCGACTTTCATATTTGTGAATATGAAGCCCTAAGGTATGCAAATTGCCTCTACGTTGCTTTGTATTCTTGAGGAAAAAAATCACATTTTCTCACTTAAAGTGTCATAATTATGAACTCCATTTCTGACTAAGTAATCACCATCAAATAAATTACACATGTGATTAATCATATAGCGTAAAACCAAAGTAATAGCTGTTATAAGCATAAACATCTATACTTGTAGAAAATGGCAAAATGATTCTGAGTTCTATAGTTTTCTTATCTATCTGCTATGCCTTGACAGATGTGTTAAGTTTTTGTTATAAAATATTAGAAGTTATTTTTATGAATTTGACTTCCTTAAACTAGCTTTATCATAACAAATATTTTAATCAATATTTTGCCCTAGAATTTTAATACACTCAATTACAGCCATTTAAAACACTTATTTTCAAAAAATTGTCTTCAACAAGTTTAGATTTTTGCCTAGTATGTTTGTTTCTGATCATATTACTAAGGGTTTTACATGTAAGAAAAACTTTGTTTCTTATGGACTTTGAAAATACATTAGTGTGTATCTTTACTATCCCTGCCTGCCACCCAACACCCCAGAGTGCTATAAAAGGACACCCCCCCAACATTAGTAGATATGAGAAATGCTTGGAATATCTAACAGGGAAACTTCTAGTGCTTTGCCGTGGCGACAGGGGATGAAGTTAAGAACTAGGGAGAGTATTAGACTTAAGACTTGCCTTTACACACTCTTTATGGCCAATACTTATCCTTTCTACCTTTCTGTACAAAACTGTGGAGCTAGCAGATAATGCCCCTGAGAAATGCGGGAAGAATTTACAGCTAGATAAAGCAGATCAACCAACAGAGTAGATGGTATTTTCAGTAGCAGGAATATGGAAGAACTATTTTTGTACTTTCACAACTGAAGTGAGTGCTTAGAAAAGTTATCCATGTTGTGCTGATTAATGATCTTCAAGACAATCCACATCAAAAAGGAGGTTCTTCCTCTATTGCTTATTCTTCTACCTCTACAATAAGTTGGACATCACACAAGTATGAATAAGTACACATTGTTTTGAAGTCCATTAGGATAACTGTATTCCCTCTGAGCACAGGAAGGTATTTGATAAATAACTGTTTTTAGTATTGTCTAAGTCAGTCTTTTCAAAATAGGATTGCCAGGTTCTATGTGTTATCAAAAAAGAACTTTAGCCACCCTTAGCTTCCTTCTCTTTTACTAGTTCATGGTTACAGGGTATATCTTACTTTCACCAATCTTCATATCTGTATTCAATAAAAAGCATATTTTAGAGATATTCATAGTCTTTCTGAAATTATCACTTAACTCCAAGAGCAGGCACCCATCACGTTTTAGTTAAAGCTCCATAGGCAATGATATAGATAGGTATCTGGATACAGGCAATCAACTCACTCAGTACCACACCCAGAAGGAATTATAAGATACTCATGTATTTCTCTACTCAAGAAGCAAGTAGGTAACCATTAGTGTAAGCATCCAAAAATGTATTGATAATCCAGGATGGGTATCTTATCTAACAATCATCCTTTTAAGCTATACTGCTTTTTTCTAGAGAAGTATGAGAAACATGGATGTTCGTCTTTAATATAGGAATACTGGAGCAGTGATATGTGGGGGACCCTATTATTCTTTATTAGTTTCCTTTGACACAACTCACTGTGACTGCCATCTGGCCGATGGCCAAAAGGTGGTACCTGCTGAACGGTACAGGCTATAACAAATGCATAAATAAGTGTAAGTAGGACTGGATTTATGAAGAATGGTAGTTACCAATCCAAATTGTCATTGCTTGTAATGACCACTATCACACAAAACAGAAAGAAACAAAAAACTTGATAATACTTTGAAGGCCTCAGAGTTTTGACCCAGAAAAAGCAACTATAGATGGTAGCATTAAAAGTAAGACTGGAAAATTGCACAGTGTACAGTGGTCAACAGTGAGGATGGGAGAAAGCAGAAAGCCCCAAAATATGAAAACTGAAATACGGAAGTTAGCAATGGACACCATTTGAAAACATTCTACAGACACACAGTTCTGTGGGAAATGTAGAATAAAAATTATGTTATCCACTTTGGACCGAAATTAGCTGTGAAAAATCAACACATTTCATTCATTGAACAAATCTTTATTTTGTCTTGATTTCATTACTGTGTCCAGTGATATTTTCCAAAACTTTTTACATTCAACTATTTCAAACTATTGGTTTAACTGGTATCACCACTTTGGGTAGTAGATAAACCTGGTTTTGCTAACACAAACAAGTTTTACTAGCAGCAATCTTCCGGGATTTAATATTCTTCTCTTCCCCCACCATCCATCCAAGGGTAGCTATTATCTTAGGTACTCTGGGGTTAGCAATATGATTTTGATTGGGGAAGTGAAATGTCTCACTAGAAACTTATGAGGAGAGCCTTTTACAGAAGTCTAAGAACCACACATTGTGTTTGTTAACTGTTGTTTCTTGAGACACAGTACAGCTCTCATGGTGTGTGTTTATGAGACATACTTCTAATTTGGGGAAGAGACCCAAGCGAATTAAAACAAACTGTGCAAAAATCAACCTAATTGCTTTCTCTCTTTAATTACTGGATTTGATAGTCTATTATGTGTTTTTGCATTTATATATGAGGACATGCTTTTTTTTTTTCTTTTACTTTTCTTCTTGGGAGAGTTGATTGAACTATTTTGGGAAAGAAAAAGATAGGAATAGAGAGGGTATACATTTTACTTTTTTTTCCTAACAAGTCTGTTTCCTTTTGAGAATGGATTTTTTAAAAAATATATTTCAGGTAGTCTTAATGAATAAATATATAAGCCTATATACTTTGCTAATTTGTGTACTTTCCTAATTTGCCTTTAAGTTTCCAAGAAGGTCTCAGTCAACGTCTGCTTGTGAAAACAGATAAGCAACCAAACCTTTAAGACTCTTTGTTCATGAGAAATCCCAAGGTTTGATTTTGATCATTGGGTCAACATTGCAGTTCACTGGGATGGATTGTGATAGTATGCTATGTAGGCTGACCACAAGCTCACACTCTCCTCCTGCTTCAGCCTCCTGTTTATCTGAGTGTATAGGTGGGTGGCACCTCAAACAGAAATTCTCTTACATCAAGACATCTGTCCACTAATTCAGAACATAGCCTGATTTGATGGGATTTTGGGCTGATGTTGGCATTCATAGTGCCTACCTTCGAGTTTCTAGTGACTACAGTGGTCTTTATTTTCTAGAGTGGGGAAGCACACACACAAGGAAGAGATGGCCAGAGCTACATTGTTATCCGTTTGTCACTGAGATTTGGTGGAATAGGAATGCTCATCATATAACAGAAGCCTTTTTAAAAAGTAAACTAGGAAAGGGGGATTAGAATGAGTATATTTTTTTTTTCTGGGTACTGCCCACACTGTAATATGAGCAGACGGGGTTTATATCCTGCTAAAGCTTGCTTAGAAGCATTCCCAAGCTAACAGATTTTCTTTTTTAAAAAATGGCTTAAGAATTTGTTTTGAAGTTGTCAGTTGAGCATATGGCTGTAGGGCATGGACTCAGTTCTAATTTGTTGCTTTCATAATGTGTTTGACATTGGAATTTAGACTTCAGAAACCGAAAATGGAATGCTTTGAATAAAGTACATTTCATAAACTCTTGATTTAAAATAAAAACGTTCCCTGGTAAATTAAAGTGAGACATCATAAAGCAAACAACACACTGGTTGAAACTATGAGAGGTTCCTATAGTGTATCTATGTCTTGCAGACTACAAATTTAGTAAAACTCCAAAGTTCTTTCTTTCAAAAAGGAGAAAAAATATTTTACAAAGAGATACAGTGTTTAAAATTAGCAGTCTTTCAAGACAAGGATAGGCCAAATAGGCAAAGGTAGAATTGGATCTTGGCTTCTCCTAACCAACAAACTGGATTTTGTTCCTAGGAAGACAAAGTAAGGGGCAGAATTCGGTTTGTTGGTTAAGCAAAGCCAGTGTCCAATTCCACCTTTGCCTCTCTGGCTTAAGCTGAACCCTGTCTCTCTGCACTCTTTGTCTTCCCCAGTACTTAGTAGAGTGAATATAAAGCGCATGCCGCACCTTCTGGCGAGTGTTGGGTTTTATTGGAAGGATGGTAGGTTTAGGGTTAGAATTTAGGTTATATTCGTCCAGCTTCAGCTGTTGTTGGGATCTGTATTAAGGAGTTAACTCCATTCAATAGCTCTCTCTTCTGTCATGGAGCCTTCCACTAGGCAGTAGTTGAGGGATTGAATAAGCAATTGGGTTATTCTATAAATGGAACGTTGACCTTCCAGCAGCCCAAGTAAAGTCACATGTAAGCTTATGTGCTCCTCCCACCCCAGACTCTGCCATTCCACCTGAAGCTGGACTCAACTACAGAAAACTCATTAAATGAAAGTAAGATGCTACCAACCTACATAGGTCAAAGCCCTTGAAATGTATCTACAGGCAACGTAGCAAGTATCAGAGGTGGAATTTTCCTTTTGAAGCATAGATATAATTATGTTCAGATCATATGTAAGGCAGATTAATTCAGTCCTGTGTGGATGTTGTGGGAAGGCACAGATGATGAAATGTGATAGTTGTGCAAACACATAGTGGTGGGACACAACACTCACTTGTGACATAGCTCACTCTGTAAGGTAGGGAGAGGGGAGAAAAGGCAGAAGCAAGATGGCAAAGTCACCATGTCTAGGGCTAGGCAGGAAGGGAGGGAAGAATAATAGAGAAGCAGAGAAGATATCAATGTAATAGCTCACCCAGTATAATAGTTGTTAGCAATGGTGGGCTATTGTGTTACAGCTAGGATCTAGGCAAATTGCTTTGCCCTGCTGGTGCCTCAGTTTCCTCATCTTTAAAATGGGCATAATGATAATTACCCCACAATTTTTCGTGAGATAATGAGGTGTAAGTGGTTTGTAAACTAGGAAGTTAGTGTCCATGTGAACTGTTGCCTCTGCCTTGAGAGGGAGGCTGCCAGTTAACCTTGTCATCTCCTAACTTGTGAATTGAACCTCACATGCTTCCACCTTAGGTATAAGCTTGGGGCTCTGGTTGAGTGAGGTGATTCTTATACAACTTATTCTAAAACTTCCTAAAACAATCCTTTTCCCTTTCGCTCCTGTTTTTTGGAAAAAGACAATCCTTCTGGGTGCCCCAGAGTTGACCCCCTGTGCCTTTTCTTGATTCCTAAAGGAAAACCCAAGTAGTTTAGAGGGTAGAATTTTTTCTTCTATCCTGGAATAATTGGAATGGCTGGTTGCAGGAGATAAGAACTTTCCTGTGGGACTTGCCAAACTGGGATATCCCGTGGATGTCCTAAGTCTGTAGGATTCTCCAAGTAGACAGATGTTCTCATTGCCACTTTGTTCATAGCATCTGATCATGGACACATTAACAACAGTGCCTAGGTCACAAACCATGGGACCAGCTACCATCTAGAACACTAGAGAGGGGAGAGGCTCAGCAGAATTCTCACGACTGAATCATGGCCATGAGCTAATGTCTCTGGTTTTGTGAGTCAGTGCTGGCCTTGGCATTGGTTTTGTAGATTTTTTTTTTAAATAAATGCACAAAAGACATTGGTTAGACTCTTCTGTTTTCATTTGCTTGAGAATGGTTGAAGGAAATGTCCCTGTCGCTGGAGAGTGACATTCTAAGACTAAATGTTCAGCTCCTGTTCTCTGTTGAAATATTTATATATAAGAGAGTTTGTTTAGGAGCTGGTAATAATAGTAATAATAAACCCTGCAGTGTGTGTGAGTGGGTGTGTGTGTCTATGTCTGTGTGTGTGTATGTGTGTGTGTGTGTCTGTGTCTGTGTGTCTGTCTGTCTCCAGGCAAGGTAGGTGAAATGATGTGTTTGGGAGATGAATGTTCTTGTACTAGGCAAGACATAGCTTGCAGGAGAACATCTGGAGCCGACCCATTCTGCATGGGATGGGGCCAAGACGTGTTTATGCCTTAGTGCCTGTTTGAACAGGTCTAATCTTAAAATGATTTATAAGGTTTTAGAAGATTCCCCTCCACGTATTATTTCCTTATATAACCAGCATATGTACTGGAAGCTTTGTTTAAAAATGACAACAGTGGTTATCCATATGAAACAGAACTTTTAGATTTTGTTTCAGTGTTAAGTCTGACTATTAAATATTAGGGAAGCATTCCACTGAACTGATAGTATAAAATTGTGAATAATCAACATGAAATGACCCCCTAGTTCATGACTATACTAATCATCAGGATGCAAAGATGTACTGCACATATATTTTTAAATCATCATTTCCTTGTTTTAAAATATTCATGAGAGATATGTTGTAGAAAGAAAAAAACTACCTGTACCTTTGCTCTCAGATACAATGAAGTACCACTGAAAACTTGATTCTAAAACTATATATGAGGATGGGAGACAGGAAACAGTGAGAGAGAGTACTTATGTTACAGACAAATAAATCATTTAAGCAAAGGGAATTTTAACTGTTTCTACTGTCAGTATCTTTGTTTCCTCCAGGAAAGGAAATTCCTTATGGAAATGTAACGAGGAAGCCTCTTAATTTTTTAAATAGACATTTCAAGTATCTTTTTAGGTGTATGACAGTGCTGCACTTTCAACACACAAGCTGGCTGGGGGAGCGGGGTGGAGTTGGCCTCCTGCCCCATAGCAGATGCCCACAGTCCGTGAGGAAGCATGCCTTCCCCCTTTCTCTGCTCTCCCCTCATCTCCAGCTTGCTCTTTACTACTTCCTGTCAAGATGAAAATAAGTTGACAAGAAGAGAGAGGGAAGGAAGAAAGGAAGGGAAAAAATGGACGGGGAGGGAGAAAATACTAAGGAAGCTTAAAATTTCAGGAGTTCTGAAATGACTCATTGAAAATTTCTCTTGGCGAGTTAGCATATTTAATATGCTAAGATACCCCAATCTTTCAATCCTATCTGAGTCAACTGCAGATGTTCCAAACACCAATGGCAAATTTTGTTCTCTGGCTTGGAAATCATTGGAAGTATTGCATCATTTAAATGAATCTGAGTTTACTATATTTGCTTGTGTCTTAGAAAAGATTGTACTCAGAAATTGAATTTATCTTTTGCTCAGATCCACTTTAAAGATGATCTACCCTTTTTTTGGCATTCCAAAATGTATGCAGTTTTGATTGAATAAAATGAAGTATGGATAGAACTCTAGTGGAATCTAGATGAAAGGAAAGTATCCTAATGAAAAGATAAAAAGCATTGTTTTTCAAGTTCCATAAAATAACATTATGTGCAGAACTCTAAAACAACATGGAAAGATGTTGTTTAAAGGTTTTGTTTACTCTATTTAAAGTTGTATGTTCTTAGAAACTTGAAAATTACTAGCCCCCAGATTGGTATGCCCAAGCTGGCATCTGAGATCCCCCTGGATTCATCACGTTATATTATGTAGTATGAGCACATGAGTGAAGATGGCTATCTCACATTTCTAGTTTTTACTCATAAAACAGCACTTAGTTTTAAAGACTTCTTGAGGGCCAGAAGGTATACTTGGAAAAGAAAAGCCGTACAGAAAGAATGCCACACAAGTGAGCAGGCCATTCTTCAATTCAATTTCCATATCTGTCAGACAGAAGTAATCTCTGAAGAAGGTTGTTGAGAGTTCACTATATGAAGCCCATAGTCCAGAGCCTACCCACTGAGCATGTCCCTGACAAATCAGTTAGTTAATATGAAGGCCAGATGCTGTAGGGTAATCATATTAATAGATAAGTTAGCCCTTCTTTCTTCAAAGGATTCACAGTCAATCTTTGAGAACTGATAAAGCTAGCTATAATTCAGTGTGACAGGGGCTCTAATCTCTCTGGAATGTCCTTCCTACTACCACGTTTGTCTTCCAGGCAGACTCCTGATTATCCATTTAAACTCACTAAAAGTATTAACTGTAGACAAAGCTTCCCACATGTACACTTAGGAGGTCTGAAGGAGTATCTCTGTCTGATCATTGTATCTTGATGCTGGTGTACTCAACAAGTCTAAATATACACTTGTTTGCTATTACTTTACTGAACAAACTATGATGCAGAACAGTAAATCCTAATATATCTAGTTTCCCAGAGAACCTAGTATGTAGTGTTGGACTCTGAAGTGATAAATAGGACATTATATTGGTGGGGGGCATTCCAGTTAGAGGTTGATTAAAATCATGGATACATCCTGTATGCCCAAGAAAAGGGGAAAGTTGAGTATCCTTAGACTACAAAGAACGAATATGAAGCTGGAGAGAAGTCCTCAAAGCTAAGATAAGAAAGGATTGCAATCTTAGAATACCATCCCAAAGAACTAAGCTCCATTTTACAAGCCTAGAAAAAAACAGTAATTGGTGAAGATATCATTTCCTATTGGAGAGAAATGACTAAGGGTAGCTGCTTGGAGGTTGGAAGACCAAGGCAAGGAGATGAACCTGGGAAGTTTTACAAGGATTCAGACCATGACAAGAGCTTAACGTGTTGGGTGTAACAGAATTTACATTATATTTTAGAGACAGAGACCAACTTTAACAATGGGGGTTGTTTTGACTTTCATCCATGTAGCGTTTCTTAGACATAATTTAGGATTAATTCTTGACATACCCATATTGGCAAACAAGCAACAATGATAGATTCCTCAAATGTTCAGTATTTCTTCATTTAGGATTAGCATGGATATTTATGCTATTGGTTTGTATATAGAGGGCACAAAAGTATATATAATTGACTGAATAAAGACATACTGCATATCTGTGGCCTGACTGCTATTGGAATTCTTTGAAAGGAAGTAGTGTTGGAAAAGAAGGAAGAAGTTTATGGAGAAAGCCAGCTCTATTATGCCAGGCAGATTCAGTTTTATTAGCTTTGAAAGGAATTCATTGGAATAAATCTCTTAACATTCTTTCTGGCTTTTACCCTAGTAGAAATAGACACTTTCTACGAAAAGATTGTCTTTAACTTCATTTTTAAAGAATGGAAGCAACCTTTTCTTGGTTTAAGACATCATGAAAACAAAGCACATCACCATGATGTTTTCAAAATCAGCAACAAGAAATGCATTCATCCTTTGGCCTGCCATCCTCAATAGTTAATAGTACAGTTAACTCAACTATAAACTCTCCTGTTCCTTGTGCTGAAAAATAGAAACCTCGGCTACCTTCCAAAGAGTGTTTACTACTTTTATTGTTACTCCGACTCCAAAAATGATTTTGAATTCTTGTCGGGTACTTTGTTACTGAGCTGTGTTATGGAACCCAGAGAACCTTCCAAGATAGGGAACCAAGAACCATAAAAGAAGATTCAGGAAATCAAGCAAATATTTCCTGCTTTGGAGCCCAGAAGGTGCTGGTTTAGAGTGTTTGTTTGTGGTGAAGAGCGCTGTAATTAATAGTAAGTTAGTGTAGTCAGAGTTGTAAGTGTACCCTCAGTGTTCCAGACCATAGACACAGCAAACTAGACTGTCAGTTCCCCATGCAGGAGAGAGAATATGAGACCCCAAGAAGATGACCCCCCCCACCCCCTTCAAAGTTAAACCTAAGTAGTGTTTGGGAAAGATCCCTTGAAATTTACTTCCTTTCACTTCTAACTAAATTCAGTGATAAAAACTATACATCGTTCTTGAAATGTTTGCATCTTTATCCCTTACATTATCATTCTTGAAATATTTGCATATCTACCCCTTACATTTTCAGCTGAAATTACAACCTTAGTTTCTTGCAACCAAGATATATTATTTTCTGAAGTATGGGTGACCTAAACTCACAGATATCTCCAACTACCATTTGATAACATTTGATAATGTGCTTTGCCTTTAAGGAGTTATGAAAGGTTAGCCCCACTGCCCACCTTCCTTTCCTTAAGCTCTGAAAGAGATCAGTAGTCAGTAGCCATTTCCCAGGAGGACAATAGGGGGGTGAGCAGAGGAGGAAGGTTATTAGGAGTTCTTGAAGTATTGTTACAGAATGTCAGTGGAGGCAAAGCTAGATTTGACTAGAAGGGCCTGGCTTTGAATAGAGCTAGACATTTCAAAATTGTAGTCGAGGGCAAGCTTTGTGATCGCCTGTTACAGTCTGCAACACACAGCATTGTTAACAAATGGGATTTAGAACACAACACAGCTTAATGTATCCTTCAACTTGCTTTTTCATACCATGTGTTCTCATGACAAAGGTTAATAGCAGGCACTGTACAAAATTACACATTGGAAGTTGGTTATCAGTATATATGTTATTAGTGTGAAAAGCTTTCAGTTTAGTTAAATGTGTGAAAGATACTCACATACACATACACATACAAAGGGAGAGAAAATAACATACATGTTTTGTTGTTTCTGGTTTTGCGTTTTGAGATAGAATCTTATCATGAGTCTTGCCTTGAGGTTAGATCCTCTTGCCTTGGTACTCAAAGTACTCAGGTGATAACTGTGTGCCCCCAAAGTTCTGAGGTGATATTGTGTGCCCCCCAAAGTTCAGAGGTGGTGTGTGCCCCCGAAGTTCTGAGGTGATAGTGTGTGCCCCTCAAGTTCAGAGGTGGTGTGTACCCCCAAAGTTCTGAAGTGATAAGTGTGTGGCCCCTGAAGTTCTGAGGTGATAGTGTGTGCCCCTGAAGTTCTGAGGTGATAAGTATGTGCCTCCATGCCCAGCTACATGCATAGAAGCTTGCTGCTAATGCTGTTGTTTCCTTGTTCCTATCACATGAATAAAGACAAAGAGAGCTATCTATGTAGAAATTGATGTTTTGTCACAGAAGCAAATGAAAGGATAGATGTGTAATAAAAGAAAATATATCTTATAGAAGAAAAATAACTTTTGTGTCTTTAACAGTGGAAAGGAGAAAATAGGTATCCTACAGTACTGTTTGAGAAGAATGGATATGGAAAAGTAAGACAAAAAAATCTAGGGCAAATAAAACACAAAATAACCAGGTAGAATTCTACAAGATTTAAAATGTGTAAAATTGGCTCTACATAATATAGCAGAAATGAGAAAACAAAAAACCAACACCCTAAAAGTTCTTGTCCTGACCTTCTCTAAAGGAACAGACCAGCAGAGCTTATAGAGCTGGGGCTTCTGGTGTTCTGAGGTTTCCAGATGCCAGCTCCCCAGACATGAGGCACCACTGGAGCACCTCTGGAGCACCTCTGGCCATCACTGCAACAGCACCAACCTGTATGATGTGAATATGGGGGATGGTTGTTTGGATCTACTGCTC
Organism: Phyllotis vaccarum; assembly: GCA_033318265.1. Lineage (NCBI taxonomy): Eukaryota > Metazoa > Chordata > Mammalia > Rodentia > Cricetidae > Phyllotis > Phyllotis vaccarum. The sequence continues at coordinate 191,756,472 of JARWLC010000002.1, forward strand.
AAGACTTCCTGGATCGCAAGAGCTTTCTGTGCCTGTTAAATAGCTCCAATTGAGTTGATCATTTTCTATGCAACTAATGATACAAATATAAATATAGATAATAAATAAGCAGAAAGTTCCACAGATTCTCGTTTTTGCATTGCTTTTAAGTAATGATTTTATTTGTATTTTAATAATACTTGTGTTCATTATTTAAGAATTTTGTATAATTATTTTGACTATATGTAGCACCCACAACTTCTCCTTAATTCACCCCTACTTTCCTACTCATTTAACACTAAATTCTCTTTAAAAAAAAAAAAAAAAAAAAAGTTCAATTTGTGTGGGCCCTAACTACAAGCCTGCTCTGGAAAGTTTTAGTTAGTCTACCAGAAGTTGAACTGCCTCCCCCTTTCTAAGCATCTTCCAGAGGCCAATAGCTACTGAGTCAGTGGTATGACTCTGGGTCCACTGTTTCTTCCTCCATGATTGGTCTAACTTGAGCTTGCTCAGATCTGTGTCATACAGGCTGTCTATGTCATTGTTAGTTTATTTCCAATTCCACAGTATCATCTGAATTTCTAATGCTCTGAGCTTGGTGTTATTGTCACTGTCACGTTGAAAATACGGACTCTGCAGTGCACACGTAGAGTGCCAACCTCATTCTATAGGCTGCAGGGTCCTCCTTTGCTTACAAGGCATGTATTTTGCAGTGAGGTATGATTCTGTTTCCAGCCTCGTACTGTGTGAGCTCCAAACCCCACGCTGCCAATCATATTTCTCTATTGTAAGAGTGCTGTGATAAATAGCATTTGGGTGATAAGAAATGGGCTTCCATTTACAAAATGTTGGGTTGGCATTATAACTTTTGGTCTGGAACTTGATGTGTTATGAGAGCTATCACAATGGGAATATTCTGATTCCTTTTGTCCCACTGAATTTTTGTGATGACTGGCTAACAGATAATATGAAGGTTATCTGAGACCTCTCTGATCAGGGCTCAGTTGTAGTCAGCCAACCCCAGGCACTGGAAGATGGGTAGTCAGTCCTTGGAGTCAAAATCCTAAGTCCAAGAAGGAAGTCCAGGACCAGCTCAATGTACAGTTACACTCAGAACAGCTTGGGTGTAATAGTAGTAGCTGGACATCACTCATGGGCTCACCCAAATACTTCAGTAACAGCATAGAAAGAAAAGCTAAATGAATAACCCCACCTTTTTTTAATAAGACACATATGGCATAATTTTGATCTCTAGCAGAAAATTATGGTTACTCCTCTGTGTATGTTAATATAGTCAGGGCAATGCAGCTTACAGTCAACTCTGAGATTCTGATGAGACAGACAAAATTGTAATCAGCACTTAACAATCATTGAGCTAAGGAGTCTATAATGGACTTCACATTGCTCTGTCTGACTCCTGCACAAATGCTCCAGGATTAGGAAGCAATGTTCCCAGTAAGCAGGTGCACTTACTTACTTACTGTCTTTGACGGAGACAGTGCTTTCAAAGGCCTTCCCCCCTTGGACTTTAGCATAGGCCTGTGTTTAGCCAGGATGAAAGGCCCTTGAAAATTCTGTCCCCCTGCTGACATTCTGACTTCCACTCTTTAGCAACAGCTAACCACTGTGGAGCTCACAATGGTGCCTCTCTGATAGAAGTACTTATCACGAGATAAGGAGGCAAAGAGTGGAGTGTATACCAGATCTTCTCAGGGTGCATCTCTTACCTGGCCCCTTTACCTCAGAACCCTGAGGTTAGAAAATGACCTGAGCATGCCTACCATCTAAGCCTGCACCACTACTGACTTAATTTCCTTTTGGTTTATACATTCCACCTAAAAGCAGTTATGTATGGTAGGGGAGAATAGGCTTCTGACAGCGAGCCTATCAGGAAGAAAGTGGAGTGTCTGAGCAGGAGAAAATACATGTACCAGCTCATCTCTGGTGTGAAAAAAACAAAAACAAAAAAACAAACCCTTCCCCTGGCTTGAAAACTGCCCTCCAAGTTTGTCAGTGTGTTGAGTATTATGTAAGTGCAGCACCCTAATAGCCAGTTGGTACCTCCTACCTAAGGGACACAAAGCAGGTCGGACAGCAGAACTCCTGTTTTCTAACAGAGGCATGTCTTCCCGAATGCCCTGCTTATGACTGAGACATAAACTCCAGAAGACTCAGGAATCTGCCCACACTGACAAAATAGATCTAAGACTGAACTATGACTCCTGTTTCCACTCCTTAGAGGCAGACTACACTGTAAGACTAATTCATCATAAGTAGCCATCTCTCTCTTGAGGAAACTCAAGAAAAATAATGGGTATAAGAGAGATTTGTTCCAAAGTGCCTAGCTATTCATATATAAATACAATCAAAAGGTCGTGATGTGTGTGTGTGTTCCTATGTGTCTGTCCCTGTGTGTCTGTGTGTGTTCCTGTGTATGTGTTCCTGTGTGTGTATGTGTGTTCTGGTGTTCCTGTGTGTGTTTCTGTGTGTGTGTGTTCCCATGTTTGTGTGTGTTTTTCTGTGTGTGTGTGTGTGTGTGTGTGTGTGTGTGTTGCCTATGTTCCTCTGTGTGTGTCTGTTCCTGTGTGTGTGTGTTCCTGTGTGTGTTTCTCTCTCTCTCTCTCTCTCTCTCTCTCTCTCTCTCTCTCTCTCTCTCTCTCTCTCTCTCTCTCTGTGTGTGTGTGTGTGTGTGTGTGTGTGTTGCACATAAAGCCGAGTCTGAAGGCAGGGAAGACATGACGCTACTTGTCAGGTATGAGTGAGACAGGACCAGAGGCGCCGGGAAGCTTGACTACCGTGGAGTGCTCAGTTGAGACTTGTCTCTGCCCCATGGCCTGCAGCGTTTATGTAGAAATTGGGGATGCTTTTACCTGTTCCAAAGCCTCACCTGATCAGACTTGCCCAGGTTGGAGTTTGGGAAAAAAAGTGTTTGAAGTAAACAGGAAAATTACTCACTGCCATGATGTGCCTTACTGGCTCTGGCTGTAAAGTCTTGCAGATTTTTTTTTCTTCTTTTTTCTTGTTTCTCTTTTCAGTTCTGGGATTAGAGACTTGGAGGGAAATAATTAAGGCACTGCCCTCTGCTAGTCAGGGAAAAATTGCTTTTATAATGTTTATGCCTGGGAGTTTGTCTCTTGTTCTAATAAAGAATAACTCTGGAATTTTCCATAGAAAATTTCAATGAAAACAAATGAGTATCTGTGTGTTCTACTGAGTGTACCTGTGTGTGTGTGTGTGTGTGTTTGTGTGTGCACATGAGCACACGTACACATGCACACACCATTTGTGTCTCCAGAGTGCTATTTCTACAGAACAGACCCTTCTAGCCAATAGGTAGCAGGTTCCTTGGCTTGTGGGTCATTTTCTTCCAGGTGCTGATTGAGACCATAAACTTATATATTATATTTGAAAGGAGACAGACTACTCATTAGATTTATTAGAACAAAACAAAGACAAAACCCCACAAATGCTAAAATAACTGAATGAGAAGAGAGTAAATGATCCATTTTGAAGGCATTTAAAACAGGCAGTCAAAGCTAGTGACCTCAATTTCAGGAATACCTTGAATTTATTTATTTTTCTGTCATCCTTATTGGAAAGGAATCTGATGGCCAGTAAGATAACCTAAGTCCAAAAATTGCCTGTGGTGTGTGTATTTCTAGCTCTGGTGCCCTCCACATATTTAGTACAATAATAGTATGTCAATCTGTTCTTCCTGTGTGTGCAATCCCTGACTTACCAAGGCTTCTTGTCTGCACTAGGGCAAGCTGGATTCAGACCCTGGTGAGATGTTCTGTATACAGGTTAAGAAAGGTTCGATCCCTGTTCCTGCCTCTGGGTCTGTATTTAGAGACACTCAGAATGCCTGCCTTTTTGACTGAATAGAAAGTTGTCTATTCCCAAGACTGTAAATTTCAGAGAATTTCATTCTTGGTTTGCCCATTTTCCACATTCAGTAAATGTCAGTTTTGAGAGAGGAGATTATTTTTCCTTAATATTTAAGGCAGTGGATCAGCCATATATATGATAGATAGATAAGTAAATAGATAGGTGATAGATAGATAGATAGGTAGATAGATAGATAGATAGATAGATAGATAGATAGATAGATAGATAGATAGATTTTAGAGAGTCAAGGAGCACCAATGTTCAGAGTAAAAAATTTTTATACTCATTGGTGAGTACACACATTGTTGGAGAAACATGAGAATCATCAGTGTTACTTAATGGCCATTTTTAGTGGAGGAGAGATGAAGTTGTTCGGTGGGCATCTGGGAATGTTCTGCAAAATTCCTCTTTAGAAGGTAGAACTCTTAGAGCAATGGGACAGTTTATTTTCCTTGTGGGGTCTAGAAATTTTGACACTAGTAACCCTGCACTCCATCTCTTTTCCCATGTTCTAGACACTTACTCCTTAGGCTCTTCCATGTTGTTACTTGTTTTCAGGGTGCCTGTTTCATAGCAAGGCCTCCATAAAGCTACTATTGGTCCAAGTGTTACAAACAGCCCCCATGGCTCCTAGATATTTTCTCCTAACTGTCCATCTTCTTAACAGGCAGAAAGATCTGTCTAAAGTATCTCTGATCCCTGATGGTAGATGGCCCATTGCTGGTGACTGCACACTGACCTTTAAACCTGTCATTCTTTGGTCTGTGTTCCCTTCAAGATCAATCCTGGGCTACTAATGACAGTCCCAGTCTACTTATAAAATGCCTTAGACTTTTCAAAACACACGTAAATATGTTGAATCCTCATAACATCCCTGCTATGCTGGCAGGCCTTTCCCCCATTTCTTGAATAAAGAATTATGTAAGCTATGCATCAGGACAGGGCCAGTAGCTCCGCCTGTGTGAGCACTATGTCCTTCACAGTGCATTGGCCCTCTATTTAAATGCAGTGCCCTTGAGCTAGAGGAGACATTTTACTGTGGTCACAGGATGAGCACTGCTTTGCTCTCTTGCCTTACACTGAGCCTTTTGACACCCCAATAGGCTCTTTGCCCTACACATCTCCTTCCTCCCTTCCTCTCTATGTAATTACACCAGTGAGATATTGTAAGGCTTTAACACAAATGATGGGTTTATGGGATTCCTTAAATTTCAATTTTCAGTACAGGTTATAAAAATATAATTTTTCTCTGTTCAAGCTGGTATTGCTAGATAAGACAAATAAAAATTTCAAAATTCAAACCAAGTACAAGTTTCAAATGAATAACAAAAATGTATTATCATTAGTTTATGATATGCAGTATATGGTACTATGTTAAACTAATTATTCATTGTTTTTAGTTAAACCTTAACTGGGCTGTGGACTTCTCTGGCAATCCCGTTCCCACCTCCAAATAACAACTCTAAGTAGAACTGAAGGTCTCTCCCTCTTCCTGTCTGCAGCTCAGGGCTAGTGAGCATGTGCCTAACCCAAGCTGGTGACCATTCATTTCTCACAGCCGCCTCCCCTTCCTCTCTCTCTCTCTTCCCTTTCCTTAAACATGTACTTCTTAATGCTTCCTTCTTCTCATTCCTCCATTCTCCTTCATTTCCCCATTCTCCATGTTACAGCCCTGCTATGTTTCCAAACTGATTGTAAGCAATCCTTCAGCCATAAACTCAATAGCTGGGATGGTAGCCACATACCATCATGACCAACCTGATGTTTCCGAGTTTTTCAGCTTAGGGTAGCTGCTCTTTGCCAGCTTACTTTATTGTTTTTTATTTTTAAAATATATATCATTTCTGTAGTATTTCAATAGATAGACTTTAACTTCACAGTACGGCCAAGACAGCTATGCTGTACTTTTCCGTGCTGGAGCTTAACCACAATATGAAGTTTATGAAGAATGCAGGCTAGGTGGGCAAGATGAAGCATGTCTCCATCTTAGATGAACTGGGAAGGAATAGGAAGTGATGTTGTGATAAGCTGGTAAGGGTGTTGCAGGCAAAGGACAGTGTTTGTGTCTTTCTGCTGCTCCCCAACCCCCACCTCCCAAATGCTTACATAGTACAGGTTCACATAGTGCCTGATTAACAGCCATGGGAGTAGATGCCTTAAAATTATCTCAGTTCCTGAGGCTTTATCTAAAAAGAGACAGGAGAGTAAAAGTTGTAGAGTTGGCTTAAAGCAATTGGCCAGCAAACTTGATCTAATTTATTAGGTTACACCTTCTGTTTTTGGCAACAGTAATCGTATGATCTTGGTATTTGAGTAACTTCCTATACTTACAGAGATAAAGAAACTCAGCATTTTGCCGATTTGGCAGTGTCATGTCGACAGAAATGTCTATTCCCATTGCTCAGTCAGAAATGTGGGGACAGCCGTAGTCCAGGAACCTCAAAGTTTCTTAGACTTAGCAATTGAAGGCAAATTAAAGATCAGGAGGCCTGGTTTTTGTTTACAACTTGTAATCCGATTGCTGCTGTCACTCTCATCTTTAAACCCTGTTTATTTGCACGCTGGCATCCATTTCTTGGATGTAAAGAATAAAGAATAAAAATATCAGAATAATGGTAATTCTCAGTGGCTATTGCCAGTATGCTTTCATGGGGGTATTTAAAACTCTTTGGTAATGTGACTTTCTGTAACAAGGACAGTGTTGGGGGATACACTGCACGTATCCACAGAGAAGTATATGTGGAGGCCCTTCTTCCCTCAGCCTTAAAAAAATAAAGATAGTAAAACACATCGCATCATAGGAACCTGAGATAAAGTGAGACCACGCTTGGTGCTTCACACGTGTGGGCTCTAACGGGCCTCCTGTTTTCCCCTCTTTCTCTACTATTGTTTTATGTTCTGATTCACCCCATGATCTTATCACCCTAATCAGGATAGTGAGTATACCTAGGTCATAGGAGTCTCTAGGAATCTGGTTTGGAAATGTTTAATGTTACTCAAATAACTGTGCTTCTTTCTGAGGTAGCAGTACCAATGTCAGGAGACTGCCTCGGGTTAGCAGTGCTGCCCTTTATGGCTTGTGCCAAGCCAAGCACTGTGTGGTCAGTATAGCAAGGATCCTTCTCCCTTCACACTCAGCTGGCTGGAGGTGACAATGTTATCTGGGCCTTAGAAGACTCAGGCTCAGCTCTGCATCATATCATCTAGCTAAAGTCACACAGGGTGATGTTCTGTGCTATGTCTAGGGCAGCTCAGGGTCAGGTCCGTGCTGCTGGAGAATGGAGTTGGAATTTAGTTTTTGAAAATCTGGGCAAATTAGGCACATGATTTGCTAAAAAGAGCTGAGAGATGTAGTGAGGGAATATTGAACTCACACGCTTGGATGAACTCAGACCTGTTAGTTGCAGTTTTCACAAAGCTACAACCATAAATAATATTAAGAGCTTTGAAAGTTTTCTCAGTAACCTTCTTGGATTATGAATTGTAAAAACACTTTTGGATTAGAGTTCCATTATATTGTGTCTAATCCTAAATTACATTTATCTTTTATTTCTGTTGTATGTCAGAAGTAAGCAAATATATGTTGATGATTTTTCTCCAAATGGAAGGAATAAACTTGGTCTTCATGTATTCTCACAATAGCAGGTGGTACATTAACTTGAACACAGCAAGATCTCTATAAATGAACATGGAGGCATTGTATAATGTGCTTATATGGTGTGTGTGTGTGTGTGTGTGTGTGTGTGTGTGTGTGTGTGTGTGTGCGCGCGCGTGCGTGCGTGTGTAAGTAATGCCCTGGATTCAAAGCTGGATTTCTATGCTTGTTACTATAAGTAAAGTATCTATTTAAACCTCTACTGCCGAGAGAATAAACATGGGATGTTGAACTATTAAGGACTACATACCATGGTGAGTGATGCCACTTTCTGTGAACATCAGTTACATGTCATTAGCTTCCAGATTCTTGATAATAATCTATTTAACCTTATCTAACAGGTTTATTTAGCTGTCTAATAAAATGAATACTCCACAGACACCAGCAAATGACCACTACTGGATTCTTTTTAGAGTAGTTGTATGGACATTACTCCAAAGAAGCATCATTTTTGCAACAATAAATGTGCTGGCTGGTGAGTGTGGTAGCATTTTTTTTTTTTTTTTTTTTTTTTTTTTTTTTTGTGAGAAACGCCTGGGCTGTTACACAGGAAGACAGCTATAGGTGTCTGAGCACCAGATGGTTTTCAACACATTCTTATTCAGAGGATATTACTCTCATTAGGAACTGGAGATTGAGGAATAGTTTAGCATGAGTCATTTTCAGAAGGGAGTGAGTGTGCCTATATAGCATAGATGGTGAGCTCCAGTAGAACATCATGGGAAGACAAGAAGGGTCTTGAGCTTGAGGCTTTGTCTTGGAGTAAAGGCACAGGCCTGTGGTAGTGACTGACCTTAGTCCCAGGAAGAACTTAATAAGGAAGAGTGGTTTTCTTGATAAACTAAGGGCAGGCTGAGGAAAGAGAAGAGGGAGAAGGTTTGGGGGTTATCTGAGGTAGCTCCGGGCATTAGAGATTTGAGTCACCCTGCGGGAGAGGAAGGACACTTTCGCCACCTGACGCCAAATAATGGCTAAGGGTAGAACAATCTTCCAGAGCAGCGGTTATCAATCTCCCTTATGCTGGGACTCTAGCATACGGTTCCTCATGTTGTGGTGACCCCCGGCCTTAAAAAATATTTTGGTTGCTACTCCATCACTGTAATTTTTCTGTCTTATAAGTTGTAGCATCTGTAATGTAGACTAACTGATATGTGCCCCCCACAAAGGATGTTGCAGTCTATAGGTTGAGAAAGGTTGTCCTGCATGGATGTGCTGTGTATACTTTGAAGAGAAATAGGGTAATTGAGAAGGATGGTGTGTGTGTGTGTGTGTGTGTGTGAGAGAGAGAGAGAGAGAGAGAGAGAGAGAGAGAGAGAGAGAGAGAGAGAGAGAGAGAGAGAGAGAGAGAATAGCTTACCTGCTCCTCAGCCGGGGAGGGCCAGATAAGGTCTTCAGGGAGTTACAGGTGTGTTTTACTTGGAATGATTATAGGGTTACAAATGAGAAGTCATGACTTCTAAATTCTAACTTACCCCTTTGTGAGGTTTTATCTGGGCCTCTCCGTCTTTTTGGAATTAAGTTGAACGTGCCCAGTGGAGGTGGAGAGGGATGTGTTCTGCTCCTGCCCACCTCGGTGGAGGAGTCTGACTCTGTAGGTGATGCCTCTTCCTCCTCTCATTCTGGGGAATGCTTTATTGAGGAAAGCTGTTTGCAAATGTTTGGTCAGAGTTGAGGAGACAGTCTGCCTGAAGTTTCCTCTCAGCTCTCCAAGTTATTAAAGTGTGTAAGCTTTCAAGTCCCATCACATCTGACACGTAGCATTCACTTCTCTCTAGCCTCGTGCTCCTGATGAGTGTGACCCGGGGAAATATGTGAAAACCAACTAATAAGTATTGAATACCTGAAGACAAATGCCTCTCGGGGTCACCTTTGAGAAGGTGACTGTGATTATATTCCTGGCTGGGCCCCTTTAACATGGGTGGAATGGACTGTTGAGACTAGATGGAGGCCATTTCATCCTGCATAGGAGTTAGAGTGGGGAAAATTACCAATCAACTGGATTTCCAAACTCATATCCTTAGGCAAGTAGAAGGCTGGCAGTCTTCACTGAAGCCCCTGCCCAAAGATAGTGCCAATATGCTTCTCTCCAGTCAGGAAGGCAGTACTATCTCTCCACTGGTAGGAGCCCCAGCCAGGCACAGATTTGGCTGTGACCTCCCAGGAAGTCCCAGGGCATATTCCTCTCACCGGAACTGCTACTGCAGGATAAGTATCCAGTATCCTCTGTCCCCCACCTGCCTGGCGGGGTAGACCCACTGGTTGGTCTTCACAGTAAGTTTCAAGCAGACAGCCCACCTGCTTGATGTCAGCATCTGCGGGTGAGGCCCTGGGAAGAATGTGCCGCTCCCAGCCTCAGCTCAGGTAATTAATCCCCACAACTGACAGGTGGCAACAGGCGGCCCTTTGGCTGGGGCTGTCAAGAAAAGTGCTAGGAGGAAGGATTTTTTTTTTTTTTTTTGAACTATCAAGAACACAATTCGTACATGTCTGGCAGCTAGACGGCTGTAGCAGGAAGAGAGGAGGGAGACGTAAGTGCCAGCCAGGTGGCTGTGGGGCCAATGTGAGGATCTGCTCCAGCCTGACCCTTACGATAGATCCAGTCAATTATGGGGGTCTGAGATCTGCCCATAAGCTCAATAGCAAAGCAACCCTCCTTCATTGTAGAGAGTTTTAAGGGAAAACAACTCATGTATTAATCAAGAAGTTGGAGTCCAAAGTGATCTTGTCCATCTGTTTCAGGAAGTCAGTGAGAAGATAGAGAATTTTGTACTCTTGACTTCCTAGACCTAATTCCAGAAAGGAGAAGAGTATAGTTCAAATTATTGAAGAGCATACATAGTTGCTTCTTGATTGATAGTTTGGTTTTTAACCAAGCTTCTGAATATTCCATCTACCACACTTTTCAAATCACACATTCACTGTCCCTTTTCCCTTTGGAAATGTTTTAGTAAACTGTCCACCACAGATCATTCACTGCTTTGAATCTTATTTAGGATAATCAAAATTAACGTTAAAATTAGTTTTTTAAAAAAGTAAAAAAAATCCAAAAATCTATTCCTGGATGTGGGTGTTTCAGAGTTTCTCCAATGAGTTTTTAGAGAACACATTTCATAGTTTCATATATGTCAGCTCCTACAACTCTGTGACTGTTATTCAATATATTTTTTCTCAGATCAAGTCTTCTTGGTTCTCAGAGTACATTTCTTTTATAAGTTAGTAAAATGACGTTGGGATGAATTTTCCAGAACTCATACTGAAAACTTTAGACTCGTCATGTATGTCTGCCTTTCTTATGCCTCATTCTGCTGCAGTTAATCTATATGTTACCACACCACATGCCCACACTTCTTTGTCCTCTCTCAACACTGCCTGTATTGTGTGACATCCTCCACTATCAGTTCCAATTATGACTTCATCACACACATCCTTACCATTATAAGGGCCAATTAAATGTGGTTATTTTCAAGAATAGTTTAGTAAAGGAAAAAAAATGATTGTTGAATGCCTTAAAACAGCACTAAAACAACTGAAGACAAACTTTAAACTTGTTCTAATATTAATGGCTCATTCAGGATGTATGGATGTGGCTGGCTGCCTTTGACATTGACAATTTTTCTTGTCAAGATCTTTGGATCATCTGAGACACTAGAGGACGTATTTTGCCTCTTACATTCTTTTGAGCTGTCTTCAAAAGGGAAACATAAATAAGAAATCCACCTTACATTTCCTCTTTGAAGAGGAGCTATCTTTTTGATAATTTGTAAATTCTGATGATTTTCTTTCCTCATTTTAAATAAACCAGAATCTATTAATATTGCATGTAATAAAATAAAACCAATATATTTATGGATTATTTAAGTATGTTTTAGATTTCTTTTCCTCTTTTTCAGACCCAGCCTCATTCTCTTAGTAAGTGATTTTTTTCCAAAGGTTAATAAAGTAAGAATACATTTGGGGGGGGGGTTACCTCCCAGTGAGTTATGGTACATGTGGTATTATGTTCAAAGAGAATGTTAGGCTATTTCCTTGTACGAAAATAGCATGGCAGATGTAGGTTGATCTGGAATGAGGCATCGGGATGGCTTTGACATTGTCTGTGTAGTTGCTGCCCTTAAGGAAGGGTAACATGATGATGTAGCTTATATACTTATTGATTAATCCTTGCACAGAAGTCCATTCCAACCATATTGAATTTAACACACTGTATTTTTCTGGAAAAGAATGAAAGAGTTAATTTATGCTTGCTTTGTGTTGTTTTGGTATAGTGGGAAGGGAAGGCCTTAGTTGTACCTTCAGGAAAGGGAGCTGCTAAAAACATATGCAGGTGTGTACTGATATTAACTGGCATTTCTATGCACTGGGATACCAAATTACCAGTCTAGCAGCCAAGAGTATGTAATATAGTATGTCACTGAGGCAGGTGGTGGCAGTGGGGTCCTCACCACTGGAATGCTTTCCTGGCTTCCTTTCTATTTGCAACATATTATTAGCAAAGGAGCTGAATCTGCCGTTGTTTTGCCAAATCCCTTGGAATAATTTTATTTAAACATGATATTTGGCTTTAAACAGGTCTCCTCTCAATATGCCAAACCTGTCCCCCTCTTTCCCAAAACAAAACAAAACTTCAGTAAAAGCTTCCTTTTCCATTTGGTCAAGGATATTGTATAGCATGAGAGAATTGATCTCAGCCACCACTGCTCTTCAAGGCCACAGAAGAAAGAATTTGTTTATGTTGATATTTAAACTCTAATGACACTAAGTGCTTCCTTAGTATAAACAGGAATTAGAATTAAATATGTCTCCATGTGTATTTAGATGCACGCTGGCTTCTGTTCTTTTGTATGTGTCCAGAGAAAGATTGTGCCAACATTCTATCTCATTTTAAAAAGGCACTTGAGCAGTGCAAACCTGAGAACAGTGTTTCTGTGGGATTTATCACCAATCATATTATGTTCAAAGTAGAATAACTGATGGCAGGCCTATCCAAACCACAGCCTACATGATTTGGCCTAACAGAAATCATATACATCCTTAAACTGTTATGCTATTATTTTGAGAAACTTTTGTAATCACTTGTACAGGTATCAATCATGAGTTTTATACATGAAAATATATTGTCTCAATGTCAAAAAGTTGTTGTGCAGGGGGTGGTAGGATTGCTCAGTGGATAAAGGTTGCACCAGCTCAAACCTAGTGACCTAAGTTCAATTCTTAAATCATGCCAAGAAGGGATGAGAATACTGATCCCACCCATAAGGGTGCACTTTGACTTGTGCATGCATATTGTGGTGTGTATGAGTCAAGTCCCCATACATATACAAACACATACACACAATAGTGGTGGTGGTGGTAAAGAAAAAACTGGACATGTCTGCAAGACCATCTCAATGGCTACCTTCATTTTTCTTTCTGGATGATTAGCTCAAAGTCTTGGGGAATCATGTGAGTTGTCCACATCTCCTCAGGGCATCACATGTTTGTGATTTCTCTGGAGAAGTTAGTTTATTTTATCTCTGGAACCAAATGATTTCAAATGTGCTTTCTTCACCCCCCGCCCCCGCCCATTTTCTCTTCCAGCATTTGGTTGCATAATTTAGCATTAAGACTCTTGCTGAGTGGTGGTACATACCTTTGATCCCAGGACTCAGGAGGCAGAAATGGGTGGATCTTTGTTAGTTTGGTCTACAGAGAATTCCAGAACAGCTAGAACTATTAAACAGAGAAAGCCTGTCTCAAAAAAACCAAAAACCAAACCAAAACAACAACAAAAACTCTCATAGAGCGCCACACCTGAGTCTTACCTAAGTATGCAGCAAGATCATTAGTCGGGAGCTGTGACTCATCCCAAGACCTTGGGGAAGAGGTTATTCAGCAAGCAGTAGATATTCTATGTTACAGTTACTTTTGACTCCAGTTTGATAATTTACTTACATTTAAGGAATAAAAGTGCAAAATGAAAATCGATGTCTGACAACCAAAGCAAATGGCAGGGTCCCTGTAGCCATGCTGAAAGCTGATAATGTTCTTAAAATATGATCTCTGAGCAACCTACTAGTTCCTGTGGTCATATGCTTTTGCAACTGAGTGTTTATTCAGACTCACTGTTATCAAACAGAATGGTCTAACGTGAGTGATACTCGTGGTCTCATTGGCCTTCATGCCAAAGTCTGCCTGCCAATCTCCTCTCTGGGGTTTCGGCTTCTCATCTGGAAATCTAGCAGCTAACCTGAATGATCCTGTGGACTGACTTTGTTAGAAAACAGTAGCAAAGTTATCAGAATCTCAAAACTCCTTGCAGTACAGTAGTTGAATGATGGAAACAGAATCAAGGGGTGGCCTTAAAGATGCCATGCTGATTTATTTATGTAAACTCCATAACTAGGATATGATATGTTATGAAAGCAGTCCCTTACCAAAGTGAGGGCATTTGAGTCTAATCCCTAGGTGCCAAGGTTAGCTTCAGAATGCCTTCATGCCCTCCAGGTTGAATGGACCTCTATTTCTCTTTACTCCTTCTGCTCTTTCTTCAGGTCTTATATTCAAGTTGTAGAACTAATTTAATGCCCATGTTTCCTTTAAGCCAACTCCTTGATGAGAAAGGGTATGGCTACAAGGCTAGCTTGGTATAAAGAATGTGCTTAATACATATTTGTTGAATTAATGAATGAACTTTTACCCCTTCATGGCTATTTTATATCTGAAAATTAAAGGAAAATGAAGGTTTGGACAAAGAACTCTATAATATTTCCACAAGGCCCTGGCAATCTTGTGTTCTGTGGATTCTGAAATCACAAATCTTTTAGAGTTTTACAGGTTACTGATGCTTGTCCTACCTTTACAGAAGGAAAACATGAACTAGAGACCTAGATATTTAGCTCAGTGAAAAGCACAAGAGAGTTTTATCCTCAGCACACAAAAAAATTATACTATGTTAGTCATTTTAATTATCACTGTGACCAAATACCTGACAGGAACGTTTTAAAGAAAGAAAGACTAGTTCATGGTTTCAGAAGGTTTATTTTTTTTTTTTATCATGGCAGGTAGAACAGAGTGGAACCTCTCATATGGTGTGTGTGTGTGTGTGTGTGTGTGTGTGTGTGTGTGTGTGTGTGTGTGCAGGAAATAGCAGATCAATAACAGGAAATGCCCATGGCAAGATACAGCCCCCAGAGTTACATCCCCAGTGACCTTCCAATTGTATTTCTTCCAATACATCCTACCACATGCCAAATGTCATATTTCAAATCCATCAGTGCATTAGCCTTCTTTAGGCCAAGGCCTTCTTTTTCTAATAGTGCTTAGCAATATCCTGACAAGCAGCTGAGCTACAACTTACTAGGTCAGTCTCTCCCTCCCCTCTCTCTCTCTCTCTCTCTGTCTGGATTTTCAAGACAGAGTTTCTCTGCGTATTCCTGCCTATCCTGGAACTAGCTCTATAAAACAGACTGGCCTCGAAATCACAAGAGATCTTCCTGCTTCTGCCTCCTGAGTGTTAGGATTAAAGGCCTGTACCATCACCACCTGGCTCTAGGTATTTCTTAATATAATTAAGTTAGCAATTAAAATCAGGCATCGTAATTAACAGAAATCTTGTCTGCTTGGTTTTGGACAGCGTCCTTGCATATCCCAGTCTGGCTTCACTTTGCGGTCCTCCTGCTTCTTTTCTGCCTGTGGAGAGTAAGGGATGTTAGTTGTGTATTACTTTGCTAGGCAGGAATTTCTCAAAGGTTAAAAAAAAAAAAAAAAAAAAAAAAGCAAACAAACAAAAAAACAAAAAAAGCAAGTGAGTTAAGGTGCCCAAGTATCAAGTAGTTATCATTTTAATATTTTATGTTGCTTCATGATTTTGATTAGATAAAATACTACAGATAAAGTACACATTTCCCCTCTTTCATATCATCATATCCTCCACCCTCCTTTTGACTGTTAGCTGGAGAGACTATGTATGGAGGACCATAGATGAAGTTGCTTGAGTAAGTGGTAGATATGGGGCATAGGACTGTGTTTCCAGATGTATTTTAATCAGCTTTGCGATGTGCTTATGGGATTTTGTGTGTGTGTGTGTGTGTGTGTGTGTGTGTGTGTGTGTGTGTGTGTGTGTGTGTGAGAGAGAGAGAGAGAGAGAGAGAGAGAGAGAGAGAGAGAGAGAGAGATATGTAGTTAGTGAGAGTAGAAAAAAAGAAACTTTACAGCATATATCTTGAAAATAATGAAAAATAATAAGTGGGCACCCAACTAAGCTATTCAGGCAGGAGGTATCAAGAACCAAAGTTAAGATAGGGGAATGGAATAAAAAAAATGGACAGGTGGGAGAAAATGTTTGGACTTAACAAAATACAACCTCTTGTCTTTATCATAAAATTTATGCATAGAGCATTGGGGAATATTATTATTTAGAACAAATGATGCTTACAAAAACAATGCCAATTACTTATTTCTCCCTTTTCTAAAATCAAGCTGAATGTATGAGTTGGTTTTAACTAAGGTCCTAAATGTTTATTCAACCAAGACCTTGTTCAGTCAATGAGGTCAGCAACAAATAGAGAAAAGCTGGAAAAATGGGGGGCATCTATTTTTTTTTAAAAAAAAAAAATTAATTTTAGTTGAGGAAAATAAAATACCATAAGGTAAGAGTGGAGTTAACAATTCAGTTTTGTTGTGAAGGAGAAAAGGATCCAGTTCCAAAGCCAGGAAACAGACTTTTGTCTGAGAAACAATTATGGGCAACAATTACTGGATTAGAAGTCAAAAGCCCAGATTTAAGTCGGGCCTCTTGTGTTTATCCCTTGTCTTTGTGTAGTCATGCCACCTTTTACAAATTAAAAAAAAAAAAAAAAAAAACACATTAAAGCAACACAAACATTGGCTTGGAGTGTAGCTTCATATATTCTTAGATAATAGTAAAGCAGATTCTGGGTCTGTAGGGTAAAAGCAAAGTTAACTAAAGAGGACCAAATTAAAATGTCAAAGAAAATACTTTAGGAATTCTAAACAAGCCTTTAGAAGGTGGCTTCACTAAAAATCAATACAATGTAGGCATGATGAAGTTGTAGAAACAATAAAGCCAGACCAACAGGCTAAGATGAGAGGTAGCTGTTAAAATAGATTAAAATGGTGTAAGGAAGGACATTTGAAATGCAGAAATTATGTCACCATATGAAATATAATAGCACAGAACTCATTGTGGGTAACCTTACACACAGGAGAGAACACAGCAGTGAGCTTTCTCAAAATACAAACACAAAGAAAAAGATGCTCTCATGTCTTGAGGTATAAAATGAGGTTCAGATTTTAAAAATGAATGGTAGATGTTAATAAGATGTGAAGAATAAAAACAGAAAACTTGTCCTTGTGGGGTTTTTTTAGGTTAAAACTTGCATGATACACTAGATCAATGATTAATTTTTATTGTTCCTGTTTATTTGAATTTACAAGGAAAAAACATTTCAAAGGTTAATGTCAGGTCTCTCTGGACTAGAAAATTATTCTTTGGTAGAATAAAAACCATATTTCCAAATGATGTGATTGTATGGAAAATTATAAGCTACTAAAACTAATATGTTAGTAAGGTCCCACAGTACATGATCAACATAGAAAAATCAGCTATTTAAGAAAAGAATAAATTTCATGTTTTCATAATAAGTTATGTACAGAGTCACTTTTCCATAATAGAGAAAACTGGAAAAGGTGAAATGATGAATAGCAGAAGCCCACTCTAGATGAAATAGAATGCTGACCTATGTGAAGCCATACGCACTTTCCCAACTATCATCTTGTGACACTGTAATATATCTACCCATCCATAAGAAATTCCACAAAGGTGAAACTGTAATGAAGCAAAAAGCCAGCAGATGATTGTTTGGGGGCAGGAGTTGGAGAAGGGTTAATAACAGGAGCAGATTCTTTGTAAAGAGATTGAAACTCTCCTCTATCTGTGATTATGCAACTCGGTAACTTTTCTCAAAAGCCACCAGCTTAAAACCCTTCAAAACTGCTGTAGTTTACAGAGAATCATTCATCAGTAATGCTGATTGAAACAAAAGAGACCCACATGCAAATTTTTTAAAAGCATAAATTAGGCTTTAAAGTTCAGAAAAACCTCAAGCCAGACTTGAACAAATTAGAGGTGAATTTTGGAAATCTTAGGGACAAAGAATCATATCAAAAACACTGTATGTGTTCAGGGTGCTGCAGTCTTTGCTGATGTGAATCATCAGGATATATAAAAGTACTGACATAAACCTACTTCCCATTTTTTGCTTTCTTGTATAAAACTGGATATAGCTGGAAAAGACAACACGGCCCTTCGGTAAGAGTTAAAAGTTGTGGCTGAGCCTGAGAAATTATTAATACATGATAGGCCAAAAAGGCTGAATTTAAAACTGAAAAATCATATGAAAATCATAGTGTCATCATAGAACTAATTTGCCAACAATAAAGGCAACAGAGTGATGAGATTTGACTTTGCAAAGAAGGACCTCTTCATTTCTCTAGTTCCTATATTGCAGGCCTGGTCATTTTACCAGAAGCAACAACATAATGCAGCTTGATCCTGGTCAGATGTTTTGATTTAGTCAAGAAGGAAACATCACCAACACTAGGGGATATGCAAAGATATCATGCCAGATACAGGACTATCTGGGAATCTCTAAATTGCCCTGGTGTGATGTAGAGAACAAATAGAAAGACAGGGGGATGGCCCACTTGAATTGTAGGGATGGATGGATGATGGATTTAAAGAGTTTGCATTGCAAAGTTTATACCCCAGCCTTGGTAAATTGTGGTTAAGGGGACATTTTGCTCTTGCTGAGGACCTGGATTTTGGTTCCAAGAATCAGTATGGCAACTCACAAACACCTGTAACTCATCTCAAGGGACTTAAACCTAGGGCACCAGGCATGAACATGGTACACATACATACTACAGGCAAAGCGTACTCATACACGTAAAAATAAATAAATAAATGAGGAGAAAAGTTCATGTTAGTAGGATGCAGGCTGGGGAGATTGCAGTGGGGAAGAGCCAGGCTTTGGAAAGGTGAGAGGTAGGTAGGTGAGCCAGAATTAAGAGACCCATATAGAGCCTTTATCAGGCTGTGTTAGAAGGCAATTGCCGACAGTAGGCACTTTCTCCTAGCCCAGGGTTTTTTTGTTTTGTTTTTTATAAGTGTAACTGACTTTCTTTGTACAAGTATAGCAATCCATGAAAACTAAAGGCCAATCCTGCATCCTTAACAGGGCACATTTGAGCTTTATGCTAATGCCACCAAAGAGTGTATACATTTGAAGTTCGTTCAGAAGAGCCCCAATGCTATAAATTAGGGACATGTCCCTTCACAAGAAAATGGAAAGATGAGGCGCTGCAGTTAAAGGGTGAGGTCGTGAGGCTTTGCAGGGTTGGTGTGTCCTCAGGCAAGGCCTCACAGAGCAGAGCCGCCACTTTCTTATCTGTAAAGCAGATGCTGATGATAGAGGTCCACTATCTGTTGACTGCAGTTCTGAATTCAAAGAGCTCAAAAAAAAAAAAAAAAAAAAATCTTGTTTTATTTCCTTCTGACTTTCTAAGTCTGGGGCACAGTCATCTGTTGGTTAGACCCAACCAGCCTAGGAGGATGAAAGTCCTTCCCCGCTCAGTGTGGACCTCTATGGGTTCTGCAGAAGTATTGGTGCTGGTCAGGGAGTGTAAGCCTCATTCCTTGTAGCTGGTGTTTATGAAAAACTTCGTGAACTTTCTTCCCTTTGTAAACCTCAGCAATTCCGGATACTGAATCCCCTGGCCCCAGGGGTTCCGATAAGAGACAGGAGACCTGTAATCCCTTCCTCATAGCTTTGAGAGAAGATTCACTTTCTAATAATAGCATTCATTATTTGAAGTCAGAAGCTAGATTGCCCACCTACCTCCATAAAGATGAGTAAGGATCTGTGCTGGCTGAATCCTCAACATAGCCTTTTCTTTTTGTGAAACAATTGTTTCATGTGTCCCAGGCTGCCGGAAAACTCACTGTGTCCTCAAGGATGACACCCTGTGTCTATGGTGCTAAGGAGTTAAACTAGGCAAGCACATGTCAGTTACTATATACTTTTTCTTGGTACTTTCTAGGTCATTTATTCTTTGTGCTTTGTTTATATTAATCACCATAGTGGATGTCACTCTTAGGAACCTATCCTGTTCTGAACATTTAGTACTTTTTCTTACAATCCTTTCCTGCTTGCAGGGAGACCTGGTTACCTTCACGTGTTAGCCAACAGACTGATCTTTTAGTCAAGCTTCCTACGGCTCCATTTTTTTTTTTGGGGGGGGGGTATTTGTTGTTTTTATTTTGTTTTGTTTTTGTTTTCTCTGAGACTGGTAGAAGGAGTATATGAAGTATTTCTTTAAACTAGAGCACAAATAGATATGCTGATTTCTTTGGAGTTTTCCATGGAAGTGAGTTCTTAATATGTTGGAAAATGACTGACGTCCCTGTAAAGTTATCATTTAAGAACACAAAAGCAGAGGTTGGAGAGATGACTCAGTGGTGAAAGTTTCTTCCAGAGAACCCAGGTTCAGTCCCCAGCCCCATATTTCAGTTCACAACTGTCTCTAATTCTAGTTCCACGGAATCCAGCACCCTTCTGTAGACATGCATGTAGCCAAAACACGGATGAGCATGAAATAAAAGCAAATAAATTTAACAAAAGAGCCAAAAATATTTATCTACCTTTCATTTTCAAGGAAGAAACTTAATTCTGTGGTTGATTTTTGGCTTGCTTCCTTTTCTTCAAGCTATGTAAAACCTTTTGACTGTGTTTAATCCTTAGCCTGTGGACATGGAGGACTGATTTTGCAATAACCTTGTAGCACTAGGAAATTTTAACTGCAAGTTTCATACACTGAAATACTTGGGAAAAAATGAAGCATTACTTAAATAAATATTCTGTTCCAAAAGTAGGTGATAAAACAAGCTTAAATGTGATTCCCCCCCCTTTTTTTTTCTAGGTGTTGTCCTTTAGTAATATTTGTAGTGGGTCAGATAAAAAAATGAGTCTCTGTGATTTTGGCTCCTATTCTGTCCTTTGTCCTAGGAAGGAGGATACTGCCAGTATAGGCCTGCCACCTTTGGTGTTTACCCTCTGTTTGGATATGTGTTACTAGGTGCCCACTCTTGGCCAGGATTTCTAGTGCCTGGGTGGTTTTTACCTCAGCATTGGAGTGAGTAGGCATGCAATGATGAGGCACTGACCCAGGAAGCTGGGGTGATAAAGTTTAACATGGAGTTAGGATTAGAAAATTCCTTCTCTGATTCAGAGGTAGCAAGAAGAGAGAATGCTGGATGAGACTTTGTTCTCTTATGTCTTTGGCATTTTTAACCATATTTTGCCAGTTGTAAGCCAGCTTAGCACCAGGGAAGGTACTCTCACTTGGGGAAAAATGAGTAGGAAGGGAAAATGCACTCAGTTGTTACTGGACAGATCTGCATGGTTGCTTCCTATTAGGGTAAGAAGACCAAATGCTTCTTGCTGAGTTCTCTATATGTTCTTTCTCTCTGCAGAATCAGATGCTAAGGATAGAACTCGGGGTGGGGGGGGGGGGTTGTAGAGCAGTGTTTGAGCTACACAAATCTCTTCAGTATGGCCAGATATCCCATCTTAAAAACAAGTTCTGTAAATGCTTATAAGGACAAGGTAAATTATAGTCTGGCAACCATAAGGCTTTAAACATTGCTTTTATTTATTCCTGGTAGCCTGTGAAGTCGTTCATCGTACTATTATGTGTAGTAATACTTTTGCCATAGAATTTCACACAATGTTTTAATCATATTAACTTACCCTCTCCCTATTCCTCCCTCCTCTCCTCCCTGCCCACCCAACTTTCTGAACTCTTTCTCTCCATTTCCTACTCACGGAGTCCACTTTGAATGGCCCAGATACTATTAAGTGTGGAGCTTGACCCTCCTACCAGAGGCCACACCCTTAAAGAAAACTGTCTCTCCTTCTCCCAGAAGCTAACAATTGCCAACACCTTGGGCATTTTGTCACATTACTTTTTAACCCCCTGTTAACGTCAGTTTTCTCAATCCAAAGATCAGGGTAAAGGGTCAGGCATTGTGGTACAGGTCTTTATTCCCAGCCCTTAGGAGGCAGAGGCAGGCAGATCTTTGTGAATTACAAGCTAGGCAGCCAGCACTGTATAATAAGACCTTGTTTAAAGAAAAAAAAGTGTGTGTGTGTGTGGGGGGGGGGAGCCAGAGAGGGAGGGAGGGAGACAGAGAAAGGGGGGGAACTAAGAAAATAAAGTATAAATGCGCTATGTTTTGGAAACATAATTTCATTTAAAGTAGCAAAAATTATTAATTTAACTATTGATACTTATTAAATATAGCTTTCTATTACAAAGTTGTCACATGCCATACTTGTAGTAGCCAGAGTTTAGCACATGGCTACAAAGTTTTTCACAAGTGCCTATGGTTTGCTTGTTCTCACTTGGAGTAACATCTCATACTGGTTCTCTCTCCCTTCCACTGGGGCCCCCTCTCCTCTCCACACAGTACTCCACGGAACTGAAGAAGCTGTACTGCCAAATTGCAAAGACATGCCCCATCCAGATCAAGGTGATGACCCCACCCCCACAGGGTGCTGTCATCCGTGCCATGCCTGTCTACAAGAAAGCCGAGCATGTCACTGAGGTTGTGAAACGATGCCCTAACCATGAGCTGAGCCGGGAGTTCAATGAGGGTAAGAAGAGTGTGGGATTCTGGGATGCTGGTCCTATCCAGTCAAGCTCCTCAATGGTAAAGATGCAGATTCCAGTTGCAGACTTAGAATAATGATAAATAAATTTGTGCCCTTCATAGTAACTGAACTATCTATAAGTTTATTTTTCCAAATGAGAAAATATGAACAGAATAGCATGGCGCTGATTGTAGCTCTCCTCTCCTTGATTTGAGGGCCTTTCCCAGAGTGATAGATATGTCAAGTTAGAGGGCAAGCAGAGAAGACTAAGGAGGAGGAACATCAAAGAACAAATAATAAAGGAAAAGAAGAAAGAAGAATAAAAATTTAGAAGGAAAACAATGGGGGAAAGGAATAAGTAAAAGATACAGGACAAATGGATAGTGGGAAGACGGGTGTCCAAAGAGTCTTGGGGACCCTCTTTAAGTTCCGTGCTCATTGTGTAACATATATCCATCTTCTGAGCCCCAAATCCAACAACAGTGTTAGAGAAGAGGTGAGTGTTCCCAAGGGTTCACATTCATTTAGCATTATGCCTCCATGAAGTGAAATAAAAGAAGTAGAATGGAATCTCATGGGGTTGGAAGTACAGGAAGGGTTTGAGTTTAGAACACTTCACAGAATATACAGCAAGTGTAAATGTTGGGAGGTAGTTGGGATGTATGAATATAGGGCACAGAAGAGATTGTATAAAAATTCATAGAAAAATAAAGAGGCTAGGTAAAGATTTAGAGGGAGAAAATACAGCCAAGTATCCCTGACTAATTTTTATACAATGATTTCTAGTTTTATTTACATGGCCATGTAGGGGGATCATGTTGTTCCATTGTATTTAATTGTCCCACCCACTGGTTTAATAAAGAGCGCTGATTGGCCAAAGGCAGACAGGAAGTGTCGGTGGGGTTACCAGACTAAGAAAACTCTGAGAACAGGAAGAACAGAGCAGAAATGCCACAGAGAAGCCAGAAGAAGCAGAGGATAACTATAATGCTCTGAGAAGAGGTACCAAGCCACATGGCTGAACAGGATAAGAGTCATGGGTTAGTTTAAGGGTAAAGAGTCAGCAAGTTATATGCCTGGGCCTTAGGCAGATCAGCCTAGAATTAATGTAAGCATCTGTGTGGGTCTGTGGGTCTAAACCTTGAGGCTAGGCCCAAAAGTCCAAGCCAGAAACCACATACTACAAATGTCAGCCCAACGTTGGTTGGTGAAATATACCTACATAAAGCCATATAAAGTTCAAACAAACAAACAAACAAACAAACAAAACAAAACAAACAAACAAACAAACAAAAAAACCGGTCTAGAGCACAGAAACAAAGCCAAAGCAGCTTCCAAGTTGTGTCTCTGAAGTGGCCCATGGTAAAGAGACTGAGTGGTGTATGGGATTAAATTATAAAATGGTGTGTTTGCTACATGCAACTTAAAGTGAACAAGGCCCGTTCCTGAGCATATATGGAGCTCTATATGGCGGATTTAAGGTTTCTGTTAATAAGGGCAAAAAGATATTAGAGTCAAAGATGGTTTTTTAGTGATGATATTTTCTTGGATAAGCTGTTTGCTGGAGGCAAGCAGAGGCTTGGTTTTTTTTTAAGAGAAGCTTCCTGATTCAGCCTTAGAGGCAAAACACTTGTGAGTCTTTTAAGAGGCCCTGCTGCCAAATACTTAAATGGAGTTGATGAGCAGCAGATGGCAAAGCTTTACTTGGGATTGTATTGACCCTAAAATTCCCCAGAGTACCTGGGCTAAAAAGTAAATTCTTTGATCTAGACTCAGAGCTGGTTGGAGCCATCCAACCATCCTGCTAACCTTTAATCCTTAGCCAAGGACCTTGGCAGATTTAAGGTGTGTTCAGAAACAGAAAGAAATAGAAGAATCTGGGTGGAGTCAATCACCCTAGCCAAACAAAAGTGTGGTCAGAGACAGAAAAAGTTAAGAAATAAATATACAGTAAAGACAGTTTTTTTTTTAAAAAAAGTCTAAATGGTTTAGAGTATGTTGAAAATATATATACATAGGCTTAGAGAAAGAAAAAGAAAAAAAGGTCTTAATAAAGAAATAGAGTAAAAAAAATAATAAGCAACATAAAGATGGAATATACAAAGAGTGTCTGGATACTGTATGCTATTGTCTTATCCTTAAGCTTCTTGACTGAAAATGTAGTAAAACCTGCTAAAAGACTGTTGATTATAAATGCTGTTGGATTAATTCAACCTATATATTTTGTAAATGAGTTGACTTTAAAATTAAAATCCAAAGATATGCTACTTTGGAGAAGTTTCCTTTTTATTTCCACAGAAAATGACAGGCTGTGAATTTATTGCTGGATAAAGAACATAAAGTTTGATAGAGGAAGACCCCCTGAAAAATCTCTGATGGAAATGGATTTCCCAGATGATTCAGCATTTCAGAGCACCTCTGTTAAAGTTTCCCAAGCTCTGTATCCAGAACAAATTCAAGGAGACTGACTAAGATGACCCAGCCTTACAGACTACTCCACTAAAGACTTGTGCATAATTCTAAATTTTTCTTTGGATTCCCATGAGATTGTCAGCACCCCCATTCAGCAGGAAGTAGCCTAGAGAACGACGCCCACATTCCCAAAACATGGATTATGGATGTTTGTGTTTATTTACAGTGTTGTTTATAAGTTGTCATAGATAATAGGGGGAAAAGGATATTAGATTTGGAGTTCTTTTTGTTTTAAAAAGAGAAAAGGGAATATATAGGGGGATCATGTTGTTCCATTTTAAATAATTGTCCCACCCACTGGTTTAATAAAAAGTGCTGATTAGCCAAAGGCAGGCAGGAAGTGTGGGTGGGGTTATCAGACTAAGAAAACTTTGGGAACAGGAAGAACAGAGCAGAAATGACACACAGAAGCAGAGGATAACTATAATACTCTGAGAAAAGGTACCGAGCCACATGGCTGAACAGGTTAAGAGTCATGGGTTAGTTTAAGGGTAAAGAGTTAGCAAGTTATATGCCTGGGCCTTAGGCAGATTAGCCTAATACTAATGTAAGCATCTGTGTGTCTCTGTGGATCTGTGGGTCTAAACCTTGAGGCTAGGCCCGAAAGTCTGGGCCAGAAACCTCATACTACATGGCCACATGACTCATATCTTTGTGTCTTGTTTTATGCATAATGATACTCAATAGAAGATATCCAATATATTCAGGTTTCATCCTGTTTGCCTAAATGTCTATGATCCATCAAAATGACAATATTTCGGAGGTTTCCTTCATTTTTAACATAATATTGCTTTAGTCAAAATAACCAGTGCTACAGAGGATATGTTTATATTCTTATCTTTTCACTTTTATTGAATAGTTTCATAGACTGAAACTTCATACCCCAAGGGTAAAGATGACTTTATGGTCCCTAAGTCCCTAAGAACACTTTCTTTTGGAGAACTGCCAACCATCACAGTTTTATGACTTTGGGCTCTTTGTAAAACTTGCTCTGTTTTCATGTCTCCAACATGGGCCTCTTTCAACAGAGTAAAGCCAGAAAGTTTCATATCTTTATAACTAAAGCCAAGTCTAAAGATGGTCAGGAGAAAAAAAAGAGATCAAAGGGCTCAGCTTTGTCTTGTTTCTTGTGGTGGGGCTCAAACCCCCAGTCTTGCAAATGGTAGCCATGTGTTCTATCACTGAGCTCTATGCTCAGCTAATTTTGTCTACTTCTAATTTAGTAAATTTTTTTTTCATTTTTCATTTGGGTTTTTCATTTCCCAAGGAAACTAGGAAAATTCTGCACCATGGATGAAGACAGAGATGTGGTATATAGGGTTCTAGGAAAGCTCTGATAGTTCAGCTTAAGTTGTGGAACACAAAACTGTCTCCTGGACATTGATCATCATAAAAATTCTTTGTGTTGGTATGAAGCATTAGGTGTCATCTATGTTCAATACCTCCAACAAGGTCGACCCTTTTTTTGAAGATGTGTGCTTTATTTATGACATAACACCATTATTCCTTCCAAGCCATTTCGTTTTACAGTCTCTATTATCAGGAAATGTAAACTAACTATTTTGGTTTTTTTCTCACTCACAGGACAGATTGCCCCTCCTAGTCATTTGATTCGAGTAGAGGGGAACAGCCATGCCCAGTATGTAGAAGATCCTATCACAGGAAGGCAGAGTGTGCTGGTCCCTTATGAGCCACCACAGGTAAACAAGCAAACAAGGCAGGAGCAGACCTGCAGCTGGGCTAGCAGGGCAGAAGAAACAGCACACATTTGGTAACATGCGGGATCTGACATTTATCACTGTGTTCACCCTTGTCACCAAATACTTCCAAAACATTCTTTTAATATCTCTTGTTCCCATGTCATCCCTTTAAAAATCCTAAATGTGCAGCTGGAGAGATTGCTTACCCATTAAGAGAACTTGCTGCTCTTCCAAAGGACCCTGGAGGGTTCAGTTTCCAGCCCCCTCCTGGCCAAACACACCCATGGTTCCTCACATTTGCCTGTAACTCCCATTCCAGAACGTTGAATGTCCTCTCTGGCCATTGGGAACACAAGGCATACATGGTGCACATACGTCATGCAAGCAAAATGCATAAAATGAAAATGAATCAGTCTCATTAAAATTGTGAGTGTGCACTGAATGAATTTCTTTGGTAATGGGGCTCTGCCCATGCCACTCACCTTAGAACTTGGAAGTTATGAGAAACATTGTCGTATTTAGATGGCAGGGAATTGATAGTGGATGTAAACAAATGCTAGATATACATATATGTGTGTGTATATGTGTGTATATATATATATGTATGAGACTATGAATGGGTAAAGCTACAACACATTGTTTAGCTGAAGTTTCTCTGAACAGATGGATCATTTACAAAAGTGTGTGAAGCCAAACAGAGTGGTCAAATCATACAGTAGTAACAAGGCTATAGGACTAACAAAGCCAGTCTACTGGGATTCACTGGCAAGCTCTGGGCTCTTGGGCATATGACCCACATGCTATGTGACTCTGGGCTTGACTTGCGTTATGTATAATTGAACCATTTAGATGATTTAATTCTGAAGGTGTTTTAGTTCTAGGATATTCATGATGGTGTTCATTCAAACCTGTGTAGTATTATTCTATCTTCAAATGGACAATATGCCCTAGAGGTATTGCTGCTTTGGGGGGGGGGGCATTAAAAAAAAAAAAAAACCAGAAACCAAAACAAAACAAAAAAACAACTCTCCTTTCCGAGAGATAGCTGTGTGGTATAGAATGAAGTTAGTAACTTGAATCAGCTTGCAGAGGAGCAGGGTCAAAGAGTAATAATTTTGTATTATCCATCTTGTCCAGGCTGTTCCAGTGTTGGGAACATAAGTGTGAAGATATCTTTGAAACCAACACAGAGAGGGTCCCCCAGTGGATTATACAATAACCTTTCCTAGAAGGAAGCCTGCCACTAGAAGCAGAGGTCTTCTAAGAGAGGGCAGTGCCGTCACTGGCACAAGTTGCATCACATTTAGACATATATTCTTTTTTTTCTCCTGAACAGGTTGGCACTGAATTCACAACAGTCCTATACAATTTCATGTGCAACAGCAGCTGTGTCGGAGGCATGAACCGCCGTCCAATTTTAATCATTGTCACTCTGGAAACCAGAGAGTAAGTGGCATGTTTGAAAGGAGCCTCCTAACTAACCGCAGGCAGTCAATGAGTAGAATCCTGTGTTCATTCCCTATCTTTGCATGCAGAGTGGGGAGAAGCCCCCGTTCAGTGCTTTGTGCTGTAAATCCACTGTAAACACTGAAAGATCTGAGAAAATGGAGGCTGCAAAGGGTGGGTCAGGGAAGGGGGGGAAAAGCCAAGGGGACCTGCAAGTCACTTCAGACCTGAATTCTTGACTTTTGACTGTAATTGTTTCTGATAGACAGTGTTTGCTTTCATGTGGCCCCAAGGCATTTGCCAGCTTCCTTGAGAAGTCTGAGCTGCCTGAGGGGATTTTATCCTGGGACATCCCCTGGCTTAACTCAAGTTTCCTTCCAGATATGTGAGATATGCAGCTAAATACAGCTGTTTAGCTAAAGGCTCAGAGGTTCTCTGTAGAAACAAATGGAATGTTCTTTATTCATATTGCCTATGGCACACAGGCGGTTCTGTGTTCTGCCAGGTGTTCCTGGGTGCTCGCCTTGAGCAGCCATGCTGAAGAGTGGTGAGGGTACACGTATGAAGCCAACATGTGGAAAACAAGCGGGAGGGGGGGGCACGACACGACACACACTATCTTGACACCTGTAACTTTAACCTGCTATTCTTCTCTAATTTCTAGTGGGCAAGTCCTGGGCCGACGGTGCTTTGAGGCTCGGATCTGTGCTTGCCCAGGAAGAGACCGGAAGGCCGATGAAGACAGCATCAGAAAGCAGCAAGTTTCGGACAGCGCAAAGAACGGCGATGGTACGAAGCGCCGTAAGTAGATGTAGTTGCCAGATGGGGCAGGGTCCAGTCTTCGCCAGATGTAGGACTCTGCAGATATTAGGAAGGCTGTATGAGGAAAACTGTGAGGTTTAGCAGTGAGTATTGCCTGAGGTCTCGTGGAAAGTAAGAATATGGCTAATGGGGATGGAAGAACTTGCTCTGGACTCCCAGGTGCACTCCTGCTTGCTTAAACTACTACTGTTGGTAAGAGATCTTAGCATTAGGTTACTCCGAATCTGATTTCCACGCCAATAGCATCAACAACACCTAACTGGGCACATTTTTAGGCTCGGGACTTGCTGTTTCTGTGTTTTGTAAGCCCTCCACCTGGGTCAAATGTCACCTCACCCTGCAGCTGTGGATTTATCTTTCTTTCCACTATTAAGCGCAGGGCTAAAGGGGTACCTGTTTCCCTCAGGGCTCTAAGGAACAGTGCTATTTGAGAATGTATTTCCTTAGGTCCAGTCCAGGACTGTGCAGATGTGGTTGCACTGAACCTAGACTTCACATGTTGACCATATGAGACCTCAGCTATCTTATCATGCGTTATTAAACTTAGATTCTAATTAATTCCATTTTTTAATGGAACTTTTCAAGAAATTTGTAGAATAAAAATTTTGAAAGCAGAAGTGATCTGTGGTGTATGCTTCCACCTCAGTCACCACCAGAGCCCTGAAGGCCAACTGACAGCATCCACAAAGCCTTGTTCTTGTAGAAAAATATTATTCTACAAAGCACTTTGCATAAACATAAGCTAAATGGTAGCTTAAGCTAGTTCGGTTTTTTGGAGAAAAGATTTTACCCTGTGCCCCGGCCTGACCTGGAAATCTCCGTGTGTACTAGGCTGGCTTTGAACTCACATCAACTATCCCCCTTCAGTAGTCTGTGTTCTGGAATTCTACTCATGAACAGTCATGCCTCCTCTTCAACAGATATTTTGAAGTATATGACAGTACCTTCTCTTTTGAAAAGGGTTTAAATCTTACTGTTAGTATTCAGATGAATTAAAAATTGAACTTTTTCTTATAGGAGAACCTATCACCACTGACTTCCAGTTGGTGGATACGCTTTTCTGCTAGATTCTCCCTCTGCCCCTGATAATTCCTTTAACAACTCAGATGTGCCATATATACATATCCTCATCCTAACTCCACTCTTGTGCCTGCGGCTAGCATAATAGTGCAGCCTACCTAAGGTGCTCAAATTACCAACGATTTGCTGGTTTGTAGTAAGAATGGAATATATTAATTTTGGTGGAAAGATCATTTTCACACCCTGGTTCCTAACTGATAAGAGAATCTAATTATTGAAACCTCAGTGATTTATTACCTGTTAATCTCCCATTTCATTATTATCAAAACAGTCCCTGCACCATGAACAACACTTTAGGAGATGCATGATCTGAAACATGAAAAATTTTAAAAAGCAGAAAAAATTAAAACCTCTTTTTCTTTTCATAGAAGCCTTTCGGAGACACACATGGGCAGCACATATTCTGAATGCCCCCAGTGCCCTGAGTTTGCTTCTTTTACTGTGTTTTCTATCTCTCACCCACCTTCTTACTTTATGTAAAAGCACCTAGCATGAATTAGCTGGGTCCTTAGGACAAATGTCCCACATCTCCCAGGTTGCTAGGCTGTTTCTATTTTACATATATCCTTAAATATCAGATTCAGTGCATCAGAATTTCAGTAACTCTTCAAGGTGAAACTTGTATATTTCTTCCTTCAGCTTTTCGTCAGAATACACATGGCATCCAAATGACTTCCATCAAGAAGCGAAGATCCCCAGATGATGAACTGCTATACCTCCCAGTGAGTCACCCTTGAATTTTCACGGTTGCTTTATTTGACCTTCCTTGAATGTACATTTCTTAGATGGTCCTCACCCAGTTTCTTGGGCCAAAAGGGAAAGAATTCTCACTCAGCTGGTGCTAAAACAGCAAAGTGACTTAGATGATGTAGCCTGTGAACAACAGCCGTGGATTTCTCCCAGGGCTGAAGGTTGGGAGTCGGAGGTCAGCTTGCCCTTGGTCAGGCTCCAGGGAGGGCTTTCTTCTGAAATGTTTCCATCTTCATATTCTCTTTAACAGAATAGAAAGCTAGAGTGATCACTCTCTGAGCAGCCATTTACAGGGACACTAATCACATCCACCAAGTCTCTACCTTGAGAATCTAAACATTGTGCCAAGAGCCTACCTCCTGATACCACCACTGTGGAATTTAAGAGTTAAACATATGAAATGTGGACAAGAAAAACAGATTCAACCATAGTGGCAGAAGGAGGCATAAAATAATGCAAAGCTATTTTTCTTTTTAAATCATAGGTTTCTCCTCTTCCTTAGAATATATTCACACTGTGAGCTCATCTGCTCGCTCTCCCATTCCATCAAATCTCCCCTCATAATAGGACATTTTCAATCAAATATTTAAAGTTAATTCACAAGTTATTGTTTGTAAGCAATAAAACTTTTTGACACAGCATTGCCATTCCTGAATTTGTCATAAATAGCTCATAAAGCTGATAACGCAGCAATTAGCCATTCCTCTTACAGGAGACACTAGGGTCGTTTGACACAAGGCTTTCATACGTAACAATCAACTCACAACAATCAGCACATCTGTGTCTCTAAAAATTAATCATTTCTATGAGATGAGATGAGAGGAGAGCATTTGTTTTCTTTTAGGGAATGTTACAAAGCCAGGCAATGCAGAAGTCACAGTCATAGGTAAAGAGACAGAGGGTTTGACCCAATTCTTATGTAAGACTCTCTGTCGCTTCTACAGGGTCACTAATGAGGTCATTTTGCTAGGTTATGGTTAGCGTCCCTTTGTTCTTACTACCCTAGGTCTTTGCCATCAACAGTGGCTATTGCTGTTCTTAAAAACTTTGTAAAATATTGGTGACCAGTTCAATCCCTGATGCCACCCGTACTGGCCCAGATGGCAGCACCAGGAGCAATGACAGCCACCATACTGGAATTGGGGAGTATAAGTTGCTCAGCAGGTTCAGGTGTGTGTGCTTCCTTCAGGGAAGCCTGACAGGCAATCAGCTGAGGCTACCAGTCTTGCTTCCAAAGTCACATATGGAAGGTGAATGCTTTACTTTTAGGTAAAACATTACATCTGCTGTTGTACTAATATTTCATGGAAGTCCCAGTATACTCATGAAAAAGCTACTGTGGTGAATTGTATCAAAAGTAATGAAAAGTTAAGCAAAATTAAGTTTATGGGATGAAGAAAACAATGGAATCAATTCATATTGAGTCACCAATAGGCTGGATCCCAAGCAATTAGAAAGAAGTATGAGTTTTTACCTTCAAGACATTTCTCTTCTACTGGATACACAGCACTTACAAGGTAATGAATTACTTTGTAGAGTGAGGCCGAGGAAATACAAGTGAAGTAATAAAGGTGGAAAAGTACAGCTCTAAAGTAAGGGGAAAGAGATGAGATGGCTAATTCCGCAGAGGAGAAACTGGGCACATCTGTTTCTTGTCCTCAGGCCAATGACTGGATGAGGCAGATAAACTCAGAAGGTCCAGAATGCATTGTGTACTCACTCCCAGGGCTCTGGAAGTTTGCCAAGTCAGTTGCTAGCTTCATTCTAGCCTGTCCTTCTCTTCATTTTTAAAGCTCTGGGGAAGCCATCTTAAAAAGAGAAGCACACATTATTCTTCCTGAAAATTTTTGTCATTCCAAAGATGGCTTATTTTTCATGGTCATTACATTTTATAAAGTTGTAGCTGAAAGCCAACCATTGGTCTTAGGGGAAATGTAGTATTGGCTTCCTATGAATCACTGGCTCCCACGTCTCAATTGATCTGTTGATACCCTTGTTTTATACATGTTCTTCTTTAAAGGTGTCCCATTTAATATATGTTGTTGGTAACTTGCACCTGAAAGAAGTTTAGCATGCATAAGCATATTCTTTGTATGGCCTTTTTGCAATTAAAGTCAGTAAACAGCATTTTAGTTTGACCCAATTTTAAATAACAAAGTAATCAACAGAAAGCACAAACCTATGAACCCTATGGCCATAAGTATGGGGAGAGAGACTCTAGATCACAGCATGAAAGTTGATAAAGGATGTAGCCTCTCCTTTTTACCTTCAGCTGAAAACATGCACTCATGGCTTAACTCATCTGTCCCCATGTGTGTCTCTGACTGACTGAAAAGTGCCAGCTATATTGACATTCATGTTAAAACTATGTATTCATGAGTAGGTACATTAACCAATTCATAGTCTGCAAATGAAGAGAACTGGCTGACTTTTGCCTGATCTGCAGCTCTCCATCTTCCTTGTTTCCTGGCTTCCCTGTAGGTGAGAGGTCGCGAGACTTATGAAATGTTGCTGAAGATCAAAGAGTCCCTGGAGCTCATGCAGTACCTTCCTCAGCACACGATTGAAACCTACAGGCAGCAGCAGCAGCAGCAGCACCAGCACTTACTTCAGAAACAGTGAGTGGTCACTGTCCTTTTGGATGGCATGTGCAAGGGTGACTGTTGGCTGTGTTCATCGGCAGCAAGCTAATGGCAGAGGCTGACATATGAGGCTGTAGTCTCTCATAGTTTAGATGAGTTCATTTGGCCTACTTTTTCCATTTTCACCTTCCGTGTGTCTTGTAACCTTTCTTTTGTGGGAAGTTCTATTATGAGCCCCAGACCCATACTAACTTACTAATGCTATATTCTAACAGCATTGTCTATTTCCAAATTCTTCAGACATCACAGGATTGGCTTGTGTATCTCCTAGGATATATGCCCCTTTTGGGGTACCATTGTAGGTAATACCACGGAGATTTTCCTACAAGGAAGTAAATTGTTTGCCTGCTGCGTTAACAAGAATTCAGAGACTTAGCTGTGCTTCTTGAAGGATGTCCCAGTGCAGGACAGTTTCTGTGTTTTAGCGTCTTTGCTCTAGACTGTCTTCTAGTGATACATTTTCAAATAAATGGGGAAAAATTTTCAATATTATTAGCATGTGCATACATTCTATTCATATGTGAAGTGTTACCTTTTCACTTAGAGCTTTGAGGATGTTAATTGTTTTGTGACTAACAAGAAGAGAGTAGCTCTCCTGAAAGAATATTAGGTTGGCCAATCAGAGCTCTGTTTATATTTAACTTTGGGTGCTTGACTGCAATCACTTGTGAGTTTACTATATTATATGTTAGTACAGGAGGTGCCAGAGAGTTTTAGTAGATAAATGTCTATACCACATTTTCAGTCTACTTGAGAAATTTCAAACACTCAACCATTAAGGACAAAAAGAAATGATATCAAAAATACTTCTTTGACTGAGGAAAGAGGTTATATTTTAATTTCAGTGGCAGTTTATTCTAATAGTCATAAGGTTTGATCAAAAACAATCTTTAAAATAGAAATGCAAGTGAACAATAAATGATAATTCTTCTCTGATATGATTGACTACTACTACAGGAAGCATATGAAAGGGACACCTAACTCTTTTTTCTTAATCCACAAAAAAATGTTGCTAAGGAGTTGAGACTATATCTCTAATAGTCGCAGGCAACTTCTGAGTGGTGAGCAGCAGAAGATTCAGAAATGAGCATGACATTTTTCAACTCAAAGCTGTTGAACATTAAAGTCCCTTTTGACTAGAAAAATTCTATCACCTTTCATGAAAATTTTAGAATTTGTAACTACCATTTGTTCTGAAGGCCAATCATAAAATTCAATCAAATGATTTCTTAGAGATACAGAATACTCTAAAGGAAAATCAGAACACACAAAATTCTCACTGGCAACCCTATGGCTTCTTTTGTATTTCTAATATCAATGTATGTTAAGATATTCAAGTATAGAGTCAATTTTGTCCACTTAGAAACCTAGAAAAGGGATCAAAGGATGTACAGCTGAAACTGCAGAGGGAGAGAGTTCCTTCCTCAGAGAAATTGGTCATAAATTACTTCCAGTTCATTCTCAAAAGCTTTAAGTCAGCCAACACAGCACCAGTAGGACCAGGATTACATTACATGTTATTGTGTTGTGTTGTACTAGTTCTGAGATGTCAGCTCCAGACATGGTTTTTCTAGTTAATGGAAGAGGAACTGTCCAGCTCAGGGAAGGCTAATCTTTTCATTTTCTTCTAAAGCAGGTGAGTTAGGTGCTTTAGGCATATCGGTGCAGATGCTCTCTGATATCTGATCAGTTCTGTGATTGTATCAGAAGAGCAGCAGTAGATACCGTGATTGAGTAAGGGTAGCTGCCACAAGAATATGTTATGGAGTTTGAGACTTGCATTTCATACCATTTTCTCATGTCACGATTGCTACCTCCTCCATGTTTAAAAGTGTAAAAATCATTGGAAACTCATGAGCCATACTCAGAGCTTGCCAACTACCCATGCGGATACATGGGTTGATCATCTTTTTGTTCATTAAAATGGAATTTCTGTTTGTTGGCTTATCAGAAAGCTAATGTGTGTATTCCAGAGGGTTATAAAAAGAATATAAAAATCCCTGACGTTGGTATCACACAGCAGCCTTCACCCTAGATTCCCTATCACAAGTGACGTTAGAAATCAAATGCTCATAGTGATTTAATCCTTTTAGTAAAGTGTTCTGTAATATACGACTTTAAAGAAGAAAGATAGGGATCTTGCCTTCCTGTAGTTTGCAGAATTTCTAACCAAATACCTTTGCAATATTAAAAAAGCTTTGCAGTTATTAAGATTGTATAGATTAATGAGATAAATTCAGGGATACAATCTATAGGTTAGATGAGAAAGGAAATAATCTACTAGTTCTGTTTTATGGAATTTATGAATAAAGTGGCTTGATTCTGGACAAGGGTGCATGCTACCTATGTTTACATTGTCTAGATGAAAATCCTGACCTTGAATCTTTGTGTGAGGATTTTCTCAAAGAATTAATTGACTTGTAATGCTCCCAAGGGGCTTTTTCCTATCTAGACTTTATGGAAGTATCTCTTTCATCTGAGAAGCAAAATGGTCTAAAATATTTTGTGGACTTTTCCCCACTCTTTTCCAGGACTAGCTAAGCATGAATAGTAAGGAATTAGCTGCATAGCTCCCAGCGTGTACATTTGAAACAATCATGTGCATGGTTTTGAGCTGGTATCTCACAGCTGTGATAGCTTGTGCATGGAGAGCTAACAGACTGCAAAATGAGGTCTTTGCAAAAATACAGATGTTTGGTCCAATTACATGTTTATACCATTGCATATCCATGTCTCCCTGATGATTGGCATGTAAGTTCTCCAGTTGATACAGTCTCCAGCAGAGATTTTATTCCATCTCTCTTATTTTCATGCAAATCTCCAAGAGCAGGAGACAGAAATAAGCAGACAAAGAAAAACTGGAAATCTAATTTCCTGGCCACCATTTGAAAAGAATTAATCAACTTAGAAAATGGCTATAATAGCCTGTGATTTCCTTTCTAAAACATAGTAGCAATTTAATGCTGGTAAGGATTTTTTTTTTTTTTTTTTTTTTTTTTTAGTAGAATGAAAATTGGTAGGAAAGCAATATACGTCCTACAAGGTGGCAGTAAAATCTTTTCAGTTTAATTGCTTCCTCCTCTGTCTCCCATTCTGTGTTTTCTCTCTGCTTGCTTTTCATTTATGCATGGGCTTATTATTTATTTTTTTAACCCTTCATGGATTCCTTCATGATCATAGGCCGTATGGAAGACAGATTTTTAAGCTGAGTTACTATGATTCAGGTTGTTCCAGACATACATCGGCTTTACGAAGAAATTCTATTTCCACTGGCATGCCCACCGTGGTACAAATATGGACAGTTATGTTTGCTAATGCTCAACTAATTGGACCCAATATTTTTACTAAATTCCTCTCCTTTGCTGAGCCGTGGCCGTTGGTTCCTTAGGCTCAGGCTATGTGACAGCTAGCAAAAGTTTTCCCTGTAATTTAAGCTCCTTGTCCCTGCCTTCTGGGCCAGTATGACTTTCTTACACTTGTGCCTAATTGTCAAAGTTCCTAGGTTCCCTCAGGAAAACTGCATTTTGTTTCATATGGAGTAGATCTCATTAACATATAAAACATCCTGTGACATTCTTAAGATGCCCCTTTTTAGGCATCTTAACCATGGCTTCATAGTAAATGTAAACCAGAGGATGCTGCTTCTGAGCAGCATCTTCATTCCAGCCCCTCACACCAAGAAGGCCCACAAAAAGCTAAGACCAGAACCACACTAGAACCCCAGTGCCTTGCCAATCTCCATCAGCTCCATCTTTAAGGAGGCAGGGCAAGCTGTAGCAGCCAGCACACTGCAGGGAGTGTCCCTTCCCATGTTGCTGCGGTCACCAGCCTCTAGGTCTTTATTCTTGCTCTTTAAGTTTAAAACAATTTTTTTTTTAAAACCAGGAATGCCCCTTCCCCAGTGTCATGTATGTAAGAAGCAGTGTCTTCAAAATTACTAACGAATTTAGGAGAGAGTAAAGGACACTTTGAAGTTAGGTTAGAAGGCCACCCATTTTCAAAATATTTGATGGAAATGGCTGGCTCTATAGAATTAAAAATAACAGCAACAATCAATAAACAAGCTAGGAATTTTATATTGTTCAATGTAACAACTATAATACAAATTTAAATTTTTTAGTTGTGTGACTTTGGAACTTTACAGCTAAATGATGACATTTTTCAAGACAGAGGTTTATTAGCTCTGGATTACTAATGGAGAAAAATCTCAAAGGTTAACTAAATTTAATTTAAAAAAAAAAATCACTTTTCCAAATGTGTTTATCTCCTTGTAGAACTGGCCTTGCTTTTAGGTCTGAAAGTCTGAACCCATGGAGTATATGTAACCTTGCCTTCACTGGAACACTGATATGATTATAACAAGATGACTATACTAGGTTTTCCTATCAGAGCCTCTCCAGACTATAGCTTCCAAACGCAGAAGACCCAAAGCCAAAGCTTCAAGTAATAAGCAACTTACTCAATGATGTGTGTTCTGGCATATTTTATTGTGAAGATAGCAAATCTCATTGCTATACCAGATTGCAGATTGAGAGGGGGAAATGGCTTTGTTCTTTTGAAAGCACTAAACAAATAGGATTTGAAAATCCAGTCTGGGAAATAGTTCCCAATAGTTCAGCAGGTTGCACAACCTTCAGCCAAATAAAAGGGCTCATTCTTGGCATCCTGTGGCATAATTGATTTCTTAATTATGCAAAAGTTGCTTTCATGAGTTTGATATATGCATTTATAGGCCAAGTTTGTGACTGAGAGGATTAAGGTATTTACCCACCTCAATCTGGGCACATACAAAATGCTCATTAATAGTTCTTTCCAGATGCACAATGACGCAGCCCCCACGCTGATAAGATCATATTTCTTCAGACTTCAGAGTCTGGCTAGACAGAGCAGTAATGAGGTATAATAATTGGGTTTGTGACATTTTTACAGAGGATCAAAGTTTTATTCTTGTTTATGTACCCCTTTGTCAATTAATTGAGCCCAGTAGACCTATGCCAGGCACTAGACTAAACACTGGACCTGCCCATCACCATAATCCTCAAATGAGTCACCTTACATTAAGAAATGGGCACAACAGGGCCCCAACTATTTGTTACAGAGGACCTGGGAAAATGTATTTTTAAAAATAAGATTCTGATGTATGCTGCTGATTAGCTGTCCCTGCCTTCTTTTCTCCTTTGCATACCTCTTGAGAAGGAGGATTTTGAAAGACAATAGCTTTTGAGATGGTCTGTTTAGCCTGCGCTATGATCATGAAGGTAGAAGGGTATCGCTATGCTCATTTGATGTGGCTACATGAGTCCTAAGCCTAAGCCTTCATTCTCTTCTCTCTCTCTCTCTCTCTCTCTCTCTCTCTCTCTCTCTCTCTCTCTCGTTCCTCTCTGCAGTCTCCTTTCAGCCTGCTTCAGGAATGAGCTTGTGGAGCCCCAGAGAGAAGCTCCGACACAGTCTGACGTCTTCTTTAGACATTCCAACCTCCCAAACCGCTCGGTGTACCCATAGATCCCATCTGTGTTGGAGCACCTGTGTTCATTTCTCTGTGTGTTTGTGTGTGCGAGTGTGTCCGTGTATCCAGCCCTCACAAACAGGACTTGAAGACATTTGACTCAGAGACCCAGCTGCTCAAAGACACACAGCCAGTAGTGAGAGAATCTTTAAAGGGACTCAAAATTTTACAAAGGAAAGATGCTTACTGCCGATTTGTATCTTTAGATCCTGCCTGGGTTGGATATGAACTTCGTCGTCTGTGTCTATTGTTTTCCCAGGAGGGAGGGGGATCCATTGGGTAGAGGCATTACAATGTTTATTGGACTTTTCTGTTACCTTTTGTTGTGTTTCTAAAACTCATAATAAAGCTTTTGAGCAGGTCTCAAAGTTAAGATGTATTTTTAAGAAAACGAAAAAAAATCTGTTATTGTCTGTGCCTAAGCAAATTGTGTTGGTTGAGTGTCTTGGGCCCTTTGAACCCTGGACATGAAATAATGCTGAAATTGTAACATACTAAGGTGTTAAGGGTACTGTGTTTGGGATTCTTGTTGAGGGGCTGCATTATTTGTGTATTCTCTTCCTATGTAAGGAGAAAGATCACTAGGCTTTGCCAAGTCTGATCTCTACCACTGGACATTCGCATCTGCTAGGTTAGTCTTCTTTGCACGGAGATGTACTCTTCAAAATGCTGTTTAGATATCAAGACTGGTAAGCTGCTGCTATGGTGTTAACAGGAGATGAAACTATCCCAGAAATTTTGCCCCAGGTACTTGCTTACCATTGTTCAATGCCGGGAGAGTTTGAAGTCTTCTCACCAAATCTATGATTAATTTGTTTAATTAGAGCTGCTAGCCCTCAACCCTGTCTACCATAGAACCAGCTAGATTTCTCCCTACTGTCTGTGTGCATTTATCTGGGAGACTTAGTCTCTGACTGAATGATATCTAGGCATATGGGTATTAAAATCAATATCCCTGCCCTAGATATTACAGAGAGCCAATCAAGTTCTCTTCCCTTTCACAATATTTTCCCAGCCCAAAAGGACTGACATAATCTGTTTCTCTCCCTTCCTCCCCCCTCCCATACTGACCAGACCACCAATGCTTCAGTCTATGTCACCAAGACCACAATTCCTTGTGATTGAGCCTGCTGATTTGTGGATGTGTGGTTTTAATTTCCAATAAACTTTTGCATCTTGGTTTATCTTGTAGTTATTATTTCTGTCTCTCTTGCTCGCCCAGTTCAGCAATATCCTCACATCAGAAGTGCTGCGAGTGTTATATGTGGGTCTAAGAGTGTCAGGGCGGTCACTGTCATTCTGCCTTTTTCCTTTTGTTGTTTATTTAAGATACTATATCCAGGTTATCATTCTGAAAACTTGGTGACAGTGACTAAGCAGTATTCTCAATCTCCCTAAAGCCACCACCCTTTAATACAAGATTCTCATATTGTGGTGATTTCTTTGCTACTTCATAACTGTAATTTTGCTGCTGTTGTGAATTATAATGTAAATATCTGATATGTAGTATATCTGTTATGTCACCCCCAAAGTATCGGGACCCATGGGTTGAGAAACACTGGCCTAAATGAACATATTTTAGCCCGTAGTAATCATGTGCCTGAGTGCCAAAAGGCATCCGAACAAGTCTTGAACTTTATTTAAAATCACCAAATTTAGTAGTTTAAATTTAAACTAAGTCCATGTATTAGATAATTAGGTTTATATGCCATAGGCTTTAGCAACTATTTGGCCAGTAATCTAGAGTGGGTCCAATATTCTAAGTTTGGGGGTTTAAATTTCTGTGTGTTCTAGGCTTTATGTTATTGTAATTACTATTTCAAAGAAAGTATTTACAATTGTACCAAAGCAAGTAGCAGATAAAACATAAGGAAAAAACATCTTGAGAACAGATTTAAACATATTAGTGAATTCTAATGCCCTTGTTATACTTCAGTTAGTAATCCCAAGTCATGAGTACTTACAGAATTGGAGAATGTGCTTAGATTTTTGACATTTTGTCAGAAACATTTTTTCTTTTAGCCTTTTCTTATGTAATTTTTTGTTGTACTTATAGTAACCTTTATATGCATGTATATATTTAAAATGATAGGATTGATTTCTCTATTATGGTTAGCCTTCTAAAGAAATCTTGCTACTCTTGGTCTTTGGAGGCTAGATTACCCAAATGCACAGGCCAGAGAGAGGAGCTTTGGGGAAATACTTAGAAGAGGTATAATTATTTTTCAACTTCTTCCTATTTTTTACCCTTCCTCATGATAAGGGCATCTTACCCCTTCACTGTGTCCTTCCCCTCTCTGCATTCAGAATTCTGGAAATGGCTTGGCAAAATACCATCTTTGATACTTCTCCAAATCTGAATATAACAAAAGGGTTTAAATGAAAAAGAAAGGAACAAGTGAGGGATCAGAAGACCATGAATAAAGCTTGAAACTTACCATGAAGTTTGTCTTTTGCCACATAGTCATGAGTGGCAGAAACAGGAAATCTAATTTCTAATCCCAGATCATTTAAAACAGTGGTTCTCAACCTTCCTAATGTTGTGGCCCACACAGCTCCTCATCTTGTGATGGCCCCCAAGCACACAATTATTTTTATTGCCATTTTATAACTGTCATTTTGCTCCTATTATGAATTGTAATATAAAAATGTGATATGCAGGATATCTGATATTGGTGATCCCCCAAAGGGGTCATGACCCACAAGTTGAGAAGCACTGGTTTAAAGCATATCTAGCTCTAGAATTCTAAATTTGATTTTTAGCAAGGCACATGGAAGTTAACGGTTTTAGAGTTAAAAATCAAAAATTATGGACCTCAGACAAATGAGATTGGTGGTAGGGAATTTGACAGCCTGTTTAAGGATCTGGCTTTCAAATAAATGAAAGGGAAAAAATGTAACTTGGATTTATTAATGCTTGTCCTTAAGACTAGAGCTGCAGGAGACTTAGCTGGCTATATCTATGTAATACTCAGTTCCCATAAAAGTCTAGTGGACCTCCACAGAAATGCCCTCGAGTAGAACCATATTATGTTTTTTCTGCAAAGAGCAGCTGTCAGTACATTTTGGTTCTTTTGCCTCTGGTTGGGGATCAGTGACAAGGACAGAGGGGACAAGTAAGAAAAAATCAGCACAGCACAGCACAGCCTGTTATTTTTTTCCCCTAGATTTGGGGGACTGTCTACTGAAAACCATGGTCTTGCACTTGTAATGGGCAAGAATGTGGCTGTTTTTCAGAACCTTAGACTCAGCTGTGGCTTTTTCCAGGATCTCACTTTTTTCCTAAGTGTGTGAGGGCTATCCACTTCAGACACTGTGAAGTTAGTAATGATCACAGTGTCATGGCCTTAGTCTTTGTGTCTGTAAAACTCACTTTTATGTTCTAGGGGGTGCATTCAAGATTTATAATCCTTTTGATGGTATCCAAAATCATTTTCTTGATTTACTCAATTAAGAATCTGTGTCACCTCTGGCCACTTCTTCCTATAAGTTTATAAGTTGGTACCTCACATTCTCTTGAGTATTTTTATACTAGGCTATAAACTGACCATTTAGGGCTACATAGGAAGAGGAAAGAACAAAGATCCTGGGTGTCTATAGAACACTGGATAATGCCCAGATCTCCCATGAGCTCACTCAGACTTGATAGGGACTCTCAGAGAAAGCCGAGGGTTGCCCTGAGAACATGAGGCTCAGGGGAGACTCAGATCAAATCCAGTCACTTTCTGCACTCATTTCATAGAAGGTAACAAAAATTTTGGTTGACTCCAAAGATGTTTTCTTTGTTCATATGTTTCTTCTGATCTCTCTTCCTAAAACTGAATTGATTATAGTGAAAAATAGTCACT
Organism: Phyllotis vaccarum; assembly: GCA_033318265.1. Classification (NCBI taxonomy): domain Eukaryota; kingdom Metazoa; phylum Chordata; class Mammalia; order Rodentia; family Cricetidae; genus Phyllotis; species Phyllotis vaccarum. The sequence continues at coordinate 191,798,971 of JARWLC010000002.1, forward strand.
GTGACTGATTGAAAATCCAGAAACAGATGTAAAGTTTGTCAATGTATTTTTATCTTCCTGTTAGTGGTTATTAATGGCTAAAATTCTTATTGTTAGCTTTGGCTGTATGTTCACCTGCTTGGGGAGATGGAGAAGAATACAGAATATTTTCAAATTAAAGATCCAGTCTATATCTGGAATATGGGTGACTAGCTCCTAGTTATATTATGGCTGCCCGAGACAGGTGTAGAGACAGCAGCTGCTCATACCTCCTTCCCACCTTGCTCTATGCTTTCCTCTACTGCAATATGGACTTCCAGATTCTTCTGCATTGATCTGAATGTGCTGACTACCCATCAAGCTCCTGGAAGACAGAGATGATGTGGACTTAGAATTTCTTGATAGCTGGTAAATTCTGTTTATGCAGTTATTGTTCCTTGCCTACTTGGATCTTCCACATTTATCTTAGTACTTCAACAATTTCTTCATCCTGCAACCTTGTTACCCACCATCATTTTATTTCTGTGGGCATGTCCCAGAAGAGAAAAACCATTCATGTGTTAAGTGCCAGGAGATTCATTTCTATTTTCAACCCATCCATCTAGCAGTCGGTACTGGGCATTAGGGCATGTTGTTTTCTTAGACTTTTATATTTATTTGTTCTTTAAACATTAATAATAATTATCTGTTTATCATGTGCTTCTATGCTATGGTATGGCATGCTCCATAGTAGTGGCAATCATTCAAACATAGGTGAAAGACAGCCAGGGAATCGGAAATGATTCATAGCTGGAGGTGAGAGGTTGGAAGAGTTGCATGATGCCTGTTTGTACCACTTGAAAAAAGGGTAAAGAGAACACAAACTAAACCAGAGATCCAAAATGTAGTAGGTATTACACAATCATTCTAATGTACACAAATAACTGTAGAGCATATTAAACAATGTTTACCCTTGCTAATGTTCTGCAGTAATATAGAAAACAGGACTCCTGCCTTTAGTAACAATGGGGGAATCAGTGCATCTTCACAAATTACCTAAAATACAAATGTTTAAGGCCATCATTTAAATTTCTTTTAATTTTACAAAGCATTCAATATTGATATCCCTCACAACACATATGAAAAGTAAATCCCACATAAACATTTAAATTTGTCTTTTAATTTTATCTATGAGAATATGGGTGTGGTAGACAGGAGACAAATAACAAAACAAAATCAATGAATTGTTTGTGAATTCTGAAGGAGAACATTTCCCACCATAGGTCAGAAACACAGTCTGAAAGCAAAATCCTCATTCAATAGTCTTAGCAACTAGACACTGCAAACCCCACAGTCTCTACAGTTAATCCTTATCTCCTTTCCAGTTTCTATATCTGCCCGACAATGAACGAGGGATTGTTATCCCTGTTGGAACACTACTCTGCGAACCTCTCAAAGATGGAAAATATTCCATTTTCAATCTCCTGATACTAATAATGTAGTTCATACAGCCATAGTTTACATGGCTATAGCATTTACATAGCTACTATTTTGCACACACACACACACACACACACACACACACACGACTTGTAGAAAGTCACCACGGTGGCTTGGATTCTAAGGTCCTCCTACATGAATCCCTGTTGGCTTGCACCGGGTCTTCTCACAGCTCATAAACATCTCAGCTGAGGAAGTGTATTTATACCCTGGGAGTTCCTATGGGACAGTAGGGAGAAGTGGATGCTTGCCTTGGATGATTGGTTCTTCCAGATGTTTTCTGTGCCTCCCAATGGCATGGAAAGTCAGAGGCCTCAGTTACAAATTGAGTTTAGTGTTGTCTTTCAATTCTTCATCAGCTTGCATGGGATACTCAGCCCTTTTCTCTCCTTAACGGTTTTTAAAACTTATTTAATTTAAAAAAACAAGAAAACGAAAGAAGATAGAGGAAACAATAAATAAATAAATAAATAAAAAGAAGTGTGCCAAGTTTTCCTCTCACAAATGAGATATTAAACACTCTTCTGTGTGTAGTCCAGAAAATGGTGCTTTTGTGATGGTTTTGTAGTCCTTCCCTAGTTAGGAGAAACTCACACCGGCAATAAGGGGCTCTAGGTCATTAGTCGTGAGGACTATCTGGCACATACGTGGTTCTAGGCCAGGATTTAATCCAAGACCTATTGGAAATGACTGGTTCTGCTTTCAGTGTCCCATGTTGACCATCAATCCCGCGTTTGTATTCCTAGGACCTCGATGCAGTCCCAGTCTTCCTATGGTAACAGCTCCCCACCTCTGAACAAAATGAACAGCATGAACAAGCTGCCCTCCGTGAGCCAGCTGATCAACCCACAGCAGCGCAATGCCCTCACCCCCACCACCATGCCGGAGGGCTTGGGAGCCAACAGTAAGCAAATCTCTCCTCAACTGCCAAAGGATGAACAGGGCTAGTACAGGAGAAGAATGCTTTAGGGTGGCTAAATGTTCTTCCCTAGGTGGCAGGGAGCAAAGGAGGCCACACTTGGCTACTTGGCTTTCACAGATAACTTCTCATTCTTGAGGTATGGGTTTCCTCACAAAACACCCTAGTAGAGACAATGTGGGGGAAGGGTCTTCCCTCAGTAGAGATCTCTGAGACAATAACACATCACTTCCTGCCAACTTGGATGGCGGCACACCACCAACCACCTCCAACTAGTCTAACAGAAGTGTATCTGACATGAGGGAAGAATTATGGTATGCAAGACTAAAAGCATAAAAAAAATTGATTCTCTTATAGATTCTTGCAAAATAACCTATGCAACTGCAAACAAGCTAGTTTTTTGCTCTCTTGCTCTCTGTAAAATGATCACTCCTATCTCTGGCTTTATAGTCTTATTTCATTCTATACTCAGTAGGCAGGGAATCAACCCACAAAGGTTTCCCTTCACTTCTGTACATGTACAAATTCCTCATAGGAACTAAGTGTAGATATAAAAGGCATCGCAAAAACTGGATTCAAATAAACAGATGATAATTGGCATATAGCTTTTCTATAAGCAGATTTCCTTTGTCTATTATAGGTGAGTCTAGCAAAGGAGACAGATACGTGAATGAAATAAAGAATAGTAAAAAAAAAAAATTGTAGACAGATAATGCATTCAGGGATAGAGTGAGTTGAACACTGGGCAGTTCCTAAAATTCCCTCCCAATGAAAACCAAGGATCTACTATCTTGTCCTTCAAAATCCCTAGTTATTGTGACTAAACCTTCCATTTATTTTTATTTGTAAAGCCTAGCCTATCTGAAAAAAAGCTAAGGGAGCCTGAGATTGTCTGTGGTATGGCAGCCCATGATGATTTTTCAGTGTGACATATTCTGACAACAGGGACTTTAAAATGGGCTGCTCTCTCATCATAACAATGTACCCTGAGGTCCCAAACCTGACAGTGAGAAGTCATTCAATTTTATTTTCTCTCTTGTAACATAATTAAGATACTCCTGCTTGTTCTAGGGACAAGATAGTAGTAGCCATAACAAGATTTTACATTTATACAGCTTTAAATCATTTTCACTTTATTTATAGTACACAGTTCTCTGATGCACTCAGAGAAGTCTGGGGGGGAAGTAGATGAAGAAGCCTCAGGACCCTGCTTTGCAGCTGGTTACATCACAGCAGGGGCTTTCTTCTGAGTCACTCTTCTAAATTACTAAAGTAGATACAAGTCATATTCTTATTTTCTAGATATATTCTTTTTCTAGCTTTTGACAATAAAGGAAAATTTGTTTTGGTATGTCAGTGAATTCTTGAAGCTCATGGTTTTGAAAAATGCTCCAAGTGGTGGTGATATTGGTGAATTCAAGCGTATTATATAGCAGAGGTAGAATCTGGAGTTGTATTTTTTATTACTAGACGTAAAGTTCCCAAACCAATGCCATAGTAAGCCCTCCTGTTTGCAAACAGATCTGATTGACACACATTTGTTCACCTTTCTCTCAGTATATGCTTTTGGGCATCTCATTGTGTCAGGAAGTCTGCTATGTCTATGGGGATAGAAACAGTCAATGTCTATGTGATAGGAGATGAGTGTAGTAAGGGTAATCGAAATATAACCCATTCTGGCCAGTAGAAGGAGAAACATCTAAACTTAGTTTAAAACTTAGTTAAACAGTGGGAAGAGAGTCCTAGGAGAGCAATGGTCCAGAAATCTGATTAGTTTGGAGTTCGGATTCGATTTGATTCTGCTTGGCTAGGTATAGAGTATGTGAAGGGATATAGAGAAATTAGGTCACACCTTCCTGAAAAAAAGGGAAACACAACCTTTTGGTAATGCTCAACAAAGCAAGATAGCGCCCTGGGATGCTGGAAACGATAACCTAGTAACCGGTTGTATTCCTCCTGCTTCTGTTCAGTTCCTATGATGGGCACTCACATGCCAATGGCTGGAGACATGAATGGACTGAGCCCCACCCAAGCTCTCCCTCCCCCACTCTCCATGCCATCCACCTCCCACTGCACTCCCCCACCTCCGTACCCCACAGACTGCAGCATTGTCAGGTGAGTGCACAGCATGTGCTCCTGGGGCCAGGCCTACCCATCTGTGGGTGGAGGGTAGACACTGCAAAGCTGATGAATCACTCAAGAGGAAAGGATGCTGTCTTGTGATTCAAGGAAGTTGAGTCTTATAAGCAGTGTGGTCAACTTAGCTCTGTCAAGGGCTCCTACAACCAGGTGGGGAGAGTGAAATGTGTATGTGCACTCAGGTTTCAGACCTGTTTCTTGGTCTTCAGGTATGTACTCCCTTCTCCTTCCTCCTGTTTTTACAGGCCAGTTGTGGCTCATGAGTTGGTGCTCAGGGCTGGGTTTCCCCAGTAGGACATAAACTGGCTATTCTGTTCCCTTTTCCTGTTCTCTGGGCCTCATAGCTCTAAGTCACAATGGGATCACAGTTTTGGAGTCGGATGTCTATATAAAAAAAAAAAAAAAAAAAAAAAAAAGGCAAAATTTAAAATTTGAAGAACCTCTGCCACTCTGCAGGAAAGCGGGGACGCTCCAGAGAAAAGGGCTTCATATGGACTGTAGCTAGCAAAGCATGAAAGGTGCTAGTCACAGAGGTATATGGGGCTCCATGTGCCATGACTTAGGGCATGTCCTCTGCTTCTAGGAAAGCATGCTTTGTTCCTTTGTTTGCTGGTAGGGTATGTTTTGTCCATGTGCAATTTTAGCCACAGAGATAGTATGGTACCTGGCTTAGCTCAGCAGAAATCAACCCAGAAATGATAGTAACATCAATAGTCTCAAGCTAGCACCACACAGAGGAATATCTGTGTTGTAAGGTCACAAATGAAGAGGTATTGATATTCTGGAGTACTAGCCTGCAATATTTTAATTGTCTAAAACATTCTAAGGACCCCCAGACACATGATAATAAATATAGAGATTCTCAATTTGATGTGATGATACAGGAGGCAAGAGGCCTGGAGACCAAACCACTTGACCCTTCACCTGCTACCCCCAACCCCAATGGCTCCTGCTGCATTTATACAAAACTATAAGTATGATACCACAGATCACCAACTGAAAAATCATCACCTTTTAGAATGCTAGTATTCGATTTTTACAATTGCCAGTTTACTTAAAGTTTGAGATTCTAACCATCCTCAGACCTCAAATCCAAGGCCCACACACACTCCGTTTGCCTCCAGGCTCTTATGCACGGCATCCAAGGGCAAAATGTTGGGTTTTCCTTTATCTCGCCAATGCAGTTGGGGTGAACTTTCTTTTTCTGTTTCCTCCTTCCTCTTCCCTCCTCCCTCTGCAGTTTCTTAGCAAGGTTGGGCTGTTCATCATGTCTGGACTATTTCACGACCCAAGGGCTGACCACCATCTATCAGATTGAGCATTACTCCATGGATGTAAGTAACTCTTAGACCTTTCTCTTGAGTAAAATGTCTTCCCTTCTCTCCCTCTGCTACATAAGCCTTTGTAGTTCCATCCATGCCAGCTTAGACTTCGGCTTTTGGTCACATTTCTAATTCAAGATTCTGATGGAACACATAACCCTGTTAGAACGATTCTCCAGATTAGAAGCTTAGCAGTCAATAAGCCTGATCACTAAGCAGTGTCTTACTGCACTCAGATTTATGTGAAATGAGAAATAAACATTGAATATGTACAGTCAAGAAATGTCAATCTCAAGACAGATGACTGAAAACCAGGCATTTGGGAGGCTGAAGCAGGAAAATGACTTCCGCTTAGAAGTTTGAAACCTGCTTGGACAACATAATGAGGCTTACTCAGAGATTGGTTGAAATGTTGTCAATCATCTGTTTAAATCACTGGGGAGGAGAGCAGGAAGGACGCTCACTTTAGTATACAGAGAGATGACAAAATTGTCATTGTCCGTAGTGAATTGATGGCAGAATCATACAAAGAAGCCTGGCTATAAATCTCTATCTGTGACCCTGTGCACAGGCCTTTTCCACCCATCCTTAAAGGGTTTTAAGGATGAGTCAGCTGTGCCTTTCAGTACTTTATAATCCTCCATTCATTTGGAATTCTGTCAGCCCAACTTCATGTCCCTATAATCAAGAACGGTTACTGGCCATAAGTTCGAGTCCTGAGTGTGAATTTTAGTAGCAATGAAATTTGAAGCTGTTGCCCTGCCTCTCGGGGCCTCGGTTAATCCAGCCGGGTTAGAAATCTGGTGTGGATTGTCTTTGAAACAAGCTTCATGCGATGGAACTTTCTTGGGCCTTCCACCCCATTTCTTGAGCTTCTGCATACATGGGAGCTACTTTGTTTGCATTTTAAGTAACCTGATCCTCCTCCTGAGCTGCTGTTTCTCCTGCTTTCTTTGGCGTTTGCTAATCTTCCATCCTAGCTTCCAGATGGCACTTTGAACTCATGGGAAGAGATCATTTCTGCCTTTGCTGCTGCTTCTGTAGTGGGGACTCCTTCCTCTTCTTGATGCTAGAGATGCCCCTGCAGCATGAGCATACCCAGCCCTGGAGAGATCAGTATATACCATGCTGCCTTACGCCCATCCTTCCTGACTCCAAAAGTCACCCCTGGTGCTGCCCTAATAGAGCCTATCATAGGTTAAAAACTCCGAAGAATGCTCTAAGAGTAAGTTCTGAAAGGAGTTAGATTATTTTAAAATCATGTTTCTGCACTGGTGAAAACAAAATGGCCCTGTACATGAGAAGTCACTGTAGTGGAGTCCTATGCAGTGGAATAGGAAGTCTGCTGCCTCCCTGTTTCTTTACATAATATTTACCTGTAGACTTGTACCCTGTGGGGAAGTCCAGGATTTTCCTGCAGCCATTTATGTTCAGAGATGTTCCCCACAAATCTCTCTCTGTTGGTGTCGCCTTGTAGTGGTACCGAGATTACAAAGAATCTTGGGCTCATTCAGTGTTTCAGAGGTATAAGGAATGCTAGAAAGCAATAGCGCATGCTAACGTAATCCATCTGTGGATTGTCTTCCCTACAATGTTTTCTTCAACTGCAGAAAAAGTTAGGGGGGTCTGAAACCTGTATAATGGGACAATATGAAATCATGATGCAGATTTCTGAGGTGGGAAATTTTGAAAAGCTATTCAGTTTTCTCTTCTTCCCCTCAATATTTTCTTGCTCATTTGTGGAAAAACACATATCTCTTATTTCTTTGCAGAAGTCTGTAATTTTAGGGTCCCTTTCTTGTAGAGAATGTGAGCACACTGGGTATCTTCAGATGCAAAGTTAAGTACATAATATAAATGATAAGCATTATAGTGCGTGTGGGTTAGAATTTATATAGCATCATACCCATACTTGTCTATGAACCCATAGTATCTAGTATGCAAAGAAGCAATTGTAACCAATGCATTCAAGTAGGAAAACAGGATCAGATTGTCATCTATCAATCTGCTTTCTGCCCACCTTGCTGCTTCATTGAACTGAAGCATATTAAGCAAACTAGTGCCAAAAAATGCAGGAGCCATCACCACCTTGACTTAAGACTAACCCTATAGGAAATACTTCTTGTCTCTCTGATAGTGCTCAGGAAAAACTGATGTGCATTTTGATGTATTTTATCCACACACAGTAAGACCTTTTGATTCATAAGATAATCTGAGGCTCAAAAACTATTCTTAACAATTTATTTTTCCTTGTTATATAACCTCAAGGCTTGTTAACTTAATCTTCCATTTTTCTATTTATAAAGTAGGTTTAATACTATTCACCACTAATTTGGGATCACATGGGATTAGGTTTATAAACCGAATAGTTTGGTACTTGGCATTAGGAAACTCTCAGTCCCTATTAGAAATCTCCCCTTCGCTCCTTGTCACACGGTTAGTGACACTCCATTAATGCCTTTCTTCTGGTGCCTAAAGCCCCAGAGATTTGAATCATGGGGAAGCTTACATTTCTTCTTGAGATTTCTGCCTTCTCATTTAACTGCTGTCTACACTATTTTATACATGGAGAAGCTGGCGCCAGGAAAGAGCAAGTAAACTGTTGTCCACTGCACATGTGACAGACACAGCAAGGTCTCCGCAACAGGACATGCAATAGCGTCAGAATGCTGGCTTTGTTTGCCAAGTCATTGATAGTAAATTCAGATCATTTAAGCCAAAACACCAAAGAATGAAAAAGAGCCCGCGATAAAAGTCTAGATGTTTGCCTTCTAATGCCTCCTCCCTGCTTCACAGGATTTGGCAAGTCTAAAGATCCCTGAGCAGTTCCGACACGCCATCTGGAAGGGTATCCTGGACCACAGGCAGCTGCATGACTTCTCCTCACCCCCGCATCTCCTGAGGACCCCAAGCGGTGCCTCGACAGTCAGTGTGGGATCCAGTGAGACTCGCGGTGAACGTGTGATTGATGCTGTGCGCTTTACCCTCCGCCAGACCATCTCTTTCCCACCCCGCGATGAGTGGAGTGACTTCAACTTTGACATGGATTCCCGTCGCAACAAACAGCAGCGCATCAAAGAGGAAGGGGAATGAGTGTCCCTTGCTGGGCTCTCCGGGTCCTCTTCCACCTGGGCCGGCCGCTCCGGGGGGCACCTGCTTCATCTTCCAAGCATTCTTGCTGACTCTCCTCCTTTTCCTTCTCTGTCTGCTTTCTAAATGGACGGAGAAATAAGAGGCTGTCTAACCTGTCACCTGATTTCTGATTCTGGCTTTAAGCCTTCTAAACTCTTGCTTGCAGGGTATGCTGTCATTGCTAGACAGAAGTTAGCAAAGGAACAGCGGGTCTCCTTAAGCAGTGGAGAACTCTCATTGACTTTTATAAAGCATTTTCAGCCTTATAGTCTAAGACTATATATATATGTATATATATACATATGTATTATAAATATATAAATATACAATATATATTTTGGGTGGGGGGTATTGTTAAAATGTAATTTAATGGAAATTGAGTTGCACTTATCAGCCTTCTTTGAAATTTGTTTGTTTTTGGATGACTGATCCATACCCCTGTCTCAGGGGTCTCATGTATGATGACAGATACCTAGAGTTGAGTGCTTTTTGTGAGTAAAAGTGATGTATAGGTCTTTTCAGTTCTTTGGATGTTTAGCATTTAGCACATAAAACCTTTGGATGTGTCCAGTCTGTTTACCATTTCTTACTATGAGGTAAAACTGTATATATGTACAAAGTTCTTTATGTCAGTATATTTTATGTTACTGGTGTCCTTTCCAGTTAGGTTGTTTCACTCTGTGTCTACTAGAAGTAAAATTTCATGTTCACTTTGTCACACACTATAGGAAAGGACAACCTCTCTTACTTTGGTTTGAGAATGAGGAATTCAGTTTATTCTGAAAATTCTTAAATGGTCCACGTCAGCCATTCCAAACATGTGATGGGATATTGCCAAATATAGCAGTGGCCCCTTGAAACTTAAGGTCCAGCCCTCTAGTATTTATTAGGAAAATATTAGCTGCTGTTAGAGTAGCCTTAAAACTAAATTTCACTAATAGATTGACCAAGCAAAATCACCTTCAGTGCTTTTGTAAGCATTTAGGCCAATTAGTCAGGATGAGTGGAATTTGTCCAGTTTTTATGAAGAGTTCTAATGTCTTGTAGAAATATTCATAAAAACAGGCATGACTCAGAAATACAGAAACTCCACTAAAAAGAAAGATGTCCCATCAAACTATGAATTTAAATTCCTTTGCAGCATGGAGTGACACTTGGGAAATATACCTTTTAAAGACTTTCCTATCCATAAAACACTGCATGCAGAGGCTAGTTTATCTCTCTTCATGGTCGAAAGAGTAGTGGATTGGAAAATAGAAACTTAAAAGTACAGTTTTCATGTGGCATGGCACGCACTGATGCTATTTTCCTCTTGGTCATCAAAGCTCTGTTGATTTGGAAAGCAGGTGTGAACATTTTGTTCCCCATCTAGCTTCTTCCAGGCTATGTGTAGACACAGAAATGTCCACAAATCAAGAAAAATGTTTTCACTGAAGCTGTTTAAAGCATGTCAACAAAGACTTATTTTACATTTTGTGAAAACATGCAGCAGTCAGGGTTCCTCCTGGATGTTTTGGAAACATTTTGAGACAAATACATTTCTTCCCAATCTAAAACATGTTGTGTATATGCTAATGAGCTCTCCAATCCTCCCGTGTATTTTTGGTAAAGGGCTGTCATTCATTGTACATGAGATGCCATTCTTATTTTAAAGTGCAAATGGGCAGATATGCCTCTGAAATGTAATGTATGGATTTCACCAGAAAATCTTATATTGTGTATGTGCATGTGTGAAATTGCATACTGTGCTGTTTTTGTTAGAGTTTTCTCTTTGTGATAGTTGGGTTTTCCACAACCACAGCTAACTTGTTATAGATGTGTATATATATACATATATATATATGCATATATATACACACATCTATATCAGAAACACCATTTACTGAGAATGCAATGTCAAATAAGACATGATACCTTAATTGTAAGATGGGGGAAGGGAAAATTGTTTTTTAATTTTTTTTAATTTTGTATGCTAAAGAGAATGAGTCCTTAATTTCAACCTTTTCTTGTGTTTAAATAATGGTAAACATTATTAATTTCTGTAACAAGCTCACAGCTTTGCAAATTCAATAGGTGGAAAATGAAGCTGTTGTGTTGGCCAGGTCAGGAAGACAAATGGCTTCCTGGATGCTGTGAGTATCTGGGCTGTTTCAGCATGGTTAAAGCGGTGCTGGGGACTCTGAGGCATTTCAGCACTATTGAGGTGGCACTAGGGATTCTGGAATTTCTGGACTGTATCCAATGATCTTGGCATTAGCCATTAGGCACAGATAGGCACAGTTCCTCTCCTCACACTGCTGTTGAAGTGTGTGAGCAGCTAGAGTTGTAGTAAGAAGCAGAACAGATACCTGCTCAGTGCCTCTCAGGAGAATGGGACTCCTTTGCTTGGTAATGAAGTAAACAGGATAGAAGCAGGATGCTCTTCATTAATCCTTATAGCTTTTGTTTTCTTGATTTTCCCCCAAATACATATGTGGGATGCTGACTATGAAAGACATGTGGGGTTTTTTATTTTTATAATTGTACAAAATTAAGAAAATGTTTTATATACTTTATTAATGTTTTTTTCAAAAGGTACTTTCTTATAGACATACTTTTTTTTACAGCTTCATTTGCTTGTCTTTTGGTATTTTTGTGTTACGGCTATGGTGAGCCAGAGGCAAATCTATAAGCCACTTTTGTTTGCCAGGACATGCAATAAAATTTAAAAATAAATGAAAATATGTTTAAAAAAATTGTGCTTTTATGTGTATATATATATATGTGTGTCCCTATCTGTCCATACTTTCAGACTCTGACCTTTTCTCATACTGTGGAAGAGGAAGAAGTACTTCAATTGAGGTCAAAAAGAGTTTGCTATCCAAGCTGGGATGAGACTGCAGCACGGCCTAATTTAGTTTTATTTTTGACTGTTTTATTTTTTATTGAAAATAGATTCTTTTTTTTCCTTTATACAATACATTCCAATCATGGTTTTCTCTCCCTCATCTCCTTCTAGATCCTCTTCATCCATCCAACTTTACACCTTCTTTCCCTCTGACTCTTTTTAGAAAACAGGCAGAAAAAAATGCAGTCAACTCACACATAGAAACCCCATAAAAACACCAAATTTGAAACCACAACATGTAAGCAAAAGACCTACAATAATAAATAAATAAGTAAATAAATGCCCAGACCCCCCACACACACCAAAAAAAAAAAAATCCAAATACCATGCCATTGAGTGTGCATTGAGCTGGACGTCTACTTGTAGGCCTGGTGTCTGTCATTGAGTATGCTTTGTATACCAGGTGAGACTCCATTAAAGAAAACTAATTTTTCTTTGGAAAGTAGTTGTCATTTGGAAACAGCTTCTTGGTTAGGGATGAGAGATCATTTGCTGACAACTCCCAGTGCAGGGACCCTATCTGGCTTGGACCTGTGCAGTCCTTGTGCATACTCCCACAGTCTCTTTAAGTTCATATGTGCACCACCCCTGTTGTGGTTTCTGTGATGGCTTTCATTCCACTGGCTCTTCCAATCTTTCTACCTCCTGTTCCCTGAGCTAGGAAGGAAGATGTTTGAGGGAGACATCCCATTTAGGACTCTGTGTTCCAAGGTCTCTTACTTTCTGCATATTGTCCAATTGTGGGTCTCTGCAATTTTCTATTTACTGTAGGAGGAAACTTCTCTGAGGATGGCTGAACAAAAATTATGTTCTAATTTTACCTACATGACTATCACATGATGCTTATAAACAGCCTCCTCAACACTGAAGGAATACTAGCAGACTCTATCTTCAGTGTGTCTCCTCATCCTGCTTATGTGAGGAAACATTGAAGATAGAAGCCTCTGAATGGGATGGACCAGACAGTACCTTTCCATTGCGTACATAAATTATTCAATAAAATACCTGTTATCTAACAAAATGGTCTAATGATTTTTCATAATTGGAAAACTTTATCCTCTTGTAGAATGGCACAAAAATAATACCCCTAATCGATCAAGAACTTTGCAGATTATTTATTGTATACATGAAGAACCTAGAGTCTAACATCAGGCATGTGAATGAATGTAATTATCTTATAAAAACATAGACATAGTCAAGGAAGGTGAATCTTAAATTATTCACTGAGAACTGGTGATAGTTTTTCTAAGTAATTGGTTTGGTAGCACCCATATGAGGAAGAGAAAACTCAACTGTGCAAATGATCTGGGCTTGCTGTGCACCACAGAACATTAGACCCTGTTGAACCAGAAGACAAAAAGAGCAGGATGGTGATATTGTTCATTTACGTTCATCTACAGACTGAGTCTTCATCCATGATGTCCAAAATTTAATTTGTCAAGCACAGAGTTCAGTGGATAAACAATTTATGTATCTGGATGAAAATGCCAACTTCCATGGGCAATGTCAAATCTCAGCACTTGAGAGGCAGAGGAAGGCAGATCTCTGAGTTCAAGGCCAATCTGGTCTACAGAATGAGTTCCTGGACAGCCAGGGTTATTCAGAGAAATCCTGTCTCAAGAAAAAAGACAAAAATTAAAATTAAAAAAAAGAAAGAAAAACAAACCACCACCAACAAAATGATAGCTTCCTTCAAAGGCTCATTTGACAGGAAGAATTTAAATGTGTAATATTTTTGTAACAAAAGCCTGGACATCCCACTTTCATGGGGCATGTGGTAGTATTTTCTCACCTCTAATTATTCTTAGGGACCAAATATTATGACATACTTCACAAGTACACAAATGCTAACAAAAGGATCTGCCAAAAGTTATTGGAAATAAGCAAATAATGGGAAATTTAACTCAAAAGTCTAATTAGTGTTTGTAAATCTAAAATCTGAAGTATTTTTAAAGCAAAGGACATGAGCATCATGTCCTTCCAAACAATTAAAATCTATAAATTGCTCCCAAACTATCTTTGGTGATTTTCATAATGCAAATATAAGAGGTACAGTTAAAAGCAACAAAAACCAAGAATATCCACAACATATGTGAAATTCCTATTTATAAGGCAAATATGTTCCACATTGCATGCCTGCTCACAAGCAGTTTGTTTCATTAAGATCAAGAAAGTGGAAAATAAGTTATCAAGTCCTTTTTAAATTTGTTTTCTCCTATCCTTTTAATCTTTGTATTTTATTCATAAAATTACTAAAATGTGTAAGAGCCAGAGAACTAGGAAATCTGCCGAGTGATTATTTCTCCTAAAAATTTCAGGGAACCATCACTTGTGATACCTCAGCAACGTGGCTGTGCTAACTGGGAAGGGTGAAATGTGTAATATTTGATCACATACTAACAATAAAGTTTACTTTGAATCAGGGGGCAGAGCTTGTCACTCCCTGAGCAAAATTAACCATGGAGGTTTTGGAGGACTGAGGACTGATAGAGAGGCAGGAAGTAGTAAGATGGGGCTGAGAGAGGAAATCAGCTTTATTTGGATGGAGGAACAAAAGAGATGGGCTTCTTATTCTAATATCTGACTCCAATTTTTTATTGATAGAGACTAATTAGGTAAATGTGCCAGGAAGATCTCACTAAATCAAACCCAACTACGCAAGATTCTGGCATATTCATCCATCTCACATATAGGTTGAATAGTGTCTATCTGCTCTTTCAACCCCAACATAACCATACTTAATCTATTTATTTATATCCTCACTAGACAAAGAACTATAGACAACCAAAGAATGCTAAGATGAGTCCCTTAACTCATTGTCCAATACCACGTAGTCAGCCCTGCAATCATATAAATTCAAACAACTCCAAATGGACTCAGCTGGTTGTATTTATTTATGCTCTTCTGTATATGTATATACAGATATATAAAATATATGATATACATAACAATGATACAAGGCCATGAAATTGAGAAGGCACAAAAGGGATGGGAGGGGCTGGAGGGATGAAGAGAAGGAAGACAATTATACAATTATATTTTAATATTTTTATTAAAAAGTACTAAGATGTGAAAACTAGAACTAGTTAAAGCCAGAAAATAATGAATAGTAATAGCTCTTATTAAGACTTACATAACAGTTGTGGGCACCAAAAGCCTAGCTTTGAATAAGTCTGCTTGAGGTATCTCAAGGATTTTTGAGATACAAAGCTATGTTTTAGCTTTTAGGTGCTGTGGGTGCATTATCTAACATGGTAATACTGCAATCCTAGTTGGTAACTAATTCTTATTAGAAGGTTATGTAACAAAAGACTGCACAAAATAGGTACACACTATACCTGCAGAATATAGCCAGACTCTTGAGTTGAACAGCCACAGACCAGTATAGGTATTGATCGGTCACCTTTTAAATGTTATTTCCCATTCACATCTGCAGCTCTCTGAGTAACACAGGCTATGTGCATCCTGACTATAGTGTTCCTAGTCTTTGCTCTGTACCTAGAAAGATGTAGCACCTGCTATCATTTTTTGAACTGGATTGACACTATGCAGTTTTTCTTGGTGCTTAAGAGTTATTATGTTATGCTGATTGTTGGATTTGCATGGATAAATGCAACAGCAATGTGGAAGGAACACAGGACTAAAGAAGTCTGGTGACTCAGATAAGATGCTTAAAATCTGTAAGATGAAAGGACTCTTGAACCTCTAACTTGCCACTATTTTAGTAATATCTTTTTGGAAATTAACTGAAGGATAACATTTTAAAAAAAGATAGCAATAACAAAGTCATGCTATTGTGACCAATCAGAGTCACTCCCAACAGTGTAATCTGAACTCAGTATATATTTTAAGTATCTGGAAAACTCATTCCCTCTCCAGAGAAACTTTGCAGAGAATGTGGGTGATAAATTGGTACAGTTCAGATGTGTACCTTTCATTAGTTTAGAGCAGTGTTTTTAGAGTTCTGTTGGGTGTGTCTTTGAAATTTATGAGATTTGTTATCCTCACACTAAATCCAAATCTGTGTTTGTTCCAAGTGGGTGACAAGTACTGGCAGATAAACTTTCCTTCCATGGTTTTTATCTGAATTCTCAGCCTAGGGCCTCAGAGGACCAGCATTTTGTAATTCAAATAAAGGTTAGATTTAGAGAGACAAGGAACAGGAAGTGCTTTCAAGTAGAGAGAACTGAAATCAGAAATGACAGGAAAAAAAAGAACACAGTAAGTACATAACTCACCTGAGATTTTCTCTCTGACTTGGAACCACAGCTTTTTTCCTCTCAGATAATTTTGGATAATTTTAGCTAATAGGTGAACACTTAGAGATATGCTCCAGTCACTGATCATTGCTCCCTTGTTTGTTTTTTGTTTTTTTTTAACCAAGTTCCATCCAACTTGTCATCGCCTTCCTAAAACTACGCTGTCTTATTAATAATTAAAATCCAAAGAAAGCGCTTGAGAGGACTTTTGATGCTTAGAATGCTGGATGCAGGAACTTTAAAGGAAGGAAAGGAAAGGAACATGGAAGACCAACCTAGTGCCAGATTCTGGATGGTAGAAATAAATTGAAAGTCTGTGTGTCACCTTATGCTGCCTCCTGCCAAAGACATTTTGGAAATGATCAGAAAGTTTGTGTTCAGAATCGTGGAATCTGGTGGCATCTGGCACCAACACATTTGGTATATGACAGCAAAGACTGGCATTTTGTAAGTAACTATGAAAGAACTCAGAAAAGATTGTGTGCATACCACTTATTTTTCACTACCTTTGGGATAAGGACATCGTTAGGTCTCTCTCTCTCTCTCTCTCTCTCTCTCTCTCTCTCTCCTTAAAGTGTTGTCACTCCCAGCTATTTCCTACTAAACAGCCCAGAGTTAGTAAAGGTAAAGAGAAACATGCTTTGCACCATTTCATTTTCCTGTGTCCCCACTGTCTTCACAGAAGACACCCATGGTATGTGTATTCCACTCTCCCCTCAAACCTGATGTTCCTAGCTTAGTGATGTTGCCCTTTGGTAGCTAAAGCAAAAGCATATTGCATGTTACCGTGTTTCACACCTGATCTTGAAGATAACTTTGTGACATGTCATCTTCATGAAGGCCCACCCTCAAGTCCATGACACCTTGAAGAGTCCTATGTAAGTTAAGATGATGTTTCTAAGCCAGCTCTCACTGAAGGCTCATAAGAAGGTACCGTGCTGTCTAAAGGCTGTCTAGTGTTCAGACAGCATTGAGCAAGCAGTGGAAGCTCTGCTTTCTCAGATGGAGCCAGCTTCTTCCCTAGTATAATATCCTATTCATCAGAGAGCAGTTTGGCTGGCTTGCCTCTCTGTCTTTCATCTCCTTAGACTCGTTACTTCTTGTCCTGAAGTATAATACCACAGTCTTTGCTCATCATCACAGCCTCCATAACACTTTGACCTCCCTTGGTGAGGGTGGCAAGAGAGTCAAGGCCTGGTCTCTCCCATGATTGTAATGCATTCCTTCCCTCCCTGAGGAAAAGAGCTCTGCTGTCTCTTGGCTGAAAGATGATTTTCTTCCAATTATCCCCAATGTGCTTGTGTAATAGTTGCTCTCTCTGGGTTGAATGGAATGGGTGTATTCATAGTGAGGAAATCGAGGATGATGCATGTCGGTAACTGTGAGAAAACGATACATAGGTTTGTGCATTTCTGGTGTCATGTGGTTCTCTTTGCATTTCCTGTCAAAAGCATGACTCAGCTTCTCACACTGTGCAAAGCATTTTGGGAATTTTCTATTGAGAAAAGCACAGCTCTTTAATTCTAGAAAGACAACTTTAGGAAGAGACCTTTGGGATCATGCTCATTGCATGGAGTAGGGAACTGAGCCCTGGGAAGGAATGAGAATGTACAGATTTTCACAGGAAGGGAATTTTCAAACATTTCATAGCAAATCAGCTGACCTGTATTTCCGTTCCATGTTAGCTCAGCCCCTCCTGACCTCCCTTTGCCATAAAGCCTCTCTTCCAGGCCACAGCACTTACGCTGTTTCTCTTAGAGGAACTTGCCAAGGATGACTTTGCAGTTCTGCTTACAAGTAGTTAGTTACCCAGTGCTGACTGATCCTCATGCTGGCTTTAGCCACACAAGCCTGTGGCCTGAAGCACTCTAGAGCTCTCAGTAGGGGTTGATTGTTGATTCAACACTCTTCTATATATTGCCTCCTGCCACCTCTGACAGTTGATTTGATTTTTTTTCTTTCTTCTTTGCTTCTGGATGCAAAATAGAATGCAGAAAACAAACCCCTGTGTGAGTTAGCGAGTGCCAGTAATTCCTTTCTGAAAGCGTTTCTGCTCCTAGGCTGTGGAGGCAGCCATTCTGACTTAAGCCTGGAAACCCACAGAGCAGTGGTTCTCATCCTGTGTGTTGAGCCCCCATCACCAAACCCCTATCTCAGAAAAAATATTTCCAATATGACTCCTAACAGTAGCAAAATTACAGCCATGGGGTAACAATACAAATAACTGTATGGTTTGGCCTAGGGGGAAGGGTAGATCACCATAACTTGAGGGACTGTGGGAAAGGGTCTCAGCTTTAGGAAGGTTGAGAACCGCATGTAAGGACAAGGGCCTTTACCAGAAGACATTCTGCTGGAGCCTGGGGGAGCCTGGGCCCAGTGCTTCTGTTGCATACTAATGGAGCAGTCAGTACCAACATATTCCTGGAAAGGAAAATGAACACTTGTGTTTTACAGCCTGACTCCCTAATCTCACTCCAGTTTCAAAGCTGATAACCTAGAGGATGTTATTTAAATTCTTTTTGGCTTGCTTGTTTCTTGGGTGAGTGGAGAGCGCTGCGGAAACTTTGTTCTCAGATCTATCCCGAAATACCTACAAATCATTTAAAATGTATCTAAAGCATGCTCAGCACTTTTATATTATTGTTGCTGTTGTTATTATATTGTATGGGGGTGTGGGGTGTGATATGTGAGTGGGGATGTGTACATGCTGTGGCCTGTGTACAGAAGTCAGAGGAAAACACCATGTAGTTCTCTCCTTCTGTCTTTACACATGTTCCATGGATTGGACTCATCAGGCAGGTACAGCAAGCTATTCATCTGCTAGGGCGTCTCACTGGCCTTTTGTTTTCATTTTTAGTGAGGAGGCTTCAATATTCCTACCATAGGTAACACCTGGTAACCTACCAGGTTAAAGTTCATCCACACTTCAAACGTTAGAGATCAGGTTTCCCCAAGAAACACCCCTTTGTGCACCCTGAAATCACCCTTCCCCTGGCTCCGATGGATTGTTTTTAGCCATTTGGAAGAAAGTCATCACAGTAGTGATCTTTCTTCCTCTCTCCTCCCTCCTCTCTCCCCCTTTCCTTCCTCCTCCTCCTTCCCCGGAGCTCATGCACATCCTTTGAACAGGCAGAGACCAGTTTCCTCATTTCCAAGAGGAAGGAGGATGAAGTGGAAGAGCTGTGTCTTCTCCTCTTTTGTAACACATGGGATGGCCCACCATTTGGAGAACATAGTTGGGACTCAGCCACAGTCTGATGCTTATAGCTAAAAGTAAGAGGCCCTAAGAAGGAAGGATATTTAAGGAAAAGCTGTGCAATGCATCAATAGGAATTCCTTGGATAAAGACAAACACATTTTCCATGGAAACATCCCTTCATACCAGTATGTCAGGAACCAGAAGAGTCAACATCAACAAAGGGAAAATAAATGAAAATTCATCTGTACATCATTTTTAATAGAACTGTCTATGTATTATCATCAGGGGGAACGGCTAAAATAAGAAAATACTGGGTCTTGTACTGACTGGTTTTATGTCAACATGTCACAAGCTAACACCATCTGAGAGAAAGAACCTTAGTTGAGGAAATGTTCCCCTCAAGATCAGGCTGTAGGCAAATTTTTAAATTAGTGATTGATGGGGGCAGACCCAGCCCGTTGCAGGTGTTGTCATCTCTGGACTGGTAGCCCTGGTTTCTTTAGGAGTCAAGGTTGAGTAAGCTATGGGGAGCAAGCCAATAAGCAGCACCCCTCCATGTCCTCTGTGTTAGCTCCTACCCCCAGGTTCTCTCCTGCTTGAGTTTCTGTCCTGACTTCTTTCAGTGATGAAGAGTGATGTGGAAGAGAAAGAAAAATATCCCCTTCCCCCCTAAAGTTACATTTCGTCATGATGTTTCATCACAGCAGTAACCCTAAGACAAGGCTCAATGATATACACAGATTGTATGAATAAATGTCTCACTTATATACACTACCTATGTTCTGACAGTATTTATATAAAATTCCATATTTAATAATCTCATTTACTTTCATAGTGCTATGTGTCAGAAATAGCAGGTATAAGGTCCACACAGACAAGAAAAGAGAGAAACAGTTGTAGAATATACTATTTTAAGGTGTGTTATCTTCATTTATGTCTCATTTGTTTAACTCTGTGAAACTGTGTTACTGTGCCTGTCTAAAACACCTGATGGCCTAATTTAAAAAAAAAGAAAAAAGAAAAAAAAAACCTGAAGAGCCAATAGCAATGCAGGAGAAAGGATAGGTGGGTCTGGCAGGCAGAAAGGATAAATAGGAGAAATCTGGAAGGAGAAATGAGAAGGAGGAGGACTCAGGGATGTAGCCACCCAGCTACATGGCCAGCAATGGAATAAGGAAGAAAGATGCACAGAAATAGAGAAAAGTAAAAGCTCAGAGGCAAAGGTAGACAGGACAGTTTAAAGTTAAGAAATGCTGGCTAGAACAAGCCAAGCTTAAGCCAGGCATTTATTATTAAGAATAAGCCTCCATGTGTGATTCATTTGGAAGCTGCGTGGAACTCCCCAAGAGTAAAAAAAGAAAAAAGAAACAGCAACAACAAAAAATAGCTCAAATCAATTTTCGAGTCACAGTGCTGGTGAATTAGGTGAATTAGCTCTGACTGAGTTCAGAGCTCCTATTCATTGGTACAAGTTTCCCCAGTCATCACTGGATGAGGTTTCAATGGGAAATACCTTTGGGCTAAATATACATACACTTAGGAAGCAGAGGCTATGGTCTTGCTTTTGGCAAACAGAGTAAACCTATTAAAAATCTTATCATTTTAAGATTACATCCAGTAATTCCAACCCCCTCCCCAGGCTCCATGCAAACATCAGACCCACACTAGTTTCCCCTCTGAGCAAGATGAAGCTTATCCCTAGCTAGAGTCTACCAAATTTGCTTCTCAGCATCCTTTCCTACAAGTCATTCTTTTCAGAGAATCACTTTTGTATTGTTTTCTGATGAATGTCAATGTAACACTCATTCAACAATCATTCGTAGAACAAAAAAAAAGTCCTAGAATTTTCAGGATTTTTTTTTTTTTTTTTTTTTTTGCATTTGTTACACCATTTCCTTTAGTAGAAAACCTGGATCCTATGCAAATCTTTCTACCTCATCCTTTGAAGGCTCAAATATTTCCTCCATGCTGAAGCTCATTCATCTACCACAAAAGACCCTCCAGCATTTAGCTGGGGACCATTTCAAAAATAGACGGGATGAGTGATTTCTGCTAATCAATCTGACCTGATTTTGATGCTAATATACATTTTAATTGTTTTGAACATAAAAAATTAAATACAGAGGACACACATATGCTCCCATCTGATAGCGAAAAAGAAACAGAGAAAAATTACAACTGTCAGCTACTTTCAACTAACTCAAATGCCTATCAAAAACACCTTTTGAAAAGCCCTGGTTCTTGACCAAGAATGGGACCCACTGGTCAGGGTGTGTTTTCTGGGTGCCCTGTGCCATTTCATGTGTGTTGTTGAGTAAATGGATGAACTTGTGCCTTTACAGATGTCACCACAGTCTGCTTTATGTGCTTGTTGTATGGTTGCTGATTTCAAAGCTTTCCCTGCACAGTAGGCATTAATATAGATTTTTCTTTTATGACTTCTAAATTAGGTGCTGAATATACACTATGCATTTAAGAAAGGCTCAGCAATTATTTTTTAAGTTGTCATAAATGTTATACAAACAGGTAAGATGGGTTATATATTTTTCTTTATCTGATTGCCTCAAGTAGAAGGAAGGGATCAAGAGAAACTGGTAGAGTAAATTCTGTAGTGGAATTATGTTACATTGTGAATAATTGTCCCACCTACTAATTTAATAAAAATGCTAATTGGCTGAAGGCATACAGGAAGTGTGGTGGGGCTACCAGACTAAGAAAGCTTCGGGAACAGGAAAAGCAGGGCAGAGATGCAACAGAGACTCCAGACAAGCCAGAAGATGCAGAGGACAACTATGATGCTCTGAGAAAAGGTACCGAGCCGCATGACTGAACAGGATAAGAGTCATGGGTTAGATTAAGGGTAAAGAGTTAGCAAGTTATATGCCTGGGCCTTAGGTCGACCAACATAAAATTAATTTAAGAATCTGTGTGTCTTTGTGGGATTGCCAGTCTTTGGGTTACAGGTCCAAACCTCTAGGGTAGGTCAGAAAGTCAGGCAGGCCAGAAACCTCATTCAACAAAAGTTAGCACTGATTTATTTTTTATTCACACACACACACACACACACACACACACACACACACACACACACACACACACACACACACAAACACACTCATAGTGTTTTCCTTAATGCTGCCTTGATGAGTCACACTACATTGCAACTTTAGCTGTGATTTGCCTCCAGTCATTAAAGGGATAGTCCTGTATTAATAATGATTTTTTTTTTGATAGTTAGAATCAGAGATTTCACCTGAAATGTTTCTTCTACATTTCTTCTTGGATCTTAGTTCATCAATAAAGTGAACCATTGTTTCTCCTTGACTATCCATGATTTTGCCACTACACACGTTTCATAGAGATGGAGAAAGAGTCACTACCTGTAAGTGTAACTGAGGCATTGTGGTGCCTTTTTCAAGTATACATACATTTTATACTTTTTAAGTTGCAGAAAAGTATGCCAAAGAGAGAGCTTAGTGATTACGAACATTTGTTGTTCTTGTAGAGGACCCTAAATCAATCTCCAGTATCCATATGGTGGCTCAGAGCCATCTGCAACTCTAGTTCCAAGAGATACAATGCTTCCTTCTGATCTCTGTAGATACTGGGCATACAGGTGATACAGAGACATACATGCATGCAAAATATATGTACACATAAAGCAAAATAAGTAAGTTTAAAACAGAAAAAAATATGTGGAGAGTTGAAATATAATGTTACTTGTTCACATATATACTCTACAGAAAATATGATTTTTAGCATTTAATAGTGCTACAAGTATTACAAGACTACATGGGTTTGTTTTACATCAATCAAATACACTAAATAAAGCTTTCTTCATGCCAGATCCATAAGCCTATACAACTTTATTATCCTCTAATTTATGTGGCAGGATACAACATATCTCTTAAGTGTAACTGTAGTGATATACAGTATATTCAATAAAAATAGCCTGAAATATCAGAGAACAGAGCAAAGCCATGAAGGTCAGGTCTGTGAGTTCAAGACCAAACAGAGCTAAGCGGTAATGGCACACACTTTTAATCCTAGCTCTAGGAAAGTTGAATGAGGAAGTAAAATAGCAGGCAAGGGAAAGAAAGATAAGAAGGATAAGGCAGAACTTTTCTGGCATTTTTGCCTGCTTGGTAAGTCAGTCTGAGGACTTGTAAAGATAGGCATTACCAGGTTTGGCCTGAAGAGTTGGCTGGGTGAGAATTGGCTGTAGTTGGCTCCTTGTCTCTCTGATATTTCCGTTTTTTCTAATATCTGAATCTGGATTTTATTATAATACTAAATAGAGTCCCTGCAATACATAACTCATCCAATCTACTTTTGAATTGACCTCTATAGTACAGAAAGGTAAAATATGTAGAACTAAAAGTATAATCGTTAATGAATTTCTGAGTGGCTGCTTTGGGATAGCTTTACATTCAAATTCTCTGTCATCATATTGTTCTGTAAGCCAAGTGATTCAATTGCCATCTTATACATGATATCAACTGGAGTTCACCAAAAAAATAGAACCAATGGGACTTGGATCATGAGATGGTAGTGAGAAGTCCTGATATCTATCACCTGCAAACTCTGATATGAGCCTGAATACGGAGAGTAGATGGTATGTGAGTGTTGAGCTATGAACTCTGTTGTTGGAAGACAGAGGAATATCCTACCTCTTCCAGAAGGCAGATCTGCCTCTCCCAACCTGTGTTCTATTCATGGCTTCAAATGATGATACCCATCCACTCTGCACAGCTCACTAATTCAAATGCTAATCTATTCTAGAAGCAACCTCACAGGTACATCATGAAAAATGTCTTACCATCTATTAGGAGTTCTCTCAGTCCAATGAAGTTGGCACACTGAGACAGTCATATTATACGCAAAACAGTAAAAATTCAAATATTTGGAATAACTTTCCCAAGAATACTCAGATATTAAGTGGAAAAATGAGAACTGATATTTTTATTTTATTTTAATTTTTATTCCAGAGTCTTTATTTTTCTATTCTCTGCTCTTGGTATCTCTTTGAAAATAATTGGATAATGCACACTCACATAAATAATATTTGTAAGCTACAGACCAGTCTTCATGCATTATCTTTGTGGACAAAATATATGTAAGACCTGGATTTGTCTGTTTCACATTGTCTAGAGTCTGGGAGAAGGCACTTGAAGATATAGATGTATAATCAGTATCAATGAGGCCTTACCATAAATACTGCCCTATGAATGACTTGAGAGAAACATGCTTTGAGAAGGAGATCTCAAGAATATCTGAGGAGAGCAGCATACGGACTTCTTTATGTAGAGACTACAAAGCCAAAACCCTAGACCAGTTTAGGAGGGCTACACAAAAGTGTGACCATGAGTTTCATAGATGACCAAAGCTTGGTTGAAATCACTGTATCTACTTTTGTGATTTGTTACTCTAGAATGACTGTACACATTTCTATGAGTGTTGGAGGTAGCTGTATTTCTAGTGTTCTACAAGTAAACTTAGTGTCTACAAATTGCTAGCTTGCTTAGCCACCCTTCAGAATACTAAGATTTTTTTTGTTGTTGTTGTTCTTGAATTACCTCTTTAGTAGCTTGTTATTTTTACACCAAAACATGAAAATTGCATGGGCACTATGGAGTCTCCATCTGACTATATCAGGAATAGTTTTTCAGCATTTGTGTTGAGGAAGCTGATACCCACCAGAGGTCACAGATACTGTCAGTGAGGAATGACACTGCAGAATATTGACAATGGTCAACACATGGGGACCATGTCACTCTGCAGTTAGCAGTGCTGCTCCACACATCATCTGGGTTGCTCTCCTAAGATCCAGTCATCAATTGATCTGAGTGACTATTCAGGTTTCTCTTTCATACTCCTTCTAGTATTCTATCACCATGGTAACTTAACATTCTAAAGCTTTTCCCCTGTTTTCTTTGTTCAGCTTGAACCAATAGCATATTAGCAAGATCCGACAGATGCATTATTCTTTAGGTTAGCAAGCAAGCCTGAATCTGGGTACACTGTTCATATTCTCCATGGTATAAAGGCAGGTCTATTCTTCCAACATCTTCCTAGTGGGATGTCTAGATGAATCAAAAGGAATAAGACTCATCATGGTTACATCGTGTGTTTGTTATATACCACTTAATCCACATATTCTTATCTCTAAGACACTTTAGAGATGAAGATGACAAAGGGGAAGCTGATGTCTGTGGACCTAGGAGGAGAGCCAGTCTCATCAAAGCCAAGGAGTACTTTATTCTTCAAAGACTTAAATATTCATGTTGTTCCAGCTTAGTTATAGCCTGCCTTGAAAAAAGTCCTAGAATGCCTTTTGCCACCAAGTTAATCCCAGGGAAAGTTTCTTCCATTAAATCAAGCTTTAGGGTCCAAGAAATAGACGAGTGAATTAAGCCTCTGTGACTCAAGTCTTCCTTCCTCCCAGCTCATGTCTATCAGCCAGGAATGTGAGGAGGAAATGAGTTGGATCAAATCTGTTTTCCAGATTCGTGAAGCAAGGAACCTGGCTAAACACACCCAGTAAGGGTTTCCCACAAAATCCCTATGCTTTACAGTAAGTCTACTCTAGAACTTGGTCTGGGTGAGTAAGAATCACATGTTTGCTGGAGAAAACATGAATAAGAGGAAGGCATGTTTGCCAAGAAGAAGAGGGTTTCAGTGTCGCTAGCAGATTGCCACCAGCAGGAATTGTCTGGCTGATTACCACAGGCTAGAGCTCCTCCTATCATTCAGAAGGTATAAAATTATAATAGGCTAGTGATTTCTTTACACTATTCCAATGGAAAACAGTCAGAGTACAATAACAGGACAAGTAGGGATGAAGAAGCCACCTAAGCAAGGGACACAGTGTCAGTGAAGTCCTGAAGCAGTGCCTTTAGCCTCAACTATATTGTGACAAGTTACAGTAAAAGGGATTCAAGCTACAGCTGGAGATCTTGGAATTTGCCTTATCATTCACTGATGAAAGCCTCTTCCTGGGATAAGTATGCTTCCTGGCCCTTCCGACTTTCGGTGTTCCAGAAGACAGCCATAGTCTGGCTACAAAAGGTGACACCTTTCGAAGTGAAGAAATATATTCAAGCATTAGGTCTCTGGCAAGCTTGCACACACGAACCCAACACCATCAGATTCATTATATTGTACTTTTTTTTAACTTGAAGGTCTTGTCTGATTTACTAACATTGCACCAACATCTTCGTGTTTGTTTTTATCTTCTTTTTTACACTCTTGGAGATTGAAACAAGATTTGGGTATGGTCCACAACCACGCTACACTGAACCCCAGGCACTGCCATTTTTATTTCTATTTTGTTACTTCACAGGATCCAACTAGTTGCCCCAGCTGTTCTTGAGCTTAGTATGTGGCCTCTACAGGCCTGAACCAATGCTTTCATATGCATGTCTAGGTAGGACAGAATGGTCATCACTTACAGTATAGGGTAGGTCGTGGAGCTCAGTATTCCCAGATGAAACCTTGGCTCATACATTTACTACTAGAGTGATTTTACTTAAGTTACTGCATCTGTCTGTAACCCAGAAAGTAGGGAAGTAACACTAATTAGTATATGAACGACATGAATCCAACTTTTAATGATCCAGTAATAAATAACATTGTAATAAATATTGAAACTCAGTATCTATTCAATTAATAAATATTGATTCTTAACAACAGCAATGGATAATATTCCTTAGTCTATTTATTTATGCAATGAAATGCCCCCCAACACCTACAAATGTTGTAGATTCCTCTAGATCTGAAGTTACAGTACATTTAGACATAGCCTGCACAGAATTTACATTTTATCAAGCAAGAGAAATAATTAACACACAAATAAATGCTATGTCAACTACTGACATGCTTAATAAAGAACACTAAACCTGGCAAAAATCAGGAATTGTGGTACATGGAGGTTATGGTTAGATATGATGGTTAAGAAATCCTCTCTGAGAAAGACAATTGAGGAGAGACCTGTGCAAGTTGAATAGTACCATATAAATATCTATGGAATAGAGTTATAATACAGCCAGGAAGCCTGTTCACAAGTCAACTGACAGCATTATAGAAACAGGAATAATGGCTATAGTAAATGTGTGGGGGTCTATAGGGTCCCACTTACCAAAAACTTGAACAAAGGTAACTACACCTGGCTTCATGCCTTTTTACTTGATAGCCTGTGGTGTCTGGGAGAGGTCTTTTGCCCCCATTACAGGGTAACTGTATTTAAACTTTTTATATATGCAAACATACATACATATTTTAGAAAGTTTCTGCAGTACTGGGTTTCTATATGGCATGTCCAAATGCCGTTGATGATCCCACCCCATACTCCCTCACATGATATTTAATACTTCCTGTTTCAATTTTTCCTGTTTCCCTTTGCACACCATCTGTGTCCACCCTTTCCCTTACCCCCCCCCCCAATCCTCTATTAATTTCCTGACTTCTATAGGTACTCTGATTTTTAAACACACCTGTATAAAGATTGAAAACTAACACTCAGTTATGAAAGAGGGTATTTGTCTTATGTCTTTCTGGACCTGGGTCACTTCATTCAAAATAGTTTTTTTAAGCCACACAAGTTACTTGTAACTTTCAGAACTTTATTTGTCTTTATAGCTGGATAATATTCCATTGTAGAAATGCTCCACATTTTCATTGCCCGTACCTCAATTGATGAACATTTAAATTACTTTCATTTACTGGTTATTGTGAACAGAGAAACAATAATAACAAATAAATATTTCTGTAGTGTGATATGGAGTCCTTTGGTGGTTTAGCTGGTGTATTTCGGATATCTATTTCTAAATGCTTTAGGTATTTTCACACTGATTTCAATAACTCCACTTCCAATGAATAAGTATTCTTCTTTCTCTATATCCATGCCTGCATTAGTTGTCATTTTTTTTTTTAATTTAATCCAAGGCATTCTGACTGAGGTGAAATGAAAACCCAAAGTAGATTAATTTGAATTTCCTGTGGCTGAATATACCACATAGAGTTTGGGGAACATGAAAAACCAGGCTGGTACCCTGATAACAACCTGCAAACTTCATTCCTGATGGGAACTTTCATAGTCCTCCAAAGTCATATGTATGTAACTGGGAGAACAAGCAAGTAACCAACAGCTGAAATCCTGCATGGTATAATAACAAATGGCCTGTCAAGACATACTCACTTATGCAGTAGTGGCATATTATGTTATGGAAGTAACCAACTACTTCTTATTGGATTTAAAGCCCACTCTAAAAGATAGAACTTATGCCTAGTACAACTAACTAGACTCAAAACCCATAGATGGCTACATCATAGACCCTAAGGGAAACCATACTGCTATTGTTCTGCTAAGAAGACAAGTGCTAAACCCTGTCCTAATGACTTATCTTTATATCTATATATAAATACCTAATATATATAGTGTTGCTTTCAACCATCATTAAATAAGGTTCTTTTTACAGTATATGTCAATTTATTCAGAGACCCATAACTGGTCAACATGCACTTGCTCAGCCTTAAAAGGGACAAATATATCGTATTACTTGCTCCCAAAGGTCAGGAATCATTGCGGAAGAGGGGTACAGAAGGGTTATAAGAGCCAGATATAGTGGATGACTGTATTAACACAAATGTTTTACATGTATAAAGTGGGTTTGTACATGTAAATTTATAGTGGCTGGATGTATGTGTACAACATCTATACAAGATCAAGCCAAGCTAAAAAAAAAACTTATCATGGTCTGGGAAGTGGCTCATGAGGTCTCACCCCCATCTTGAGAGCTATTCATATTTGATGGCTTCTGGGTTGTAAAAGTGAGTTTTATTCAGTGATGCAGCCCTAAAAGCCCATCCTTGCTCCAGTTCTTACATCCATGTGCAGGTGTAGTAAGAGGTTTCTGGCCTGGACTTTCCTGTCTACCCTCAAGGGTGGTACCGGCAGACCCACAGTCCTGTAGTCTTACAGTCACACAGAGACACACAGATGCTTACATTAATTTTAGGCTCATCGACCTAAGGCCCAGGTATATAACTTGCTAAATCTTTACCCTTAAACTAACTCATGATTTTTATTCTGTTCAGCCAGGGGGCTCAGTACCTTTTCTCAGAGCAACATAGTTGTCCTCTGCATCTTCTGGCTTGTCTGGTAACTCTGGAGTCTCTGTGTCATTTCTGCTCTGTTCTTCCTGTTTCCAGAGTTAGTCTGGTAGCCCTGCCCTCACTTCCTGTCTGCCTTTGGCCAATCAGCGCTTTTTATTAAACTCATAGACAGGACAATTATCTACAATGCAACATCATAAATCCACTATACGCAGGCAGCACTATGTGGAATATGTAGGTTCAAAATGAAGCCCATGAATTTGGATGAGAAAAGTAGTTGGGGGACACAAGAAGAATTGGATAAAAGATATTGGGGATTAAATTTGATCAAAACATATCATATGCTTTTATGAAGTTCTCTCGCAATTAAAGGTAAGAATGCAAAGCAATCAGACACCATTCAGGGTGGCTACTTTGTAGAGACAGACCAAGAGTACCAGGGAACAAGATCAGAGTCAGAGAAATATTCCTGATCAGATAATACAGAGGCAAAATAACGCATACTATGGAATGTGAATTTTGCTTGATTTGTCTGAAAGAAAATCACTGGAGAGTCTTGAGTAGAAAAAGATAAATCTGAGTTTTCTTTTCCATATGGTCCCTGGGAACGTGGCAGTTATAACAATCACTTTATGAAAGCATATCCACATCTTGCAAACTACACAGCAATAGTAAGCCATTTAATTTATGTTATGAAATTCTGTTTTAGGTAATAGCAGCAGACTAACATTTGTAAAGTAATCAACATAAATAATTTCTAATATCAAATAACATCTTACCTTTATGCTGGTATCCAGTTTTTATCCAACATTTTGTTGTGTTTTGGCTTGGTTTGTTTTTGTTGTTGTTTTTAAGTATAGTATTATTTCTTAAATAACTGCCTTGAAACAATCTCTTGAGACAATGGGCCTGGTTTGCTCAAAGCAAAGTTATACCATTGAGAATACTTCATATATCCCATTTGAAAGAAATGTCCTCTATGCACATCTATGTTTGCTCACCACTGACTCCAGAGCAAGCTCAAAGTCTTACCCTATGACACAGGTCTATACCTTCTCTCTCCTAGTTTAGTTGACCTCTCCACCCCATTGCTAACCAGGTTCAAATACAATGAAATTATGTGCCTGCAATAACTAGCAATGGTTGTCCTTCAAATACATCACGTACAAACTTCTGTATTATTGTTTTCTTCTGCTACTATATGTGTGATTGTTCTTTCTCAGACAATTTCCAATCTCACCATGTTACATGTAGGACCACTTAGGCCTTGCTGGTGACTGCTCTGAATTATTTCTAAGCATACCAACCCTATGATCATTATTGATCTTTTAAAGACGATGTCTTCATGAGAATCTTTAGAGTTCTCAGTCAGTGATCATGTTTTTGTGGTCTGGAAACTTGGCATGAAGCGTTTGACTTTACAATAGATAATTCAGACTCAACATTGTTCAATCATGCTGTATTCACAACCCTTCCCACTCCTGGTAAGCCTTCTCATTGCAGCATAGATGAGCCTCACTCCCCACATTTGAACATGCAGGAAATTTGCCTTTATTTTTACTGAATCTTGTGCTCATCATTTACATTTCAACCTGGCAGTCTATGTGGGCTTCCTTCTCCCTTTATGTGGCGATGCAAGTTCTGATTGGGTCTCTAGTCCATTCATCCTGTGCCTTCGGGTATATAGCAATGATTCTACAGTCTCATCTGGTTCTCAGTTATCAGTCTATGATCTTTGTTTTTCAGAAGTTTTTTTTCCCTTCCTTGTTTATGAACAATACCAGGTCTGGAGCAATCTCCACGTGGGCTTAGAAGCATGATCATCACTCTGATGCTGTCTAGCTTCTGTATGCCAGCACTCGTGATTATTATGTCCAAATAAGGTCTCTGTGTGCTCTTGGGTCATAGAGCATGGATCTTCTCCCCAGTGCCCATGCGTGTATAGCCTCCTCTCTTTTGAATTGGGGTTCCTTCTCCGTGTGTATATGTTCTGGTTAATTTCTTGTTTCATTTTTGTTTTTGCTAACTTGATACAAGCTAGAGTAATTTGGAAGAGGAGAACCTCAATTGGAAAAATGCTTCCATCAGATTTGCCTATAGGCAAGTCTGTCTGAAATTTTCTTGATGAATGATTGATGTGAGAAGGCCCAGCTTTCCATGTGCAGTGTCACCTCTGGGCAGATGATCCTGGGTTATATAAGAAAACAGGCTGAGCAAGCCATGGGGAGCAATTAATTTTTGCCTCTAGGTTCCTGCCTTGAGTTCTTGACTTGGCTTTCCTCAATGGACTATGACCCAGGATAAGACAAATAAACCCTTTTCTCCTCCTCCTCCTCCTCCTCCTCCTCCTCCTCCTCCTTCTCCTTGTCTTCCTTCTCCTCCTTCTGCCTCTCTCTCTGGAAAAAGTCACCTATCACTATCACCGTCTTTCAATCATTTCTTTTGCCCCAATTCTGTAAGTTAGAAAGTTATATTCAAATTTACAGAAAGCATTAGCAAAACCTTTTCCAATTACTCCTTAGAACTTCTCTTCCCAGCACCTGAACAACCCTTGCCTTGATGAAGGAGCTGTATGTACATTACCAGGGAAGAATAGTGAACTTAATAGTTTTCTCTACCACACATGTTTTAATATACAGAATAAATCTATTCTCCTGCATGTAATCCATAAACTTAAGGTTTATTCTGTTGCACTTTTTGACCTAAAATTGGCCTAATTATAACAGGTATACCTAAAAGAGCTCCTTATGAAATGAATAAATAAACTACTTCAAGAATAGAAATAGGAACAAAATACAGATGTAAAGAAACAATACATGTTCCAATGGGGGGAGCAAAAGAAGATTCTTTTTTGTATCTTTCTTAAGACATTCCATGAATAATATTTTGTTAAGAATAATAATGTTAACAGTGTTCATTTATACACAAATTATATATTTCTTTTTCTTCTCAAGGTAAGAATCTGGTATTTTTCAGAATGGAGAACATAATAGTTTTCCAAAACGGCACAGTGTCTGCTCCATCACTGAGGAAAGCTAAGGCAGGAAGTCGGAGCAGGAACTGAAGCAGAGACCATGGAGGATTGCTGCTGACTGGCTTGCTCCCTGTGATTGCGCAGCCTGCTTTCCTAGACAGTCCAGGACCAGATGCCCAAGGATGGCACTGTCCACAATGGGCTATTCCTTCCTACATCAATTATTAATCTGGAAAATGCCTGACAGGCTTGCCTATAGTCCAGTCTTAGGAGAGCATCTCCTCAATTGAGAATTCCTCGTCACAAATGACTCAAGCTTGTCACAAGTCAACAAAGATCCAAGCAGGACAGTTGAGAATTAGAGGAAGTCAATTTTGAGCATGCATTGGTCTTATCTTTGCTTCACAATCATTTTCATATAACTTATGAAAATCATTTTAGTTCATTCCTGGGAGAAGCAAAGATATAATTATAGAAATACACAAGACCAGTCATCACTCTCAGAAATTTTACAAACTGATTTTGTAAATAAAGAAGAGATAGAAATATAAAATATGAGAGCTAAAGTTGTTGAAGATTTAAAACGTTCAGAAAACACCAAAAAAAAAAAAAAAAAAAAAAAAAAAAAAGGACTGACTGATATAACTAATGGGATAGGAGAGGGCTTCAATAAAGGAGTTACATTTCATGTGGAGATTTGGATTTTCCAGTCAAAGCAGACTAGGAATGTAGGAATGCTTCCCAGAAAATAAATAAATTTAATTAAATATGCATGCTTATTTCAGGTAAGTGGATCATTTTAGCCACAAAAATTTAACTGGGGTTCTTAGTTTGGGTGCACAGGGTTCTCATGAAGAAGGGTGATGAAAGATGGATCTGGTAAGGCTGGTTGTAGTCTGGCAAGGTCATGGTATGCCCAGCTTGCCAGCACTTTGAACTTGATTTACATAAATATGGAGTACAGCAATACAACCACGAGAGAAAGAAAGTTGTGGAGGCATTGAACAAGGGTGAGGCTTTCTAGAAATGTCACTCTGAAAACTTCATGGCAATAAGTAAGAGGAAAGTGGAGGCCTAGTGAAAGTGCTGGGTTAGGCGCTATGAAGTAACTCCAGGTGGCCTTCGGGAAAGCAGCATATTATGCGCTAGCTCAAACCGTCCAGAGAACAGGAATCTCAATCAGCATCAGCGACTCCTCCTCCAGCCTGAGCACCAGGAGCTCACAGTCCCAGTGCTGATCATTTCTATGATCAGAAGACAAATTGCTGTTTCACTTAATGCCTCTATCAGGAGTTCTCTCCGGGAGAGCGATGCTCCCCCCCCCCCCCCCCCCCCCGGGCACTGCCCTCAGTTTGGAAATGCGCATTCATGGGTGAATTGCTGGCAGATATCTGAGGATTTTTGCCAACCTGAGTTGAACAGAGAACATGCCTTATAATGTGAAATCAGTAGCCATTGACAATGGAAGATGAAGTGAAATCGGGAGAAAAATTGAAGTGAGGCAAGGTACTTGGAAACAATTCTTACTCATTTTATAAAATCATAAATTTTTTTTAAAAAAAAAATCAGTGGACAATTTAATTGGTACTTCACGGATTCTTTTTCTTGCCCTTTATAACCTTTTCTCTCCATCATTGCAGTTTATTAAAATGCACTTCAAACCTATTTTATTTTCGGGTTGCAAAATCCCCAAATAAAGTGCCATTCACAGCAAAGATTTGCCTTTGTGGGTAGCATTCTCTCTCTCTCTCTCTCTCTCTCTCTCTCTCTCTCTCTCTCTCTCTCTCTCTCTCCCCCTCTCTCTCCCTCTCCCTCTCCCTCTCCCTCTCCCTCTCTCTCATACACACACACACACACACACACACACACACACACACACACCAGGACTTTTTTTTAACCTAGGGCAAACCATTTTTCAACCATGTCTTTAAGTTTGATGAGATTTCATTAAGAAACCCCATCCATATCTGTCCCACTTCTAACAGGCAAACACATAAAGAGACTGTCAAAGTACTTCATTAAAGGCAGGAAAGATTAAGGCAGCCGATTACACAAGCAGCCACCCACACTGAGTGTTGCAAGGCCAACAGTCAGCCTGAATCACCACCCTAAAGCAGCCTGTATTCCTTCCAACTCCTGGCTTTAGCTTACCATTTAAGATGCAAGAAGGTAAAATGTGGGTATTGGTGACCAAGAAAGCAGGTGTGTTTCTTTTTCCTTAGTTACTCTTAACCCTCAGGCAACAATTGTTTCTTGTTTTTTACTTAGTAAACAAATCTCTTGGGTGGTAATTAGAGAACTTATACAAGTCTTGAGATCACAAAGAATAATATTTGGTCTTGTTTCTAGCAGCAGAGACACTGGTTTATTATCTCAGAAACTAGCTTTTAAATAAGCTTTCTCCACCCATATCCTTCGACAACAGTGGGCCCACATCATTCACCTCTGCCTTCCCCAGACTCATCTCTGGGCCCTTATTTCCCCCTTTCTTTGTCTCCCCTTATGCTGTCCGAACCTGCGTTATTAGCTCTGTCCTGCAAGTCCACTGGCCCTTTGAATATTCCATTAATGACTGTTTCCATGTTCTGCCTTGTCATTCTCAGATAACTTATTTTTTTCTGCCTTCTCCTAACACAGAACTTACATACCTTTTACATCATTTTTCTCTTTTGAAAATATCATTAGATTAATTTGTTTCTTTGTTCCCTTATTTTTAAATAGCTAATCTCTGTTACGTAAAGAAACAAGGAGTACATCCACATAGGTCTACTAAGAACCCAACTCAGTATGCCAGATAACATAAGCATGTGATGAGCAAGTTATTATTAAAAATCAAATTAGGAATCCTCACTATAATAAATATAAATACAACAAGGTAATAAGATTACAAGTAGAATAAACAATTGCTGTGGAGAAAAGCAGGCAGATCACTGTGACTGCCCCACGTGAGTACTGAATTTCACACCAAAGTCTCAAGCAGCCAGTAAGAGAACGGAAGAAAACAAGGGGGTTGAATAACACTCAAGATTTAGGTAGAGGTAAGAGAAAAAGGAATCTTGTTCTGTTGAAGGTTGAACATTGACTTAAAAATCACCATAACGTATTAGAGAATTGAATTGATCTACCGGAAATATGTGCAATTCAGGAAATTAAAATAATTTCCAAAAAGAGCGAGATGGGGGAATGGGCGTTATAATTTTTGTATACCATTTCAAGTCCTCAATTCAGAATCACGTGCTTTTCAAGGACACATAAGAGGATTTGGAGATGGGAAAAACAAACAAACAAACCCTAAAAACAGCTTAGTGTGGGCGAATACATACAGAACAAATCAAAACAACATAAAACTTGTCAAGAAAGCCCTTGTTCATTCATAAAGACATATACAAAACACACCCACCCTTAGGAAATTATTTAATCAAACTAAGCTAGAGCTGGGAGATGGCTTTGTAGGTAAAGTGCTTGTTTTACAAGCTGAAAATGAGTTTGTTTCCCTGAGTCCATGCTAAAAAGAAAAATTAAATTAAATTTAAAAAAAGCCTGGATGCAGTGGCAGGTATCCAGCACTGGGAGATTAAGGGAGATGGTTGATCAGCCGATGCAGCCTTCTTGGTTATTTCCATGTCATAAAGAGAACCTGTCTCAAAGAAGGGGCAGGGAATAGGCTATATCTAAAGAAGGCTATCTGAGGTGGGCTACAAGTGTGTGTGAAGACCACATTCATCAAAGAGAAAATAAATGAGTATTTGTTGAACACAAATAAACCCTGAGAGGGAGAAGTATACACAGGTTCCCAACCCTGGCCAATAAGGTATCAGCAATTGACACTCATTTGCAAATGACAAATTAGTTTTCTCCAATGAAGTCTCATTGGGTATTAACTATACTTAAGGGTAGGTCCCATACAAAACAGTAGATAGCCAACACAATTTAACTCA
Source organism: Phyllotis vaccarum (assembly GCA_033318265.1). Lineage (NCBI taxonomy): Eukaryota > Metazoa > Chordata > Mammalia > Rodentia > Cricetidae > Phyllotis > Phyllotis vaccarum. Next base: position 191,835,311 of record JARWLC010000002.1, read on the forward strand.
ATGGTGTTTTATGGACATTTTGTCTTATAAGCATATTTCTTTTAATGAAGCAATAAAAAGTTTCATAAGATCGGTTCATCACCCAATGATGACAGAAAAAGGGATAATCTTGGGGTCCTGAAAATAAAATTCACACTCTAAAACTTTGCAGAAGTGAAAAATATCTTACAAAAGAAAGCAGTGGCCATAAAAATGCCGGGGAAATTCAGTGGTAATAGAAATTCACTGAAAGATATACTGAAGGGTCCCAGCTGGTAGCAGGAAGTTAGTCCTAAACAGTGATGATCCAGACAAGAAAAGCAGAGATGTCACCAGACAGGATAAATCAGCTGACAGATAGAAATGGTTTCAGAAAGTCCAGAAGATCACCTGTGAATCGGGGTGCTCTTCACAGTGGTGTGTGTGTGTGTGTGTGTGTGTGTGTGTGTGTGTGAGAGAGAGAGAGTTTGGAATGCCTGACAACAACATGCACCAGGGCCTGCAAGTGAAAAATGGAATTTTCCAGAGAAATGAACAAGAGAGTAATAAATAAATTAAAAAAACACTAATATTTAAATTGATCAGGCTGTTGCTATCACGGTAGGCACTGAAAAGGGAAAAACAACTTATATTTAATAAGCTAACTGGTTAGTTAGTAGGATGGAGATGAATTGAAAATTTAAAGCAAAGAAGTGATACAGATGGAGAGCGGCATAGGAAACACCAGCAACAGACGATCGTTTATGACCCAGGAGACTTTATACTTCAGGCTGGTAAAACCAAAATGCACAGTCAATTTATGAGTGGTCCTTCAGACATAAAGATATGAGGAGGTTAAAAAATGATGGTGGATATAAATGGGTAGAAATACGTGAACCACATGATGGCTATAATTATAAACATCTTCATCTGATACCAACTTCAAGGCAGAAAGAAAACATATAACACAAATATATAGTAAGACACAACACTCTCAGTCACTGTCAGAGCACACAGGGCAATTCAGTAGAAATACAGTGCTTGAATGTACAATTAACAAATTTGCTCTTAGTATAAAATGACAGAGCATGTTCACCAGAAAAAAAAATTGTGCAATATTTTTCAAAAAGTATTGCAAAATCCTTAAATACTTGGATGTTACCTAATATTTTTCTAAAGTAGGCCCTGCATAATTTAATAAATAATAATTAATTATTAAAAATACTTCAGAGGATATACAAGTAAAAATATGAGAAAGAAACTTCAATATGCAGCTAAGGGTGGTAAAACAGGAGCCTTTTCTTTGTAGCTAAGTGCTTAGTAAAGGGAAAAGCTGTGTTTCATGGATGACTTTTACATTTTCAGGTTCAAACATTAGTAAAATTTTATCAAATCAAACACTCAAAAAAACTAAAATAGAGCAGAGAATGTTTAAAAAGCAAAAATTGATTTCTGCTATAATTGAAAAAAATGAGTTAATAATTTTATAAAGAATGATCAAGATAATAAAAGACTATGTTAGGAAGCAAGACAAAATACACTAATGCAGACATTAGGAAAAATAAGTGAATGTTATAAACACATTTTTGTCAATACATTTGTAAGTGAAGATAAATAAATAAACTGACCATGAAACATAATTTATAAAAACATACAAAAGGAAAATAGTAAGCATAAATATAAATTCCTACATGTGGTCTTTAAAATGAAGTTTTCATTTGGAAATATCTCACAAATAAATTTTCAGGCACAGATGGCTTTGAAAGTAAGTTTCCCCAAAACTCATAGAAGGAAAAGAAGGAACAAATAATTCTGGACTGAGTACTTCTGTTGCTATTCTTGATTTAGAAGATAACTTTCAATATACAATTGTAATACTGATTAGTTAATTGTGACCTATGGGAAGTAGGGCGTACAGTGACAGTCAAGATGGGAAGGAGGAGCTGAGCAACCTCTGCTATAAAGTCTCTGTGTCACATGTGCAACACTATAATTCCAGTTAATGATGGTTTTGATCTTTTGGAAGGAATAGTGCACACACTATGAAAAATGGTAATATCAATCAGTGTGCTAGAATAAACCTAGGGATATAATTGATTAATCAAGACATGTGAAAAACCTTAGGGGATAGAAAGATAGTTTAGCAGTTAAAGGAATGAACTGCTCTTGCAAAGAACACCTGTTCATTCCCAGCATCCTCAGCAAATGGCTCATGACCTCTTATAACTTCATCCCCAGAAAGTCCTCTCTGGCTTCCACTAGTACTGCATACACACACACACACACACACACACACACACACACACACACACACACACACACACATACACACAAGCAACACAAGGATATATTCATGCAGACATGTACAAGGACATGTAAAACACATGTACACTTTAAAACAATAAACTTAAAAGTATCAAAACTAAGCTCATAATTATAAAAACTTTGGTGGAGGTATGCCATGTTAACCCTAGTAAAAAAGGAAGCTGGCATAGATGTTTCAATCTTATTCTTAACATACTTGAGACTGCAGTACACCAACAGGGCTAATGAAGAATTACATTAGTTGATGAAGAGGTCAGCTCAGAGAAGGAACAATGTTTCATATATGTGCACCTTACAATACGGTGTCCAAATATGTAAGCTGAAACTGTAAAACTGAAAAAAAATACCCACTAGTGCATCTGGCAAGATTTCAACATTATTATTTTGACAACTAACAAAGCCGCAAGGCAAATATTCCAGAAAGAACAGAAAACTCCTAAACAGCACTGCCAATTGCAGGGATTTAGGTGACTTTTAAAGAATCTGCACAATACACATACTTTTGTATTGTATAGAATATTTGCCAGGAAATAACAATTCTATGCCATAAAATGAACTGTTACAAATTTAAAGTGGAAAATGTTTTAAGTGCTTTTAAAACCACCACAGAATTAAATTAAATTTTTTTAAAGTTAGGTGACTTTGGATATGATGGCTCAGGACTGTGATCAGCACTTGGGATGCTAAGGTGATAGGATCATGACTTGAAGGTCAGCCAGGAGGCCTACATACAAGTTCCAGGCCAACCTGCCTCTTTCTGAAAGAGCAAGAGCCTCTTTCAGAAAACAATCAAAGAAAGAAAGAAAGAAAGAGAGGAAGGAAGGAAGGAAGGAAGGAAGGAAGGAAGGAAGGAAGAAAGAAAGAAAGAAAGAAAGAAAGAAAGAAAGAAAGAAAGAAAGAAAGAGAGGAAGGAAGGAAGGAAAGAAAGAAAGAAAGAAAGGAAGGAAGGAAGGAAGGAAGGAAGGAAGGAAGGAAAGAAAGAAAGAAAGAAAGAACGAAAGAAAGAAAGAAAGAAAGAAAGAAAGAAAGAAAGAAAGAAAGAAAGAAAGAAAGAAAGAAAGAAAGAAAGAAAGAAAATCTCCAAGAATTTGGGGATTAAACAGCACACTTCTAAAAGTAGAACAATCACAGAAGAAACTTTAAAGTACTTGAAATGAAAATGAAGTTAGAACTAGCCAGATGGGAGCTGGGTGTAACACCATAATTTGTACAGATGAGGCATGAATTTTAAAGCTAGCCTCAGCTATAGGAGGAGTTCAAGGCCAGCTCAAGCTACATGCAAGGCCTTGTCCAGCAAAACAAACTTACCAACATTAGTAGACTCCAGAAAAACAAGTGTTTAAAAGAAAACTTACAAATCACACACTTATAAAACAAGTAGGATTTTGAACCAATATCATCTAGAGAAAATCTAACCAAAAAAAGAAAACTAGAAAATGTAAAAATAATGCAAGCAGAAGCAAAAACAAAAATATAGAAGTCTGTGAGGGTTAAATTAAGAATGAGATAGAAAAATATGACTAAATACCATTCTCACCAGAAAAAGCAACAGAACTGATAAACCTATAGTCAAGGAAAATAAAATAAGACAGAGAGTATGTAGAATGCATACGAGCCACCAGGATGAGAAATAAAAGAGAGATCACCATGTTGGACCCCAGTGCATCCACAGGATCATCATGTGGAGGTCACCATGATGCACCCCCCAGGACATCAGCAGGATCATCATGAGGAGGTCACCATGTTGGACCCTGGGGCATCCACAGGATCATCATAAGAAGCTATGACAACACTGTATTTACAAACTTGATAACTTTGATTAAACAAACACGTTTTATAATGTCATCCTACAGAATGTCTATGACAAAAAGTAAATTTTCTGAATGTGTCTGCCTAGTAAAGCAGTGGAATCAATAAATAACCTTCAATAAAATAAAAAATAGGCCACCATGGGTTCAAATATTACAGAACAAGTTACTGCAATTCACTTTTTTCCCAAGTAGAAGCAAACAGAACACCTGGCAATTCATTCAATAAGGCAAATGTTATTCTAATCCCAAAGCCTGATAAAGATAGCACGCAGAATGGAAAACTGTAAACCAAAGCCTCATATGCCATTGGCACAAAATCTCAAAAAATTATAAGCAAATTAAATACAGGTATGTATAAGAAGAAGTGTACATGCCATTAACCACAAATTAAATTTATTCCAGGCATGCAATTATTTGTTAGGCATTTGAAAATCAATATAATTTACACATCAAAAGACAAAAGAAAAAATTATATTTTACCAGAAAGGTATTTGATAAAAAGCCAACACACATTTATGAATCAGAAACAAAAAATCCAGCTATAATAAGCTCTCTATATACAAGGGACCTTATAAAGGTTCAATTTATAAAGAAGGACTATACTCATATTGATGTTTAAAAGCGGGAGGCTTCCCTTAAGATCAAGACAAGACTCAGATATTCTCTGCTACCATTGCTACTCAAGGTTGTGCTGGGAGTTCTGTCCAGTCTGGTCAGACAAAAAACAAAGTTAGTGTACAAGTGGATGAGGAAGACTATACTGCCTTGTCTTTGTTCCCAAAGAACTCGTTTAGATGTTCAATTGATGAGCAATGCAGCGAGTAGCAAGCTATGAGGTTACTAAACCAAAACCTACTGCTTTTATATGCATGAGAATCAAAAATAGAAATCACAAAATAATATTATTTTATTAACAATAGAAAACAAAAATACTTCTTTTTTTCTAAATATAAAAATACTAGCCTAATAGAATTATGGAAAACTCAAGCTGTAATGAAGCAAAACAAATACAAAAATAGAGATATTTAGTGTTTATGTTCTGAAAATATTATCGTTGTTACTTCTCAATCTGATTTGCAGATTCAGTTCAAATCCAGTGATATTTCAACAAACTATTTTGTAGACAAAAGAAGCTCAGAGCCCTAATTAAATAACATCATTCTCTCTCTCTCTCTCTCTCTCTCTCTCTCTCTCTCTCTCTCTCTCTCTCTCTCTCTCTCTCTCTCTCTCTCTCTCTGGAACATGCACACACATCCCAACTCATTAAAAATAGGTAAAGAACCTGAACATACATGTTATCAAAAAAAATGTACAGATTCTAAGGCAACACATGAAAAGATATTGGATAGTATTGTTAAGTACAAATTTAAAAATGACCCGTCACCCCACATCCATTTGGCAAAGTTAAGACAACCACAGAGGTAGGTTGCAATTGTTAGGGCAAATGCACAATACCAAGGCTTTCTATTTATTGCTAGTGATAGCACCAAAGTGCATTCTCACTCTGGTAGATAGTGTTCTAGACTCATAAGTCTAAAAACTTACCTCTATGACAGAACAGTCACACCCTAGTCATACCTAATCAATCTTAGAGTCAGATGCACAATGTAATCTGCACACAAATGTTCACAGCATCTTTCTCATTATATTCAGCAACACTGGAAGCAAGTATTATGTGAAGGGAGGCATGGGTTGTGATGTGGGGTTGTCACTATGCAAACGTATAGATCAACTGTCCACACTGGTTTAATTTATATTATCTGATAGCATTTTTGTGTATAAATATAAATTTTGTAGCAGTAGAAACAAACTACAAAATTCATAAAAATACAAAGAAGAGCCTTCAAATGCAGGATTTCAGAAATAATAAAATCTCCTTGTTGTTTATTCAGTAACAAGGCAGCCCTAGAAATATATACAAATATATACAAGCAGTCAACACTGGACAGACTCTGAGGGCTGTGTTTATATGTTTTTAAATATATTTATATACATATTTAACAACAATGCCAGAACAAAAAGACGGTGGTAAATTTTGGAGGAAGAAAATGTGGAAAGGATTGAGGGAGGGGAGGGAGAGGGGAAATGATGTGATATATTTTAATTCAATGTCAAAAAAACCCCCCAAAACCCAAAAACCCAATGCCAGTATTGTTCAGAACCCAGGGAAGGTGAAGATGAAGGAAAAGATGAGGAGTTGTTAATCTCCAGAGCCTGGAAGCTATTTTGCATGGTCCATATGATGGGAACACCCAATTCCACATCTACCAAACCCACAGAACCTTCTTTACAATCAATAGCATGAACCTTAATGTGTGTTCACTGAAACTTCATGTATGTGGTTTAAAAAAATTCCAGGGAAGTGTGCAGACTGTGAAGGCAATTTAACTGTGTCACAAATGCATCAGACAGTTTTACTGGGAAGGGATAGACAGAATCATATATAAAAGTAAAAACAAGAGAAGCCCTGAACACTATATGCTAATTTATGATGTTTCCAGTGCGAACAGCGCTACATGCGGTAGTGTTATATGTGTGTACTAGAACTGAACAATTAAGTAAGTAGGTTGTGGGTGTGGAAAGCAGTGTTTTTACTGAGGGAGTGGGAGTCAGCTGTGGAGGAAGGCTTCAATTATCCACTGGAGACACCAGTTTGAAATGTCTAGCTAAGCTACGGCTATGGAAATGTTTGTGGACATAGGTACATCTATCAGTTAGTGTATTTTTTTTTCCTAATGAGTTGATGGCATGGACAATATTACACAGTTTATCAAAACAGAAGCAAAAGAAAGAGAAAACCCAAACAGACATACATCTACTAGAGAAAAGGAATCTGGAATTTAGAAGCTTCACCCACATGGATTTGGATTCATTGTCTTGGGTTCATTAATGAGTTCCTCTTAACCTATATCTAAAAAATAAACAAACTCCATACAAAAAAGCCAATGGATATGTCTCGAGTCATTTGAATGAAATCCTGGGATCATCCCCATATGAAATTTAATGTGAATATAATAGAACAATTGGAAAGAACAACACTATGGATTCAATCTGCAAAAATTCATTCAAATGTTAGCAACTTGAATCCATCACTGTATAGAAACCACAGCATCAGACTCAATTAATTCCAGGAATGTAAGGATGCTTAGCAATTAGATGTTTAATAAATAAAAACTCACAGAAGCAGGATAAGTGAGGGAAAATTATGTTTTTTGAAGATATAAGGTCTGGGAAGAAGTCTTAGCAATAAGATGTTCTCTGTTCTTTTAGAGGACCTGAGGGATGTTCCCACCACCCACTTAGGTGACTCACAACGGACTGTAATTCTAGCTACAGAAGAATCTGACATCTGTGGCCTCCAGGGACACCTGCTTTCATATGCTCATACCCACACAGAGATATATACACAGATAAATTTTAATACAGAAATAACATTTGGCAAAACCAGTACCCATCCATGTCATAATAATTCTGACCTCATCAAATTAGAAATATAAAGCATTTTTTTAATTTGACGAAAAGTAGTCAATAGATGCATGAGCTGAAAGACAGTCTGACAAAGTTATAGACTTGAAGCAGAGATTTGAAGAAATTAAGGCCAGTTATTTGATTACGGCCTTATTAACTGATGATAATTATACTCTATTATATGCCAGATCAATCAAAGACTTTAAAAGTTTTCATAGGAATATAAATTGGTGCAATGATGTAGAACCTGAGCAAAAAACAAATTCAAAGATCTTTAAAATGATCATATCCTTTGGCCTAGAGTGTAAGGTTTTCTTGTCCTAAAATCTGCTAGAGAATCTTATCAAAGGCATAGGCAAATATTTATGTATAAGAAAGTTCACTGAACATTTTGTTTTTATTTGTTGAACAGTGAATTGGGCTTGAACTTTACCATAGTGATAACAAAGGCTTTTCAACTTTCCTTCTAGAGCACACAGTGCGTTCCCAAACCATTTAGGAGCTAAGCTCTTCTCTATTTTTCTAGGAAAAATGTAGAAATACATGCAACTCTTGTGTTCTCTACTTGTCTTTGAAATGGCAAGGGAGGAAGTCAGCAACACCAAACATACAAGTACATTTGTGTAATATGTATATTGTTTTTCCACACAAACATAAATACACATAAAACTTTTACAGAATTTTGAGCTGTCCTCTCAGAGAACTCATGGAAGATCCTGTCATTGGAGAGGATTTTGCTAAAATCACAGCAACAATGATAATATGAAGAGCTATGAATGAGAGGTGCAGCATGAGAGGTGCAGCTACTAAATTATAGCATGACTATGTGACAGGGTTCTTTGTCTAAGAAGTTTATGAGCAAACACAGTATGATTATTTCACTAGTGTGTGGAGTAGGCAATGCATTTTACAATTTAATTCATACAGATAAGAGCTAACTGTAAGAAAATATCCCAAATTTAGTCTATGTTTTTGATAAATATTATTCCAGGCTGAGCTGGAGAGAGAGCTCAGTGACTATGAACACTAATTGCTCTTGCAGATAACCCTGATTTGGGTCCCAGTATCCACATGGTGGCTCACATTCATCCATGAATCCAGTTACAGGAGATGCAAAGCCTTCTTCTGACCTCCACGGCCACCAAGTATGCATGTGTGCTGCCTAGATATACAAGCCAGAAAAACATTCATACTCATAAAATAAATATAATCTCAAAAATATCATCAGATAAATTATTTCTTGAAGAATTACACGTTGATATCTACAAAGAAAATGACCCACTGGAAACAAGTGTTAGGTATGACTAGCAAAGAACTCATTGGGTCAACCATAATATCATTGCTGCACCAAATAAATTAATTGATAATATCATTTCATCTCAAGCTCACCAAATAAAATAATCTATTATGTTGGCATGGTAGACATCCGTCTTATTTACTCTACAACAGAACTGATAGACAGGGCTGTATAGATCATTAAATATGACTTTTGGATGGCCTACAAGGCCTGTCTCTGACTGGCCAAAGTCTCTTGGGTTTTCATTTAGATTCTACATTTGGTTGAAAACTCTGGAGAGCTTAAATGTGGGGAATTATTAAAAAATAATTATTTTCTGAAGTTAAAGCAAACTTTTGTAAAGTGTAAGAACCTTGGAAAACAGTGAAAATAATTTCTGGATATGCCTTGCCTTTTGCATAATTTAGTTCTTGAACACTTTCATATAGCCATTTTCTTTGTTTACTCCAAAGAGAACATAGACTCTTAACTAGAAGAAGCTGCTGAAATTGGAATCAGAACACTTATTTTTGACATGATATATTCAATAAATGAATACAATAATTCCTGCTTGCAACAATAAATGCAGTGCTCATAGAAACTGAAATTAATAATCAATGTAGAAAGGCTTTGGAAACAGATCATTTCTTTGCCTTTTGGCCAGGATCAAGAGGCAAACTCTTTGGAAAACATCACAAAATAAAGGGGCATTTATAAATTTATAAACATTAGTGAACCTTAGACTAGCCTTTCAGCTATAATAGAACCTGGGATCTTTTTAGAACACCTGATACCTACATACTAATATTGCTAATACCCCCACCCCCAAGATTCAAATATGTAGCCAAGGTCCCAGGAACCAGGAGATTAGGTAAATCCCTGTATTTCCACCTTGGTAAAGGATTCGGTTTCAGTAGAAATGACGAAGCCCTGATAAATCCCTGCTGTAAAGCCAATTCATTAGATTCTCTGTGATCAACTTCACTCTCACCATAAATCAGTCACGGTTTATGATAGGCTAAGCAAATCTGCCAAACAGACCATTTTCTTATTATCCTCCGACATGATTTCTTCTGTGTAGCAACTGGCCTTCCCTTAAGGAAGTTGGCAACCGAATTAGGGGAGTCTCAGGAAAACAGCTGCCATACTGTATCTTGCCTTGGGGAAAGATCAACCCTTCATTTCTGGGAATAGTTAGTCATCAGACATGTCATCTGCCTTACCAAGCACTTAGTTCCTCTTCCCTTGAGGTAAAACTGACTCACTTTTCCAGAATGACAGCCATAGATGGTAGTGTGACTAGATATGTTACCATTGCAAGGGTAGCTTATCTCACTGAATTTATTCAGCATACATGCCTCTGGGTACCATTAGTTCAGAAAACCATTAAAGCAGTCATGTACAAGTCTAGATAGTGTCTTTTGCCTCATAAGAGATTCATTTTTTTGCTATAAATGTAATCCCTTATTTCTGATAGCAAACAGAACTAGCCAAGAAATGTCACATGGGACTGACTTAGGATGTAAAGTTTCAGCTGTAAAAGCATAGGACCTATGTTCAGATCCCTAGCATCTGCCTAAAAAAAACTCAATGATGGCAGTTTGCTCCTGGAATTCCAGAACTTGGAGTTAGAGACAGGAAGATGAGACATTTGGTGAGCTATACAGTCCGTAAGAAACCTTGTCTCAAAAGATGAGAGAAGGTAAGGAATGATAGGGGAATACGCCTATATCAGATTTGGACCTCTATAGGCGTTGTGTTCACATATACATGCAGGGTTTACCCACAAATCGAGGAGGGAAAAGTGACAGAAATAGGTGGGAGTATCATGTGCCTGAAGAAGCATTTGAACCCACATGACTCTTTTGGACTCTTCATTCCAATCTTCCTCTGATAGCTTCAAGTGTTTCTCAATCCCTTCCTCATCTTCCTCATGACCTGCAAGTTAATCCTGTTGGCTCCCTCCCCTCGTTATTCGGGTATAATGTGACTCTTTGGAATTGTCTCTAGCACACCACTGCAACTTTCAGCCCCACCATTAATTCTCATTGGAACGTCACATAATAGATGCATTCTTTACCTCATTTTCTTCAAATTTAATTCAATACCATGAACATGAAACGGTATATTTGCATGCTCCCTTTGTCCAGCCATATGACTGTCAGTTATTGGCATGTTGACCTCTCTTTACTTACCCTATAAAAGCATACCAATAATTTGACTCTATAAGTTCTTGGGTGATACTAAAATGGAGGAAAAGCACCTAAACCAGGTGGTTCTCAACCTGTGTGTCACAACGATCAAACAACCCTTTCACAAGGGTTGCGTGTCAGATAGCATACATATCAGATTCCATTACATTACAATTTATAACAGTAGCAAAATTGTAGTTGTGAAATAGAGATTAAAATAACTTTATGGTTGAGGTCACCACATCATGAGGAGGTGTATTAACGGGTTGCAGCATTAGGAAGGTTGAGAGCCATTGCCCTAATCTGTAAAACTTTTCCAAGGAGCTCACATTGCTGGTAGCACCACTCCACTGAGATAGTATGTTACTATCCAGTCATCCTGTCTTCCAGTGAAGTTCCAGCATCCCAGGTCTTAAAAAGGAATGTCTTCCATGTTGTGTACATGTGTGTACACACATATCAGACTACAAGGCAGGATAAATCAGGATTCACACACAATATGCCTCTGGTTAAACATTCTCTTTTTATTGAACCATGAGTCTTTGGTCTTCAGACCTTCTTCGTTTCCAAGACAGAGTCCACCGTTTCTATCTTGCTCACTAGTCCCTTATTTTCATGATAGTTCTGATTGTTAAGAGTAATCAGTAGTACAAAGTTCCCTATAACTCATTCTTCTTTTATTCATTTTCACTAAAGAGAAATGTGCAATTTTAAAGTTTTGCCTAATGTGAATTTATTAATATACAATGGCACAAGCCTGAGTTTTATGTGTAACTTTGACTTAATATCTTCAGTGTTGAATTTATTTGCATTTCCAGTTATGTGATAATGAAATCTTTGATAGACATCTCCTAGTATTCCCACCTTCGCTAAAATGATAATAACAACAAACAACAGTATTCACGGTGCCTGAACTCAAATCTTCCCTGTCTCTTTCACCTTCTGATCTTTCCTACACTCACCCAGGTCTCCTGACTCTCAACATGTCTTTAGTGAGTAGCTGCTGAACCCAAATCATACTTCATTCAGGATAGTTCTCAAATGTATTTTTTCTTTTGTATTTTCCCTGAAAGAAGTTTAATTGATGCCCTACCACATTACCCCAGATGGTTTCAAGAATATGCTGTTGCATCCCTCTGCTTCCAATAAGGTACATTTATCTTTTCAAACACAGAATGTTCTAGACTGCTCCAGAAACTCATCCTCTGATGGGTTTTGTTTATCTGGATTCATGTAGTTCTCTCTCATTTCTACATTCCTGTTCACTGTTCCTCTGTACCTGGAACTCTTTTCTCTCTACCTACCTCTGACTTTTAAATCTTGTTCCTTTGTCTTCAGTAATACTCACTTTAATCATTGACTTCTCCAGGATCCCTTCCAGATTTCTCTTACCTGGAAATAATCCTAGTATCATTAAGCTGTCAAGGGTTAACAGATTTTATAATACCTAATACCTTCTAGCCTGCAGGCATTTATGACTGTATTTTGAGCTCTCAAAAAAAAATCATGCCTGATGCTTCTCTGATTCCCTTAGACATTTAAGTTGTCAGCAAAATGCTTACTGAATGACATTTAATTAAATGAAAAGCACAGTATTAGATTATCTCATCTGTAGAGTTAAGACCCCCATCTTCGTCTGAGCAATCTTACATGCTATAGGATTCTTCAACATATTTGCTGTCTTTGTACCCACATTCCTACTTCTACCGTCTACCTCAAAACAATATTGTTTTGTCAACTATTATTTGTGAAGTCTGTGATATGACACAATGATAAAGATCATTTATACTAAGAACTGCATAAGAAAATCACCCAAACAGAAAATTATACTCATCTAACAAAAGCATCATACAGAGTTTTTTTTTGTGGTGGAGATTTAATTTTGTGTGAAAAATTGTAAGAAAAACATTATTTTTATGGTCTATCATTTCTATAGTTTTTTCATACATTTTACTTAGTAAATTGTTCTATTGCTCTGTTAGCTGCTTATTAGAAAATAATGATAAACTATTTTTGGTACAATCTGTGTGTATCTCTTTACATTGATTGAAATGTTTATTATTACTATGTTACATTAGTATTAATCCATTACAATTGACCAATCAAAATCGCATCATTGAACAGAGTCTATAATGTACATCAGGGTTCATTTCTTGTGCTATAAATTGAATGTGCTTCTATGGCACATAATGACGTGTAGCCCCAATTTTGGTTACCCTGAGAAGCCTTTCATCAGTTCATCTCACCAAGCCCTGACAGCCACAGATCGTTCCACTCTCTCCATAAACTATATTTTAAACTAAATCCTGAATGCCATACTGCTAGGGTGATGATATAGGACATAGGGCCTTCAAATTGCTTGCTTCCATTTTAAAATGTATTCAACATTTGTTTATCTCCTCATAGCTTGATACTTTATTTTTAAGAGTGAGTAATATTTCATTGTATAGACATTGCATGGTTTATTTATCTTTTATCAAAGGATATATATTAAGGGTAGAAAATTATAAATTAAATGATTATGAGTACTTGTATGTAGGTATTTCTATGGGTATTGGTTTCCAACTTATTTAATGAATCCTATGCCACATGATTTTCGGAGCCTGATAGTATAATTATTTCTACAAAGCACTGCCCAACTAGTACCATAGCATTTCCAGAAATGATGAATGAGACTTTCTGTTGTCCTACATAGTCACCAGCAAACTGTAGTGGTGAAGTTTCAATTTTTATGTAGTCTTTCAGACATGTGGCAGTTGCTCCTTTGTTACTTAACATTTTGATCTCATTGTATAGGTGATACCATCTTCCAGTATGATTTATACTGTCTCAGCCACTGATTGAGTGTCGATGTCTATTCACAAATACTTTCTATGTTTTCTTAAGGCTCTTTTTCCCTTTCATGGCTGGACTTTATGAATTCTATCTACACTTTAAGATACTATTCTATTATCTATCTTGTATAAATATTTTCTTTGAGCCTTCGGCTTGTAATTTCATTCTGTGGGCATGAGTTTCACAGAGAAATTTTAATTAAAATGAAGAGCACCTTGCCATTTTAGTTTTTCATCGAGTGTACTTACGATGCAGTAATTTCAACACCACAATCAAGCTCAAGGTTAAGTCGATTGTTTTCTTACAATATTTTCCTGGGATATTTTACTTTTCATTTTATACTTGGTATACTTCCCATTCTAAATAAATTTTAGTAAAGGGAAAAAGACTTGTGTGTATAAATTTTTGGGGCTATATATGAGTGCGCAATGTTTTCAGAGCCAGTTATTGAAAAGAACATTCTTTTCTATTATGCTGCATCTGCTCCACAGTTGAAGATATGTTCTCTCTCTCTCTCTCTCTCTCTCTCTCTCTCTCTCTCTCTCTGTGTGTGTGTGTGTGTGTGTGTGTGTGTGTGTGTGTGTGTGTGTGTGTGTATGTGTGTATGAATTTACTTCTTGGTTCTTTTTTAATCTGTCTCCTTGATGAACTTCTCTTTGGCCCACACTACATTGTTTTACAGATCATAACTTTGCAATACCTCTTGAAGTTGGGTAGTGGCAGTGTTCCAACTTTGTTATTATCTTTCAATATTGTATTGCTATTCTAGAACACACTCCTTTTGAATTTAGAACTGCAAAAGAAACTATAGGTGGAATTCTCCAATGTAATCTATTGTGCAATTACTTACCCAGTAGACTGTGAGAAACTCATCAGTAACTGACTTATTTATTTTTGTATTATTCCAGAATGAGACAATTGTCATCTGGTGTGACACACAGCAAAGCATTAATAAATTTTTACTTGTTTAATTGATCAACTGAATTGTCAATCATTCAATAATTAAGTACATACTTAATCCTCATTCTGTATTTGAATAAGCTCATCAATATCAGCAACGGAAAGTTAATTAAGTTGGACTAAGTCCTTATTAATATATCCAGATATTACTTTAGTCATAGAAACGCTACATCATTATACAGGTAAATATAAGCTACTGTGAAAGTCACCACACCAGTCAAGGTAAACCTGGCCCAACAACAAAGTCTTTGGGTTGAATACTAATTTTCTACAGGAAAAGCCAAGTTTCCTAGTATATACGCAAGGTGTTCAAATATTCCAAACGGAATGTGATGCCTATGCATTGTGTAGACAAAGAGGGCAATGAATGTCTGATTTCTCCTAATCACTCAATTTAATCTAATTCTTTCCTCCCTGTCTCCCCTTCCTGCATTCACTAACCTAAAGTCCAGAGCCAACACTGAAATAGATACTTAAGAGAGTGGATGAAAGGGGTGGTGGT
Organism: Phyllotis vaccarum; assembly: GCA_033318265.1. Classification (NCBI taxonomy): domain Eukaryota; kingdom Metazoa; phylum Chordata; class Mammalia; order Rodentia; family Cricetidae; genus Phyllotis; species Phyllotis vaccarum. The sequence goes on from JARWLC010000002.1 coordinate 191,850,638, forward strand.
AGTGGCAAAGGCTTTTGATGGTGATGCATGCCTTTGATCCCAGCAGTGGTAGGTGAATCTCTGTGTGTTTGAAGCCAGACTGATATTCAGAGTGGGCTCCAGGACAGCCAGGGCTACATAGAGAAACCCTGTCTCAAACAAACAAGCAAACAAACAAACAAACAAACAAACAAACAAACAGTGTGAATGATGGGATGGCAGTGGAGCACTTGCAGTCAGTGTTAGGCAGGTGTGTGTTTATCCACCCAAGTACAACACAGAACCTTATGCAGGGATCAGGACAAAAGTGGAAGAAAGGGGTTTTTGTTTGTTCGCTCTTTATGTGTATGAGTATTTGGCTGCCTGTATTTATGGACACCATGTTCATGAAGTACTTGCAGAGGACAGAAGGGGCCATTGGATCCTCTAGAAAAGGGGTTAATACTGTGGGTGTTGAGAACTGAATACTCTTAATTGCTGAGCTATGTCTTCAGCCCTAGATGACAGTTCTTTAGCCCTTAAGAGGATTTCAGGAAGAATTAGTCATTTAATAAAGATTCCTGCGCATGTGATAGCTTTTGCTAGTCATGTGTTTGTGAAGTTCTTAGTACTTCCTGGTACTCTGCTGAGCACATCAGAGACCTCAGTTCCTTCAAGTCTATGCGGTCTGTGCATACAGTCAATGCAGAAAAAAAATTCTTCTATAGCTTCTAACATTGTGCGAAGTTATTCCTCTAACCAAGTTGTTCAAGGAAATTTACTGAAATGCAAACAAGTAATTGATTCCATAAGTATTTATGGAATTGTCAAACACCATTCTAAGTGATCAGCATATATAATAACTAAGCCAAACACACAATTCTAGGACTTTCAATTCAAGTTGTTTCTATTCTAAAGAAAGAAGAGTTTTAACAGTACTGGTAGAGAGAGGTTCCAAATAGCTTAGTAAAAGGTAAAATGTTGACTCCTTCTGCTAGAAGATAGGGCAATTAGATTTGATTATGAGGCATCAAGGAAGGAACAATATATACTTTTCATATTAAATGCAATTCAAGAGAGAAGGGTGGATGACTCACTTTCCCCAGTCATGAAGGGCTGAGTGTGTGATGTGGCATCCCAAAGTGCTTTGCTGTGTTTGGATGTGTGGATGTATAGCTGGGGTGTCTAAGGTATGACACTGATGTTAGATAAGTCTATGAGCTCTTAATGCAGAAATGGAGAACTGTCACTATTTCTGGAAAATAGAGGGTGTTGGAGAATTGAAATGATAAGGATAGCATCATCATAATGGGTTCTCTTTCCTGAAGGATGATTCTGGTAGTGTCATGGATGCTAGAGGAAAAAGTAGGAAGCAAAAACCTCTTTTGTTAGTCTAAGATCAAATGTGACAGTGAGTCGGCTGAAGCCTGCAAACAGAAGATGAAGCTGATCCTCCTAACTTGTGGCCTTGTCCTTTGAAGGGCACCAAGGTATTTGTGATGAGTGTTCTGTGCAGAGAGGGTTTATCCTTCCACACCTACCTTTTCAAGATGCTCTTCTTAGTCTGGAAGATGCAATAGAGGAATACTTGGGACTTACACTTCATGGTCCTCACTCATCTGTCGATGGAGTCCTGAGCCACAAAGGCGTCAGCTCAGAACAATGTGTTATAATGGCATCTCTACCTTTCTGTTTACCTTTGACCTCCAGGGGAATGAGGGGTATGTTGGCTCCCCACACCTAACTCCCTGTTGTCTCCATGGTTGTTCCTGCACAGCTGTCCAGTCACTGGCTGCTGAAGAAATGGGAGAGGAGAAGGGAGATAATGAGGAGACATGGCAGCTTTGCTAGAGATGGTGATGCTCTTGGGAAAGAAGGGAAATTATGAACTCCGGAAGAGCTAAGGTGGCCATGACAAGGTAGCGGCAGACATAGAATCGTCTCCCTGCAGTACAAGCAGTAAAGTACAGAGCATTTTGCATACCCAAGGCCAGGGGGCTTTGGAAAATAGAAAAAGTAAAAACCAAAAGATAAATAACACACTCACACATACATCTGTAGGTGCTTCCCAGACATCCAGAAATGGGTCTGACATGTAAAGACTTAGAGACTCAGAGTGAAAGACTAACCTAGAGCTGGCACTGAACGGCTGTTTCTGTAATTTTTAGGTCCTGATTTGTTCACTCCTGTTTGCCCTTTGCCAAACTGTTATATAGCTGTGTTCAGGGCAGATTCACTAATTGTCAATGCATCAATAATATTTGTCCTGAAATTTCACTGTGACATGACCAAGGACTGTGGGATATCTAGAAAATGTGTGAACTTTTTGTGCTGTGTGTCTCATTCTGACTTACTTGCTCCCATTTACTTACTTAGGGATACTTGGCCTTGCACTGGGCTGCTTTTCACCACCTGGAAGGCTCCTATTTGTCCACTGAAACCCCTAAAGGAAGCCTTTGGCTCCCTTTCCCATCTCTGTGTTTGTCTTTTATTTATGGCCATTACAAAACATTTTGTACTTCTAGGACTACATCTAGCCTTGACCATCAGAAGTGCTTGTTTTCCACATAGCAAATAAAGTAGCCCGTATTGCATGCAAAGCATGCAATTTATGGGGCAGACAGCATATACAATGAAAAAAAAAGGAATATACATGAGCTGCTGGCCCTTCGACTTTGCTCTCCCTGGCTCCAAGCATGTAACTGGTGTTTTCTAAAACACTGCGGGGCCCATTGCTAACTTGTACTATCCTTCTGGTTGGCCCTGTGTAAATCTGCCTTCGTCATGTAGGTCAGGCTCTTGTTGGGTTGAAAAGTGAGGCAGCCTGAGTGTTGGGACACAGCTCTACTCTTGAGTCACAGTGCCTTTGGATTCTGTGGTTCTACTCCGTGTGAAAAGGCCTTCTGGAGCATTCTTGCAAGGTGAGTTTTCTAATTAGCTTTCCCTTATAAGGTGCCAGAGGGGACGATTGGTCAGAAGTAAGGTCCATAGATGGTGTAACAGTGGCCAAGAAATTTTGCCTCAGGCTCTTGGGTGGGAAGAAGCCTTCCAGTTGACATCTACTGAGAATTTAATGACTCAGAAGTCTATTCTCCACCCCTGGCCTCTCACCCACGAGTTCTCTTCACTCAGCCAGGCCTGGATGTTGAGAGCATGAAATAATTTACATCATGATTGCAACTGCACTGTAGCTATCCTCCAAGTTACAACACTGTTTTTCAAACAGCCGAAAGACGATGAGATGACTCTTGAACATCCTCTAGCTCACATCTCTGAGGCAGAGCTACTTTCCAGAAAAAGGCCGAAATAAAGCTGAAGCATTTATGGAGTGGTCAAGAGATTGAAGGGTGACCCAACAACAATGACAGGCAGCAGACATAGTGGTCTTCTGCTACCTAAAATTTATTTTGCTGATCCATACAGAATGATGTATTCTGAATGTATATACCTTTAGTAAAAAGCCAATAGATACTTCAGTGGTAAAACATAAAATCAAGAGGGAAAAATACTGAATAATAAGTTCAGTCATAATTCTATCATATGGGAGAAAACCCTGTTCGTTACCAGGAATTTTTCTTTGATTTCTTTAATGTATCACTCAGATCCTTAAAGAGGGCCTGATTTTCATTTTATGCAGGAAAAAGGGATGCTGCAGAAGTGGCTGGAAGAGGCCTTCAGGAATGGAGGGATTCAGTAATCCTTATTTATGTAATCTTCCCGGATGGCAGAGTTCGCGAGTCATTCATTTCTAATTTCCTGTTCTTCAAGTTTCTCCCAGGCCTTAATCTCTGCCTTTAAAGAAAGGAATAAGATTCAGATCCAATGTTAATATAAGTTCAATGCCTTTTGATCAAAGTTGAACTTTATATTCTATGTATTGCTGTAAAAAAGTTTGGAATTCGTCAGTGGTCAGAGACACCATAGCAACTCAGCTCCGAGTATGTGCCCAGGACTCCTACAGACAGAGGACTGTTTTTTAAGTCAGCTTTGTATTCAATCCATGCACAAGCCCCGTTATTGCTGTGTTCTTAGACTGTTGAGGTCTACGACAGGAAGACGATCTTGAGGGCTATGCACTCACTCCAATCCAGGAACAAGGGTGAGACAGTTGCAGCACCCACCATATGCCTATGCTAGTAGTCAGCTGTGGTGTAAAGGGAATTTCAACATTCGAATTATGTCACGTATTATGATTAAACACGGATTACCCATGGGCCAAATCTTTTCCTTTGATGTCCAGACACCAGGACAGGAAAATCTTCAATAGAAAAGCTCTGAGGGAGATTTAAAAAAAAATGCCCTGGTTCCCGGGAACAGACCTCATTTTCAATACCCTCAAACCTCTTTAGACTGGAAGCTGGTGTGTAGCAAGGCCGGCGATTTCTAGGCTTTATATTTGTATTTCTGAGCTTTAGTATTCAGACTGTAGGCTGCCTTCAGTTTAGGAGAGAACGTTGCTTCAATTGGACCAGAGAAGTCGTTATCCTGAAACAAAACCTTATCATCAGCCACAACAAAAAAATCCCACCTGTCCTGGGTTTGGGGCTGTGGACTCTGAACCCATGATGGGTGGCTTCTGCCTTCTATGGGCATGCAACTCTGTTCAGGAAGCAAACAAAGAATGTTTGGAACACATGTACCATTCAAGAAATAAGGATTTGGCACCGGTGGGAATGTTCCCTGTATTGGATTGAATTGTGTTGTATTATGGATTGGCAGGGGGAAAAAAAGCCGGGAGTGGCCCATGCATGTAACTGGCAAAAAGAAAAAAAAAAATGCCCATAGAGTATTAATTAAAGCCTGCTGAGTAACGATGACAGTGGAGATGGAAAGGACCACAGTTCCTGCTGTCGGTGTGTCTCTATGCCGCGTGACCTCCATTATTTTCTCTATAACCCTGTGAAAGGGCTTCGTTACAAGTAAGATGGCGTTCACGTGGGAGGTGAACACTCCTCTAAACTCAACTAGTCGTTTAACCCTGCTAGATTACAGCCTGTGGAATTTCTTTCGCGGCTCACTCTTTGGTTTTTGCGTGGGAGCCTCCGGTCGGTTGCATTGCATGGTGGTATCTCTCGGCCACGAAGCTGAGAAGCCAACACAGAGGAAACCACCATTTTGGCTGCTCTGAGTGGATGACATTTTGTAGCAAAGGCTGGCTGGTGTCCTAAAGACAAAATCTGCCCCCAGGAATTATTCTTTTCTAAGGTATTGTCTAAGAGATGATGGGAGTGGAGGCTGTCACCAGGCCTACCGTAGAAGGAGGAGGCGTGTACCTGTTCTCTGAATCTGTCGGGCAGATCAGAACTCGGGTATCTGCCCCCAGCCTCTAGCACGTCTTTTTGAGAAAAAGAGATTATCATTAGGCAGAAATGGCACCAATATCTTGACACCTGATTAAAAGCAGAATGAAGATAAAATGATTTCGCTATCCTTCCTGGCCTGGGAAGCCAACACTCCCCATCCCCCCAGGGAAATGGCCCTCTCCCAAAGGCAGCCTGCTCTTAACTTTGATGTTACTTCTAAACCTGTTTGCTTTTGGAGCTCCAAAAATGTTTGTGCTCACTGCCGCAGGCTGGCCCAGCAAGGTTGTTCATACTGAGACCCATGGCTGGCTTCCCGGGTGAACAACCACGACAGTTAATTACATCAATCCAATTAGCAACAGCACCCACCTTGTGCAAGCAAGGCTCACCTGCGGACTCACCCGTCTGGCGAAGGGCCCCCAGGCTTTAGTGGAGAAGCTGCTGAATTGAGAGACTAAATGTTTACCAGTGACCTCTCCTCAGTACCTTCTTGTCTTACAGATAAGTAAAGGAACTGGAAAAAGACCAAGCCCTTACACCATAGTCTACTGAGCAGCCTGTAGGTTATAATGGCTTCCAGATTGTTCCACAGGGAGGAACGGACTCTTCCCTCAGCACCTATAGAGTGATCAGAGGCGGAACACGATCAGATATTGCCATCGGTAATGAGGTTGTTTGCTTGCCTCTAACAGAGCCCTGAAGAGACAGAGCCCTCTCTGAAAGGCAGGCTGGGGAACGTGACAGCTGTTTTCCTTGGCTTCACATTCACACTTTCCACCTTCACAAGGAATCCAAAGTGCTGGGTTCAGAGATGAAATCTAATCGTCTATCGCTACCAGGAGCAAGTTGCTTAAACTCTCTGAGACTTGATAAACTGTTGACTAAAAAATGTGCTTACACACACTGTAGGGATTAAGATGCATGCAGTGACAGTCAGTAGGGAGAGAATATCTCCAAAGGACAGCATTGGAAATGGAGTTCCATGCTGGGACTGTACTGCTGGTCAAATGACTCAATGCATTTGTCAAAAGCAAAGAGCTGTGTTCTGAGACATACGGATTTTGCAGACAGTAAAACTCAAAATAATGCCCTTTAAACGTTGAGGGAAATCACTCACAAAGCTCAGTTAAGAAAGTAAGGATGGTGATAGACTTAAAAGCATCAAACAGAACGAATGAGATGAGTGTATCCTACATCTGTATCAGATGCTTTCCTCTCTCTCTGAGCCTGTTTTCCTGATCTATAAAGCAGAAACTCAAAGATCATGTCCTTGAAGCACAAAAACTCATCTTCTTTCTAACCATGTGATGATGGCAGTGAGATTGTCTGTGTGGATGCTTTCCTCCACTTTTGCTAATTGGCATGTTTTGAATGTCCTTGTTGAACTGGGCCCTGGAAGCCCTATTGTAGAAACATGGCAGGGCCAGTCTCCCATCCTAGTGTATGTAGCCCAAAGCCTAAAGATGGAAATAGAGTGAGTAGTACACCAGTGTTGTGAGTGCTTTTTTGTGAAGTTCATTGACAACAGAAGTGTGCTAAAGGGTGCCTCAGTGCAGAATAAGGGAGACAGAAGACTTCCTGACGACGAGATGGTCTAAAGACCCACAGAGAAGCAGGGAAGCAGGAACTCTTCAGACTGATAGATGTAGAGTAAGGGAGACTGGGAGACTCTTAGGAATAGAGCATCTCTCCATTGTGGTAATACATTACATGTTTAATAAAAACCAGTCTGAAATATCAGAGAACAGATCCACCCACAGTCAATCCAGGAGGATCAGAGAGTGGTAATTCACACTCCCAGCACAGGTGTGGGGGGGCACACCAGGAGTGGTGACCTATGCCCTTAATCCCAGCAGATCTGAGTTTGAGGCCAGTTTGGTTTACAGAGGGAGTTCCAGGCTCCCAGGCAGGCAGTGGTGGTGCCAGGCCTTTAATCCCATAATTCCAGAGACATAGGTCTTTCGGTGTTTCTGTGAGTTCAAGGCTAACTACCAAATTGTAGTAGCCATGCCTTTAATCTTAACCTGAATGTGAAACAACTTGGTGAAGAGGGTATTTAAGGTAGGCATAGAAAGACAGATTCAGGCAGTAGAAGCCACGAGGAGCAAGGCTGAGAAAGCTGGAAGACAGCTGGGTGAGATTTGACTGTGGTGTTTCCTCTCTTTGATGTTTCAGCCTTTCCCTGAGATCTGGCTCTGAGTTTCCTTTATCACAACCAGAATTCGCACAACACTCCATCTTCTTGGGGGCTCAGCAAATCATCTCGATGGTTTAAGCCTTACACAGGGTCATCTACCAAGTGCCTTCTACTCAATGGGTTTTCAATGCTAGGATTCTTCCACTTTCTGTACCCACTTGTGGGAAACTGGGGCCTCAGCCCTTAGCTTGTGCTTCCACATTTGGGTCATAATTTAAGGCAAAGCATCTCTGTGGAAGAGCCATGACCTTTCTGTTTCCTTCATTTGTTTTGCGTAATCAATCACTCGCCAGCAAACCTGGGGGTTTCCGCTATCTGATGGCAGTGACAGAAGTCATGGAGAGGATTCAAATCCTCCAAGGTGGCTCAGTGATGTCAACTCAATTACCTGAGACAGCTTATCTGCATGGAAATGGCCTTCAGGTATCTGTGCCTGTGTAGACTTGGGTGGAATTCTTTGCTGGGACACTTGGCTGACAGAAAGTCTGCTCATCCCTGACTCTTTTTCCCCTCCTGAAGAGATAGCAGCAACAGCCCCTGGCCAAAGCCCAGAGACCTTGCATGCCTTTTGAGGATGACAAGACACACTGTAACTTTAAATCTGTCATGAAAGAAATTCTTCAAGGCTGAAGCTGATATTTCACAGTCCTGCACTTGGACCAGGGTTTATCCGGCATGTTCGGTGAATGGTTGCTTCAATCATTTCTACCCCTATGCTGTCCTGCGCTTTGCTGCTTTAACTACCTCAGTTTCTTGGCTAGAACTCATGGGGCTTCTTCGCAATCCAGACCAAACATCTGAGGCCAAGCATGGAAGGGCTGTGGACTCTGCACCATGCTTATATGTGTCTTGAGTGGGCAGAATGAATCAGGTGTTAGATATTGCAGCTAGCATCTCTTAGGAAGATGTAGGGTATTAAACATTGTGGACCTAGTGGGTTTGTTCATTCCGAAGGTGCTGTCCACCTTCAACTATCTAGGATTTTGTAAATTCTGAGTCTGGATATAGGAAGAGCCTACAAGCATGGCATACCAAAGTGGAGTATAGAAGCACACTCTACAGGGGTGTACATCAGGAAGACTTCACACAAAGCTGGCCAGGGGATGGGGTGGGGATGGGAATGGGCAGTAAATGGAGTTCCAAGGATCTGCCATGAAGTTAGAGCTTAGTACCTCTTTCCCTAAGATAAAAACAAAGTACAGGACTGTAAAGAATAAGGAGGGTAGTAAACACACACACACACACACACACACACACACACACACACACACACACACAGAGGAGACACACACACACACACGGAGATGGACACACACACACCACATACATCACACATATACCCTACATACATCACACACACACACACACACACACACACACACACACACACACAGATGGACACACACACACCACATACATCACACATATACCCTACATACATCACACACACACACACACACACACACACACACACACACACACACACACACACGGAGATGGACACACACAAATGCATGCACACAGGGGGAACTTCCCAGAGGACAGCAACAATTACATTTGGAACAGTTGCCCTCTGCTGTGTTATCCATTATGGTGACAAGAGCAAAGTTCTATTCAAGCTCCCAGCAAAGTGATCCTTCTGATAACACGGCCACATTGCAAGTTGGTTATAAAGAGTACGGAGCTGACCTCACAGGCTTCTTTGTATCTGCAGTGAATGCGACAGGGGAAGTGGAATAACCAGTCTGGTTCTTTGAGCCTGGGTGTGGCAACCTTAGCACTTAAACATCTCCTTTAAATTTACCATTTCATCTCTTAGTCCCCCTTCTCCATGTCTGAGAGGGTAGAAGACAAAGTTCTCACCCTGGTGATAGCAGTGAACAGAATTCATACACATGATAGCGAACACCCCTTCTCTGAAAGGATGTTATTTTTTCCCAAAGGAACAGACTAGAACACTTTCTCTAAAGGCCCTGTCCTTACGACTAACTTGAGAATCCTACCTTGTAGATCACTGGGCTGGTACTAGGGGAGATGTCCAGTTCCTGGTACAACAGTACAGGACATCAGAGGTGAATGCCTCCCTCTATACCATTTTCTGGGCTCTTGGGGTAACTTAGCCCTGGGCAGTGACTCAATTCTTGCCCTGTTACGAAATGCCTATGCCAGCTTAGCAGTCACTTGCCTTATTTGTATTTCTCCATATGTGGCATTCTCATTCCACTGTACATATCCTCTGCTCAGGTGTGGCTTGTGCAATGCCTCACTTCCCCATGTTAAGGCCTCTGGCTTTTGGATTCCATTTAAGTTTAGCAAGAAAATCCGATTCTGGCTTACTTGCCCTTACCACATAGATTCTGAGAAGACCTCTGCTTGGAGCCTCTCACCTTCTTTGATGTCTGTGTTTCGTAGTTGGGAAAGTCAGAAGCAGAATTAGGATACGGTTTTGCCGTTGCCTCTCAAGTCCTGTGTGACTGAGTTAAAATGAGTGACTCCCAGCCTGTTGCTGCTCACACTACTTGCTCATTTCTTCCTTTAATCCTGTGTGCGTGAGCTCACATATTCATCCAGTGAGCACTTCCTATTATCCTCTACGTTGCGTATCTTTTTACACTCTGCTAATACCGCAAAGAATAGATTCTTATAGTAGAAACTATTTCGAAAGGGTTGCAGTAGGTAAACAAAGTGAATCAGGTAAATTTTAAGTAGAAATCTTAATAATAAAAGTATAAACACATTGAAGAGAGAAAGGTAATAGTATTATTGATGACTGCAGAAGTTCAAACGGTAAAAGATGTCATGGCTGGTTACCCCAACAAGGTAGACTGTGTTTCTCCCCTGCCACAGATGGGACACATGGGCACCTATAAGAATAGTTTAGGCTTAAGTAAATTAATGCAAAGACCCTGAGGCAGGAATAAGTCAGCCCATACCAGGGACAGTAAATAGACCAGAAACACTGGAGAACAGGGCAGAGAATATTAGAAACAGTACAGAGAGGCCATTGGCTCCAATATCATGGGAAATTGTAATAACTTGGCCGATGAGTAGGAAAAATAGTGAATGAGTTTATAGCATGACATTATTTGACTTGTGATTTTTTTTTTAAAGTATTTCCCATTTCTGTGCTAATAGCATACCGAAAAGAGACAAGAGCAGAGGCAAAGGGAAACACTAATGGGTTACTTTCAGAAAAGATATGTGGGGTGGCTAAGAGCAGTGGGAGGTGGACACAAGCTTGGGAATCACAGGTATGAGAAGGGCCATGGAAGGGGGGAGGGTAGAATGGGACAGCTTGTTCAGGAGAGAATCTGAAGTTAGCAAGAGAGTGTAGGCAATCACAGACAGTTTCTGTCTTAGGGTTTCCATTGCTGTGACAAAACACCATGACCAAAAAACAAGTTGAGGAGAAAAGGTTCATTTGGCTTAAACTTCAGCATTGGTGTTCATCACTGAAGGAAGTCAGAACAGGAACTCATACAGGATAGGATCCTGGAGGCGGGAGCTGGTGCAAAGGCCTTGTAGAGGTGCTGCTTACGGGCTTGCTTCCCTGGCTTATTCTACCTGCTTTCTTAAAGAACCCAGACCAGCAGCCCAGGGATGGCACCATCAACCATGGGCTGAGCCCTTCCCATTGATCACTAACTGAGAAAATGCCTTACAGCTCGGCTTCATGGAGGCCTTTTCTTAACTGAGGCTCCTTCCTCTCTGATGATTCTAGCTGTGTCTAGTCACACACAAAACCCACCAGTACAGCTTTCTAGAGGAAAACAACTCTAGAATATCTCAGAATAAAGCAGACCTCCATGCTTTCCCACAACTGTGGCATTTTTACACCCCCATACTGTGAACGCAGGAGCAGTGGAAGGGCGAAAATGTTCCAGAGTCTATGGGTGGCCCAAGATAACTGTTCTTTGTTCAAAATAGCCTTAAGAAGCCAAAAGGCTGGCCACCCTTGGAACAGAAGAGAACAGAATATAAACATCCCATGGATAAAAATGGAGATGCTAGGCAACAGAGAACAATGGATGTAGGTGGACAGCAGGAAGGCTTGAAGAAGTAGACAAAGGCTTCACTCTCCAGATTTCTTTATGACAGAAACATATTTGAGGTACTTTGATGTCTTTGGAAGCATTTTAAGGGAAAAATGACAACACAGACAACCTGGCGACTTCACCCATCACCGATATTTTATTTACATAAAAGTGTGCATTAAAGATGACATATGAAGAAGGAGGGCATCAACAATCATAATGGAAACCATACTTGAGACCAAACTTTCCAGTGTTCTGCTCCCACACAGGTCTTCACATGACTAGCATGGGCATGGCCTTCTAAAGCAGCTGTTCTCAACCTTTGGGTTGCGACCCCCAAGCCCATGGGAGAAAGACACAGATATTTATTTACATTGAAACCCATAATAGTAACAAATTACAGTTGTAAAGTAGCATTGAAAATAATTTTAAGGTGAGGATCTGTTTTAAAAGGCCACGGCCTTAGGAAGCTTTAAAACCAATGTTTTCCATGGGTGCCATGTTTGCAAGAGTGGCACGGTTCACTTTGGCTCGACAACTCAGGCTCATGAGTTTTTCTCCTTGATGACTCTGCCAGGTCATTTCTTTTTCTTTTAAAAATGTCTCCATTTAGTCCTTGACTCCCAAGTGTGTAATACAGGCTGATCCAGGCTATCTGATGCCGGCAAATGTGTGTTGAGATCGGTAGGCCTGGGCTCAGATGGAGCCAGGCAAAAAAACAGGATGGGAGAGGAGGATGCTTATGGAGAACCAATCATTAAAAGGGGTTTGTCTGCTCTGTTATTTCCATGTGCCATCAATCATAGATAACTACAGTGGGAAATCTCCTTTCTACTGAGGCAGACTAATCGTAGGCTCTCCAGTCCCAGCTGGGATCACTGTAACGGTTTCCTCACTGATCACCATACCTGCTTCCCCCCTCCAATACCACAGGTGAAATTTTTGCTAGTATGACAACCAAGGTATAAAAGCACCCATCTCTGGCTTCCCCAAGTCTCAGAGTCCTCCTGTAGTTAATGCCCCAGTATTTATTCTAACTTAGTGAATACCACAATACCCAGACAACAGCTGAAACATATTCTATCTACCCAACACTCTCCAAACTCTAATTTCTAAGATTGTGTCAGCCACGACAATCTTTAGTCCAATTCACTTACCCTCTGCATTAGCAAGAGGGAAAACCAGTTTGATTTCAATCCTACCAGTGATGGGTTGGGTGACTTTAAGCAAGTCACTTTCTCTCCAAGAGGCTCAATTTCTCATTAGTCAGGTTAATATAATACCTATAAAGCTGAAGTCACAAGATTGCAAGGACGGCCAAATGACATCATGGCTGTGAAAGCCACTACCCTTATAAGCCACAATGGCGGCTATGAATGGTATTAGTAATATTCTTCACAATGCAAGACTCTTTGATTTTGCTTGCATTGTTTTTTTTAAATCTGCTATAATTTAACTGCTTTGCTGGGTTTTCCTACCCTCTTCAGGCCTACCCTGAACCCTTTTCTCAAATACCTCCCCATCAAATGCCTCTCAAATACCTTCTTTGTATTCAAGCAGGTACCAGAGTATCCTCTTATTTTGTGCACGGCCATGTCTCTTGGTCTATAAGAGCTATGTCTTATGTTTATTTAAGATCCTTCCTAATTGAAAACACACAATGGATGTTAAATCAAGTCCTGACAACGTGAACGTCTGAAGGAACAAATGGAGACAGAGACGTCTCTTTTTTAACCTCTCAGTGCAAAATATGCTTACAGTGCCCTCTGCTGCTGACCGGCGAGTCTGTTTCTATGTAGTGGAAGAGTGGGAGAACAGTAGGGGAGGTGGGTAGAAATTCTGTGCCTTTCTCCATGTGTGGGACTGAGTAGAACAGTATGAAAGTAGAAATGCCATGTTTGGATCAATCTATGGAGTCAAGGATCCTATGAGATGGCTGATGGATGTCAGGTTTCTTCCTTCCACACAAGCAGTACACATCTAGGTTACATGTAATGAGTTTCTCTTTTTCCTCTGTGTGCCAGTTCATTACATGTAGAGGTTACTTCTGCATGTTATTCTGTGAAAATTGATTTGAACATCCGGTAAATTGACAAAATACCACTGGGATCCTCCAACCATTAGCCCTGCCTTGCTGCTTGGTGTTAGTAAAATGTTCACCGCCTTTTAGAGATTGCATACTAAGCTCAGGGCATTTTCATCTTTAATCTCAAATAAATTCCTTTATATCTCATGATATTTTAAATATTTTATATTCAAATACTCGGATATTCAAATATTTTAAAACTGAGAGAGAAGCAGAATGTCCACTAATAAGAGTAGGTCAAAAGCAGTAAGAGATACTAAGGGTACCTGGATATAAACGCATGTTCTCCTACCAATATTTAGTTAATTTCAATACATTGTAAAATATGGAGTGTAGGTTCAAAGGAAAGACTTCTGGTCAGTATCTGCCTTGGCTTTCCAAACATTGTTATAGCAATGCCTCTATCATGGGCTTGAGTGTTTCAGGCCCACTGCTGTAGAGAGCCAAACACTGGCTTCAGCTCAAGAATGAAATGCATTCTGTTGAGCACAGATGGGCAAACATCTTTCTCTTTAATTTGTCCATCTTTCTGCATATAAAGGTTTTATTTCCCAGGATTCTAGACATAATGATACAATCTATGCTGATTCTAAAGACAGATTGGTTTAAAGTTTTCAACATGACAGTCATATGTGACAATCAGATTTTAGTGAGCAACGTATCCTAGTGGATAGGCACACCTCAGAGTCTCCGGGACATGGTCCCTCTTGGTACTAAGCCTTTGAAGTGGCTCACCAGCGCTTCAAAGCAAAGTTCCTGGTACAGGGAGCACATCTAATGTGCTTTTATTACCCTTAGAGACAAAAAGCTGCACTCAAAAGCCAAATGTCTGGAAGGAAAAAGCTGTGCCCTGAGCTCAGCCCTGCGGCCTGGAAGTTCAGAGAATGCAGGGAGTGCTCTGTGAGGAAACCCGGGCATGTCTGGACAGAGTGCAGGCAGATTGAGGCTCACAGCCAGGAATGCCGCCATCTTGGGAGGAGTCAGGATCTCCACGGGAGAGTACAGACATGGGTGAGGCTCAAGGACAAATAACTCGGGGTCATTCCCCTGCCTCCAACTTATCCTAATAACTCCAAACTATCAGAACTCCAGCATAGCTGCTTGGTGTTTCCTTGGAAACTGATTTTAAATTAGATTGATTGACTTATGCCAGGTTTCTTTTCTCTTGTATGTGAGTCATAGCCCTGTACCTGCATACTGGGAAAAGCTTAGTGACCCTTTAGGAAAGGATGTAGGCAAGCAGAGCATTCTCCCTGGAGTGCACTCTCTAGGCAAAGAAGCTTTCTATGGTAGTTCTTGGAAAACAAGAAGAGCAGGATAAAATATATTATGGCCACTCAGAAGGCAACTGTGTAAAAAGATGTGACATTGTTTATGTCTAACACTGGGAGATGGGAAATACAGTTGTAATTTAATTACCAACATTAAGTTCAAAGAAATATAACTAACTCATCTTCATATTACCTCACAAGAAAAACATATCCCGACACTGTGAACTTTTAAAATAGAGGGAAAAGCAGGTCCATGTTTAGTAAATGTTGCTAAATAACATTGGATATCATGAGAAACTAAAACACTGCCCTGGTGACCAGAAGCCTTGAAGTCAGTTTCTGAGCCTCAGGGACTCTGTAATTTCTTCTAAACCTAAGGAATATTATTGCCTAAGATCTTCAAAGGCATTTGCAGTGGTGAACAGACAAAAAACAGGGAGAGAGAACAAACAAGGTGTGATTGGACACAAGTTGTGTAATGTCCCGTTTGACCCTTTGGCTTTAAATAAGGCAAATTGGATTCATTAACTCTGGCTGAAGATAATTTTCTTCTAATGTTTCCCAGGGACTCAGAAACGCTGTCCTTTGTGTATCACTGTGAAAGATGTCCCTTTACAAAGAGCACATGGCTTCCTGATTTTCTCTAGAAGCCCCAGCTTTCAGCTTTTTAGACATCATACTTCAGGGTTGGAATATCCTCCTTCTTCCTACATTGACAAGAAAGTGTAAAGGGCTGGGTGGGGGCAGGTGGCCCCAGGGTGTGTGGGACAGGGTTCCGTGGGTTCCTAGGCAGAGAAATCACTGCAGTTTGGGCCTTGGCCTCTGACTGCACAAGGCCCTCAGCCATATTTGACAGTTTCTCTCCTCTTGGGTAGGAAGCATGCTCCCCCAGGGCTCTACTCCACCCACTTAAATAATACCTCCCTTGCCAGGGAATGAAATCAAACTTCCTCCTTCCCTGGTATTTATTTGGATTTTCACAGCACTCATTAAAGTGTTTTCCTAAGGCAATCTTCTTGCACCCATCCCTTAACAGCAGCTCCAATGTGAATTCTCAAAGGCTCATATTTTAGACTTTCATAAGCTGCACTGTTCACATTCAGGACTTGTCACATGAGGACAGTGGTGCAGGAGGAGCTCAGGGGTCACAACATCTGCTCATACACTGCAGAACCGGCACTCAACAACCAGTTCAACAGTAAACCTTTCGCCAACACCCAGCCACTCCCTCCTCTGAATCCATCTGACCTTCCCTTCCTACATCTAGCATAACCCTGGCACTATAATATTTACTTCATATTGCCAACTCATTTACATCCATTTTTCTTCTCCTGACTTTGAGCCCTTCCATTCACTCTGAATATCTTTCCTGGACTCTTGGTCAGCCACTCAAAACCATCTGAGAAATAAATTCATTGACGATAAGAGATTTGCTCCACCATCTTCCCCAAGAGACTGTCGCCTTTCGCCCTATTTACAGAATAAAGATTGCATTCAATGTCTCTCATAATTATGTACTTATATATGAATGCCAAGTGCTTCAAGAACATAAAATATGTTATAAATGCCAACAGTGATTATGTCTTTGAAACAATGAGACATATGGTTAGTGAGCGGAAAAAGATGAGACAAGGCCAGCAGTTCTTGCCCAGCCCCTGTTTCTACCCCACCCATCATCAGAGAGTAACTCAAAAGTGAAACACGGACCTGGAATAAAGGAGGCTCTAACTAAAGTCTATAAAGCCTTCTAGAACCTGTGTTCTAGAATCTGCTATCATGAGGGAAAGCATCGCTGAAATCTGAGAAGAGGGGCTAGACAAGAGTTTCCACATATAAATAGGGTTAACATCCAACTTGAGGTTGACATGGAGGCTCAGATGAAACCATTGCTCATTGTTCTTTATTAAGGACAGAAGATGAAGGAGCAAGTTAGAAGGGCAGTTGGCAGGAATGGTTCCCGCCCTCTCTCCTGAATGCTCTCTGCTACTGCCTTATGTAGGAAGGAGAAAGCAGGACATGTCTTATTTTCCTTCCTCAAGAAGTATATAAATTGTGACCAGAAATGTAGATTTTAGATTGAATAAACAATCAATCACATCCTCCCTCCCCAGCCAAGAGCAGGAGTATCATTCTTCAACTATTGTGTATGGCTTCTTAATAAGATTTCTGAAGCCAGAGACAATTCACCAATTCAAACATTTCATATAGTCTATCATCACTGTACAGAGACCAGGGACAGTGATGAGATTGTTCCATGCTTCTCATTGGTCACAGAGGTAAAGGAAGTGAAGGGCACAGAAGGCAATGTGACTTGCAGGGAAGGTAGGTAACAGGGACTGTGAAGCTCCAGCCCAGGAGTGAGCTCAAAGGTGGTTGGTGTGACTTGTCTCGATGTGTCTGAAGATATCAGCCAGGTAACAAAGCAAAACAGGTCCTGTGTCTCGCATTGAAAACATCAAATTATCCAGGAGCAAAAGAGATTTGCGGGTGGGCTCCTGGGACCACATCAGGAGGTCACTTCACACCATAGGCTTCTTGACAGTGGGTGGAGGAGAACTATGGTTTGGAATATTTGCCAGATGTCTCCTGTTTGCCGCCAAGATCTCAGGATGTGGGATCAGTTCCACTTTTTTTTTTTTTTTTGAACTTTTTAGCTGAAGTGCTGTCAGCCTCCTCAGAATGCTTGATGCTTTGGCATGAGGAGCTGCTGAGGTGGCCACATTACTCTCTCCTTGACGTCAGCGAGGGAGTTGTTCCCTGTGGCTGTCTTATGTGAAATAATTCAACATTTGTACTTCAATTAAAATTCATAGGTATATATTATTAAATGGAACTGAGTCACTCCGTGGCTTCTCTTCAGCTGAAGGGGTGCCAAAGAAATGTTACTTACATGCTAATGATGAAAAGCCAGGAACATGAAGAGTTCCTTGTGGTTGAAAGGCAGGCTGTGCCGAAGGCCCTTCACATCCCAGATGGCACCATCCCATGCCAGTCTCTTCTAAATCTAAGATGAAGACTGTCTCTGCCTTTGAGGGACAGAAAAAAGGACATCCAGCCATCATCTTCATACCTGTCATGAACTTTGCTGGGCACTAGGTATGTCTTGAGTCAGGTTGAATTAGGGACTTGTGTTAAATGTATCTCAGGGACAGGAGAAGCATGTTGTCCCACAACTATTAGCAGGAAAAGAGAGGACTTTTCTTGATTCTGTGAATCCAACCTTTGTCTCTGTTAGCCTATCGGCTAGGCCTTGGGAGATGATGTAGGGAGCAACAGCTCTGATATTGCTTCTCCCTCAGGCCCATGCTCTGAGTAAAGAGACTGCCTACAAGCAGTCACTATCCTGTGTCCCATGCTCACCTTGTCTTCACCTGCTAACTGGGCATCGTATCCCATGCTTAGAAAACCCCTGAATTCCTCAGACATGAGCATGTTTAGTGTCAGAGCCATTTAATAAGATAGCACGATAAAGTAGAAGGGAGGCAGAAGAAGCCATGGCTCACACTGTTAGTCCCAGCACTTGGGAAGCAGAGGCAAGAGAATCTCTGTGAGTTCAAAGCCAGCCTGGTCTTCAAAGCAAGTTCCAGGACAGCCAGGACTGTTACACAGAAAACTCTGTTTGAAAAAAACAAAAACAAAAACAAAAACAACTCAAAACAAAACAAAACAAACAAACAAACAAACAAAAAAAAACCCCAAAGACTGGAAGAGGTGCATCTGTCGTCTGATACCTCAGACTGCTTTTATTAAATTTTAAACATATCCCCACAGCACGATGAAAAACAAAAGCCTTGGGAACTTTTCACAAAGGAAGGGACAAAGGGTCCTTTAAACCCCTTTGTTGTTTAGGCTGCTTTTAACACAGACTCTGTGCAAACCAAAAGCGATGCCCCTGGAAGAAGGATTGAGAGCTGCAGAGCTAAAGATGAATGAGCAAGTCCTATATTTGGCCAAAGAGAAAGGAGACCAGTTCTAGGTAGAAGACCTCCTGGATTCCAGCCCCCACGTGTGATGCATTCATGCATCCTCCATTCCAACAGCTTCCGGCTTTAGTCTGACGCTGTCTGATATAATTCATCCATACCAGGGTGATCTCTGAGCCTCAGTTTTCACCCGAAGAAAAAGAGGGAACCGAATTGTAATTTCTATGGCTCTCTTCAACTCTCAAAACAACACAAATGTGAACGGGATTTTCCACTCCTTTGCAAACAAGACTGTGTAACATATAGATTCTCATTTCAGAGTTTGGCTGTTGTAAGACATCGGATGGCACTCCCTAAATATTTGAATGAAATTATGCAGTTTGATGTGGAGATGAGAAAAAAACGAATGCTTTAGTATAGCTTCCATGTCCCAGGTGTAAGGCAACAGGGCCAACCAGCAGAACGGGAACAACCGCTCCCTGCTGTCAATGTGGCAAAATGAGATCGCACACAAGGCCTTTGCTCACTTTCCACAGGCTCACCGGCACACCCCAT
Organism: Phyllotis vaccarum; assembly: GCA_033318265.1. NCBI lineage: Eukaryota > Metazoa > Chordata > Mammalia > Rodentia > Cricetidae > Phyllotis > Phyllotis vaccarum. The sequence goes on from JARWLC010000002.1 coordinate 191,869,965, forward strand.
GCTGAAGCTGCTACCTCTTCCCCGCCTTCAGCGCACCCAGGAAACAAGAACTGTGAGGAGCCAAGCACTGGTTTATTTGTTGATGTCTTGTTACCAGAAAACAGAAATTAGATCCTTGCCCAGATCTGCCTATCACTGAGTGTGAGTGCCAGCAAGGGCTTCGCTATGGAGAGCAAACAAATAATAATCGACTTCTTCACATCTCACAAACTGTTAACCTAAGGCTGGGTTTAAAGGTTTGTAATTGCATATACCTGTAGTGGCCTCATTTGCAACTCTCAGATGTTAGCAGAAATGTTTGTCCGTGTTTGATAGTATTTCTAAAATTAGTCTTGCTATTATTGGTTTGTATCTTGAGCAAGGTATAGGATTTTGGAAAGAATTACAATTAATTACCCCATTTTCAGAAAAGGAAACTGGAGCCCAGAAAGAGGAGGGGTGGCTCTAGGTCACTTGGGAATCGTGTGCTTTTTATGTTCTTCACAGGCAGAGATGCCACCAGAATTCTGCTGTGGTGCTGAGGGGCTGACAGGACACAGCCCTGCAGTCGAATTTCTCAGTTTCAGAGAACTGCTGTTCTTTGCATTAACCAGATCAGAAGTGATGGAAAGGAAACTTCACTTTTATTAGTGCACATTGGACTAGTAGGTGTGGTCTGTCATTGGCTAGACATGCCACTTGCCCCTAGAAGCTAGATTAAGATGTAAGGCCAAGCACTGCCTTTGAGGTGAGCCCCATGTCTTCGAGGTCTCTGCATTAACACTCTGCCTCATTAGCAAGTTCTGATCCTTCTACAGTAAGCAGCCTGCTTTCATGCAGCCCATTGATTGCTAGAAAAATTGCCATGGCCCCCTGTTCCTGGCTTGTCCCGAATAGTTACCAACCATCATCAGAAGATAAAATGAACATTTATGAGAAGACATTTGCTCTAAGAGGCTCCCTTTATTAAACAACTCAGACGTGCATGTCTCTGTAGCCTGACAGCAGCCCTGGAAAGAGGCTGCCCAATAGAGGGACAGGGAACAGCCTCTCAGAAGGGTTTCCGCTTTTTCACCAGCAACAGCAGCCCCTCTCCAGCAGTGGAGCTATAGCGCATGAGGCAGGGGGATTAAAACATTCTTCCATCATCTCTGGGGGGAACCTGCGCTGTTGGAAGCCCTGTGTGAATGTTTATGGATGACTCAGAGACTGAAGCTGTCCCTTACAGAGCATTGGGGGGAGGGGTCCAAACTTCTGTTGAAAATACCAGTCCTCACAGTCCACAAAGGACCTGGCAAGGGGCCCTGTGTCACAGTCCTTAGCCCAGTGGTGGCTTCCTCAAGTTTGAAAGATGTTACTGCTTGTGATCCTTGGGGCCATGCAGACTGTGTCAGGGCTCTTTAGATCCAAGCAAGGCTTGCTGTGAGGAGTCTATACTCAGTCATCAGCACCATGAGTGGTCATAGGTAAAAGCAGCAAGCAGGCCTGAGATCAATTCACATACTAACTTTAGAGCTGGGGAGCATTCTAGCTGTGGGGTTGCTGAGAGCCAGCCTATCGTGTTGGGATTCTGTATGTGCAGCAAATAACTGCATGTGTGTAGTATGTGTGTGTGCTTGTGTCGTGTCGTGCATGTGTGCGTGTGTGCGTGTGTGTGTGTGTGTGTGTGTGTGTGTGTGTGTGTGTGTGAGAGAGAGAGAGAGAGAGAGAGAGAGAGAGAGAGTTTATATGGTGTGTGAATGACTCGTGTGTAGTATATTGGTGTTGTATGTACCTGTGTAGCTGTGTGACATGCAGAGTGTGTGTGTGTGTGTGTGTGTGTGTGTGTGTGTGTGTGTGTGTGAGAGAGAGAGAGAGAGAGAGAGAGAGAGAGAGAGAGAGAGAGAGTTTGAGAGTTTATGTGGTGTGTGAATGACTCGTGTGTAGTATATTGGTGTTGTATGTACCTGTGTGGCTGTGTGACATGCAGAGTGTGTGTGTGTGTTTGGAGGCGTGACTGGGTCCTAAACGATGAACTGATGAAAACCAAAGCCATGAGAAAGTCAAAGAGGGCAGAATTAGGAACAGAGGGGGATCCAGCAACTCATAGTATCCTGTTAATTTATACCATGGCTCTGTACAAAAATAAAAAGTTCTTATAAGATTAACAATTTAAATAAATATTTGATAGAACGCTCTCTTTTTTTTCTTCTACAGCTCATCCTTGGGGTTAATATTCAGTCCATGCTTCCCGTGCTGTTCTTGATCCAAGATGGCAATCACTTCATCAGCCTTTATCCGCTCCTGTAAAAAGACAGTTGACACACTTCTGATATAGCATAATAACCAGGCCGGGCAGCAGATGCTTCCCCAACACTTCCAGCCAGCCATCTGTGCACAGGCAGGGAAAAGCCTACGTCATCCAAACTGGCACATTCCACAATACATCCCCATGCCCCAAGCAGTTACTTTTGGAGCTGTCTCCTGATGAAGCCTCATTCAATTATCCGCTTTCTACCCTTTCTGGCTCATGGTCCCCCCACCAGCTCCTGCTCAATGCAGTGTTTAGACTGAGCTGGCCGTTTTCTCCCTTCAGACCTGTCATGCCCTTCTACAAGACTTCTAGTTCTCAGAGAAGACTACCGTGGCTCACCATTTGCCTGGAAAGCCTGGCCCTGGTCTCCTATGCTTGTTACACCCTTTGGCCCTGGTTTTATTCTGTCATGTTTCTGCCCTCATTTTTGTTTCTTGAGGAATGATACTCTCCTTATCTCTGGTCTTCTGCAAACTGTCCTCTTCCTGGAACACCTCTGCCCCCCCCCCTTCCCGGTTCCTTTTTATTGGCTCTTCCTGCCACTCCGGTTGCAGCTCACATGTGTGGAGACACCTCATAGTTTGCCTACCATCTACTGTTAAGCTAGTTACTTTACACTGTTTTCCACACATCACCTATTGCTGTTGGAAAAGAGTCGCCTGATCATTTCTTCTTTATTTATTTCTTTTTCTTTTTTCTTTTTGTTTTCTGGTTTGCTTATTTCTTGTCTCTTCTTTTTAGAATGCAGGTTCAGGAGAGTTGAGAATCTCATTTTCTTGATCACTGATATATTTCAGGTGCTCATAGAAGCTACAACCTCCTGTTAAGAGCTCCGTCATCTTGAAGAACTATTTACGTGGATGAAGGCCTAAAATGTATCTCCCTAGGGAAACCCATCTTTAAAGCCTATTTCCAACACTGCCTCCCAAATTAAACCCTCCCTAGCTGATTCTTTATGTCCCTAAGTCATTATTTGCTGCAGGCAATTCTTCCACAACTTGCCCAGTGTTTTAGTAACTTGACTCCCTCTTATCATCCCTTTGGTTTGATTTAATGTTCCCTGGAAGTAGGGATTATGCCCCATCCAGTTCCTATGCCCTAGTTCCCAGTCCAGTTTCCAGCACAGTGAATCATACAAATAACTATATCCTGATTTAAAAATGAAGATCTTTCCACGCAGGAGCTCAGAGTTAATACTGATGCCACGCGAGGCCAACTCAAAGAAGCAAACACACAAACTGAAAACACAGTGCTTAGCTAGCCGACATACATGTAAAGCTTTCACATTTGATGGTCACAAGAAATGATCAGCATATGCTTCTCTTAAAGAGAAAAGGACCCAAGTTTTGGGTCAGATGTATAGAGGCAATCTAACATTTTAAGTGTATATATGAATTGGGAGTGTTTTTATATTTATTTATTTACTTATTATTTGCTTTTCCTTTTTTTTTTTTTTTTTTTTTTTTTTTGAGCCAGGATTTCTGTGTAGCTCTGGCTTTTCTAGAACTCAGTCTATAAACCAGGCTGGCCTCAGTCAGAGATCTGCTTACCTTTGCCTCAGAAGTGCTGGGATTAAAGGTGTGGGCCACCACCACCCATTCCATTTTATATGTACACACACACACACACACACACACACACACACACACACACACACACACACACACACACACACAATCTGTTACTCTTCGGTAGGCTTTCTTTGTTCATGGATCCAGTCTAAGGCAGGGTTTAAACTAGAGATTCAGAAACTTTGTTACATATTAGAACCACCTTGGAATTTTAAACACCTGGTACTAATATAGCACTCTGCATAATTAGATCTGACCATCTAAGGGTAGGAATTAGCCATTAGTATTCTTACAGACTCTCTTGATTCCTGGGAATCAAGGTTGAGGAGAAAATTTTCCATTAGCAACGCTGAGGCTCTTGTTATTTTCTACAGTGACCACTAGATGTCGCTACAGCCTGAAGAGTGGAGAAGTTTTAGTAGTATTTTTTTCAAGAGGCATGAACACTGGTGTTGAACACCTAGTAGGAAGGAGCAAAGAACTTGGTTCGCATTAATTATTTTAATAAAATGCTGCAATGCATTGTGAAGGTGTGATAGAAATAAAATGATATCAAATTAGTACTAACAACAGTGGGCTGATTGCTTCATAATTTGCTGTCAGGACTTTATGACGGGGTGGTGTTGGCACTTTGTAGATTAAAATTTCTAGGAAAGAGAAACTACAGGTGAGGGAGGCTGCTGAGAACCCCTGGAAGTTTTCCAGGCTCTGCTGGATTCTCTCCACCAGCACTGTCCTCACATCTCTGTGCCAGGCTGTCCTATCTTCGTGTCTGAGATAATGCAAGCTGTCCTTACTGCCCCACTTGGGATGCTCTGCTGTGCACTCCTTCCCTAGATGCTGATTTCCCTGTTCCTTGTAGTCCTGGGTTCTCCTGTTCACCTCTGCATCAGAAAGCCCTCTTTAGGCAGCGAAGAGGGTGCTTCGCGCTGAGCGTGAGCAGAAAGAAAAGGCCGTTTCTGATTCTGGAAAGAGAAGCCATTTCTAAACTGCTGCTGCTGAAACTGGATTCAGTTTACAAATTTAAAGGGGAAAAAATACAGCGTCGTTTTAAGACTAGACTTTCAGAGGCTGGGAGATAAGCCTGGTTAAGATGCTTGAGGGATCCCTAGAGGACTGGTGTTTAGTTCCCATGTCTGGTGGCTCACTCTTACTCCAGACAATTAAGTGTGCTCATTAGGAATTCACCTGCGCTCATACACACACATCCTCACACATATACACATGGCCCAAAACGAAATAAATCTTGAATTCCAGCACTTGGAAAGCAGAGGCAGGAAGATCTCTGTGAGTTCGAAGCCAGCCTATTCTACAGAGTGAGTTCCAGTACAGCCAGTTCTGCCTTGAGAGAGCCTGTCTGGATGACAAAAGAAACATCTCTTTAAAACTATGACAAAAGAAACATTTTTAAAAAGGAAAAGTCAAATTTCTTCTCTTCCTCTGCACTCAGGTCTTGAGGGTCCTTGAAGGTATCGGTAGACTTTGGCTGACTTCACATTCATCTTTAGTGAGCCCTGCAATCCATCCCTTGACCCTGGGTGGATCTCTGACTGCTGTCTGCAAACTGACAATCCCACTGAAGGAAGGTGAGGATTTGGAAGTTATCCCCGAAGGGAGCCTGGCTGTGATCTCCCAGGAGCTTCTACTCTGTCTGCTCAGACCTTCTGGCCTCTTGACAGACAAAAACAGTAAGTGACCAGATCTCTTCAAATGTCATATTCTTTTAACACTCAGCTTAATAATGTAATAAATAATGATAATCCAGGCCTCTTTATCTTTTTCCATGTTTGATAGACTAGTCAGTGATGTTTTGAGGGCTTTCTAATTGTTTTAGTGCCAAGGAGAAGGTCCTCAGCTGCCAAAGGTACTGTGTTTCAGTGAGCTCGGTACTCAGCAGTTGCTGTGACAGCCGAGGTGCACTAAGGGACCTATTTCTGCAAATGTCTTCGCAGTTAGAACTCACGGGGACAAGAGCTGCTTTCATGGTCTTCTCCTCCCCCAGATCTCACTGGAGAAGTCACTACAGGCTTAGGAACAAGGTGAGGGACTTTTCAGAGAGGTCAGTTCAGGGGGCAGAGCAGCCTTTTGGGTGGCTGGGAACTCACCATTTCTCTGTAAAGAGGGTCTAGGGTGAACCACAGAGCCACAGCACAACGCTGCCCTTTGGTGACCGCCTTCACCCCATGAGGGTTCTCTCCGCCCGACGAGAAGCTGATCATTCGTCCACACTTTGGTTTGATAGAGGCCTGACAACAAACGAAAATTTGACTTTCAGTTCCCACACCACGTTTCCTTTCGTCATTCTTGCTGAGGTACTACTTATTTGGGTTAAATTTTGAAGCAAAGAATGATGGGATCTCAGTGATGAAAAAAACAGATTGTCTGGGTTATTTTTTTACTTGTAAAATATAGTTTCGCAAGAATTTGTCTTATATAATAAAACCACTTAAGCACACGTCTGGCACATTCCACGTACATAGGAGTCACATGGCACATGCTCTGGTGATAACATGACCAGTAGAGAACACAGACCTTCCACTTCAGTGCACTGTTGCCGCTTTTGGTACTATTAATTTATTGATGCTAAAGTGGGTGTGCCTTTTAGTATCTGTGAAATTAGGAGAAAACCAGAATATGAGAGGTACCATTCTAATTCTCCAGCTGTACAGATACGGCGCCTGTGGTTGTCATACATGAAGATTAGAATTCATTTCCTTACATCACCCATGTCCAGGGAAGAGTATCACGTGAGAACACATCAGCCCTTTTGGGTGACCTACTCATGGCTCCAGAGGTTTGAAGTAACCTGGCACACAATCAAAGCCCGCACACTGTTCAGCCGTACACTGACTTTTTGGCAGGACAGTACAGTGAGAAGACACAGGCTGCTGAGGGAGTGGGCTTCGGTACAGAACGAACAAGGAGCTCTTCAGGCTGAGCGAGTGGATGCAGTTAGAGGCCGAGCCAGAGGCTATGGTCCTGTGTCTTAAAGGCGAGTAGTAGGAGAGACCAGTCTGTATCTTTTAGGGAATCGTGAAAGCTTATTCATCCCATTGAGCTTGGACACGTGCCCAACAGCAGCCTGGCCATTGTGTGTACGGGAAGACAAGTGTGTCTGCAGCTAGGAGACTCTTTCGAACTTTTTCAGAAGCTTGTTTCATTTTTTTCTAAAGTTCTTGGATGCTACATCGATTTACTCTGGTCCTGTGACTGTATGCAGGAAGCCAGAAGTAAGAAAAATCAAAATTAACGTGTGTGTGTGTGTGTGTGTGTGTGTGTGTGTCTTGGTGTGTTTGGTGTGAGGGGTCATGCACAGGTATGCAGATGTCCCTGGAGGCAAGAAAAGGACATGGGTTCCCCTGAAGCTGCTGTTAGAGGCAGTTGTGAGTCATCTGGCATGGGTGCTTGTGGTGATATGATATATTGTATATATAATAAAAATAGTCTGGAATATCAGAGGACAGAGCCACCCACAGAGCCAAGCCATGAAGGTCAGGGAGTGGTGACCCACATCTTTAATTCCATCACTTTGTGAGGTGAGATCCTTTGTATCTCTCTGAGTTCAAGGCCAAACAGAGTCAGGCAGTGGTGGCACACACCTTTAATGCTAGCTAGATCTAGGAAAGTTGAAGCAGGAATTAGAATAGCTAGGTGGGGGGGGGGTAAGGAGAGGGCAGAGTTCTTCCTTTCCCCTGCGCACCCAGTCAGTCTGAGGACTGGACTCCTGGAGACAGGACCTACCTTGTTCTGCCTGAGGAGTTGGCTGGGTGAGAACTGACTGTGGTTTGCTCCCTCTCTCTCTTACCTGTCAACTTTTCCCCAAATATTTGGCTCCGGATTTTATTATGATACTAAATAGAATTCATGAATAGGTGCTGGGAACCCAGCTCTGTGTTCTTCTGTGTCCAGTGTGTTACAGAATGAGAGAATTGGGAACTCCTCACTTTTAAGAATTACTACTTGATCATTTTAATTATCCATAAAAGCTCTAAAACTCTGAAATATGAATAAACATGAAGTGTTATTGAGCTTTTCCATTAAAAGATTAACTTTTTTCATTCAGTTTTTGGCAGAAAGTAGATTCTGGGTTTTGTGGGATGCCTCAGTAGTTAGAGCTGTAGAATTGTGAAATGAGAATATCGGCTTTCACACACTTGAACTCAGCCCGCCCCGTACCAGCAATCATTGGGCACTTCCAAATATGGCCACTAGATGGAGTAGAGGCAAAAGAACCCTCATTTAATTTTCTTTCAAACTATTTGAGAAGTCACTTCATTTTCCCTGTTTACAAAGCTTGGAAATAAAATGTTTTCTGCACAGTTGAAAGTGAGAATCCTCAGAAGGATTTAAACTCCAATCAAGATCATTAATATTTGTTTATTTTTCTCAATGTAAGAAATCTCAAACCACTTAGTAATTTCTTTTTCTTTTCAAACAAAAGGTTAGACATATCTGTTTAAATATGCCTCGTTGTACTCAATTTCATTAAACATTCTAAATTATAACTCGGTTTCTATGTACTTTCCCCACAATCCTCATAAGAATCCCTTTAAGCCAATAATATGTAGCTTGGGATATGCAATGTTTCCTGAATGACCTGTGTGTTTCACAATTGAAAAAAAAAAAAAGTTACAAGTGAAGATTGAATATGCAAAACATGGGATAAAGGAAGAAAGATACCTCATAATCAATTTATAGCTTATAAGTTCTTCTTTGAGATTAAGTGTTCTTATAATGTATTTGATCTTTGGCCTAAAGTTCAAAAGAGTCTAACGATATTGTCTGTAAGTGCTAAGGAGGTTGGTTTCTGAAGGCACTGGATTGCTTTTGAATAAAATGGTTGGCTGTGGTTTTTAATTTAAATATTTTTGAGTATAAATATCTATTTGAAGGTGAAATTTCATGGCTTACACTTAATTGCATATATCGATTTGTATGCAGACACAGTTGTAAGTTCACACTCAATCTAAGCACACTGGCTACTTGAAGCCAATCAATGATTTGTCCCAGACCTGAATAACTTAGGAGCTGATGTCTGAAGTTCCTATCAGAATGCTGGACAAAGGCTCAGAGCCTAAGCCAGTGGTTGTCAACCTGTGAGGCACAACCTCTTTGGGAGTTATAAATAGACAGTACATTATGATTTATAACAGTAGCAAAAGTATAGTTATTAAGTAATAAGAAAATAATCTTATTGGGGGTTTTTACCACATATGAGGAACTGCACATAAAGATCTCAGGATTAGAAAGAACCACTATTCGAGGCTTTGATTCCAAGTCTAACACTATTTATAAATGTGATCAAATCCTTAAAAGTTCCTCTTTCTCAATTTGACCTTTAAAACACACTAATCACTGGGATCCTCTTTATTTTTGAATTTTTGAGTATTTCAAATTCAGCAACCTGCAAGATGTTGGGTAGATGGTAACTGGAGTAAAAATCTGAAATAACTTCTTGGGCAGCGGCTTACTTACAGTCACAGTTTTAGCATCCATTTCGGTGAAGATGAATTCTCCTCCCTCAAAGTCGTCATTCATATACAGGAGTGCACTATAAAGAAAGGGGAGACCATTCAAATGACAACAGCATCACTGTGAAATATTTAAGACCAGTGAGGAATGGACCAGCCTAAATGGTAGCTGTCTTTGACACTAACCTCCAAACCCTTGAAATTAAGCTCAAGGAATTATATTCCCGATACTTATTGATTCCATTTATATGTGGTTTTAGTCTATTTCAAAGCTCACTTTACATTGTAAATCCCCAATCAGGCTTTACTTCATACAGCATTCTTACTTCTGATGCTCTTCTTCCCGCATAGAAAAGTAACCACAAAGGATGTATTTCTCTCTCCTTAGCTTCATCAGTGAATTTTTTTCTGACCTAGCCTGGCCATGTGGATAGGGACTTCTCTCTAAATGCTTTGAATAAAATACAATATAGCAACAACTGACATGTCATTAAATATACACAGCGACTACATACAAAGATATATTGTTGCATGCTAGGATATTTTCTCTTAATGTACTAACTTATCTCTCTCATACTATACAGCAGTATTCTTTTTTGAGTTTCTATTTTTTTTAATGAAAAAACGCAGACATTGTTCTTGGAGAGTGTGAATGACACACTCATATGTGACAAAGTGCTGTGTATGTTGGGAGACCATGCCCTTGTGCTCTCAGAGTGGGAAACAAACACATAAGGGTATGCCTTAGTGAGACACACTGATTATAAGGCAAGTTGTCTACTTCAAAGGAGGCAATCTGTGCATGATGCTTAAGATAAAAAAGAGAAGGCTCTTTCTCGGCCATGGCTGCTGCTCTAGGTGACTTCTAGAATCTCTCCTTCACAGCTTCCTACTCTCTCCAGAAACTTAATTAGCAGCAGCCCTATCTGCTGTTGTTTTTGCTCTTTTGGGGGGGGTGCATCACCCAGGTCCCAAATAAATCACACACAGAGGCTTATTCCTCCTTATAAATGCCTGGCCTTAGCTTGGCTTGTTTCTTCCCAGCTTTTCTTAAATTATCCAATATACCTTTTGTCTCTGGGCTTTGACCTTTCCTAGTTTTGTAAATCTTTCTTACTCCACTGCTGGTTGTGTAGCTGGGTGACTAACCCCTGTGTCTTCCTCCTCCTTCCTTGGCTCCTTCTCTTGCTTCTCCTTTTCTCCTCCCAAATTTCTCCCTCTGTTTATTCTCTTTGCCAGCCAGCCCCACCTATCCTCCCTTCTGCTTTGCTACTGGCCATTCAGCTCTTTATTAGACCAGGCACAGTAACACAGCTTCACCGAGTTAAATCGATGCAACACTTACCTGTAGTCCCGGAAAGTGTAAGCAGGAGGCTGCTTCCAGCATTCATTAGCTTCCGGATCCAACAGACAGTTATCGGCATGAATGGGGTGACTGAGGTCATTTCTTCTATCCTGCTGCCCTGCCAGAAGAAAAAACAAAAGTGAGCAAAACGAGAAGAGAGCAGAAGCCTCGCTAGGTACAACAGCTAAAAGTACACACTGACAGTCTTCTTTGGCTCTTTGCAAAGGCAGAGAGACCAAACACGGTGCAGCTGATAAAGAGAGCCGGTGAAGAGATGCCTGCGGTTGAACATAAACTGTCTAGGACAATTTGGCCAAGCCATGTCTGACTTTTCAGGTATAAAAAATGGAATGCATGTACGTGCTATATCCCGTGGATTTTATAGGTGTTTTATGAGGGGTAGCCATTCCCAGGGAGGAAATGGAGACAGAAACCAAAGGTTATAAGTCACTCTCCACAGTTGCAAAGGGCTCTGATATTATATATTTCCTTCCACCTGATGTGGGAATATCTTTCTGTATGCTGTGAATATCAATCTTTAAATAAAGGAGCTGTTTTGGCCCATGACAGGCACCATAGAAAAAGTAGGAGGGGAAATCAGAGCATAGGTAGGAGAAGGGCGGTGTCAGAGACAGATCGAGCCAGTCGCCCAAGAAGAAACATATAAGGAACACAGGTGAGCCATGGGCCACATGGCAGGACAGATTAATGGAAATGGGGTGAGTTAAGATGAAGGAACTAGCTAGCAGTGGACCTAAGTTGTAGGCCAAACAGCATCAAGTTAATATAAGTGTCTGAATCATTTTGGGAGACCAAAGCAGCTACAGGTGGCTAAGGGGTCTGGGGCAGCAGGTTTGGGGTCTGGACCTCTGGCCACCTGGGACCAAAAACCTTATTGAAACCTCCACCCCCATTCAGGTGAGTGGAAAAGAAAAAAAAATAAATAAATAAGTAAATAAGCAAGGCCAATACGCAGGAGTGAGGAGTGCCTGCCTCTCAGGATGCTGTTCAGTGAACCCCTTACTGCCTACACCTCAACTCTGCTTATGGACATAGCTTCCTGGATCCCTGAAACACAGTGCAGAGAAACACTTTCTTCCTGCATGTCGCAGCAATTACTACAGAATGGGGGCTTTAAAAAAAACTTTTGGAGACAAAAGGGAGGGGAAATAAGAGGAACCTGTTTTAGCAATCTGGCATTCTCATAAGTTATCACTCTAGAACATAATAGAGTTTTGCTGTGCACTGTTTTCTTTCCTGTGGCATTCTGGGAGGAAGGGGACAAGTTCAGGCTCTGGAAACCTACCAGACAAGGCTGTTCTGCAGACCATGTGTGTATAGGAAAAATACAGGGTTGAGTTCAGCATGAAATAGGATTCCACAATCTTCCGAGCCTTCTCACTGATGTCATAGAACAGGCGTGCACTCTTCAGTGGTACTCGGCCTTCATAACCAAACTGAAAAAACAGCACCAGCGACATTAGAGACCACGGGGTTGACTGGAGGGCCCAAGACAAGCAGCCTCGAGGTTTCCTGAGGAGAATGCAGATTGGCCATCTCTGTACTAACTAAAAGGAATGATAAATACTATGTGCTTGCAGGTTCATTCAGATAGAACAGTGGATCACTCAAAGAGCACTTCCTAACCGCTCTCTCTCCCCTTCTCCTATCATATATCCCTCATTCTCCTCTAATAATGCTTTTTGAGAAGAATTACTGATTTGGGAATGTTTTTGTCATTAGCTCATGAACTCTTTGAGGATAGTGGTTGCATAGTTTTTGCTGAGATAAAAATTTCGGGAGCATGAAGCTTCGTAAATAGATGCCAGAATGAATGGATCATCATCAGATAAACAGACGAGGCTCGGGTGAAGTTTAGAGGCAGAGCCTGTGCTGAGCATGACCCCCTCGGCAACCAAAACACAGGACAAAACCTCCAACCGAGTTCCATTTCCCACTTGCTCCCTTCTAAACTCCTCCTTCTGGCTCTGTCCTTTCACAAAGGCCCCTGCCATCCCCTAGGAAGACAAACTCAAGGAAACAAAGGGTTTACTTTGAGTGCTTTTAAGACAGTCGCTCCTTCGAACTTTTCATTGGGTGTATGGGGTGACGTTTTCCCTCGGTATCCATCACCAACCAGCATGATTCGCTGAGGACAAAATTCATTAAAATGCTCTGTTAGTGACAAGTAGCAATCCACCAGGGCTTCCTGAGGAGGCAAACCAACATTTGAGGCCAAGGGCTCAGGTATAATCAATTCTAACTAATAGGGGTATTTTTCTTTATCTTCATTATAATCCTACTTTTAAAAAAATAGACACTTAATACAAATGATTCATATGTTGGCTATTCACTGGTCAAAATAGAGAAACTTCTCCAGCAACTTCTATGTAGGCAGGGTACATGCTGGATGGGTACTGTCCTAAAAATTAAGCCAGTGGGAGTTCTAGATCATTCCAACCCAACAGCTGAGACAAGGTTTCATGAAAAGAATATAGACTGGCCATCTTTGTACTAACTAAAAGGAATAACAAATACCAAGTGCTTGCGGGTTCACAGTTATGGTCTTCTGCATCAGTAGGTGAAATTCCATTTCCCTGATGCCGCCCTCCAGGCTCAGGGCACTCTGAGACTGGCACTGCCCTGGAGGCTCAGGACAGACTGGCAAAGGGGCTTTTCTCATTTTTGGCATTGCCTCCAGACTCAAGCTAGGCTAACACCGAAGGCTCCCCTTCTGTGGTCCTCACACTGGCCACGCTGTGCAGCTCCTGGCACTGCTCTTCAGACAGGACATTGTCTAGGAGAACCCGCTGAGTCCCATTCAGCTGTTCCGAGTTGAAGACGAAGGTGATGTTTTCATAAAGCAGAGGGCCCCCTGGAGGAACAAAACAGAGTGTCTTCCAGCTGCTTCCACCCTTTGAGGGTACACAGAAAACCCAACAGTCTGCAATAGTTAGCCCAGGAGGTATGTCTCCACAGGAAGACACGAGTGCAGGATAAGGAAGGAAGTACAATAGTGCCGAAGTGCTTGTTGACCTGTCAAAGCCAAACCAGTAGCTGGCATACCTGTCCCCTACTCTGAGCTCTCCACTGCAAGGGACAGGCTGTATTTCATACAATTATGTTTCATATAACTTATTGCCAAAACTATGAAATGGAGAGCAAGAATGTATAAGAAACTGCAGGCACATCAACAATACTAATCAAAAGGTTGATATTATTTTACTTATAATAACGTGCCAGATTCCACATGGACATTCTCCTAAACCATTGGGACAAGGGTCTATATGGCTAGCATTCCTTGCAGTATCTTGTTGTCTACTGCTGCATATAATGAGATATTGTATATCTAATAAAGTTTGCATGAAAATCAGAGCACAGAGCGAGCCACAGAGTTAGCCATAGAGGTCACGAACCGGTGGCACACACCTTTAATCCCAGCACTCAGGAGCCAGAGATCCATCTGGATCTCTGTGAGTTCAAAGCCAAACAGAGCCAGGATGATGGCACATAATTCCAGCACATGGGATCCTATGCCTATGTTCCCGGTACATACACCTTTAATCCTAGTATTAGGAAAGGCGAAGCAGAAAGTGAGATAGCTGTAGGGAGAAAGAAAGATAAGGCAGGAGGAGGGAGAAGTTCAGCCCTTCATCTGCTACCTTCTTCCCTTTCGGTTGGGAACTCAGATGCATGCAGTCCGAGGATTTATGAGAAGCGGCTGTGGCTTGTTTCCTTGTCTCTGATCTTTCAGCTTTACCCCAATATGTTTTTCCAGGTTTTTTTTTTTATTATTATTATAATACCAATTAGAATTCATATAATATCTGGCTTTCCATGTTGGATGTTATTGGTATTTGGAAGTTTCTGTCTTGCCAGAAACTCTCAAATACCCAGAAGCTGCTTCCCAAGTAATTGACTTGGAGGCTTAATATTAGAGTAACTGCTGGGCCTGTAGCTCAAGCATATTACTATCTAGCTCTTACACTTAAATTAACCCATAATTCTTATGTATGTTTTGCCAGATGACTTAGTTCCCTTGCTCTGTCCAGTATTCTCATCTTGCTTCCTCTGTGTCCGACTGATGTCTGCTTCTCTACCCTTCCTCTTTCCAGAACTCTCCTAGTCTGATTTCCCTTTCTTCCCTGGCTACTGGCCAATCAGTGTTTTATTAAACCAATATGAGTGGCAAATCTTTACAGTGTATACAAGAGCATTATCTCACAGCATCTGTACTTTTATCACAAACTTTTATATTGAAAATACTATGAAATCTTAGCGAATCTGATAAGATTTAAGTTTAATCCAGCTTTGCTCCATTATTTATAAGCCTAGAAATTTGATTTATTATTAATATTAAATTATTCAGTCCAGCAATTGGTGTGAATTGACCTTGTGCCCCATCAAGATTGATATCTATAGCAGGATTCATCTAAAAGGTGGTTGTTCAAATGTCTTAGCTATCATTTCACTTGATTTTAAAAATTACTATCATAGCTTATAGGTGTACAGTTTCTTGAATTCTAAGACCATAAATCCATAGGGCTCTAGTTTTCAGTATCACATCTTTTGGAGAAGAGAAAAAATAACTTGTTTCCTTTTACAAGTTGATTATTTCTTAAAATTTATTGTGTTAGATGTTTTTGAAAAATGCTGAATGGAATGGAATCTAAAGACCACGTATAATGTGTGTAGGTTTTATGAGTTTCCCAGACAGTTATATGCTACACAGTTTTGGGCCTTATGTCACCACAATCCTGCCCCTCTATGGCCCAGTACTCATCACTGCTCCTCCCTGATGTAGGAATGCCTTTCTGTATGCTGTGAATATAAATCTTTAAATAAAGGAGCTGTTTTGGCCCATTACAGGCACAACATAGGTAGAAGGGCGGAGTCAAAGACAGACTGAGCCAGCCGCCCAAGAAAAAGCATGTAAGAAACACAGGTGAGCCACAGGCCACGTGGCAGGAAAGATGAATAGAAATGGGTTGATTTAAGATGTAAGAGCAAGCTAGCAATGTGCCTGAGCCATAGGCCAAACAGCATGAACTTAATATAAGCATCTGAGTCATTTTTGGGGCCTGAGCAGCGGTGGGTGGCTAAGTGGTCTGGGGCTGCAGGTCTGTGGGTCTGGGCCTCTGGCTGCCTGGGACCAAGAAACCTTATTGCAACACCTCACCTCTTGCTTCTTTTCCTAGACTCTTTCCCTTCCTCTGGCCGACTCTAAGACAGTCCTCACTGTCTTCTAGATCCCTACCCTTGTGTAATCTGCCTCCTACAAGTGTGAGCATGACTTGGTCATTGTTTCTGACTCACAGAATACTTCAAAGAGGATGGGAGGTCAGGCCTGTGGCTGACTCAGAAGACTGTGACTACTCCCTGGCTCTCCATTCTGGTTCAGTGTCATCTCAGCTTGTGTGCTGTGATTAGGCATGTGGCTCTTTTAGTACAAATGTGGCAAGAAACAGGCATTCTGTCAGAGAATGCCTCTTGTTCCATGGCCCATCAATTCTTCTAAAAATGACTTCTGCCATCTTAACTGAAAGCATTTCCCAGTGTCAATTTTATGCCAGCTTGACATAAATTTACAGTCATTTTGGGAAAGCAAACCTCATTGGAAAAATGGTCCCATCAGATTGGGACTGTGTGCAAACCCCAGTGAATTTTTCTTGATTGATAGCTGGTGTGGCACAGTCCAGTTCACTGTGGGTGATGCTACCCCAGGGCTGCTGGTCCCAGTTGCTCTAAGAGAGAAGTCAGAGTAAGCCATGGAGAGCAAGCCAATAGGCAGCAGTGTTTAATGGCTTCTTCAGTTTCTGTCTCCAGGTTCCTGCTCTCCTGTAGGAAGCATAGAGGTTTTTGTGCTTACAGATAAGCATTAGTGGAACATGGAACATTAAATACAAAGGCCTGTCTTCAAAAGGAGGAGGATGCATAACCTACTATCTGTCCCAAGGACCAGGATAGAGCATGGTTAAAAACCTAGTAACCTTGGCACTATTGTGTGCTAGGAGAAGATACCAGATCCTCCCTTAGACCATATCATAAGCCTGTTTTTCAGCTAATCTATAAGACCTTCCTTTATGGACACTTTCAATCTATAGAATCCATCTTTATGGAAGGTACTATATGTAGTTTACAAAGAGTTTCGAGGTAGTTACATCTGATCTTTGTTAATCTTATTCTGTCCTTCAAGGAGATTTATGTATACTTTATTGTACATATGGGATTAAGTTCATTATCACCAGGAAATTTTCCACCAAACTGTGGTGTGCTTAATTATATCTAAAATAAACTACTCAGGGGTTAGACTCCCAAAGTTTAAATGGACACCTGCTCTTAGTTGTTTGAACTGAACTGTCTTCTTCCCTTCCATAGACTATTACCCTACTGGCCATGGTGCTCACAGAGATCCCACACCCTGATTGAGTCCCCGCCCCATCTCCTTCTCATTATGGATGGTGACGTAGAACTACAGGCTGAAATAATAAGTTGCCTGTAGCCATGGTGTTTTATCACAGCAATAGAGACCCTGACTAAGATACCAGTCAAGCCTCTGGTGAGATGTTGGGATAAGCTTTGTAGGAGACCATGGATAAACACTTTATCCACATTGTCTGGGGTTTCTGAACCACAAAAAATAATGAGATAAATTGCTATTGTCATAGACAGATGAAACAAGATAAAGCAATAATAGTGACTGTGCCCTCACGAGTCTTCTTCATACAGTTTGGAAAAAATGCTCCAATCTATGTAACCAATTAGAATTCCTAGTCAAATTGAGGTAGATCCACTCAAACTCAGAAGACTGCATATTAACTCTAACTTAGAAATGAAAAATTCTCCCTTAGCAAGGAAGACAACCGTAGATTACAAAAACAAAAAATTCAAGTAGAAATAGAACATAGAGTTTAGGGAACTAGATTGATGCTTTAATTTGTCAAGTGTTCATTATTCTCTGTTTTGAAGCAGCTTACTTAATTTTAATAGGATTATTCTTAAAATATAAATTGTAATGTTACTATGCCAAAACATTTAGGAAAATATTTCCTATCACTGAAGCTCAATAGGAGTGTTTGTTGCTGTTATAATTATTAAATTAGTGAGCTGTCTTAGAATACTATATTAGACTCTGGGGTCAATATTAATAAGCTTGCTTTAATGAAGTATATTTAAAAGAGGGTTTCGAAATATTGGCAGTACCCTGAGCCTTGTGACAAGTAATGTTCAAACATACACATAAAGCTGGGGTGCCGCAAGTTTTAAATATGTAAAATGTAAGAGACTGGAAGAACTGGTATGCTTTTCATGAGCTAATATAATCAATACAAAATGTATAGAATCTTGAACAGAATTGTATCTCTACAAAAGCAAACAGACAAAGGACAGAGGGGTTAAAAGGAAACTTCCCATTCATGAGGTGCAAGCAGTCCAAAGACCACAAACAGTAGCATGGATGGGAAAATGTGAAGATTGAAATAAAAATGTAGTCCAATAAGGTGTGACTCCTGGGGCCTGGTTTGATGGCTCCAGCCAATGTTAATCACTGTGCAGGGAGATTTAGTTAAACGACTTTATTCTTCTCATTCATAAAGCATGTGCCTGCCTATGACTGCCTGGGTGCGACAAAGATCATCTAGGAAAGTGAGTCTTTGTGCCCCCTGCCTGAGGCTCATAGCAAGAACAATGATTTTCCCATAAGTACCACATCTCACTAGGCATGGGCAGAGTACAGGTTAAGGACATATGTACAACCCCTGGGGGTTTTAAAAGGGTGCCACACTTACAATCTTCTCAATCCTCACCATCTTCCTCCACAGATAATGACTGCAAAGCATAGAGGGGTACAGATCAACACCTCACACTGCTGATCCTGTCATAACACATCCTTAAAGCAAGCCTCCAGATTCGAAGTTCAACATTATTTTGGCTTTGTCCCAAGTGACTCTGGAATCATTAGTCCATACGGTCTTTGGAAAATGGGGGTTAAAGGAACGGGTAAGTGATGTGGGAATGCCTTTCTATATGCTGTGAATCTCAATCTTTAAATAAAGGAGCTGTTTTGGGCCATGACAGGCACCATAGAAGAAGTAGGAGGAGGAATCAGAATAGGTAGGAAAGGAAGGGGCAGAGTCAGAGGCAGATCAAGCTGAAGCCACCCAAGGAGCAACATGTAAGGAACACAGGTGAGCCACGGGCCACGTGGCAGAAAGATTAATAGAAATTGGTTGATTTAAGATGTAAGAGCTAGCTAGCAAAGTGCCTGAGCCATAGACCAAACAGCATGAAGTTATATAAGCGTCTGAGTCATTTCTGGGGCCTGAGTGGTGGCGGGTTCCTAAGCAGTCTCAGGCGGCAGGTCTGTGGGTCTCCGGCCTCTGGTGGCCCGGGACCAAGAAACTGCACCATTGCAATAGGTAAGGGACAGAGGTATCTTTTGTGAGTCATTATGAATGTTTTGTAGGCCGGAGTTAGTTAGGGAGGTGGTCCCAGTGACTGTCATCTTGGTGGTGAAGAACTATCCTGTGTGAATATTATTAAACAGTAATCCAAGGAGATTACAGACCCTTTGCAAACAATAGGAAAAGTGATAAAGATTTTATTTTATGGTACATGCCTCCTGTCCCGTCTGCCCCCCACCCCTACCCCCTTAGCATCTGCTTTCTGCCAAGCCTTGGGAGTGTTCTGGGCCTGGTAATTTTATAGCTTACCACTACTCTCAATTTGGATACTATTCAAGTGTCTGACATTGTGGTGATAATAAGGAACGTGTTTGCATTTTGTTGCTAGTCCTTAACTCAACATGACTAAGACTTGAAGTTTTCTGAATAATAGAAGTGTATTTATCATTCATAGTCTTTGCAAAAGTATTACAGCTGAGCTTTTTATG
This sequence comes from Phyllotis vaccarum, assembly GCA_033318265.1. Taxonomy (NCBI): domain Eukaryota; kingdom Metazoa; phylum Chordata; class Mammalia; order Rodentia; family Cricetidae; genus Phyllotis; species Phyllotis vaccarum. The sequence continues at coordinate 191,889,514 of JARWLC010000002.1, forward strand.
CTAACAAAGTGACTTATGGTATATCCCTAAGACTCCAGATGGGTCTAGTCCCGGAAGGACCAGTGACTGGAGGATTGCTATCTGCAGCTATGGGAATGAATGAGATGAAATCAGACTCTGTAAAAGTCTAGAGCAACAGGTTTATACAAGTTCGCAGTGGAGGGGCTGGGAGGGCCGTGCGCAGAGAGAGTATGGGAAGATCTGCATTGCACCCTGAGTACGTCTCATCTGATCGCTCATTTATGCCCTGCCTGACACCTTTCATAGAAAGCTGCTAAGCATGTTTCTGAGTTCTGTGAACACATTCTATCTACCTACCTACCTACCTACCTACCTACCTACCTACCTACCTATCTATCTATCTATCTATCTATCTATCTATCTATCTATCTATCTATCTATCTATCTAACTATGGTTTTTTTCAAGACAGGATTTCTCTACATTATAGCCTTGGCTGCTGTCCTGGAACTCAATTTGTAGACCAGGTTGCACTTGAACTCACAGAGATCTGTCTGCCTCTGCCTCCCTCATCCTGGAATTAAAGATGTGTGCCATTACTCCCAGCTCAGACTTGATATCTTTAAGATAAGGGACTAATCCTTATGGATAATTACGCCTGTATTCTGTCTTTGGGGCTTATACTTTAGGCTATGTTTTAGGTACAACTACTTGCAATTATGCAATTAACGCAGTAGGTATAGAAGAGAACATAGTAATCAGGTTCTGAATGTGCCCATACAGCTCAAGTGCTTGCCTGATAACATGTGAGACTTTGGAGAAGTAACTAAAGACCCCCTTGAGAAACTGCTACTATTAAAATAAAAGTTATATAAATTTGCTTAAAAATATATATGTGCAAACTATAATAGCTGTTAAGAAGTACTCCTAATACTGTCAAGAGTACTCTTGCTAACAGTATATTATTATAACAGTGCTTGTAAAATAGATTTTGACAGTGCTCTGCAATTCCACTAATTTTGTTCTTATGTCCATATAATGTTCTCCTCTCTTGTCTCTATACTTTTGTACTGTTTTACCCACCAGAATAGCTCTCTGAACACCTTTTAAGAATCAGTCTGAAGTATCTTTAGGGCTCATGTTGTGGAATATTAATTAAAGATGCCTTACATTCATTTATGCTGGGGAATAATTGTTTAATTATGCAAAGACATGTTACATTTGTTTGATTAAATAAAATTAACATTGGTTCCTGAGTCACCAACTAGCTGGTAGGAAGTGGTAGGGAGTAACCATGCATAACTTAAATGGGGGCAGAGCAGAGGGACACCCATTTTTGAGGGGAATCTGAGGGCTAGGAGAGAAGGTTACCTACTTGCTATTCAGCCTCTCTGAGAGAGAGCAGAGTTTTACCTCAACCTTTAAATCCTAATTTTTATAGACGACAGAGATCTAGATAACATTTCCTTTAGCAACCAGGATAGAGCCATGCCCAAGGGAACAGAATTCCTGCCTGCCTATGGCCAGTGTGGCTGAGGAGTTGCAACTTCCAATTAGAACAGCAAGTTGCTTAAGAGGCAGCTACTGAAATTAATGAAAAACAACAAGTTGATGTAGATCAGTAATGGGCTGCTTACCAAGCATGCGCAAGGCCCTGCATTAAATTTCTACCATATAATACATGTTTTAAAAACTAAAAGTAAAATGTAATTTATTCAAAGCTTGCTCAAACCTTAATTATTTAAGTATATTAGGTGAACTAACCTAATATTCCATATGACCTGTGTCTTATCCAAGGTCCTTGGATACACAGTCTATATCCCATACTCACTAACTGGCTGGCTGACAGAATAAGTCTAGTCACCTCTAAGCCTCAAATATTCAGCTGAGAATGAGGAAGACCACATAATTCCTGTCTAATTCAAAAAAAAAAAAATGGGGGAGGGCAGGGTAATTTGGAAAAACTTTTGCAAAACTATACAGATTTGAGTCATTCCTGTGTTTATGTATGGATTTCACACAATTGCAGATTTATTCTTAAAGAGAGAATGGGTTCCACCTCAATCTCTGAGGTTGTGTGAATAGGTATGACTCTCATAGACTCATGTTTGAGTCTATCAGAAGTGGCACTGTTAGAAAGTGTGACCTTGTTGGAGTAGGCATGGCTTTGTTAGAGGAAGTGTGTCACTGGGGGGTGGAATCTGAGGTCTCAGAAGTGCAAGTCAGTTTACTTCCTGCTACCTGTGGATCACGACTGAATCGTAAGCTATCTTTCCAGCACCATGTCTGCATGCATGTCACCACACTTCCCATCATTATGATAATGGGCTAAACCTCTAAACTGTTAAGTTAACTCCAATTAAATGTTTTCCTAGGAGTTGCCATGGTCATGCTATCTCTTCAGAGAAATAAAACTGTAACTAAGACAGAAATTGGTACCAGATGTTAGGAGTCTTGATGCAGTGTGAAGTTGGCATACACCCTGGCAGCCAGGCAGATATGTGCATCCTGGCACACCCTTTCACAAAGATGCAGCAGGGCACGCCATACATATGCATAATCAACATCATTCCCATGCACAAGCCAGCATGACTATGTAAACTCCACATGCATGCATCTTAGTATGTGGCTTATAGACTATTCTTGTGATATTTTCAAAAAATTTTTCTTAAGGGTAAAGTGAAAGTTTTGAATTAACTGCCTTAGCAGAAGAAATCTCAAAAAACAAACAAACAAACAAATAAACCCAGTTTTGACTCTATCTTGTGGTTATTGCTCTGCATTCTTATGCAGATTCAGAATGTAAAGGAGCAAGCTCTGCAGGGAAAAATACAAAAAGTAAAATTTGAGGAAAAAAGGGACACCAGGAAGTTGAACGGAGTTAAGTCCATTGTTCAAGAAGATGAACAGATTAAAGAAAATCCTGACATTAACTGGAATTAAGAAAGTGATGATCTCAGGGCAAGATCCCACACAACTAAGCATCTAACTTGAGAAAAGGAATCAAGGAAAACTTACGGAATTCTCCACTATACCCTCTACCTCTATCTTCGTAGAAGTAAAAGCTTTCAGGTACTTACCTTCTCTTAGGTCCCGACTTATCTTGGGCAGTGACCTTTTCTTCATTGACAATCCATGAACTTCTGCCCCTTCCACATTCACTCCTGAAGGGACCCTATCCATTCAAAAAGGTTGAGACTGAAATTTCCCACTAAATAAAGGTGTTCAAAGGGGAAAAACAAAACCAAAAACATTGTATCTGCACAGGCTTTGATTCTGAATTGTTAAGAATCAAACAAATGGTATCTCTATCTCTCTAAATCAAATGGTATGCTTGTGCTTCTATGGGGGTCTATCAGCTTCCATAGGATGCTGCTTCTCTCTAAATCTTCTTTGTAACTTTTATTAAATTTATTCACAGCCATTACTTCACGTCTTTCATAGCACTCTCCTGTCTTAAAGAACAGAAAAAGGTGATTGTGTGAACAGAATCCATAATTCTACATGTTATACTGTGTCTTGACCATGGACTGCATCACTGAATAATGGTGGAGTCAGATGCACTATGTCCTAATGTAATAGTTTGTTCCTGACTAATCAGAGGAGAAAGATGCAATTTGTGTCATGCTTTGCAAACACACAAGTGAGAATCCATAGCCTTTTAACTGACACAGACTGGGTGTGTTCAACCCTACATGTCTTTCGTTCTCACCCACTTATCCTATGTCACTCAAGGGCTAATCAATTGCAAGATGCTAAGACCTGAGTCTTCTAGTCTATTGTAAAATCATAAAAGAGTCTCTACCATTGACATGGCCTGTCTCAACTGGAAAAGAGGTTGATTGGGCTATGTGATCACAAACAGGTAACTCACACGTGATAAACTCGAGTTATTTAAAAACACAGGAATTGATTACAGTTATATTAAAAATGAATTCTCTTAGCTTTGATTTGTTCGCTAACAGCACCTTGTTCACTATGCAGAAAACTTTCTGATTTTGATTTCAAGTGAGTATAGTAAAGGAATTTACCATCAGAAAGCAAATTTTGAAAATGATAAAAATGCATTGTATGCAATTCTCAAAGGATAAAAGCCATTTTAAAAAACAAACGTCATAAAATTTGTTAACAAAAATAGCATCCAGCATTGTGCAATGATTAATCAAAGGAAGTGAGCATTTGGAGACCTCCTGGGCTCATTCCTTCATTTAAGGGAAAATATCCACACACAAGGAGAAAAATAATTATTCAATGCCATATAGAAACTAGTGGGAGAGCTAGGGACAGGACACAGCCCCTAAATGTGCAGCTCAAAGGCTCTCATTACATTTCTCCAGTCCACTGGACCTTTTCCCGTCTCTGAGCACTTCATCTCACTGTGGTTTTCCAGATGGGGGACTCACCGGTTCTCATCCTGCCGTCCTCCATAACTGATCCAGTAATTCTGGTTTTAGTTGAGAAAAAGGTATAAATGTGTTACTAAAACAGCATTTATAGGAATAAAAAATTTAAAATACTCTTAATGAAATATTAAGAAGGCTTAAAATATTTACACTGTGTATTGATGAAGAAAAGGTTAATGTAATTTTGGCAAACACACCATGAATAACAAATGAATCAAAAAAAAAAGAAAGAAAAAGAAAAAACCATAAGGAATTAGTTAGGGCCTTGGATCTTTGAAATTTGGTAACAGAAAGGGCTTCAGAGATCCTTCAATACAAGTGCTTTGTGGATCATGAATAAAATTTTAAGAAGGTAATCAAGCTGAATTATCTGTACAGATCCACGATGTACACATCATATTCATGTGCCTCTTTGGGAAACACAAGGCTTCAAAATATTAAGTAAGGACAAATATATTGTAAGCATTACACCAGATGTATTTCCTTAAAAGAACCTAATTTTTCAAAATGTGCCAATGATAATAATCCATAATTGAGAACAAATGGAAATGTGTTGCAATTAGTGATTTCCTCAACATATTCAGTAACCAATAGATAAATAGAAAAACCTATGGCTACATAATTCAAAGAGGAAAAACAATACTATGTGGAAAGGGGAAGTACTATAAAATGACCATCAGAGGAATAAAAGTTAAAATAACAATAGCCACTTAATATATATGAGTAACACGGGCTCTTTCTTCCTTTGATATGGGTACCCTGGTATATCACACATCTCTAAAGCAATGAATGTTTCGGGAACATTTTCTTAGGAAGGTGGTTAAGTTTAAGAACTTTCAAATCTCATATTTTTCATGCAGAGTGAGCTCACACTTGGAATTTAGTCAAAGGTAACAGTTCCATATAAATGCTCACTGTACTATGCATGTTTGAAAGAAATCAGAAATAACTCAAACATGAACAGAGTTGATGATATATTAATTCCATGTATGAAGTGAAGATCACATGTGTCTAGTTAAATGAGAACAAAATGTGAATTTATCTGCAGCAGTGACTGATGCGGTCTGTAAAGGATGCATCTTCAGAGACAATGCAGGACAATTTGGGCAGTAGAGAAACACAGTCTGAAGGCTGACTCACACCGTGCCTTCTGAAGGTATGTTATGTTGTTTAAAGAACAATATACATTAAGCATACTGAAACTTTATGCCTAAGGGTTAAAAAATAAAACAGTACTGAGGTGAATGAATCATACACAAAGTATTTGCTTTTGACTTTGAACCTTAGCATCATGGGAATCTGCCAAAAATTTTTCAAGTTCACCATATGATTAACTTGAAGCCTTCTCTTAATCATTTATTAATTTAGACAGGTTATTAGAATCTCCAACGAATGTGAATGGGGCACTAATACGTAAATATCCACCATGAAGATTTGTAATAACACTTCATTTTCCCAAGTTGTTCTTACCGGTTCAGAATATAAAAATCCCAGGCCTTCTGCAGCTGACTTTATCAGTTCAGATTCATGGCTATGACGCTTGACAAATGCTGTCGAATCCTAGAGAGAAGAATTTGTATTTAAATAACCGCTAAGGGATGTGATATATTCCCATCTGGAACTTTTCATTTTAATGTCCAACGTGCTAACATCAAAATTTGCATTTGTGGAAGGAAGCATTCCCCTTGGGAACAGGTTTTCACAATCTAGCACCTATGAGAAATGTGCTCCTGGCATGGCTAAATTTGCAAAGAATTAAGATCTGGAACAGCTACTAAGTCTCTGTGTGTCCTTAAGTACAGGACTGTCCTATCGCCTGTGGTATTTAGTCAGTTCTCCCTGAAACGCACTGAGGTTTAAGAAGGCTTCTCTCGAATTCTGGTCTCACCTCTCGGGCCTCAATGGATGCTGGGTCAATGCTGCCGTCTAGCAGGCTCTCATAGTAGTCTACATTGTCGAGGACATCCTCATCATCTGGATGGAACATCAGGTAGGCTTTGGCACACTCCAAGGCTTTCACATATTCACCAACTGGAAACAGAAGGTGTTGCCACATGTGAGTCAGCAAGATCTGCCCCAGGACTTCAAGGGACGACTTCTGTGTGTCTACTACTGTCAGTACTGATCACCATTGAACTAGAGATAAACTGAGGCTGAGCAAAAAGGTCAAAAGCACTTACAGGGAAGGAACAGACATGATTTCAGGTACTCAAATGGGATAGCCTTTCGTTTGCTTTGGTGCTGGGCACTTTGCAGAAATCCTCCAGATTTATCTTAAAAGGATTATTGGCGATTTTTGTAATACTGTGTGCAGAACTGTGTGCATTAACTGTGACTTTTTTGGTATTGTGTGGCCTAACTAAATATTCTAAGCATGACCTTCTAATATGATGGTGTAGTACTCATAAGTAAAATATAAGTGTAGAAGTGATTCCAAAGTGTTATTTCTTATCACTGGGAAGTGTGTTGTGAACTGTGGCGTCAGTGGGGTAACCTTGACAGGGCCCCCAGAACTGTAGGTAATCTCTTCTAGCCTTTTCTCACATAAATTGAGCAACCTTAACAGTATCCAGCTGTTACAAGGAGCAATCCAGGATGTTTAAAATATGATTTCTTTGTTCTAGAAATATTTATCTATTGCAACAAAAAAAGAAATGTTCAACTCTTAGGAGTAGAATGTTGAAATGCTGTGTTCCACCTTCTCAAATAGGTCACACAATTAGATTTCTTTTAAAAAGACATATTCTCTCTCTTCGTTAACACACATGCACACATATACACATATATACATATTCATACATATATACATAAATATACACAGATAAATTCTCTGTTCATATATTCTTGGAGATATCTCCAAGTATAAGAGACATTTAGTATCTTTTCTTTAATAAAAAAGAAAACTAAAGCTATTTCAAATTATTAAATATTGCTTAGGGAATTATGAAATATATAACATTTTATAATAGATTCTGATGATGAACACTGAACCACATGGAGAAAAATTGGGCAACGTGAATCAAAACTACAAGTGAGTCAATTATTTGAACCAGTAAATGAACTTCCAGATATTCATTCTTAGAAATATTATATAGATGTGCACAGACACGTGTAAAATGTAATCCACTTGAGAGTTCACTGCAGTCACAAAAGATTACCAACAACACAGCTGTCCCTGAGTAAGAAGACATAAAATAACTTCTAGTACAATGGTATGCAGGCATAAGCACTCATATATTAAAGTTAAGTATAAATTATTAAAATTTAATTTTTGCCTAAAATATGGCGATTTCATATACTAACCTACTAAAAGTCAACTTGCATGCAGTAAGTAAACAATGATACAGAAAATATTATAAATAATATACTGTCTTCACATAAGAGAAGAAAAATTCTGAAGGTGTATTGCTTATGTATAAAATTTTAGAAGTATAAAACACTTAGTTGAAGGACATGAAAGTGGGCTACCAAAACTGCAAGATTTTATAACACTCTTTCAGCTATGGAAATGCAATTCTATTAAAAATGAGTTGAAACAGCAGCTTAGGTTGAAAAAGAAATCTTGCAAGTCTAGCTAAGTTTTGGATACTGTCAAAGTAAACCGGGTGCTTCATCCATTGCTAGTGTCCTGCCTTCTTGCTCCAAGCTGTAAAGGAGATGAAAGGGCATCAATCCTCATCTCTTTGATGATGAAACGAAAGAAAACAGGGGTCCGGATGGTCAACAGATGCCACCAGTGATGAAGAGGAACCCACAAAGGTCTTCATGGACAATCCACACTTTACCTTTATAGTAGGCAAACTGTAGGTAGTCGTAATGCAAGGGAAGAAAGTTCTCGATTGGTGAAAGGCGGCCTGGGCGGGTGGCAAGTTCCCTCACACACTCATGCTGACAGATCAGTACCTGCATATAGTGATCTGGAAAACAAGAGAGAGAGTGTGTGTGTGTCCTCTGGCTTCTGAAAGAACACCTTAGTGAAGGCAAGGATTTAAAAGGGCATGTTTTACTACACAATGGGGGGAGGGGGGAGAGAACTCTGTATTATCATTTCCTAGCCTGAGAACTTCAGAAAGTAACATGTGACATTTTAATCATGATCACTGACAGCACTGGGTCCTGAACCTCTGCAATATGCCACCCTTCCTGTGCATAAAGCAGAATGTGGGCTTTCTTACCTGACATGTATACGGCAGAGGGTCTGAGATACCCTGGAACTGAGACAGGACATTCACATCCTGGTGAGGTTAGGAAGCCATTCAGAAAACAGAACAGCCATACATACAGAAAGATTATCAGGGGAAACAGAGAGTCCACATTTCCTTTTCTATTATCTGTTTTTTCTAAAGGAGAAATTCAAATGATATTTCTTGATATGTGTTGCTCTGGACCCTAATCTATCCAATGGGAGACCAGGCTCTCACTGGACACTACACGTTCTAATACAGCAGACACTGTTTGGACAGAGAGTGGCAAAATGGCAGAAAGAATGACAGCTGAATAGTTAGAATAAACACCGCCCTCCTCACATCCTCTCTGGTAGGTGGCTCTCCTTTAAAATGGTTAAGATGCTGACGTACACCTTGCCCCTTCACTCTAGACTGTATTTCATCTGGGCATGAGCTAAAGAAAACAGAAGCAGCTAAAAAAAACTTCTTTTCCCTTTTGCCCAACTTTCAATACGATAGCAAAGATGAGGCAATGTTCTCCAGGAAGAGAATGGCTCATTGATGCTGGGCTTGAGTAGCCCCCCCCCCCCGAGGTTGTGAAAAATCACTTGACTTCATGACTGCACAATGTAATTGGCCACAACAGCTTTGTTCAAGAATGTCTCTGTTTGGTCAGTGTTCATCTTGGATCTGGGCAACTTTGCAGAATGAGGTCAAGACAGAGGAAGGAAAAACTTATTTGGAGAGTCGAGGCAAACATTTTCCATGGCCTGCGCGCTTGAGCCCATGTAGAATATCCAACAGAATGAAAACCACAGTTTACTTCTTTTCACCTCTACTTGAAGATATGGAGAAAATAATGAGGTCTACTCGTGCAACCTGAATGTTAGGAATTAAACATTAGTGGATTTCCTGTCTTGGAGGGGGGGGGGCAACAAATAGCCAACTGTTCCCTCTTCCACAGTCTGATGTTCACTTTACCTTCAAATTTATGTTTCCTCAAATTCAGTGGGTCTCCACCTTCCTAATGCCGTGACCATTTAATACAATTCCTCATGTTGCCATAAAATTATTTTCATTACTACTTTATAATTGTAATTATGCTACTGTTATGAATTGTAATGTAAATGTCTGCTGTGCAGGACATCTGGCTATGTGACCTAGCGTAGTTCAAGCCCCAAAGGGGCCAAGACTCACAGGTTGTGAGTCAGTGCTCTAACTTATAGTGACAAGAAAAGGAAAAAGTGAAGAATGTACTCAGTGACAACTCAGAAACTGAAGGAATATACTTTTAAAGCAGAGTACAAATAGCAAATTAAAAACAGCAAAGATGGCCCTCTGGCTTTAAAAGCAGAGCTGGAAATCTGGATCAAGCAGCCATTTGTATTTTCCTCCATCATTAAGTCTCTCCTAATGCTACAATTCAAGTGTCAAGGTTTCCGCAAAACATTCTCTTCCGTGCATGCAAACTCAACTCCAAACTGAGGACATTCGAGTAAGACAAGAATGTGCAGGGTGAAAGCATCGCAGTAATCTTATGTGTTGGATTCTCTTCCTTTTGGTGTCATTGCGCAAGTAATACATTCTTAATAAGGCTTAAGTTCAGCACAACTATGGGAGAATACTTTGAGTATTTTTGCTACAATAAAATCAGCATGTTTCATATTTCCTGGGAATCTTACCATATTTCTATAATTGCTGGTATTTTTTGGCAGTAGAGAAACTATAACATATTTTCAACAGTTATTCACTGGAAGCTATGATGCTGTGTGTCAAAGAAACTGAGTGTGGTGGTGTCTTCTTTTTCCCAGCAGCCAATGGGTTACAGGAACTTGACTAATCCACAGAGAGATCAGTTGACATAACAGAATCTAGACTATTTGCCAAATTTGTTCCATGGATGCTAACAGCAGAGCTTCAGGGGCAGCTGTGGAGCTGGAGATATGGTACCTCACCCCATAAAATCACAGCATAGTAAACTAGTAAATAAATAGTTTATATGTATTTACATGCTTATATGTATATAGTTATATATTACTATAAGTGATAAAGAAAAGGCTAGCTCATTCCCCTTGCAAAACTGTGTGTTGAGAAAAAAAATCAGTAATTACACTGTAAAAGACACACAACATTGACTTTTAGATGATCAATGTTCACAAAAATACAGGAAAGGTAAAATGGCAGATGTCCAATGAAGCAAAAGTTTTTGAAAATAAATCCTCAAAATAACTCATGCAAGTATATTGATTTTAGGTCACTTAAATTTACTTTGGATAATAGAAAACTTCATAATTTCATAATTTAGTATAGTGATTTTGAGTGTAATAGATATATTGATTCTAGTTGACACTTTGTAACTATTTTCTGATTAGCTTCTAAAAAATTCACCCTTATTTATGACCAACATTATCACAAGCACAAGGGATTAATAACATATTTTTCTATACAAAGTTATTGGTGTATATGCTGAATCCTTTATTCTTGCATTCACCAACACATTCAGTTAGCTATTATATTAAATAGCTTAGGGATTTGCCAGCCCTTGAGTAATGACTGAACAAGATAGAAATGGCCACGTGATGCCAGAAAACACCCTTAGTTTGCAAGGGGAACAGAGAGCAGAGTGGTTCATCCAAAGACCTTGAGAAAGCATGAATGAAGGGAGAATGTGAATATACACAGGTAAAGTTTTTAAGGGTTATTGAGCTTTATTCCCGTTAGAATGAAAGCCATGAAGGGAGGGAGTTTATGTACAGTAGCCCTGCTCTGACATACTTAGGTTCTGTATTAGAGTCTAACCTGCACATTAAGAGCAGGAGGGAAGTCATTATGGAGACTTGGAAAACGCAGTTCTGATTTTAAGCAACATCCCCATGGCAAATGGATTGACTCAGTATTACAGCCATGTGAAAGGGGCATTTGTTCAAGGTAACAATTAAAATGCACTTAAGAGTTGAGAAGATGCTAGACTGAAAAGCAACTTCCTAGGATTTGGTTTGAGCTACTAAGTAAGTGCTTTTGATGGAGAAAAGAAAACATTAGGACTGGGAAGGTAAAGAGACTTTAGTAACTTCTAACTCAATTGAACATCATTTTCTTTTTTTAATTATCTGTGTTTTGAAACATCATATGTCATCAACGAATAAGTGATAAAGATGTGTTATTGTATGACTTAAAGCTTTTAGCTGTTTTCAGTGGAAATTGACTAGTAGAAATTTAATTTTTTTACATAATTCTGAAATTTAAGTTTGATTAGGTGAATTACTCTTTACTAGGTTTTTGATTATGTTGACTTTAAAGTGTAGGCTCTTGATTAAAAAAAACCCTGGGTCTGACCATTTCTAGCTACACTCAATTCTTATAATCAACAAATTCCTCACCGAAGGGAGCAGAATGTCCTCACAGAAGTGGCTGAGCAGCAGAAAGAGATGAGGATCTGTGTGAGGAGTCTCCCAGAAAGGTCAGCATCCTTGATGCCCCTGCGATACTATCAATAAAACCAGACCACAGGCTCAGCCAGGTAGGGAACCTACTACATTGTGAAAATGTTTGTCTCATCAAACTGCCCTTTAAATCCTGCTTATATACATTGGTTAGTGCTGTTCCCAGTTCTTCTCTTCACAGAAGCTTTGACTACACTGGGGTGCTCAATGAAGGAACCTATGATTGGCTAAAACACAGATACTACGTGATGATGGAGTGCTCGTCCATACATGACAGAGTTATATCACTGCTCTAAGGCTCAGGAAACATCCTAAACATCCTGGAGGGCATGGGGGATGTCAAAAAGAATATAAGAAACAGAAGATGTGGAGATGTAGAGTAAAAAGATGTTTCCTGGACATGATGTGGGAATGCCTTTCTATATGCTGTGAATCTCAATCTTTATATAAAGGAGCTGTTTTGGGCCATGACAGGCACCATAGAAGAAGTAGGAGGAGAAATCAGAACATAGGTAGGAGAAGCAGGGTGGAGTCAGGTAGATTGAGCAAGCTGCCCAAGGAGCAACATGTAAGGAGCACAGGTGAGCCACGGGCCACGTGGCAGACACATTAATAGCAATGGGTTGATTTAAGATGTAAGAGCTAGCTAGCAATGTGCCTGAACTATAGGCCAAACAACATAAAGTTAATATAAGTGTCTGAGTCATTTCTGGGGACCTGAGAGACGGGCGGCTGGGCGGCTAAGCGTTCTCGGGCGGCAGTTCTGTGGGTCTCGGACCTCTGGCCGCCTGGGACCAAGAAACCCCCACTGCCACATGGCATAGCCAATACACTCATAGCTGTGTTTCTTTTCCCAAGACATATCAAACACTGGGCTCATCAAAAATTCACTAAGGTTGGAGGAGGGACCTCCAAGGGCACTGGCAGCTGATGGCTGTTGGGGGAGGAGGTGTCATCATGATGCAGCCACTAGGAAGTTGCCATTATCAAGAGAGTAATATCCATGTTCCAAACAAGAAACTCTAGTTAAAGCCACTGGACCACACACACATACACTCAGAGAGAGTGGGGGGGGGGGTGGATGGAGGGAGGGAGGCAGGGAGGGAGAGAGAGAGGATATTTGCTGAGAGCTTACATTGGAGAAGGAAGTAGGATAATGGGAATAAGGGGCGGGGAAAGATGAAAATGATTAAAATTCACTGTATAAATGCATGGAAATATCAAAAAGTTACACTAAAAACAGAATAATCAAAACCAAAGTCCAAGACAAGAATTGTATTGCACCCCCCAGGAAGCAACATCTGATATTTGTGTGCTAACAGCTGGAGAAGAGCCACACATCCTCAGACTGTGACATTCAGAAAGAATCCATCCTGGGCATGGTACTTTGTCTGTTCAGAAGCCTCCTCAAGACGACCCATGCCAGCCCCTAAAACACAGTAACAGCAAGGTGTGCTACTGTAGCTGTGTGCTTGCCTGGACTGCTATGGTCAACTGAGGCAACTGGTGAGGACACACCAGAGCCACTACGGCCAAATAAGGTCACTCAGGGAGCCTCTACTTCCCACGGAGGGTTGGCTCCTCTGCAATCCCCATGGCCCTGGGTCTCCCAACTTTCTATTTCATTAACTGGAGATGTAAGCAATAAAGAGCTATGGTCTGGTGCCACAAACCTATAATCTCAGCTACTTAGGCATCTGAGGTAGGAGCATTACAAAATCAATGCCTACTAGACCTAGGGTGAGTTCAGAGCCAGGCTGGGCAACTTAGTGAGACCAGAATCCCATGATAAAACGTAAAAGGATGGATAGAGTCATAGCTCAGCAATGATACAGTGTTTGCTTCACATGCATGATACCGTAAGTTCAAGTCTCAGTATTACACAAAAAAGCAAAAATAAGAGGGTGAGTATATTTTTATATTATAATTGCTAAGAATTGGTAATTACTATTACTAATAATTGATAGATTAATTACTAGTAATAATAATTTATAACCTTGCTTTACGATAAAAGCTATTAAAATTTTGTCTATAAGTTGAGATATTGTCCACTTGCCTTTGCAATCAACTTAATTATATTGGGATTTTAGGTAGACCATGGTTTCCACTTTCTCTTGCCTTTTGTTCTTATGAAGGCACTCCACCACTCCTGTACTATATAAACATACTCAAAGTTTCTCCTGATAGTTGTATTTTTACTCTTATATTGTTAATACAAATTGTTCATTTTCAAATATAGTATATACAGAGAACTCACATCTCCCAATAAAAGACTAATTTCCCAGGATCAGCAACTCTTGAATATCCACATTGCCTATTATTTTAAGAAACATTGTCAAGTATATGTCAAGCTAATGAACTGCACAACCAAATGCTTCATTGCTATATTACTTAAAATACTGAAAAACTGAAACCATTTCAGCAGTCATCAGCAAAGACCAATATTTAAAATGATGATGGTCCCACATCATGGGTGAGTCCGTGTCCTTACCTGAGAAGTCCACATTTTGTTGCTAGGCATAAAATAAAATAAAAAAAAAATATATGTTGAAAAGAAATACTCATAGTATTTTCTGATTTTTATATTAATGAAATAAATAAATAAATACAAAACTATGAACAAACACATCCAAAGATTCGAAAAGAAAAATCTCAAAACTTTAACTATATAAATTATCAGCCAAGGACAGAATGGAGTAGACTCAGGAGACTTTAACATTTTGCACTGTTCATGTCTATGCACTATGCTGTCAGAATATTTTTACACAATATCCACAGCATGCTAGAATAGGCAAACAAAACAGGAAAACAGTTTTACCTGCAATTGCCTCATAAAGGCCACCTTTATATGCTAAGTACTCATAATCTTCAAACCTCTGAGGCCCCTCACATAGAACCCGGCACTCCATATCTTCATTGAAATATTCTCTCAAAGCTTGTTCAAAGTACTTGATTGCGGCTTCAAAGTCATCGGCCTCATAATGTTTCACTCCTGCATTATAGCTTTCCTGAAAGGACACAGACAGTCATGTTTGTCAAGAGTGAGATGTACACAGACCCAGGATCATTTAGGAAGGTCAGAACAGAATTTTGTGTTGCAGAAGGTAATGACAGGTTTAACAGGTAAATCCACTGTGACTTCCGCAGGTTCGAATAAACGTCAAAGAAAGGATTACTACAGTGTCAATCAATCTACTTTCTTTCTGCACATACACGGGAGGACAGTCTATAATCTCAGCAGTGGGATAGCACATATGGTTAGAAGTGTGCTATGACCTCAAAGCCTTGGCTCATTTAATCTTCCTTCTAAAATATTTCTCTATTGATTTTTTGCATAATTTTGGAAGTCACACATTGAGAATGGGGAAAAAAAATTGGGGCAAAAGGCTCTTTCACATGTGGTTTCAAATAGTATTTTGCTATAGGTAGAAAACTGGGTTTTTCAACTTCAAGTTGAACACTTGATGTACAATGGAAAATCCTCCATATTTTAAGATGGAAGACAAATAGAGTAGTCATGAACAATTCACATTGGCTTTACTTTCAGGCAAAATAATAACAATAATAATAATAATAATAATAATAATAATAATAATAATAATAAAGTGTGCTAAATGTCAGGAATGGTAATTGGCATCTATAGTCCTAGATACTAAAACGGCTGAGGAAGGGGTTTGCTTCCCAGCCACAGCAATGGCATCAATTAATGGACATCTAGAGACCATTACACCTACGCACTAAAGAATACACATTATTTTCATCAACTCAGGAAAGTTTTTCCAAAATAGAACTTATATTAGGATACAAAGAAAAGCCTCAGCAAATACAGGAAAATTGAAATAACATTCTGAATTCCGTCTGTCCGTATGGAATATTGTTAGATGTCAACAGAAAAACAACAAGCCTAGCCAAGGCACAGAAACTCCCCAAGATTAAACAATACATCACTTAATAGCATGAAGGTCATTTATATAGCCAGGCTCAAGGAGCATCAAGGAGTGGTGGGCAGAAAGAATGTAAGAGACAGAAACTATGAAGGACGGGGTGAAGCGGGGTCTTGTGGACATGGTAGGCGCTCTGCACTCCCAAACCACAGCGTCCGTGACTGACTGCACAAGACCTGCGTAAGATCAAGTCACTGAACGTTCTACTCTGAACTGAGGAGGGACAGCCATGTCCCACCCTTAGCTGAGGAGTCGCTAAGAGTTGATGGCTGCTAGGGGAGGAAGAGTAAAGTCTTTTAGTGATATGGTGACTTTTAGGTAGGTGCTCTATGAGTATCCCATACACATGCGTATATGGGTGTCACTAATTTGTCTCAGTGGTTTATTTAAGAAAAAGAGAGAGAGAGAGAGAGAGAGAGAGAGAGAGAGAGAGAGAGAGAGAGAGAGAGAGAGAGAGAACATGAAGGTGGAAAGAGAAAGGTGGGGGAGGGTGGTCAGGGATCCAAGAAGAGTTGGAAGGGGAAAGTTGGGGTGAGTATGATTCAAAATCATTTTATGCATATATGGCATTCTCAAAGAAGTTGTAAAAATATTATATTAAAAATAAGCTACAATGCTAAACCGAGTTAAGAAATGTTAGGGAACATTTATAAACATCAATATCCTTAGCAATAGGGAAAATTCATGGTAGAACTATTTATGGTTCAATCTCCCACAGTCAGTATGGTTCTCATTAAAAATAGCAACAATAACAAATGCTGGTGTGGATGTCAGGCCGGGAACCCTTAGACACTGGGAGTAGGAGTCTTGACTGCTCTACACACTCTGGGCATCAGTCTGGAGGGTTGAACAGACATGAATATGAATGTGAGAAAGCGATTTGTGGTGAAGAGGGGCACACAAGTGTACGAGGGAGAAGCTAAAAGTCTGGGGTAAAAGTGGCCAGTACACATTATTTACATTGGGTGAAACTATCAAAGAATAAATTGTTCATTTAAAAATATAGCATGAAAAAGCACAGGTTAAGGGCCGAGGCTTTATGGAGGAGAAAGATAACTTTGCGGTGTTTTAGGTTTCACCATAACCTGGTTTTTCTAAGAGAATTTTTATTACCTTCAACTTCAATTTTTAATTATTGAAATTTTAATATAGAATATCAAATATAGTTTCAGCTCTGGTTACAATAATACAGATGATGGTTTCAAAAATATGAAAGGTAGTGCACAGTGAGATTGAACTTGATATATGAATCCATTATATGAGTCAGCTTGGCATCCATGAAACAGGCACAGCTTCATGTGGCAGGGTCAGGGACCCTCAGAACTCACCAGATGTGGCCTGGCTTCTCTGTCTATCAACTGGAAGGCATCTGCTCCTGCCGTCACTCTATAGTCCTCGATGTTCTGCTGCATTTCCATGTGCTCAGGGTTGGCCATGAAGAACGTGTGAGCTGCTTCCATGGCCTTTTCCAGCTGGTTGAGCTGTGTAAAAAACAAAATCAAGGAAATGTTTTATGAACTTGGTCTAAAGAACTAACAAGATCACCCCAAGGTCTAAAAGTAGAGAAATAGGACAGGATTCTAGTTAAATACACACACACACACACACACACACACACACACACACACGGGCACACACACACGGACACACACCTAAATATACACATACACAGACACAACACATAAAAACAGGCATACACACACATAAACATACACATATACACAGAGAGACACATACACAGATATACATAAACATAAACATATGCACTGACACATACACAAAGACAGAGACACACAGACACCTACATAAACACACATGTTATTTGTATATACACAAATACATATTTTCTATTATATTGTACCCAACCTCTGTCTTGCATGCTGTTCATAAAATGTCCATGAGATCCTATGGGGATGCTTTGGTCCTGGTGCAAGAATGAATGGGTTTTTTCCTAGTCTATTCTCTTCCCTTGTTTTTCTATATATCCGTGTTTTAAGGAACATGATCCATAATCTGGTTTATGATTATTCAAAACAAATAGCACCCAAGATTGTTTCCACTTAGTTTAAATTTCAACACTGGGATTTATAATTTCGTGTTAATGATGAGAGTGGGAACACACTTGTGATTTTCTAATTGATGGAACTGGGTAAACTCCCCCTCCCATATTAGTTCTTTAGCTTTAGAGACTAAACACTAGGAAGTTGAAATAAGGAAAGTAGTCCAATGCATAAAAGAGGCTAACTTTGTAACTTTGATATTCATTAATGCAAAGGGGGTGGTTTATTTCTAGTCATGTGCCTAAGTGCTGGAGTAATGGATAACCAAGGAGTGTGACAGATCTCTGGAGCTGGAATTATAGGTGGTAGAAGCAGCCTGGCCCAGGTTGTAGAAACTGAACTGAGGTCCTCTGCAGAAAGCTGTACATATTCTTAACCATGGAGCCATCTCTCCAGCACCCAAAACAACAGATTTTGAATAATTATTGTGCCAACATTCCTAACCCTCTTTGTACCATTCCTCATGGTGAAATAAAGAGATACTTTTAACTAAGTGGAATTAAATTCACTCAGTGAGAAAAACATTGAGGCTTCTGCTTGAGTCATGAAGAATCCCTACATAGAGATTCACTTTCTTCATATCAGAAACATAAGCACTTATATTAGTTATTTTTATAGTAAAGCCAAAATAGTGTTTGAGCTGTCATTAAATATGAAGAAATGAGATCACTATTATTGAAACATAAATGTAGAGTCATCCAATATCATAAAACGATTCAGCTGAGTATTTCTCCCACTAAGAAGCTATCCAGTGATTAAGAGAAACAAACAGATAGTGAATTCACAGGTGCTCACCATTGCATTGTGCAAACACACAAAGAACCAACTTTCACCATAGAAAACACACAGGGCCCTAATTTACAACCTGGTGTCCTTACTTCTTATTGATTCCACAACCTTTAACTTGCTTTTCATATTAACTGTGGACTCTTTTTCTCCTAATATTACCTGAAATTAGGTCATGATGTGTATGCAAAAATATTTTGGACATCCGTATGACTGACTTTAGATCTGCTCTTGTTCAGTTCTAATTTTCTCCATTTAACAAACACATGACATAGAAATATAAAATATTCTGGCATCTACATAGTGATGCTTCTATGGGAACAGAGAAGATGAGCAAATTCTCAGTTATGCATATGTCCAAATTTACTGGACCAGTGAATGTGGCAAATTTTCTTATTGTTTGTGCTCTAGTCACACAGTGAGCAAAAACTCTGCTCATTAAAAACAGCATGCAACAAGTAGGTGAGATTCAGATGGATTAACTGTCCTTTGTGTGCATGTTTCAGTAACAATAGTACATAATTTGCAAATGCTCTTTCAACTCAGCAATGTGGTGCTCTCATTATCAAAGCAGAAAATGTATAGTGCTAGCATATGTACTTGTGCTCCATGGAAACTGCCTGTTAAGACAAACTATCAGTACTGAATAAAGCAGGTATGGACCTGTAGCTTGAGGCATGAACACTGACAGGACACAGTTGGATACTTCTGATCCTCACTTTCTCCCCCTCCTACCTTGAGTCACACTAGTCCACTGACACAGAAAGTACTTGTCCACGTATTATTTTCCTTTTGGAACTATACCTTGTCCCATAAGGCCGAGCTCTACTATGTCTGAAGAAATGCTTTCTCCAACTTATTGTGACAGAAAAAGAAATTCAATATCATCTTGTAGCTGTACTGGGACTTACCACACTCTATGCTGTGACAGCCAAGTTTATTTTCATAAATGGCTTTCTGTGGAAAGAAACCTATAACATATTTATCTTTCATAGTATTTTCTACCTACATTTCATATACAGAATTATCTATGCAATAAAGAAAAAAGTGAATCTTTACCACATCAGCCAAAAGGTATTATGTGTGAGTGTTTCTCATACACTAAGCACTGACAACAGCATGGGAATGTGACTAAGTAATCTCTGAAGTCACTGTGCACACTAATATCCCCAAGCCACAGATGAGCAGAGTCTCAAAGGGTCTGTCTGTGGTGACCATCATGTTCCTTTTCTTAAATTGATTTTAGTGGCTGTGTGCTGATTTGTTATTATTTCTTATAACATAACCCAGAATAGAACACACCATCGTGCACACACACACACACACACACACACACACACACACACACACACACACACACATATGTGAAGAAGATTTTGTGAGCTAACATTGAACCATAAAACTTCTTTATGCACTGCTCCTGGCTTCTAAATTATTGTAAACCAGTTCATGAAACTAAAATTTTCTGCCAGAGTCTATAAATTCAACCATCAGAGTAAACCTAGGTTTCATGTATTTGTTACTTCATTTTAGAAATACATGGTAATAAAAGTACAAGTGATCATGTATATGCTACAGACAATGGCATTTATTGGCTGAAGACTATAAAAAGGTCCCGTAAGCACCAGAATTGAGCTAAAGAACAAACCGCCCACAAACCTAAACTGCATTAAAGGCCACACGTGGAATTTTCTTTATGACACAGTTAAACAAATCGTTGAGAAGGAAATCTAATGTGAGCTTACTTTGTGAAGTGGAAAAATAAACTTTGAATCAAAGAACAATTAAGAATAGTGGAATTGTTTGACAAGAAGAGGCTATCTAACTTCTAACTACCCACTGAACTGTAGGAAGTATGGGAAGAATGTCCTCTGAGAGTGCTGGTTCACCTCACTCAGATGATGAAGAATGAGGAACACTAATAACCTAGAAGCCCGATGGTATGAGGCAGTTATGCTATGTGGAAAAAGAAGTGAATGTCGGTGAAATCAGCACCCTGTGAGCCAGCATAAGTCAGGCTAGTGAAGGAATGCGGTCCTGACACGGGTCATCTTCCACGGGTGGTGCTAACAATGTTGCAGGGCATGCACTGAACACTCTCACATCTTCAGTAGTTATCTCAGAGCCACAGAGAGACTTCAGACATGGCGCCATGATATTCAGCAACTTGTAGATTAGAGCTGGAGGTACATGTCTTTGTAGTTTAACTTCATCATTAAAGCAAATGTGCCCAGATGAGCTGAACTTCCATACATTGAATAATTTCCATGTAAATCCAGTAACCCAGTCATATACGAGCATGTGGTGGGTTTAGGCATTATTGAGCAAGACCAAGATACATTTTATGTTTGTTGTTTGTCAGTTGTAATTTGACCTTGTTTATATTATTTGCCTTTTCCCTCTCCAGACATTAGCTTATAATTGTTTCTATTTTATATAGTCTTGTATTTAAGTTTAAAACTTAAGGGAGAGATGTGGTGGGTCAGGCTTTATAGAGGGAGATCTAGAGGCGTGGCTTTGAGGTCTCCAGGACCCTGTAGTAGGTGTGGCTACCCCGCCCCCCTTTGAAGACTGATTGCAGGCCACCTGCCCTTCCTCTTTGTTCCTCATGTTCTCAGAGGGAGGATTGCCATCACTGCCCTTGTGTGGGACATTTCAACCCTCCAAAAATTGCCCTAAGGTTCAATCTTGTATCAATGAGTGTTTCACACAAACCCCTTAATAAATATTAATCCTTTTATATAATCAATTGCCAGTAAATAATTCTTACAATATAGGCTCTTTACTTCATTCACACATGTACTTGGCAAATGTTCATCTTGAATACTCTATTAAGGACCCAAAGAGTTGATGAAAAGATCCTTGTGGCCCAAAGCAAAAGAGGCCTTGCTTTCTAGACACTTTCAAGAGAAGATAAATCTCAAGTGATAATGAAAGGAACGTATGTCCTTGCTAAGTGTTAAAAGGCATAAATGACCAATGCTGTGAGCATGTGTGTGCTGGGCTGGAAGAAGAGTCCTGTGAATAAGTTACTCGAGAAAGCTGCAAAGCAGCATTTGAGCTGAGAACTAAAAGCCGGGTATCTGATAGTCATTAGAATAAGAGGAGAAACAAAAACCCAGGGAAAGGACAGTGAAGTGGAGAGGGGCCCTGACGAGGGAAATCAAGGTATGTTTTAAAAGCAGGCAGAGCAGAGACGGGATGGAGAGCTGAATAGAGAGGGTTGAGTAACAGGGACACATGGCTGAGAGGTTACGGTCAAATCTGGATGCCATGCTACATACAACAGGAAGCTAACTATTAAAGAAACTCAAGAAGGCATGTAACAAGAGCGTGAACACATCTTTCAATGATAACCGGAGGCTGCTATCTGGAGAAGAGATTTTGTAACAGCCAGAAAGGCATAACAGTAACTCAGGTCAGTTCCTGGTTTTCCACAAATAAACACAAGGCAGCCAGCTAAGGTGAGTCACCTTTTCCCCTTCGCCCTTTCTTCACCTCCCCCTTCACTCATCCTATTTATAACTATTTTCCAACTCAGGAACAAGATAAGACAAAAGGAAACAAAAATACAAGCATATCATTAGAAGCCACACACACACACACACACACACACACACACACACACACACGTTTGTGTGCATGCTGAATGTGCATACATTTGTGGAGGCCAAAGGTCAACATGGTGTCCCTCTATTGTTCCTTATCTAAGGCAGACTTCTCACTGAATCTGAGCTTATGGGTAAGCTATTCGGACTCCCCACTGTGTTCAGTTCTGCCTGCCTCTGCTCCCTAGCAATGGAGTTCCATATCGGCATCATCTATCCAAATTTTACACTGGTCCTGGGATCAAACCCAAGTCCTTGCTTTTCCACAGTAAGCATTTTAGCAGCTGAGCCACCTCTCCAGCCACAGCGGTCTTCATTTCTTGAATGAACCTACAAGATAAAGATGGTCCCACCAGAATTGGGTTTTGTTGGTAAATATTTCACTTGCAAGTCTTCAAATATTCTTCAAATTGTTATTCACCTAAGTTGACTTTCTTTCCTAAATCATATGAGTAAATACACACTTCAAAAGCACTGGAAATATTAAAAGAGCATTTTTGAGAAACCATAAATTTTGAAATAAAATCGAACAATTTGTTGGAACTACTGAATTAAACTAACCTTGTAGACTACAGTCTAGCAAATGTAGTCAAGCTACTTAAGAGAATTACATTTTATTTTAGGAGTGCCCTAAAGATTTTACAGAATATAGTCAGATATTTAAGAGTAACAATAAAAAACAACCATCCGAATTGGCTAGGTATTTTATTTCCCTGTTACTACCATAATTTAAAAGACACTTATTTATGGAATTATTTTCATAATTCAGTGTGTGAAATAATTATTTACCTGATAAATTTAGAAAACTAATTTCAGCATGCCTTGTAACACCTAATAACTGTGTTGTTTTTCTGCTTTGATTTTGGGAAGCTTAGTACTAAAGTTTGTATCTCTAACAATAGGTACAATGTATTGAATTTGTAGTATAACAAACTGTAAGGGAAAACATTTTTCTTAATGTTATTCTATTTTCCATTTCCAAATATAATTATCAAAACAGTTGCTCTAGGCATGAAACTCAAAAACCTTTTGGGCATGGGAATTATTTCAATTTCTAGACATCTTATTTCTTTCCTATATCTCCACGTAGAACATTTCAAAATTTCTGTTGTTAAAGTTCTCACAGTAACTCAGAAAGTAGGTGTCCATGCTAGGGTAGAAAATGAATTATCCCTGTATTTATGGAATGCTAGTCTAAGAATGTATCCATGGTTATGAGTAAATATTTATGGCTTTCAAAATGCTCTTTGGTGAGGATTAAGGAGAATAAGATTTCTGAAGAGCATCATTTCCCCTGTGGAATAAGTTGGCAAGGAATGAGCTGTCTAAAGTGTTCTCATGTGCCAACTGCAAATGTGTTTCCCTTCCTTTACTTAATATGCAGAATTTGATTAATAGATTCCTGCTGCTTTTACAACATGATGATGACTTAAGCTTACAGGTTAACAGTAAACACTGATGGTGACCCAACACCCAGAAAGTGATACCCTGTGAATTCCTTTGAACAACAGATGCCATCCATCAGCTAAATGTTGTAGGAGGTTCTTACTTAAAGGAGCCCCATGTTACTAGGCAAGGCAAACATTATTGCTTGATGTTTAAAAAAAAAATTAAACTTCAGAGTATTTGCCAAAAATTAAGTGCATGCTTAATTGGACAACATTGTTCAAGCCATCTGCAAAATGTTTGTCTTTCTAACAACAAAAACAAAACCCAACAAAATCTTGGATGGCAGCTTGGCACACACAGATCTGTCTCTGTGATGGAATGTGGAGCAGTCATTCTGGCTTTGGCTACAGTGAAATCAGTTTATGTAGTTTATTGGTATGAGGATGTCAGTTTGGGTTTTAAACACAAGGGCAGAGATCAAATGAGCAACGAGGTAGGCATCTTGGTCTCTGTGGTGTTTGTCCAACAGTCTCCCTCGAGGTGTCAGAGGGTGACTAATGGTTACAGAAAGGACAGTGTGTGCCAAGACATCTCTGACATTTATTTCCTGCTACTGTTCTTGGACGAAAAACTTAAGTGCTCTCTGGAAATTCCTTCTGGAAGTATATACTGCACATTTCATAACACTTCAATCAGTGTCTTGTGAATGCCATAGTTCCAATTTACAAAGAATCTCACTTTAGTCTATTTTAAAAAATTAATCTGGTAATGCTCTATATTATAGCATAACTGGACTCCTATGATCATGTTAGACACAAGGAGAATGCAATTCTAAAGTTCTTAATAATAAGAATTGATCCTTGTATAATACACTTATAATAAAACTAAAAGTCATCATTTACTGGGTGTCCCAGAATAGGAATGGGAAACTCCTCGAGAATCTAGAGATAAATCCTTAGTCTTATGATAGTCTCTGAATACAGAGGTGTCTAATCATTATGTAAAAGGGAACCTTATCATATAAACAGAGATTTTTAGCACTAAGTAGAAAGCTGTGCTGAGGTGAAGTCACTCTTTATAAACTTTCTGGTATTGTGAATGTGTATTTTTCATGGTGACAGGTGGAGATGGGTGTTCTTTCTCTGGTGACCAACTGTAGAGGTCTGGTCACAGCTTCACTAGAGTGACAAATCAATTCTTTGCTTGCTCACTCGGAGTCATGCTTTTTATTATTAGCGTCCAAATCACTTCTCCCTACAACTGAACATCTTCAAGGTGATTTGATTGTATCAATTTTGATGGACAATTACCCATAGATTTCTGCTTCTGAAATCTTCTTTGAAAATCACAGTGTAATAGCCTAGTACAGACTTGGCTCTGGTTTTTCTGGTCTTGAAACTATTTTGAAAACAAAATAGAGGGATTGGGTTTTGTTTGTTTGTTTACTTGCTTTCATGTGCCTGTGGAATCATTCTGTGAAAGGACACAGGGACATGCTCAATTCTTTGTCATAGGCAAGAAGGAATGGGAAGCTGGGGAGTAGGTAGCAAAGTGTAGGGTTCTACTTCCTATTTTTTGCATAACCATTTGGAATTCTCCAAGGGATAGCAAAGGGACACCTGTGGGTCAGAGAAAATAAATGACAAGTTGGACACTGGGATGCTGAACATTGTAACAGTGCTAGAACAACAGTGAGGGTGTTTTGTCAACATCATATCTTGACTAAGCTTTGAGGATTTGTAAATAAATAAATTAGTTCATTACAATTTATAATGTGTTAGACTTCCTACTTCACAAAGAAAAATTACTATTCCCTCAATTTTTTCACCAGGGACTGGAGAAAAAGGAAGCCAGTAAATCAATAGATTTTTCCACTCATATCTTTTTGATAAGACAAAGATGCCAAACTCTTCTATAAAACATAAACCTTTGCTCTTACAAGAATGGGGAGATTGCTCTCAAAACTTTTTTCAAAGAGCTCATTTCAGAATATGCAAAGGAATGTGCCATGGCTGATAGCCAAAGAGAGGTTCACTTCCAGATCCCTACTGGAGAAAATTTCTAGAAGAGTCTCAGGCCCTTGAGAACCTTACCCATCAAGCTGCCT
This sequence comes from Phyllotis vaccarum, assembly GCA_033318265.1. Lineage (NCBI taxonomy): Eukaryota > Metazoa > Chordata > Mammalia > Rodentia > Cricetidae > Phyllotis > Phyllotis vaccarum. The sequence goes on from JARWLC010000002.1 coordinate 191,915,379, forward strand.
AGAATATGCTCCAAATCTGCTGGGCCACATGGTCTCACTAAAGAAGGAATGCCCATGATAGAGTGTCTCAGTGCTTCATAAATGCCTCTGGCTTCACACTGGCTGCTTTCCATTCATCCAACCAGAGCAATGACCTTTGGGGTAGAGAGCAAATGAAACATCCCTACCATAACCACAAGTTATATATCAATATGATAACTCTCTGTACTTCAGCCAAGAGAATCCACTGGGAAGAAAATGGCAGGTTATCTAAATTCCTATGAATGTTAAATTTTAGAAAATATAGTCATGGTCTAAACATGTCAGGTGGTATTGAAGCTGTCACTGGTCTTACAAATACCCACTTCCAATAAACCTAGGGATACTGGCCTGAAAGCATATTTCAGTCATAGAGTAGGCATTGCTTCATTGACAGGCAGTAAAGGATTTGTCTAAAAAACCGGTTCTAGGACTGCAATTAGGATCTACATTTCTGGGCTGGTAAGAGAGCTCAGAAAATAAAGGCCTCAGCCACCAGGCCTGAAAAGAATCATCACTAGAGTTGTCCTCTGACATCTACTGTATGCATACCATGGCAAACACCTCCACATAGAAACAAAATAAAGGTGTGGGGGAAATTTTTTAACTAAAATATATATTTGTAAATACATATTGTGGTTTTACTTACTATTCTCTCAAACTCAAGGCAAGTTAGTACAAATTTCATCTATGTATCATGAGGTTTCTCAGCAAAATAACTTTGGTGGTTCTTTTGAATATAAACGCTATGGAGTAACATAAAATAAATGGGACATGGTTGTACATGTTATTTTTAATGCTGCTATAAAATACCATAACCAAAAGTGACTTATAGAAAAAAACAGTATATTTTGGTTCACTATCATAAAGTCCCTAAGGCCAGGGAGGCATGTCAGCAGGCAGCAAGAACAGGAAGCTGAGGGATTATAACTGACAACACATTGGGAGAATACGGCTACGAGCAAGTAAGATGGAGTTATACAGCCACATAGCCCACCCAAAATAAGCTCTTCCTCCAGTAAGGCTGCACTTCCTAAAGGTTCTGTAAACTCCTCAAACAGCGCCACCAACTGGGCAGCCAGTGGTCAAGCACATAAGCTTATTGGCAGCACTTCATTCAAACCACAGCCGTGGTCCTGGTCTTTTATTAGATACAATCCCATCAGGAATATATGGATTATCAATAGCCACAAGAAAGGGTCTTGGGCTAAGGAGATAGCTAATTAGAAAGAGTGTTCAAGTGTTTCACGCCGAAGCTCAGATCCCAGCACCTTTGGCAAAACCGTGTAAACGTAGTGCCCATCTGTAATCTTATCACTCAGAGAGAGAGAAATAGATCCTAGGGGTAAGTGTGCAGATAGACTAGCTGCAAATGGTGAATTCAGGGTGTAGACAGAAACCTCAATTCAATAAAGTGAAGACTGATTTTTAAAAAGACATACAGCTGGGTGGTAGTGATGCCCACCTTTAATTCAGGAGGCAGAAGCAGGTGGATTTTCTAGTTTGAGGACAGCCTGGTCTACAGAGTGTGTTTCAGGATAGCTGTGGCTACTCAGAGAAAGTCTGTCTCGAAAATAGAGAGAAAGAGAGAGCGAGAGAGATGGATTGATAGATGATAGGTAGGTAGGTAGGTAGATAGATAGATAGATAGATAGATAGATAGATAGATAGATAGATAGGTAGATAGATAAGCAGATTGTAGATAGATATCCAAGGTCAACTTTGGGCTTCTGCACACACATCCATACATGTGCACATGAACCTATACACACATATATGCCCACACACATGAGAAATAAACGCAAAAGAAAGGAAGAAATGGAAGAAGGAAGAAAAAAGAAAGAAAGAAAGAATGAATGAATGAATGAATGAATGAATGAATGCACTAAGTCTATACAGGATTAGTGCAAGAGTAAATGGTTGGCAACCAGCATTGCTGCATCTAGAACTGTCAAGCATAGTAACTTAGATGAAAAAGCATCCTGGGATGCAAGATGGATGGAAGATCTTGAAGAACAGTAACCATGTGAATACACTGGCTGCAGAATATGATGAGGAACAATGGGAGTGATGCTTATGTGTAGGAGTATTGTGTTGTTTCATGGTAAATAATTGTCCCACCCACTGGTTTAATAAAAAGCGCTGATTGGCCAAAGGCAGGCAGGAAGTGTGGGCGGGGCTACCAGACTAAAAACTCTGAGAGCAGGTAGCACAGAGCAGAATGTCTGAGAGAACGCCAGAGCAGAAAGCCAGAGAAAAGCCGCAGGAAGCAGAGGACAACCATGCTGCTGTGAGAAAAGGTACCGAGCCCCATGGCTGAACAGGTTAAGAGTCATGGGTTAGATGAAGGGGAGAGAGCTAGAAAGTGATATGCCTGAGCCTTAGGCTGATCAGCTGAAAACTAATAAAAGCATCTGTGTGTCTCTGAGTGTCTGAGTGATTATAGGTCTGCAGGTCTGCAGGTCTGAGGGTCTGCAGGCATCAACCTTGAAGCTAGGCCCGAAAGTCCGGGCCAGAAACCTCATACTACACTTAAGTGTTGATAAAATAGAAACACAGTTGAATAGAACTAGAAAATTGGAAGCAATACACAGGAAGCTGAGATTTGAGGTTTCTTTTCTAGAAGTGGGGGACGTGATTGGTCTATATATAAATGGGAGCCAGTGTGGTGATATGTTTCATATTTAATAAAAACTAGTCTGAAACATCAGAGAGATATACCCACAGTCAATCCAGGAGGACCAGAGAGTAGTAATTTACATCTTTAATCCCAGCACAGGGAATATCCAGGAGTGGTGACCTACACCCTTAATCCCAGCAGATCTGAGTTTGAGGCCAGTTTAGTTTACAGAGGGAGTTCCAGGCTCCCAGGCAGGCAGTGGTGGTGCCAGGCCTTTAATCCCGTAACTCCAGAGTCAGAGATCTTCCTGTGTTTCTGTGAGTTCAAGGCTAAGTATCAAACAGCAGTAACCCACACCTTTAATCTTAACCTGGATGTGAAAAAACTGGATAAAGAAGGTATTTAAGGCAGGCATAGAAAGACAGAGCAGGCAGTAGAAGCCACGAGGAGCAAGGCTGAGGAAGCTGGAAGACAGCTGGGTGAGATTTGACTGTGGTGTTTCCTCCCTTGAAATCTCTGCCTTTCCCTGATATCTGGCTCTGAGTTTCCTTTATTCGTGCAACAAATGGAGTCCAACGTGAGTGATATATACCCACATAAAGCCGGAGCTTCCAAGCTGTGTCTCTCACATGAGCCATGGTACAGAGACACCCTGACGAAGCATAGTGAGCTTTTGGAGTACAGCTTAAATGGTCAGTTCTTGAAGTTTCACAGGAGCCTAGGTGTATGCATCAAGCTGAATATGATGGATTCAAGCTTTCTGTTTATATAGATAAAAAGGAAACAGAGTCAAAGGCTGACTCTTAGTAGCAGCAGTATTTTCTTGGATCAGCTCTATTTGCTTGAGGCAAGCAGAGGCTTGGTTTTTTAAAGAGAGCTTTCCTGATTCAGTCTTAGAGGCAAAACACTTGAGTCTTTTAAGAGGCCCTGCTGCCAAATATTTAAATGTTAATGAGCAGCAGGTGGTAATGCTTTACTTGGTGATTATATGGACCCTAAAATTCCTCGGAGTGGTAATTGTGTCTGAAAATTAGCTAAAAAGCTAAACTGTATGACTAGGAGCTGGGTAGAGCCAGTCAGCCACCCTAGTGAAGCCTTTAATCCTTAGCCACACCTTGGCAGATTAAAGGTATGGTCAGAAACAGAAAGAAATAGAGGGAGCTGGGTGGTTAGCCATCCTAACCAAGCAAAGGTGTGGTCAGAAACAGAGTAAGATAAAAAATAAGAGCTATACAGTAAAGAAAAATTCAAAAAATTCTAAATGGTTTAGAGTGCATTTATGTATGTGTGTGTGTGTATGTGTGTGTGTGTGTGTGTGTGTGTGTGTGTGTGTGTGTGTGTGTGTGTGTGTGTGTGTGTGTGTGTGTAGACCTCAGAGAGAAAAGAAAAAGGGAAAAAGATAAAGTCCTTAAAAAAGAAAGAGTAAAAAGACTATAAACCAGGTAAAGATGGAAATTACAAAGAGTATCTGGATACTGTATCCTATTGTGTTTAAGTTTTTTGATTTCAAATGAAGTCGTAAAAGCTGCTAAAAGGCATTTGATTATAAATACTGCTGGGTTCATTCAACCTATATATTTTGTAAATGAGTTGACTTTAAAATTGAAATCAAAAGATCTACTTTGGAGAAGAGGTTTTCTTTTTATTTCCACAGAAAATGAGAAGATATGGATTTATTCCTGGTTAGAGAAAATAAGGTTTGATCAAGGAAAATCCCCTGAAAATTCTCCAATGGAAACTGATGGCCCAGATGTTTCAGCATTTCAGAGCACCTCTGTTGAAGTTTCCTTTGAGATCTGTATCCAAAACTACTTCAAGGATATTGGCTGAGATTATTCAGCCTTAGAGACTACGCCACTAAAGACTCCATAATCCTAAATTTTTTCTTTGGGTCCCCATGGGATTGTCAGTGCCCCCATTCAGCGGAAAGTAGCCTAGAGAATGACCCCCACATTCCAAAAAAAATGGCTTATGGATGTTTGTCTTTGTTTACAGTGTTGGTTACAAGTTGTTATAGATAATAGTGAAAAAAATTATACAAAGGAAATTAGATTTGGAGTCCTTCTTGTTTTAAAACGAGAAAAGGGGAAATGTAATGGGATTATGTTGTTACATTGTAAACAACTGTCCCACCTACTGGTTTAATAAAAAATTCTGATTGGCCAAAGGCAATCTTAACCTGGATGTGAAAGGAAGTGTGCGAGGGGCTACCAGACTAAGAAAACTCTGAGACCATGAAGAACAGAGCAGCAATGCCACAGAGAAGCCACGGAGACGGCACAAAGAGATGCCTCAGAGACACCAGACAAGGAAGCAGATGCAGAGGACACCTATGCTGCTCTGAGTAAAGGTACCAAGCCACATGGCTAAAAAGGATAAGAATCATGGGTTAGATTAAAAGCAAGAGCTAGCAAGGTATATGCCTGGGCCCCAGATCAATCAGTGTACAATTAATGTGTCTGTGTGTTTCAGTGGGACTATAGGACTGTGGGTTGGAAAGTCCCGGCCACAGGGCTAGACCATAAAGTCCCAGCCAGGAGGCAAGACCAGAAATTCTGGGCCAGAAACCTCATACAACAAATGGTGCCAAGTAGATCTACCCAGTCAATCCAGAAGGATCAGAGAGTGGTAATTTAATCTTGACTTCCAGCACAGGGAAGATCCCGGAGTGGTGACCTACACCCATAATCCCAGCAGATCTGAGTTTGAGGCAGGGTTGGTTAACAGAGGGAGTTCCAGGCTCCCAGGCAGGTAGTGTTGGTACCACGCCTTTAATCCCATAACTCTAGATACTAAGATCTTTCTGTGTTTCTGTAAATCCAAAGCTAACTACCAAATAGTAGCAGCCCATGCCTTTAGTCTTAACCTGGATGTGAAACAACTTGGTGAAGAGGGTATTTAAGGCAGGCATAGGAAGACAGACGAGGCAGTAGAAGTCACGAGGAGCAAGGCTGAGGAAGCTAGAAGATAGCTGGGTGAGATTTGTGGGTATATCTCTCAGATATTTCAGATATTAAATATGAAACATATCACCACAAACGAGTGTGCTCGTGAACAATATATTCTGTTTCATTTTTTAAAGGATTTGAAAAGTATAAACTAATATATTGGTGCCAGCAAAAGGAGGTTTTGTCTTTTGTCACATCAAGCAGACTGGGCTCTCTGTTTTATTTGATGACATTCTTTGAGTTGTGGGAAGAACCTAGTTATCACAGGATTGAGTGGAAGAAGAATGAGTTTGGAGAAGACTAACTGTCTCAGGAGAACAACTGGAATGCACATTTTGAAAAATAAAACAGAACAGAAGATTAGCAAAAATAAAAATGAACTCAAGGGTAGCTTTAAAAATGTCAAAGGTAATCCACAAGGAATAGGATGGTAACAGCAAAGAAATTAGAAGAGTTTTGTATGGGTGCACAGTCTGTGGGTTAGAGAAATTCATCATTTCATTTTGAGTAAGTCCATGTTTGATGCAGTATGAAAACATTCAAAGAAGTGCATTTTCTTAGCAGGGAAGAACGTTGACTTTGATCTGGACAACTGAGTACCAGCAAGTATTCACTTGAGACATACTGAAGGTTTCTGAACCAAAGGAGAGCAGAAAGAGAATCTTCAGAGCTGAGGAACTTAGCAGTGATTATACATGTGATCGCATAATCCAGGAATTAAAAATGATAGGAGATGTGCAGATAGCTCTTATCTTGCAAAGTATGCCTCCTCCGGGTGATTAAAGATGTACAAAACATTTTATTATTAATAAAGGGTAAGATAAACTTGCAGTGAAATATTTTCTTAGGGCAGGATGTCTGGAGTCTTCATTGTACCACTGTACTATGAATCTTCATAAGGGAGATAATATTCCACATTTTTTTCTAACTCTTTTAACCAAAAACTTCTGTTTTCTTCATAATATCTCAAAAGACTAATTATGTTTCTGAGACTCTATTTGACTAAGGTAAATGTCACTAACTTTGAAGGGTGACTTTCATTATAAAACTGTTACCAAACTGATAACAGAATCCTAAAATGTAGTACAGTGTTCCTTGGCAACCATCCTGTTCGACACCTCATTTCCATCTATGCTTGTGTGACTAGGACAACTGAAGGTCAGTGTGGGAGGAGCCCTACTACATTCCAACAGAGGAACTGGAACCCTTCATATTTCTTCTGATTCAAAGTCAGTGGTTTTTGTAGTATACCGTGATATCTAAGACAAAATGCCCAAACCACCTTTTTCATGAGGAAAATGGGATATCTACTATTTTAAACCAATGAATATGCTAAAAGTTAAACCTAGAATATATCCCTTGGAAAGCAACACCACCCAGAATAAGCCAAATGAAAGCTGCAAAGTGGTTGTAAATGAATATAGAAAAGGACCATGGGAGTGTTCAAATTAAGAGGCTGGTTTGAATTTATTTTAAAAAAACAAAAAAGAAGCCAGGAAAAAAAAATCACATCAAGCAGACTGTGAAATTATATTCAGTAGTTAAAAACACTTAGGGTTTCTGAGTTTGAATTTGTATGCACTGTGGGTTGACATTGTTTCATTTCCCCCTTAAAATGTGATGCTGTGGTAGAAGTTAGCAGCTAAATATTTGATTTTTGCTAGGAAAAGTTTGCCACTCCAGAGTTCCAACTTTGTACATAATACTATTGACTGATATTTCCAGATGTCCTGATGTTGTTCAGTCTCAACTTCACCTTTGACTTCAAGCTGGTTGACATTTAAGAAAGGCTCTGTGCTGCAATTGGGTGGGTAAGACTGTGTAGCAATAAATTAGGATTTTAAAAACAAAGTTCTCTTACATTTACATAGATAAACACATTGCCCTTGTTTCAGGAGCATGGAAGAGTACATAATTTAAAATTATAGCTGTGTGTTACTTAGGTTATAAATGTTGATTGCAAAGCAAAAGATTGGAACTTCTGCCTGACCTCACAGCCAAGGTTAATAATACATCTTGAGATCATTTAAGACTTAACACTGGCATCCTACTCTTTACTCGGCCTGTTCGTTTAACTCCCCTATAACAGAGAAATGTATCAGACCAGTTTTGCTTGCCTTGGATTTCCCAGCAATCAACTTTTATGATCTAAATAATGCCCACCTGTAATTTTAAATTACATACTCTTCCATGCCCCTGACCCAAGTAGTGTGTGTGTATTTTTATGTGCATTATAATAATTTGTTTAGGTCTAATACAATCGTATAAAATTGATATCCACTATCAATGTTGGAAGCATCACTTGGATATTTTATCATGATATTTGTTATGTGGGTCAGCTGGGATCACCAGTTGGAAGCAGTGACTTAATCTCCTATCAAACTCTGTTGAAGAATCCTGTAAAGAATCCCTCATTCCTTCCTCCATGTGATGCTTTCTGTGTTGTTCAATAAAAGAGAGACTACATCCCTTTGTTGGGGGCAAACATTCACACAGATACAGACAGAGGGATAGATTAGCAAGTCTGCCTTCAGACCCATACAACAGATAGCCAGGTTGACAGAAGACACAGGAAAAGTAAAATAGAGAATTCAAACCTATTTCTTGGTCAAATGACACCAAGAAGTTATACTTCATCTTAAAAAAACTATGTTACTCGTTCTTGTCCCAATAATGCGACACCAACACACTACTGGTGATGCTATGTTTATCATTGTCTCTAAACCAACTCAGGAAGATGGGAAGAAAACTGCTATAATCCCTACTTTTTCTTAGCTAATCTGGGGGATAGGATGAAAAATTAGACACTATAATTTGGGGTTAAGTAAACAATCATAAGAGAACTAAAACCATTTACTATGAAGATTCAAAGAGCAAAGCAGGTCTAAATAGGAGGGTTTGACTCCAGGATGTCTGTAACAGAACAGAAGAGAGACAGCATTTCAGAAATAGCCAATGGAGTGAGTCTACCATGGGGAAAGACTCCCTGACCTGTGACTATGGGTTTACAGGAAGTATATGTGAAGAGAATAGGCTTTAGGGCAACCAAGAATGCTCATAAATTCTGTGTAGTACAGGACAAGTTAGAATGGGGTTTGAAAGTTGAGTATATATTATGTGATTATTTTAAAGGTATATATACGAAGTTTAGAACAAAGGGGTCACTTGAATCTTTTAAAAACTTCTTTCTGGAAACATGCATTTTGCTGCAGAGGAAAGTCTAAGACATCAACCTTCACTATAGCATAAGACGGTAGAGAGAGCAATCCTACTGAGTGGCGGGTAATAATGCATCCTATTGCCTCCAGCAAGGTGTCCCAGCTAGTTCTGAACTCAGACCCAATCCCACAGTCTTCTCCTTAGCTCTGCAACAGAACCCCAGCTTCAGTCTTCCTGCCCCCACACCCATAACCTGTGGATCTCAGACCTTTGCTCCTGAGCTCCCTCCTTCTGCTCCTCCCTCTATTCCAGTACCCAACTCTAGCAGGCATGCCCTGCTAAAGTATAGGCCATGCTTGCCAGAAAACTAAGTAGGCTACCTCTCTGTCTCCCCAGACCCAATTCCCCAGTCTCGTCATCTCCAGTGCTGCAACAAAATACTAACTGCATCCTTCCCTCATGCCCTCCTCATGTGTGGATCCCACAAACCATCCCCTCCTAGCCTCCCTCCTCTGAAATAGTCTCTATATCCTGCAGCCCAAGCAACACCTGCCTCCTGCACAGGCATCCCCTGCTTTCCCAAGGGGAACCCCTCCCAGGTCAACAAGTAGCCTGAAGGCAGAGCCAGGATTCTTCAGCTGTTCTGAAGATCCAGGCTCATCCTCATCTGTATTTGGAAACCTGCCATTGTCTCTCTTTCCTCTCTGACCCCACCCTCAGTTGATCACAATGACCTTCACCTCCAACCTTCCTTCCCATCCCTCCAACCACACACTGCAGTTAACTCATCTTTCAAGACCAGCAGGAACCCAACTGTGATCACACCAGCTCAACAGGCCAAGGAATGAGGCAACACACAGCCAACACACTCTGAAAATCCAGAGAAAAAACAGAAACCAAAGAACAAAACATCCACCCAAGGAAGACAAAACCAGAAATCAGCACCTAGTCCTTTAATCCTCCCAAACCCAGATGCTGAAATGCCAATGTAAAAACACAACAGCCAGGACAGTATGTCTCCACTAGAGCCCAGATATTTTACCACAACAGGCCTTGAATATTTCAACATAGCTGAAGCCCAAGAAAAAGATCTTAAAACAGCCTTTATGGATATAATAGTGGTCCTTAAAAGGAAAGTAATAAATCCCCTAAAGAAATCCAGAAAAATACAAACTAACAGTGTAAGAAAATATATAAAACTGTTTAAGATCTGAAATTGAAAATAGAATCAATAAAGACAACACAAATTGAGCAGATTTGAGAAATTAAAACTTTAGGAACTTGACCAGGAACTACAGAGGCAAGCTTTACTAGCACAAGAGATGGAAAAGAGAATCCCAGGCATTGAAGATACAAGGGAATAAATGAATACGTCGGTCAAAGAAAATGTTAAATCTAAAATGACTCCTGACACAATGCATCCAGAAACCTGGGAGACTATGAAAAGACAAAACCTAAGAATTATAGATATAGAGGGAAGAAAAGAAGCTCAGTTCAAAGGCCCAGAAAATGTTTTCAATAAAATCCTAGAACATTTTCCTAACCTAAAGAAGGAGGTACATATAAATGTATAAGCAGCATAAATAACAGCAAATAGATTGTACCAGAAAAGAAGGTCTCTTTGCCAAATAATAATCAAAACACTAAACATACAGAATATTGTCAGAATTTTTCAGCCTGGCCTAGTCCCGAGGTTCAGACCTACAGTCCTGAAGCCTCTAGGTCCCAAATTACCACACGAAGGCTTATATTAATAGCAAGCTGATTGGTCTATGGCTCAGGCTTATTACTTTCTAACTATTATACTTTAAGTTAATCCACATTTCTATTTGTTTAGCCATGTGGCTTGATGCCTTTCACAGAGCAGCATTCCCATCCCTCATTCTCTGTGTCTCGTTGGCACCTGTTGCTCTGCTCTTCTGCTTCCCAGCATTCTCCTAGTCTGCTTGCCCCACCTCTCTCTACTTCCTGTCTACCTACTTGGCCAATCATATTTTTATTAAATCAATACAACTGACAAATATTTACAGTGTACAAAATCATAATCCCAACAGCATACAGAATAAAGAAAGTATTAAAAGCTATAAGGAAAAATAACCAAGTAACATATAAAGGGAAACCTAGTAGAATTACATCTGGCTTCTCAGTGAGAACTCTAAAATCCAGGAGGACCTGGATAGATGTGCCAGAGACTCTAAGAGACCATGGATGCAAGCCCAGACTATCATACTCAGAAAAACTTCTAATCACCATAGATGGAGAAAATAAGATAATTTATGACGAAGTCAAATTTAAACAATATCAATCTACAAACTCAGCCCTATAGAAGGTGCCAGAAGGAAAACTCCAAACTGAGGAGAGAAATTACATACATGGAATCACAGAAAATAAATAATCTTAAACCAGCAAGATCAGAAGAAGGGAAGCACACACCAACCAGCACCACCACAACCACCAATAAGAGGAATCAGCCATCATTGGTCATTGATACCTTTCAGTACTAACAATCTCAATTCCCTAATGAAAAGACATAGAATGTTACAATAGATGTGAGAATAGGATCCATGCTTTTGTTACATCCAAGAAATATACCTCAACATCCAGTATAGATATTACCTCAGGATAAAGGGTTTGAAAAAAATATTCCAAGCAGATGGGCCTAAGAAACAAGCTGGTATAGCCATTTTAATATCTAGCAAAATGACTTCAAACCAAAACTAATCAAAAGAGGGGGAAGGACACCACATGTTTATCAAAGGAAAAACCAGCTAAGATGGCATTTCAATTCTTTTCATGTATGCCCCAAATGCAAGGGTGCAAACTTTACTACATTACTACAGCTTAAACCACATGTCGACCTCACACACTGATAGTGGGAGGCCTCAATACTCCACTCTCACCAGTGGACAGGTCAACCAGATAAAAACTAAACAGAAAAATGCTGTATCTAACAGATCTTATAAACCAAACGGGCTTAGCAGATATTTACAGAACGATTCTCTCAAACACAAAAGAATACACCTTCTTTTCACCACCTTATGGAACTTTCTCCAAAACTGACCATATAGTTGGACACAAAGAAAGTCTCAACAGATGGAAGAAAACTGAAGTGGCCCGACCACCAGGGATTAAAGCTAGATATAAACAACAACAGAGATAACAGGAAGCTTAAAATTCACAGAAACTGAACAACTCTCTACTGTGTGAAAAACAGGTGAAGACAGAAATAAAGACTTTCTGGAATTCAATGAAAATGAATGCATAGGACACAATGAAATCAGTGCTAGTAGGAAAAGTTTATAGCACTACCAGTTTAAATATATGTATGTGTATATGTATATATGTGTGAGTGTGTGTGTGTGTGTGTGTGTGTGTGTGTGTGTGTGTGTGTGTGTGTGTGTGTGCGTATCTGGAGAGATCTCATACTAGCAACTTAACAGCACACTCAAGAACTAAATGGAGCAAAAAGAAGTAATCACACCTAAGAGGAGCAGAGGAACACCTAGCCCTGACTTGACTTTGCAATAAGGAAACTGGACCTGCCTGGAGTGGATGTGCCATGCTGAGCTGACCCACCTTGGGACTTCTTGCTTTTTTTGGGGAGGGAATATGTGAATGGAGAGGGGCAAAGCTGAAGGCTGACTGAGAGGGGTTGGGAGGAGGGAAAAGAGGGGGAGCAGATGGAATACATAGATAAAAGTGACAATTTTTAATAATAATGATAATAATAATAACTTAGATGGAGGACCCTAAGAGGGATACACGTGGATCTACCCAGGTAGGGGAAATGGTTAAGATCTCCTGAGTAAACTGGGAGGAGGGGAAAGGAGAGGGTGTGGGAACATGAGGGCTTGAGATGGCAGAGTTGGGGGAGGGAGGAGAGGAAGAGTAATTAAAGAGAGATCCTGACAGAGTGAGCCATCATGGGGTTAGAGAGAAACCTGGTGCTAGGGAAATCACAGGAGCCCACAAGGATGTCCCCAGCGAAGAATCCTAGCAGTGCTGGAGAGGGTCCCTGACTTAGCCTTCCCCTGTAGTCAGATTGGTGACCACCCTGTCATCATAGAACCTCATCCAATGATTGATGGAAGCAGATGCAGACACCCACAGCCAAGCACTGAGCTGAACTGGAGTTCAATTTAAGGGAGGGAGGAAGAACTAGCAGAGGAACATGGAGAGGTCACGAGCAGATGGTGAAAACCAGGGACAGCTGACCAGACTATGGACAGCTGAGGAGCCTGCATGGGACTGAACTAGGCTCTCTAAATGGGGGTGACACTTGTGCACATCGATCTGTTGGTGGCCCCTGGCAATAGGACTGGGAAGTAACCCAGGTATATGAACTGGCTCTGCAGAGCCCACTCCCTAGGGTAGGATGCCTTACTCAGCCTTGATACAGGGAGGAGGGATTTGTTCTGCCCTCAACTTGGTGTATTAGCCTGTGTTAACTACTCAAGGGAGGTTTTGCCAGCTTTGAGGAGCTGGTGGGAGGTGAGAGGGAAGTGGGGGAGGGAATGAGAGAAGGAGAGGGAGGGAGAACGTAGGTGGTATGTAAGAGGAAAGAAAAAACTTCTTAAATAAAAAAAAGGAGAAAAAGCCCTTTAAAAAAAGGAAAGGAAATAATCAAACTGAGGGCTGAAACTATAAAATAGAAGCAAAGAACGAGTAAAACAAAGAATTGGTCCTTTGAGGAATTCAACAAGATAGACAAGCCTTTATCCAAACTGACTAAAATGTAGGAAGAGAATATCCAAAATCATTAACAAAGAGAGAGCATAATAACTGACACCAAAGAAATCTAGAAAATCATAGACTTACTTTAAAACTATACTCCATCAAATTGGAAAAGTCAAAAGAACTGGATAATGTTCTCAGTGGGTACCACTTACCAAAGTTAAATCAAGATGAGAAAAACAATTTAAATAAAATTATGACCTCTAACAAAATAGAAGCAGTCATTAAATGTCTCCCTACCCAACCAAACAAAACAAAACACCAAGGTCAGATAGTTTTAGCACAGAATTCTACTGGAGTACTCAAGGAAGAGCTAACACCATACTCCTGAGATTATTCCACAGAACAGTAACAGAAGGAACTATGCTCAATTCATTTCATGAGATCATATTCACCTTAAAACCTAAACCACAGAAAGACTCAACAAAGAAAGATAATTACAGACCAATTTCCCTTTTAAAAATAGATTTTAAAATACTCAATAAAATACTTGGAAACTGAATCCAAGAACACATAAAAAAGGTCATCCAACATAATCAAATGGGCTTTATCTCAGAGACTCAGGGATGATTCAATATACAAAATCAGTGAATGTAATCCTCCGTATAAACAAACTGAAAGACAAAAACCACACAATCATCTCATTAGATGCGGAAAGGACCTTTGACAAAATCCACCTCCCCTTCATGATAAAAACTCTGAAGAGATTAATGATACAAAGGCCGTGTCTAAACACAATAAAGGCAACCGCAGTAAGCCTTTCACCAACAACAAATTTAACAAAGAGAAACTCAAAGTAATTTCAGTGAATCATGCATGCATAAAACAAGGTTGTCCACTCTGTCTGTACTTATTCCACAAGTTCTTGATGCTTTAGTCAGGGTAATGAAACAGATGAAGTAGATCAAGGCGACACAAATTGGAAAGAAAGAAGTCAACATATAACTTTCAGATTATTTGATAATATACATAAATGGCCCTGAGAATTACACCAGGGAACTCCTACAACTGATAAACACTTTCAGCAAAGTGTCTGGATACAAGATGAACCTCCACCAACAAAAAATCAATATTCCTTCTATACACAAATGGCGAAAGACCAAGAAAGAAACCAGGAAAACAATACCATGCACCACAGCCTAAAATAATGCAAAATATCTTGGGAGTAACTCTAACCAAGAAGATGAATGATATGCTTAATAAAAACTTTAAGACAATAAAGAAACTGAAGAAGATATTAGAATATGTAAAGATGTCCCCTGCCCATGGATCAGTAGAATTAGCATAGTAAAAATGACCATCCTACCAAAAGCACTCTACAGATTCAATGAAATATTCATCAAAATCCCAACACAGTACTTTACAGGCTTTGAAAGGACAATTCTCAACTTCGTATGGAAAAGTATTCCCAAAAAACTCAGGATAGCTAAAACAGTCCTGAACAACAGAAGACTGCTGAAGGCTCCATCATTCCTGATTTTAAGTTGTACTGCTGAGCTACAATAATAAAAATACCATGATATTGGCATAAAAATAGACACATTGAGCAATAAAACTTAATTAAAGACCCAGACATAAGTCCACACACCTATAGACACATGATTTTTTTTTTTTATAAATAAGCCAGGAATAAATACCAGAAAGAAGACAATATCCTCATCAAAATTATGCCAGTCAAAATGGATCCCTACATGTAGAAGAATGCAAGTACATCTGTACTTATCAAGCTGTACAAATCTCTAATACAAAAAGATCAAATAATTCAACATAAAATCAAGTACACTGAAACTGATAGAAGAAAAACTGGGAAGTAGCCTTGAATTCACTGGCAGAAGAGAACTGAACACCAATAGTGCAGGTACCAAGATCAACAATTAATAAATGGGACCTCATGAAAAGAGAGCTCATGACCTCTATATGGCAAAGAACATTGTCAATAGGACAAAATGGCAGCCTACATGATGAAAAAGGGTCTTCACCATCACAACATCTGATGTAGGATTAATATCCAAAATATATAAAGAAGTCAAGAAACTAGATATCACCACCCCCTTAAAAATCCAATTAAAAATGGGGTACAGATCTAAACAGATATCCTAACAGATAAATCTTTAAATGACTGAGAAACATTTTTTTAAATGTTCAACATCCTAAGCTACCAGAGAAATGTAAATCAAAGCTATTTGAGATTTCATCTTATACCTGTCAGAGTGACAGCTCATGCTATCTAGGATGTGGAGCAAGGGGAACACTCCTCCACTACTGGCAGGAGTGCAAACTCTTACAATCACTATGGAAATCAATGTTTGTTCCTCAGAAAATTGGGAATCAATCTACCCTAAGACTCAGCTATACCACTTTTAAGCATATACCCAAAGGATGCTCCATTCTAACACAAGGTTACTTGCTTAACCATGTTTATTGCAGCTTGTGGAGATAGGTTGCAAATTTAATAAAAACCAGTCTGAGATATCAGAGGGATCTAATCACAGTCAGTCTAGGAGGATCAGACAGTGGTAACTCACACCTTTAATCCCAGCCACAGGGAATATCCAGGAGTAGTGACCTACGCCCTTAATCCCAGCAAATATGAATTTGAGGCAGTTTAGTTTACAGAAGGAGAGCCAGGCTCCCAGGCAGGCAGTGGTGGTGCCGGACCTTTAATCTTAACCTGGATGTGAAACAACTGAGGGAAGAGGGTATTTAAGGCAGTCATAGAAAGACAGAGGAGGCAGTAGAAGCCACAAGGAGTGAGGCTGAGGAAGCTGGAAGACAGCTGGGTGACATTTGACTGTGATATTTCCTCTCTTTGATATCTCAGCCTTTCCCTGAGATCTGGCTCTGAGTTTCTGTCATTCGCACAAAAGCAGCTTTACTCATAATATCCAGAAACTGGAAACAAACTAGATATCCCTCAGCCAAAGAATAGATAAAGAAAATGTGGTACAAGAAAAGAAAATATGGTACATTTATACAATTGAGTATTGACCATCTGTTTAAAAAAAAAAAAAAGATAGTAAAATTTGCAGGCAAATGATAAGGCTAGGAAAAAAAAAGTTATCCCATGAGGCAACTCAGGCCCAGAAAAATAAATATGGTATATATTCACTGAAAAATTGATAATATCCATTAAGTAAATGATTACTAAACTCCAATCTATAGACTAGAAAGGTTAGGTAAAGAGGAGAAATCTAGAGGGTATGCAAGGCTCTCCTTGCAGAGGGAATTAGAATATACTTTACAGGTATGCTGGGAACAGTTGGGGACAGTAGTGTGGAAGTCAAGTGTGCAGAAATGGGGTTGAGGGTAGAGTGCTGACTGGAATTGGCGGGCATTTGGTGGTGGTGTGGAAACCTAGTGCAATGAAAACTTTCTGGAATTTATGAAGATAATCCTAATGAGGAATCTTCATAATGGCAGATATGTCTCAACTGGTCATATATTGTAGGTAGGCAAGGTTTCTAGAGGCAGGACAAGGTTATATCAATTGAGCTGTTGGGCAAAGGGGTACCATGGCAACCCCCAGCAACCAAGCCTGTTGCTAAGACAAAAAGTTACCCCACAGAAACTGACAATAGGGCCTTCTTGCGGAGGACAACATTCATGCAAACTCATTGAACATGAAGAAGTCAGGCTGGTGTCTAAATGGAGCCTTCACCCCTATGTTCTAATGTCTTTGGTATGGGAAGGTGCTCTACATTTTCAGAGAAATGTACACACCAATCCAGCCACAAAACTATTGACCTATAATCTGTCTTACCTTTAAAATATTCTAGGGTGGCACAGAACTTGTGGGAGTAGCCAATCAATGACCAATTTAGCCTACAGCCCATGAAAAGGAACTCATACCTGACACTGCTTGGGTAATCAGGAATCAGACACTTGGTAGATCAGAAGCCTAGGGTAAAACTAAATATTGCTGATCAAAATTTTTAAAAGTTAACAAGATGATTACTAATAATACTCTGCTATATTCATAGACCAGTGCTTTATCCATGCATCATCAGAGAGGCTTCCTCCAGCAGGAAATGGCAAAAAAAAATGCAGAGACCTAAAGCCAGACATTATGTGGAGAGTCTCATTTGGAGGTCTATATCAAACTCCTTCTCTCTGAGCTCAAGAGAGACCAAAAGGAAATGAATCTAGATGAGAAGCAAAGTGAGGAGGTACTTGCAGGAGAGGAAACTATAATCTGGATGCACTGTATGAGAAAAGAATCTCTCTTCAATAAATGAAAAAATCTTTAAAAAATTTATAGATAGGACTGTTATGTCCAATTTTATACTAGAAAAACTTCAGCCAAAACAATAAAATAAATTTCATCTGACCATTGCCATTTCACCTCTTCCTCCCTAGAAGACCATGTGGAACTATCACAAATTGATATGAGCAAACATTATCCTTTCATAATACACTTCTACAGACAGCAGAGGCATTCTCTGTTGCCCGTTCTAGAAAGGAGAGAAGAGGGATAATTCTATTACACTTTCTAAGAGACTGCATGGGTTGATGCTGTGAATATCATGGGTTAATAAAAGGACTGTTTTGGCCTATGGCAGGACATCTTAGAAGCAGGTGGGAAATCTGAGCATAGATAAAGGGGAAGGAGAGCAGAATCAAGAAAGACATGATCCAGATGCTCAAGGACAAGATGTAAAGAAACACAGGTAAGCCATGGGCCATGTGGTAAGACAGATTAATGGAAATGGGTTGAGTTAAGATACAAGAACTAGCTAACAATATGCCTGAGCCATAGGCCAAGCAGCATGTAATTAATATAAGTGTGTGAGTCATTTGCAGGGTAAAGCTGCTACAGGCAAGTCTAGATTGTGAGGCTATGCTAGGTCAGAAACTCTTTTTGTCTTCCTATGGTATGAAATAAGGATGCTTATGCTCTTTCAAGGATGAAAAAAAAATCAATAGACATGAAATATTACCTTCCTAATCAGCTTTACTGTCAAGAAGTTGATAGTAAATTCCTTAGTACAATGTACATATTGTTAAAGAGGAAAAGGGTTATATACATACATATATACATATATTTATATAAGTATATATAAGCCAACAGTTTCCTAGCAATAACATTTACAAAGAACATTAAGGGATACTAACTATCTCATGGCATTTTCATATACACACATATCATGTACTGATGTATCAACTTCTCTAATGAAAGGAAAAGAAAAAATGTTAAAGGCCTGTGGTGGGATTTCAGTGTCAGCTGATAAGATTGGAAGACACTTATCCAGGGTCCTGGGCTCCTGAAAGGGGTGTGGCCAGCCCCCTTCAAAAGGGGCTGTTAAGATCTAAAAAGCCCCGTTTGTTCCTGCCTTCATAAAAGACTAAATCAACACCCATCACTTAGACCATCTGATCTCCTTAAGATTAACCTGTTATCGTGAGAGCTAATCTACATTCAAATAAATATTAATCCTATATTTAATATATCACATATAAAATTTATTACGATATCTGGCAGCCCAGCAAGGGGCTGGGCATCTAGCCCATTGGCATACTGGGCGCGGAGCCTTAAGCACTGCCAAAAAGCAAAAGACAGGCAGAGTGTTCAAACTTGAAAGACTGCACTCCTGTACTTTTAAAAAATAAACTATTCAAAACAGTTACAAAATAACTCTCTATGATCATCCTTCATGCCACATCTCTAACAAAAATTTCAAATAAATTTATCCAACACTCTAAAAATAATTATAGATATATATAGTCAGTCCATTAAAATCTAATCATTATTTTAACTTTCACAAAATCCCCCAAAAATGCCATCGCCGTTAAGTAAACAAAAAACAACCCTATAAAAAACTATTCCCCTTTCCCAATAAGTTTCGTCCTCTAAAAGTTATAATTATTATTCTAACAAAATAATTATAAATTAAAATTAAATTAAAAACAAAACAATAACATAGCCTAAAAAATTCTTTAAAAAATAAAATAAATAAAAATAAATTATTCTACCTATCCATAAACAATTTTTAGCCAAATATATAAACTAAGCCAAAAACAACTTACACTAACATAAATATTTATATCTTAATACAAATATAAATCATTTTATATGTTTAACTAAAATAACTTATATATTAATACAAATTAAATCTAAAATTGTTTTATATGTCCAAAACAATTTATACATTAATATACAATTAAATCTATAACTGCTATATAAAATTAAATCTATAACTACTATATTTTACATATGCTTCTACCTCTGTTTAAAATATTTACACATTATTGTCATTTCCACTATTCAATTACTACCTCCATTTAACTATACTAAACATAACATAAAATTGCATTAATCATAATATATACACAAAATGTTATGAATACCTCTATTTAAATAATATATATGTCTAAAATACTATTACCATTTTACACAATATATACCTCTAATTAATATTTAATAATCACACTAAAATTTATTATTCAAAAATTATACACCCCTTTATAAATAACCTAATTTTACAATACAAACTTCAATTCTTAACATAATAAAAACTACAGTCAACATTACTTAAATTACAGTATCACAGTCTTCCCAAATACAAGTTAAAATACCATAGATAAACAAAAATCTTCAACCACTTCATAAACCCAAAAAACATAACATTTAACATTTTGTTATTCAAAATTCAGCCATAAAATGTCACTGTTCCTTTCCCAAAATAATATTAAACATCAAAAACACTCCTTTAAAATTTGTCATTTTGACAAAAAATGGCCAGTTAAATAAAAAATTGCCCTTATCTCAATTACTAACAACACACACACAATGTCCAACCTAAATAAACAAATAAACTAACAAAACCTACCTAAACAAAATAAGACAGTCCCTCCAAAGGTGCCCTACTTTAAAAAAATCTATCAAATGTCATAGGCCTATAGCCAAAATAATAAATACTCCAAAGTCACAAAAAACCATAAATAAATGTCAAAATAACTGTATTTCTGTCCTCTCCCAAATTTTAAAAACTACTACTCTCATATACTTCTACCTTTCAAATAATATATTTTCCTTCTCAAGTCTTAAAAAAGTTAAAAAATAAATATTTAAAATTACTATCCTATCATCCCTTAAAAAAAAAAACATTCAAGTGTTAAATTTTCACTATCCCAAATAAAGTTTAAAAATAATTTATACACCCCATCATCTACCAATATTCTAAAAATATGTAACATACTTTATATATATCATATTTTAGTTATAGTTTACACTTTTTCCTCTCCCAAATATTACCTCATAATAGTTCATATTATATATAATCTTAGTTCAAAACCTTCTTAATTAAACAAAAAAATAATAAAATTTAAGTGCCAGCTGATAAAGTCAAGAGACACTTATCCAAAGTCCCAGACTCCTAAAAAGAGTGTGGCCAGCCCCGTTCAAGAGGGGCTGCTAAGATCTAAGAAGTTCCATTTTGTTCCTGCCTTCTTAAAAAACTAAATCAACGTCCATCACTTAAACCATCCAATCTCCTTAAAATATAACCTATTATCATAAATACTAATTTACATTCAAATAAATATTAATCCTATATTTAATATATAACATAAAATTTATTACAATAATGTACATATTGTTAAAGAGAAAAAAGGTTATATACATACACACATATATACATGCATTTATATAAGTATTTATACGCCAACAGAATCCTATCAATCACTTTTACAAAGAACATTAGGGGATACTAACTATTTCATGGCATTTCCACACCTGTCTCTTTTGAGTATGTGGCCATTTATAAATTTTCCATACTATAGTGGATGGCTCCTTCAGCCATGCACATATAGGCACTAATGAGCTTTAACGGGCTACAAG
Organism: Phyllotis vaccarum; assembly: GCA_033318265.1. Taxonomy (NCBI): domain Eukaryota; kingdom Metazoa; phylum Chordata; class Mammalia; order Rodentia; family Cricetidae; genus Phyllotis; species Phyllotis vaccarum. Next base: position 191,936,695 of record JARWLC010000002.1, read on the forward strand.
AAAGACAGAAAGAAAGATACAGAGAGACACCTCATTGTTTAGATATATAAAATTATTGAAAGTAAAAACACGTCATTTAAAGAAGTCTTCAAAAAACTTTTTACAAAAAGAATGTGCTTGTAGTTGGAGATGAGATTTATATGGAGGAGATTACGTTCTAATAAAGACATTGTAGTGAGTCCTAATAAGTTCTGTCTAGTATTTGTATAAGAAGAGATGATCAAAGCAACAGAGTTTCCAGAGAGGTCTGTACACCCATGAAAGACCAGGTCTAGACCCAGTAAGAATGCCAGTCTCTGTGGTCTGCAAGAGAGAAGCCACTTCAGATACCATGGTGTTAGGTGTATATCTCTATACCTGTGAAAAATGACTCTGATGTTACAGGCACTCCGTGTGTGCATTTTGTTATGGTATACTTCAGAGACAATGAACTACATTTAAAACTGAAAATAATAGTGAGGCTTGCATCAACAACTTCATTTACAGTTGAGAAGACTAAAATAATATGTAATTGAATCTGACTTTAAATAACACTGTCTTGTACCAGAACTCAGCCTGTAATCTGTATGTTATATTCTTCCAATGATATAATCAACTACAATCCTGGAAATAAACTTACATTGTATGTTGTATTAAGTTTTCCTGGCCCAGCCTTTCCAGCCTAGCCTCGAACTGCAGACCCACTGATCTGCAGACCCACAGACCCGCAGAGACACACAGATCCTTACAATAGTTTTAGGCTGATCGGCCTAAGGCCCAGGCATATAACTTGCTAACTCTTTACCCTTCATCTAACCCATGTCTCTTATCCTGTTCAGCCATGGGGCTTGGTACCTTTTTTCAGAGCAGAGCAGAGTTGTCCTCTGCATCTTCTAGCTTCCCTGGCATCTCTGTGGCATCTCTGCTCTCTTCTTCCTGTTCCCAGAATTTTCTTAGTCTGGCAGCTCCTCCCACACTTCCTGTCTGCCTTTGGCCAATCAGGTTTTTATTAAACCAGTAGGTGGGGCAATTTTTAACAACATAACATAATCCCAGTATTGTCTTGTCTTTCAGTTTTTTGCCTGAAAATGAAGTAGCAAAAGCTGCTAAAAGACATTTGATTATAAATGCTGTTGGATTAATTCAACCTATATATTTTGTAAATGAATTGACTTTAAAATTGGAATCAAAAGATATCCTACTTTGGAGAACAGGCTTTCTTTTTATTTCCACAGAAAATGAGAGGCTGTGGATTTATTCCTGGTTATGGAAAATAAAGTTTGATCAAAGATGACCCCCTGAAAAGTCTCCAATGGAAACAGATAGCCCAGATGATTCAGCATTTCAGAGCACCTCTGCTAAAGTTTCTTCTAAGCTCTGTATCCAAAAGGACTTCAAGGGGACTGGCTGAGATTACTCAGCTTTAGAGACTACTCCACTAAAGATTTGTCCATAATACTAAATTTTTCTTTGGGTCCCCATGGGATTGCCAGCACCCCCATTCAACAGGAAGTAGCCTAGAGAACTACGCCCACATTCCCAAAAAATGGATTATGGATGTTTGTGTTTGTTTACAGTGTTGGTTAAAAGTCAATATAGGTAATGGGGGAAAAATAGATTGGGTTTCTTGTTTTAAAAAGAGAAAAGAGGATATGTAGTGGGATTATATTGTTAAATTGTAAATAATTGTCCCACCTACTGGTTTAATAAAAACGCTGATTGGCCAAAGGCAGATAGGAAGTATGATGAAGTTATCAGACTGGGAAAACTCTGGGAACAGGAAGAACAGTGCAGAGATGCCACAGAGATGCCAGAGAAGCTAGAAGATACAGTGTTACAGTGAGGTTTCTTGGGTCTGGGCAGCCAGAGACCCAGACCCACAGACCTGCTACGCCAGACCCATTAGCCACCCGCTGCTGCTGCTCAGGCCCCCAGAAATGACTCAGACGCTTATATTAACATCATGCTGTTTGGCCTATGGCTCAGGCACATTGCTAGCTTGCTCTTATATCTTAATTCAACCCATTCCCATTAATCTGTCTGCCACGTGGCCTGTGGCTTACCTGTGTTCCTTACATGCTTCCTCTTTGGCAGCTGGGTAGATATGTCCCTGACTCCGCCCTTCCTTTCCTACCTACTCTGATTCCTCCACCTACTTTTTCTATGGTGCCTGTCAAGGGCCAAAAACAGCTCCTTTTTAAAGATTGATATTCACGGCATACAGAAAAGCATTCCCACATCAATACAGAGGACAACTATACTGCTCTGAGAAAAGGTACTGAGCCCCATGGCAGAAAGGGATAAGAATCATGGGTTAGTTTAAGGGTAAAGAGTTAGCAAGTTATATGCCTGAGCTCCAGGTCGATCAGCGTTTTTATTGAAGCAGTAGGCAGGACAATTATTTACAACATAACATAATCACTACAATTGTGCTTGTTTTTGGTGACATACATCTCATATATATAGTGCTGGATTTCCTGAGGATATTTTGTTCAAGTAATGTGCTTTGAACATTTTCCCTACCTTCCCTTCTCCCCTCCACTAACTCACTTTTGGCTTCCCTGTGGCTTTCATTTCTAGGTTCACATTAACTCAGAGTTCTTCCCACAATGGATCCTCAAGTGATTTTGGTAGAACCACTACATTGTTAAAACAACAAGACACAAGTTTGGGGAAAAGGTGTAAATGAAAGTTATTTTCTGTTTTCCTTTATAATCTCCCAGAATGAGGATAAAAGCCAGATAAACATTCTCTCAGGCATTCTGGAAGGAAACATCTGTTTTTTATACTATTTAAAGCTCCCATTTTGATTTATTCCAAGAATGTGTTTAAGCAAATATTCCCCAGGCTCCCCCTTTCATTTTCTTGTTCTAATACAGAAAATCTCCCCAGGGAAAGATACTTTCCTAGCATGATTTTGACTAATTGGTAAAGTCCCTGAAAAAATGTTGAAAACCTAGAACACCAAAAAGGGTGGGGGCGAGAAAAAGAAACCAGTCTGGGAAATGTCATCTTAATTTGTAAAGTTGGATTTCTAAGACTCTGTAGAAACCTCATAATTAAAATAAAAGTAGATTTTTCTAATAGAGATGTACTAAAATAAGGCATAGTCATATGACTATTAGATGTCCATTGAGAATAAGGCATGAAGAACTTCATGGCTCACTTTTTAGCAGAAAAAGCAAACCCATGACAGTGTGTAGTATCATCCCACATGCATGATATAAATCCTAACAACATGATTATACTCTATAGGTTATTAGTTATATGCATTTATAGAGACAGGGAATTGATTGATTTTTGTTCTTATATGAAGAACAAGCATAAGATATATGCCTATCAAATGAAGAAGACAAAGTGGATACAGAATATGTAAATATATAATCATAATTTTCTGTATGAAAAGCAAAGCTATTTGAGGCACACTAAAGAAAAGGAAGAAGGCCCAGCAAAGATACAAATGCATATGGCTTACATAACTTGTGCTAGACAAGTGAAACTCTATGGGAGGTGCCATTGTAGGGGTGGTGGTGATGGTGGTGAGTGTGTGTGTGTGTGTGTGTGTGTGTGTGTGTGCTTGACCGTGCATGCATGCTGTGTGTGTGTTCTTGAGTGTGCATGTGTGTGTATGTGTGTGTATGTGTGTGTGTATGTGTAGTGCATGTGTGGTATGTGTGTGTGTGTCTGTGTGTGTGCTACTGATCAGAAGATGAAGTTCCAGTCCATTTGATTGGCTCACAAGCTCCTCTCCTTCCCCTCTAGGTTTCTCTCCCTATTTTATTTCTCTCCTATCTTCTACAGGAAAGTCTCATTTAGTTTTGTATGAGTGTTCATGTGTGTGTATGTGTGGTGTATGTTTGTATGAGTGTGCATGTGTGTGTGTATGTGTGGTGTGTGTATAGGTGTGTATATATATGTGTGTATGTATGTGTGCTTGTGTGTATGCTTGTGTGTATGCTTGTGTGTATGTATGTGTGTATGTGTATGTGTGTGTAAGTGTGGTGTGTATGTGTGTGTGTATGTGTTTATATATGTGTGTATATGTATGTGTGCTTGTGTGTATGTATGTGTGTATGTGTGTGTGTGTAAGTGCGGTGTGTATGTGTGTGTATGTTGTATGTGTGTGTGTGTGTGTGTATGTGTAGTGCATGTGGTGTGTGTGTGTGTGTGTGTGCTACTGGTCAGAAGATGAAGTTCCAGTCCATTTGATTGGCTCACAAGCTCCTCTACTTCCCCTCTAGGTTTCTCTCCCTACTTTATTTCTCTCTTATTTTCTACAGGAAAGTCTCATTTAGTTTTGTCCTTGTCTGTCACCGTCTGTGCTCAGTTTGTCCACTTCCTTGGGATATATCCCTTTAAAATCTCAGCTTTTCACTTTTACTTGCTTTAGTGGTTAACACTGACATCATTTCCCCTGCTATATCTTGCACTAACACCCAAATACCATCATGTATTTCTAAAGACCTCTGAAGCCCACCTCAGGGTGCCTCTCCAACAGGGTTATAATCATCTGTGACCTTGCTCATCCTGAGGTGATAAGGTTTTAATGGTATTGTACACCACTATTCAGAGGAAAATTGAAAAATTTGACAGTCAAACAACATGCAATCAGCAGGACACACACCTGTAAGAATAGTACTCAACACTTAGGAGACTGAGAATTTTAAGTTTGGGGCCAGCCTGGGTTAAAGAATGAGATTCCTTCATCTCGCAAAAGTTTAAAATAAAAATAGCATTTTAAAAGATTAAAAAATAAGTGAAATAATTTGTAGAAAAACAAAATAGTAATGATCTGTTCAATTCATAAGTTTCTGATTCATTCCAATGAGTAATTCTCTTTGGCATACTTTTGTTGACGCAAAACACAAACCTCTCACCTCAAGAAGAATGGGGACAGTTTATTCTAGAGCCAAAGACAAGAGGTCATTGCCTGAGAAGACAGAGTTAGGTCACTCCAGGATCCAGGTTCTAATGTGGAAGGAATTCCATGTTTTATGGTAGCAGAACAAAAAAAGTCATAAATCAAAGAGAGTTTAAAATGCATTGGTGGGCGCTGCAGAGACTAGAATTGTTTGTAGCTTTCCCATTGGTGAGAGCAGTTTTAAGTCAACAGATTGCTCAGGTTTTTATCTGATTATCGAGCCTCTAGGTCTGACACAGGTAGGTAAGGAATGGCTATCTGGCAAGCTAAAGATCACCAAGATAAATTGTAATTTGGTCTCTTAAACTATGACATCCCAATGGCATTCATTGAACTTTAGGTCCATCCATTGTTTAGCCTTGCACACATACCTTTCTTATCGAAATTTGTTTTCACAACTTCCAATAAGGTACTGATGAATGGCTGTTCTTGAACTTCTGTTACCTAAAAGAGGTTCTTGTCCCATCCCTTAAGAGTTAATCTAGCTTCCTCCCAGTCCACAGCTGACAAAGAGGTGAGTGGCACCCTGACCTTCAGGCCAAGCAGAGACCATGGTCTCTGAACTCCGGCCTGGAGACATAGCTCCTGACACCTCAAGCACACCCAGCTTTGCCCTAAACCAAAGAAAACTGGGAAAGCCCTACCTCCAAACCCAATCCCCAGCAAAACACAGCTGGAGGTTATCCCATGGACCAAACTCCAACAAAACTGCAATCTGTATCATCATATACCAACAACTAAAGACCCCAAAGCTTCCTGGTCCACTGCTGACTAAGAGCCAACTAAAACCCAACTAAGAATGGTTCTTGTGACAACTGGAGACACACAGCTCCTTGGCCTATAGCCAACTAAGAGCTGACTAAGAGCAGCCCCTGCAATTACTGGAGACATTCAGCTCTTGGGCTCACAATTGATTAAGATTCAACCAAGACCTATCTAAGAGTGAACTGAGGAAGCAATGGGCAGACTCCAGTGCAAAAACACATATAGCATTATAAAGAACAAGATACCACCAAGAAGAAGCTGGTGGCTCTACAACATCAAGACCTGAGTATAACAATGAAGAGGAAACAACCTTAAAAATAACTTTAGCACAAAATGTTCAGGAAATCTGGGACACCATAAAAAGACCAAACCTGAGAATAATCAGAATCAAAGAAGGAGAAGAATACCAGCTCAAAGACACAGAAAATAGATTCAACAAAATCATGGAAGAAAACTTTCTTTAGAAGAAAATGCCTATAAAGATACAAGAAGCTGAAAGAACACCAAATAGACTAGAACCCCCCCCAAAAGTCTGATCACCATATAATAATCAAGCCACTAAACCTACATAACAAAGAAAAAAATACTAAAAGGTGTAAAGGAAAAAGGTCAAATTACCTCTAAAGGCAGACCCATCAGAATAACACCGGACTATTCAATGGAAACAATGAAAGCAAGAAGGTCCTGGTCAGATGTTATACAGACACTAAAATAGCATGGCTGCCAACCCAGACTACTATACCCAGCAAAACTATCAATCACCATAGCTGGAGTAAACAAGATATCTCATAAAAAAAAAATCAAATTTAAATAATAACTATCCACAAATCTGGTTTTACAGAAAGCACTAGAGGGAAAACTCCATCCTAAGGAAACCAGATACACCCATGAAACCAAAAACAATCAATAATCCCACAGAAGAAAAACCTAAAGAAGGGAAATACACACAAGCCACCACCAAAAATAACAGGAAATAACAATCACTGGTCATTAATATCTCTTAATATCAATGGACTCAATTCACCTATAAAGAGATACACCATAACACAATGGATACAAAAACAGAAGCCATCCTTCTGCTGCATACAAGAAACACACCTTAACTTCAAAGACAGACACAGGCTCAGACTGAAGGGTTGGGGAAAGACTTTCCAATCAAATGGTCCTAAGAAACAAGCTAGTGTAGCCATCCTAATATCTAACAAAATAGACTCCAAACTAAAATCAATCAAGAGAGACCAGGACAGATATTATTTATTCATCTCAGGAAAAAACCACCAATGAAGTCTCAATCCTGAATATTTATGCCCCCAACACAAGGGCACCTATACATGTAAAAGAAACACTACTAAAGCTTAAACCTCACATCAAACCCCACATATTATAGGGGGAGACTTCAATATCCCACTTTCACCCTTGGATAGGTCAACTAGATAAAAACTCAACAGAGAAACAAGGGATCTAACAGATGTTGTGACCCAAATGGACTTAGTAGATATATACAGAACCTTCTACCCAAACACAAAGGAATATACATATTTCTCAGCACCCTATGGAACTTCCTCTAAAAAATACTCAATAAAATTCTAGCAAACTGAATCCAATAACATATCAAAAAAAAATTATCCACCACAATCAAGTATGCTTCATCCCAAGGTGCAGAGATGGTTTAATATATGAAAAACTGTGAATGTCATCCATCATATAAACAAACTGAAAGAAAAAAAAATGCTCATCTTATTAGATGATGAAAAAGCCTTTGACAAAATCCAGCACTCCTTCATGTTAAAAGTCCTGGAGAGATTAAGAATACAGGTAAAATATCTAAATATAATAAAGGTGATATACACATAGCCAAGAGCCAACATCAAACTAAATGGAGAAATACTCAAAGCAATCCCACTAAAATCAGGAGCAAGACAAGGCTGTCCTCTCTCCCCTTTTCTATTCAATATAGTTCTCAAAGTTTTAGCTAAAGCAATAAGAGAACATAAGATTAACGGGATACAAATTGGAAAGGAAGAAGTCAAACTATCTCTATTTGCAGATGATATGATGGTATACATAAGTGACCCCAAAAATTCTACCAAGTAACTCCTATAGCTGATTATCACCTTCAGCGATGTAGCAGGGTAAAAGATTAACTCTAAAAAAATCAATAGCGCTCCTATTCACTAAGGATAAAAGGGCTGAAAAAGAAATAAGGGAAACATCACCCTTTATAATAGCTGCAAATGGCAATAAATATCTTGGTGCAACTCTAACCAAAGAAGCAGCAGATCTGTTTGACAAAAACTTCAAATCAATGAAGAAAGAAATTGAAATGGAAAGATCTCCCATGCTCCTGGATAGGTAGGATCAGCATAATAAAAATGGCAATTTTACTAAAATTAAATTTTACAGATTCAATGCAATCCTCATAAAAATCCCAACACATTTTTTACAGACCTTGAAAGAACAATATTCAACTTCATATGAAATAACAGGAAATCCAGGATTGCCAAAATCAATCCAGCTCAATAAAAGAATTTCAGGAGGAATCACCATCCCTGACTTCAAGCTATACTATAGAGCTACAGTAATAAAAACAGCCAGGTACTGGCATAAAAATGAACTTTGGAATCTATGGAATTGAATCAGAGACCCCAACATTCACCCACATACCTATGAACACCAGATTTTTGACAAAGAGGCCAAAAATATTCAATGGAAAAAAAGATAGTATCTTCAACAAATGGTGTTGGTATAACTGGGTAGTAATATGTAGAAGAACACAAATAGATCAATACCTGCACAAAACCCAAATTCAAGTGGCTCAAAGAACTCAACATAAAACCAGAAACAGTGAACTTGATAGAAAAAAAAGTGGGAAATACCCTCCGCATTGACACAGATGACCACATCCTAAATATAACAGTAGCACAGACACTAAGAACAATTGATTCGTGGGACCTCCTGAAACTGAGAAGGTTGTGTAAAGCAAAGGACACCGTCAATAGGGCAAAACGACAGCCTACAGAATAGGAAAAGATCTTCACCAACCCTACATCTGACAGAGGACTGATCTCTAAAATATATAGAGAACTCAAGAAACTAGAGCCAAATAACCTAAATGTCCCAATTTAAAAAATGGGGTTCAGAGCTAAAAAGGGAATTCTCAACAGAAGAATTACAAATGGCTGAAACACACTTCAAAAAATTGCTCAGCATCTTTAGCCATCAGAGAAATGCAAATCAAAACAACTTTGAGATACCACCTTACACCTGTCAGAATGGCTAAGGTCAAAACCACAGATGACAGCCTATGCTGGAGAGGATGCGGGGGAAGAGGAACACTTCTCTGCTGGTGGGAGTGTAAACGTGTTCATTCACTTTGGAATGCATCCAGTATGGCTGTTCCTCAGACAACTGGGAATCAATCTCCCTAATGATCCAGCAATACCACTATTGGGCATATACCCAAAGGATGCACATTTGTACCCCAAAGACTCAACTATAGAGGCATCATTTGTAATAGCAATAACCTGGAAACAACCTAGATGCCCCTCAACTGAAGAATGGATTATCAAACTGTGGTACATCTACGCAACGGGGTACTATTCAGCAGTTAAAAAAAATGACATCCTAAAATTTGCAGGCAAGTTGATGGATTTGGATCACACGCCCAGAAAGATATATATGAGAAGTACCGACTCCTAAGTGGATTTTAGACAAAATACAAAGAATAGAGATGGAGGCAGAGATCCATGGCTGAACACTGGCCTGAGCTCCTGGTCCAGCCTAGAGCAGGGGAGGAGAGTCTGTTTGAGCAAGGGGATAGGGATTATGAGGAGAATTCCCACAGTGATGGCTGACTGGAGCTCTGGGGAGCTCACTGAATCAAAAACAGACACTGGGGAACCATTCAGAAAAGGAGCTAGGCCCTCCAAGGGTAAGCAACTGTTAATTGGCATGGGCAGTATGTGGAGCCTCGAGGGGTGGGATCAGACTGTTCCTGTGCATGGGCTGGCACCTTGGAGCCCATTCCCCACAGAGGGGCACCTAACTCAGTTTTGATTTGGGGATGAGGAAATCGGACTTGCCTGGAGTGGATGTGTCATGCTGAGCTGACCCACCTTGGGAATTCTTGCCCTTTTGGGGGAGGGAGGATGGGGAGGGGGCGAGTCTGATGGCTGACTGGGAGGGATTGGAAGGAGGGAAGGGAGGGGGAGCAGGCAGATATATGGATAAAAAAGACATTTTTGTTTACAAAAAAATTAAAAAGAAAAAATAAAATTACTCAAATTTTTTCATTAATATATATTTTTTAAAAGAGTTAATCTAGTTGTATAGGCTAATTGCTTGAGCAAAGGACTAACCTTTAGAATGGTGGGTTAACTTTAAGCCATGCTAAAGAGATAGGATGAATAACAATATCTTTAATGAGTTAATGTACTTATCTTCCCAGAATTCCCATCCTGCAGTTCAGTTTCTTATAGGGCTTCAGACATCAAGCTTTCTAAGTCTACTACTTTGATAAATTACTCAGAAAGAGTAACCTTTTCTTTTAGTATCTCTATCTCTTTCCCACGCATGCTTTCCCGTAATACTTTGGGCTTTATTCCCTCACTAAAGCTCTCTTCCCCACCATGTGACTCCTTGCCTGCGAGGTGGATGGGCTCAATGTCTACCACAAAGGGCTTTCCCCTTCGTCTTCTGTATCCCTCCTCAAGGCAGATGCCGAGACTCCAGCTTTCACCTCACGGCTTTTCTTTTTAATTCTATTAAATCTATTCTTGAGCTCTCTTCTGAGTGTGTTCTTAACTCCTTTTGTTAACAAGACTAAGAACCTTCCAGAAGGGACTTGGATATTCCTATATTACTTCTCCATTCATCACACATTGAGGGCTGCTAATATACTGCTGTGAACTAGTCACCAATTGTCCATGACAGGGACATTGAATGTGAACATCTTTTAACCTAAATAAACAGCAAGGTAATATGAGGACATGGCACTGTGAAGGCTGTAACAAGAACATAACAAGAGTCAGGCGCTTAGTTAAGTGGGAGAAAAATGTGACAAGTTACTTGGAATTTACCTTAAATTGTTTATATTATGGTAGTTGCTAAAAACATAGCTACTAAAAAAATTAAAATAAATAAATATAAGTTTCTTCAACTGAAACTAGTAGGTCATTCTTATGATTCTTAAAAATCAGAAAGAAATCAGTAAGGCTAAGGATGTATTTGCAAAGCTAGATTAATAATATAAGAACACATCTATGAGAAAACTGCACATTTCAGTCAGCTACTGGGAAGGCATCTCTGGAAGGGCAGGTGGATCTGTGTTCTTGCCACGTGGCTTAGGGCAAGAGTAGAAATGTAAGAAGAGAAAAATAGACAAATAAAATCTGTAAATTCCAAAGAGAAAACAGATTTTCCTTGTAAATAGTTCCCCTGAGGCCTCTGACATCCTTTAGGGAAATGATGATTTTAACAACCTTGGCTTTGCCTGCTGCTGGGTTTTCAAATCTCTTTTCCAGGAGCAGAGAGTAATGGACCAATCCTGGTTGCCACGTGCTAATGACTTGAAAATGCTCGGCAAGGGATAAAAATGTAATTAAAATTCAATTAAATAATCACCCCACACACACACACATTTAAGCAAATAAAATACTGCATCAAGACTAAGATTTTGGTTTGAGTAGTTATAGGTAGATCTTTGTTCTTATTTTTAAAACAATAAGAAGGAAAAATAGTATGTGTTGTCTTTTCTGAAATAAACTACTCACTGGTAATTTACTGTTTTTACTTATCTAGAGGAATACTCTGATGCAAACCAGACAACATAGTTGATTTGTGAGAAGTATTCATTACTCAGGTGAGAAGTTAGGGAAGGATCCAGCAGAACACAATATTTGCATGAACACCTCAGAAAACGCTGTTGCCCTGGCCAGTTTTCTGTCAACTTGACATAAAACTAGAGTCACTGGAGAAGAGAAAATCTCAAATAAGAAAATGCCTCAGTAAGACGGGGCTGTAGGTAAGCCCTATGGAATTTTCTTAATTAGCGATGCCATATCTGGGCTGGTGGTCGTGGCTTCTATAAGAGCAGGCTGAGTAAGCCCTAAGAAGCGAGTCAGTAAGCAGCATCTCTCCTTGGCCTCTGCATCAGTTCCTGTCTTGACTTCCTTTGATAACGAATAGTGCTTTGGAAGTGTAAGCCAAATAAACCTTTTCCTTCCCTTCCCGTGTTGCTTTGGCCTTGGGGCTTCATCACAACATCAGAAGCCCTAACTAAGACAACTGGTATGTAGAGCTGAGGAGTGAAGCTCAGCAAACCCCCAAATGAACAGCAGCCTCAGCCCCCACCCCAACATATGCACAGGGGATTGTAGCTGAAAATGAAGAGCATTGAGATGAGGTCACCATAACTGGGGGAAACAGAGAGCCAGACTCCCCTAGAGAGGAGCTGCCACCAAACGTAGCTGAGGTTGTGGACTTGGGAGCAGTGGGATGCTGAGGAAGAAGGGAGATTTGCATTTCAGATGTGTCTAATCAATGTCAACACTTAGCCCTCTTGTAGCTGGAGTCTGAGGATCTTCTTGGCCACTCCTAACAGCTTTGTAGCTTTCCTGGGTCCTTTATCTCAGTATAAAAGCTTTCTGTAATCCCTCATTCTCTTTCCACACTCTAATGACATTTTTAGAGAGAGACAGCAACTTCTTAACTGACTCGTACAGAATGATGCAGAACTGGGAAAGGGGGATGCATATGCCTAGGAGGAATCTAGGAACAGGACTCTGGCTGCATTGATGGTTTGCTCGGTGACCTTAAGACTTTCAATGCCTTAGGATCAACAACTTCATATGAATCCACACTATTGGGCCAGGAATTCCCACCATGACTTATGATACATACACATATCGACTTTGTATAAATCCTAACAAAGAGAAGCACTGTCGATATAACTGCTTAATTTATCTTAAAAACTGAACATGGACATTCAGAAAGGTTGCTTTAATCTATAAAGCAATCTATGCTTACAGACCTCTCAGCCCTCTTCACTTACTGAAGAACTGCTGATTTCTATATCTAAGCCTTTCCTCTGAGGCAGCAAGTGACAGCATTCTGTGTTTAAAATATAGACTTGGGACTTCATGAACTCTGTGTCTCTCACTCACCTTGTCCTGACTATCTTAAGTTATTCCCCAAGACAAAACAGTCTATAAGAGAGCAGGTCTAAAGTGGGTCTCTCCCAACCCAGCAATGACAGAATCTGGAATAGTCCTCACCTTCACACTCACCATGCACAGGACCTCCAGAGGACAAAGGACGGGGTCCTGCCTGACTACGGCCATTTACGTATTCTCTGAATAAGCTACTGTTGGATCAATGCTGTTGAAAACTACTCTGAGAAATATCACAATTGTTGCACTCTGGCCTGAAACCATTCTCTAAGGACAGATCTGATAATAAATGGCCCGAGGATATAAGATTTATTAATAGGCGAAAACTCTCTGTGAATTTTCGTGCCTGCTCTTTAGTTGGCCACTCTGCCTCTTAGTCCCCTCTGATTCAATTCTCAGTCATCATATCTGTGTCTCCTTCATGCTGAAGGGCAAAAGAAATCCATTACGTACCACATTAGTGGTATTTCTTACCATATTGTACTGTGGAAAATCCTTTTGTTCACCGTGATGATTTATCACTGTGATTGGTTTAATAAACAAGTTGACTAGCCAATAGTTGAATAGAATAAAGTTAGGTGGAAAAAGCAAAATGAGACTAATGGGCAGGAGATGGATGATTGGGAGTTGCCAGCCAGACACAGAGAAAGCAGGAGGTGAACACGCCATGTTAATAAAGGTACTGCCACATAGCAGAGCATAAGTAAATAATATGGTTTAACTTAAAATATTAAAAACTAGTTAGTAATAAGCCTGAGCTATTGGCAGAGCATTTACAATTGATATAAGCCTCAGAGTGGTTATTTGTAAACAGGAGGTCAGGGCAAAATGCTAGAATTCATAATATTGCTACTTAGAAGTTGTGAAAAAAGTTAACCTTCCAAAATTACATTGCCACCTGTATATAATGAGGCCCTAATGTCAAATCTTAACTTTCATTATATTTTATTGTGGAATATAATTTATGAACAGAATTAAGCTTATAAATTAAAAATCATCTATTGGAGAACTTCCCATTCCTTTCTACATTGTAATCTTTGAGTTTAAACTATGCTTCATGGAGACATGGCCAACCTCCACTCTCCATTTCTGTGTTTGAATTTTCTATAAAAACTGTTCACTTGTTCTGTAACTACTTGAATACGCTCACTGACATAAAATTTACCATTATCAAAAATAGCACTATCCAGCATTGAACAGTTCAGCATTCCTAGTGCTGTTTACAATCTGTCTTCTTCAAGTGCCTGTCTTCAGATCACAGTCTTGAAGCTAAGTAAGTGTGTAAATTGAGGTTATCGCTAAAAGAAGCGATAGATCCTGGGCAGTCCACAGCTAAGCCTCAATCTAGACATATGGTATGGTTCTCCCTGCACCTGAAACTCGCCATACCCTCTTTGTGCCCATCAAATTTGCTCCTCAGTGCCCTCACAGCTATCCTGTCAGACAGGAGTGCTCTCATAATCATAAAGAATTTTTGTTCAAGGAAGGTGTTGATATTTGATGCAGAGTGATTTCATCACTTTTCTCCATGAGACAGCTGTGACTGGAGCAATGAAATTGTATTTACTAATACAGGGTTAAGCCAGCTCAGCTGTTCTTGCAAGAAAGGAAAGGAAAAAAGAAAAAGAAAAATACCAAAAACTATTTGGTGGTTCTCCAGTTACAAAAGTTTGGGAATCATTCCCCAAATATTAAAAAAAAAAAAAAAAAACAAAAAAAAACAAAAAAACAGATACTGTTTCCAGAGGCTAAATAGCACACACATGGGATGTGTAAGATCTGTTGACGCCGCTAATAAGCTAGCAACAGCATGGTAAACATACCCGACTCTTGACAATAACCAAGGCACGTTCCAGAGAAGCAACGGGAAATAGATTTCTAAAGCTCTCTGGATTTCTCCTTAGCACTTTCATGGCCAGCAGCAGCACACAGCTCAGTGTTTGCCTCTGAGCCACACACCCTAAGCCCCAGTGCTTTACTCATGTGGTCTGAGATTGGAGATTTGAAGACCTGCAGATGCTATAGTCCTCCATAGTCCTGGAGTGGGAAGTAAACTTTTGTGCGCATGCTCTGTGTGCAATTGTGCGTGTGTGTATGTGTGTGTGTGTGTGTGTGTGCGCGTGCACTAACTCTAAACAGACTTAATAGAAATGATGTCTATGTTTTATCTCTAATTGTTTGGTGGTTGGCGCTTTGTTTTCATGGGTTTTAAGTACATTATTATTTTTACCAAATATTATTCTCTGACAAGTATAGACATTTCCCTTTTTATAAAAGGGACAGAACAGAGACCTGTGATAGGAATGACAGATATATCTACTCCTACTGTCAATTTGTTTTGTGTGGACTCGGGGAGGGGATGAGGCACAGGTGGCTGTTTATTCATATTACTTGGGATCTTTATTTTTCCCACCTAAATAACTCATGATTTCTGGGCAATGAAAATAATTACGTACTTTATTCTAATGCGGCCTTCTGAAATTCCTTATATGCACAGGCCCAAACTGTTAGGAAAATACAAGCAGGAAGCATGGTGTGGTGCTACAGTGGCGTACACAGAGGAAGAGAGTTCTGGATTCTCCAGAGCACACAGGGAAGATTCAACACCTTCACTTTTCTGAACCGGCATGAAAAAAAGAGCTACTTAGGCAAACAGCGTAAAGGGAAATTGAAAGGAGGGGAGGGACCCGCCCCCGCCCAGTGTCCTCACAGGCAATGGAGATGAATGGCACTGGTGTTATTTTTGCCCTCATTTCCTCCTGGAATGAATGCCTATTTTTATGTCAAATGGTAAGCTATTTCTTTCCATTCCAGAAGTACAGTGTAAGAGCCTCAGAATGAGACATCTGAAAACAGTGAGCTCGGTTTCCAGCTCTGAGACAAGGAGACACTCAGTAATCCTGAGTCAGTAAGGGCTTGCTTATTCTTCCATGGGAACTGTAGCCAGATTCCTTCACTGTCCTCTGACGCTCAAAAGCTCATGAACAGAAGAGCAGTGGTGATCTCAGCAGAGGTCATCGAGGACTAGCTAGAGGAACAGATGTGAAGATCTGTGACGTTACATTGAAAGTAGCATACATATAAAATATGTTAAGAAAAACAGCTAGTACACCCACAAAGGACTGTCATCTCCCATCTCTCTGTAAGCCTGTCTCCTCTCTGGCTGCAATAGAGGTATGTCCTATATGTTTTACCTTACTGCATGATTAGGTTGAAAAGTCATACAGCAGATATAAATCTTAATAATGTAAGAATGGTGTGAAAAAAGTGTAACATACCTTCCTGGAGGCCAGAGTTCTGACTACAGTCATAATCACAAGCAGCAAAAGATGGCTCAAAGAGCGATTTTTATTAAGAAGGTGTAGGACTGGTACATAAGATGGAATTCACTGAGGGATCTGTTTCTTCCACTGGTTTCAATGGCTGGCATTCTCACAAAGGCTAAAAGGTATCCAGACTACTAGTAAGAATCCACATCACAAGTGAGGACATCTATACCAGATACCCCAAAGGACCAAGCATGAAATTAGGGTAAAGTTTTAGCACACAAACATGTGCTGTTATAAATGAAAATTGTGCAAAAGTCAAATTTTTTTTTAAAAGTAAACTAGAATATCACTTTGGGAGAAGAGAATTTCAACATCTAAGTTTGCTCTCTTCTTTTTTCCTCCCTCTCAATTTTAATGCAGATTATAAAAAATATGCCTGTTTTTTTTAAAATGTTAAGCAGCTGAGTGGTTGGATCCCCAAATATAGTATCAGTGGCAACTTCAAAGAAGCCACAAGGAGTCCTTCCAGGGCCTGCTCTCACAGTACCTGTTTTAGTCTCAATGGTCCTGATCTCCAGGTCTCGTTTTTAAAACCAAAGCTTTGCCCTGTCATGAAAGCCTCCTATTTTGCTCACCTTCCAGAGACAGGGCAGTCACACAAGGTAACAGTGTGGGACTCCAGTGTGAAGTCCCTCCAGGGGCCGAGCAATTTCCCAGTACGTGGTCTGGCTGGGTGACTGCCACACATGTTGATTGCTTTAGCCTCCCTAAGTGCCCAGAGGCTTTTTAGAAGGGTTTCCCAAGAAGCTACTTTCCAAGGAGGAGTACACACCCTCAAAATGCAAAGCAAACAGGATTCTATTACTATGTTAGGGAAAACTGGGTGGCTACAGAATGGCAAAATACTTCTGGCAAATCTCTCAGTCTTATAGGAGAAACTGAGACCAAGAAAGGGAAAGTAACAGAGTTACTTTAGAAGCATCAGTTACGAGAAACCTAACTGAATAGCTTTGCCTGTCACCAGGCTAATGCAGTCCCAATGCTTAGTCTAACAACAGCAACTACAAACATCTGGAAGCCTGCACTCAGGAACACTCAATATGAACTGGTTCCACACAATCAGAAACTTGCCTTGAGAAGCTAATATAGCAAAAAGTGTTTTGGTGATTTCTAAAATTTCACACTGTTTATGCAGATGTTTGAGTCTGGCTGAAAAAAAATTAGAAGAACAAATTCTGTTCCTTCCTCACTCATTATTATAAGCACTTTTAAAAATTGCATTTGTCTCTAAAGAATTTTTGGCAGTTATCTGAAGGCTTGAGAGTTGAAATCCAGTTAGCCCGATCCACTTCGTTTTTAAAGTCTTTCTCTCTTCTTCTCCTTCTCCTTTTTTTATTTTTATAACTCCTGAATTTTAAATACTTTTAATGCACAAATCTAAACTAACTATGGCTTTTCTCCGTATTATTTTTTAATGTACTTTTTCCCTTCAATTATGTAACTTTTTCTCATCCAATTTTTAAAAATAAATTCTGACTTTAGACATAAATTATAGAAATGAGTGACAGTCATTAAAATAGACATCTATTTATCTGGCTATTCATCTGTTCGGCCACCAGTCAGCCATCAACCCAGCTATCATCTACCAAGCTATTCATTGTCTTCAACAAGTCCTTTTTTAATTTTCTTCTGTTTAGTGTGAACTTGTGTGTGACCCCGAGTGTACGTATTTACACCATATGTGCCTAGGTGTCCAAAGAGGCTGGAAGAGGGTATCAGATCCCCAGGAACTGAAGACAGGTGGTTCTGCGATGCCTGATGAGGATGCAAAGAACTGAACCCTGGTCCTCTGCAAGAGCCGTTGGTGCTCCTAACTGCTGAGCCAACTCTCTTGTCTTTGTCTTCAAAAAAATCTTTAGCTAGTGCATTTCATGTGCCACATCATTTAGTACTAGATGGGTAAATCAAGTGTATAAAACAAAGAAATCCCTGACCTCAATGATCTACATTTTGTGAGATTAAAAGAATGACTATTTATGATGTTATATGATGACATATTCTTATAATGTAACTGACATCATAGGGTAGTTCTCTCAAAAGTTGGCAAATATTCTCCATTGATTTTCTATTTAACAATTACTGAGCAAGAACATATCAGCTGTCGATGTGTTGATTTGTTTAAAGATACATCCATCAATGTTGCACTCTCATAGTTTACAATGACATTTGCCTTTCGACACCTTTGAAAATATCCTGTTGCTTTAGTTACTTTCTTGTTGCCAGGAACTTGAAGGAAGGGCTTATTGTAGCTCACAATTCCAAGTTAGAGTTCATTGTAACTCAACATTTCCACCAGCAGGAGCTTGCAACAGGGGTCACATTACATCTGTAGTCAAGACAGAGCAAAAAAAGCATGCTGCTACTTAATCACTCATTCCTATGGCCCCATCTACAATGGGCAGGTCTTCCTACCTCAGTCATGCCATTATAATAAGCCCACATAGACAGGACCAGAGGTTCACCTTCCATGTGATTCTAGGGTCTTCCAAGTTAACGAGTACTAACCACCATGCCTGGTAGCTGATTACTTAAGCAGACTTCTCCTAATAATCTATAACACATTTTGTAATACAGTTAGTATTTTTTCTCATAGTTTCATCAAATAGGACCCTCCAAATTATACTCTATATAATAAATAGAACCTTAAAATATAAAGTTGCAGCATTCCCAGTTCCAGCTTCCTGGGAATGACTCAAAACTCTTTATGAAAGTAGCTGATTTGTAATTAAACTGAGGTACAGAGGATCGCACAGGGTAGTGGGTGCCGAAGGAGCTGAGATGCTCAATAAAAGAAGGGGGTTTGCTTTTCTAAGCTTACAATAAATAAAGATAATCTCTAGATTTGATATTTATATTTTTTGAACTAAAAGTCAATGTGCTAAAATTTGTCTGAAATTTAAAAAGAAAAGTGATAGATATTTACTTAACTCATTACTCACAAAGAAACTTAATTTATTAAATGGGATTGGGCATGTGCATACCTTTCTGTTTGCAGCACTGTGGTATCTGAAGATCTCTTAGTAGCTCAAAACCCCCATTACATTTGGAGACCAGTCAGGGAATGTCAATAAACAGGTGGGAACCTTGCAAAACCACTCTGCAATGGCTCTCAAACTTGTGTATGCCTCCCAAACACCTTGGTATCAGAGCCAAACAGATTGCTGATCCTAAAGTTTCTGGTAAAGTAAATCTGAGATGGGACAAGAAGAATTGAACTCTAATATGTTCTCACACCATGCTGTTGTGGAAGATCTAAGGGCTATCTTTCAATGTCTTTGTAGGAGATGGCAAGGTTATAATGACTTCAGTAGTCTTAGCAACACAGGTTGAGCTTCATAGATGCTTCAGTTTTCATGGAGGCAACAAGAACTAAGTTACATGCATAAAATCACTGGCAAGTACATAAAGGGGGTTGAGGTCTACACATGGTGATCAAAGAGACCAGATCTTGGATTTGCCTCAAATGCTAAAGATTTGCACTCTCGTAGTTCTTTGGGGTGTGATAAAACAATTTTATATGGTATTTCAAAAGAACACAATGTCCAGAAAACTGTCAAGAACCCTGGTTGCTGTTGGTGTTGGTGAGATATAAAGCGAGTAGTTCGACTGTTATGTTCTTTGGATTTATAACCTATGAAACCAAGTTTATAAACACACTGATTTCAAAGGATAAATTATTATATCCAGTAAGATGAGGGCAGGGTGGCCAACACCCTTGCAGACACTAAATGTAATAACCCTACTTATTAGAAAAACAATGTATACACAATTGTGTTTAACTTTTAAAGTATCTCCAATAGTGCTTATAAGTACACAGCGTGTACATCCATCAAATAAACTTTAGCAAATAATGTACTATTCAAAGCTAGTCTTTTAGGAGTGATGGTTTAAACACTGGGGATGTACTCCCTTTTATCTGTTCTGACAGAACACTTGGTAAATGTGTCTTGTGCTTTGGGATTCTCTACTGGCTGTTGTACCTGAGGAGCTAACTGCTGAACTACACAGCACTGGAGAAATACTTAGTTTCCCTAAATAAAAGAAATCCCAGAAGACAAAGGAAGATTTCAAACAAATGGGATGGGGAAAAAAGCACACAGCCGTATTTATCCTCAATGCACTGGTAATTGGAGTCATTTGAGTAGGCCTCCATGCAGTCATGCACTGAGGCGCCTCTGCCCTAACAGCTACCATCAAGTGTGTCACGTGTTTGTGCACAATGCTAAAGAAACAAAACTGAAAGAACCCACAGTCAGTGAACAGATGGACTCATCAAAGACGAAAACATACAAACAAAAACCACTGTTTAAATAAATGTTTTTTTAAAAAAATCTCTAATCCCTGAGATAGCACAGAGGGAACCTGTGGGAACCTACTCCTGAGAGTTATCTTCTGACCTCCATGTGCATGTATCCCGCAGACACAAGCACACAGAGAGATGGAGAGGACAGGAACTACATCCTAGGCATTGCACCAAGTCCTCACTGTATGTTATCTCAGTTTAAAAAGATCCACAAGTAAATAAAACACACAAAGTACAGGCTTCCTTGCTTCTTACTTGGAGAATCATTACCTCTACTGAAGTTTTCACTGACAGTCACTACAAGTTTCTTTTCCTTTCTTCCCCAGAAGTAGTGTCCTATAAAGAGCCAGATTCCCTAGACAGCTGGGTACTATCCCTTGTGGGCCACAAACATATTATGTCTCTTATATCGTCATTATTAGATTGAAAAGTTGTCCTGGCTGGTTTTACGTCACTTTGACACAAGCCAGAATCATGAGAGAGGAGGAGAGCTCAATTTAAAAAATGCCTCCATGAGGTCCAGCTGGAAACCCTGGACCCTAATAAATCATTATTAATTTAGGACTGATGGGAGAGGGTCCAGTAAACTGTGAGTGATATCATCTCTGCACTGGTTGTCCTGGGTTCTATAAGAAAGCTGGCTGAGCAAGCCACAAGGAGCAAGCCAGTAAGCAGCCTCCCTCCAAGGCCTCTGCATCAGCTCCTGCGTCCAGGTTCCTGCCTAGCTTGAGTTCCTGTCCTGACTTCCTTCAGTGATGAACAGTGCTGTAGAAGCGTGAGCTGAATAAACCAAGTAAACCTTTGGTCATAGTGTTTCATCACAGCAACGGTGACCCTAACTAGGACAGAAGTGAACAGTCCTTTCCTCAGACATCTTCACTCTTCATCCTTTACTCAGCCATAAGGAGGCTTGGTAAGCTCTTGATTAAATTGGCTGAATTTCATCTTAAATTATCAGTAACCATCCTTGTTGCCTTGGGAATATTGGTAAGTCTTTCTGTCCCTTAGTTTCCACACTACTAAGTGATACTAAGAGTGCTTACCCCTGAGGTTTCCTCTGAGAGACAACTGTGCAGTTGGATATTTATCAAGCACTGGGCTCTGTCTCTTTCACCTAATAATCACTTGATAAGTCCATTAATCCTTGCTTGTTTCTATATCCTTCTTCTCTCTGTGGCTCTCAAATGAATAAGTGTTCATATGGATGAAAAGGTGATAATGAATTCAAACTTTTATGAAGAAACAAATGGATATAAAAATAGACAAACAAAAAAGGACTCAGGATACCTGGGATGTTCTAGTACTTCCACCAAGACTGAAGGCTCTTTAGAAGGTGGGAAAAGACCCCACAGACAGTTTAAAAAAAAAAAAAACATAAGAACATAAACTCAGATTCTTTTTAAAACCAATTTTAGAAGTCCAGAATGTAAGCTATATTGGAAAATAAAACACATATCTGTCATCGCAGTAAGTAAAAGTGCCTTTTATTATTTTTATTTTGACTTTGTTTTTGTTACCATTCATCCTTAATATTTTTCCAGCTCTGTAAGGTTTTCATTATAGACTTCATCTAATCCCTTTATACTTGTAGGTTTTATTTCATTCAAATGAAACTTCAAGGTGTTTACTGCCAGCTTTCTCATGATGTGTGTGAATTCGAACAAACCTCTTACATCTCAAAGGTTTCCCACTCAGAAAGAATTCTTTCACATAGATTGTTCCGGGGTTAAGCAGAATTGACCAGGGTTTTGTAAACTGACCACATCATACAGGGTTTGGCTGTTCATATGTCCAGAGGTGATTTTTCCCATCAGAGACACGGATGTGACTTATATGTGTTTGGTGAACTTATGCAGAGCATGTGAGATTATAAACTAAAAACGGCTGGTCAAGGGAAGAGCCTCTGCCTCTCGTGACCTGGATGGCAGACACATTACATTACATATATTATTTTTTATAATGTATTATTTATAATATATTATATTACACATAATATATTTATTACATAAAATTCCTGCAGAAGAAAGACTATTCATTTTTAAATGTATTAGTTCATTCAGTCTTCCACACAAAGTGTTTTAAATTCACTTCTCTCCCCAAACTCATCATGGATTTGTATCCCCTTCCCTATCCACCCAACTTCAAGTCCTCCTATTTTATACCCATTAATTTCGATTTTACTGCAGCGTATACATCCTCAGACATTTATCTTTCTACAGGAGCCTAGCAGATTTACAAGAGGTTCACTCTCAATGAAAACTAACTCTGCCCCTCTCAGCGGCTATCAGTTGCCAATGGCTCCTTTCCTAGACAGGAACTTTGTGCCCACCTAACCTCTTCATGAAGACTATTCCTACCAGGTCCCCTGTAGCTACAAGCCATTTTAAAAAAGTAAATAACATCTAACTTGAAATCTCAAATTGTTCACTTATTGAACCAAAATATGAATCATGTCCATATTCTGTCAACTATGGTTAAGCTTCTCTTCTTCCCATCAGTTTTGTTCTTAGGGGAGAGAAATTTGCATACTGTTTTCATTGGCAACCACAGGAGGTCATATTTTCAGCTGCTATAAATAAATTTACTACCGAAGGTTTTGCTGCAATTTCAAGCTCATGTTACAAAATACTTTCTGCAAAGATACTCAACCTCAACACAACACAATGTTCTAAAACACTGTGGTTTTCCATCATGGCTAGAGAAATTCGGAACATAATGTAAAGGCCCCTGAAACTTTACATAGAACTCTTACACATATCATGCTTAGTGGGCCAGATAAAGAATCAACTGAGAATCCTACATATCAACCACCATTCCTCATAAACTCAATCAAAGGTTAGGTTCAGCCATGTTGGCAGAAACTCAAAGTGACAGAGGGTCTTACAGCCTAAGTCTCTTAAGGGATGGAATTTGCAGTTTGCCTCAGAATTTGAATATCAAGTTTTCACAATAAACATGGGAATTCGCAAAATTTTATAGGGCTGCACATTTCTTGATAAAAGCAGAAAAGTGTGTGTGTGTGTGTGTGTGTGTGTGTGTGTGTGTGTGTGTGTATGTATGTATGTATGTATGTATGTTTGTATATGGGAATTAGTGGCACATTCTCCATGATTACCATCACCAGAGAGAATACTAGAAAATGGGAAGAATACAAAAGACTTCCAGTCTACATTCATTTTTGAAATAGGTGGATATTTAGGACAGACTATAATCACCACATACCGAAGGGGAGAAAAAAAGGTAATTTTAAAGGGCTTTGTGAGAGAGGCCTTTGCAATGAGAAAACTTCCATATTGTTATGGTCAGGACATGACTGATTATGCAGTTCTGTGAAGTGGCAGATCTGCACATCACTCACAAAAGAATGTTAATATATACATTTAAAAGAAAATTTGTAAACATCTGAGCACATACCTATGGTTATGTTGCTCATTTCCCAGTTGGGAACAGTTGATTGGACAGATGACCTGAGGTTAGATCAGATTCTGAACTTTGGGTTGCAACTTTGCTTGTTGCAGGACTAAGGGAAAGTGCTTCACCTCTTTGGGTCCTCCCACATCTGCCACCTAGCCTGTATTGCGCTTGGTAATGCAGTCAGTCATAAAATCACATTAATTTAAAACCCATCTTAAAATGGCAAGACATTTTAAATTATTTCACATCAGAGAGTCTTCCCTCCTGGAAAAAGCACTTTTCAATCCTGTCAAACCCTTTCGCTGGCTTCGAAGAAAGCTCTTCCGGCCATTTCCCTTTGATGACCAGCTATGGTTTCTACAGCAAGTCTCCGTGACCCATTAAGCTGCCTTCTGTTTCTGCTACTCCCCGGTGCTAATCTGCAGTACAGGACACCATGGACAACTCAAAGCCATCTCCACTCAGACATGGTGTGAAGGCCCAAAACCTTGTGTGGCACGTGAGAGGCTTAGAAGTTCTAAAGCAGATCGACACCTATAATTGCAGTGTCTTCCTGTGGAATGCATGGCTGGTCAGCAGTAAGATTTGGAGTCAGGGCAGGGAATAGGAGGGTGCATTGCTAAGTATGTTAACTGCAGTACAAATGTATAACTGCAAAGGGGTTCTCTGGACACGGCCTGTGGGATGGGCCTTTCAGACCACTAATTTATTCTGTAAGAGTCTCTTTCTAGGTCACCGCTTCCTTCTGCTCTTCCATATCTAGAATGATTCTTTTCTTTTTCCTAAGCGTCCTGGTTGCCAGTACCACTTCCTTCCCACTTCCTTCATTCTTGAAGATCAGGTAGCACTTTCTGACTTTTTAAAACCACATGATTCTCACTTTTCTCCCAATTTTTCTCACTTTTTATGTAGTCTCTGTTTTCTTATTTGGGAAATTTATTCTCAACGAATGACACATTCCACATCTCCAGCTTTAATAGTAACTTCACATAATCTCAAAAAAAAAAAAAACTAGTAACTTGTACATGTGTACAGAATAATAGTACATGTCTGAAAAGACAAAATATAGTGATATCTCATTATATGCATATGTTCAAGGGAGTAGTCCAACTAGTTGTTTTTCTTAGTATTTAGTTGAAATGATTTCTCAATAATCAATCATTTTAAAACTGACATGTCACTCTACAATTCACAAACCGTATCCCACTGACAGAATTATTTCAGGTTTAACATCATCTCATAAGATCATTGTCTTAACTCTACTTTAAGAACAAGAACATTGAGATTTATAGGAATTAGGACTCGCTGAAGATCGCCTTGCAGCAGGGCACTGAACTAACTGCTAACGTAATACCAAGCCAAATATTCTCATTCTTTCCTTTCCATCCCCAACTCTGTTCCACTTTCCACTTTAACTCAAAGAAAACAAAAATCAGCTCTTCTAACCCCCCCACCCTCACCCCCAGACAGAGGCTGAGGCAGCTGCTCTCTCCCTAAATCACTGACAATCCATCCACTCCATTCAGTAAGTTCCAGTCATGCACTTCAGACATATTTGAAACAGGCAAGAGAATTCTGAATTCTTTGTAATTCTTAGAAACACTAAGTTGAAGACATTGGCACAATATGAGGATATTATAGTTGACTGTGAATGAAAAATTTAATACAGAATATCATGGATTGGCAGGTGCATGTGCCCAAACAACACTAATAGCTTCTTCCTAAAAATAGTGTGGGGTTTATTCTGGGCATTCATATAGCCCATCTGACTTGACTGTAAAAATGAAAGGCTTAGCTTGATTGCTCATTTTATACATAAATACACTGTAGGTGAACTGGGAAGGAGAGAGCTATGGATTTATGCCATTAACCTCATTCTAGAATCTTGCCCTTAAACACACTGTCTTTCCTATAAAAAAAAAAATTATTCAAAACAGGTATAGTGATTAGTGAGTCAGACAACATTAGATTATCACTTCATGACCTAGAGAAAGCCTGCAATTCCTTCTTAGAAATATGCTCATAGATATAGAACTTTCCACAAATTTTATGAGTTTCATAAACTACTCTCAATATGAACCCCAGGGAGGAACTGCTACTTTGCTTTTCCAGACAGAGTCTGTGGGGGAACACACACCCGCGCGCGCACACACACACTGACTCAGTAACTTTCCATCCATCTTTTATTCTTTAGTCTCAATGCCTCCGTACCCTGCAGCTATGCTTCTTGTCTGCATGAAATATCCTCATATAATTATCAACCACTGTGTTTGTGTACACATGCACATGCACACATGCGTGCAGTCTGGGTATTGAAACCCAGACCTTGTGCAAATACTCAGCAACTGAACTCACTCTAATCATGCTTTTAGTAGTTGTTTTAAATAGTTAACATGTATTAGTAATTTGAAATATGAAATTTGCCTCTATGGTAGGCAAGAAAATTTGTAATCGTTTCACTATTGAAACTGTGTCTAATGTGATTTGTTATCCCTTAGTGCAGTGCCAATATATTTCAAAATTCAATTTCATCCCATAAATTATTATTATTATTTACAACATTGCATGAGAATGGATTATTTCTACAACAAGATAATCAATATATAGCTTAAAATAATATCTAGAATTCATTACCAACATTTTTTATAAGAATTCATTTTCTAACCTTTCCTAAATTTAAACATTTTTATTCAAAAATGTATATTATTTTCTAGAATTATTGGTAAGAACACTAGAACACATTGGCAGTAGAAAATATATGTTTGAAAATAAGAAAAATGAAACTGAATTAGATGTTAGCTATTGTGAGATAACTAAATATGAGGAAGAAATTAGGGCAAACCTTGGCTAGTTCCTACTTAATCGGTTACATTTTATTCTTACCATGTTTAAAAAAACATGTTGAATTTATCACTGTCCCAAATCAAGAGCCTTCATTGGCCTCAAGCTTCCTAGAGCCTGGAAGGGGATAAAATGGTGAAATGTAGAGAACCCAAGGCACTAGGGCTGCTGTGGTCTCTCCTGGGATGCCCAGCATCCACTTGACCTCCAGATAGTTACTGTTATGTACCACCACTATCATCCCCACACCCTCCCAGATAAGGACTTAGATATTTCCAACCAAGACTAATGCAGAATGCAAAGAACACTGAAATACAAGTAGAGGTGGGAACAGGTCACATATAATACAAGCTGTTGAATTCTGAGTCCACCTAAGACTCCAGGGATGGCATAGACAGACGCTGGCATTACAACACAAACATTTTCCTCCAGGACACATTAATCACCATAACTCAGACCGCAAACCATTGCATGGGCCATTTACTTCTTCCTCTACATGACAGTAACATACCTTACAGTTTTCTTTCTAAAATCCACTCAGATCTACCATGCTGGGAAGAGGAACATACGCTATAAAAATTTACACTTTATAAATAAAACAGGAGCCAAAAGTTTAAGAGTGAATGAGACTTAGTATTTCATTGAAGACTAACCTTTAATCATTTTTTTAAACAATTGAGCTTTTTTTAGAGCATAAACTTAGAGGTTTCCATTATCTTTTCCATTACTATATTCAAATACCTGACAGAAAGCAAGGTGGGGTTATTTCAGCTCATAGTTCCACATTTATCATTGTGGGAAAGTCAAAGCAGGAGTTGCAAACAGTTAAATGGCATTCCATTCACTGTCGAGAGCAATGAATGCAAGCATGCTCTCTTCTTTGTTCTCCTGACTGGGGAATGGTTCCACCTCCATTAGGCTGCATCCCCCCCCCCCCTCGCCGCTGCCTGCCGTCCTGCATCAACTAACTTCATTAAGACATGCTCCGAAGCCCACTTGAGAGGATTTTCTCCTGGTTGACCTTAAGTTATGTCAACTTGACATTTAAAAGCTTATCACCACAGAGGACATATAATAGCTGAATTCTCTACCAATAATAAATTTCCACAGAATTCCTTAAACATCAACAACAAAAGTTAAGCATCAGAAAAGCTATCAATTAAAAACAAATGACTCTAGGTTTAGTGCAATGCTCCTTAGTTTACATATTTCTCAGTTCTGTTCATTTAGTATCACACATTTTGGAGAGGCAATGGTGTATTATCCTCCCAAATGAAGGATAAGCCCCAGTAACTGCAAATAACCAATCAGCTAAAAGTCCTACAAAGTTTTAGTGCCAAACTCCTATATCACTCAATCTTTGGACTTAAAAACACCTACTAAGCACATAATACCAATAACAGCATTGGTAAACAGGGAGAGATGGATGAGAAGGGTGCCCTTTGCGTTCCCTGTGAAGTAACAGAGAGTATGATATATCTTCCAAAAGTTTCTCACATGCATAGGGAATCAATGAAGAGAAAGATGAGTGAAAGATTTTGGGAGATGATTTTCTACTCATCGTGAAGATGATAATGGTGAAAATGGGGTGTATACATTCATTCTGAGTCTCACAAAGTATCTCATGCTTTCCTGGGGTCAACAAATGATGGTTGGGAGGAATTAATACATTAATGCATTAACTCTCTTCCCATATTTTGTCTATAATATCTACTACTAAAATTAGTTTCCCATACCCTAGTGGAAAACCATAGAATGAAAACTTCTAGGGCCATGAAGTGATGGTGTTTATAGCCAATTTAGCTGCTTGCTAAGAGCTTTGATTTATACTGTGTATCATGATTCATGTTAATGAGTATCACAGTGATTAGTTGTTTCACATCCAGGTTAAGATTAAAGGCGTGGTACCACCACTGCCTGCCTGGGAGCCTAGAACTCCCTCTGTAAACTAAACTGGCCTCAAACTCATATTTGCTGGGATTAAGGATGTAGGTCACCACTCCCGGATATTCCCTGTGCTGGGATTAAAGGTGTGAGTTACCACTCTCTGATCCCCCTAGACTGATCCCTCTGATATCTCAGACTGGTTTTTATTAAATTTGAAACATATCCCCACAATCAAGTGACACACACAACACCATCAGTTGACAACAGTTCATGAGGCAGCAGGGTTTCTGACAGACATCTAAAGGATCTGGAATAGACATTTGCAAAGCACTTTTGGACAGTTAAATGGCTTTTGTTGCTGTTTTTAGGCCTATAAACCACTACACTATACATTTAGACCACAGTCCAGGTGTGCGGTGAGGTTTCCTGAGGCTCCTAAGAGAAAATGTCAACCGATGGTTATAGAATCTGCCACCTACCAAATGGCTCTAGATAAGAAGCTTGTCTCATCAGAGCCAAAATGAATGGCACCATCTTCTCCTAAAGACATGGAAAGGGGTTTGCATCGTCACCTAAAGACATCTGACTACAGTCTAAAGAACATGCGCTATGATGTTTTCCAGGAATGGTCATGGTCTTGCTTTAGTTGATACATGTTTCTTGCCCTCAGTGTCCCTGATTAAGACAAACTACATTAGATCTGTGGGAAGATTTTAGATAGAGTAAAGAGATTTCTATTACACACTACACAAATGCTAAATTAATCAACATGCACTATAGTGAACAGACATTCAAGAAACACTCATTGCAACGCTGGTACAAGATAACAACAAACTAAGGTCAATATGGTGGAGTGCATGACCTTTAAGTACTAAAATCAGTGTTTAATACAAGTTCTTATTTTCATTGTTTTCATATCCCACTTTCTTTAAGTTTGCAGTGAATTCTCACAAGAGGGTGGGAGGGAAAAGAAGAAAAACTTTTTGCCAACTCAGCAAAAGGTTAAACTCTCACTCAGTAAGTTGGTCCTAAGGGGCTCATAGCTGGCTTCTGCTTGGGGCAGTTGCAGAATGCAAACCAGCTTATAGGTTTTCATGCCTGACTTGCAAAAGCTTTACCACAGTGCAACCTATTCTGCAACCTGAAAAGCCTAAAGAAGGATCATCAGCTTGACATCTGGTGTGGGCTTTGCCACCCCCTTATTATCATTGTAAAACCTAAGCAAAATATTTTCCCCCAAATTTTGCTTATTCTTTATGTAAGAGCTTTCCTGTCTCTTGAGAGCAATATATTTTATGTTGGGGCCACCCATCTATACAAGTATTATGGTATATGGCAGAGTATATTTACCCATACTACAAACATGTGAGAGATTCTTCCCTTAGTAGGAAGAGAAGCAAAAAAAGTGTGTAGTGTCTTCCCTCAGAACAGTCCTTTGGTTGTAAATACTGTACTTGCCATTTGTATCATGTGCTAGTTTACACAAAGCTATTGGCGGGGATTCAAATGAATAGTTCTTTTTGACACTGGCATGGTGATGTTCCCTTTTAAGGGTAAGTGGGACTCAGGCACGCTGCCCAAGTGGGGGAGGGGAATCAAAATCTGTCCCCAGGGCATCATCTTTTATCCTTAGAAACCAGACTAACACTTAGATTTGTTTCTCACCCACCCAAAAGCCTTTTGGTAGGAGAGAAAACAAATTATATTTATTGCTGAGAATGAAACCTATAGATCTCATCATCCAAAATGTAAATGTTAAAGATGCTCATTAAATCTTGCTCTAACATAGCGTCCTGTGGGAAAACTAATTCAGACACATGTCCCGTTAGCAGAGGGTTGTGGTGAATAAGAGGAAATACTTGAAAACACAGGAATGACAGTCACTAAAATCACTCTCGAATCTCCACTGTCACAACAGTTGGGGAAATGAGGGAATGATGTGGCTTTTCAGTTTTCCCATCTCGAGTTAATCATCTTCAGGTCCCATTTTGTTTACCCAGAAAAGTGAGAGTAACCAGGGTGAGCAGGCCTGAGCCCTGTTTACTAAAGTTCTCTGTCTCAGCAAGTACATTGAGAAGGCTTAATAAAAAAGCAAGAGGAAAACATTAACCCTTGAAATCACAGACCAAGCTGCAAGTCTGTATATTAACAATGAGATGAAATACTAAGCCACTAAGAGCTGTAACTCATGAAGTTCTGCTAAAATAAAGTGGATACATATAGTCTGTCCCTGGTTTGTACGAAAATAATTTTCATATAATAGGTGCTCAGAAAATGACAGTGCCAGGGTCTGGAGAAATGGCTTGGTGTTTAAGAGCATCAGCTGCTCTTCCAGAGGACCCAGGTTCAATTCCCAGCTCCGACATGGCAGCTCACAACTGTCTGTAACTCCACTTCCAGGGTATCTGACACCTTCACACCAACGCAGATAAAACAAAGTTAAATAAAAAAGAATAATTCTGTGTTTTAAAAAATAATAAAATATTCTTGTTTAAAGAAAAAAAAAAGATAGTGCCTGAAGGCAACATGATGCCTTGAAGTCTATGGCTTTACAAATACCCTAGCTAGCTTCTTCACATGTGTTTGCACACTTACTACACCTAGCTTGTCCGGGCTTTGGATGAAATGTTCAGGAATGAGAAACTGAGTACCCACTGGGTTGGATTGGATTCTGTCTCTGTGTCCCTATGATAGCCCCCCCATTTGCACTGCTTTCCACTTCCAGAAGCCACACACTTATATCTTACAGTCTTTCAAGAACATTACAGTAGGCAAGACGAGGGATTCATCTTGCTGTGCAAGCATGAGAACCTGAGTTCAGATCCCCAACACCATGTAAACATATCTACGCAGTGGCACGTGACAATTACTCCAGCACTGGAGGTAATAGGTGGAACACCAACAATTCTAGTAATATAAAATGCGTTCTGGGCTCAATAAGAGACCCCATCTCAAGAAAGAAATAGACTCTAGATAAGACTTCTGGCCTTTACCTTAAGCTACCACACAAATGTACCCACACAGAAAAATATAAAATGAAAATAATAAACTAAAGAATATGACAACAGCTCTCATATCTCTGTATGATTTTCTCCAGCTGAAACTGCAGAGGTTTGTTGTTTTGAGTGCAGCCATTTTTTGGCTCTTTCTAAGTGGTAATTATTATAACTGACTTGGTTTTGTTGTAGGTCAGGGTGCATCACTGATACCACGGGTCATTATTTCATATAGCCACTCAGGACGGTGGGAAGGTAGTTGTTTGTTTGTCTTAAATCTTGTCCACAGCTAATCCTAAACTTGTCTGGGGAACACGCTACAATTAGACCTCTCTTTTATAGCTTCACATTTACTAAAACGGCTTCAATCACACTCCTTTGATAACTGATGAAGATTAGCAAAGCTACTGATCACCACAGGTCAAAGTCAATCTTCTAAATATAAAAAAAGGAAAAAAAAATAAGGTTCATAAGTAAGAACAGCCAGTCTTTATCTATGTAGAAAGACCACTTACAGAAATGATATCTAGTAACTAAGTTATTCTATAATCCCAATAAGACGGGTGATATTGGTAGTCATCTCAGATTAGGATACAGATGCAACATGAAAGTCTTGGAAGAATGACTTTACCAAAGCATAAGACATTTTAGAAAATGTTTCCCTCCGAAAACTAGAGCATTCCCATCTGCAGGAGAGCAATACATCTTGAGTATTATTTTTTAATAGTAATCATTATTTCTTAGTAATTACTTTTTGGCAGACATCACTAGCTCTTTAGAATTCAACAATACTTGGTACCTATCACCTGCTATATCCTGTTGTGATTATCAGAGAAGAAACGGGTATAGGGATATGGCACTCTTTCCCATGCATGGATTCCTAGAGAGGAAGTGATTCCTAATTCATTACTAAAATCTGCCTCAATTATCTACTTATATTATGCAGGTCTGTGCTCTTCCCAACAGCAGAACAGGCAACAAGAAAACAGTAAAAAATATTTTACACAATATGTTATATGTTATCTATGGTCTCCAAATTTTGAGGAAAAACATAGCTATTTTTAATCTATGCATCTTATGTAAGGGAAATGATGCCATAAATGATTTTCCTTTTAAAAAGAACTTTAATAACAAGTTTATGGCTTTAAAATACTTATTTTGTTTTTGGAAATAAGAGTTTAGGAAGTTATTTGGCTACATTCCATAAGGAAATCAAGAAAAAAACAAACAATAGAAATATATTGCTTTCACAAATTTCCTGTGTAGTAATGCAAATACACAAATGAAAACATAAAATGAAAACAAAGTTGTCACACCTTACTTCAATTTTAGTTTACATATTTGCATCTGCTAAAATACATGAAGGTCAAATAAGCAACTTCTTACACACACACACACACACACACACACACACACACACACACACACACACACACACACACAAAAACAAGAAAGTAAATATGTGCCAACCTCATTCCCAACACTCTGAATATCTTCTGGTACTGCTGTTGCTCTGGTTAGAAGTTACTCCTAGGTGCCCAGGCCCTAACACAGTTAAACTTTAATTGAACCAGATGCCAAAGTGTGTGTGGGGGTGGGCATATTATAATACAGAGAAATCAGCATGGCGAAATGCAGCAGAAACGTCTAGCCAAGGCACATTCCCTAGGTTCTCAATTCCCTCACAGCTGCCACTCTGCTTCCCAAACCTCACTGCACACTGAACCCAGCTCTTACATTTGCCTCCCTTGCGGTCTCCAGAAGATTCTATGACTTTGAAAGATTATAGTCCACTCAAAACCAGATTATGAAACTCTGCTCTAAGGACTTGATTAATTCTGCAAAAGACACATTTGTCAATAGAGCATTGTACCAACAAGCTCCAAAAATAAAGTTTACAGGAAGCTTACAATGAGCTGCAGAGTCAGAATACATACCATTAGAAAGAACAACAGAACGAATTGGACCTGGTAAGTGAACTGGTGTGCATGTCTTCAGGACATACAACAGGATCATGACTAGTTAAGATTCTTGCCCCTGTGATTTTGTGGAGAATAAAAGCCATTTTCTGTTAGCAAAGATATGCAACATTTGAGAAAAATGGCTGAATCATTAAGACCATTGCAGACAGAACTTCCCACTGTAAAACATAAAGTCATACTAAAGGGGAAATCACTGGGACACCAGGAGCCTCCTTGAGAGACAGTAGCCTAGAAGACCTCTCTGGGAAGGTAACATGTAGCTGGCTGAGAGCTCATCATAAGCCTATTAAGGAGGAATCTGGGAGGCAGGTATTCAAAATAAAGAGGCTCTGGGGGGAGCTTTTCATATCTGAGGACCTTAGAAAAACTTGAAAGATGTAGGATAACTAAAGACAAGGGGGGGGGGGCGCTTGACAGCAAGGGAACCTGGACTATGAATTATATCAATGGACAAGATCTTAGGTGATTTCTCAATAAGGAGAACATGAATGCCATTGGGATTTATACTTAGATCTGAGATTCCTGTTAGTTAAATCTCTCTAAACTTTCTTATTAAACTTTCTTCATATGTTGTAAATTTGATTATGGGGTATTGAAGGCACAAAATCTTTGTGCTCACAGATAAGCACTTGGGACACTAGGAATATTAAACATGCAGGATTATGTTTTCAAAGGAAGAGATGAAGGCTTATCTTCCAGCCAGAAGGCTGGGAATGGATGTGGTTAATAGTCTGGTGACCTTTACATTATCTGCATCACTCTCCAGACTCTTAGGTTTTTATCTCAGTCATCCTATCTAGACCCTTATCATGAGCACTGTTTCTTAGTCAATAGAAACTCTCTTTATGGGAGATGTCACATGTAATTTATTAATGGTAGACAGGTAGTTAACAGCATGGTGACCTCTGTAGTAGACTGGATTCTGTCACTGCAACCTCATGATTCATACTGCTTTTGACTTCCCCAGTCATTCATTTATATCTTACAGTCTTTCTAGAAAATAATGGAAGGGCTGGGCTCCTCCATTTTATCTTAGTCATTCCCTATAGACTCTAATCTTGAGAACTGTTTCTTAATAAAACCAATCTTTATGGAAGAGGTTGGATGTACTTTGAAAAGAATTTCAATGTAACTATGCCTTAAGATTTATATGCACACAGGATTGAATTAATTATCACCAGAAAACCTTTTATCAAATTGTGCTGTGCTTAAATATGCCAAAATAAACTGCCTGGGGGACAACTCTTGAAGTCTGAACCAACTGTGTTGTGTTGAACCCGACTTCCTTCTTTACTCTGCTGACTATGGTGTTTACAGAGGTTCCTTATATGGTAGGTGTGGGAAAGAGACAGAGTGAGACACACACACACACACACACACACACACACACACACACACACACACACACACACAGGGCAGGCACGGGTGTTAGAGAGAGAAACACAAAGGCACCATCAATTAAGAACTAGTGTGACATGGCTGAAAAAGTATCTTATAAATGTAATCAAAGTTGCCCCCACTGAAGTTGGTCCTCAATAATGAGATCATTACACATAATCAGCTGAAGTACATCAAACCAGAACCCTCAGAATTTCTTCTTCCACTGGTTTAAAAAAAAAAAACAAAAAAACATTCCTTCCAATAGACAACAGTGTTCAGATTTCCATCCTGAGTTCAAGCCTGTTCTTCCAGCTTGCCTTCCCTAAAGATCTGAGACTTGTAGAACCAATTCCCAAAATCACACAAGTCAATTTTCTGCAACAAAGCTCTTACTATGTAC
Organism: Phyllotis vaccarum; assembly: GCA_033318265.1. NCBI lineage: Eukaryota > Metazoa > Chordata > Mammalia > Rodentia > Cricetidae > Phyllotis > Phyllotis vaccarum. The sequence goes on from JARWLC010000002.1 coordinate 191,972,061, forward strand.
CCAGTTCTGTGTGAATAACTGACCCTTTTTTGTCATGTGTAGTTTTTGAGCTAACATCTGAAATACCTATACCAAATGGCAAAGGTTTATAAAAGCAGCACAAGCTCTTCATTGCTATGGCCGTACAATGGGCCTTCAAGTACAAGAAGAAAATAGAAGAAGAGTATACTCAGGCATAATGCTGTCAAATTCCACTGCTTAGACTGAATGGACTATGGTTATTTGACAATGAGACCAGAACTAGAACTAGGCATGCTCCCATGAAATACACATAGAGTTATTTTAGTCCTGGATGTGATTACCAGGGTAGCATGTCCTTATGTAAGTAATATTAAAGATAAGTGTTTGAACACCATAACATCACAGGCAAGAATTTTTGCCAATTTTTATGCATTGATATTATCTAAAAATATTTTCCTACTTATTTTATATTCTTTTTCTTTTGTAAGAAAATGCGTATTTTTTTCTCTTTGGAAAAGTAGAAACTATTAAGATTTGTTTTAAAAATTCATAAAAATGGTTTTAATTTCAAAACAGATGTAATGATGCTTGATATTAAGCATCTTTGCAGTTGAGTGTTTACACCGCTTTATCTAACAAACCTGTTCCTCTAACTCCTCAGGGTTAGCCTGGCCCATCCCTATTTCCTTATACCCATAGCCTCCCCTGTTCCGAGCTGTGCCAAAGTCCCTGGCTGACCACAGACTAAATGTCTTCATTTCAACTGCACTTATGCTTCATGGATAGCGCTCACTGCCTCATCCTATCTAACGCAGACCCATCCCTCCAGGCCCCTTTTCAATATACTCTATGGCACTTGTATATACCACATCCCTGACTCAGATGCTTAACAGCTCAAACAAATATTAGTTATTTATTTTTGTTTATTATTTATTTATAGATATTTATTAGATTTGTTCTAATACAAACTCCTTTCTCAACACTATCAACAAAATGAACTTCTCTTTATTTAAATTATGCTAGATCCCTTCAATTAGTCAATGCCAGCAAGAAAGCTGTTACAAAGACAGCCTACTTTTTCTATCTTCCTCTTTAAAGTAATCATTTTTAGTACCTTAAGTATTTTTTATGATAAGTACCAAAGAGCAGTGTAATAATCTGAAATATGAAAGAAAAAAATCTTCTGTTCTTCCTCAAGTATCATGCTGACAAACAAGATACTGACTGCATTAGTCCAAAACAACCCAGAGATTCTAATTCTGTGCTTTGCTGGGAAACAGGGGGGATAATCTAAAGCTACTTTTTAAATCTGGAAGTATAAAAAATAACGTATATAGGTTTTGTGAATTAATTTACCTTATATCTATAGATGCAGGTGCCAGAGTTCAACATAAAACTCCCAATCTAGGGCCGCCAGGAGTGTGCATCAGAAATGCTACACTCCTTGAGAAATCGTATTAACTACAGGTTCTTATATATTTCACTTGTTTGGGACAAAATGACAAAGAGAATAACAAAACACACAGAGACCACTGTGTTATATTTTAAGAAGAAAACTTTCCATGTGAGAGGTTGTTTAATATAGATTTTTTTTTGACTTAATGTGGGAACTACATCTTTCCCATCATAGCAAGGAAAGATCTTCTGGCTCCCTGGATTGCAGCACACTCTACCCAAGTTACCAGAAGTGCTTCAGGGACAGCAACAGGAAAATATTCCACCATCATATCTCTCCTTGTAAATTTCATACCATTTTCTTCTTAAAGTCGCAATAATTCAAGAGATAGCAATTTCAAAAAAATAACTTCCATTAATAAAAATAGCTTGAAAATAGCTGTATAGGTTTTTCTTTGTTTTAACGGAGATTCCTTTTATTTGATAGGTCACTGTCAGACTAGTAGCCAATACATTAATAAAGAATGCACACTAAAAACTTGTGAATTTAAGTTTGATGAGTTTACGTGGTTTGACTACACAAACAGCGCTTGTCATCCCTGGGTCATACAGTTAGCCCCACTTCAGTTAACCCCACTTCTTTGTGGGGCTAACTGTACCAAGATATGTCATCTTAAATAAACAGGGTTATCAGACTGAATCGACCCAGTGTCTGTTGGACTCTAAGGAAGAGAATCAACAGCAAGCCTCAAAGCAGTTAAGAAAAAAAATGCTAGAAGAGATAGGGAACACACCGGCCCCGTTCCCCCTCCCCCGCAACACCCCACTCAGGCCGCCACATCACCATCTTCCACCCTCCTAGCATCAGAGCCTTCCAGTGGGGAAAAAATAGCCCACAGGTGTGTCGGAATGTGAGCAGATAGCATTTCAGGAATGGAGCCAGCTGCCCATGACAGCTGTACTGAGATGTGTATCAGATCCCGCCCTTAAATTACAGAAGACGTGAGCAAGGCCACGTCTGTGACTCAGTCCTCGGCCTTTGCCAAAGTAGTAGTTCTCTAGATAGCAAACCGCAGGAAAGGAAAAGCAGAGAGGCAGGAGAGAGCCAAGAGAAAGCCGAGGAGTAGAAACCGCATGCTCAGAGCACCTTGGGTCAGGGAAGGTTGATTGTGCTGAGGAGAGCAGGGGGGTCAAGGGCACACACCTAGCATTTCAACAGACACATGGTTCTTTTCAGTCACACTAATTACGTTCCCTGCACGGTGCTTACGTGTAATTAAAGCCAGATGTTTAAGATGTGGCTCAATCAGTACCCTGTATTCTCTCACATCCCCTTTGGCCCTCCTGTACCACTTTCAAGAAATTGGCTGTTTGCCTAAATGTAAGGGAGGGCTAGATGAAAGAAGAAAATAGTTATAGGCTATAGTGTTACTCTCCTGCTGATGAGTGGCTGGTGACGTGTGGTGACTACAGCTGGCTTTAAAATCCTCTCTAAGGGAAAAGTCTAAAATTGCAGTGTTTTGGAAGCAGTTAAGATTCTTAAAGGATTATTTATTCAATGTGCTATCAATTTATAATTTCTTCAGGAAATTCTTTCAAAACTGTCAACTACACATAAATAAGCCTGGATACCCACTCTGTTACACACGTGTGTGCCTGAGTGTACATTTTACACCATACATATGGAGAGAGGGCCTTCTTGGAACCAAACTGACCTGGCCTGCTTCCTATCACTGCATTCTCCAACGTGTATACTGAAGCATGCTTGCTCCACAATAGGAGGAAAACTTCTAGAGTTTAAAGAAATGTGGAAAATACAGGCCCACATAATGCTAAACAGGTTTCTCCTCAATGTCTCTAACACGTGATATACAGTGAATATTATAGAGAGTATATAATGTCTCTCAAAGCTAGCTGACCCCGATTCTCACCATGCCTGGCAGAGGAAGTATCTGTAGATGATAAATGTTGATCTACATTAAAACAAGGTGTTTGTGTAGTCTCTGTACATATTTTCCCTGTGTGCAGAAAGAGTTCACTGTATCATACGATAAATCTAAATCTATCATCTTTTTTCCCCTTATACAGAGCCCTGAAATATCCCTTATAACTTCTGCCATTGTTCCCAACTTTATGCTTTCAGGAAAACAGAACCAACAAGGATTTACTTCTGATTTCCTGTAAGAACTTTTCAGATCTCTGAGAGCAACAATCGTCCTCACCAACTTTCCATGTAGCTCTTCACTGGATGTGTTGAACTTCCAGTTGCACACATGTGTCAGTGTCCTGCATCAAGAAGAACTGAACTCACATCCATAGGTATACACAGCACTGGATCTTGTTCACTCGTTCATTTCTGGCAAACATGACTTGGTTGCAGTTTTTAGTAAATCATTAGAACGTCTGAGTATCCATAAGTATTGTATCTAATTCTTTATAGTGTTATTCCCTATGGCTACTTGCACTTAGGAGTGTTTTATGAAAGATTATTATATCAACATGAATCCACTGTGGTTACTTGCATTCCCTCACCAGCACTCTACCTTAGGACCAACTGTTCAATCTTTTCTTAGATGTCTTCTCCTTGAGAACTACCTCAGTTACATGCAGATTTTTATAAGTGGGAAATTTCACTATACAGAAATCCTCCAGCAGGATGTATCATCATGATTTGACAGTAAATTAGTCCTACAGTGAGGTATCAATCCACATAGTATCATTAAAATTCTTCTAGGCTGGAAATGAATATCCAAATATAATGGAAGGTACTGTCAAATTCTTTGTTTAATTAAGATACTAAATATGACCTGTGGGTTGGGGTATGCCATGTCCCCTCTATACACAAGGACATCTACAGTGCTGTGATGTCTCTTGACATATCATGAACATGGAATGGCAGTGGAGACGGTATAGGCTAGGATCTGAAGAGAACAGACCGACTGACAGGGCAGGCGAGTTACTTTCACATCGCAGGAGCGTCTGGAGGTCACAGAGGAAAAAGTCACCACGCCATGCTGGGGGGCGGACGTGGGGTGTTGCATAACCGAGCAGGATGAACTTTAGTTTTTGTTCCCCTTCTATAAAATGTGTGAGTGGGGGGAAATGACGTAGCCATTTCTGTCATGGAGATGACCCGATGTCATTTTTAACCTCTGCTCAATTGGCGCAATTTGACATGGAAGAGGTGAGGTAATTTGTTCAACTCTGTGGTGCAGGGAATTCCTGTTAGAAAGTAAATATAGGTGAATTCTGCTCAGTTATTGGCTGTGCTGGTAGGAGCTTATTTGATAAAGAAATGGCTTTTAAAATTGTGGCTTAGTTTATTTCCTTTAAAAAAATTTAAGAGAGCAAAAGTACATACTATTTCACAAATAGAAATGTCTGGATGAATTTTCAAAATCCCCAACAATCTCATTCAAACATGGAAAATAACAGAAACCTGCAAAGTTTGTCATTTTAAAAACAAGTATTACTTTCAAATCACTTCCTCCCTCAGCTCTGATCTGCCAGATTTCAGCCCACAGTAAATTCTTGCAGCCGAGCTGATCCAGCAGAAAAGACTCCAGGAGTCAGCTGTGGGGGCAAAGGATGGGATCCTAAGAGGAGGACCTCCTTCAAGCAGGGAAGATGTCAGAGCACAGCTCCACCCTCTGTCCTGGTCGCTATCAGAGGCTCTAGACCTTAAGACAATAAAAGAACATGAAGCTAAGAGAGGGGCACAGTTTCAACACTGGTAACAGACTGAAAAAGAGAAGCAAAATGGGGAAACGAAGGGAAGGAAGGAAGGAAGGAAGGAAGGAAGGAAGGAAGGAAGGAAGGAAGGAAGGAAGGAAGGAAGGAAGGAAGGAAGGAAGACCAAAAAAAAAGAAAGACAGGAAGGAAGAAAGAACAGAGAGAAAGCAAGCTTAAGGGAAGTGAATCGCTACAATATAACTGTGCAAATGAGTGTTAAAGTGTGCTTAGAATCTTGGTTAAAGGTTAATGGGTGCTCAGAATCTTGTTCTCCATGAAATGGTGAGACTGTATTTCGAACCTGTGTAAATGCAAACAATAAAAAACTCACTAACTTATCTAAGAATATATGTCCCTGTAGACATAGATATACCTGCACGCAGGTGCATAGGTACTAAGACCTGGGGAGTTTGATGTATCCGTTCACAAATGAAAGCAAACCATAACCAAGGTGATGAACATATTCCTTGTTGCTACAGGTTCCTTTCGGCCATTTTCTCGTTCATCTCTCCCTTCCACTTTGCTCATCCTGAGGCAATCATTGACCTGCTTCCATTTCAAATGTTAGAAATTCACATTCAAGGAATCGCATGCCGTGTGCTTTTGATCTAACTTCTCTGGTTCACCAAAAGAACTACCTGAGATTCAATCCGGTTATATGATTACATATCGATAATTTATTCATTTTTAATTCTGAGCAGCACTCCACTTTCTAGCAGTAACACAGTTTGTTGAGCTATATGCCTGCTGATAAATGCATTTCAAGTTTTAAAAATATTCCTAAAGCTACTAAAGCATAAGAACTCTCATTTATGTAATGACATTGAATCATTTCTCATGGACTTCTTTGCCAACTGTGTATCATCTTTGCTGAAATATCTATTCAAATGTTTTAAATCTGTGTGTTTTTATTATTACTGGATTATAAGAGTTTCTTCTATGTCTGGATACATGTTCTTCTGCAAGTTCTTATTTTCTAAGTATATTCTTTCAGTCTGTGACTATCTGTTCACTTTAAGACACATCATTTGAAGAGCAACTATTTTTAATTTTTAATAGGCAGCAATTCACTGACATTTCATGTCCTACTTAAGAAAAAAATGAAGAAGGTGTCTAAATTGCCCTGTTTTCTTAGATCAGGTCCCTAAATTTAACTCCTATACAAGAGTCTAAACACATTTGAGTTCTTATGTGAAGTGACGAGATTTCATTGCTTTCCTTGCGTTTGTCTAGTCAATGTTTGCATGGCCCGGTGCTGAAGCAATCATTCCTCATTACAATAACTAGAAATCATCTGTATATGGTTTGCTATTCTCATATCCATAGCTGCAGTACTGTAAAGCACTCTACAGCTATTGATAAATAGAATGGTTGAGCATTGCCTAATCAGAACTTCACACCTCCACCACCATAGTTTAATTATTCCATACTTAATTTGTTCTCAATAAAGCAATTTAGGCAATAAAAGAATTTGACTTACAGAGATATAATTGTCATAGTCTTAGAAACAGGTACCTGAACAACCTATGGGTTGGTTGCTTCATCTGGAAACCACCTTCCCTGTCAGGCTGACCTGACAACCCACCACAGTGGAATATCCAGCCTCGCCTTGTCTTTGGAATGGAGGGAGTCTTACTATTTCTGTTTATGGATGGTATGGGGGGGGGGCTATGGACTAACTCCTTAGATCTGAAATCCAATCCCACTTACCAGCTGAATACCCATCCTCCACTAGCAAGCATTGATTGGTTTCTGAAGAGCTCAATCCCATCTTCTCTGTTAGTCAAGGCAGCCAGTCACTCATGAGAGTCCTAATTAAAAGTTTTCACACATTGTAACTTTCTGCATTCTGAACCCAACTTTGATAAATCCACATGGAATACACCTGGCTGGCCTCATACACCCTGAGACGTTAATGCACAACCCTGGTATTCTCAGCCTACCTAGTACTGTGGACAGAAATGATAAAAACTAAGCTTATAAGCACCCCTTTTTCACACTGCTCTAAGTTACCTTGCTATCCTCTTTTTATTTTGAAAAATTCTGTTTTTTCCCATGTCCTTCTTAAAATATTAGAATCAGTGTAAACACAATTTTTATAAAAATGAATCTACAATAAGAGGAAAGTCTATTTCTGTGTTATTAGGCCTGTCTGGGTCCTTATTCACCCCCTGGTACTTGAAATGGTTGCACTTATTTGTTCTTTAGGGAGAGTCCCAATCCATCATGAACCTCATCCATCTTCCCCAATAGACCCAGTGGTATGTAGCCCTGACCTCTGCACTCATAAGTGACCTTTTATAATGCATTTCAGGGTTTCAAATAACAATGCCATAAAGAGGCCTGCGATCAATAGTCTCTTTATTCATTCATGTTTGTTTTGGTTCACAAACATCTAAAATTTCCCAAACTGATTTTTTTTATGCCAGAGTCTTAAACTGGGATCCTATTGTATTTCCTTTAGGACATGCAGTATGAAAATGGCAATCCACATTCTTTTGTGTAAATAACAGACACAATCACAAAACATTTCAATTTGATATAAGAACATTCGGATGACAAACAAAATGAAAATGGAATCCTGGGAAATGAATGTTTGCCAGATACAGAGCACTCTTTTCCCATCTAGTTTTACTGGTTGCCAGCAGGTCCAGTACTTGACATAGAAGGTGTCTAATGACTACATCTCCAGAATGACCAGATATAGTTGAGGTTCTGAAAATGATAATACCCTTTCCAAGAAAGCCAGAGAGTACTGTGTGGGAGTGAAGGGTACATATGAACAGAATAGGGTCTTATAAACTTTACAGAACAATGTAATTTTCAAATTATCTTGGCTCTTCTGATTTCTGTTTTTAATGCATAGTGGGAGTATTTAAGAACAATTCCAGGGGCTTGAACTCTACAAAGCTACTTATCTTTTTCATACTTTATAACTGGCTTTTATTTCTGTGTTTACTTTAGGTAGGGGCTGAGTGTCTATTTCCATCAACTGATATGTTGAATCCCTTCTCAACATAGCTATATTGAGAGTAGGGCCTCTAGGAAAGTAAGCTTGCTCAAATCAAGGTAATGAACAGAGATCTCTGACAGGATTGACATCTTATAAGATGTCAGAGTCCTTTTTTACTGCTCAGGGTCTCTGTTTCAGAGAGGATGAGACCATCTGAAAGCCAGGAATTGTCTCCTTATCAAAATTATACCAGCTGGAACCCAATCTTGGCCTTTTAGCTCTGGGGTGTAAGAAAATGAAGGAAGGTTGGTGAAATAAGCCAATTCCTGTGCTTTTGCTACATTAGCAGGAGTAGCCATTGCTCAATTCCTTACATGCATAGTGGGCAGCAAGAGCTTCCCCCTCACTTTAGCTCAGCACTGCATTCTCCAGTGCTTAGCACAAGGGACATAGAGTTGACTTAGCACCCTGTGGATAAAGACGGATCTTTAAACTCAGTCTCTTAAGAAGGAATTTTGGGAAGGCTTTAATACTTTTATTTACTTCAGAATATTTAACACTGAAAGTCTCTTTGAAAAACCTTGTCACTCAGAGACATAAGCTTGTGAAGTCATGAATGATAATCAGGTTAATTATCTTTCTTCAAGGTTTTAACTCTACTGAATCGTCTAGGACTGATAGAAATAACGGAGACTTTTCTCGGCAACAGAAACATTCCCTGGGATGTCCTGGATCTGCCAACAGAGTCTGGATTACAAAAGTACACTTAGCCACTCAGGCCTCCCCATTTCCTCTGCCTGGGGAATGTCCTCAAATCTGGCTTGGCCCAGACTCTACTCTGTCTTAGGAAGGACATGCTTCTCTGGCCTCAACTCTTCAAACAGACCCTTCCCTTCACCACAGACTACAAACATGCTTTTGGAAAATGTGACCTCATCCCAGGATAACTTAGGTTCATTTATAGCTAAGAGGACCCGAGAGCTGCTGCCAGCCCTGCAGACATGGAAGGAGAAGGGGAATTTGAAAAGAAAGATTCTATTTAAAGTGGGTGTCGGTAGTGCCTATAAATTAATTTTGAAAAATTTGCAAGTATTAACCAGATTTCTGCTTTCATTTGACAAACGATGAGTGACATCAAGTCCTCCTGCTTAAAGAATGATCCTAAAAGAGGAAGCAATGATGTCAGTTTGGAACTGGTTATCAATCCTATCCTAAAACTCCATCCCAGAGGTATTAGGGTGATCTGCAAGCACATGGTTCTCTGTTACGAGTAAAGTCATTGGAGTTTGAGTCACAACATCCGAACCCAGTGGTTCTGAGCCCTGAACAGACCTCCGATGACCTGCTCCTCTCCATTCCTGTCTCCTGTATGCAAGGCAAGCATGGGTCCTCTGATATCCCCACACCTGTCTATGCGATGATGGGGTGGTACGTGCTGCATTCTAGCTCCTCAAACATGCTTGAGGACATAAGGGTAGAAAAAGGGGGAGGGGGTGTTGAAGTCTGCCTCTTGGATAGTTTCAAATTCACAGTTCAGAGGAGATGGACAGCTGGAAGCGGACCTCTGCAGAAATAAAGGAGCAAAGGGAAAGATGCGACAGGAACAGGAAAGACATTAGAGCAGAAACCTACTTCCCAAACAGGAGAAAGGGGGGTGAGGGGCACCCCAAGAATGCTCTACCATCTTCCTCTCTTCCCCAGGCACTTCTAACAGGAACTTAAGTTTCTATTCAGACTGGAATAGCCCTAAGAGAGAAAACAGTTTGAGTCTAGTCATGGACGATGGTGCTATCAGCTGAGGCGCATCACAAAGAGGCAGAAGATCTTCACCTTTACTACTCCGCACACGCAAAACATCGTAGAAGTGAAAGTATGACATTTCCCAGAATCCCCCTGCACCCAACCTTGATCTAATTATGAAGAGTACTTATTGTTCCACACGGACCCTCAAGGGGCCAACAAAAAGTCTTGGAGACTTCACTGCTTGCTGGTTTATAGGCTTGTTGAAGAAGTCTTTCTCCAAGGAGGTGGTGATGAGCCCCACCCTCCCACGGCAGGTCAGTGGTACCCACCACACCTCTTCATGGCCACAGCGAAGACAATGAGAGCTGATGACCTCAGCGCCCACCAAAGAAGGAAAAAGTCAGAAAGATGGAAAGGAGCCAAACCCTTGAAGATGAAAACAAAGGTCAAAGTTCTGAGATGGAATGGGGAGTAGAGAGCCCGGGAATGCTAGCACCAGCTTGGCAGCCGAGTGAGAGTAGACAAAGTGGAGGGGAGTGGAAAGGGCCAAATGTTTATGTCAACTTAAAGAAGCAAAAGAGGCCTAATTGCCTTGACAGGTTCAACAGCGTGCTGGAAGCTGAGGGGAGCAGGGCCCTCAGCTTTGCTGATGCACACAGTAAGTTATAGGGCGTATATAAACAGTCAGCAGAATCCAGCCTTCCCTTGGGCTACTGATGTTATTTTAACCCTGTGCAAAGGGTCATAGTGTTCTCGCTCTGATAATAAAAAGGATGCTGGGAAAGGACCAGAGAAGTCACAAAACCAAAGGAAATTCTCTAAACAAAGGCCAGATTTAGTTCAGGGAGAAAACAACCCACTCTTGCCAGAGTCTTTACAGTGATACTCTGTGGCTTCCTTCCTCCTCTGCCGTCCTCTAACTTAATGGATGGGGATCCACTGGCTCACAACAATGGACCACAGTGTGGAAGTTCTGCTTTCATATCCTCTCTTCTGGGACCTTTTCTGCCACCTAAAACTGGAGGCTCAGGGAAGAGGTCAGGCCTGACAGGCAGCAGCTACTTAGTGGCAAATGGTCAAGTTGAACTGGCTTCATACCCTGTCCTACAATCCCTTAAAACATATTTATTAGTCTAACCTGTGCCACATTGGCATAGTTGGCTTTAATCTGCCATCTTCAACGATTATTAATTCCTTGAATCTCACAGTTCTCTGCAAAGTCTCCACTTTTACATAACGGGTGCTCAGTATGCATCTGGCAAATATATTCTGGGAAGCTGTCTTTGGCTGCATCAGGTAGTATCAAAATAGGTAACTGTGCTCTTTAACCAAAAAAAAAAAAAAAAAAAAAGTCGGGGGGGGTGGGGAGGCATGTTGGGTTAGCCATAGTGTTACAGTGAAGGGAACAGGCCAAAGAGGTGAGAAGCAGTGACCTGCCAGAACTGGAGAAAGTGGCACTTTTCTCTATGGCATTACATCCTTTGATGCTCTGTAACACTTCACTGTTAGTCTCCACCACTCTGCCTACTGCCCACCTATTCAACAGAACTTACCAATTTTCACTGAGGTTGATTACCTCATCATGGGAGCATCATTCAGATAGAAAAGAACTGAATGCCAGGTAATGGATTAAAAACAAAGGAATTCTGGGTAGTTCTGCAGTATCCTACAAGGACCCTAGGAGTATTAGCATCCACTTGACCTTTTGTTTCTACTCAGTCTGAGCCTGCAAGGATTCTTCTACCTGTAATCTGATTTGAGGAGGCCCGGAGTACCATCCTGAAGCTATGTAAATTATATTTGGGAAACCCTAAGAGGAGTGATTCATTCATAGGGGAAATTTAAAAAGTCTTCCAAGTATAACAGAATAATGAGAAAGAAATTCAAAGGAATTTTAGACTGCTGAGATACTAAGACTGTGCATGAAATTAAGAATTTTCTTCTGAAACAGTGGCTTTATCTAAGCCACTTATATTCCAAAATCTTAATCACTTTTACTTAAGGTTAATCAAATGTCTGAGAAATACTTGGGTTTTGTAACTGAGATCTGGAAATTGTACAGAAGCCAACTTTGTAACCACCACATTTCTTGAAACTCATAGATTTAAGGTTCTTACACTTCTAGAGATGAAGAGAATCATGGGCAACGACACACAGCATCATCCACTGTTTGTGAAAGATCAGGTAACCAAGGCTTCTATTAGAAAAGGATGCTTAAGATTTGTAAGGCATGCAACTCCTTCGGTGGCCAAAGCTGCCAAGTTTTTAAAAGTTAGATGCGAACAGAGCAGTTCCAGTCTGCATTCTAATTTTGTGAAAATTAGAAGAACCACAAAAGCCAAATCTGAATTGAGGAATATTTACCGGCTATTATAAATCATCAATGAGACAGAGACACATTTCCCTCTCAGTTGCTCCAATTTCCAGTGCTTTTATGCCTGTCAGTGTTTAGCCAAGTCATAGCTCATTTACTAGTGTACTGTATCTTAGCTAGGGTGACCTCATTTTGGGCTGCTTTCCACTTCCTTAGATGAGCTATATTTCCTATGGACAAAGAAAAGATTTCACATCACACACTACAGTGTGGTGCTATTTTTGTCCCACTGATCTATCAGTGGGTGAGCATGCACATAAAAACTTCAGACAGAGGAGAGACAGGGGGTGTCAACACAATCTAGCCACTGCCATACTATAATCATATGATAGTAAGCAGGGAGGGAGGCAAGATGACTGAATTATGTGTTTTACTATGACCTCCCTTGAAGAACACTAGCAGCCTATTTTCATCCTTAGAGAAATGCTCTTAACTATCCCAAGGCTACTGTTGCTAAAAACACAGCACACACAAAGTAAGCCGCATCTGCACTTCAATGAAAAATTAAAATGCCTTCTCTCCCTATCCTCTCTTTGTATTTCTTCTACAATATCATGAGACTCTCACCTCCAGCTTATTTGCTCCAGGAAATTTCCCCACTGTTCCTTATGAGCTAATTTGAACCACGAGAGAACAGCCATTTATATGGACACACAATCTAGGGGAAGCTGAAGCCTGATCTTATGAGTAAATTTCATCTAGTGCAACCATGTTGTGTGTTCTTAACATAAAGCCTTCACAGAAAGGTGAATGTAGGATGGTGCCAAAAGAAAGGTCAAGAGTTATACAGAGCAGTTGCAGTATACAAGGGGTGTGGATTCAAGTTCATGTTTGGACATGGAAATAGATCACTCGGCTTGCGTTTACAATGCCTTCTACCATACTTCTGCAAAATCCGAACAACACTAAACATGAAGCATTTAATTCCAAGGACTGGCATGCAGCTCAGTGGATTTACTTCGCATTGGTCTGCTGACCATGTTTTACTCTCTATTCCACTAGCAATGAATTCAGCTTCAACTATTAGGCAATCAGGTGTCAGCTACCATGCATACTCTTCCTCCAAAATAGTTAATGGCTCCTTCTTGCCCCAAAGGAAGGAAATTACAAAAGACTGGGAAAGATATATGCTATACATGCCTGGATCCACCCTCATATAATACTAATTGACCTTGAGAAAGTCTCACTGTTTAGGATTCTTTTCTCTTCTGGTAAAATGGGAAACAGCTATTTGTGAAAATTCCATGAAGAAAGTATCTGATGTGCTTGGCATGTATCAGGAAAGGATGTAAATGGTGGCTGTGTTTTCATTCTCCCCAAGGACCTCTGTCATATGCTTATTTTCTATTTCCATCCCTGCTTACATGCAACAAATAGAATTAATTATACTCTTTCTTCAAAAAAATTAACCTCAGTTGTCATAATATCCTTTATCCTTCACTATAGCCATCATACGCCACTTGTATTCATGTAGGTAGCATCTTACAAAATTAGACTGATATATTATCACTGTTCTCAAATCCTTCCCATATCCTTCATATTCCTCTCTGAGTCCAACAGCCCCTTATGTCTGTCTTCCACATGTTCTGATTCTACGCCCAGAGGGCTTAACCCACGGTGCAAATGTCATTTACTCAACTGTCTAGTTTCAAAATGCCTTCCATATAATATTCCCATTTAACAAATTTGAACTTAATGAATGGTGGGTAATTGTACACTCTCATGACTCAGCTCTAGTGGTAAAGTCAAGTTGTGGCCTCTGCATCATCACACTGCACACTGAATGTAAAATTTTCACACATGTAAGTCATAGCTAAGTAGGTGTCTAGTGAGTGTTTGCTGATTATTAATAACATCACTATTTTAGGTGATATCACTATATCATCCTCTGTGAAGCCAGGACCAACTGGTCTTGAAATTCATAATCCTCGTGACCACATGAAGATGCCCTCACTCTCATCAGCCACATCTGATGTTCTGTGGTGGAGTCTGAGCTTTGTATCTTATGTACTATGTGGCTTTGGGCAGCAATTTAATCTCTCCATCCAACTTTTTAGCATTTACAAATTAGAACTGGCAATACTATGTTGCTGCTATGTGGAGTCTTATCATCCATGAACAGAATTCATCATATCTACACATCTTATTTCAATGACCACCAAGCACTTGACAGAGAGTAAAACCCTGGCATAATGGGTCATACTCATAGGACAAGGGTAGACATGAGTAGTACACAAAAGCCTTGTGCAAGTTCCGATAGACCATTATGTGTTTATTTAGTACTATTTATCATTGTGAAAAATTTTACTCACTTAAAAAGGTAAAGTTGGACCAGCGATATAGTCAGTGGTTAAGAGTACTTGTTGCTCTTACAGAGAACCTAGGTTTGGTTTCCAGCACCCACATAGTGTCTCAGAACCATCAATATCTCCAGAGGGTCCAGAACCTTCTGCTAGTCCCTGTGCACAGACATACATGCAGGCAAAATACCCACACATAAAAATATAATAAATCAATATACATTTTTTAAGTCAAGCCATGTTTTGGACTTGAACCATATCCTTCTCCAAACCAGTGCTTATATATTTTTGTTTTAATATTTATTCTAATTTTAATTATAAATACATGTGTGTGTTTGTGTGCATCTATTCATGTGAGTTTGGTTGTCCTGCAGAGGCCAGAAAAGGGGGTTGAATCCCCTGGAGATAGAATTACTTGCAGTTGCAAACATAGTGACATGGGTTCTGGGGATCAACCCAGTGTCCTTTGCAAGAAGAGTACACAGTCTCATCTTTCCTTGCCTATCAAGTTAGGCATTCTGCCTTTACAGATGGATTACTAATCTAGGAACAATGCATCCATGATGGAATGTTGCCACTAGCAAAGCTCAGGCCACCTCTGGTTTGTTTGTGGTAGATAGCTTGCAGATAGCATGAGCTGTAATGGATTGAAGATGGTTAGAACGTAAGCAGGCAGTCTGACATGAAGAGACAGAATTAATCATTTCCATGTCTGGGCAGAGCACTCCACTTGCCAGGATGCCGAAGGCAGAGTGAATGCGCAGCGAAGCCTGCTGACCCGCATCTGGTTAAAGCATTTGGCCACTGCATTCAGGACAGGATTAATGGTCCTCACCGAATAAAACAGCCACACCAGACACTTCTTGCTCCTAAAGTTGTTTTTAAAAGTCATTTCTGCAGTTGCTCCCAGGCTCCTGTTTTATGTTTTTGTAATATTGTAAGGTTCTGTTTGAATGCTAAGTTCACTAATAAGTGTGTGTTTCCCATGTGATTCAACAGCATTCCAAAAGCTTTCTCATTGTGATGTTCTGTGATACACACATGTGCCCATGTCCCCTCTACCATTCTACGCATTGTTGGTATTAGAACTAATTTTATTCTTGGAGTGAAGCCTGGAAGACCATTAGAGACCCTTTGACCTGATTTTGAAGCTGTCTCTCTTCCCAGGATCTGTAGAATAAGGACTAGAAGGGGAAAAGGGGGAACCTAACGGGGACATCTAATTTCTTATTTTCAGAAAGAGAATTCAAGAAATTCTATCACTGTATGAGAGTGTTTACATTCAACTACATAACCATAGGGTTAAATTTAAGTCAACCTCAGACAAAAATAAAAATAAAATAATCTTAGACTACATAGTCTTAATAACACAATTCTAGGATATACTCAGGTAATTGTGTTCTGAATTTTTGTGCCAAATGTGTCAGCAGATAAGGCTTTGCAGGAGGGTCCAAGCTGATAGCTGCAACTCAAATACCATCAGGGCATGAATATTAATAAAAATGGACTTGGCAGATTGCAGCAAGCCATATATTCTGTAAGTTGATAAGCAATGAACATCTCATATACATCTCAGGTTTTGAGTCCTCACAGTTGTACTACAGAATCTTCATTTTACTAAGATTGGGTAGCATCCCAGGTATACTTAAATGTTCCAGAAATAGATCCTTCCCAGGTTTCTTACATAAATACATCATTCAGGCAAAGATGTTTTCACTGAACGAAGTAAAATCTGAGCCATTCTGCATAGCTTTGCAGATCTTGCCATAGTAACTTAAGAGCACCGTTGGTAGAGGCTATAAAAAGAGAGACAAGAACCAGAAAACATGTGATAAGATTTCATGTTCTGAGTCATCCATCTCACCTTCAGATTCAGAATAAAGCCAAAATATAGAGGAGTTTGTTTAGCTCAGCAAATCATTGCTGGAGCCTTTCATCTAATTCTGCCTCAAGGTAAAGCCTCTTTCCCATCACCGCTATGAATGAAGATTTCTTGGCTCTTGGTTTCTGTGCTTCCCTGAGTAGATGGCCCCCATCATAAAAGTTCCTCACACTTTGATAAATGAAACCCAATACCTCTAAAAGAGAATTATCTTCATCATGAGGAACGTAATCACCTCAAGCTTCAAGTCTTGTCAGAAACCCAAGTGGTTGAGCACTGAATCTGCTTCCTTGTCATTCTGACACAAAGGAAAAGATTCTCTATCTCTTTACATAAACTGTGGTCTCAAGATTGTATCACAAAACATAACATACCATTTCAAAGCCTTCAAAGCCTTCAAAGCCAAAATGGGGAGGAGCAACAGGGAAGTTCATAGATAAGGAAAATGAACCTTAGGATAGCACACAGATTAGTAGAAATGAGTTAATTTACATTATAAGAGCTGGATGGAGACAAGCCTAAGCTATCAGTTGAGTATTTATAATAAAAAATAAGTCTTTAAGGGACTATTTGGGGAGTGGCTGGCAGGACAGAACTAATGGAATGTCTAGACTGATAAACTCCACCTACATGGCTGGTTGATTATTTTTGCTTAGGCTATCAGTTTAGAATTGAGGTTCTCAAAGCAGTCATTCAGCTGATGAACAGGTGCATGTCAAGCAGGGGGCCTTTGGAGAAAGAGGGAAAAAGTGAGAAATGCACAAACTTTGGTCAGTATAGGAAAAAGAGCAATAGAAACATTATGTTTTCCAGGGTAATTCTCAAAAGGAGGGAGAATTTAGCACAACCATAGGCCCAAGTCTCAGTATGTGGCACCAAGTTAGTAGATACTCTGGCTCTAATGTGCAGCCTTTGCCTTGCTTATTCATGACTCCCTCCAAGCAAGCCAGAGCGCCTCTTTTCTGGACTACATTCATCTCAGTCTTCTTGGAAAGTGTTTCCATCTGTCTTGCCTTCCACCCTCCCACATCCAGCTCAGTGTCACTGATGGCATACAGCCTTCTTCAACAGACTCTGGTAGGATCGTAGTTTACACATAAAATGTACTGTGGTTTCTTTATGTTGATAGACATCTCCACCGCCCATTTTATATCTCCCTGTATACATGATTTAAGTCTTATCCATCTTTCAAGCCCATGACACTCAAGAAATAGTTCATGATGAATCTGAAAGAAGAAATGGATAAGAAAGAGAGGAAGAAGGAGGAATGTGAGCTATGGGGGTATCCCTACCACCATGCTTCCTCTGCTGGTGTGAAGAATCTTTGCATAACCCCCAGAATATTTTTTTATTATTTTATGTTTACAAATGTTTTGTTATTATGTACATATGGGTAGCATGTGTGTGTGTGTGATACTAGTAGAGATCAAAAGAAGGTGTCAGATCCTCAGGACTGTAGTTACAGATGGTTGTGAGTCACCATGTCCATACTGGGAACTGAACTCAAGTCCTCTGGAAAAGCAGCAAGTGTTCTTAACTGCTGTGTCATCTCCCCAGCCCCACCCATACATCATTTCTCTCACAAATGCCACTTCCTGGCATGGGATAAATCCTACACTCTATCACCTTACTTCCCCTAGAATTCTCTCTTTTCCATCACCAACACTTCTGTGTATTTCTTAGTGTTCAGTATTAATTTTTAATTGCTGCTGACACATGTACTGGCACTGAACACACACCTGTGACCTCACCTGGTCCTTTGATCTCCCATCCATTTTGCTGAGTCTTTATAAATAGCAGAGGTGGGAAATGAGGTTCATATGAAAGCCTAAATGATGTCATTTATACTCAATCAACTACCTAATTTTTAATATTTTAATTTTAAAGTAAATATAATTCTATCCCTTTCCCATTCCCTTTTCTCCTTCCAATCTCCTCTACAACATCCTTCCCTTTATTTCAAATTGATTATTTCTTCTTTGATTATTATTGTTACATATATACATAAATATAACTTGCTAGCCTGTTTCTTGTTGCCTGTGTGTATATGATTTCAGGACTGACTACTTGGTATTGGTTAAACAATTAAGGAGATCATCCCTGGAAAAGACTATTTATCCTCTTAGCATACCTTAGTTCTCTGTCTAGGTGTGGGGCCCTACGAGGTCTCCCTCTTCCATATTAGCATGCCTATATTGGTACTGGTATTGAGCAGGTCTTGCTTAGACAGCCATACTATTGAGATATCACAGGTGTAGCTTCCCTATTACTTCTAGAACCTAAATCTCACGGCAGATTTCGTGGTTCTAAGAAACTAACTGAATTACAGAGCATAATCATTTCTAGAAATTTTTTTCTTTGAAAAATCTCTACTGCTCAGTTCACTTTGCATTTCTTCCATCCCAGACAAGACTGTTCATGAAGGTCAAAGTCACAGTTTCATGTGTGAGAAGGCTTATCGCTTCCAATGACCACCTACTGTGCTCAGTGGAAAACCACTTGTCAATTCCCATGGCATTATTTTCCTCTTTGGCAATCCCACTTTCATTTCCTATGTGTGGGTGTTTTTAATCCTATACATCTAATTTAGAGAATAATTGGAATTTCCATTAAAGTTGAAAAATACAAAGAAGAGAGAAAAGAGAAAGGAAAGGAGAGAAAGGGTACAAACAGTTCTTCTCTAACAATCAATTTGTCACACACATACATGTATGCATGCGTGCGTGAGTACATGGTCCATGCCAAGCACTGTGTCTACTGAAACCACGAGAAAAATACTTCTTATTAAGGTAAGTGATTATTTTATTAGGTAGTATCTTCAAGAGGTTTAACAAAATCCTATTTATGGCATAATTATTCAAATCAACCTCCGGTATAATCCAGAAGACAGTGATATGTAATAAAGAAACAGCAACAGCTTTCATGTACTTGATTTCCCTTTGAAGGCATTGTTAAGGTTTGTATTTTAATAAAATCAATTCTCACTTTCAATACAAGGTCTAATTGGCTTACTAATAAAATGGAGGGTGCACCTGGAAATCTTTCCCAGCTCAAGTAAATGAAATGAAAGATTCATTTGGTATGACATGTTAAATGACCTCTATCAATGGACCTTCTCAGCACCTAGCCAGCCAAACAGGAACTCTTTGTAGCATCAACAATATATTCACTCATCTTTCCTCATTTTTCCTCTCTTGCTCGATGTTATCCCTGGGTGTTACAATCCTGCCAGTCTCAAGAAAGGAGATGCTGAAGCCTACCATGCACAGGAGAAATAGAATAGACCAAAGAGATGCAGGAACAAGCTTTTTAATGGAAGGGAACTTGACAAGGACACGGTAACTGATTCCCAAGATGGGGGGGGGGGGGAGAGATCCCATGGTGCAGCATCAAAAGAGAAATGTCACTGCACAGACAACAAGTATTGTAGCAGACAGCTGACCTCTAGCTTCAGACAATTGGGAGGTTATCTGAATAACAATTCAATGCATTAGTAAAGATAGAAATAAAATTAGTGGGGGAAATGGAAAGAGAGAACATGAAGACAGCAAGCACAGGCAAGGGTCTGATGGTGTGAAAGTACAGCAATGAGTTGAGAAATTTTGCTATAAGATGGGTGGTGGGGATACGTTTGTACACTGCCTACATTACCTCGTGGATACAGAGAGGCTAATGATGCTGTGGAACAAAAGGATAATTTTGCATATTGGGCTGGGGATTCTGCTCAGCTCAAAGTGTTTGCCAATCTTGCATAAACTGAGCCTAATGCCCAGTAGCACACATTCACAACACAAAAGCATTGCTATAAAGATCATCACAAGCATGACATGTGTTGGAAGGCTATAGGAGAAAGGTTAGGACCAAAGATCAGTCAAAGCTTTTGATACCTCATTGATTTCATGGGGAGACCCATGAGTTCCTGATATGCCCTCAAATTGTACTCTCTACAAGAGTACCTCCTTCCCCCACCTTCACAGAACCTAGACCCTCCCCATGGAGGAGGATGGAACCACATTCAGAAATCAGGCAGACATGAACTTAGAAATCAAGGAATTTTTTTACTATTTGTGTATATGAAGCCATTTTCTTACATTGTAGTTTTTATAACTACCTACCAATCCATAAAGAATCTTGTATTTCATAGAAACACATTGTCTACCAAAGTGGGAATTTCCATTAGCTCAAACCTGCCTTAAACTCCAGCCTTTGGCCACAGTTCCAGTCTTCATGCTCACATACTGCCTCTCCCTAAACTTATGCTAAGAGACAAAAATGTTCATTTCTACATTGACCAGAACAGAACATCATAATCATATTATATATACATAGAATGCAAAACGTATATGTAAGCAATTTTAAAGCAGAATGAAATAAACCTAGGGGGAAAAATGACTTCGTGGAGAAAGTTTTAGTAAGAAAATATTGACTCTAATTATGGATTTTAAAATATCTTTCCAGTAGCTTCCAAGAGATCGATCAAATTTGACAGACCAGATTTCCCCAGTAACCACCAGCATACTCTGCAGTGACGTATTTCTCCAGAAATGGATGTTGAGGCCACAACACTGAGCCCAGCTGCCACGGCTCACATGTTCACTGGCTTTATGAATGCTGAGACTGTTGGAACAGTTGCATTAATGTTAAAATCCTTCATAAGTCATAGTAGGCTGACATTCTACTCCAGTGTCTAACATGTCACTTGGAATAAAGACCTATATAAGCTTCAACTACTCAGTGAGTTATTTTGTGGTGTTTGAGGCCATCAGTCAATCAACAGGCATTGGTTGGCAGGCATCACAGACTTGTATTAAAGATTAAAAATAAGATGATGATATGTGCTCCTTACAATCCAAGTGAACAATTTTAGAAGTATCATTGAGTTGTTTCACTACCATCTATTTCCGTGATTCATGGATGTTTCCAGAAGCATACATTTTAAAATCAGAAAATAACATACTGCGGAAAAAAAAAAAAGAGTGACCCAAGAGAAAGAGAATTTTCTAGCATTACAGTATGTAGAATGTCTTTACCATTGGTTCTGAGTAAATGGCTATTTATAGGCCTGCATGTAGTTTCTAAACAATTCAGAGGCCAGTAATGAACTATTGAGATCTGCATATGTTTTGCACTCTCATAAATAGTATAGGGCAGTAGAGAATGTCAGCAGGACGTAAGACAGACAGACACTGCACGCAATGAGTCAAAACTGCACTGGTAAAATGCAGATTAAGACTAATTCATTTAAATGCATCAAAATTGAAAATGCCCATTGTTTAAAATGTAATCCAGAAAGTTGACAGTGATTGAGGGGATATGATGGGCCAACTTTCTAAAGGACGACTTAGCAGTATATATGCACATATAATAAATTAAACATACTATTTGATCCAGCAATTCTACTTCTGTGACCAAATTTAAGAAAATGATATGGACTGTGTTTAAATACAATAAAAATATCAGGAATATTTATGAGAATGTAAACGTGCATAAATAATTATAGTAGGAATGTGTTAAACAGACGTCAATTATATTGTGCACACAATAATTACACTATGTCTATTTAATAATCTAAAAGTATATTTTTGTGAGTTTTGGTTAGTAAAGTTACAGAAAACCATGAATAATGTGGTTTAAAAATCTATCTGAACATATATGTGCATGTGGCCTGAGTGAAATCGCACACAGCAAGATGGAATCAGTGGTTAGATGCTAATAAATATTCATCTTAGATTCTTATCTCCATTTATTGGCATTTATTATTTCAGAAACATTTCATAATTTCACAGTTATAAAAGTCTCCTATCATCAATACCATCTCTTGTATTGTTTACGTTATAGTGCTTTGCAAATAGCAAAAGAAAAACCACATGATAACAACAGAAATAATATAAGCAGTAGCTTGTGATCAAGCTCATAGAAATATTCTGTATCCGGGGCTTGAAAGAGAGACCAACCAGGATAGGTGCCTGCTGTGTAAGCATGAGGCCTTGATTCCCAGCACCCAGATGAAAAGCTAGGGACCATGGTGCCTGTCTGTAATCCTAACACTGGAGAGTAGTGGCTAGACATAGACAGATCACTGACCGGCCAGCCAGCAACTGCTGAGCTCCAAGTTCATCTGAAGACTTTGTCTCATAAACTAGGATGGAGAGTAAGTGAAAGAGAGACTCAGTGTCAACTCCTGGCATCTGCATGCATATGCACGCATGTGCATGAGAACACACACCCACAACAATTTCTACAAAGTACACTATTAGCATTTGGTTCTAACGGATGAATACAGCTATTTGAAGTTTAGAAAGGATGTCAGGTCTTCGTTAAATGAATGGTGAATCTGTGTGTAACTTTCCATATCTGCATTCCACTACAATCAAACAGATATAAAACAACCCCAGCCTGTGACTCTGGCTTGCTTATCATAGATTCGCTGGGAACCAGAAGGAAACTGGAGAGGTCATTTACTTCAGCCTCTCACCACACTTCCTCAGTGCACAGATAAGTACTGTAGCTCAGTGGCCATCCCATCTCAGTTTGCCTCCTGTGAACATCTAAGGCAGGCTGCCCTAATCTGCAAAGACATGCGTAAGTGCAGATGGTTAATAAGAACACCAGTGAGCAAGGCCCAGACACACAGCCCATTACTTGGCCAGGAGGCGGTGGCTGCCCCAGCATCTCTGTGGGTCTGACTGAAAGATGATGACAGCCAGCATGTGCCTTGGAACTGCTCTGTGGGTAAGAAATGTACTCACGCAGACAGTAGACCAGGACTCCCAGGGCTCAGCTCATGATGAGTGGAATCTCATCTTCAAAGCCAGTGGTGTAAATGCCCAGGTAATCTATACTGGAGGAAGGGTGCCAAGTACAACCAAAGCTGTTTGCTCGTTTTATCCTAAAATCTTACCTCAAATAAGCTGCAAGTAGAGATGCTGGGTGAATCATGTCTGCACCTGCATGGACTTTGCAGAAGTTCTTAAGTGATAGACAGAACTTACAAAGAATGCTTTTGATGGTCTCCACCCCTTTTGAAAAAAAAAAAAAAAAGCTAGCTACAGAAGCAGAATATGTAATTGGATTAAAAAGTGCCACAGGGGTAGGGGACAGGACACTTAAGTCATAATTCTGGTTTTTACCCTAGAGTCTTCATGAAACAGCTACATGATTCTCTACCACTCCACGTCATGCCATTTTTGCTTCTTAATTGGGGAAATGTAATTAGATCACTGAATCTTATGATCTCATTCATTAAATCATTGTGAATTTAAGTGGAAAACACTGAAGCTCTGTTTATAACCACACTCTAAAAGCATCATTGTAAATAGAAAATCTAATTTTTGATCTACAAAATATACAAGAAATGATCAAGAAAAGAGGAAAAGAGAGATTAAAGTACATGTAAGAATGTAACAGCTTAGTGGCTCCTTAACCAATCTCACCTCTGATTTTCGACTGTTCATTTCAAAGCTTTGCTTTCAATAATGAATAGACCTTGGTTCCCTTTAATCAACTATAAGACAAAATTCAATTTGAAAAACCCTACAGTCACATTTTGAAGACTCCCTCTCTTGCTTAGGGTTCTGCAGTCTTAGCTTGCATCAGAGCCCTAGCACCCTGTACTTTCCCCACAGATCAGTCCCCCACTCCGCTCCACTCCTGCTTACTAAAGCACTGAAGAGTGCAGGGTAAATGCAGAGGGAAAACAGAGGGGGCTCAGGGAGCTCACAGCCGAGTGGCCAAATTAAGGAAATATACCCATGTAAACCACAAAAAAAAAAATGAGTGAGATGGATACACATAAAATCACATGGGACTTCTGAGAATGGAAAGTTTTCTTTCTGAATTGTAAGGGTCAAAGAAAAATCACTGGAAAATGTCTAATATTTGGACAAGTGGACAGAAGACCTGTGGACATAAAGGGAGAGCAATGCCAAAGAGGAAAGAAATTAGAGAGACATTTATTTGTTAGTCAACTTAGAAAGGGCTAGTTGGAGGTCAGAGACAGACAGGAAAGATGCTAAGAGATATGAGACCCAGGCAAGGGCCATTAGACTCTGCCCGTGTAGTAATTGTTACAGACTGTAATGGAGGGTCCCCATCACACAGACTGTACTTTAGTATAATTCACATTTCTTCTGCACATATTTCAATTATCTTTCAAAGACAATTCTCCAAGGAAATCTGGAAATAGCTTTCTGTGTCTTGTGCTGTTCAAAACTGTACAACCTTCTTTTCAGGGTCTGAGGTATGAACTGAGCATGCTTTAACCCAGTTCATATTTCTTGGACAACTCTGCTTCCTCCTTGGTTCACAGCAATGATGGCTTCCATGCCCTTTCAGATATGAAAATATCTAATATAGAGAGACACGTTGAAACAATTAAGAATGGTGTCTTTACTTGGAAGATAGGGCTTTGGCAGTAGCACACTGTATACAAAGAGAGCCAAGTGTTCCCCACGTCCTGGAATTTTGACAAGAAAGAGACTGTGCATGATCATAAACTATCATAAGTTATAACATTTTCTAACATTCTTTCCCAGGTCTAGAGAGTGAAAAACCTGGTAACTCTTCAATAAGAAGTGGCTACCCTCCTCTCATCACACAAACAAGACATCAATCAGTATAGCTCCAGAAAAGAGAGTCACTCTTCAGACATCTCTCTCCATGTCTACCGTGACCCAAGTATCCATGCTGCAGGATAAATATAAGCAAGTGATATCTGTTAGTGAACATAGATCCAAATGAGGTCAAATGTGTAAAAGCCAGAGGGGATGAAGGACACCAGGGAATTAAGGCCTACTAGACACAGCAGGGCTGATGAACAATGAACTCAGTAAATGAGGCAGCATGCACAGGGCCTAGATAAGTCTACACCAGATGGAGTCCTAGAACTATAAAGACAAGTGTACACATGACCCCACCCATCCCTAACCCAGAAGCTATCTCTAATTGATAGTCACTTGCAAATGAAAGATTAGTTTTCTCCAAGGGAGTCTCACTTAGAAAAACAAGCCACTTTTCAGGGAGGGCCTCATGCCAAGCAGTAGATGCCAACACAAAACAAATTCAACATCTTTAGAGATCCCTTGTCTCATAATGTTACGTCGGGACATTTTTATTTAACCTCACAGGTTCTTCGGTATGTACTATGGCTTCCATTTTTGTGTTTTTATGAGAACCTTGTATGCTCGAACACGGCTTTGCATCTCTTTGCATCTCTTGTTTGCCTTCCCTGGTTCTTTTTCTTGCTTGATTTTTTTGGTCCTGTTCTGATTTGCTTGCTCTTGTTCTATTATTTTATTTTGTCATCATTATTTATATGTCTCTCTGTTTCCCAAAGAGAGACAGAAAGGTTGTGGAATTGCCAAGAGAAGTCGGGAGAAGCAGGAAAGCAGAGGAAGAAAAACCATCATCAGAATATATTGTGTGGAAATAACATTTTGAATAAAGGAAAAAAAGAATTAAAAAGAGGGACACGTTTTACAACATTAACAACAAGAAAAAGATGACGTGTCTGAACATAAGCTGGAGTCCACGTAAGGGCCCAGCACACTGGATTAACTTGTAAAGTACAAGTCATAATTCTAGCAAGCGATGCTTCATTGAATCAGCTTCTATCACTGCAAAAGCACACTGATACCAAGCAGGGTAAACCCACCTTCATCTACTATTTTGGGGAAACAGATTTTTATTCTGAATGGAGAATTTAAGTAAAAGCAGTACCATCTTCAGGGCATCCCTAATAATGTTCTATGCGTTTTACATATGGTGAAACAGAGAAAAAAATAGTAAAGGGATGTGGGAAAACATTCTTTTCCACTCGTGTCTATGTTTTCCACTCGTGTCCACTCTGACTCAGCCTCGCTGGCATGGATGATTCGATGGTTAGGCCAGAGTCCACCCCAGCACCTTCCATTTAGCATGTTCATTCCAGAACTGACAGTGGTCCTCATCTCCCAGAAACAGTGACCATTTTCTTGGACTGTCAAAGGCAGCAGCTGGTTCTTTTTCAGGCTTGAAAGTTTCTCATCCTCAGTTTAGACACCTACGAACCTCCCACACCCTCAAAAGTGTCTGAGGTCGAAAGACTGGATTCAGATCTGGGAAGTCTATTGGAATTATTTTTCTTCTTTTCTTCCTAGTGTGTTCTCCCCACCACCTCAACATACATCTGAAATAATCTTGTCTGCATGATGATCTACAGTACTGTGTAGTATTAAAAGTCTGAGATGACACTGACCAGCTAGTGAAATTAAAAATTAGATATAAAAATAAAAATTATATCATTTATCATTTTGATTATATTGTCATGCAAAGCACTTTTCACATGTTATTTTGAGACTAGAAGGATCTAATGAATGATACATAAATATGAAGCAATAAAGGCCACACAGAGGTATCTACTACCTTACTGGGTAATTTTAATAATAATTAGAAGCAGTGTCCTTTAGATGTAATTTTAGGAAGAGATGCAACTGAGAAAAGGTCATTGTTCTGCTGGGGTCAGAATTTCTATTGGAGCAGTACTGAGGTTTCTGGCCTCTTCACATCCCATGGACCGACAGGGAGATTGATGGGCAACAAGTGAGGCAAGTTAGACAGCCAAATCAAAATACTATTGAATCTAGAAAGCCCTGAAAGGGACCAAACTGTTTCTGCTAGCCCAGGGCAAGCAAATCAATGGCCATGCCAACTGATTGTCATATAGCTCATTATTTTATATAAGAACAAACAATAGCAATCTAAACATCCTTCCCCTCGTCTTCCATGGGGCATAGGCAGAAGGGGAGTCAGTAGAGAGGAAAGGCAGAATTATCACCAACAGGGAGTGGAACATTTACCCTTCCGTCCCTTAACAGCTTTAAGAACACAGAGTTCGTGTTTCTGTTTCATTTGTTTTTATTTTTGTTTTCCCCTTAATTATCATTAATGGAGCAAATAGTATTCAGAGCTGTGAAACTGTTTATTTTAGCAGCCAGGTTTATACCACATATATTTATTACTATTATACAAGAAATGCCGTCAATCATCTGGTAGTCTATTGGATCTCAAAATATGAGAAGTATAGTTGAACATGCAAACACTCTTTAATTAAATATTAGGATGACAGACGATGTGCACGTGAGTGGTAGGTTGTAAGGGTAGAAGACTCAGGTTATACTGTGGAGAGGACCTGGGGGTCCCAACAAGCACCTGATCTCATTGTTTCACCAAACACAAAAGCTTGCTGAGAAGGACAGAAAGAACAAGTGTTCAAGAGCAGCTCTGATCTCTATAGATATTAAATGCAAATTACAGAAATATCAACAGCAACAAACACTTAGCAAGTGACAAAGAAGACATTTTTAAATGTAAACAATTACGGTCTTCCCATTTTTAGATTGAAGAACTCTAATCGGCGTGCCCAGCCTTTTGACTTTATGATAATAGTGCTGTCATTTACAAAGTTCATTCTTGAGAAATACACCACATGTTATAAAAAGGATCACATGATGATCTAATGTTTTAAGTAATTTTATAATGACTTTTGTTGAGATACATTCCTAGCTTTCCTGAGATGCATGCAGCCTGAGGCCTACAGGCTGGATATGCCTTCTCGAGCCTCTTAATGAAATAAGAACAGTTGGTATTTCTTTTCTACACAGACAATGAGTTACTTATAAGAAATCCATGGTTTAACAGCTATGACCTATATGCATACCAGTAAGGGATATCTGATGTCTAGGTCAAAAATCACTGGCAGATTGTTACTCCATCTCCATAGCAGAGACAGCACAAATATCCCTTTTCTTTAATAAAGCTAAAGAAACTTGGAAATAATATAGCCAAATAAGTCCTGTATCAACTATAGAAACTATAGTTTTGAGATAAAATTTGCTATTATTGCAAGTAAGTACAATAAAGACTTTTGCACATGGTAGACTAAAAATTCATACATAATTTTGTTTAGCATGTACATACTGAAGATTTTCTTGCATTAATTCTTACATATTAATTTTGACATATCATTAAGATGCAAAAAGTTGCTTTTTATGTTATTGAGGAAGACAGGCATAAAGAATAACTTAGCAAATCTTGGCTTGGGCTAGACACACTTCTGATAATGAAGTAGCCTAAAACTCTGACTTGCCTTTAGTATACATGTGTGTATGTGTGCGCGCACGCACGCACACACACACACACACACACACACACACACACACACACACACACACACACACACACACCTGCATCAAGCCGCATGAACACCACAGTTTGAACAATGAGATGCACTTCTATTCCCCTTCAGGACCATTAAATTGTAAACACACAGTTCTGAACCCAACCATGGGTAATATTATCACTGATGCCAAATTAAGTGTCTATAATGGAAAACCTTACTGCATTCACTTGTATATCTTTACCAAATCTGAAAGTGAATATGAACAGAAGGAAAAAAAAATGATTTGGAAAAAATGGGAAAAGACTTTGATCTTTTTTAAGGAAATGAATCATCGCTAAAGTGAAATACCATGCAGTTTAACAAGTGACCCTGAAGGCGGTCATTCTGGTCAGTCAAGGGCATGGTGACAAACTTGCTAGTGTCAGCCTGTTCCTAAACCAGCCCAAGACAGTGTTTCTTACTCTTCCAATATCATCCTCAATGTGTCTAATGGCAAAAATATTAAACCACTTCTGGTTAAGCCACTTCCATGTTTTAGGACATGAAGTAGCTTACAGGAAATGAAAAGCTAAAGTTGTAGACCAGTCAGTGGTAGCACTGAGGGAATACTCAGTCACTCACTACAACACGATTATCATTGATGGACCAAAGAAGTGCTCGGAATGGCTAAGGCTTTCTGAAGCACTAACCAAAGTTAACCATAGCTTTCATCTGAAAAGGATGGATGAGGGAGAATCTTGGACCTTGTTTTGAAATGAATCAGGGTGCAGGATCTAAATTATGTAATTGTGTACATGATGTCCAGGTTTCTACAACTATAAAACTAGAAACACTCATTGCAGAACTAGTACCGGGAATAAATAAGGCAATGAAGGTAATACCCTTAGAAGGGTGTTTGCATTGAGCAAAAGCCATGAAAGATTAAGCATGGCTATTACAAGGGTGAAAAACAATCACTTTTGTGAAATGTTGTGCACATTTTTTTTAACAGAATTTGAGATTTTCTAATAGCCTTATTTGGTGGAGAAATATAAGACTCCAAGTTTAAGCTAAAAAAAAATCTGATAACACAGGGAAGAATGTATCTACACTCCTGTAAAGTCATCAGCATGCCCACACACCACCACAGAAGGAAGCAGGCAAGTTTGTCCTTGTTCTTCCCATCTAATAACATTGACTTTATAAAATTGTGAAAACATAATTATGAAAATAACTGGCAGCGTTGCCTCTTCAACATAGCTTGACCGAAGCACACAAGTGGCTTTAGAACTGTAAAACAGCCAGGAGAACAGGGTATAGTGGTTTGAATAAAAATGGCCCCATAGGCCCATATGGAGTGGCACTATTAGAAGATGTTGGATTCTTGTAGTAGGTGTGGCCTTATTGGAGGAAGTGTGTCTCTGGGGATGGCTTTAAGATTTCAAATTCCCAAACCAGGCCCACTGATACTCTCTATTTCTGCTGCCTGCCAATCCAGATACAGAACTCTAGGCTCCTTCTCCAACACCATGTGTGCCTGAACACCACCATGCTTCCCATTATGATAATGGACTAGACATTGGAACCTGTGAGTCAGCTTCAATCAAATGTGGTCATGGTGTCTCTCCACAGCAATAGAAACCATAAGACAAAGGGACTGGATGCATCGTGATGTCTAATAGTAAGAAACACTGGATCCCTCAGAATTGCTTGAGACGAGGCTGGAGCTCATATCAAAGGAGGAAGGCCCATGCACCCTTTCTAGGTTGGCAAAGGAAAGGGGAGCAGTCCCCAGTGTGGTGTTCTTCACCAGACAGTCCAGGGACACAAATCCTCTCAAGACTTTTCAGCTTCTTTTGTGCAGAGAGAATCACACCATTTTCAAAACTCTTTTAATTGAGTGAAAATGAAGGGTCAGAAATGACATGTCACCAAAGAGCTTAATTCCTGAGGCTATGGTATGACCTTCCCCATTTCAGACACAAAGACAGCCTTATGGAAAAGTTCCTTCTAAAATTAACCAACTCCTTCTAAAATTAACCAGCTAGAATAATTTCCCAGATACCCACCCTGTAGATATCTAATCTGCTTGCACATTGTATGAAACCTCTCAAAGATAGTTCAGAAGAACACAAAGCTGTTGTTAGTTTATTTCTCTTTGGTAAATACACTGAAGAACAGGATTCCCATCCTTCAGACTATCACTAGGCCCTTTGCTGTGTTCAAAAGTGATGCTTATTAAAAATGAACAAACAAACATGAGCCACAAACTTGGTTAGAGTTTTCAGAAAAGCTAAGAATCTTTTTGTTACTGTAACAATTCAATTATCACATTATAAGTCTAATGTTCTCCATGTACATCCTTCTGGGGGAAAAAATCAAACATTTCTCGAAGCAACTGATATAATAATAATAATAAAAAAAAAACCAACATGGGGGAGGCGCAAGAATATTCCTCATGTGGCTTAAGCAGCCATAAAAGGGGAATAAGTGTAGACTGGGGATTTGAACCTTCTCCAGAAGTTAGGCTCCCAATACCCTGACTATGTATAGTACGTATGCTGTGTGAACAGCTAGAATTTCCCGCATTCTTACTTACCCATCATTCTCTTGACTCACCAGAGTCTCTTCTGAACATGTACAATCGACAGGCTTCAGAATAGGAAGGTAAGAGACCTCTGCTAACAAAGGGACGCAGATGACAACTAAGCTGTCTTCGGAAAGTTCTGCCATCCTTCTAAATAGCACACTAAAAGCATTCTTTTGCCTATAATTTTTTAAATGTTTTAATTGTTTCCATCTCCTAGTAGACAGCCATTGATTTTAAGTCACATCGTTGTAAAACCTAAATTCATGTTTAAAAGGAGGCCCTATAAAAGCTAAGATGTAGTGAGAAGGAAGTGGAAAGGCTAGGGGCAGGGGACTCCAGAGGGAGTCAGTGAATGGCAGTGAATAAGACCAAAATACATCATGAAATTCTCTAAGAATTAATAGGAGCATCATTTTGTATAAAGCTAAATGGCCAGCAATCCTAATAATTAAATAAATCAATAATGAAAGGCAATGTTATTTGGGCAAGGGGTTTGACATTTAAAGATACATCATTGAGTAAGTATAATTAGTTAGTAGTAAATGTAAAGTAAGTTAATTATATATACATATGGATATGTTGCCTCTATAAAGTGTTGTGTTTATTTCTCACTTTCCTTCACTTTTCCTATAATAAAAAGACAATGAAGCAGGGCAAAACAGTGAAGATCTGAGGGACACCAACCTCAGCTCGACCGTCTCTGGACTGATGTTTTATCCAGCCTCCAGTGTGTAGGTTAGGCTTGGCAACTCCTAGCTGAGAGCTGCTGTTGAGTTAGTGCACATACAAGTCGAGGCACTTTGTCTCAGGTAATCCTTTTTCTCAATTATTCCTTGAAGGAAAAACACTAGCAACTAATTGAAACGCTTTCAGGGAAAAAAAAAAAATGAGGTGTTAAATTCCAGATAGAGAAATAAGTGTGGAAATGCCACCATGGTCTAAGTTCTGTTGAAGAAGGCGATCTTAGCTTATTCTTGAGTTGCTCTAGGTGAAACTGTCATTGCAAAAGCATGAGGTCTACAACCCAGAAAAGAACCAGGACTATTCTCATGGTCATAGGAAATTGAAGACAATCTGGAAGCTGGAATCCAGTGCTTCCTCTGTAGCAAAACATTATCTCTCGTGACACAAGCATCTGTCATGTTTTAACTCATTGTTGGTGTGCGTGGGTACGTGTGTGTGTTGTATATGTGTGTGTGGTGTGTATGTATGTTTATGTGTGGTGTGTATGTGTCTCTATGGTATATTTGTATGTGTGTGTGTTGTGTACGTGTGTGTGTGTTGGAGTGTGTGTGTGTGTGTGTGTGTGTGTGTGTTTTGTGTGGAGGTCAGAAAAAACTTTATGGTGTTGATATTTTTCCTGTTACCTTTACATAGATTCTAGGAATTACATTCAGGTCCCCAAGTTTGTATGACAAGGACCTCTACCCACTAATCCCGATGTCTTTTATTGAGAGTTGTTAGTGTAATGTTAACCAAGAAGGTAGAGATGGTAGCATATCTATGTTTATCTTGCAGACATTGAAAGATAGCTTACTTCTTGAAATGCTCCAAGCCCATGAATATGTGTGGTTATGTAGAGAAACTCAAGGAATGAAGAGCAGACTTCTTTCCGGCAAGAAGAGTGATTTCCTGATTGCTTAACAAGTAATTACACAAGTTAGCTAACCATCTGCTGCTGTTCAGTCTAAACAATTAAATATGTTCCTTGTAAAGGATTATTTCAAACTGTTGTTCCTATTTTACATGACTACTATATGCTCGCTTCCATATAGTATTTGTTCAATAGTAATTACATTTAATCTTTTTTGTCTGAAAGTCACAGAAGAGAAAACACACACACATATTTAAAACTTACTCATGTGTTACTGTCATATTCAATATTTTTATGATGTTCCATCTATACATGGACATACTTTATGAAATATTATATGCCTTTATTTTGAGACAGCTTTTTTAACTTATTATATCTCATATTTTAAAGGGCATTACAGAAGTTAAAGCATGCATCAATGTAAGCTCTGAATTACAGAATTTCTGAGGTAACACTTTTCAGTAGACAGTTAAAGATGCTATAAAAACACTATTATTAAGGTTTATGTTTTATTACCAAAACTGGCCTTTGATAAATTTACCCCATATGCATTGTTTTGATGCATAGCATCAGTAACTACTCCATCAGGGAAGGATCAAATATTGAGGTTATCGTGAATTATCCATACCCACCTCCAATTCTAAACTAAAGGGGATTGATCCTCCTCCTCCTCCTCCTCCTCCTCCTCCTCCTCCTCCTCCTCCTCCTCCTCTTTCTTACATCTTGGACCAATGGATCTTGGGTCTTCTATATTCTCCAAAATCAATGTCCTGTTTTAGTATCTCATTCTCTGTTGCAAAGAGCCTAAGTTCTGCCTCAGAAAGGCCTCATCCCACATGAGCAAAGAATATGAGCAATCCAGTGGACCATCTGTAGAAAAGACTAGAGCTCTCTAAAACAGCCTAAGGGCCACCCCAGGAAGTGTCTACATTCCTGGCTGTCTCCCAGGACCACTGTTGACCCCGAGAGCAAAGCTCTTCTTTCTACACTACGTCTTGCAGCTCTCCTACAGGATTGCTCATCCTGTGTGCAGCTGGAATATCCAGCAATCCTGTTATAAGGGCATCATCTCCAAGTTTATATGACTGGGAACTGCCAGATGTCCAGGGCTATGTAGTCATGTAATAAGGTTTCTGTGTATCCAAATAATGCCACAGAAGTACTAGACTACAAAATCATGAATCCCAGCCCTTAGAATTCAAGATTCTAAGTGTCAGGGATAAAAACAAATTTTGTACCAAAACAAGATCTAGAGGACTGAATGCAAACCAGAACGAATCTTGTTGCTAACTAATCATATAAAATTGAGACATTGTCCTGGAAAGGAGCATACAAAGAGAAGAGAAATCTGAAAAACTACTTTTTTAAAAAAATTTAAACAGTAAAAGAAAAAGAAAAAGTCATAGTTTGTTATTAATTAGTAGGTCAAAGGCCATCTCCACTGCTCAGCCTCTGGCCTGCTTCACCAGTAGGAGGGGAACTGGTATGGACGATTTGATTGTTATAGACTAAGCTTCAAATTATTTGTATATGTGAACAGTACTAAAGACTCTATAAATAACATTTACTTCACTTGAACGTGTTGTAAGCCCATGTTCTGGGTTCAGATCCAGCTAAGAAAACTGAAAAACGAAACAAGACAAAAACAAAAACATGCCACCACACAGAACACACTCCACATGTTCATCTGCAGTATTACAAATTTAAAACAAATACTTCCCAATTTCTTTCCCCATTCTTGACATGTCAGTAACACCTGACTTAATATTATTTTCAAGAAAGATCCATGTCATCAGTTCCTGGGTTACTCACCACACGCTAAAAATTCAGATCCTCTATAGAACCTATTGTTTGATAAAAATAATAATAATAATAATTAGCTAAGTGATACTAAATTCAGATGCACAAAATTCCATAATGATCCAACTTCTGTTTTTTTTTTTTTATTTTGAAATTTGTTTTATGATACATGCAGTCTGGGTGGGAAGAAAGCACAAGAAAGGAAACCTTGAAGATAAATGTATCTTCTTATAACTTAAAGGCAGAATTGACCACCTATCTACGTCCTAGACAACAAATATGAAAGATGCCTAGCTAAAGCCACACTTTGATACGCTTCATGAATAAACACAGGAGTGTTTAACGATTTCTTAAAAGCGATTGCTTTCTGATCTCTCAACACCCACCAACGACACTGTGGAGGTTTTTTTGATTAATCTTACATGATAGATGTTTTCAAAATTTGACTTTCATGGTAAAGCTAACAGAGACCATCTAAGCCATCCTGTAGAGAACATCTGGATATAATTTTTATTTCAAAAGATGTAGTCTCACTTGTTGGTAATTATAAAACTTAAAGCCATTATTTAAAAGTTCTTTCATATGTGTTTTAAATTAACACAAGTTTTTTCTTTCTTATTTTTGTTTTGTTTTGTTTTTTGTTGATGTTGTTTGTTCGTTTTGTTTTGTTTTTAATCTTTGAATTACCCCATTTCTTCCCCAGGCTAAAAACAAGTCTAAAGAATATCTACTTACAAAGGTCTCTTTACAGTGAAGAGTGAGGTAACTTAGCCAGACCATTCCATATCAATAAACTCAGTGGGTCTCTTTTCTTCATCTTAGATAAAAACAAAACAAAAACAAACAAACAAAACACAACACACATTAAGCTGGGCATGGTGGCACATGCCTTTAATCCCTGCAGTCTAGAAGAGCAGAAGCAGGCAGAGCTCTGAGTTCAAAGTCAGCCTGGTCTACATAGAGTTTCAGGACTACACAGTGAGACCCTCTCTCAGAAGAATTGGCAATAACAAAGAAAACAAGAGCACCTCTCTTGTGAATATGAGTCACAGTTGTGGCATGGAAAAACTAAAATAATAATAATAATAATAATAATAATAATAATAATAATAATAAAGAAGTGGGTACCATACTCTGCTCTTGGTGTATACAGATAACTGCTGTGTTCTGGTGAAAATTAACTGAATGTGGATGAAAGATTAAAAGAAAAATAAAGAGTATATTGAGTATATTTTCTGTTTTCCAGAGCAGTTGTAGGCTTAAGAACATTAAGTTCAGAAGAATTCTCTTTTCAAAATTCTCATTTTTTTATTTTATCTTTATTTTTATTTTTTTTTTTTTACTAAAAATAAACAAGCTGGAGCTATAACTCAGTGGTAGAGAACTTACCCAGCCCTGCCCTCATTGCCGGGGAGGGTTGTTAGTAAAATGTCTTTTTTACTTAAATAAAAAACTTTCTTTTTTTTTTTTTTTTTTTGAGTCAGAGTCTCTTTATGTAGCCCATGCTGGTCTCAAACTCACATTCTACTTCCCTCAGCCTCTAGGAATAACAGTGAAAAAAACCAGAAGTTTTAGATAGTACTTTTACACATACTATGACAATAGAAACAATTTCTGTAATAGTTGGGATGTGATGAATCAGCAAACATCCACCCAGAGAGCGAGGAGCATTCAATGCCTGTACCACGGTAGAACTTTCCCAGACTTCACCCTGCTGAGTTCTGAATGTATAGAAGAGTCAGAGGGGACAAGGGACTCAATCCCTTTGGAAAAGGTGGTGACATTCCACACCATCACCTCCTGGTCTAGCTTTTTATTTGATCTCCTAGGGCTTCTGTGGGCTCCATTCATACAAGATGACTAAGGATGCTTCCAACTGAGTGACTCGGGGCTTCCAGTTAATTAAAAATGTCAAAGGCATCTTCTGAAACATGCGGAGCACAGGATGGGCCTCTAGGTCCTCAAGGTAAATTATTAAGAACTGTCTAATAGTCCTTTCCTGTGACCTTGCACCCCTGCCCTCCAAGCAAGAGACAGATCTGGGTGGTCTGTCCTGACCTGAGAGAGGTCACAAATGCTGACCTTATATCTCACCCTCCAGTCCTCTGCCAGGGAAAGAAAACAGCGTCTGTGGGAAGAAGCCATGGAGGCACTTGAGATACGTGTAAAGACACATGTGGGCAATTGAGAGACAAGTGTTGCTTGTCATGTTGGGGTTTCCTAAGCCTACTGAGTCATAACAGTATGGGCAAGACAAGATGGGTGTCCTATTTGTGGGATCTGCTTAAAAAGACTGGGCTACCACAAAGCTACCACCCCTAAAGCAATTTGAGGTTTTGACTCCATATTTAGCTAGTAACACCAATACCACATCACATTTCAATCACGGAGTAAAGTGATGAATGGAGCCTTTGTGGGGAAGGCTTCTAGGCTGGGTGAAGTCTTCATGGCCGGTGAAGTAAAGAACTTGTGGTCTGGTGTCTATGCCATAAGGTGGAAAGAATCTACTCAGTGAACCTTCTCTGTGAGTGGACTTATCTGGGGCTGTCAGACTTTAGATCTGCTCTTGCCTTGATGTCTCCAACAGCATCTTTTTATGTCTCATTGAACTTCAGTCAAACAGGTTTCCTATGTAACTTAACAGAGCTATGTTCTTAAACAGATCAGAGACTTCTTTTAAGTTCATCCTTTTTTCCATTTTCTCCTTCCTTCTATGGTCACCCTTATCATAGACAGCAAATGTTGAGTAAAATATTGAAGGCAAAATATTAATTGGTACACAAAAGTAAGCAGACAAATATTTTGGAGATATAACTTGTCCAGGTCACGCTATGCACGTTTCAGACCCTAATAATCTTTAGCACCTTGAAGAACAAGCTGCCCACAGAACACATGTACAACACATCCTCAGAAACGGGCGTCCTTTACCTGCAGAAACCTGCCCTGCTTCTTCTGTCTTAGACACAGTTCTCATTGGAATGTAAAACTCTGATATGTGTGCTCCAAAGTTTTTATTGACTTTCCCAGAGTCCCACACACACCAACCAGTGCTCAGTTTTCTGGGGACCAGACCTAATGTGACCATATGTGCCTGCTACTCCCTCCTCAGTGTATGATGGACCTGTGTTCTTCAGAGGAGGCCTAAATTATTTATTAAGTGATATTTATATTTAAATATTGAAGTTAATTTTTATTGCGTGACTAAAGAGAACTATAGACATGAAACAAATTAAAAATACAGGCAACCCCATGGTATGGATGGCTATGTGCGCTTGTGTTTATTGATTGTGCTGATAACAGAACCCAAGACATTGCACAGTCTAAAGAGACAAGGTTCCCACTAAATTAGGGTTGTCCAAATGCACCACTGAGCTCAGATTTGTCGATTGCTCTTTTGTCTACGATGTAGCAGATTGATGGAGGTATCACTGACAGTCTAGTTTGCCATAGCATCTTGCCATCACTGTGACATAGTGAAGTCTAGATGCACAGAGGGTAGTATGCCAAAGAAAACCCCATAGCCAGCAGAGAGGAGAGCTTGGTATTTGAAGACAGGAGCATCGCAGTTGCTAAGTTCTATTAGTAGGGTGCTAAATGTGGGATCCTGGTTGAGACTTCACATGCTAATTTAAGTTTCAGCCACATTGTCTACAGAAAAGCTAATATTTCTGTCTAGCCAATACACAAAGCCACGTGCAATAATTGATATCTAAAATTACCCCAAGGCCATGCATCCATCACCCACTTTAAACCTCTTTTCTACACAAATCTCTTCAAAAAAAGGGCCACTGACAAATAGTTTGTGTTTAAGGTGAGACACAAAAAAAACTGTTCCTACTCAGAGATGCATCATACTTAGATGGGTCTATTTAAAAATAGGAAAAGAAGCAAGAGTGCCACAGTATTTCCCCAGAAGCATCCTTCTACTCCAGCTATCTGCCATTAGAGAGCTCAGACCAGAGGGCGTAAAAGGATTATTTGTCCTGGAAGCCAGGACCCGAACTCTTTTGTAGTATTTATGGTATGTGCCCTATTATTTTAAAAGTTCATTCATTTGAAGCAATAACGCATTCTGTTTTATGAAAGTCAATCAGGCATAAACAGACTTTTATAGAGGGCAGAGACGAGACAAGTGAAAGTAACATTCCTTTTTCCTACTCTGTACCCTTCTCCTGGGGTGGTTCTTCCTGTTGATGGAATCACAAAATGTCTGTCAGCCAGATTTGCATCCCTGGATTCTCCTTTTCCCTGCTATGCATATAAAAACACAAAGACTCATTCACTTTACCTGTAGGTATACCTACTGTCTCACATAGAGCTCCCTCTTCCTTTCCTAACACCTCATCTTCCCTTTATACCCCTTTTAAAGCTTACCTTAATAGACTCGGAGAAAAAGGGGTGCCACCCACAGATACTGACCCAAGGACTACAGATAAATGATTCTAAACATCAACTTGGAGAAAATGTATTAAGCAACGTCAGCACAAAACTCTTCACTGGTTCAAATACCACAATTGTGATCACACAGTCATAACTACCAAGCATCACAGACAGGTTATGTGTCATTGTCATGCAGGTTTAACGGACAGGAGTTGAATGCCATAATACCTAGCAAGGCACATGGGGAAGAGTGGCAGTCAGTCTCGATGGCAATGCAAAGAGCCATCTGCTTCTGTGCAACCACTGGCAGGCAGCTGGGCCGGACAGAAGGATTAGGAGGGAGGGGCACTGGGAGAATTTCCAAAATGCTGAAAAATTATAAGGGCAAATATAAGAAACAATAATATAAGAAATATATGACAAATGGAAGTTATTGAAGAGATAACGTTATGGCTGTTGGATTTACAAAGTAGGTAGCTAAAGAAGAGAAAAAGCAAGGATAGAGCCAGGCGGGTGGCACATGCTTTTAATCCCAGCACTTGGGAGGCAGAGGCAGGAGGATCTCTGTGAGTTCGAGGCCAGCCTGGTCTATAGATTTCTAAGACAGGGCAACACAAAGAAACCCTATTTTGAAAAACAAAACAAAATAATCCAACATTGTAAGAATAAGGTCATTTAGATTTCCTTTTGCATAACAAAAGGAATTATTTCACATTGCCACCTCCTCCTCCCAGAAGAAAAATGCTGCATATCATGAACTAAATCTAAAAGAATTTAGAAATTCTAGTGATTTTACAAGTTTGGAGAAAGAGCAATGTCTAGCATCCTGGAATGTCAGATAGCCACAATCCAGGAAGAAAGTTAATCTAGATTTGATTGATGGGATCTGTGGTTCATATATTGAAAAGATGCTATTGGACACCCAGTACCAGTGTTAGCTCACATCTAAATCCTGGACCACATCTTCCAGTCAACAGCCACTTCCACTCTGAACCACAAACGGGAACTCCCAAGATAAGCAAAGCTTCCTATCTCTTTTTAGCGCTGTAACTAGCCTTGGGATTCTTCTGGAAGGCATCACTTTAGGAAGTTGTTTTCCATTCCCTTGTATATATGATGTCCTTCAATTCTATGACCCTTGTTGCTGGTAGCAACAAAAACCGTTCTAGACAGATTTGTCTTGGTTTGTGAAGCATTAGGCTAAATTTAGCAACCGAGTTAAACAGCTCACTGATTCACATTTTCCCTGATTTCCAAAAAACTCGGGCACAGTTCCATAAGCCACTGGGACAGTGATGGCCTTGGAAAGGCTGACTCAAGGTCACATCCCTGATGTAGCTGTTTGGTTGTGCCTGAGTACAATACAACAATGGGTACTGGTGTCTCTGTCTTTCTGTACAACTCAAAATAATCTGGGATACAGGGATGCATGTACATAATTCTGTATAATTTGGAAAGCATTGGACACATCCACATAAAAGAATGATGCTTCTCCTGATGCTGTTGTCGGGGAAGGAGACAAACTTGAGTGCTCTTTCTCCTCCTGCAAAGAAAAATCAAGAGACAAAAAGATGCAAAATGGCGAAATGATTGGCACAAAAAAAGAGGCCAAAAAGGGAATGGCCAGGAAGACTACCCAGGCCTCCTTACCTATATATAACCCACAACTACACTGTTATATAAAGGACATTCTATAGTCACAATGATCAGTATACAAGGTAAAAACCTGATAAAGCAAACCAACATGCTCCAAAGGGTACATCATTAACTTTTAGTAGAGTCACCCCGTGATTCTTTGCCATGCCATGCTTATCACAGCACTATATATATATAGTAGCTCAGCTAATGCTATCCTCTGAGGAACTGCCTTGCTTGCAGACAAGAAATTTGAGGCTTGATATTATGCCCATTTTGTAGATGATATAACCAAATATTCGGGGTTTTAAATTCTCTTGGGGACATTACTAGGAACATTCTAATACTACAAGAGCCTGAATTTGAACCATATCTCATGGCAAGTTGTCTCACTCTGAAAAATCATACGGAACAACTCAAATGTTAAGCTACATATATATCTCCATTAAGAAGAACAATACAGTGCCTAGTATTTTGCTTATAATTCCTAGCGTAAAAGAATAACAAATCTCACCAAATAAAAGGTTAAGAAGAGAGATAAAAATTCAAATTTTTCTCACATCTGTATCAACTAAGGTTAAATAGACAACAAAACCCACAAGGCTACGTCAAGTTAAACAGAGGCCAAAGCTAATAACATGCTCTAACTTTGATTTATTAAGAAGAGCTAGTCCACACAATATTAAGGACAACAGCATATCACATGCCATCTGAAACCACTGATTCCAATGTCCTAATTTAGATTCTGAAACTCAGACAAGAGAATGAAATCTATCAGTATTTACTCAGAACAGAACAAGGAAGTTTATAAACAAAACACAAGCTTAATCACCAGGAGCCACACAAAGAGACCTGGGTTTATACATCTGTGTTATCTGCTAAATTCAATAACCAGTTGAAAATTGTGTCTAGGCTTCGATATTATCTGCTTCAGATGGAAAAACTTAGGCAAACCCACATTTACTTGTGCCCATGTGCTTACTTCTGGTTGGAAACTCCAGACTTGTTTTTGAGACAGAGTTTTTTGTATAACAGTCCTAGCTGTCCTGGTGTCTACAA
Source organism: Phyllotis vaccarum (assembly GCA_033318265.1). Taxonomy (NCBI): domain Eukaryota; kingdom Metazoa; phylum Chordata; class Mammalia; order Rodentia; family Cricetidae; genus Phyllotis; species Phyllotis vaccarum. The sequence goes on from JARWLC010000002.1 coordinate 192,013,595, forward strand.
AGTACTTCAAATTTGAACAGATGGCAATTGTGACACTTTGGCAAGAATGTTGATTTTGAGTCTACAGTATTCTACTGAGGCATAACTCTGCTGCATTCAGGGTCTGACTCACTGACTCTCAACTTCTTCCAAGGGCTCTCATGAGGAGCTGAAGACAGCTCTGTTAGCACAGTTCACTAATGTCACAGCATGATGTAAACACGGGAGGTGATTGTCTTATTACTCAATTAAACTACAGCTATTCACAAGCATAGGATGAGTGAGGATCTGCATGCTGGGTCAACTAGCTGACTCACTGACTGTGTGATTTAGACAGGAACTGCTCTGGGCCTCCCAATGCTGATTCCTTTCATACTCTGAAAGTCAGAAATGATGGTGCTGGGCTCATGCAATATTCAGTAAAGAAGCCAGTAGGGAACTGACAACATCAACAATGGGCTACACACCCACAGCCATCCGTGATCACACACAACCTCTCTCTCTCTCTCTCTCTCTCTCTCTCTCTCTCTCTCTCTCTCTCTCTCTCTCTCACACACACACACACACACACACACACACACAACACACACACACACACACACACAAGAACAACTATTACAATTTGAAATGAGACCCTTACCATAATATATATAGTCTGAGAACTTTTGTTTCGGGCTTTCAAAACTCTGTCTTGGGAATCCCATCTAGAATGATTCATTTGGATACCCAATTCTTATTGCTAGCCTTCCTACACATTGCTAAATGCTCCTGAGGAGTAGATGTTATAGGAATTCGAAGAAAGAAGCTGCAAATATTCTACCCAGTATCTTTGTCACATAGTCCCTCCCCCAACACACACATATACACACATACAAGTGCCTATACCTTCCCCGTAAGAGGTTTCTGGGTCAGACTTTCAGGCCTAGCCTCAAGGTGTAGGCCCAGAAACCCACAGACCCGCAGAAAAACACGGATGCTTAATATAGTTTTAGGCTGCTCGGCCTAAGGCCCAGGCGTATAACTTGCTAACTCTTTACCCTTAAACTAACTCATGATTCTTATCCTGTTCAGACATGGGGCTCGGTACCTTTTCTCAGAGCAGCATAGTTGTGCTCTGCATCTTCTGGCTTGTCTGGCAACTCTGGAGTCTCTGTGGCATTTCTGCTCAGTTCTCCCTGTTCCCAGAGTTTTCTTAGTCTGGTGGCCCTGCCCACACTTCCTGTCTGCCTTCGGCCAATCAGTGTTTTTTACTAAGCTCATAGGCAGGACAATTATTTACAATGTAACATCATAAATTCATTACATCAAAGGCCTTAGGTATTTAAAGGGCAAATAGAAACTACAAGTGTTCTTTTGTATCTACATTACCCATATCTAATTTATGTAAGTTAGAAAGTGTTGGAGAAATTATTCAACATCTATTCATCTTTATAGCCAGTGGGTTTAAGTAGAAATTAGCAATTTGATATGCTAAAAAATAAAAAGGAACATTTCATTAACTCATCAAAACTACTTTACCAAGTAGAACAAAACCATCAGTGAAATATCTCCCAGGAATGAGAAACTGTTCCAACTTTCACATGGCAGACTTGAGGGTCCTGAACATGTCAAATACATTTTCTTCAGTCCTCACTGCAAATTTATGTAACAAATACAGTCATGTATGGCTTGCCATATGAACCACCAACAATTTCAGATGTGAAGAGATATTCAATAGAGGCATATTGCACAAATTTGAAGTGCATGCTTTTATTATGATTTTCAAAGCAATCTCATTAGGTTCTTAATAATTATGGCATTTTATAACTCACACAAGCTTGTCAGTAGCTTCTACTGAGTGATTGTCTCTTGATAGCCCCCAATTAACTACTAAGAAATATTTTATGTTGTTAGTTCTATATATTCAGACATCAACGCTTTATTAAATTTACAGTCTTAATAGCACTGCTACATATTGCTATATACTGATTAAACTCTCACACACAGCGTTTCCTAGTGAATAATGGAAGTATGCTAATGGAGGTGAAGTAGTAATAAACACTAGAACTACAAATTATGTAACTGGAAAAGCTGCAAAAACAGCCACATTAATTACTATTGCATAGCTGCTTATGAAAAGAATCACAAAGTTAGTATTATTGTGATCAGAAGGTAAAAAGAATGAACTTGTCGATGGGTTCTCCTTTCAAATGCTACTGGGGGGCTTCAGAGAAGAGAAAACAGCATGTTCAATAGACAAAGAGCTGTACCATCCTCCAGTTAGAGTAAAAGGTAATGCTCCACAGCTGGACAACAACTGTAAAGAGCCATAGAGAAAAGTGCAAAATAACTTTCTATTTTTTCTCACTATCTAAATATAACACATTTATGCTGTGGGAGGCAGGATACAAGGACTTATTAAAATCAAATTAAGAATGTATTTCTGTAACATGTAGTGAGCTATTTGTCAGAGGAAATACTATGCCAAGTAGACTGAGATTGACAGAGAATTCCAAGATTATACACTATTTTGCAAATGAAGACATGGGCTGAGGGTCTTACTCAGTATGTGCAAGAACCTGGATTTGATCCCATGACCACACAAAGTGAAAGCAATGAAAAGGTTAAGTACAATAAAGCAGTACAGAACTTGTGACAGGCTATAAAATCAAAGTCAGAAATGTCCTAATTCTTGGCATCCCACCCAACTCACTATGATTAAACACAAATCCATCTATTTATTTACCGTCCCCACTAAAGAAGTATCTTTCAAGAACCATGTTCAAGTGCACAGAATACTGCAATTTAACTATTTAAAAATATAAAATTCTTCAAAGAATCATAAAAAAATTCATTGTCTGTGAGAATGGATATGTCAAAGTCAATAAATATTTTTTGAAAGCCTACCAAGTACCAAGACTACCTCTTTAGATCAATTTAGATCAAACATATGCAAGAATTTAGAATTTATGAGTTACTGATTATGACATTTCTAATTTACACTGAGATAGGATACTAGAAATCATTGCTCAGAAACATTTTTCTTATTCCTAATATAATCATTATTCCATATATAATACATTAAATTGTTTATTGTTGGTTTGTTTGAGGTGAATTTCTTTTTGCTCTCTTTAACCTTGATAACTCCCCTCCTCTCTCATACACACACACACACACAGAGAAGAGACTATCCTTTACACACACATACGCACACACAAAGAGCGGGGGGGGGGGGGGGGGGAGTCCTTTACACACACATAACACAAAGAGCGGGGGGGGGGGGGGGGGGGGGGGGGGGGGGAGTCATTGCCCTTCATTTACTTCCTGTTTATTTATTTTAAAGGACTTGGGATAGAACCTAGGGCCATATGTATGCTTAGCAGGGGCTCTTCTACTGAACAATACCCCCAGATGTAACCAGATGTGTGTTGTCTGGGTTGGCCTCTTGAGCTGAGTGACTTAATGACTCTAAGATGTAAATTCACACTAACATTCCCACTTCTAAAGTCTTTGTTAACTGTTCCATTGGAAAAATAAACAGGGTGGTCAAATATTTATTCATCCATGAAGAATTAATCCACATACTTCATTCCTGACAAGCCTGTTCTTTAGCTCTAGAGCTGGACCGAAAGAGTAAGCTGTACTTCATAACCAGAAGTGAAAAAGAATCTCCTTCATATCCTTATATGAGCTATGAAACAATCCATTTGCCTGAAGCTGACTTAGTGGTCCTGACCCAAATTGGCTGGAGATGTTTATTTTAGATCAAAACAACTCTGGAGCTGCTTTTTGTAGTAAAATATTATTAGTAAATCCCATTTAGAATCCTATAATTAGATCTATTCCAAATAGTATTATCATCTGCATCACCCCCACCATCGTCTCTGTTATTGCCACCACCATCATCATCATCATTATCATCATCATCATCATCATTATCATCAAGCCTTTTAGAACCTGCGCAAAGACTTCTGGTTTTGAAAACAGTGAAACAAACCTTTTTACTAGACTTTCTCTTAAGTACAGCTAAAATCTCTGGACAAAATACAGTGAACAGTCATAGAAAGAAGCTAAAAATGGGAAAGAAGATGGACTGGGTAGGGACCATAGCACCTGACGATCACAGAGGTAGATTCCTGGTTTCCCTTTCTGCTTCCGTGTACCTTAACCCCGAAAAAGCCCGAAACCTAGAAATAGCAGCAAAACAGATGAACAAGGAAACCATCTAAACATGCCTGTAGCAGGCATTCTTTGGGCCACCAACCAACTCCCAAATCGTGACACAGAGGCTTATTATTAGTTATGAATGCTCCGCCTAGCTTGTGTGTTTTAACAAATGAACCTGTTTCTCTCCATTTACATTTTGCCTTAGAGTTTTTGCCTGTCACTTTTTGTCCTGCTCCACGTCCACGGCTGCCTGGCTGGCTGTTCCAGGGGTTTCCCTTTCTCCCTCCTTCTTCTCTTTTTTCTTCATCCTTCTTGCCGAACTTAGATTCCTCCTCTTACTTATCTCTCTGACCCGCCAGCCCCACCTATCCCTCAACTTGCTGCCTAGCTATTTGCCTGTCCAGCTTTTTATTTGGCCAGTCATAGGCGGGCAACAACACCTTTACATAATAATAAGACAGCAACACATCTTTACATAATAATAATAATAATAATAATAATAATAATAATAATAATAATAAACCACAGCACAAACTAAAGCAGCACCCCTTTACAGGGTGAAAGCCCTGTTCCACAGCAAAAACAAATGTAACACATCCACACCCAGATAATGGAATATTCTACTACACATGCTCTCTCCTGTCTAAGGACCAGGGTTAGTTAGTCACAGCAGCTGAACTTCTGTCATTTCAAAACAGTAAGCACACTGCAGCGTAATAACCTGGAGGAGGGGGTGTGCCAAGAGATGTTGGTGTCAGAACGATGTTTGGAGAATCTGACTTTCTAGTTCCACTCCCTCCCACTTCCCACCTCCCACCCTCCACCTCCCACCCCACCATCAGCTGCCATTGACTCCCACTCTGTCCCATGCTGGTATCCAGCATCTACCCCTTTCCAATTGGAACTATGGGAAGAGCGTTAGAGAATAAAAAAGGACTACCAAATATACTATTTCAATATTTTTTCACAAAATTCTGTATATTGATATTTTAAAACATCCCCTAAGATGGCCTAATTCACATTTAATATGAATTTAATATCTAGATAGTATATTTAATGTTTTAAAAAAGATTTTAGTATCATTTGACTATCCTCATACATACTATCTGTCCAAACACCCCTGCAACACACATGCTACACAGACCAGAGTTGGTACTGGTAAAAAGATTAGGAGCTGGACTATGGTAGCTCATCATATCTCAGAGTTTTTAGATCTGCAGAACACACAGAGGAAACAAATAAGAATAAAAATTGTTATCTTAGCCTGTTTTGAAGAGGTTATACGTTCTTTCTAATTCTTCATAAGTATGTTCTGGTCAGTTCCAAGAAATATAGCATTTAACTTAAGGCTCCCAGTAATGACTAAAACTACTTCCTATGCCACTAAGATTGAGTCAAAGTCTCATGGTGATCAGACAGGCAGATCCTGTTAGAACTTTGAGAAGGTTAATTTCTCTAAATTCTTTAAGGTCTTGTCACTGTTTATCCAATTTCTTTTTGGGAAGTTTATAGGTAACCTACAGAGAGTACGTTGGTGACTCTGGTCTAAGGTTATACTAAGCAAACTTTGAAAAACAATATATAAAGCTATAAGCCTTTCTAATGTGGAAGTCTTTATTGATTCTATGTGTGAGTAAAGAACAAATTTTGGAACCACGGAGTCCTGCTAAGGTTACATTAGAAAATGTCATCTACTTTGACATCACTGAGTTCTTGAACCTATTGACCTCCCTCCCCGTTAGCATTTGACTGGATCATGTCTGAAGTTTATCAGGAGCATCTGGACATATGGTAGAACAACTGCTCGTATGCTGAGTGGCTTTCCTTCTAACCAGGACCTTGTTCTGTGAGTCTTGCTGCACAGTCCTAAGGCCTCGACTCCTCAATGTCACTAAGACCAAGAGCCATCGAAGTTTGGAGCTGCTTCTTGTCTTCCATTTTTCCTACTCACCCGTTTCAACAGCTTCTCATCGGCCCTGTTCTCAAGTATCCTTCTAGCTCTGCTCCCCTATATTTGTCTATCATATTAAGGCACCACAGAGCTCAATATTGCCGTGTCTTCTTTTCAAATGCTGCTTGAAGTGTTCTTATCCGAAGAGAGGACTTTAAGAGAAACTCTAATGATAAGAGCAGCTCTGAATCAGAGGGTCTATAAGTGCTCTTCTGTTTTCCCAGCTCCGGACCTTCAAATTCTTTAGTGTATACTGGTATGTGGAACCAACAGTGTATCTACAGAAAAAAAACGATGAGCTAATAGTACATAAAATATACGTGCAAAAAGAGAAAGGATATTAAAAGAGTAAAAGGAAGGACTTCCCAGTGTTCCTGTTAGTCATCCTTACCTTTAGACAGTGAATCACTTCAGGCAGCATTTGAAAAGAAGACACAGAAATGTTTAATTGTGTGCTACTTCAATATGGTAGAAGAAGTAGGCCATTTTCAAGAGAGAGAGCCAGAGCAATGACGGAGAACAATGGCAGATGAGAAGCTGTTGCAAGAAATGGGTGAGCTTAAAGACAAGGGATCCCTAGATATTTTCATTTAAACTATTCTCCCATTACCTGCCTCTTATGAACAAAGAAGTTTGGCTGCTGACATCTGTGATATTTGTTGATTTCCAAGTAAGCTTTCTCTGATGGGTACTTAAGTTGGCATGAGGAAGAAACTGACAGAAATTTAAAATTCCCAAGATATGTTAGCCTGCAGATGCGATTTATCTATTAATGTGAGACAGAAAATGCTTTGGATATGTTTGAGCAATGTCTGTGCTTCATAAACTCAATCAGTGGTTGCCGGCATAACTACTTGTCAGCATGTACAAGAATACAGATAGATCCATATCTATCGTGCTGCACAAAACCCAAGTCGATGTGGATCAAAGATTAAAGCAGATACACTGAGCCTGATAGAAGAGAAAGTGGGGAAGAGCCTTGAACACATTGTAACAGGAGACTACTTTCTAAACAGAATACCAATAGCACTGGCACTAAGATCAACAATTAATAAATGGGACTTAATGAAACTGAAAAGCTTCTGTAAGGCAAAGAACAGTGTCAATCAAACAAAGTGGCAGATTACAGAGTGGGAAAAGATTTTCACCAACTCCACATCTGATAGAGGACTGATAGCCATCCAAATGATATAAAGAACTCAAAAAACTTAACATTAACAAACCAAACAATCCAATTAAAAAACGGGGGTACAGATCAAAACAGAGAATTCCCAATAGAGGAATCTCAAATTCCTGAGAAACAAATAAATGTTCAACATCCTTAGCTATTAGGCAAAGGCAAATTAAAGACATTGAGATTTCATTCCACATCTGTCAAAATGGCTAAGATCAAAAACGCAAGAGACACCTCATGCTGGCGAGAATGTGGAACAAGGGGAACACTCCTCCATTGCCGGTGGGAATGCAAACTTGTACAGTCACTACAGAAATTAATATGGTGTTTCCTCAGAAAGTTGGGAATTGATCTACATCAAGATCCAGCTATACCACTCTTGGACATATACCCAAAAGATGCTCCATCCTACCCCAAGGACACTCCTCTCCAAACCATGTTCATAGAGGATTTATTCATAATAGCCAATAACTGGAAACAACCCAGATATTCCTCAACCAAAGAATGGATAAAGAAAATGTGGTATATTTACACAATGGAATATTACTGAGCTGTTAGAAAAAAAATGGCATCGTAAAATTTGCAGGCAAACGGATGAAACTATAAAATCATCCTGAGCCAGACAACCTAGACCCAGAAAGACAAACATGATATGTACTCACTTATAAGTGGATATTAGCTGTTACGTAAGGGATAATCACACTACGGTTCACAGACCGAGCAAGGCCAAGTAACAAGGAGAGCTCTAGGGGGTGCAAAGATCTCTCTGAGGGTGATAAAAATAGAGTAGATTTTACTGATGAACTGAAGGCAGGTGGGCATGAAAACAGGAGGGATCGAGTGGGGGAGGAAGGACAGAGGGAGAGAGTTCAGGGAGTGATGACTGGAATAGAGAAGGATTTAGGGGGTAATGGAGAAATCTAGTACAGTAGAAATTTGCTGGAACCTGAGGGTAACCACAGCAAGGGTAAGTAAAGAGGGATATAAAGCCTGAATGAGCCATCTTCAATAATCAAGCAGGGCTCCAAGTGTTAGGACTTGACATTAACCCAACCACAAAACACTCAACTGATGTGGGAATGCCTTTCTGTACGCTGTGAATATCAATCTTTAAATAAAGGAGCTGTTTTGGCCCATGACAGGCACCATAGAAAAAGTAGGAGGAAAAGTCAGAGCATATGTAGGAGAAGCAGGGCGGAGTCAGACAGATGGAGCCTGAAGCTCAAAGGAACAACATGTAAGGAACACAGGTGAGCCACGGGCCACGTGGCAGACAGATTAATGAGAATGGGTTGAGTTAAGATGTAAGAGCTAGCTAGCAACGTGCCTGAGCAAACAGCATGAAGTTAATATAAGCGTCTGAGTCATTTCTGGGGGCCTGAGCAACAGCGGGCGGCTAAGGGGTCTGGCGTGGCAGGTCTGTGGGTCTGGGCCTCTGGCTGCCCAGGACCAAGAAACCACACTACTACACTCAACCTACAGTCTATCCTGCCTGAGAGATATGCTGGGCCAATGGAGACACATAAATTGTAAGAGTGTCCAATCAATGACTAATCTAATATGAGACCCATGGGAACACAGGAGAAACCCTCACCTGATATTGCCTGGATAGCCAGGATCCTGAAGCTGAGTGGCTCAGAGCCCTAGGGTAGATCCAAATACAACTGATAGAGAAGGAAGGAAGGGAGGGAGGGAGGGAGGGATGGAGGGAAGGAGGGAGGGAGGGAGGGAGAGAGGGAGGGAGGGAGGAAGTTGAGTGGAATTATTCCTAATGATATTCTGCTATTCTCATGGATGGGTACCTAGTTCAAATGTCATCACAGAGGCTTCCTCCAACAGCTGACACAAGCAGATGCAGAGATCCACGCCCAAACATTAGGCAGAGCTTGGAGAACCTCACAGAAGAGGGGAAAGAAAGATTGTAGGAGCCAGAAGAGGTTGAGGATCAGAATAAAGCCCAGAGAATCAGCTAAGCAGAGCTCCCAAGGGCTCACAGAGACTGAAGGGGCAATCTTCACGCCTCAGGGTTCAGAGCTAGGTTCTCTGCATACATGCTGCTGTTGTTTACCTTGGCTTTTGTGGGACTCCTAACAGTGGGATTAAGGGTGCCACTGACTCTTTCATTTGCTCTCAGGGGTCCTTTTCCTCCTCCTGAGATGCCTTGTCTAGCCTTGATGTGAAGGTTTGTGTCTAGTTTTACTGCATCTTGTTATGCCATATTAGGTTGATATCACTGGGAGGCCTGCTCTTTTCTGAAGGGAAACAGAGGAGCAATGGATCCAGGAAAGAGAGGAGGTGGGGGTGAAAAGACTGGGAGGAGAGGCTGTGGCTGGAGTGTATTGTATGAGGAAAGAATAAATAAAAAGAAAAAAGTGTGCAAGGGCTCAGAGTCTGTGACCAGAGATACTTGGATTGATCTTTCGGAGTCTGGCTCACCTCAATACTAGCAATATCATCTTGGGTGGTTACTTCATCCTTCACCTTCAGTGTTCTTACTGCAAAGGGAAGGTTAGTAGAGTCTATCTTAAGTTAGCTGAAAGACAAACCATATAAATAATAGAACATAGCTGGAGCATAGGAATAGTTAATAATTGATATGTATTATTGCTAATAATTTATAAAAATACTCTTCCTCAAAGCAAAATCTGACTTCTATTAAATGACTTTTGACTGTTTTGCCATGTTAGATTTCTTTTTTTTTTATTAATTACTGCAGGCCAGAAGAGGGCACCAGGTCTCATTATAGATGGCTGTGAGCCACCATGTGGTTGCTGGGAATTGAACTCAGGACCTCTGGAAGAGCTGTCAGCAGTCTTAACCACTGAGCCATCTCCAGCCCTGCAGGCTCTTTATAAACTGTTTTGTAAACAAAGTATATAAGGAAGATTATCTGATACGGTTTTCAGAGTTTGACAATGCGTCTTTGCGTTTACTATGGTCTGATTCTGTATCACATACATAAAAGACTCTTTTAACAGTTTGATGACTTTATACAGATATACAGACATGTACCTATACATTTACCTTTCATAGTACAAAAATAATTCCATAATTACTTTAATAAAGTAGGAGAATTCTCTGTGGCCTTTTCACCTGCGCACAGCAGTGGAAGCTTTCCCTCTGGTCATCTTTTGATAGCATCAATGTGAACATCATGTGATCTCCTCTAATTCCTCCCATTTACCTCTCATGGTACACATGCACACACACATGTACGCACACACATACAGACACATACACACACACGCACACATACACACACATGCACACACATATACATACACATACACACACATACACAAATACACACGTACGCGCACGCACACACACATGCACACACATGCACACACATACACACATACGCGCACGCACACACACATGCACACACATACACACATACGCGCACGCACACACACATGCAAACATATGCACACACATATATACATACATATATATATTTCATCAATAGGAAATGGGTTCCTTACTTTCTCACTTTACTCTTTCTTCTACTCTGTGAGTTAGGAGTCATTTCTCTTTCTACAGATACAGAATAAGACTCACAAAGGGTAAAGAAAAGTCATGAAAAGAAAAATAGTTCTATCTAAGACTCCAAGGAAACTTGAAATAGTAAATGGCATTTCTTTTAACAGACTAAAAACAGAATCACCAAAACTCTAATCTACTTGGACTTGGCTTTGAAGTAGTATGTTCTATAACTACAAGTTAAATTATCTAAGAATCATCCTTTATCACTAGATTATAATTGAAAATAAATTTTATACAATATATTCAGACATTTCTCCCTCCTCCAAAGCCTTCCGGGTTCTTCCATCTCCCAATTCCAGAGACGTGCACTCATTCTTTAAGAAAAATCACCCATCAAATTTAGTTTTGAAACTGCTTGCATCCTTCTTATGTATCTCTTTTTTGTGTGTTTATTTTGTTTACTGTGACAGTCTACCCTGGAACTCACCTCCTGCCTCATTCTCACTGAGCCAGGAATCCCACGTTTATGGCTTGTACATGCCCGGTACTAATTTTTATAAAACAAATTCTTTATGTGTTCTCCTTCTTTTCTTTCAAAATATTTAAATTTCTTCTTGTTTTATTTTTTAATGTTTCTTTGTTATTGATGTTTTATTTTAGTAAGGGTTTTCTATAGCAAATCCCACAGCTTTCAAATATCACTGCCCATGCATACCATTGCATAAAGCACGTAGGACCACCTCTGCCTCTCCTTAACCATCAATAGGTTATGACCCTCTTGAAGACAGATAAAATACCTTAGTCTTCCTAACTCTAGGACCTAAAAAGAAAGCTCTATCTAAAAGGCCTCAACAGTATTTTATATTTTTTAATTAAAAAAGAGAGTAGCAATGTAAGTTAGGAGCTAGCTTTGAGGGTGGGGGAGGGCAGAGGAGGTCAGTCTTTCCCTGAACTGTTTACTTTACTGTCTGGAGAGGGATTATGCCATTTGGTAAATATGCTGAGCAAATGGAATTTCCCTCAAGATCAGAGAAAACTGGTTCTGCAGTTCTGGGCTCACTAGGACCCAAGTGGAAGGAGTGGAGAGGGTAATAAAGACAGGACTGGGGAAAAACCTTTATCTGCCTCTGAGTTACTGGTTTTATCACAGAGACAGGCGTATTAGGATGTGCAATATCCACACACTGCTTATAGCAGCTGCCTCTTGTTCCAGACACCTGGTTTGGCTCACTTCATAATGCGCAGCCTCATAACTTCTTTTATTTCTTTGGTCTGTGTGTCCCGCCTTTCCCCCTCCATCTGTATGTCTCTCTCTCCCTCCTGAGGGTCCCCAGCCTCTGATTTTCCACACTTCAAAACATATGTAAGTTGACTTCTCTTTAGTTTGTTCAAGCTAGTAAGATAACACATCTAGACCCAAAGGACTCAAGAGTCACAGAATACTATTTGGGAAACTTCCAAGATTAAGATGTGCATGTGTGCAGAGGACAGACGGAAGTAGGTAGGTACACAGGCATATTCTGGAGTCTATTAAGAAGCATCATGCCTCAGCGGGAAAATTGGTATGGCCTGATTGAATTAATCATTTGATAACATAATTTGAGATGGTTTTTACAAACAGGCAAATCTGGTGGCAGAGAAATTCTCTGTGCCTAGATTCTCAGCTGTGTATTGATTTTAACATGCAAGACTATTGATCTTGGCAGAGTTAAAGCTAAATATTTAGCATTCATGCAAGAATAAAAAGATTGGTTCAATTAACCTCCATATGCTTCTTTGTTTGGTGCTCATCTGTTTATTGTACTTTTTACCTCTCTTCAGCCCTTTTCAGAGTCTCCTCATAATCAGGTCGCAAGCCCCAGTAGTATGCTGGCACTGTCACAAAACCTGAATCAATTATTTTCAGATGATGAATTCCAGCAGATTCATTATGATAGTCCGGACTTCTGGAAATTCTGACATCTTGGCTCTTTCCCTTTCTGGCTCTTATTCATTCTTTTCTCTTCCAGAAAAGATTCCTTGCTTCACTCAACAGGGAACAGCATTGACCCAGGTGGTATTGGAAAGCCTTCCCCAGAAATAAGCTGGATAGCAATAAAAACAACGTCACTGCACAATGAGACCATGGCTATTATTTTTAGGGACTCCCGCTGACCAGACATGTCACATGAAATGCTAATGTCTTTGCTATTGTCATTTTGTGCAGTCTATGTCTTCTGTGTGTGTCCTGTAAACAGCATCAACGGCAAAGGACACAGACATGGGGGACTGAGAACTTGGGTTTTAACTTCCCCATCACATTTCTGCACTAATTTGTGCAGCCACAGTCTCTTGGGGATTTATTTTTTTTGTTTGTAAAATGGGATCACTGAAGCTCTGAGGCGCCACCAACATGGCAGGGCACCACTGCGGAAAGCTGAAGACACAACTGGTGTGGAGGAGGGCCACCTGCTTCTATTCTGCCAAAGGCCCCCCTTCACCCTTATGCAGAGCCCCTGCTGCAGCTTCAATCCAAAATGGCTACTTGGAGACCAGCATTCTAGAATGGGCTCACTGTGTCTTCAATTCTTCCATGACACTTAGTTCTTCTTGCTCAGCACTTGGAGGTGACTTTCCCTTTCCAGTGAACTTTCAGGAAAAGCTCTTTAAATGTAACTCCACCCAGTACAGGATCTCTTAGAGTCAGCAGTGTTCCTGATAGCCTTTGTGTTCACTCAGAACTGTAGGAACCTACACAATTGAGTTAGAACAAGCACTGAAATCATAAAAGCTCAGAGGAGGAGAGTCAAGCTCAGTAATGATTAGTGCCCCTAGAGTTGGGTTACTCTCTTTGTCCTAAATAGAACACATGAGAGCAGTATAAAAAGATCCTCTAATTTCCATTGTGGTTGGTGCTTTACACTTGTATTATAAATGTGTTATTTTCCATGTAAGTCTTATGTATCTAATGTGAAGATGTGGACCCTCTGTGAGCACGGACCTTACCAACAGTGGTCGGGGCAGCATCACAAAGGAGAAAGGGCATTCGTGCCCTTCAGTTCTTCTGTCAGCTCTTCTATTTAACTGAATTCACTCTGAGCAGTTCTGTCCCTTCCTCTGACATCATTTTTTTTTTTCTCTTCTGTAAAAAATGCTGGCTGGCGCACAATGTTCCCTGAGTGTGTCAAGAGGAGCTGCAGAAAGATTCAGATCTGGAGAACATCGTCTGCAGTGTGCTGAAGTCTAACACATGGGGAACACAGAGTAAAGGGAAGCTCACGGGAGATGCTGAAACTGTGACCCTCGCTAGGAGGAGGAGGATCTATGCTTTGCTTTTCGTTTTACTTGAAGCAGAAAGCTGACCTTGCCTGTTTGTCTAGATTGGATTTTTTTTTTTTTTTTTTTTTTTTTTTTTTTTTTTTTTTTTTTTTTTGCCTCTTCCTGTAAGAATCGCCTTCCCCTACCCTGGTTCAGAAGTGCTTTTATCCTGTGGACCAATAAGATGGCAATACAGGGAAGGCCTAGGAAAGTGTAGAGAACCCTAGGCACAGTTTAGCAGAACAGAGTTCAAGCCGATCTAGCCGCTTTCCCAACAATCCGCAGTCCTCTGTAGCACTGAACACAGCAGGTCCCACACGCCCAGTGCACCCCGTGGAAAGCTGCCTCAGATCGTCCATTTGGCAAGTGATGGACAGGCCTGGTAGAAATTAGCTAGGAAGTCAGACAGCAGGAGAGGAGGGATGAATTAAAAGACAGAAAAAGAGTTGGGGAAGAACGTGGAATGGAAAAAAAAAAAGAAAAAAGAAAATGAATTGTTGCTCCTAATGAGAAATGCAAAATTTTCCACCAGACTGCTGTGACGATTGCCTGAATGAATTATGTACCGTGTGAATGAAAACCCAAGGGGTGGGGAGCCTAGGAAGGTTTGCTTTCTCTCTGCCCTGACTCTAAAGGCAATAGAGCTAATCTCGCAGCACCATGGATTTCCCAGGAGGCCATAGGACAGCACTATGCTCTTTATGTAGAGTTTGACTAAAAGCACAGGATTAGAAGGTCGGATGCCTGTACTCTAGAATCAAATTCCAATAGCAGTCTTTCTCGGTTTTACTATCTAGGGCCAGGGATGTTGTTTGTTAAGTGACTCAGCTAAAACCCTTTATGTCTTTGGGTTCTTCCAGGCCAAGCATTTTAGTGCCCATATTCAGCATCTCTGCCTTTGCTGGACTGAATTTCTAAAATCATACCATTACCCCTCCAACTTCCCAGTCCCTCGACCCTGGGCATAAACTTCTAAGAAGTTCACACTTTTCTTGGGGAATAAACCTACTACCTCTTTAGAGTCTATCAATGAGCAACTAATATTACTGACAGAATCTATGTGATTGCCAGAGATAGAGTCGATTTAAAAAAAAAAATTAGGAGGGCATTTTCATTACTTGAGTTTATTAAGATCTGTAAAAGAATCCATGATGCCCCAGGCTGAGCAGGAAGAAAACTTATAAGCAGTGCGTGGTTACTCCTATGTGATGTAACTGAATTCTCAGCCCCTGGGGCACTTAGGAGTTGCAAGAATGGACTGGAGAAGATCTGGGCAGACTTTGGATGCATCAGACTGGCGTGGAAATAACTGGGATGATGCAGGACCTAGCAACTGGCTACACAATGGATGTCATAGGTTTCCTTCCTAAGGAATGGGATGTAGGATGGGGTGGTGACACATTGTGATGATTCAAGGACAAAAAGGAAAAAGGAAAACTTTTTAGAGGCAGAGTAAGAATAACTAATTGCTCACTGTCTGAAGAATAACTAAATTTCAGAATAGTATTTCAAGAAGATAAAACCATGCTTCCTAAAATAACTGCAGGATGAATGTGCATATTCTATAAATTCTTTTTTAAAAGACTGAAATGCTGGATGAGGACAAGGCTTTCTTCTGAACCAAGAACCATATAAAGGGGTCCTTTCTGCCTTTCTGCCTTTAAAGGCACTCCGTCCAGAAGGAGAATGTAGCTATGAAGCAGAACTGGAGTGAGGAAGTAACGAGCTTTTATTTCCTTCTCTGTAAATCACAAACATATTATGGTCCAGATAAAGAGACTGAAGACTGCTGGAGGTGGAGCAGAATTGCCTAAATTAATGTGCCACCCCCACCTTCACTTAAACCTACGAGGAGAAACAAAGGTTGAATTTCACCAATTCAAGAATAAGACATGCAAGAGCAAGCTTGTTTTAAGTAAGAAAAGAAACAGCAGCATTTCTTTTTACACAGATAGGAACAGTGGAATAAAAAAATACAAAAAACCATTTTGGATAATTCAGGACACAAACAAGGAAGAAAACTCTCTCTCTCTCCCTCTCTCTCTCTCTCTCTCTCTCTCTCTCTCTCTCTCTCTCTCTCTCTCTTCTCTCTCTCTCTCTCTCTCTCTCTCTCTCTCTCTCTCTCTCTCTCTCTCTCTCTCTCTCTCTCACATTTGTTTAAAAAGCCACAGATGTTCATGAAGTAGATACAATGGGTCAAGGATTTTCTGAAGTACAGCCTTAAGTGATAAAAGCTGAAGATAAATTTAAGAAAATCAGACCAAACAAGAGGACAGAATGGGAAGTGAGTGTGTGTGAAACAACACTCAGAACTCCTGAATACAAACAGCAAGATTCACCCCCAACTGGCATGTGGAAAAACAGACCAAATGTGGTAAATCACCTTTCCCACATACAGAAATGTGTCTCTGTCCATGTCACAGAGCCAAGCTCGTATCTACGCAACAAATGGATACCAAGTACTCATGCCTACCCATCTCATTTAAGATACTTAGAGCAAATAGGATTGCTGATGACCCAACTCAGACCTCTTGATCATAAATGTCTAATATTCAGTCACGTTTTTATGCCCCAAAGGATAACAAAGTCACACAGCTGGTAAATGTCCATGTCTGGGAATCCCTTCTTTGAGAGATGTAAAAGTGGTTCTTAGGGCAAAGAGCACACAGAAGTGATGACACACACACTTTAAAAAGTATTTTAAAGCAAAATAAAATAAGGAAAGAGGAAAGATCTCTGGTGGGAACATTCAAGACAGTTGCTGGGGGTTATGGAAGGACACAGGGAGCCCCACAGGAGTGTCTCTTGGTATTAGGATAATGATGATTTTAACATGTAAAGAAGAAGGAATATTTTACTTCCACAATAACAGTACGAAAAATTGCACCTGTGGTATTTGTTAGGCATCAGACCCCAGTCTGTCTTCAACTAAATTCACATCAATCAGGTAGTCTAGTATTTCTCCACCTTGGAAACGTGGAGACAGAAAGCTGGAGTGGTTGGTCTACAACAGACTTGAATCTCCAATTTGTTCCCATTCCATGTCTTTCAAGCTCACCTGGAAGAATAACAGGGTGAAGACCCAAAGTGTCAGACATAAGGAAACGGGAACATAAAGAGGAAGAGACAGAGAGAGACTGTGGGGGCTGGGTTACAATATTCAGGCTTTATACAGTCACAAAGAGAAGCCACTGTGCACTCAAGAAATGGACCATTAATAGCAGTATCTTAGGGTTCAGGCTCTGGTTGATGAATTATAGGTTACAAAAGGGAGATCTTTAAAAGCTGGGAGGGGTCTTACACCGCCTTTGTATGCATACACAAACCATGCCTCTGTAGAGCTGCCAGCACCTAAGCGCTCAGATGATTTCCCCACGTGCCAGGCTCTGAGAAGATGGAAAACAACAGCTCTAAAGAGGAATACCTGTGACTTCAGTGAACAAGGGCCTGCTCATCCCTGGAGCTGTCCAAATCTGGCTTTCCTGGAATCCCTTCTAGTACAGCATTCTACAGAGCCCAGAGCCATCCAGCGACTGTGGGCATAGCACAGGCTAGAGTCCACTAGTCTCAGAGCCCAGGCTGAGTCTAGATCCTGGGCTCACTTCACCAAATCATGCTAAACTGCCACCACTCACATGACAAGGAAGAAGTCTCTTTCTGTTTCTGAACATCCTAATCTTTATCTCTCAAAAGAGAAATTTGAGTGCAAGGGGTCAGAGTTTACAATTTTCAACTCTTACTCCCCAACTCATGAGCATTAGAATCAGTTTCCATGAGCAGCTCAATATCCAGGATGTAGGAGGCTATTAATCCCAAGAACAAGTGGTTTGTTTATCTTCTAGGTTCTGAGCATGGTTGTGCTACCTTAACTTTGAGATGTCTTCTGTTCTTCAGAGTTATATCTGGCCTCAGATTAGACATCTAAATTCAAACTGGGTCACAGACATCAGAAGCAATTCACTTACACATGAGTTTATGACTATTGCTAATTCAGTTATACATGATACCATGACCATTTCCAAGTACACAGGAGCTAATCACCCTGCCAGTGAATGAACATCCCATAATCTGAATTTCTTACTGCTCCATAATGGCCTTTTATTATTTTGGAAGTTTTGTTCTACATAATGGTGGTGGTGGTGGTTTCCCTGAGAAGCAAAGGCAAAGCTTCTCCATGGAGTTTCCATGGACGGCCAAGAAGAAAAGCATTATAATGTATTATTTAGGTGTTATCAAGCAAATCCCCAAACCAGTAAAAATATTTCCTTCTTCACAAATTGCCAATTATGTGACTCAGTGTCATCACAAGAGTTTGGGGGCTATAAGCTTGTGGTTTTATCTTTCTTGACCTCCAGCCAAGGAACAGATGATAATAATAAATGAAAATATATGACTACAGAGCCACAGCAACCCACATACTGACTGCATGGTTATTTATTT
This sequence comes from Phyllotis vaccarum, assembly GCA_033318265.1. NCBI lineage: Eukaryota > Metazoa > Chordata > Mammalia > Rodentia > Cricetidae > Phyllotis > Phyllotis vaccarum. The sequence continues at coordinate 192,032,068 of JARWLC010000002.1, forward strand.
TCAGAGGACCAAATATGAGTATGCATTGCTCTCTTTTCCTTTCCTTCCTGCCATGTACTACAGAACCATCAGCAAAATGGTTTCATCTCTCCCCACACCTGAGACTTCGTCCAGGGAATAATACCATATATAGGGGGCCACCCACACTCTGTTCCAGGCACCACCTTAAAATATTTTTGCTATTGGCTCTCAGGGGAACCTCCCCCAGAACTGACTGATATCTGGAAGAATAAAAAAAAAAAAAAAAAAGAAAAGAAAAAAAAAAAGTGCTGCTCTCTCATTTAAAAACAACATTATACTTAATGCACGCCTTACAGGAGAACAGACAAATCACAAGTCCTGGAGATAATTCTGGCCTTCTCCTCACCCCTCAGCCCAGCCTAATAACCTCCTGAACTGGAACTCTGAGATTAGGTCTCTTTGGTAACGTCACAAACTCCTCCTACCGCTGTGGGAAAGACCTGGATATATCCACCAAAAAGCCAGAAAGTAGGAAGTAGTGGAACAGTGGTGGGGGTGGTAAGAAACTCATTCTAAATATTGTCTGCTATGCATCCAGTTAGGCCTTTTAAACAATGGGGCCAATTAGATAGCGAACCTCTTGATAGCAACTTCGGGAGAGTTAAACAATTGCAAATAAAGCCTGAGAGAGCACTGGGCGTCTGAGGTGATGCAGCCCAGGACCGTGGAAACCCCAGCCACCTACAGCAGTACTCAGAATAGTCCATATTTTCAATGGGATTGCCTCACACAGCCTAAAGCATACTTTCTCCACTCTTATTCTACCTTTACTTTTTGCTCTTGAAGAAATGTAACTTCATTTGAGAACGTGCTTCCTTTTACCTTCAGAAAACCTTGTTAAGCCTAGACGGTTCAGACTGCAAAGAGACAGCCAGGAAAAAGGTGGGGGAGGGGGGGAGTAATCCGGATTAGACTCTATCAGAGAATTTAGCATCTAGGTAGACCACAGGCTCGTGAAGTGTTGAAGGACACTTTTGAAACAATCGTATCGGCCCAGCCCACTTCTGTGAGTGAAGCTAACGCTGAAACAGAGAGCAAAGGGGACCTGCTCAAGTCCATCTAGTTTCTAGGCGTCTACTTTGACGCCCTGGGAAGTCACTGTGAAAAGCGGGCTGGAGGACAGACCAATGCCCCGGAGCCAGCCCTAGGAAGGGAGGGGCGGACTTCTGGCGCAGAAGAGCTCAGTACCTTGAGGTAGGCCCGCTGCAGGTAGTTGTAGGGAACTCTGCGCTGGAAGTCGCTGCGCACGTCCTCGCTGATGCGGTGGCGGGACGCGGGGCCGCCCAGGCGCTGGCTCTGGCAACTGCGGGAGCAGCGCGCCCGCTCGAGCAACGCTCGGAAAAAAGGCAACTCGGCCCCCGGGCCAGCGCCGGGAGGTGCGAGCGGGCGGCGAGCCGCGCAGTGGCGGGCGCAGCGCGTGCGGATGGCTCGCAGGCGACGGTGGCTGCGCAGCGCGGCTTCCAGGTCACGCACCGCACGCTCGTAGTCGCCGGCGTAGTAGGCAGCCACGCCGCTGGCATAGAGCAGATCGAAAGGCTGCAGCGGGCCGCGATCCGGTTCGGGCTCCGGCTCCCGGTGGCCGTCCTGGGGGCCTCCCCACTGCGGCGCGGGCAGCAGCAGCAGCAGCAGCAGCAGCGACACCCACGTGTTCTCCCGCATCCTCCACAAGACCCACGGGGGACCGCCGCGCTCCGTGCCTGCCCCGCAGCACCTCCCGTCCGAGCCCTGTGCTGGCTCTGCGGGCTAGCACGCCCGTTCCCGCCGCGATCTTGCTGCCGGACAGCCCCAGGTGGCCGCCGGCGTGCAGCGGTCCTGGAGGCGGAGGCTCCGCCGGCTGGCCGCTCTTAAAGGGACGCCTCCAACTCGCACGCTCCTCCTGCCGCCGAGCCTCTGCGAACCGCGCTCCAGCAGCCTGAGAGCTAGCGCCACGAGAGGCAGATCCCGGGGACAAGTTTTGCGTATGGGACGGTCCCTTATGGGTGGCAGAAAGCATGGTGTTGCTGTCTCTTCCGCACTCGGGGAAGTGAGGCTTACAGTTTTCTGCAGTTTTGCTCTTTGTGGTCCTTCACCCTCAGATGCAACGTGAAGGTCCATTTCAGCCTGTGTGGAAAGCTCTAGAGAGAGGGAGGGGTTCGGGCCATTTGAGTAGGTTTGAAGAGAAAAGTGGTTTGCCAAAGTCTATAAGGCTAACAACTGCAAGCTAAAGATAGGCCCAACTCTGGACCACGGATCGAAGGTTCCCGCTCTATCCCAAGGCAGGGTCTCCTTCTCTCTTGCCCTTTGGCTGTGTGTGGATGAGTTCATGCATTGTGTGTGGACAGGGTGCAATGGAAGAGACGATAAATAACCCGAGTTTCCTGTTCAAACCCCTGGAGGAAGGTGAGGCTGCACTCTGGCAGTTTTCCAGATGTGTGACAATGTGCAGCTGAGCCTCAGTTACCTCTTCCAAAGCATCCAAATGCCCAACATGTCCAATGATATTTGAACATAAATCCCTATTGTGAAAGTTAAACAAAGAGGCGCTTAACAAACCGGGTGCCCTGGGACTCAGGCAATGAACATCAATCTTGGGAACGCTGACAGAAATGGCTGCCAGAGGCCAGGGAACTAGCTGGAGGCTTTCCTGCCCCTCCCCTTCTGCTGGGTCATAAATACCTTCATAGCCAAGGTGTTCCCCTCTTTTCAGCCCCTTGGCTCCACACTCGGGGGGGGGGGGGGGGGGGGGGGGGGTGGATATGTGTATGTGCTAGACTCTGGAGTCCAGCCTGTAATTCCCTGGGAGAAATTCTGTTTGTCTAGAATTGTCTGGGAAGATGGCCATTGAGAAAGAAGCACATATATTGTCCAGCTGATCTGAATTTCCCAAAGAGAACTTTTGCATGAAATGGCCATTATGCAAGGAGAGAGCCAGCGTGCCATGTCATTTCTATTGTTCCTTTCGTTGGGTTTTCCACTTTGGTCATGAACATCCCCATCCCCAGCTATATAACTCCAAGGAAAAATAATTTATGTACATATTATTTTTCCACCAAATTCTCCTATATGCCTAAGTTGTCTCTTGCTGCTGACGGCAAAGCTCCAGTGTGGAGCCTACTACCTTGGATGATCAGTGCTCCAAAATTACCATAGACTTTTCTGTTTAACTGTTCAGATAAAGACACTAGAGTCTAAAATATATCAATCCACTTGGAGAAGAGTTTGAAGCACATAATTAGAAATAGTGTTTGGGATACAGACCAAATGCCACGATGCTTCTGCATATCTCAACTCTACATAAGAGATAATTCTGTGTCACTGAATATGTGTCACTAAATTAATATCTTTAGGCCTAACCCTGGTATAATCTATGGGAAGGAAAGGGATGACTACATTGGAGTCTTTATTTCTGGGAGTTTACAGTTCTATGTAGGTGTGAACACAAAATACAGGACTCAAATACAAGAAAAGAATGTGGACCATACTAAATTCAATTCAACGTGCTCTAGTAACACAAGAGCTGAACCTTCTGACAAGCAGGGGGGCCAAGTGAACTTGGGAAAAAAGACACTAGACAGACTCTAAAGTTTATAGTCAGTAGCCCACATCTCCCAACTGGGTCATAATTCTCAAGCCTTCTCTGTATCATACCTGTGTACAACCACAACAGAACAACAGCTAATCCACTTAGGTAGCACCTCCGATTTTTCAGAGCATTGGAATGACCTGATGAACTCAAACATTTCTACCTGGTCCCAACTATGAGGGATTCTGATTTAACTGGTATGGTGTATGACCCAACCAATGGGATTTGCCAAAGTTCCTCTGTTTCTAGTCTGAAGCCAAGACTGAGAATACTGGAGTAAGACTGTGAGGTGGGTCCATGTGGCATGTTCATGAGATTCTGGAGTAATAGGATTCGGGGCCATCTTGCGGATATATTTTCATATGCTTGTGTTGTAAACCCCCCCCCCCCCAAACAAGACCGCAGAGCTGACTTCCTGATGCAAAAACAAAGGTTTCTTTATTGGAGCCCACGTATGGGCTTCTTCCAACAGTCCAGTTACAGCAAATGAAGGAGGAAGCCCTGAGTCCCCACGACAAAGGGCTTATATCGAGGAAAACCACAAGCAGGGAGCTGTATGTCTTGGCATTCTAGGGTTGGGTAAGAGAAACATAGAGTGAGGTAACCTTTTGAAGGCTATAGGCAAGAAATTGGTAATAGTTATAGAATGCTTTCAGGTGTGAAGGCATAGATTTACTGTCACAAAACTTTAGTTCAGGGAAAGACCATTTGATGCCTGAGGGCATGTCCCAGGTCTAAGAAAAATCAAGTAAAAATCTCAGGAATGTGCCTGACAGTCAATAGATTTAAGGCTTGAGTTTGTACCAAAAGTTTAACCAATAGTTTCCAAGAATTACTCTACCCATACTTCTTTACCCAATCCTTAAGTGCCAAAATCTGTAACACCATCTCACTCCTGAGGTAGGGGCTGAAAATTCCTTTCACTGAGATGGACCAAAGTTCGGGTTCCTTCAAACCTTTCCAGAAGAATAAACTGACTCTCATGTGTTTGAATCAGAATCCAGCTCCCTGGTGGTCTTTGCAGGTCTCAGAACACAAGTACAACATAGAATTTATGGCAAGATATGGCATGTCTGCAGAGACATCCGGCTCTTGTTAAATGTGACTACTATTCCTCCTGGTTGACTGTGTCCGGGTTGTTTGCATTCAGCTATTGCAACCCATTTTGGGGGTTTGAGTTCAGCCCAATATGGAGGTCTGTTCTCATGATGGTGTTGGTTCTGTCCTTTCACGTCTCCTAAGGAGCCCACCCAATCTGACTTTCTTTTTAAAGTTGGATAAAGTGTTTTGAAGCCCATTTCATGGTTCCTGTTTTGTCAGATCTGTGACAGAACCCCAAATTTGCTTCTCTGTCAAATTCCTTGTTGATGCTGGAACTCCTAATACAAGATCCCACACTTCATTATTTAATTTCTCATAAATAAACATATTTAAACTTTATGGTATTATCAAAGACTAAATTAAAAACAAGACCCTGTATTTTGAAGTGGAATCAAGCCTGCCCTTTGTTCTTTGTACTCATGTCTGATACCCAGTGATGTCCAAGAGCCAGTAGTTCTTAACCTGGAATAATTTGCCCACACGGGTACAGTGGACAATGGACACAGTTTTTATTATCAACTTAGGGGTGTGGGAACAAATATCATACAATTGCTGTCTAAAGGGTAGAAGAAGCAAAAAATGGCAATGAATGTCTTGTAAAAGAATGGTTCTCATGAGAAATGGCTTATAGCCCTTGAAAATAAACTGTCATGACTACACTTTGGGGATTCTGGAACAGTAATTTGGCACTGTAAATTTTGTTCAATTCCCATATACAAATGAGGGAGTTGAGACCATAGGTCACAGCATCACAGGGGCAAGCATGGCCAAAGAAGATGCTTATTTGCTCATAGCAAAGTATGATATAATACTTTGTTCCAGAACACTGAGTGGTGATACTTTTATGAACTGCTTCCTCTTGAAGGTGAAAGAAAGAAATGTGTGAAAGGGGGAAGGAGAGGAAGAGCCAGGGAGGGAGGAAGGAAAGAAGGAAGTAAGCAAGAAAGGAAGCAAGAAAGGAAGCAAGGAATGAAGGAAGGAAGGAGCCATGGTTTGAGATAAGAACTAGTGGAAACACAAGCTGTTGACATTTCTGCCCAGATAGGTAAGAAACGATAGCAAGAAATGTCACTTTTCATTTTTGTTCCTTGTGATTTCAAAGAACAGCCAAAACACAAGAGAGCTCATCCAAATCCTTGGAGAGACATCCAATCATCTCCCTTTTTATTATATTTGGAATGGGTCTTGACAGAAGCTTGAATTCCCTTTGACTTCTGTTTATAAGTCATCAGCAGCTCAAGCGCACTTGCAGCGGGGTTTCATCAGAAGAAAGGAATTCTGGAACCAGAGATCTTCAAATGCTCCTTAGACTCTCCAAATCAGTTTAGATTTTTGAGCTGACTTCTCTCCTCATAAAACCTTTCTGGAGGAACAAAAAGTGTACTTAGTCTTCAGCAGGAGATTTAATCAACACGTTCCACAAGCAAATGTAATACTAGTTTATTTTGATCATATTTAACCAGCCAGGGATTTTGCTTGCCCCAAACATCTGATGCCTTTGAAATGAAAGGAATAATTCTCACTGTGCAACAGCTCAGCCTGTGTTCAGCTGCTGTTGATGCTGGCGACAAGGGAGTTGTTTGGAAGACATTTTTTTTTCTTGCACAAATAGGATCATCTGAAGTTTTTTTTCTTCTTCTTCTTCCAACCAGGTTAGTGTGAAAGGGCAGTCAGCAGTCTGTCAGCATAAGAGAGTGAGAAGAAAAAAGCCCTCCCAGAGGAGGAAAAGAATTTGTTTTGAAAAAAAAATTAATATTTAACCCACATTTAAAATCAAACAGGGTGGCCACATTCCAAAACTGACTGTTTTTTCCCAATTTTCTTGGTAGCTCCATCTCCATGCTTACCTCCAATCTTGATGAAGCTTTAAAACTCCAAACTAAACAAATTGTAGACACACTCTGCCTCTATGCTCCTGTCACAAAGATGTCTAACTTTTTCCTTGGGTGGACTCATATTTTCTTAAACAACAAAAAGTGAGGAGTTTAAGTAAATAATGTTAATTATTCCCCAGGTAATATAAGTGGCTAAAAGCATGATTCAGATGGAAATGCAGTCTATTATGCCAGGCTGTTTTTGCGCAAGTACTTAAGTTTCAAGAGTCTCTTTGAGTCAAGTACTATTGCTGTAACTTTCTGTATTTATTACTATTATTGTTGTTGTTTTGGGTCAATTTGCCACAAGCCCGAGTTGTCAGGGAAGAAAACTTAAACTAAGAAATTGCTTCCGTAAGATGGCCTGTGGCCATGTCTGTAGAGCATTCTATTAATTAGTGATTGATGTGGGAGAGCCCAGCCCACCATAGCTAGTGCCATGCCTGGAGAGGTAGTCCTGGGCTGTGCAAGAAAACAAACAGAGAAATCCATGGTTTCTGTTTTAGTTGGGAGGAGAGGGTTATAACCAAGAACAGTGACAATGAGCTATAATGTCTGGGGAAATATATGGCTTCCCTTCAGAAAATGACTGTTAAGAAACTATTGCTGAAGAGTGCATACTTCAGTCATAAAACATGATCAAATCAAACCAGCATGAATCTTTAAGCGTGAGTAGAACCCTGAGAACGAACAAAAAGTCAAGAAAGTATCAAAGGACAGAGTGAGGCAGCTCTAGAGTGGGAGAGAGGAGAGGCTATAAGGGGAGGGGAAAACTGGGAGGGGCACTTTAAGTGATGAGGGAAATGGGAAGAAAACACAGAGGGAAAGAAAAAGAAAAAAAAAACCGACCTTGAGAGGGACAGCTCTGTCCTGGACACCTGGTTTTGAGCTGCGGGTGTAGCCTAAGTGTGACCCACCATGGTTTTCCAACCATGTGAAAATCATCCCTCAGGCACTGGCCTGCCCAGTTCTGGCAGGGCTCCTGGCTGACTCTGCCCTGGGTGTGTCAGTCTAGAGCAAATCTGAAAGACTCACCTCTCTGGCCTCTGCTTGGTGGGAAAAAGATGAAGAAGTCCACTTCAAAATAATAATGTTTTGAGCCCATTTCCAGAAAAAAACAGCTTTAATGATTTTGCATTTGGGGGAGATCTAGCTAGAAATAGAAACATAAGATGTTATCATCACACTGCTTGATTTTTGGAGAATTTTTATCAAGTTCTCTTGTGGCATTAAATTATCATCTTTGTTTGGAAGATTTCAAGCCAGGTACACTTTTGTTGTTAGTGTTAGGGGATTGGGAGAAAGTAAGAGATTCCTTAATTATACAGACTATACAGATATACAAATGGAGAGTTCGTGTACTGGTTAGTTTTTCTCAACTTGACACAAACTAGAGTCTCCCAGAAAGGGTTCATCAGTCAAGAAATTTCCTCCATCAGAGTGATCTGTGGGACACTTCTTGATCTCTGATTAATCACCATCATCAGGCAAGTGCATCTGGAAGATATTAGAAAGAAATAAAGTAATCCAGACGATAAACAGCCTTCCTCCATGGTGTCTTCCTCAGTTACTCCTTGAGGAACTGTGTGAGGTCCTGCCCTGACTTTTCTCAATGATGGATGATAATACAGGAGTGTAGGCCAAATAAACCCCTCTCTGAATTGGTTTTGGTCAGTGTTTTGTTACAGCAACAGATATTACCTAGAGTAGAGAGAATCTAAAACAATAGACTTGGAATTATGCTTTAATCTAAATCTAAACCACATAACTGAGAATAATCGTTTTTTCTGTATCTGAGTCTATTGAAAGAATGTCTCTTACTAACAGGCTATCAATTCTAGCAACTTTTCAAACCATTTTCCCAAAGGCTTCAAACTGTCTTATGGTGAGATGACAAAGAACTAAGAGGAGCCAAGAATACCAAAGCCCTACTTGCTAAGATGTCCTGAATTCCACAGACTGGTACCTGCCTCTCATCGCAGACTGCTTTGTAAATCGTTTCCACCCTTGTTGACTTTACTAAACCAAATGAAGAGGAAAGCCTTGATGCACTTGGCCCAGCACTCTGCTTCTCCCTGTTATAAATATTAACTTTAAGCATGATTTAGTAGCAGTGTTAGAATAAAAGGTAATGAGAGAGTAGGATTCACCACACACACACACACACACAAACATAAGAGGAAGTCTAAAGGAAAAAGAAAATAGCTTTGTTTTGCCTTTGAGTAAAAAATTTGATATTGAATTTATTTAGCAAAATTTTAAACCATTCACCAAAATCCTAAGAACAAAATTAAGCTGATAAAGTTCAAGTAGCAAGTATATTGGCATTAAAATTAATATTTTACTTAAGGTAATGATTTCAAAGAATTCATTCAAAAATGGTAGTAGAACTCATTAACCTCACCAGTGTGAGACTCACTCATCCATGATGCTTTGCTGTTTCTCTTGGCTCCTCTTGAAACCAAGTCTAATTTTCTGATTACCTGATCACCTACCAGGCACCAGTGTGGGCATTTTTGCCCAGACATTCCCAAGGATTCCCTCTATACTTACTTACAGACTGTTTCTAAGCCATAATCTGGCCAAGTGAATTTCTCCCAAATGGAAATCTATTCAGAAAGAAACTTAAGTCCTTCCCATAACCTCCTGGGAGAAAAGAGATTGCTTAGATCTCAGCACTGTATCTATGTTCTACCAAACAATATTTGAATGAGTAAGAACAAAATCAAATAAGATGCTGGGGCTGGCTGGGAAATAAAACACTTGCCATGCATGTTTGAGGACCAGAGGTCCTATCTCAAGCATCCATCTAAAGCCCAGTGCCTATATCAGTTACCTGTATCCCATGGCTTTTAGAAGCAGGGAAAATAAGCTAACTAGATAGACTACTGGAATCATCAATCTCAAGCTCACATGAGAGACACTGTCTCAATAAATGAGCTGTAAAGCAATTAAATGAAGCTTCTGATGTCAAGCGCTGGCCTCAGTACCACATGACTACACGTGCATGTATACCTGCACACACACATTGCATTCACATCTATTTGAACATATGCATGCACACCACACATGCATACAAATTTTAAAAAGTTAACTTATTTATAGACATATGCACATATAACTCTCCTGGCATGAAGTCGAAAATACTTCAGATTGGCTGGTTCTGCCACAAATTAGTTTTTACATGTTCAGCAGACCATTTCCTTCTGGGCCTCTTGTACTCTCAACAGTATAGGAATGAGTGGAACTTGACCCTTGAGCCTCTGTAATCTCAGATCTTTCACTTAAAATCATAACATTCCTGGAAGTGCCAAAGCACTGCCCCTGTTTTTGCTACACCAAGCTCTGTGATGTAGTTAACAGTTGATTCCCAAGCACAGTTCTCAATTTTCCCTACAATCATTAAGAAATTATTCAGAGCACAAGGCTTTGGAAACCTCAGCTCGTCTCTGAAAACAGAGAAAGAGACTCATTATTTTGAGTAAAGCCATAGAGTGTGAGCCAACACCTTCAAAACCTAAACGCCCACCCAGTTCATTGTGTCCTCCTGTCTGCCTTTTTAGTTGTAAAAGGACTTGTTAAAAAGAATGTGCTGATACTACTAGTCACCACATGTTAACTCTGGCTTGAAACTAATGCTTTAGAAAGAACCTAAAGAAGATTTTAATATATTTCTTTATAATCAAAATTGATTTTTTTGAAAAATATATTCTAAAACTTATTTCCCTTAACCAAGTTTAGATGATATTTAGATATTTCCCCAATTCCAGTGTATTTCAAAAGATACAGACATACTCACTAAAGCAGGGTTAAAGCTAATGCTCCAAAGAGTCACAATTCCTACAAAATAATTCATTATACAATAAGAATACTGGTTGGTAAACAAGAGCCTTACTTCAGGTTCTAGAGTACATGATCATTGTTGGATCATCTACGCATGCACATGTTCATGCACACAACACATATAAAGTGATAGGGAGACAGTCATCTTCAAGGCTAATCTGTCCTCCTGGGTATTTCCTGCATAGAGAGAGCCCTTGAGTTACGCTGTAAGGTTGGGGAAATTCTTGTGTCTCCACTCTCTCCACAGTCCCCCACCAACCCCCCACATCATCTGCTATCTAGGAGGAAGCAATCACATGTAAGTGCTCCTCTTCACTTTCTGGGGAAATTCTCAGCAACCTGGGTGTGCTGCACTTCAAGAAAGAAGCTTAATTAAATGAATAAGACTTTTAAATAAACCAAAGAGTCACCATTTAAGGTCTCCTTTAGCCCCATCTCTATTCCTAATATCTCATAAAATGAGCCAGAGACATTAACTTCCACACTGTGCACCCAAAAGCCTTTGAGACTTCAAGTCTTTCTTGGTATAGGATGCCTGAAGAGAAAAACTTCTTAGAACCCTGAAGAAGTTGAATAGACTTCATTAATCACGGGAGGGAGGAGGTAGTTCCCAAGAAGATTAGTAGGAAGCAGTACAACCTCCAAATGGAGACTTTAAGGGCAAAAACCACAATTGTGATGTATGTAGAAAGGAAGTATTGTTTAAACACATGGCAAGATTACAGTTAAATGATTAGTCAGTTAACCTTAAGATCAAGGTCATATTGTGTAGGAATTTAGGCTTAGGAGTTAGAGCCCAATTTACCATAGGAATTTGAGACTGGGCCAGAGACAAATTTCACTCAAATTTTCCTAGAAATGTTTTCATAAGACGGCGTGAGTATAGTTCAGTAGCCCACTAAAGACTCACGATGGTTGTAATTCCCTCAGGGATTTCCTTCTGTAACTTTGGAAAATAAAAAATAAAACCAAGACTTTATTCTTGTGTTTTATTCACTATTTCATTTTAAACAATGAATTTTGTGATGATTTCCTTAAAAAGATTGTGCCAAAATTGACAAAGAATTTCTGATAAGAACATTAAAAGTCAGATATAACTTATTATTTACTCAGTTTTTTCTTATGTGACTTTCCTTTTAAAAGTGTTTTACCTGTAACATTTTGAGAATGGAACAGCATTATCAGATTATATATTTATTCATGGCCCATATCCTTTATTCTTGGGTATAGATCAAAGCTTCTCAAATATTTCCTGATAAAGGGACATGTCACAACCTTAGCATTTGCTTATCTGAAATGCCACAGTGAATCTAGGCTTGTCAGAGAAGGAAGTCTAGGGCCTGGCTTTCTACCCATTTGCCAAAGTCTATTTCTACCACAAAGATCACTTTGACTAGGCTCCCTTTCTCTGACCTGCCATTCAGAGGAACTATTCAACAGGAGTGACCATGAACCATGAGCTAACAGCCACAAGCCTGTGAAGGCTCCAGGAACCCTTCATGATCCTCAAGCTGAAGTGACCAGGCTTAGGTAGGAAAGTCACTTCTCACCTGATAAGAATCTGGTGATTTGGGTCCAGACTTAAAATAGGAAGCCTACTTTTCTTTTAGATTCCTTCAGATGAAGATTACTAGGAGTGAAACCCTCTCCATTTCTTCTGTGAGACACTATCTCTGGGGGAGATGTCATAAGGGACTGACACAGACCAAAGTAAGAAGACCATGGAAATCAAACTTGGAGAATGAGAAAGGATCATTAAGGTTACTTATAGGAGCATGGGGATGGCTTATTTACAGGGGCAGAAATGACTCAAAGACAGCTGCATCAGCAAAACCTACCCCAGCATGGATGATGGCTATTGAAAGCTGGAGCTCAGGGTCCCTAGCCTACCAGTTATTGTTTGTTTGTTTGTTTGTTTATTTTAGGACTTTCTGAAGACTTTGAGTTATTTACTTCCTGAGCTTAAGAGGTTTTTCTAAACAGTGGTATGTTTTGCCCTTCCCTTTAGGCATACCTCCCCCGCCCCCCAAGATGGAAGGTTTGATCATGGAGGAAATTGCTACACAACACTCATGATTTTCCTTAAATCTTGGTGAAAGCAAAATGTATCTTTCCTGAAGTGTATTAAAAGTCAGATCCTCTCTTCTTCAGCCAAAATTCTTGGATTTTTTTTTTTTCAAACTCTATATTAGAAAAGTGATAAACTACTCCTGTCTGAGGCTCTGAAAGCCTCTCATTTTAAAACACACCATGTGGCCAGCCAATATATCCTTAGAAAAAGCAGGCAGAATCACTGGAGAAGACAGCCCTGCAGACAAAGAAAGAGCACCACTTCCCTAAGGACCCAAAGTCAAAAACAACAGTTTTGAAGAAAAGTTTTAAAATTATATTTTTCTTTTACTTAGCTTCTTGAGCATGCTATGCCCTGAGTTTCCCGGAACAGGTTATTCTCATTTCTAGGCTGCAGGTCAAGAAGAGTGAGAAAGGAAAAAAGAAACAAGCACCGTAATCTGGAGGAGGATGCAAAAACAGTGGAGGTGCAGTGAGGACTCAGAGAAGGATTCAAGGCAGTGGTTTAAATGCAAGGCACAGCTGGAACAAGCTTGGAAAAACAAACCAAGACCTGTAAGGGGATCCCAACCCAATGACCTTGGACATCATAGAAATGCGAAGAATCCTTATTTGAGAACTCATCTTTTTTGTTTGTTTGTTTGCTTTTTGTTTTTTGAAACAGGTTTTTCTGTGTAACCCTAGCTATGCTGAACTTGCTTTGTAGACCAGGTTGGCCTTGAACTTGTAGATTCTCCTGCTTCTGCCTCCCCAGTGCTGGGACTAAAAGCATGTGCCACCATACTGAGATAAACCCATAATTTTTCAATAGCTCTTATTGTGTGTGTGTGTGTGTGTGTGTGTGTGTGTGTGTGTGTGTGTGTGTGTGTGTGTGTGTGTGTAGTATTTGGTTTCTGAGCAGAAATTTCTAGTCTTGCCTCGTACACAGACGTTTATATTAATTGTATGCTCTTTGACCTGGGGCCCAGGCATATAACTTGCTAACTCTTTACCCTTAAACTAACCCATGATTCTTATCCTGTCCAGCCATGCGGCTCGGTACCTTTCTCAGAGCAGCATAGTTGTCCTCTGCTTCTTCTGCCTTCTCTGTGGCATTTGTGTGGTATCTGCTCTGTTCTTCTTGTTCCCAGGATTTTCTTAGTCTGGAAGCCCCTCCTACACTTCCTGTCTGCCGTCAGCTGATTAGCGTTTTTATTAAACCAGTAGGCAAGACAATTGTTTACAGTGTTTCATAATTCTACTGTGTGTGTATGTGTGTGTGTGTGTGTGTACATATATGTGTAGGCACACATAAGAAGGTTTAACTATGGGAGCCAATTCTCTCTACCATGTAAGTTCAGAAACTCAAACTCAGATTTTTGAACTTGGAAGTAGCATCTTAAACAACTGAGACATTTTGCTAGTAATTATTTACACTTTTGAGGTCCTTCCCATGTCATCAAATTTATGAACGATATCCTCATTGCTCAAATAAAACACTTTAAAATTATTCCTAAGGTCTACTTCTCTAATACTGGATAGCATGCACATGCATATACATACACACATACTCGTATATACACATACACATATTGGCATGGCCACTACATAATATTCTATTTCATTTGGGTGATATTCTAAATTTTATGATGTGCTCTAGTGTCCACGTCATCCTCTCTATTAGTTAATATTAGGATGAGATATGTATTGTGGGAAGATATGTCTTGGTCTAAGGTGCCTACTGATTGGACAATAAGTAGGCAGGAGAGAACAGGCAGAACTTCTGTGGAAAGGAGAGTAACTGAAAAAGAATATGAGGTGTGAGAGATGCCAACAAGACACTGAGAGAGTCAGACATACAGAATGGAAGAGAGGTAAAATGTCGTGTGGCATAATGCAGATTAGTAGAAACAAGTTAATTTGAGGTTTAAGAGCTAGCTGGGAGCAAGCCTAAGCTAAAGGCCAAGCTTTTATAATCAGAACAATTATAATTATAAAAATAAATATAATTAATAAGTAGTCTCCATGTCATTATTTGGGGGCTAGCTGGCCAAGAAAGTCCTAACACACGTTTCATTCCATTACATCAACTGCCTATCACATTTTCTAATCATGTATTCTTCAGGTGATCATACAGGCTGGGCAGATGGCTCAGTGGTCAGTACTTGTCATACAACCAAGAGGACTCTAGCAAATTGGCTAGCAAGAATAGCCTGATCTGAGAGTTCTGGGTTCAAGCAGAGATCCCACCTCAAAGAATAAAGGAGAATCTATAGACATACCTCCCTATTTGTTACTGACAGTGATTAATCTTGGAAGGTAACCAGAATCAGGACTAGTTGGTACTTGATTGGAGAATACATAGAACAGCAATGGAAAAAGATTTCAGATATCCACTTTAGTCATATGTATGGGTTGAAACACATTCACATACACACACACACACACACACACACACACACACACACACACACACACACCATTGCCGCTGATGCCACTGCCACCACTATCACCACATACACACCATACACATAAAAAAAAGGAAGGAAGAAAAAAACATAGAAGGCAAACAACATGGGGGTTTATAACACTTTGCAGATGGAAAGTTAATTACCAAGATTGATGACCACAGGCTTAGCTCTAATTATTCTGATTCTAGTTCTGTCTGCTGTGTTCCCTCACTAAATCACTGAAATATAGACAACTCAGACTTACCAAAGCATGGAGCATTATTATGGGTTATCAGGTGATGGAACACAACAGAATGTTTAGAGGTCTGACTCTTGAGAGATAGAAAGAGAGTTGGACACTGACTTCATCTTTTGCTAGTATAACTTAAAAGTTAAGCTTGGGACATATAATTAGTATGACCACATGCATTCCTCCTATTGTCTGCTACATTTTAATTGGTGGCAGTAAACATCCCTGTTCCATGATGAATCCTTCACAGAATCACAACTTTTAGATTCAAATCTTCTATTTACTTTACATGTAAACACAATCTGTGCTGGCTGGTCTTATGTCAACTTGTGTTACAGTGAGATTTCTCAGCCCTGTCCAGTCAGAGGTCCAGACCCACAGACCTGCAGTCTAGATCCCTTAGCCACCCGCTGCTTAGGCCCCCAAATCAGGCTGTAGACAAGCATTTAAGGAATTTATTAAATTAGTGATTGGTGGGGGAGGGGCAAGACCACTGTGGGTGATGCCAACTCTGAGCTAGTGGTCCTGGGTTCTATAAGAAAGAAGGCTGAGGAAGCCAGTAAGCAGCACCCCTCCATGGATTCTTCATCAGCTCCTGCATCAAGGTTCCTGCCCTGTGTGAGTTCCTGTCCTGACTTGCTTCAACAATGAACACTGATATGGAAATGTAAGCCAAAAAAAAAAAAAAAAAAAAAAAAAACTCCTTCTTCTCCAAATTGCTTTGGTCATAATCTTTCATTATAGTAGTAGTTACTCTGAGACACAATCTAAGTTGGAAAATAACCTATCTAAGACACTTGCCAGAATCTTGATTCTGAGATATCAGATCATTGCTGCCTTGGTCAAATTTGTGTCACTGTCTGGCTCTTAGTGCTCACTGAGGTAAAGAGTGAAGTAGCAAGTGGTAACGGCCTTATTTTATACCTTCTATTTTCTTTTTAGCCACTCACTTGTATTTCAGGTTTTATTACCTAGTGGGAGTTTGGTCAGGTAAAGAAAGAAAGACAAGGATATTCACATTGCTTGCCTAGTGGATGGTTTCAGCTCTGCAGACCCAACATGAGAGCAGCTGTTCTTGGTAGGCTAGCAGATGACAAAAATCCCAACCATTTTGTTGGTGAAGCTTTTAAATGTTGCTTGTCTCTAGTAAAAAGTTTCTAGCCCAGTCTAGCCCTGAGGTCCAGACAAGCGGTCCCAAATAATTGCACAAAATCTTATATTAACTACTTGCTGTTTGGTCTACGGCTCAGGCGTATTACTTGCTAACTCTTATACTTTAAGTTAAGCCATATTTCTATTTATGTTTAGTCATGTGTCTTGGTACCTCTGCTTAGTGCTGCATTCCTATCCTGTTTCCTCTGTGTCTCCCAGTCTGATGCTCTGCTCTTTTACTTCCCAGAATTCCGCTAGTCTGCTTGTCCCACCTCTACTTCCTGTCTAGCTACTTGACTAATCAGTGTTTATTAAACCAATATTTACAGTGACAAATGCTGAAAATGTACAAAAGCAATATTCCACAGCACTTACCCTTCCAGAAACCCTACTAAACAAGTCCAAAAGATCCTGTGCTGATTTTCTTTTACATGACCTTTAATAGGCTATTGAAGAGCATAAGCATTGCTTAACTGATATAAGAGGTTAGATTCTGATACAGACAATAACTCTTGCTTATACTACTTTGATTTTCCAGCTTAAAGAATCTATCTCAGGATGGGGAAGCTGTTAACAGACAACTTTCAAGTTTCAAACTCAGGATAAAGAGCTAAGGTGCCTATTTAACATATCAAAGTAGACCTGTCTGCCAGGTTTTTATAGCATCCCTCAGTTTCTACCCCTTACCAGGTATGGATGGCAGCAAACACACCCTCTACCCTGCACTCTCCAGTCTAGAAGCTGGGCTACCCTTCCCTGAGAGGCTCTTCCCCATATAATCTAGACATCTTGGTTACTCTTCCTTCTTGATTTCCCCTGCCCCCCCCCCAAAAAAAAATGAAGAAAAGGAAAAAAATGCACCAAGTCCAGTTTGTGTTACCTGTATATTCACTGGAACATGGTCAAACTCCCAAGAGCCACCCCCTATAACATGGTTTTCTGTAGCAGCAAGGACTTTGGACATCCATATGGCCTGTCAATGGTGGACAGAGGTGGACTGCATGGATGATGGAAAAAAACATGATATTTCTTTATTGTCTTAATGCTGTGTTCATAAGCCTACCCTCTCCACTGCATCCAAAGAAACTGAGATGAGATCTGTATTTTTGCATTTTCAAATTTATGCATGACATTTCTACAAAAGTATTTTATAAATACCTTTGTCTTATTTCCTCTTAAGCTGCTCAAAACAAGAACTTTGATCTGTTTATTCTTGCTTGTGAAGCATTCATTCAATATGGTTGAAAATTAAACAAATATTTCAGGTAGAGTGATTAGGGACTTGAAAACAGATGCATTTACATAACAGTGACTGTCCGTTTTGTTGTAGTAGATTACTAAATGACTGACCTCTACACCGCAAACAAGCCTCTGTAAACTCTCAAAAACAGTACAGAAATATGCAGTTTACCCTGCACTGTGCCAATATTTTCTTAATAAAGCCTAAAGAATTTGTAACAAAAACAGACCAGGACAACATTTGATTTGGCTAGTTTAATGACACTAGGCTGCATTCAGAATGGAAAGCAAATATGTTTATAATAATTTTACAGCAATTTTTAGAGAGGCAATTCATTCTTTTTCATATAGAATCTTTTATTAGGCAAAGAGTTTTAAAGCCAGAGTGTACTATTTTGGTACATGCACATGTGACTTTTGTCATTGTTGAATGACATCTAGATTCTTTTTCCCCAGCTATGAGAACTGTAGCACTTCTTCTTTTTAAATTCCTTTCATTGAAAGTCGATGTTTTTTTTTTTCTCACATAAGATACCCTGATTGTGGTTTTCTCTTCCCCTACTCCTCCCAGTTTCTCTTTCATTTGTATTCTCCACCTTTCTGTTCCAGAAAAAAAAAAAAGGCTTCTAAGGGGTAATAATAAAATAAGGTAAAACTAACACAGTGGAGTCATACAAAACAAACAAAGGGAAGAAAAAGAGCCCAAGGAGATAAATAAAGATGCAGAGACCCACTCATTCACACCTCAGGAATCATGGAGCAATTTACTTAAAGACTATCATTCTAAACATTAGTAGCCGATGCTTCTGCAGTGCTATTCGGTAACGCTAGCTATTCATCACTGTCTAGAACTCAAAGGGAAAAAATGGAAACTTCTAATTCAGCCAATTACCTAAGTAATTGATGGGTGTTAAAATGTACAATAATCCTTAATTAAAGCTTCTAACAGAGTTAAACATAAAGCTGCACTTTTCCTTTTGATTCATGTCAACCTCTTAACGAGCTTTTTTTTTTTTTTTTTTTTTTTTTTTGAGAATGATAAAGTTCTGATTTGCACAGAAAAGTACCCAAACTAAAATGAGCATTCAGAGATGGTCTAGTTATTTTTCAAAGGGCTCCTTCTGCAAATTAAGGAAGTCCGCTGCCAGAATCATTAGGAACTATTAAGAGAAAATCACAGGGAAGGCTGTCATCATTATTGTTTTTCTTTCCATTCAAGAATGTTCTATTTATTTCATTTCATAAGATCTGAAGCAATCTTTCATAGAATTTCCTTACCCACCATTGTTCCTCATGGACTTTTCCCCATAACATGGCTTTGGAAATACAGTGGGAGCATTTCTGAAATGTTGGATATGCTTTCCTGTGGAAGATATGACTGCTAACTTCTACTGTGTAGAGACACTGGTTAGGCTCATTCTGCCTTCAATGCACTGACTTAAAGCAAATTATCCAACGTGCAAACTAGGATGTCCATTTAGATATTGCTAAATTGGAAACGATTTCATTTGCCTTCAACTGCAATATTTGAAGGTCAACATAGTCAATGTAAATTGTCATAGAAATCTTTGCATATCATATAAAAGCATTATTCTAATAGCACATTTTACTTGCAAAAAAATAAATTAATTCCTTACTTTACCCCTTCTGCACACTCTTACTTTGTCTACCGTGCTACCCTAACTTCTGCCTTGGCATGACAAAACATCACCATCATGATGTCAGTCTCTACATCTTGATTTCTAAGGTCCTGAACTTACCTTCAGCTGACAACAGTCTTTGAGTCTTTGAAATAAGAGATCCAGTAAAATTAGCTCAGAGTAATGGTTTTCTATATTACGGACTCCCTGAAAATGCCGTTAAAGTAACTCATAGTGTGGGGGCATTTGAGCCAGCCCTAGCCTGATGGCACTTTGTTACTGCCTGCCCTATCACAGTCAATAAGAGAAACTTCCCAGAGTGCTCTGATCTAGGAGATAATTTACACATAACTCCACAGTGTTGGCTAAAGAAACTTAATAGGGTACCAGGCATCCCTTAAAGGCCATTAACCTTTGCCGGAATGCCTGTGGGATTTTAGTGACTTACAGGTGAGATAGAATCAGGATCATGGTGCCATTTGATTTCTTCCTTTGTAAACAACCTCTCTCTGTGGGACTGGGATGAGGTGGTCTCTTTATTACTATACAACAGGAAAGAGAAACAATTGAATGGAGTGAAACAATTTTCTTTCCCCTATGGATTCCATAGATAATTGTATTGTACACCTTTAGTGTCCACTTTTATAAACCATTTCTTTGCTTCCTTTGACACACTGCCTTTTATAAACAATTTCCTCTAGGCCCCTCAGCACAGCATGCTATTTGGCTTTAAGGCTGCTGTCCTTCTGCAAGCAGTAAAACTAAATAGAACTAATCTAAATTTGAATTAAAGTCCAAGTCTTTGGTCTTTCCCAGTGAATTTTCCACAACAACAGGTTGTCAAAATAACCTCTTTATAAATAACAGCAGGATGCACTGCTTTCTGCAATGATGGAAACCAGTAGTTTTCACAGTCCCTTGAGCCTCTTAAGGACAAATGAGAGCATTTGGAAGTTGCCTTCATCATCATTATTCCATTGCTGTGAAGAGACACCAGACCAAGGCAACTCCGATAAAAGAAAGCAGCATGAATTACAGCCTCCATGCAGGCACACCCTGACACATGCCTGGCCTCCACTGCTTTCCTTAGACAGGGAGGAAGATTCCACACCCCCTTCTTCCATCCTTGGTTCTAATGCCAGAACCATGTAGCCAAAGCTGCCAAATTCTACTGCTGGTTCACGCCCCTCTCTTAATTACATCTGCATCAATTTTCTGGTTTTCATGGTTCCTTCCCTACTTAAGATTTTCTTAATTCCTTTCTACAAGTGAGAAGCTTAACTGGTTGGCATATTGCCCTGAGGTCACCAATCCTTTTATTCTATTTAGCAACCGGCTTTTAAGTAAAAGATTTGTCTCCTTGAACACTAGACTTGACTCAGTTATTACATTTTCTAGTGCTCCTTTTTTGCCTCAAACTGTACACTTTGTATTATTTCTTGCTCAGCTTGCTTCTTTTCATATAGAGCTGCTTAACAGTGACCACTAACAACCACACAACACAATCAATAATAAGATGTCTTAAAGTCTGAGGTACCAATGTCATTCATCCAAATTACTCAATTTATCCATGTAATAATGGAAAAATCCTGTTTGACTCTATCCTACCTAAATTGTCCAAACCCCCCTTGCCCCCTTCCTGAGGTCCCCAAAACTAGCCGAGGCTGACGGAGTTTCTGTCCTTGTGTGATGGACAATTGATCAAATGACTGTTTGCTCAAGACTCAGATTCTCGGATAAAGCTTTGTTTACAGGATTTATGGTTGCTTGTAGGCAATGTTTACTTAGAAGGCACCAGTGAAGGATAGATATTTATTAAAATATAAACCAACACTCATGGTACAGGTAACAGTTTATAGTAGCACCTGAACAGGGACTGGAGTCTGGAACAGTGGACGAGCGATGGACGGATGATGGATTCTGATCCTGTCTCTCCAGCAGCCAGGAACCAGGAAGTGGGGCCTCGTGTCCCAGAAGCCCCCTCTCAATGGGGTTGGCCACACCCCCTCCAGGTTGGCCACATCCCCTCTAGGACCCTGGATAAGCATCTTAGGACCCCATCAGCTGACACCTGAATCCCACTACAGTTGCTTGCTTAACTGCGTACAAGATGTGCTTCCTGTCCCCTTCTTGGGACATACCTAGTCAGCCTGACCTTATGAACTTACATCTCCACACGTAATTGCTCAGGCAGGACCACCCGAGATAACTGCAAACATTCCTTTGCAACCCCCCTATCTCACAAGCCCAGATATACTCCCCCTCCCCAATCCAGAGTGTGGTATAAGAATTCTACCCTGAAAGCATTCAGGGCTCTTGGCTGCCTTCTTTCTGCCTTGAGCCTACTCACGGGTATATTAAACTTTTTTTGTCTTGCAAGAAATCTGGGTCTGGGGTTTTTTTTTGTTCCAGCCGTTTACAATCCACAGGCAGAAAGCAGCCACTTTCTTTACCAACATACTGTGAGAATGGTCTCTAGGACATTTACTAATATTCCTTCCCTGTGAAACTTCTTAATCTGTGCCTCCACAGTTCAAATAGCCCTCAGCATTATCTTCCATGTTCCCATTAGGATAGCCCATTAAGCTGCACCTAAAGCATTCAATCATTCCAAAGGCTTTTATATTCATCCAGCAAACATCATGGTCAGGCCTGTCACGGCAGTACCCCAGGTCATGGAACATTCATCTGTCCTTGTTAGGGTTACTGCTACAGTAAAACAAACAAACAAACAAACAAACAACAACAAAAAAGCAACATGATCAAAAGGAAGCTGTGGAAGAAAGGGTGTATTTGGCTTATGCTTTCACATCATTGTTCATGACTGAAGGAAGTCAGGACAGGCAACCAAACAGTGCCGAAACCTGAAGGCAGGAGCTGATGCAGAGGCCATGAAGCAGTGTTGCTCACTGGCTTGTTCTTCAGGCTTTCTCAGCCCGATTTCTTAGAACACCGGTCTGGGATGACCCTATGTACTGTAACAGGCAGGCGGCACCCCTAGAGCACCCCAAGACACCCCAAGACCACGGCTAATAACCACTGTTAACTTTAAAGGAAAAGAGAGTTTAATGAATATGAATATGAATACTGGTACACACATATGTGTGGGCTCCAGGCATTGTATAAAAGCCTAGAGCCCCGAATATTTTTGGGGCTGAATTCTTATACCCCACTCTGGGTAGGGGAGTGGGTATGGGCGGGCTTGGGGTGATAACAGGGCGGGGCCAAAGGTCAGTTTAGGATGGAGTCTAGGAATGCAGGCAGGCAGGCTATTTCCTGTGAAACAATAGGGTCTTGGGCAAATGGGAGACCTGCGAGCAGGGACCCCCTGGGGATATTCATTTCCTGGAGCAATGGTCCCAATGGGCACATTGTGCAAGCTGCAGAAAGTTCTTGCCTCAGCAAACAGTTAACAGTTCTCATGGTAGGGCTTTCCTGGGTGACCCCACCCAGGTTGCTAGATCAGGAATGTGGTCCCAGGGCCTTATCTTGGAAGGTCAAGCTGCTCACCAGGTTGGTCTCAGGAATTCAGGAAGTATCAGGCTCAGGCTGCCAGGTGTGTCTCAAGCAGCCATCAATCCTGTGACCAAAGCTTTTCCAAGAAACAGCCATCTGATTTAGTGATACAATGAAGCAGAAACTCTGTCAACCTTGGCTAGTTTCAGGGCCTCAGGAAGGGGTCGAGGGGGAGAGAGTTACAGGATTTTTTTTATTTTCACAGTACAATTGATTGGATTTTCCCCTTCAGCTCCTTCAATTGCTAATTAAGATGCTCTATAGGTTTGCCTACAGCCTAGGCTTATGGCATTTTCTCAGTTTGGGTTCCCTCCTATTTGACCACCCTTGCTTGTATCAAGTTGGCATGAATTTAGCCAGCACAACTGAACCCTTACCAAATTCACACACAAACATATCCCTGTTAAGCCACAACCTTTTTTCATACCCAAGATTACACATTAATAAAGACACTACAGTATAAAACATTTTACGAACCTAAAAGTTCTCATAGTCTCACATATTCAAACACTTTAAAGGTTTTCTCCTTAAAAACATTCAATCTTAGGACAGGCCAAAGATTTTACCGCAGTGATGCTGGTCTCTTCTTTATCATAGCTGATTCTTCAGCTCCAGCTGACCAGCAACAACTGAACGGAGCAAAGCAAAGGCTTTGCTTCAGTGGTTCTAATATCTTGTTAATCACAACTCATATTTCATCTCCAGCTGGACAGACACCACAGACTCTTTTTTTTTTTATAGGAGGATTGTGTTGCTTCATTGTAAATAATTGTCCCACCCACTGGATTAATAAAAAGTGCTGATTGGCCAAAGGCAGGGAGGAAGTGTGGGTGGGGCTACCAGACTAAGAAAACTCTTGAGAACAGGAAGCACAGAGCAGAATGCCAGAGAGAAGCCAGAAGAAGAGAGGACAACTATGCTGCTCTAAAGAAAGGTACCGAGCCCCATGGCTGAACAGGAAGAATCATGGGTTAGTTTAAGGGTAGAGAGCTAGCAAGTGATATGCCTGAGCCTTAGGCCGATCAGCCTAACTATTGAAAGCATCTGTGTGTCTCTGTGGAACTGTGGGTCTGTAGGTCTGCAGGTCTGTGGGTCTGTGGGCCTAGACCTTGAGGTTAGGCCTGAAAGTCTGGACCAGAAACCTCATACTACACTTTTTCATATAAATGGTCCAGTACAGTCAAAAAAAGGGAGCATTTAGTTGGGGGCTTGCTAACAGTTTCAAATAACTCTGTTATTATCATAGTGGGGAGTATGGCAGCACACATTGTACTGAAAAGTAGCTGAGAGCATACTGATCTGCAAGTAGGGAAGAGACTGTGCCTGTCTTTTGAAATTTCAAAGTCCATTACCATGACACATTTTCTCCAAGACCATACCTCCTAATCCTTCTAATCCCTTCAAAGGGCTCCACTCCCTGGTGACTAGGCATTCAAGTATATGGGCATACGAGGCATTCTTATTCAAACCACCACAGATGTCTAATTTTAAGTGAATCTTTCAGTGCTGGGGATACATTTGCATTGAGCATTGCATTGAGCAAATTTATAGCTATGAGTTTAAAGCTTTTCCATGTGATAAAGGGGGTTAAGGGTTTGAGAGTAAGTCATGTTTCAGTGAGCTAATTGAAGTGAACTGTTTCTGTAAGAAAATAAAGAGAGGTGTTAAAGATAATGACTTAATTAAAATACTAGAAAGTCACTGGGGATCCTACCTGCAAAGAGGATCTGCGACCAATCACATAGAACATTAAAATGAGCAGATCAATGAAGTAGAAAAAAATTTGCTTGACATCTATATGAGAAAAGATGGCTAAAGTTAATGAAAAGGTAAACCAATATGGAAGAGGGGAAAAATCATAAATATTCAGCAAGAAAACTGAAATTCTGAGAAAAAAAATTTAAAAATTCAGAAATGCTAAAATTGAAAGACAACAAATCTGATAAAAGACACAGTAAGAACGTATCATCAACAGACAAGCCCAAAGAAGAAGGAATAGAATGGAGAAAGGCAAGATCCAGGCCATAATACACTAAAATAAATAATACAAATGATCAAAACCTCCAAGCATTCTGGGATACATTAGAGACCCAAGGCGAGAATCTACAGGGTAGAGGAAGAGATTTTGAGATAAAGTATAAAAACACTGACAATCAGTTTAATAAAATTATGACAGGGAATTTTCCAAACCTAGAGAAAGTAGATATCCAAGCAAAAGAAGCATTTAGGAGCCCCTAGAAAACACAACCAGCAAGAAATCTGTCTGTGACATAGTGCCATCACGATATTAAAAATAAAAAGCAATGATATTGAAAGCTGAACTGGAAAATAACAATTCATCCAACAAAGTAAAATCCAAGGAAAATATGACATGACTTATTTCAGCAGCAGAAGCAAACAAACAGGCAGGTGAGGTGTGTCAGGATGTCAAGGAGCTTTCCACAGAACCTTGATGACTTCAGTTCCATCCCGGTAACCGACCCAAAGGTGGAAGAATAGAACCTGACTTGTCCTCTGTTGTCCTCAAATGCTAAAGCATGTTATGTTCATGAAACAACATGTGTTCACACCATGTACGCTAACATACACAACAGCGACAACGATAATAGCCATAGAATTTAGATTAGAAAAGAGCCAAGACTCAAGCAACTTCCAGCCAGAATTGTTATATCTAATAACACTCAAATACTCACTAATGGAGAGGACCTACATGAATGCTCAGGGGGCAAAGGTGCTGGCTGCCATGCCTGGCAATCTGAGTTCCATTCTCCATTGGTGGGTTGATGCCTTGAAATTGTTCTCTGATCCTCATACGCATCCATATGGTGGAACAATGGCCTCAAGTTGGTCTCTGATCCTCATAAGGATGTCATGGCACACATAGAGCATAGGCATGAGCACACATGCACACACACACACACACACACACACACACACACACACACACACACACACACACGGGAGAGGGGTATTTCAAAAGGAATACAAATTAGGGCAATTTATAATAGTCAAGACAGTATTGCAGTTAAAAATAAAGAAACTTTGTACACAGAGGAGGAAGAAAGTCTGTGAGAGAATTAAATTCACAAGAGGAATAGATGAAGAAGAGAGACCAGGAAGGAATCTACCACTGCTAACCCAGTAAACCAGCTAACTGCTGATACCAGCAGGAGAGAAAGTAAAGTACAAAATGTGATCCAACCATCCAGGGAACAGGTAACTAAAAACAGTAATTAGCCTAATAACTGCATTAAATACAAATGGCCTCAATGTATCATTTGAAAGGCACCGTATTAGCAAGATCCAAGCATATGTTGTTTCCAAGAAGGACTCATCAGTATCATAGTCACCCAAAGATGAAAGTCAAAGATGGACCTCAAGCTATAAAGCAAGTGAAAGCTAGGAATACCCCAGCATCATTGTCCTGGCATTTGAATGTTTATAGCACTAAGCATACAAATTTCAAACACCAGAAAGATCTCAATTAAATGTCTAAATCATTCACCTCAAGGTTTTAGAAAAACAAGAACAAACCAAAGCCCAAAGCTCTAAGAAAAAAATATTAAAGATCAATGCCCAAATTAATGAACTCAGGACCAAATGAACAATAGGTCGATAGCTCTTTGAAAAGATTTTTAAAAAGATTGACAAACTGATGTCAAGCTAACCAAAAGAAAGGGGCAGAAATCTCAAAACCACAAAATTACAGATGAAAGGGAAGGGTTCAGCAGGTTCCAGTGAAATCCAGAGTAGCACCAGGCAATACTTTGAAAATTCGTATCAAAAACCCTGGAAAATCTTGAAGAAATGAATAAATTCCCAGATACATGAAATATAAGAAAATTGAATCAACAGTTATAGAAATCAATCAAATAGATCCTCAACAAAGTAGACTTATTTGAGCAGTAGTAAAGTCCTCCCACAAAGAAAAGCCCAGAATCAACAAATTCAGTGCTGAGTTGACCTTTAAGCAAGGGCTGATACTAGTGTTTCTCAAACTGTTCCACAAAACAGAATAGCAAGGGGAAAAAAAAATCTCACTTCACAAAGCTAGAATTACCCTGGTACCAACCATATAAACACACACACACACACACACACACACACACACACACACACACACACACACACACACACACACACACACACACGATACTTATTGTCCACCTAACAAGACACAGACCCGCCTAAGAGATAAACCTTTGGGCATTTCTGGGAAGGAATTTTTAGACTGGGTTAAGTGAGATGAGGAAATTTCCTCTAGTGGTTAATTTTCTCTTTGCCAGACAAAATATAGAGCAAAGACAAATTAAGGAAGAGTGTATTTGAATTTACACTTCTGAAGTTCAGTCTGTGATGTCAGGTAATCTACAGGGGAAGCTGTTCATCCTCTACCTGCGGCTACAAAGTGTAGGGTGATGTGTGCTCAGCACCTTTGCTGATTTTCTTTCATACAAGAGTGCCAGTCTATGAGGTGATGCCACTCAGATCTAAGGTTGGTCTTCATACTTTCATTTACCTAATCAAGAAACTCCCTCACAAACATGTCCAGTGGCTTAAACTCAAGGTGATCCTGGATCTTGTCAAGTTTACAGTCAATACTAACCACCAAATACCTACTTTGAATTGTGAGACAGCTTTTGAAGTGCAGCCCTGATGGCCTGAGATCAGTGACCAGATCTACATAATGGATGTAAAAACTGACTCCTTCAAGTTGCCCTCTGACCTCCACACATGCTCTATGGAACATACATGCCCCCACATACATACATGCATACATATTGAAAAATAAGCATGTCTTTGGCAACTTGACACGAAAACACATCTTTTTTTAAACCTATAACTTTATACCTCATATCATAAAGACTCATTTTCACCTTATAATGTAAAATTCATTCAGTACAACTCAAAAAGTCTTATTCTTTACCAGACTTAGCACTCTTTAGAAGTACAAAGTCTCTTCTGAAAGCTTAGCTGAGAGCTCCATAAAATCAATATGCAAATATTTCATATTTTCAATATTCAATGACATAGAAGAAACAAGCTCATCACAAAAAAAGAAAGAATGGGAAAATGCCAAAGAAAAAAAGCGAAACAAAGAAAGAAACATGCTGTTTACCACCACTGTTTATCATCTGGGGTTTATGATTAAATAATCTAGACACCAAAGTAGTTGGTTAGCCTTGTCCCTCCAGTCCTGCTGCCTGTAGTCTACACAGCCTCTCTCTGGAGCCAGCTCTACTCCAAGCCTCCTTCAGCGGATATGCCAAGGTGTGACATCTCAGCATCCTGGGGTTCCAAGGAAATATGTACAACTTTGCATATTGGCTGCCAAGGGCCTTCTTTATGGATTCTGACACTGCCATACATTCTCTGGACACAGTGTCTCTCTGGAACTGTCATTTAAGCCTCCATTATTTGCCCACTTTTTAGAAAAATCAATAATATTTGGATGGCACTGTCAAGTTCTGGATGTATCCTGCCCCACTCAGATCATAGTTGTTTTGGCCTTTATGGGCTGATCCCTGGAAGACACATTCTTCAGTAGTTAGTTGCCTTTGAGTCAATCCTTCAGAGACAGCTTCAGCTCTTCTTTCAAATAGACGGTAAGGTTCTAGCTAGTGGCAATACTCTCTTTACCAGGTCAGCTACTTTTGAACCAGTCCTGTCTGTTGTGTTGAATTTGTTAACAATTCCTTGCCAAACTGTCTGTTTTTCGTCTTTCTCCTCCACACTCTGTAAACATGGATAAGCTCAATGATCAGTAACTATGACACAGTATAATGCTATCCGATCTTGAAAATCTCTCAGCCACATAACTTAATCTGTTTCTTTGAAACTCAGCCACACACAAGTTCTTGGGACCTGAGCAGAACACAGCTAGATTTTTGTCACAGTACAAAAGCTTCTGAATCAGTTACTCATAGATTTGTTTAGTTTTGTTTATTTCTAAACCACATAAGTTGGGCCTCCACTTTCCAACTTTCCTTCAGTATTCTGGCCTTCCAGCTCTCAACAGAATGACCTTTAACTTCTTCTTGTAATAGTTTAGGGATTTTCTAGATCAAAATGTCATACTTTTTCATATTTTGCATCCCACATACCACTTGTAAAGACCTCAGAACTACGACCAAATCTATCAGTGTCCCTAATTTTCTGAATTTAATTTGCTCATGGCTATGGCAGAATGAGTGGCAAAGGTGACTTGAAGTAGAAAGGGTCCTTTTGCCTCATGCTTTTAGAGAACTGTCTATCATGATGGAGAAGTCATGGTGGTCAGGTACCATTCACAGCAGGAAGCAGAAGGCAATAAATACTGGTGCTTGTGGTCACTTGTTTCTTTTCATTTAGACCAAGATCCGAGTCCATGGAATTATGATGTAAACAAATAGAAGTGGCTTTCATGTTTTAATTAAATCAATCTCTCATAGAAACATTTTCTTCTGGACATTATATGGGGGGGGGCTTGTAATCATGAGCTCTCTTTCATACACATACACACACACACACACACACACACACACACACACACACACAAGGGGTCAGGAGAACTGAGAAATCATCTGTTGTTCACAAGGATGAATTTGAGGGGAAAGATTTTTAAAACAAAACCAAGTCCTCTGGAGTTTTCTATTCTTATCTGAATTTCCCTGAAGTTACTTAGTCATCCATATGTTACGCGTGGTTTTCTGTTCTCAGTGCACAGTCTATCTCTTAATAGTCACCTCAGTGAGGACAAAGAGCATAGCTCATCCTGCCTGAAGCCATTAACTTTTTTAAAACAGATGCTTGAACATTAGTAAGCTTTCCAGTTGACTCCCATGATCACCTAGGATAGTGAGCCAGTAGCCAAGATGCTTGTATGAAGCCAGGCTAGATAATGTTCTGTTTGCTAGGACACCCATGTGTGGTGATGGTAGTAGCCTTGGTGCTATATTGTAACATGTAAAATTGTTTGTTTTTTGAAGGGACTGTGGTCATGTCAGGTAACTGGAAACTTGTCTGGCAGTGGTATTTCTCATCCCAGAGAGTGTCTGCTCTGGGATGATTCATAGTATGTGTACTCCACCCAAATTTTCTATTCAGGTGTTAAAAGGCCAACACCCTGGAAGTCAAGAAGATAGTATTTGCTAGGACATGAGTCTGTGTCAAACCTGTGTAGATGCCAGGGCTTCTGGTGATGACTAAAGTGGGTGTAGGCAGTGAATGGAATCTTTTTCCAGAGCTATGGCCTGGGGCTCCCAAAGAACAAACATTGAGAAGATGATGAGTCAGCTGATCAGTACAGGAGTGCCAGATTATGGTTAGGAATAAGTTCTGAGAAACATCAGGAAGATACAGAAGCAGGCAAACTAGAAGCCTGCTCTTCTCAGGAATTCAAACGACTATCATAGGAGGTTCTTGCTGGAGGAGAGAAAACTAGGCAGAAAGAGCACCTGAGGGCCCTAGAAGAACATAACAAGAAATCTGCATACATTTTTAACAGAAAAGACGAAAGACCTTGTCTAGGCACAGTTCTGGTTACTTTAAAATGACTTAATTTTATGATTACATACAACAGCTAGCCACAAAGAACAGAGACCAGGGGCTAATAGCAGAAATGGTGACAATATCCTCTCTGAAATTTACATCAATGCTCATGATTCCCAAACACGATTCCAAAATGACTGACGCCAAATGTAAAAAGAAATACCTATAAGTACTGTTGTTCTTAGGGGAGTCTCTCTCAAATAGACTTAAGCCCAGGCTCCTACCAATTATGATCCAGAAAATAAGACAGGCAGTAACTGGATTGACATGGATTGACAAAAGAGGTCTATGGTGGTTTCTAGTGTGGCCCAACTATCAGTTATACTACAGAGACATAATTATCTTGCTGTGGATTATGTTCATTGTTAATAATATAGCTGACTGGCTGATGTTAGTGCAGAAAGAGACTGGACAAGAAGCCTGATACTGGGAGAATCCTGGAAGAAGGGCAGAGTCATGGCAGTTGCAAGAGACCCCAGTCAGCTGGATGTATAGAAAATGGGGTAACAAGCCACGAACCCCATAGCAGAATATATATTAATAGAAATGGGTCAAGCTAAATGTAAGATCTCATTAGTAATAAGACTGAGCTATCTGTTAAGCATTTGTAAGTAAATAAACATCTGAATGTTTATTTGGGAACTGGTGAACAGGAAAGACATATCTGCCTACATTATCTCATATTCTAATAATTTATAAAATACCTCTTGTAGTTCAGATATGGTTTTTATAATTTTCTATGTGATATATTCTTGGTTATTCATGTGCAGAAATTGAAAGGTAAAGTATAAAGAGAATCTGTGGGCGATTCCGAATGCTTTCCTCACAAAGAATTAATGTGGCTCTAGTTCGGTAGTTCTCAACCTGTGGGGCGTGACCACTTTAACGAACCTCTAGCTCTAAAAATGTTTACATTACAGTTTGTAAAAGTAGAAAATTTACAGTTATAAAGTAGCAATGAAAATAATTTTATGGTTGGGGGTCACCACAATATGAGATATATTAAAGATCACAGCATTAGGAAGGTTGAGAACTACTATTCTAATGGAATCCTTCAGTTCTCCTGAAAATGATTTATTATAAAAACCTTAACCCAAGTCCTAAATTTCTCTCAGTTTTCTTGTCTGGAAATGTGCTCACTTCCTCTATTAAGTGCTTCTGCCATTAGGCAATGGGCTATGACATAATGTGCTCAAGAAGACCCACGCCAGAACCAAGCTGGTGTCAATGCCATTCCTTTGACCATCTAGATCTGGGAGGCAAATGGACTTCTTTTCTTCATATACATGGTTGGTTTTTGTCTTCTTGACATGAATTGGAGTCAGTTGAGAAGAGGGAACTTCAATTGAGAAATTGGCTAACTCTGATTGAACTGTGGCTATGTCTGAGAGACATTTTCTAGACTAATGATTGAGAAGAGTTCAGCCAACTGTGGGTGGTTCTGTCTCTGGGAAGGTGGACCTGGTATAAGATAGGTAGCCGAGGAAGTCACAGGAAAAGCAAATTAGTAAGTAAAAAATTTTTTGGTCTCTGCTTCCAATTTTGTCTATAGGCTCCCGCCTTGGGTTTCTATCATGATGAACTTTTTCTAAGTCAAAGAAACCTGTTCCTTCACCCAAGTTGCTTTTTGTCTGTTTTTTCCCCCCACAGAAACAAAAAGCAAACTAAAACACCTGTTTTCTGGTATGCTTTTCATAGCAATGACAAGCTGACTAATACAACACCTTTGTAGAAAAAGCTGGTCTCGTATACTAAGTGATGAAATGATATGGCATCTATTCCATATAAATATAGCATATAGATAAACTCTCAGTTGTGCACCAGAAAACATTTACAGTTATGCTTTTTAAAATGTTTATTGTAAGGATTAAGAATAGACTCTCTGACTGAGAAATGACTATTAGGGAATGTCAATTAGAATAAATAACTTAGGCTATAAGAATTAATAGTTTTAAGTATGGCAGTGATGGTGCACACCTTTTATTCTAGCACTCAGGAGACAGAGGCAGGAGGATCTCTGTGAGTCTCAAGACAACCTGGTCTACAGAGTGAGTTCCAGGACAGCCAAGGATAGAGAGAATCCTGTCTCAAAAAAAAACCACAGAAAATTGTCAGTGATAGGTAATAAGAAGGTAAGCTTAAAATAAGGAAAGAAGTATGATAGCATTTAAATATTTATAAAAACAGAATAACAGCATGCATTTATATATACATATTTATAAAACATAAAATACAGGATATATATTCTTTATGAGAATAATTGATTCCAAAGAAGGATTGGCCTTTTGAGATATTATCATAGAAATACACAATATAATTTTATATATAAAGCCCATTTTATGTAGTATGATCATTTATGGACAGTTTTTTTCAATGTGAACATTTGCATATATCCTCTTTTAGCTTTATTGATCCTAAATCTAGCTATGTAAGGTTTTATATGCATATAAAAATATCAAGAAACCAAACAAGCACCAGGAAATAGCTCTAAGAGGGCCGAGTAAGGCATGGTGCTCTTCATAA
This sequence comes from Phyllotis vaccarum, assembly GCA_033318265.1. Lineage (NCBI taxonomy): Eukaryota > Metazoa > Chordata > Mammalia > Rodentia > Cricetidae > Phyllotis > Phyllotis vaccarum. Next base: position 192,064,818 of record JARWLC010000002.1, read on the forward strand.
TATTGCCGAGTTGTGTGATTCCCTTTTGCCAAGATACTGTACAGGGCATTGATAACACTAAGGCAACAATAGCTAGTACATGCTCAGCAACCAAAGGAGAGATGTACACAGACACATAGTAAGATGGATAAGCATAAGTGCTTATGGGAAGACCTACAGATAGTATAGCAAGTTTTCAACTAGTAAAGCAAATCTGCAAAAACTACAAAAATAGAGTATTTTAGATGAGCAACTTGGGAAGAATTATTTGTTGGCAACAAACGGTGATCCAAAAACAACGTCATAAGTAAAGTACAGAATTATAAAACAAGTAGACATTTTTTATATTTTTTTGTATTACATATGGGATCATAGAAATAATAGAAGTGAATGGCAGATAATGAAAATTGTTAGTAAAGGGACTAGAATGTCATATTAAGAAGTTTGACGTATAAGGGGAAGTTTTGATTATGCTTTGATTATTGTATCTGATTTTTGAAAATATGGAAAGTAAAGAATAATGAGTTTGCTGTTCCATCATGAGGACCGACACCCACTTCTGGCCTCCATAGGCACAAATACACACATGTGCACATACACACACATAAAAATACATGCACAAAACAAAATTGAATTTTAAGATTAAAATAAACAAAAACATTGAGAGTAAATTGAAGAGATGTTCACCTGGAAGAAGGAATCTGGGTAAGGCTTTCTTCCTTTCCCTCACACACTCTAATCAATACTCAATGAGAAATTACTGGTAGAATTGTTTCCATGCCACTTTCTAAATTTTAGCATCAATGTTATAAAAAACATACTCGTAACCTGAAGTGAAAGAATTGGCAAGTTGGCACTTAGAATAATCTTCACAAGAAGCTAGTGTTGATGTTGGGGGGAAAAAAGAAACTTTATGCTAGTCATCTATTACTCACTGTAAGGAAAAAATAAACATACGGTCAAAATTCCTTTAAGCGAAAAGATTTTTATTTTGTCCAGCAAAGCTAGCAATTCTATAACTAGGAGCCTTTGTCGGTACATCCTCAGAAAAGTAGTGAATCTGCAGTGGGTGAGACACCTTGACTGGAATGCTAAAACAGACGAGCTCCTCCACAGGAAAATTATGGATTTTCAATAAACCACTAAGGAACCTGAATCATTTGCTTGAGAGACATTAGTAATGTTTGAGGTAACATTATTAATAAGACTTTAAAAAAAATTTATTCTTGTCTCTGCGTACAGGAGAGGGGACACAGTTTTACACATGAGCTTGCCTATGCCATTGTTAGACTATTGTTTCATCTACTTAGAACGAAGTATTTTATATGAAAATAAGTTATTTATCTCAGCTAACGTCATACTGGCCTTTGAGCCAATGATAACCCAATTACTCACTAGTTGACTAAATTTGTTAATTCACTTGTATTTCAAATCGCTTTCATTAATTCAATCAAAGGAAATACTGGAGATGACCTGAAAGTTCCATATATACTTTGTAGCTTTTGAGAAAAGGCTGACCCAAATGTGCTTAGCAATCTTTAGAAGATTAAACACAGAGCCGTGGTTTAGATGCACTCAGATGAAGATAGGTGTGGTCTACTGATCCCAAAGGAACTGAAGGCTTGGCACTTGGTAGCTCTCTGGGCATGGTGAATGGGCGATCTTTGACCTTTTTGATCCTGCTTGCCTCCTGCTTGCCTCCATTTCTATGGTCGTGCTACTGTTCTGACGTTAGTCTCATCAAATTCTGTCTTTTATACTGAGGTTGGAGGCTGTAGATGTATTCATATTATCTACAGTTTTGCTAGTAAATTTAAAGAATATTTGGCACTTTTCTACAAAGTTATCATTTGGAATGGGTCATCTCTGGGCCTTTTTAAGTCAGTTTGTCTTTCTAAGACTACTTTGTGCTTTGAATTTATAATTAAAATAATTTTCCAGACAGTAGCAGCACACATTTTTAATCCTAGTACTCAGGAGGCAGAAGCAGATGACTCTATGAGTTAGTCAATGCCAGCCTGGTCTACAGAGCAAATTACAGGACAGCTAGATCCACACAGAAAGACCCTGTCTCAAAAACAACAACAAAAATAACTTTAAAAATTCTGCTTATGATAGTTGTCATGGTTGTCAGTTTAATGGAGATTCATCCAGTAGAATTGCAAGAAATAGTTCATGGAGCATCAGTGCAAACCATTCAGTGTATCACACTCAGCGTGACAGCCATGGGAACAAGCTCCTGTCCTCCATCAGCAACCTCACATTTCAAAATTAAAAGTGGATAGGTTAGTATTCCAGTTTTAGAGACAAATAATAAAATTTCCACGAATTCATTGGAACAGGTATGGACAGAGTAGAAGTTGGCAGAGGGTGATCTCACTGTCTCACTGACCTTCTTCTTAACTTGATGCAGCACTTCAGAGAGCTATCACCAATCACAAAGCAATGATCTTCACCTCTGTCTTGCCGTTGAAGTGACCGAGAATAGAGAACGTTGTGGAATAATATTTTTTGTGCACTGTGAATCTGTGTCACTCTAGCTAGTTTAAAGAGAAAGCTGAATAGCCAATAATCAGGCAGGAGGTATAGGAAAGACTTGTGGACAGAGAGAGCTCTGGAAGAAGAAAGATGGAGTTGCCAGCCAGACATCAAGGAGGCCGAACTGGCCAAATGGAAACGAGGTAATAAGCACATGGAAGAACATAAATTTTAAAATATGGGTTAATTCAACTTGTAAGAACTGGTTAGAAACAAGCCTAAGCTAAGGCTGAACTTTTATAATTAATAATAAGTCTCTGTGTCATTTTTATGTGAGATGTCAGGCCAAAGGAAAGTCCATCTGCATAGGAAAAACTAACTTTAAGATTGCTGTAAGTTCACAGCTGCATGAACAGGTCTGAAGAATGCACTCTCACTTTAGACTTAGGAAAGGAATGCCTCAAGCTTACTAGGCTGTTAACTAAGACTCAGGAATGAATTTACCCTCCACCTCTCTTTGGATACTTATTTTGAACCTTTTTCTCATCTCCAAGTCTTCTCTGATAGCATAGAACTGCTTTACACATTAGTCTGAAGAAGCAGAAGCAATTATAATATCATCTCACTGTCAATAAAGTATACCTGGGCTGTACCAAAACTCATGTTCTGTCCTTCCTGCCCTTATTTATTGTTATTTAAAGTCCAGGTTGTACAGTGAATTACATTTCTTTCATCTCAAAGATTCTACTTCTTCAAAATCATTTCCATCACCATTGACCAGATGGAATAGTTTCTTTTTAAAACTACTCAACAGTGTCCATGCTTTATACTTTTTAGAAAACAGCCTGTCCATGCTGAGTCCCTCTTATTTTCTGTTTACTTCTAAATATACTCTAATCAGAGCACCACTAAAATAGATTATCAACTTTACCGAAAAAAATTTATAAACTAAATCCAACGATTAGTTCTCAGCCTATTATTCAATATAAAGTGGTGTTAACAGAGCTGATGGTGGCAGATTTGAACTGCTTCTTTGGGTTTTAGAACATTCTCAATTTGACAAAGGATTCTAAGTTCATGAGGGCAGTATATCATAAAGATTTCATGTGTAAATTGGAATATAGACATTTCATTGAAAAATAGTGCAGACATGACTTTTGGGGCAGGCAGTGACGTTTAGTTAGTGTCATAGAAAATACAAAAGCTCAAAAGAAGTGTGCTAAAGAAAATTCCATCAACTTTGGTTAAAAGGATAGGAATGGTTAGGGGAGGAAAGAAAACAATGCTAGATTTCTATGATCAGGCACTGAGATCTAAGCGTAAAGCATCCTTGATATAAATAGAAAAACTTTAAAAAGTGCAGTTGAAAAGAGACAATTTTATATGAATGAACAAGGGAGTCAGGAGCAATGGTAGATACATGATAAAGCTATTCCCCGAATAGCATCAGCAAAGGGGAGTTTCCTGCAAGCATCCCCACAGTGACAAGCATTTGACAGCCATCTATGCACAAAGTGCTCTTTTGAGGGGGCAGATTTGAAATCAAGGTTGGAGACACCAAAGTCCTGTGTAGCCCTAGAATGAAGAGGCATATTTTAAGAAGTTGGGCTTGCATCCAACACAGTAGGTTTGCTGACCATGTACAGAGTCAGCAATATATTTTATCCTCTGTGGACCTAGCTACTACTTTCCATGACCTTGGTTCTAATATCAGAATCATTTGCCAATCCATGACTCAGCTGATAGGTCTACTAGTTTAGGTCCTGGGAGATCACTCCTAGGAGGCTCTGCTACATGTCTAGAGGGACTCTCACTAAGAAAAAAGAAGTCCTGGCCAGTCTGGGACTTGCCAAGCCTTGTACATCTAAACTTCCAGAAACACCATGCAGGACTCAGTCTTAACTATAAACCTGAGCAGCCAGGAAGGAGCAAGCTCCAGTCACATGTAGCCACAGTTCAAGGACAATCTTATCTGCTCAGAGACCTACTCTTATCAAAGAGGGAGAGCTCCTGGGCACCTACAAGGAGCCACACTAATCTGCATTCTTACTAACATACTTTCTATAGAGACTCAGTTAAGGGTTGAGAAGTAGACATTTACCCTAATATAAATATAACCAACCAAGCTCTGGGAGTCTACCAAGTGCCCAGAGGCTACACTGGACTCATGCTAATACAAACCCTTCATAGTATGCCCTTAGAATCCCCCCAGGATTCCTTTAACCAGCAGGAGTCATATGATCTCACTCCACTCCTGCTGCATTGTAATCTTGGAGGCAATATCACCACACCTGAGATCCAGCAGGCCTTTATCCTTCAGTCACTACAGTTTACAGTTTTGTTATACTGACATCAGCACAGCACTGAAGAGACCAAAAATACTCATGAAAATATGACCAAAGAGAACTAATACTGTGCCACTCGCCAGTTCCTCCAGAATGGAGCTCTGTGGAATGTCAGAAAAGCAATTCAAAATAACCAGCTTTAAAAAGGCTCCACAAGATACAAGAGAACCAGCGTAGAAAACTCAAGTTTGGAAAAACAATGAAACAAACAAGATATTTTATTAAAAATGAAAAGTATTTAAAAGACCACCAATAACATAAATCCTGGAGCTGCATATAAGTGACAGAAAGATAAAGCTTCCATTTTCCCCGCTCTTTTTCCCTTTCCCTTTCTCCTTATATGTGGTGACACTTCCCGCACTGCTGATTATCTACACTCTCAGAATCCTGATGCTCACTGCAAAGACATTCCTGTTAGTCAACTACCTGGGTAGCATGTAAAGGGAGATTGATCTTCGAGCAGGAGGGTCTATAAATTAGTGACAAGATAATGTATGTAGTGTGCTTTAAAACACCGATTTATAGACCCCCGTTCTTAATCTATAGAATAATAAAGCTAAAAATAAGAAAAGTACTTCAGAGGGACTGAGATTAGTATTTTCTAAGTTTTAATTCAGGAAAATTCCAAGAAACCAACCAACTTGCAAGTATATTAAAAGGTCTCTTAGTTTGTTCAAATATGAGTACTTAATTATTTTCAGAGGATAATTTCATCTCAAACAAATGATAATCATCATTAGTAGTTGAGCATTTAGAAATTGTGATAATCCCTTTTTATGAACAGAAGACATGCAGTGATACCAAGTACAGTGATGGACAAAGAAACTTTTTCCCAGAGAAGGGAAGCAACTGAGGGGAAGAAGGGAAGAAGGGAAGAATGAGGTAGAGATTTTGTCAAATGGTATCAGTCAAAAAAGCTGGTGTGCAAAATCGTGTGTGTATGTGTGTGTGTATGTGTGGATGTTTGTGTGTATGTGTGTGTATATGTGTATGTGTGCGTGTGTGTGTTATGATAGTTTTTCTCTTTTACTCCAGGTTTGAATTTGTCTGAACTATTATAGCAAAAAGGAAGAGAGCAGGAAATATAGCAAAGTTTGCCCCACAGCTACCCCTACCCTGAGGCACTGGTGAAAAAGGTTATTGTTTGGTTATTTGTATGTATATATTTGAAGAATAAGGAACACAATTTTTAAAAAGTAGGTAGTAGACTTCTCTGGAATATTATATAGATATATAGAAAATGCATATAATGTATTTTAACTAAATGAATTGTGATATTCCATTGTGATAAATATATGCTCAAGTTTTAACTTCTAACCTTTTAAAATATAACTACTTTGGAGACTAATCAAGACAACTAAAAGTTAAAAATGAAGGTAATCCGTCTGGGGTCTCTAACTCCAGGCTGCAACACAACAGCTCCTCCCCATATCGAGAGCCTGGCTGGAGTAGAACTCAACCAGGAGCAGTCCAGGGACTCTGGGCCGGAACACATAGCAGCAGCTCTCTGCCAGGAGGCTGGCAGGGGCAGGTGTCAGCCAAGTGCCAGTTGTTCCTCTATGGTACCAGGCAGTCAGACATCATTGTGATGAATGGGTACATGGTGAAGAAGGAAAAGAGAGGTGGGGTTGATGTGAGGCATCTTCTGTATGCTGTGAATTACCATTGGATAATAAAGGAACTGTTTAGGCCTATGGCAAGGCAGTTTATGGGTAGGTGAGAAATCTAAGCATAGATAAAGGGGAAAAAGGGTGGAGTCAGACAGAGACCTTGCAAGCTGCCACTGAGAAAGCAAGATGTAAAAATACAGGCAAGCCATTGGCTACATGACAAAACAGAGAATCATAGGGTTAAGATGGAATAGATAGCTAGCAATATGTCTAAGCCATAAACCAAACTGTTTGCAATTAATATTAGACTTTGTATGATTATTTGGGATAGCAAGTTTAGATCTTGGGGCTAAGCTGAGCTTGAAACTCTTACTATATGTGGTGGTTCAGAGGCAGATCTGAAGAGGTGAGGGTGGCAAGAAACAGGCTAATGTGAATGACTTGCTAGCTGCCTGAATCCATGAACATTTTTGTACCTGTACCCGAGCTCCTGCCAAGGGGCAATCTTGATCCAAGGCCTGGAAGTAGCTGAGGGTATATGAAATGATGTCTGTGGCTCCCATCGACACTGGAGGCCATCTGGTTTGTGCTGCCATCAAGGGCCAGGTTGATGTCTGAGGGCCATGTTGCCCCCACTGCTATGCCAATCTGAGTGGCCTGCACTGTCACCTGGGGCCATGGTGACATCTGAGTCCAGGCTGCTGCTGAGGACCATGTCTGGGTCAGTGGTCCTACCACAGCTGGAGACTGTGTTGATGTATGGTTGTCCGTGGTACAACAGAGGCCACTTGGATGCCCAGGGTCTGGATTTCAGAGAGGGCTTATATTGAGTGGCTGGCACTGTCTCCTCATGCCATGATGTTGTCTGGGGCAGGGCTACTGATTAGGGCGATATCAGGGTCTGTGGCTTTCCAGCAGCCAGCATCTGAGTTGATGTCTGTGGCCCTCTATATATCTGATACCATGTGGATACCCTGGCTATGGGCAGCCACCTGAGACCATGTTGGTGTCCAAGGGCTATGCTGCTACCAGAGCCTATGCTTCCACTAGGGCCATTGTGATGCTTGGGTATTAGCTGATATGGAGGGCCCTGTCTGGATCAGGATATTGCAGCAGAAGAGCTAGTCCACACAATCAGGAGAACAAGAAAGTTGGTCCTGTTCCTCACCACAGGCACGCACCCCACCTGGACAGCACACTAGAGCTGACTTTGTTGTTCGGAACACAGGTGAGCCAGCCCTCAATGTGTGAGAAGAACAGATCTGATCCTTCCCACTATCCCTTCCCCACTAGTCTGCCATGAGGTGACACGAGTGAGGAAAAGATGCTCTCCCTCTCGTACCCCTTGATACCTGCCACAGGCGAAAAAGCTGGCCCAGAGTCAGAGTGGGAGAACTAGCCCTGCCCCTCACCAGCTGCAGCATACAAGACTGGACCTTGTACCCTATCAAGGCAGCATACTAGAGCTAATCCTATTGTCAGGGATGCAAGTGAGCCACCCCTGAGGCCATGAAAGCATGAGAGCTGACCCTGCAGCTCCTCATATGACCCCTACAGTAATCGAGAGAGAGAGAGGGCCCTTCCCTTTGCCTGGGCAAGACATATAAGGTGGCCCTGGTGGCGTGAGTGTTGGTAAGCCAGACCTGAGGGCCTGAGAGCAGGAGAACTGGCCCCATTCCTTGCAGCGGGCTGCATTGAATGGGCTGGCTAAAGCCGTGTTGGAGAGCTCACCCAATGGTAATAATGGGAAAAAGCTGGCCAGGGCTGACCAACCCAGCTATCACCCAGGCTCAGATCCAGGGCTGTGAGTTGATCCATTCTAACATCATCTCATGTATGAACTGTCAGAGAATGTGAAGGGAACAAACCTAAAGATCTAAAAATGCAAGATCTCCACACACAGGACAACAAAATATCCAGAGAAAGCTCACTAAGAGCCTAGTATCAGTGGTGTAGCATAAGCAAGAGTCCTCCAACCAGACCAATGACTCTTTGTAGTAAGAGTTTCTGGTCTGGACTTTTGGGCCTAGCTTCAAGGTTTAGGTCCGCAGACCCAAAGACCCACAGAGACACACAGATGCTTACAATAGTTTTAGGCTGATTGGCCTAAGGCCCAAGTATATAACTTGCTAACTCTTTACCCTTAATCTAATCCATGACTCTTATCCTGTTCAGCCATGCGGTGCCTTTACTCAGAGCAGCATAGTTGTCTTCTACATCTTCTGGCTTCTCTCTGGCATTTCTGCTCAGTTCTTCCTGTTCCCAGAGTTTTCTTAGTCTGGTAACCCGGCCCACACTTCCTGTCTGCCTTTGGCCAATCAGCGCTTTTTATTAAACTCATAGGCGGGGACAACTATTTACAATGAAACAACATAATCCCCCTACAAGTCTTGACAGTGAACACTTGCAAGTGAAGATGAATGGACCAAGTGTAAACTGTGACAGACTGGCCCACGCTACAGCTTCCACAGTGTTTTTTTTTTCTTGGTTGTTTGTTATGTTGTTTTGTTCTTTTTTGTTTTTGTTGTTGTTTGCTTGCTTTATTTTGTTTTTTCTTTTAAATTTTGTTTTGTTTTGGAGGAGAGGTTGCAAGGGCAGAGGGAAGATGCAGGGGGACTGGAAGATGGGCAGGAACTGGATGTATGATGTGAAATCTGCAAAGAATTAATAAAAGTAAAAAGAAAATTAAGGTAATAATATCATCTGTCCTAATTCAATCTACATCATTATGAGACAAAGAGTGTATACACCAGAAAGACGCTGTAAAGACATGATGAGAGAGTAGCTGTGTGCAAGACAGTAGATGAGGTCTCATGATTAACCATATCTGGAGACATCTTTATCTTAGACAGCCAGCCTGCAAAACTAGGAGGATATCAATGACTGTTGTTGGGTCACTTTTTTCACGCTGTTAAAGTAGCCTTAGAAAACTAATACCCATCTATCTATACCCAATACTATCTGTCTGTCTGTCTGTCTGTGTCTGTCGGTCTGTCTACCTGTCTGTCGGTCTGTCGGTCTGTCTGTCTGACTGTTGGTCTGTCATTCAGTCTGTCTGTCTGTCTGCCTGTTGACCTATCTATCTGTCTGTCGGTCTGTCTGTCTGGCCACACCCACCCATCATCTATCTACCCACCTCTCTATTTTAATTATAAAATGTATTATATACACACATATACATGAAAAAGGTCACTGTTATTCACAAATTGGGCCACGCAGGATTTGTTCTTGAGCCTCAATGTTTCAAAAAAAAAAAAAAGAAAAAAAAAAGAAATTTTTGCTTCTATTTTTTATTTTTTGAGACAGAGTTTCTCTGTGTAGCTTTAGCTTGTCTATAACATACTCTGTAGACCAGGTTAGTCTTGAACTCATAGAGATCCACCTGCCTCTGCCTCATGAGTGCTGAGATTAAAGGTATGCTTATGCCACCACTGCCTGAGTCTAAGAGATTTTAATATGGAAGAATAACACAATTTTTATTTGTTTTAGCAGTTGCTAGTTTGCCAATATTACATTGGACAATCATTGCCTTATGCCTAATAAAAATAAAGGTCAGAGAGTTCCATTTATAGAATAAGAAAACAAAATAATTTTAAAGTGAAGATAGTTGTGAATGAGCTCCTTTCCTAAATTATCTGCTAAAAAATCTTCATAAACTATCTGCCTGCCTTTGTCCTAAAGAGGTAAAAATGAAGACAGAATCAGTATTTCAGTTTTAGGATGCTGATATTTCTATTGAATGGTAGCCAAGCCGATACACTATTTCTGACCATAGATTATGAGTTTCAAAGTGGGCACTATACATGCACAAATACTTAACTTGTATTCTTTGTTTCTAGAATATGAAGGCATATCAAAATATTACTATGCTATATATGCTAAAAAGTATCTCTCCATTATTCTTGCATGAAAAACTAGCAAATAGATTACCAGGGAAGCCTGTGAGTCTTGCCTTAACTAAAATTAAACAAAAATTTTCTTAATATATGTGGAAACAGCATATGTTCTGTTCAATTTCTTCACACAACAGAGTGCTTCATTCCATCTTTGATTTTGTCTAGACAAGTTCAAATTAGCTGCTGTGTGCTGAGCTCAGATGCCCTTTCTTAACCAAAGGGCTTGGAAAATGGAAAGAACTTTGGCTAAAGCTTTGCCCAAAGCCATGTTTCCATGCTGTTATAAATTGCCTGCTGTAGAGGGAAGTGAGAGTCGGACAGATGCTCATCTCTCTGAACTTTCTGGAAATGATAATGTAATTGTGTAATTTAGAACAAAAATGGTTTTTGAGAACATTCATCTCCTATTTCTGTAGTCAGGGCCAGAATTTGACTGTATGTCACTAATGTGTGAGATGCTGGTAATTTTAGAAAAATTAAGATGAGTTTTTAGAAAAGTTATATGGGAAAATGAGGTACTTGTTCATTAAATCTAGCAGAAAGAATTTTTTCCATCAGAATATTGTGAAATATTTGGTAAGTTCTACTCAGTGTTTCTACTGATCTCATTGTAGTCTACTGTTAGGGATGGATGTTAAGAACTGTCATAATCCACAAGCAACAAGTGCACCATGCAGACCCACTGGCCCTTCCTTGTAGGGGTATTGTGTTGTTTCATGGTAAATAATTGTCCCACCCACTGGTTTAATAAAAAGCGCTGATGGGCCAAAGGCAGGCAGGAAGTGTGGGCGGGGCTACCAGACTAAAAACTCTGAGAACAAGAAGCGCAGAGCAGAATGCCAGACAGAATGCCAGAGAGAAGCAAGAAGAAGCAGAGGACAACCATGCTGCTCTAAAGAAAGGTACCGAGCCACATGGCTGAACAGGAAGAATCATGGGTTAGATAAAGGGTACAGAGTTAGCAAGTTATATGCCTGGGCCTGAGGCTGATTAGCTGAAATCTATTGAAAGCATCTGTGTGTCACTGTGGGACTGTGGGTCTGCAGCTCTCCAGGTCTGTGGGTCCTAAACCTTGAGGTTAGGCCTGAAAGTCAGGGGCAGAAACCTCATACTACACTTCTTCCCTGGTACCTGTTGGCCTAGAGAGCACTAAGGGAGACACGACTCATTTAGGAACCTAGCAGGGCTTGCTAATAGAGAGGATGTGGCCATGTGCCCTTTGGTAAACAAACTCTTTGCACTAGAGTGGGTTGCCTCAATCGCTGCTTTATAAGGATGTAATGGGGTCCTGGAGACTAACATTTGGGTACCAGTCCAGTCACCATGAGAACTCAAAGTAAAATTAAAAACCAATGTGTAAGACAAAATTTTAAAAAGACATTAAAATCAAAAGAGCTAAAGAAAAAAGCACAAGAAATATATTCAGGTACAGAAACACATTCACATACACACACACAGAAATCCCATACAAAGAAAAAAATTTAAAACTGTTTTACATATATGTGTGTGTGTGTGTCTGCCTGTCTGCCTGTCTGTGTATAAGCATAAAGTTGTTAAGTTAAGAAAAGGAAAAAAGCATTATGAGACAAAGAACCACCAAAAATACCATTGAGTTTGTTTTGTGTTGACCATCTCCTGATGGGTATGGGGCCTGCCCTGTGGCTATCTATATACCCACTGAGACTCAGTTGGATGAAACTAATTTTACTTTTCCAAACAGTTATCAATTTTGGTGATAGCTTCTGGGTTGTGTCTACTTCTCCTCTCAGCACTGAGATCCCATCTGGCTTAGATCTGTGTAGGCCCTGTGCATGCTGCTACAGTCTCTCTGGGTTTACATGTGCATAGTCTCTATTACATCTATCAGGCCTTGTTTCCTAGAAGTGCTCCATCTCCCCAGGCTCTTACACTCTTTCTGCATCCTCTTCTGCAGAGTTCCCTGAGCCCCGAGGTAAGGGATTTGATGTAGACATTGCATTTAGGACTGACGTTTCCATGGTTCCTTACTCTCTGTTGTTCAGGTGTGGGTTTCTGTATTTGTTCCTATCTACTTCAGAAGGTAGCTTTCCTAATGATGGCTGAGCAAGATATCTATGAGTATAGCAGAATGTCATTAGGAGTCAATTTATTGCTGTGTTTCTTTAGCTGAACAGTACTATTTTGCTTTCCCCTACATCCATGGTTTATTTAGTCTTAGATTCTTCACCACCCAAGAAGTGTTGGGTATAAATTCCATTTTATGGAGTGAACATTAAGTCAAATCAGGTGGTAGTTGGTTACTCCCAATACTTTGTGTGCCATTACTGTGTCAGAGTATCTTGCAGGTAGGTCAAGACTGAAGAGTTTGTAGCTGGATTGATGCTTACATTTCTTCTTTGTTAGCATGCAGAGCAGCATAAAAAGATAGAATTATCACTTTCTCCCTCTGTGACCTCAGATGGTCTTTCCCATGTGTTTCTATCACTATCTGAAGTCCCCTATTTATAAAAGGACTGATCATCTTGAATTGGTGGCATCTCCTGGGGTCACTTTAAATTTTCCATGTTTAGAACTTTAAATTTTACCTCCAGAGTACAATTCACTTTACAGTACATACCCAATTATGTAAAGTTTTACAGTGTCTGGCATCCAACCAAAATTTTCTTGCATGAAAATGAACATGGATACACAATCCATAATTAAATAATTAACCGAGAAGTTCATCATCAAATCCAGTTCTGAACTGGTGCATACCTCAAATTCCTGAAACGGGGAATTGTAATAGTTATGATGAATGTCTGAACTGGTGCATATCTCAAATTCCTGAAACGAGGAATTGTAATAGTTATGATGAATGTATTTGAAATGCTCAAAGGCTGATGTCCACACTGATCATATTAAGTAAATACATGGAATGTATTTTAAATGATTCAAATTGATATTTTAAAGATTAATATGATAATCTGTGATGGCTTGATGGCAGGGGCACGGCGGGGAGCTGAGCTTGCATCTAAAGTACATTCTTGATGGAGAAGAAAGGAAAGCACACAGAAAATGGCCAGGTTTTTTTGTTTTTTATGTTTTTTTTTCTGTTTGTTTGTTTTTTACTTTAAGGAAAAGCCCACAGGATTCATGTGTCAGGATGCCAGAGAGCTGACAGTGCAGAGAAACTGCAGCGAGTATAATTATAAGCATAGAGATTCCATAGGCTGGACAAAAGCATAACAGTCTCAAGCATAACAGTCAGAAGACAACTATACTAAGGTTGAGGGATCTAATTGCTCAAAAGCAGAAATTCAGAAAAAAAAAGTCGTGAAGGTCAGGCAAGTACAGATGATGGAGCTTATACCACAGAACAGAGCATACAGAACATGTCTACTGATGGGCCCTCATAGTAAGACCACAAGACTGGAACATTAGGACCACAGTAACAGGTCCAAAATTTGTACTGACAACGTGGTGACTATAAACACCTATAAAATAAGAAAACTCTCAAATTAATGACTTCACCTTGCATCTTAAGAATCTAAAAATGATATTACAATCAAAGAAATATCAGCAAAGCAAAAGTGAGAAATAGTAATTAACGAAAGCAAAACTGTCTTAGAAGGAAAAAGTTCCCAAATATCCAATCAGATTAACCTAGGATGATAAAATGTTTAAAGGAGAAAAATGCCAAGCTAGGGACATAACGAATGAGCTTTTTCTAAAAAATGAAGGCAAAGACTTTAAAACAGATAAGGACAGGAAAATAAAACCTCTTTTCCTGAAGACCAGCAAAAGAAATATTAAATAAAGCTGATCAGGCTGCCAAAAACATGATACCAGATGAAAACAAAGGAGCTAAGAAGATTAAACTTGTAAATAACTCAGGTAATATATGTAAGAGGTTGAGAAATTATCATTTAAATCCATATGAAAGGATTTAGCTATTAAAAAAAAAAGTACCAATGCAGCTTTCTGATTATGACACGCACAAGCAACATGTATTTCTGCACAAGCACACACAGGTCAGCTTTAACAAAAATTCATGAAAGAACAGACTGAGAGGTTTTATGGCAAGGATTTTGTGTTACCTCTGAAGGGCCTGAACACAGAATACTGCGAGGTCAAAGCCTACGGGAGAACAGAACTGCAGTCATTAAGAGAACAAATCTCAGATAAAGGAGCCAAAGAGGAAGACAAGGAGAAAGAGGAAGAAGGAGGGCGAGAGGAGGGGGAGGAGGGGGAGGAGGGGGAGGAGGGGGAGGAGGGGGAGGAGGGGGAGAGGAGGAGGGGGAGAGGGGGACAGAAAGGGGAGGAGGTGGAGGAGGGGGAGGAGGGGGACAGAAGGGGGAGGAGGGGGAGGAGGGGGAGGAGGGGGAGGAAGAGGAGGGGGACAGAAGGGGGAGGAGAGGGAAAAGGGGGAAGGGGGGAGGAAGGGGGAGGAAGGGGAGAGGGGGGAGGGGGAGGAGGGGGACAGAAGGGGGAGGAGAGGGAAAAGGGGGAAGGGGGGAGGAAGGGGGAGGAAGGGGAGAGGGGGGAGGGGGAGGAGGGGGAGGAAGGGGAGAGGGGGGAGGGGGAGGAGGGGGAGGAAGAGGAGGGGGACAGAAGGGGGAGGAGAGGGAAAAGGGGGAAGGGGGGAGGAAGGGGGAGGAAGGGAAGGGGGGAGGAGGGGGAGGAAGAGGAGGGGGTGGGGGGAGGAGGAAGCAAATGAAGAACAGATGGGCAAATGTAAATCAAAGGACAGGAGGGATGGGATTAAACAAAACACATTGTTATGTTAATTGTCAGAGGTCTGAAAGTACAGAGAAGTTACAGGAGATGTTCAAATGGACTAGTAAAGCAAATGCACGCATGACACACAGAATATATACAAAAAAACATCTTAAATATACATTGCAGATTAAACCTAAAATGATATCAAAAAAGGAATGAAAGTTAGTGCTAATATTAATAATAATGATAAAAAACCCTGAGGGCTGTAGTATAGCCAAAGTCATTCACTGCAAATAATATCTTAGGGATAGTGAAGGGTACTTCTTGTGGTAAAGGTACAATTACTCAAAAAAAACCAAAGCAAAAAAAAACCCACACACCCATAATTTGAAGCAGAGTTGGCAAATGAAAGACCTTGGAAACCAGATAGCAACACAAGAAGAAAAACACATTGAGCTGATGTTTTTCTTCTATTGAAAAATAGTTATTTCCTTCATTGTCCTGATGACAGTTTTCCTCACACACTTCTGGTTCCTCCCAATGTCCCCTTCCATTAGGACTCGCCCTCACATTGTCTCTCATTAGAAACAAACACATCTATGGGATAATAGCAAAATATAATGTGATAGCATAAGATAAAACAAAACTAACACATCTGAACTGGGCAAAACAAAGAAGGAAAAGAAAGAACCTAAGAGAAGACACTCAAAACAGAGACCTACTCAATCGCAAACTCAGGAATCCCAAGAAAAACACTAAACTGAGAACTTCAATATACACAAACCCCTGTAGTGTAAAAAGGGAAAAGAAAGAAATATAAGTAAAATAAAAGGTAAAAAATAATAAGATTTTTTCTTTAAGGGGGAGCGTTGCCATGACATTATGAGACAAAGAACCTCCAAAGATACTACTGTCGGTCAATCATCTACTACTTGACATGTCGCCTACCCTTAAGAGTAGTACCTTTTACCAATGAGACTCTCTTGGAGGAAACTATATATTCATTTGCAAGTGCTTGTCAATTGAAGATGCATCTGGGTTAGGGATCGGGACGTGTCCACTTTTCCTTTCAGCTTTGGGGCCCCATTTGGTGCAGACCTCACAGGCCCTGTGAATGCTGCCCCCTGTCTCTGTGAGTTATTAAGTGCACCAATCCTGTTGATTCAGAGAGCTTTGTTTTCTTGGTGACTTCTATCCTCTCTGGGTCTTACACTCTTGCCTTTTACTCTTCAGGGTTCCCTGAACCCTGAAGAAAAGTATTTAATGGAAACATCTATTCAGGGTCACTCACTCTTTGTGTAATATCTGGCTGTGGGTTTCTGTATTTGTTTTGATTTGCTGTAGGAGGAAGCATCTCTGAGGATGGCTGAGCAAGGCAATGATCTATGAGTATTTGAAAATATCCCCACATATCCCCTTTTGTGTCAAATTTTAAAAAAGAAGGTTGTAGCTAACATTAGAAAAACCATATATAATAGGTACAATAATTATATATAATATATACAAACAGTAAATGAGTAATGTCCAGTCCATTAACAATTGACAATTCAAAGAAAATATTTAATTAATTATCGTATTTTGATGAGTCCAAAGGATTATACCTAATTCACTTTCTTTCTAACTTGTATTACTAACTAAAAACTATTATTTTGATGTCTCTTAAATTTATACACTTTAACTTCTAGTTTCTTTTCTAAAACTGTCACTAGAAAACTAACTGTTACGATCTCATCTTCAACTACCTCAGAAACCCAAGAAGGAAATAATATTTACTCAAGTAAACAGGAAGTGCAAGCAACTTTCAAAAACTAGAAATGACAGAGATGACACCTATCTGCCTGGATAGTCACTCAAAGTTCCTTTATAAAAGTTGGGGCATCCATCTTCAGCCTAGAGGCCCAGAGTCTCTTTTCATTTCAGTGAAGCAGGAAATCTGCTCTGCCCATTCTGGTATAGCTCATCAGTCACTTCTCCCTGTGTCCTGAAGAATATCTAACAGTTTTCTCTGAAAATCAGGAACCTGAAGGACCATCTCAGCTTGTTCTGTCAAAGTTCAGAGGTTACTTCCCTAGGGAACCTGCATGTCCAGTTTAAACAGCATACTGTCAAGCAGTCAATACAGGGACAGGTTCTTGTCCAATGGCTAACCATTGCCACAAAGAAAGTAGACTCCATATGGAGTTTCTTCAATGTCCATTTTTCTCTTGAAGTAGATTGGTGCTGCCAGGAGCAGACCTGTCTCACAGTCCAGAAAAGTTTAAGTTCTTAAAACATTTTAAATGCCATATTCTATGGATCTCTGAAGTGTTTGAAGAAGACAGGTTCATCTAAAATATATTTGTTTGAACTTGAAAACATATCTAACTATGTTTGAATGTAATGTATGACCATTAACTTGCATTATTTTATATTCTAATTAGTTGGTAATAAGAGCTTTCATGGACTAGCAACTTGTATTACATTGTTAGATGAACTGAATAAGTATACTACTTTGAACAAGCATAGAGATACTTGTAACAGTAACACAGTTAATCTCAGTATACACAATCTGTATACAATATACGAAAATCCAATCCAATGTAAAATATTTAAAGCTAGTAAATCCTTTAAAAAGAAGATTCAATAATCTATCCTTATATCCAATATATCTGTATCCCCCTTTTCTATATTTTTAAACACAAATCTTGAATCTAATTGTTCTTGTTTAACTTTTTTCTAACCATAACCATTAACAATTTTTAACCAATTAACCTAAACAATGACAATCATCCATAACCCATTGAACGACCAAAAACAACCCACCCCACCTCTTTGTAGTAAGAGGTTTCTGGCCTGGACTTTCCTGCCTAGCCTTGAGGTTTGGATCCACAGACCTACAGACCTGCAGTCCCACAGAGACACACAGATGCGTACATTAATTGTAGGCTGATTGACCTGGGGCCCAGGCATATAACTTGCTAACTCTTGTTCTTATCTAACCCATGATTCTTATCCTGTTCAGCCATGTGGCTTGGTACCTTTTCTCAGAGCAGCATAGTTGTCCTTTGCATCTTCTGGCTTCTCTCTGGCATTCTGCTCTGTTCTTCCAGTTCCCAGTTTTCTTTGTCTGGTTGCCCGCTCACAGTTCCTGTCTGCCTTTGGCCAATCAGCACTTTTTATTAAACTCATAGGTGGGACAATTATTTACAATGTAACATCATAAATCCACTACATATGAGTATAGCAAAATGTCATTAGGAGTCATTTCGGTATTTGGTTTTTATTATAGATTCTTGGGCTATTCAGTCTCTGGCTCTTGGTTTCACAAGCAGTGTCAGATATGAATTACTTCTTTGAGGGTAGCTGAAGATTTTTAACAATTCTTAATAATACATCTGAAACTACAAAAAAAACTTAAGGAAGACATAAACAATAATTTTACCCAACTTAATGAGACTGATTTAATACCCCATTGACAGGGTAAAAACACACATTCATCTTAAGTGTAGAGAATTTACTAGGGCCATTATGAGTCGTGAAAAAAGTATCAGTACAAGGAAAGGGATTCATGTGATACAGTTATCTGATTACGACAAACTTACGTTTGATTTCAATTGGTGACAGGTATCTAGAACGGCCTCAGCCAGGGCCCTCCATCCACCAAGTTCCCATCCCACTTTCATATTGTTTTGTCTTTACTCCATGGTCTTGGATTTGCCACATGGTTATGCTAATGGAGCCTTCCATTAGCGCATGGGTGCTCACTGATGGTGTTGTGTGAGAGACTTTCACTGGACACACATGCACATTTATTCATCCTAATAAGGGAACCTATGACATACCAAGGTAAAGATTATAACAAAATCCACTTAATGAACCAATGACTTTTTCTCCTGTTATCTACAATAGTGTGAGTGGTATCTTTAGGAATAAGATATTCCATCTAGTTATGATAGAAGGGTAAACAAATGTAATGGAGGTAACCTGTGTAATTTGGAAGAGCTATGGTAATTTGAATGAGAAATGTCACCCCTGGGCTAATCTATATTTGAATACTTTTTCTTCAGTTGGTGGTGCTATCTGGGAACACTACAGAACCTTTAAAAAATGTCACCTTTCTGGACAAAGTACACTGTGGTTAGGATATATTGTATCCTTAATAAAGCTTTTTCAAAAATCAGAAGATAGAGACAAACCATGAAAGTCAGGGAATGGTGACCCATGCCTTTAATCCCAGCACTCAGGAGACAGAGATTCTCTAGATCTCTCTGAGTTCTAGGCCAAACCTAGCCAGGTGGTGGTGGCACACACTTTTAATGTTAGTGCTAGAAAAGTTGAATGAGGATGTGACATAGCTGTGCAGAGAGAGATAGGAGATGCCAGCCCGACACAGAGGAAACAGAAGAATGCCATGGTGAGAAAAGGTATCACACCATGTGGCTAAAAATACATAAAATTAATTTAAGTGTAAAAGCTAGATAGTAATATGCTTGAGTTACTGGTCCAGCAGTTACTATAAAGTTAAGCCTCTAAGTCCATTATTTGGGAAGTGACTTCTGGGTATTTGAGAGTTTCTGGCCAGACAGAAGCTTCCATTTACAGTATATCACTGAGGGTAGGTTTTCAGGGTTGATAGCCTCCCTCCACTTCCTGCTAATTTTCTCCTCTTATGGTTAAGATTGAAGCTCTCCACTTTCTGTTTCTGCTGCCAACATTTTATGACAGTGCATTGTCATGTCATCCTCTCCATTATTCACTCTGGCCCTCTGGAACTATTAGGCAAAATGTTCTTCCCTTTGGTTCTTCGGATCATAGTACTTTATTTTAGCAATAAAAAAAAAAAAAACAAAAAAACAAAAAAACAAAAAAAACAAAAAACCAACTAACAACACAGGAAGTCCCTGTGGCTAGAAACTTCTTGGCCTATGGAGACTCTCACACTTAGCATGGGTATTGGTTTAAAAACCCTTGGCTTCCGTGATTGCATTGCCTGAGCGCTAGGTATTGACCCTGAGAACTCTGTTTTCATCATTTGCAAAAATAGAAGTCATCTCAACACCCATACAATGGCCATCTTTCACATGTGCTAAGTACTTAATAAATACAAGTGGTTATGGTTACAAATATAAATATTTATCCTGATGTCTTTTGGTACTCCTGGGCATATTCTAATGTTGTGCTTTGACTTTTATCTTATAATAAGATTATAAAACTAGACAGGAAGATCTGAGTTGGGCATTGATGTTTCTTTGTAAATGTTTCATTGTATGGTGCCTCAGAATTACTGAGTATTAGCATTCATGCTTTCTCACTAAATGAAATTCAGGAATTAGTAAAGTTTTATTTCCTTTTACATTTGAAGAAATTAATTCAGGTACATGTAGTACCTTTGAGTCTGTATATTCTGTGTGTTGTTTAGCTTTTTGCTGCTGTGACTAGATAACTGTTAATAAAAAAAAACATTTAAAAACAGAAGGATTTCTTTTGGCTCATAGTTTTACAAGACTGAGTTCATGCTTGCTTAGCTTTCTATGTTTGTGCGGAACCATTATGGCAAAAGCACATGGCAGATGCTGATCTTCACTTCTTCATAGACAGAGAAGCGGAAGGAGACATGAGGGACCAGTGACAAGATACTCTTGATGGCATACTGTCACTGACCTACTTCTCCAGCTACATCCTATCTCTGAAGTTTCCCAGAACCTCCCCCAACTAGCACCAGCAGCTGGGGGACCAAGTCTTCAAAGTATGTGCCTATGCGGAGCATCACGTATCTAGACCACCCTGTGTGTAGTGACCCACTTGTAGGACTGTGGGATTATAACCAGGTGCTCTCCCTTATCTAGGGATAAGTCACTCTACATCACTATAACACACACACACACAGAGAAGCAAGGTGTCGTACAGAGGCACAGATGTGATCAGAAGGGTCTAGCCAACTTTCCTTTATGGTGTTTCTTCTCTACTCCTCTTAATTTTACCCAGAACACATATTCTGACACCCAGACAATGCACTTACTGACAAACTTCCCTAGAGCCACAGCCAGGAACATTCACAGCAGACAGATACTTCATGAAGCTTGGCCAGCAGACCTTGGCATATTTTCCATGTGATATGTTTTTCAATGAACACTGTAGCAGGGGGACTTCACTGTCTCTCAACAGTGACTGTTTGTCAGGCTATTCTTTTCTCCAGGGAAGTAAGTTGTGATTCACTGGTAGTGAAGTCACAAATTAAGCATAAACAAACCCCTTGAAATAGGACACAGACTGGAGAAAGCACACTTAACTGTTCTAATCAGGGACGCCACTGAATGCAAGAAGATGATTTAAATGAGTTGCTGTCTGGCAGACCACAGCCCACAGCAGACAAACAGAAACCGATGAGGTCACACAGAAGTACCTCATTATCCAGAACTCAAAAATAGAAGCCTGACAATATGGTGTGATATCAAGAACTGGGCTGGAAGTCCAGACATGTGGGGTCCATTTCTGGTCTCGTTGCCAGCCAGATGTACAGTTTCACGTCATTCTTCCTTTGACCAAGTTTCTGTGTTAACGAACACATAAAGAAGAGATAATTTTATGTGATGCCTATAGCCTTTTCCAGATTGGCAGTCAATCAATATATATTTACTTAACACCTACTAAGTGCCAGCAACTTTATTATGTGTTAGGAACACATCAGCAAATAAAACTGGCTTTATCCCTCCCTTTATTTCAACACAAAAGGAAAAAAAAAAAAAACCAAAAAACCAAGGAGTAGCATCTTGGGAAGTTAAAGGACCTCCGCCATACCATCATGAGGAGTAAGAACGGCCTTGTGCTGTACACAAGGAGGGCTGTATGTTTGGGTTAAAATCATACATTCACTAACTTTCCCTACCATCTGTGCTGATTATACCTTTCTGGAGGGACAGCAATAGTACCTTGACTGCTCTTCTTGTCTTCATTTTGAGGCCATTTGTATCAACCACGGAAGTCTCACTGGGCACAACAACCACACCCGAGGGCAGGCCCCATGCCCAGGAGTAGTTGCCCAACCCCAAACAAACTCCATGGTTGGTGGTTTTGTTTTGTTTTTATTAGGAGCGTGGTGGTGGGCTTTCTGTTTGTTTTGTTCCAGCACTGTTTTAACTGTTCTGTTTTGTTTTGGTTTGGAGGAAGAGAGAGAATATGACCATGACATTGGGCAAGTAGGGAGGTGGGGATGAGCAGGAGGAACTTTATTAAAGCGTATTTCATAAAAAAGCTTTATATTAAAAAAATATTGTCTCAGCCTTCCAGGGAGCTGTCAGTATATTTCCCTTTTAAGATTTTGTTTTCTTGTATCACGCAATGTTTAAAGATAGAGCTCACTGTCTTCCTTGTCTGAAATGACTTTGCCTATGTACATATGAGAGTATGTGTTTATAGGTGTTTGTTTGTATGTATGTATGTATGTATGTATGTATGTATGTATAAGTATATATATGTAATTTTTATTGTGATCTACATTTGGAAGGAGTCAAATTACTTACCTCAATGGCTGTTACCCATATCACAATTTGACTTTGCAGTAACACAGTGGGACCCTGAGATCCCAAAGGGGTCTTTATTTACTCTGAATCAGGACTTAGGAAGTAGTGAGCAGAAGTGACCGTACACACTTCAGGCAGATTCTTCCTTAGATGTTGCAAAGGGGTTCTTATTTGCTCTGAGCCAGGACTTAGGAAGTAGTGAGTAGAGCAAAGGGGTCCTTATATACTCTGAGCCAGGACTTGGGAAGTAGTGAGCAGAAGTGACCGTACACACTTCAGGCAGATCCTTCCTTTGCTGTTGCAAACTGCAGTACAACTTCACACAGCAACTTCTCAGGGTAAACCAGTGGATTGTTGAAAAAGCCACAAAACTTGTCAGATATGCAGATTCTTAAAGATCCAAGGTACCTTGGGGAATAGGGACGAGGAAGGGATCTGGCTTCTTCAGAATTCTTACACATACTAAAGCAGCATGTCCAAACCATTACTAGACGCTACTTTATAGACTCTAAGGAGAAACTGACTCATTGTGCATTTAATAGTATGTGGTTGTTTGACCAATGCCAAAACACTTAGGCTAGGCACTCCACTGGTTGATAAAATCCTAAAACAAAGCCAGTGCAGAAGCAAAATGGGAGCAAATGCCAAGGATTCAAAACTGCCCTGTTTATCACGGCCGTCTGTCATCGTTTGCTCCACTCCAAGTGACAAGCAACAAAACCACTTGCTGATACTACCCAGAATGATTCCACTCGCTGTGCTGTGGTATGGGCAATTCCTACAGACAATACTTTTTAGTTTACAATGACGTCACGCTATCAATCTTTTATCACTAGTTAGATGCTTTAATCTTTTAACTGGTATTTATTATGGTCCTGCTTTGTGGAATGCTATCGTTAACTACTGTGGAGTTACACCATCTGTTCTAAAGCACCATCTTTCCATTCAAATCTTTAGCAGTGTCATGGAGAAATTTACACTGGATGTGCAATTGTGCTGTCAGCAGCAAATGACAGCTGTTGTCAAGCCAAACATACTCTAACCCACTTTTTCTGAGCTTTGGGAGGCTTCCTGGTGGCATTGCTGTGTTGGTTGAGGCTGGTTCATCGGGTAAGTGTTCAAGTAGATCTGGATGGGAAATGGAGTAAACAGGCAAGTATTAACAAGTGTGATTCCATGGGCTTAGGCCTACGGTGGTGGTATGAGGGAGTAGCAAGGGTGCTGTCATTGGCTGGAAGGTGTTTAGTCTGGATAGAACACAAAATACGAACCAGGAAGAAGGGAGGTGATGTACTTCAGACACAGATTTTTCAAAGTCTGCTAAACTACCTTCAAGTATCTGAACTGTGTCCTAAATAAAAAGAGATTAGATTGTTTTGGGGCTGGACAAGTCAGCCAGAGAAGAAGTAAAGGGTTTTTAAGACAGCCAAACTGCCACAGTTTCACTTCTGTTAGCAAAAATTAGTCTGGCCCCACCGTGTGTGATACTTGGAGTGGAGATTCTGAGGCCAAGTCATGGTGGACTTAATTCAGCTTCAGGCATGAAAGATTGAATTGATGTTAAAAGCTTGTTATCTTTATCTAATATCACATATTAGCAGGGTTAAACTAGCCAATGGTGGCACAGGGGATAGCTTTGGGATAAACAACGGATATGGGTTGCTGAAACAGTGAAGAGCTGCAGTGTGGGATGAGGCTGAGGCTGAGTTAGTAGCTCCAGAGTAATGATGATAAGACCTGGGAATATCCTGTGAAGCCGGAAGTCTATTGCTCTTCAAGCTGATCCCTGAATGCCCCATGGTATTTCTGTGTACATATGGCCTATTGTCCAAAATGAAAAAGCTTTGCACTCCAGATTGAGGGTGGGGCATCAGGATGAGATGGGGTTTTGACCCATTATCAATTTGAGGAAGCCAAAAAATTGAGAATTCACAACTCTCCACTTAAATTATTCTGAAATCTTTTCCTTCAAGTAAAATTGGAGAAATACTAAGTTTCCCTAAAAAAAAATTCTGTTAAAATTAATAATTTTAAAAAATGTGAACATGACCATGACTATATAACAATGAGTTGCATATCTACCACCTCGGGTGTATATCTTTATATTGGGGCTGTAATATCCTTTCTGTGCTGTGTGGAACTATGCCTTTATAATTACGCTACTGTGCTACAGAACATTAGAGTTGTTTTTTTTTTTGTTTTCTTTTGTTTTGTTTTTTTTAATCTACCTGCACACCGTACTGTTAAACAACATGGCGTCTTCTCAAGAATTCCTTGGCCATCTATTTCCCAGGCACTGGTGATCCTCCAATTCCTTAAGACCAATGATTTACCCTCTCTACATATGATTGAAGCTATTTATATCTGTCTTCTCTGGATCCTTATTTCCCTTAGGATGGTGCCCTTCCATTTTCCTCACATTACTGCAAATGACAGCTTCTCAACTCTTTTTTTTATGGCTGAAAAAATATCCCAAGGGCCTCAGCTTCTCGGGATAGATATTTAAGGTGGAAATACTAGGTCATAAGTAGTTATATTTCTAAATTCTTAAAGGAAAGTCTTTGCTGTTCTCCACAATCTAAGCGAATCCTTTCTATTGACACTCTTCCCAGACATTATCATCTTCCCCCTAGTTCTAAGTGGGGTGAAGTTGCTGTGACTGTAATTTGCATTTCTGTGATAGCTACTCTGAGAATTTTTTCCATAATCTTTCTGGTTACTTGCATATTTTCTTTTTGAGAAATGAGTACTAAGGCCATCTGCCCATTTTATCAGCTTCTGCTGAGTGGTGCTTGCTCCTTTCTTTCATTTGATTTTTTTGATCATGAGTTTTGTCTAATGTGGTTTTAATCTTTCCTTGTTTGATCCTTTACATGTTCTGGAAGTGGAGTCTTTGCTGAATGAATAGTTTATAAATATTTTCTCCCCTTCCATAGGTTTTGTCTTAACTTTGCTTTTTCTATTCCTGGACAGATAGATGTGGTATTGCTCATCATTTTTTTTTTTTTTTGTTTCTTATACTTTGGGAGTCCTGGAACGCCTGTCTGTCTGTCTGCCTGCCTGTCTGCCTGCCTGCCTGCCTGTCTGTCTGTCTGTCTGTCTGTCTGCCTGTCTGTCATCTATACACCTTTGCCCTGACAATGTCTTAAATATTTCTTCTAGATTTTCTTCTAATAGGTTTATAGTTTTGAGTTTTATATTTGAGTCTTTGATCCTTTTAGAGTGGACATATTTATATGTATGCTTTCTTATTCTATAGTATAAATAAATATGACAATTGATAACTAAGCATTTAAGAACAGCTAGTAAAGAAGATTTTTAAATGAAATCAACTATATCTGAAGTGATACGTGTATGTGTGGGTGTGTGTGTGTGTTTGTGTGTGTGTGTGTGTGTGTGTGTGTGTGTGTGTGTGTGTCCTGGCTACCCTGAATGTTATATCCCCCCCTTTTTGTTTTTCAAATAGATACCTATTTCTTTGGTACCATTTATGTAAGAGATTTTTGTTTGTTCAATATATGTACTTGTTGCTGTTTGGATATCAGTTGATTATTTTCAAAAGTGAAAATGACTTAAATGCAAGAGTCTTTTAATGCTCACAATTTGGAGTACAGCCCGTGATGGCTGGGAAGTCAAGGCAGCAGACACTTAAAAACAGTCGGCTACAGTCATATCCACAGTCAGAAAGAAAAGAGCAAATGATGTTGCTGTCCAGCTCGTGTTCTCATTTTTGTACAGTCTGGGACCCAAGTCCTGGGAATTGCACCAGTTGTTTTAGTGTAGGTTTTCCACCTAATCAACATACTCCCTCACAGGCATTTCTAGATTAAACTCCCTCACACATGTGCCTGGACCTGTCTCCTGAGTCCAGATCCTGTTCAGCTGACAGTTAATATTTAATATCACAGATAAAAGTGTGAACAGATTTCGATGAGTTGACAGCTCTGTCTAGGTGTATGTGTTTGTGCAGCTTTTTGGTTATTTTCACATAAGCTTTGAGGTCAGGGATAATGCCTCTGGCATTTTTTTTCTTCAGGATACTTCTGGGTATTAGTTTATTTATGTCTAAGTAATTAAATATAAAAAGACAAACACACAAAAGCAGACATTTATGCCTATTTAATTTTTTGAAGTTATTACATTTTGTATTTGGTATCTAAAAACACTTATTGTTTACATTTATAGCTCCAAATTCTACAACATGCTTTTTGTAAACGCTAAAGATGGGCAGTGGTGACCTTGTGTTTGCATCCATCTCAGTGTCTTTATGATGTCATAGATAAATACTTTAATTTTTTTCTAAACTTTGAGACTTTACAAAATGGAATTCTAAAACATTTTTTAATTTAAAAGCTATGATTGTTTAAGACAAAATTTAGGTTGCTTGGAGCCTAAGAGTTTAATGGGCTCTAAACACCAGTAATGGTCAAAGCTCAACTTAGTAGGAACCCACATCTGAAATCCCAGCACTTTTGAAGTAGACGAAGGAGGATCAAGAGTCCAAGGCTAGCCTTGGCTACATACGAAGGTTCAAATTAGCCAAGGCTTCGGAGTGAAAGGTTCCTTAAATAACATCCCCTCAAAAACCTCTCACTTTCAACATTTTAATTGAATCCTCTGATCTCTAACATCTATTTTATGTATTGTGTATTTAATTTGTGTTTATGTATTATGTCTCAGGTTATATCTTAATACATTTTGAGAAATTACATTATTTATTTCTCTAAGCAACAATAAAGACAAAAGAACTTTAATTCTATTCTCAGATAATTAAAATGAATCTTAACAAGGTGAGATAACCTGAGGAGTTCAGCTCAGTTCTAAGCTGGACCTTGGTACCACATCTCTCGCTTACAGGATCCTGGATTTTTGATGACATTGGATACCTCTTTGGTTTCCTGGAGAAGCTCTGGGAAGTAAAGCACAGCTTTTGCATGGACTCTTTCTGGAAAGTGCGTTTTTCTCAAGAGATATCAAGTGATTGTCTAACATGCCAAGCCATCTGGGAGCCCTTAATTAATTCACAATTATGTTTCAAGATTAACATTAGCATTCCTTCACTACCATTTCAATTTTCTTCTTCCATCATCTTCTGTCTGAT
Organism: Phyllotis vaccarum; assembly: GCA_033318265.1. Taxonomy (NCBI): domain Eukaryota; kingdom Metazoa; phylum Chordata; class Mammalia; order Rodentia; family Cricetidae; genus Phyllotis; species Phyllotis vaccarum. The sequence continues at coordinate 192,092,403 of JARWLC010000002.1, forward strand.
GTGGCCATTCTCCCTCTTCCCCAAGCATACACAAGCTATTGGAAAAAAAAAAATCACTTTTCACATTTCATACTCTTAGAAATCCTAAGACATTTCAAAGTGGAGCCTACTGTTAACTTTTCTTTTTTATACATTTTTTTTTTAAATTGAAATTGTTGCCTGTGCTAGACAGATTTCTAGAACCCAACTTAAAACTGTGTGTACTTGGAAATAGCAGAAGCATGGAGACTGCCTATGAGGCAGATAAAAATCTGACAGCATGAGTGTTTGTGTTTATAAAGGCCACGTTGGTACCACTGGATGCCACATAGTTCTGCAGAGCTATGACTTTCAGAGAAAGTAACCAAGAGCAATAATTCGGAATAAAATGAATTGCCTATTAAATTGATAAATCAAGTACAAACTCCCCCTTCTGATACTTAAAACACGGAGCATGCAACTCAACCTCTCATTAGCTCATTTCCCCTGCAGTCCCGATGCCCCAGCTAATGTGGATGGATTATCTGCTTCATTTCTAACGTGCCCTTTGCGATCATAAGTTTTGGTCTTCACTCCTGTTGATTCTTTGTCTTGGCAGGGTTGTAGATAGGTTATTAATGAGAACTGGCTGTTATACAAACATCTCTACATTCTTTATTATAATCCCTTCCAACTTCATAAATGTTTTTAAAAAGGAAATTTATGGGAGAAATGCCGCATTGTTAGGAAAGCACAGAACTGAGATTCAGATATATACTTAAAATTTCACCATGTTTGAATGGGGAATCAAGTTGTTGCTGAATAAGGCTGGTAAGGTAGTGTTCAGCAGCCTAAAGCTCATGCAAGCTCTGCCTCCCAAACACACTGCCCAGCTGCATGGTCACCCTGGCTCTAAGTAACAGTAAGATGTCAGAGATAGAGAACAGCTCATTTTCTATATTTGGTTTGTTCAAAAGATCCCCTACGTTTGTGTCTGTGGTCTGTATTACAGTCTGGGGATGTCAGTGGTCTGTGCTGTTGTCCCAGGCCACTTTGATGGCCAAGGGTTGGATGGTTTGTAATGCCACTGGAGGTCATGTTGATATCTGTGGTTCTGCTGTGGCTGGGTGCCAAGGTGGTGCCTGTGGCCTGTGTTACCACTGAAGGCTATGTGGATGTGTGAGGTCTGTGCTGCTGTCAGAATCCGTATTGATATCCATGGACCATTTTCCACTAGAGGTCATGTTGATCCTGGTCTGTGATGCCTTGAAGGACCTGGGCAGAGTCTGTGTTATGTGCTGTAGCCGAGAGCCATGTTGATGTCCAGGGTTTGTACTGTCTCATCCATAGTCTTTGTGATGTCTGATGCATGTAAATAAATGTCCATGATTCATGCTGTCACCAGAAACCAAGTGGAAGTCTATGATCTGTGCTGCCACTGACTATGATGAGTAAGAAAGTTTTTGTGAAGTGCATTCAGTGGCTATTGAGGATGAGAGACACTGAAGACTTCTGTGACAACCTCTACACCCAATCCTCACCTAGAAGAAAAAGCAATCATCTAGAGAAGATGCCTTTGAAAAGAACTCTTAAAATTGTGATAGGGGTGCTTTAGAGTAGCTCTTCACAGTTGATGGCTTCAGGAGGGGGTTAGGGTTGTGTGGGGGTGGGGAAGGACACAATTATCTTTAAGGGCCCAGCCACTGGGTATTTTACTGTGCTCTAGAAATAGAAAATGGACTTTCTTCTTCTCCTCCTCTTTCTCCTCCTCCTCCTTCTTCTCCATTTTTCTGGGAGGAGGTCACAAGGGTGTATGTGTGAAGTTGGGGGGGGGGACTTGGAGGACTGTGATCAGGATACATTATGTGAAATTCCAAAACTATCAACAAATAATATTATGTTGACTTTTCTGGTGAAACTAAATTGAAATTCAGAAAAAAACCCCACCTTTATTAAATATTACCACATATTATGTGATTTTTATAAGCATATATATTAAGAAATGGATATGAATATTATTGGGATAAAATGTGTAAAAAGTAAAAAACTGGTCAGGAAGAGCAAATATGCCAGTTAGGTTTTTTTTTTTTTTTTTTTTTTTTTTTTTGTTTTGTTTTTTTTTTTTGTTTTTGTTTTTGTTGGTGATGGGGATTTGTTTGTTTTGTTTGCCAGCTTGACATTATCTAGGGTCATCTTGGAAGAGGAAACCTCAGTTGAGGAAATACATCAGATTGACATATAGCCAAGCTGGTGGAACATTTTCTGAATTGATTGATACTGAAAGACCCAGACCATCATAGGCAGTGCTGTTCCTGGGCAGGTGGTCCTGGGGTGCATAAGAAAGCAAACTGAGAAAGCCACTGTACTTATAGTTTTGTGTGCCAACATGACACAAGACAGAGTCATCAAAGGAAGGAGCCTCAGCTGAGAAAATGCCCACTTGAGATCCAGCTGCAAGGCATTTTCTTAATTATTGAGCAATGGGAAAAGACTCAGCCCATGTTGGGTGGTGCCATTTTGGGCTGTTGGTCCTGGGTTCTACAAGAAAGCAGGCTGAGTAAGCCATGGGAAACAAGCCATTAAGCAGCACCCCTCCATGGCTTCTGCACCAGCTCCTGCTTCCAGGGATGCTGCCCTGTTTGAGTTCCTGTCCTGAATTCCCATAGGAATGAACAGCAGTGTTGAAGTGTACCCCAAATGAACCCTGCTCCCCACTTGCCTTCTGGTCACGGTGTTTTGCCACAGCAATAGAAACCTTAGCTAAGACGGCCATGAAGGACAAGTCAGTAAACAGCATGGCTTCTGCTTCAATTCTTGTCTCCAGGTTCATGGCTTGATTTCTCTGATTATGGATTTGAACCTGTAAGCTAAATAAACATCATCCTCCTTTAGCTGCTTTTGGTAGTGGTATTTAACCCAGTAAAAGAAGGCAAACTAAGACAGTGGGTTACCATTTTAAAACCCAGTTTACTCTCAGATCACAATATCCCTTCCTCTCTTAGTTTCTAATTTTGTTTATCACTAAAGCCATAGCTTAAATGCATTTCTGACCTCACAGGTTAAACTAGCTGGAATGAATGAGCTTGTCTTGGACCTTGTGGGACACTGATTGGTGTCATAGCCAGTGACACACTGTATTTCCAGTTTGTATTGGGGGTTTGGTGTTTTAGGGCTTCACGGTGGGGGTTCAAACATCCTTCTCTGTGGTCTGAAACAACACGGCACGCAGCTTTTGGAGCATGGGAGTCAGCTGTACAAAATGAATGACTGAAAGGAGTGTGTGTGGGGGGGGGACACACAACTTCTGTTTCCCCACATGTTGTCATTTGGAAGTTTTGTGTTAGTTTGTTTCATGCACCTGTGCCTTTGAGTTTAGGCCTTCGGGGAGAAAACTCTCAGGAGTTGGTCCTGTTCTTCCACTGTGGATTCCTAGAATCAGATCAAACGTAGATTGTCAAGCTTTGGTGGCAAGAACCTTTATCTCCTAAGTCAATGAAGTTTTTAAAAATTATTTATAATGTAAGTATATTATTTTAACATTTACTAAACTTTCCTTGGAGTAGCTTTCACTACTAAAGTTTCTTTTTTTACACACACACATGCTTGTACACACACACACACACACACACACACACACACACACACACACACACGATACTTGTTTGTTTTAGAAGAACCTGGAACAGAGTGAATAAATAAAAGATCATGTCTATACCTTTTTGAGAAATGGTTTTTATCAGTTACACATTACAACAGAGACCTGGGTTTGTGGTTTAGCATGGGACTTCATCTGCTTACCCTTTCTGTGGTATTCCTGCCATGGAGCTGTCTCTTGAATACTTCAAAACTGTTACTATATTAACCTGGATTCACTGTCCCTTCACAGTATTTTTCTTTCTTTCTTTTTCCTGTTTCAAAACAAGCAACAAGTCTACACAATAGCTAAAGAGATGGAGAAACCAGGCCACAGACTCCAGCGTCCTCCTCTTCCACTAAGACCTACTCATCACTAAAGTCTTATCATCAATGTCATTTGTAATAAATAGTCCTGCTATGAAGCCCCTCCCATTTCCCCTCAAGTCTGTTACACTGATTCTCAGCTAAGTGCCAAAGACACTGGGTAATATTTGTATGCTTTTTGTTTGTCGGTTTTCTTTGTTGGTTGGTTGATTTTTCCTTCCACTGGGAAAAGGGATTGGTAACTAGTGGATGAGATTAAAGAATTCTTTAACAGTCCATGACGCATAGGACATCTCCCTACAGAAAAGAATTTCTGAAGCCAAAATGTCTAGGGTATTGCAGCTCAGAAACCTGCTTTTTATGAGAGATGAACAACTTTCTGAATGGTGTTCCCAGCACTGATCTTTAAGATTCTACAAGCAATGAGCTTTTGGGAAAAAACAGGCAGCTGCAAAAAGCAGCTGCTTCAATTCCCTCCCAGTCCCAGCTCAGTTCAGTAGAAATGTGCACGTTTTCTAGGGGAGAGCTGAGATTGGCCTTTCTTTTGGTAAGAAATTATATAGGTTCTCCACTTCTGTCTAGTGTAAAAATACCAAAATGTGCTACAAAGATCCTTAGATAGTTCTTGACCAACACAGTGCCATGGTGTGACCAGTACCCAGGCATCACAGACAGGAAGAGGAAGGTCACTGCTCTGACTCCTGGCACCATGAAGATCAAGACCAGTGACTCTCTTGAGCATGAGGAGATAGAATTTTCACACTAATGATGTTATTTGGGTTCCCCCCCACTTCTGTTATTTTATGAGAGAGAAATTTTTGGAATCAGTATGATTGATATCTGATAGTGTAAATGATTAAATTCAGTGATGACTGTACTAACTTCTTGCTACTAAGCCATACATAAATTTGTTAAGATATGTAACTATGTCACCATTATCATTTTCTAAATGAATAGCAAATGATTAAATAAATGATTCTAAAATCTCCAAATTCTTTTTTAATATGCAAGTCAGATGCACCTCTCAAAAAGAGCACTGTGAGATATAGTGATAAATTGTATATTCAATAAAATTTGTCTGAAATGTCGGAGGACAGAATCATCCATAGAACCAAGTCATAACATGTCAGGGAATAGTGACCTATGCCTTTAATCCCATTGTTCTGCAGACAGAGATCTGTCTGGATCTCTATGAGTTCAAGGCCTAACAGCCAGGTAGTGGTAGCTCACACCTTTAATCCCTGCCCAGCTATTTTACTTCCTGGTTCAACTCTGCTAGAGCTAGGATTAAAGGCTAAAATCACCACTCCCTGACCTTCAGCTTGACTGGGTGATTCTGTCCTCTGATATTCCAGACAAATTTTTATTAAATATACAATATATCAGCACATTTGGGTTTTCAGTAATTTTTAAGAATATAAAGGAGATAAGAAAGCTCAAGAATTGTGATTGCAGCATAGTACTTTCCAGACATTCGTGATTATATGAATGCCATTTGCATACTTCATTGCAGTGAGTTGGAGTCTCTGGGGGTTATGACTTATTTGTCAACATGATAGGACCATGATAATATCCAGACATTTGGCCAAATATTACTCTTGATTGAGCCTTGAGGAAATTTTCAGAAGACAAGTTTATGTCCACATGTATCTGCACTGATCTTGGTGGTCATCCACATCCTCTACCATCACCCAGTTCACATGGATGATGATATTGCTACACTTGTCAAGGAGACTTATGTATGAGCAAAGCTAACTTCACAGGTAATGATATTTCTAAGCCATTTTCTACTCCATAGTGGGCTATCCTCATGGCACCAGGGTATGATGGTGGCCTAAGCTGGAAGGATTCCTACATGGGTGCTGTTAACATGAAGCTAAAAAAAAAAAAAAGGAGAAATCCTGCCTCTGAAGTACCCTAATGAGCAGAGTTTTGGTGCCAACTGAGATGACATGGAGAAGACCTGGCATGACACCTACAGTGGTCTGTGCATAATTCCCAAGAAATAGCAGTTGTGCTGCTCTCTGAGCCCCAGATGAGCTGATCACGCTGGAGACCTTGAATATGCTAGCTGTGTGTAGCATTCAAGAAGGTGCTGTCACTATGTGCATCTGAGCATACTACCAGCATCATGATGGATTCTGAAGTTCTTGTCATCCACACTGTGTCCAGCTACTACAGCTACTTTCTCTCCTACATCATTCCAAATTCATCTGCTGTCAGAGTCCTGACAGACAACCTCATGAAGATCCTCACAGAGCATGCCTACAGCTTCACCACTACAATGGAGTGGGATGCCATTCATGACACTGCTCTGGACTTCAAGCAAGAGATGAATAATGTGAATCATCCTTCCTAGAGAAGAGATATGACTCACCTACCATTAGCTTGTCACTATTTGCAACACATGGTTCTATTATTTCAAAGCACTCTTCCAGCCTTTCTCCTGGGTGCACACTTCTGTGGCCTCCATAAACTATCCTCAATTCCATCATGAAGTATGATGTTAACACCTGAAAAGACTGCCAGGCCAACACGGTGTTGTATGGCGGCATCACCATGTACCCAAGCTTCACAAACAGAATGCAGAAGGAGATAATTGCTGAACTCCTATCAGCATCAAGATGAAGGTCAGTGCTCCCCAGAGCACAACTATTTGGCTGATTGCAGCTCCACCTTGGCCTCTCTGTCCACCCTTGCAGTAGAGGTGAGTCAACAGTTATGAATATGACAAGTCCTGCCTTCCGTCTGACACCACAGATGCTTCTAGGCAGACTGACTGGACTGCGCTCCACCTTTTGTCGACAAAAAACAACTTATGTAGAAACATAACAAAAAACCAGCCAGAACTGAGACAACATTGGCTTGGCTTTGTTTTTTTTTTTATTTTATTTTTTTATTTTTAAATTGCTTTTGTTCATTGGGTGCTTTGGGCTTGGGATTTAAACGATGCAATGATTGGTGAAGGCAAGGTTCTATACTGTAGCTGAGGACTGAGGGATTGTACATTATTTTTTGCTCGTTTGTTTTTAATAGTCATTTCAGGTATCCATGAGAATCATGATTACAGTAAGTCCTTCGCCCTCCCAAAAGATACTCCCCACATTTCAAAAAGGAGGAGGGCCCTGTTTACACCCAGGTTCCATGCAGTGGAAATGAAGCGAAGTTTTTCTGTAAGCTATATTTACTACATTATTTTAAAATTCTTCTGCCTTAATACATTTCTATTTTTGAATTGTTAGCTATCGTAACCCCTTTCTTGCCCCCCTGCCCCAGCTTGAAATGGATGAAGGCTTTTGGTCTCTTTGTCAGTGGGCTGAGGTGTAGAGACAGCTCATTGACACAATGCCAGTTTAATGAAAGTGTGTAACAGCAAGCAACACATCAACCAACCAATCAATCAAAGACACAAACAAACAAATAAACAAAAACCCCCAAGACATTGAATAGGTAACCTCTGTAATGTGGGTTAGTCTCATCCAATCAGCTGAAAGTCTGAAGAAAACAATACGTTTAGCTTTTGGATAAAATAGGAATTGCCTACCTGGTGGATAGATTACACTGCCAAAATCTTACTTCCTTCTAACCTTTGAACTGCTCCCCTAGTTTTGGGTATACAAGCTTTCAGGCAGGAACCATTCCACCTCTCCCCTTGCTCTAATAGTCAGATTCATGACCCAGAACTATCATACAAACAGATTGCTCTTAATCAATCTCTTTACCTATTTGTGTATAGACTATATGTGTATCTCCTTGTCTCTCTTGTCGGTTTTCTTTTTCTAAAGACCCATGTCTAATCTTGAAGTTCTGGCATGGCCCTTGAGATTTATACACAATAAATAATACAACTCTAAGTTCCATGAGTCTGATGCCATCTTGTGGCTTCCACAGGCACCAGGCACATACATGGTTCATGGTTCACACACACATGCAGGCAACACTCTCATGCACAAATAAATAAATAAAATCAGAAACTTTTTTAAAATGAATTTTTAAAATGTTCTGATTTATTCCTACTGAATCATAGTCTTTAGTTTAACGAGCTCCCCAGTCCTTCATCTTTAGATGCAATCTTAAACTCTACCCTAGACTTTCCAACACCATGTGGGATCACAGAAACCCTTATTTGGCTGTTTAAAAGAACTGGAGATTGAATCTAGGACCAATGTATGCTAGATAATTGTGGTGGCTTGATGGACCCTGAAGGTCGTGGCACTATTAGGAGGTGTGGCTTTGCTGCAGTGGGTATAACCTTTTGCTCAAGCTTCACTCAGTGTGACATTCTTATTGCTTGGGTAAGATGCAGAACTCCCAGCTACCTCTTGAGCACTATGACTGTCTACATGCCACCATCCTCCCAGACATGGTGATAATGGACTAAACCTCCGAAACTGTAAGCTGCCACCTTAATTAAATGCCTTCCTTTATAATAATTGCCATGGTCATGGTGTCTCTTCACAGCAATAGAAAGCCTAAGACAGTACTTTCTTATCATTCTGAAACCTTACAGTTCTTTCTTGACTGCATTTTGAGATGGAATACCACCATATTGCCAAGGCACGTCTTGAACTTGTGATCTTCCTGCTTCAGCCTCATGAATGACTATTCCATGCCTGCTACACCAAGGATATAAATTGCTTTTTAAAAATGCCTAGACTACTCTCCAATTAAGTCAGAACTGCAGATAGTGGAGCCTGAACACTTTTATGCATAGATGATCTTCACAGGCAGTCAAACATGGTTACGGTTCAAAGAAAAGATGTAAAATAAGTAATTACAGCCTACAGGTCTTAATAAATTACCAAGAGAACATGATGAGAGTAAACGGTTTTCCAACTCTTCTGTCAGAGACCTGGGGCGTCAAAGTCAACCCCATCTGTCACAACTCATCCCCTGAGAACATTTAATGGATTAATTTAATAAAGGCTTAGTATCTGAGTAACAAAACACTATAATGAAACATTGCAAGAAATATCGTACTACTGTCTATAAGGAAAAAATTACATTTTTTTTCTGTTTGGTATTAGTTTCTGAAATGTGGGTTTTACTTTGAGAATTAAAAATTCTTTTCCAGTATAAAGTTCTTCAGTTGTTATGTACTGCAATGCAGGGCCAAAACTACAAGAAATATGCATTGTACATATACACATACTTTGTGTGTGTGTGTGTGTGTGTGACATTTGCAGATGTAATTCTTTTGTGATATAACTACTATTTGTAGTATCATTTAACTGAGCCAGGTCTCCAGAATTCAGTGTGTTTTAACTGAGTGTCATACTACCCTCTTATCAGACCAACGTGGATAAAAATTGAACTATTGACCCGGGTGATGAAGCAGCCTCGGAACACAGCTTTCGAGCCATATTATGCTTGTCTCTCTGCAGAGATGGGGACCTTAAAAGAAGAAATCATTAGTGACCAAAAAGTGTTCCCAGCTATTTCTTCTTTACCCCCCAAAAAATAACTTAAAAAGAGAGAAGGACTGAGAAGATTAAATAAGTAGGCATTCTGCTTGATGCTCTGTGCGTTGGAGAGATTTGGAAAAACTTATAATGCACTCTGTGCTCAGAGACAAAATTTTCCAAGAAGACATTTAGGCTATTTTCTTCCAAGAATCTACATCCTGTTACACTCTGGAAGAAGTGACCTCATGTGTTTGTATTTGTCGCCCTCACAGAATGGCTTTCATAGCCTCAATGCATGTGCAGATCTGAGGATAGGCAATGCATGAGGCTCTGGCTTAGGCAGATCCTTTAAAGAGCATGCTGCTGCACTCAGAATGATGTCATCTCTTTCTACAGTGGCACCGAGGTGGTGTGAGGGGAGTGTTGCCTAGGAGAAAGTCTGTGCCAAGTTACTTGGAAAATATGTGCCATAGTTGTTGAAGGGAGCTAATAAAAGTTAAACAATATTAAATAGTGATACATGTTACTAGTCTCCCAGGAACTGGCTGAAGTTACTATAATCCCTTACAGTGTACTAGGATTATAAGGGGATTGCTTACACATTACCTCATTTGTACAGCACTTTGCAGTTTATAAAATCCTTCCCTAGATCTTAACTCTCCCAAGGTCATCAGGAATTCTTACGAAAAGGTATTATATGTCAGTGAGAAACTAAAGCTTCAGAAAAAGATCTAAATAGTAATCAAGTTGTACACAGAATCTAACATTATAGTCTCTCATATATTTGAATTAATTAATTGATTTCCACAAAAATATGGGTAGAAAATACAATTATGATTTCTCACCTTTGAGTTATGGAAGCCAAGGGACATTGAAAACACGGACTTTGCAGCATATACATTGTAATGAGGAGTTAGGTACTGGCTAACTCCTTATAAAGTGCTCTGTCCATACATAAAACTTCCTCTCTTTAAACTGTTGGCTTTGCTGTTAGTCAGGCCCAGGTGCAAAACTTGGATCCCTCAGAGCAGGCTGTAGATTGAGCCTGAGAAGTCTCTTAGTCTGGCTACCCACAGCTTTCTAAGCTGTAACATAGAAAAAGATTTTTTTTTTTTTTTAATCACATGGGATTGCTTTAAGGAAAGCATGAGCTAATGTTTTACAGAAAAAGGGCCCAATTATTATAACTGAACTAAGTTTGATCTTTGCTCCCCATTAATACCATTTGTGTTTTGCATAAGTCACGTGTTTTTCCTGGAGCAGCGTCCATCATCCCTGGGACAAAGACAAACTGTGAAGTGGTAACATGTTCAACTCTCTTCTTTTGAGTCCCCTAGGACCAGCCAAAGCTCTGGTTTCCAGATCTGTGCCCAGCTGTGGGGCCCAGTGACACACAGGATGGGTCTTTATCACTAGATACAGTGAGAACCAGTTTTGAAGGAAAACAAATGGTTTCTGTCAGAACATATGGTTGGAATTCCAGAGATTAGGACCCCACACTGAGAGAGACTCTGCTGGCTGGGACCTGGGACATTTCAGTCAACCCCAGCTGTCACAGCTGATCCTCCAAGAAATCAGCCATCTCATACTTAATTGTGAGACCCAAATTAGTCCGTGTAGTCAGAGCATCCTGAAGAGTATAGCTACCAGTCCTAACGTCCAACCAGCATCTGCTAGTCCCCAGAGGAGAAAGATACAATTTCTTCCCTTCCCCCCATCCTGTAAACTCTGCCTTATCTGAAGGCAGAAATTCCTACAAATCCTGGGACAATGCCTTGTGTTTGTAATCCTATCCTTTGGGAGGAAGTAGGGGGTTGCCATGAGTTTGAGATTAGTCTGGACTACATGGTGATTTCCAGGTCACCTTGGGCTACACACACACACACACACACACACACACACACACACACAGAGAGAGAGAGAGAGAGAGAGAGAGAGGAGAGAAAGAGAGAGAGAGAGAGAGAGAGAGAGAGAGAGAGAGAGAGAGAGAGAGAGAGCCTGTCTCAAAAGCATAGAATCAAAAACAAACAAAATAAAGAAAAAAGCTGAAAAAAAGAAAAAGAGATACAGGGATGAGGGAGGGAAGTGGAGGGAGGGAAGGAGGGGGAGGGAGGAAGGAAAACTTCCATTATTGGTCATGCCCCACTTTGCCTGGTAGGCCTCTGACCTTTGTCCCTGGCAGTCCACTTGTCTCTGGAGACCTCACATGCATCTTGCCTTTCATATTGTAATGCTTTTGTGCAAAGTGGATGCTGCCAAGATTTCTCACTTAGCTCTGGACTGTTCGCAAGGTGATTTCCTCTTCCTGGGGGTGAGAGGGTGGAGCTCAAGTGGCCTCACTGCAGACACTTTGGTCACATTCCCATCCTGATGATTTTCTTGGAAAGTGGTGGCGACCCCCTCTTCTGTCTCATTTCCTCAACTGCAATGTTGACAGCACGTAAATGTTATGTTTATAATTGCCATTCCCGCCTCAGCCTCCTCCCTATGCCTCTGAGTTCACTAACAGTATTTCATTATTTTATGATTTAGAGTAACCCGGTGTGAAGCACTTGTTAGAGATTTAATTCATGTTTTAAGTCAGTAGATAAAAGTAGGGTTTTCATCTTAATTTCCTTATAGGCTCCTTGTTTTTTAGTTGCTATGCATTCTGGTCATTATTCATAGTTACATGTTAAAATTTAGTTATGAATTGGTAGAAAAATAACAATTTTTTTTTTCCTGGTTTAGATTAATGAGAATTTTGCTCTCATAGTACCAATTAATAACCCTAGAATACTAGAGTGGGCCTCAAATCCAATCAGAGAATGGCTGGTTATCCCCAGAACAGTTGTATCATTATGGCACCTATGGCCACATCCTGTCTGGTGAGTTTATAGAGTTTACAGCTAGATAAAACTGTTGATGATTTTAGCCCAGCGACCTACAGAACACTATCACCAGGTATTGCGAGAACTATTGAGCAAAGAGGAACTTTCTAGAACAGCTCTGACTTGACCTCTCTATTTTACATTCAAGGCATAGGCCTGTGAGGGGTGGTCCAGCCTCAGCGCCAGCTACCTCTGCTGAGCACACAAGAGGGATGCACAGATTCTGTTTTGTATGGAGGACCACTGGCTTTTCTCTGTCTCTCTACTCCTAGAGGGGTATCTCACATCTGCACAGGTGTTTGCTGACTCACTGCTTTTAGCACCAGAGTTATCCAGCCTTGTAGGGTATCTGCCTCCAAGCTCTCATTTTTGTTTGTGAATTGGATTATCAGATAGGAAGTTTCCATGTGGCCTTTTCACACTCCCTTTATTTTGACTAACCCCCAGTCTGTTCTCTTGTCTGCCCCATCTCCCACACATCCACATGATCTTTACTCCTTCCATACTCTTTCCCTACCTTCACTTGATATAAGCTCTACTGTTTTCATTACTTAAGGAGGTTCCTTCCCCATTGTTTCCTCTTTGATTTTTTGTTCAACGAGTTGATACTAGAATATTTACATGAGAGAAAACACGTGACCATTTGTCTTGGCTTTAGATATATCACTCTATAGCTTTTTTCCCAATTCTATCCATTTACCTGCAAATTTAATGATTTCATTTTCTTTGCAACTGAGCTACATTCTTGCTAGATATCTAGGCTTGTTATAATTCTCTATTATTGCAAATAAAACTGCAGGGAACATAGATATGCAGGTATGTCTGCAGTAACATATAAATACCCCTCAGGTTTATGACTAGTTCACCCAGTGGCTCCATTTTTTGTTGGCTTGTTTGTTTCTTACTTTTATTATTTTTAAACCACCGTATTGATTTTAATTTAACCCCCACTGGCTTTGTACAAAGGTTCCCCTTTCCCCACATCTACGCCAACATGTGTTGTCATATGTGTGCTCAGCGGCAGCTATCTTGGCTAGGTTGAAATAGAACCTTAAGCACTTTTAATGTGCATCTCCCTGACAGCTAAAGATGCTGAACACTTTTTATGCGCTATTCAGCAATGTTCATTTCTTCTTTCCAGAACTCTCTGTTTAGTGATGTTGTCTGTCTTTTAAATTGGGTTCTTTGTTTTCTTGGAGTTTTTCTGTTTTTTTTTTTCAAGTTCTTTGTATATCCTAGTTATTAATTTTATATTAGATGATATTTGTCAGAGATTCTCTGCATCCTGTGGGCTGTCATTTCACTGACTTGACAAGTTTATTTTTGCTTTAAAGTTCCATGGGATACTCTCTGTTGACTGTTGGTTGTATTGTCTGTACTCCCAGAGTTCTGTTCAGAAAATCCTCACCTGTGCTTGGGTGCTGAAGTGTACATTGTGCTCTAGCAGTCTCTTGGTATCAGGGTATCAGACCTTAATATCGAGGTCTTTAACCCACTTAGAGTATATTATAATGAAATAAGATACATGAGATGAATACAGATTTACTCTTCTATATGATAATATCCAGGTTTTCTAGCTCTATTTGTTGAAGATGCTGAGCTTTATCCAGTTTATATTTTTGTTTTCTCAAAAGCTAGGTAGTTGTGGTTGAATGGACCTTTATCTAGGTCTTCTTGCCAATTCCAGTGATCTATGTGTTGGTTTTTTTGTGCCAATATCATACTTTTATTTTTTTTTATTACTGTGGCTCAGTATTATAACTTGCAATTGAATATGCTAATGCCTCACATGAGGTTATTTTTGTTAGGATTACTTTGGCTGTATGTAGAGTTTTATGCTTCCATATAAATTTTTAGATTTTTGTATGTGTCTACGAAGTATATTTCTGGAATTTAAATTAGGATTGCATTTGGTCTATAGATTACTCTTGGCAGGATGGCCATTTTTCACAATGCTAATCTTATAATCCACGAGCATGGAAGGTCTTTCCATTTACTGCTACCATCAATTTCTTTCCTCAGTGCTTGCTTTAAAATTTTGTTGTGCATGTCCTCCATTTTCATGGTTAGGTTATTCTAAGCTTTTTTTTTTTTTTTTGTTTTTTTTTTAAGTTTCTATTGTTAGTGGAAATGGTTTCTGATTCTTTTTTTGTTTTGTCTGTAATTGGTAAATTACAGAAGAGTACTGATTTTTGTTTGCCAATTTTGTCTCATGCCATTTTGCTGGAGTTCTTTATCCATTCTAGTAGTTTTGTGCTGGAGCTTTTAGTTGCCCATATATAGGTTCATATTATCTTTTCTTTCTTGTACCTTTTTTGTTTTATTCTCTTGTCTTGTTATTTTAATGTCTTAGTGTTTCTGTGATAAAAACTAATGACCAAAGTAACTGCAGCAGAAGCCACAGAAGGATGCTGCTTACTGGATTTTCCCTCATGGCTTGCTCAGCCTGCTTTCTCATAGCACCCAGGACCACTGGTCCAGCAGTGGCACTATACATAGTAAGATGTAAGCTCTCACATCCATCAAATATCAGGAAAATACACCACAGGCTTGCTTATAGACTTATCTGGTTGCTCATTTTCTCATTGACGTTTCCCTTCTCAAAGACTCAAATGTGTACCAAGTTGATGTGAATTTACCAGCACAACCAACCCCCTAGCAACCTGAACACAAACACATGCTATTAAGTCTTAACATTTCATTTCTTGTTACCTCCAAGATGTAATATTGATATCAAACTCATAATATACAAAACATACTCCAAACTTCACAGTTCCATAGTCTTTAAAACCTCAAACATTTTAGAAGATTCAGTCTCTATAAAAAATTTAAAGTCTTTTTCAAAGTTCAAGCCTCTCTTAACTAGTCAACATTTCTTAAAATATCCATCCTTTCTAAAATTCCCAAGCCTGTAAACAGCCAAAATTTTCTAAAACATAGAAGTCTTTAAATTCAGTTATGATGTTTTTTGGTCTTACTACCATGTTCTGGATGGTAACCAAGAGCAACAACCATAACCTAGTGTATTAATTACTCTTCTATTGCTGTGCTAAAATACTATGGTAAAGTGACGTAAAGAAAGAAGGATTGGTTTCAGTTTTCAGTTCCAGATGAGTAAAAGTGCATTCTCACCACCATGGAGAGATGTGGCAGGAGGCAGTCATGGCAGCTGGAGAAGAAAGCTGAGAACTCACATCTCAAACTACAAGAAGAAGGTGGAGAGAGCACACTGAGAATGGTATGGGTATTTAAACTCTCCTAGCCTGCCTCCAAAAACACAGCCATCCCAATAAGGTCATACTTCCCAAGTGTCATCGAACAGTACCACCAATTGGGAAAAAAGTATTCAAATACCTGAGACTCTGGAGACAACTCACTCAAACTATGACACATAGAAACTTTTTTGGAGTGGTCTAAGACACCCAACTGGCAAACCACTTGAAAAGAGAATTAAAAATTTTCTATAATAATGTCAAAGGTTTTCTGAAATAATTTCATAGAGGATTTGTTTAAATGAACAAAACTTATTTCTATTAAATAAAAACAGTTACCAAAATAAAAGCAAATATTTATGAATGAAAAGAAACAATTACATGCCATCCTAAAAATAAAAAGCTACTGAACTCTCCAAGCATAAGATGAATATAAGAGCTAAACCTGCTTAAACTCAGGGATTGTGAAATGTGGAAACCAGGGCCAGGTGGATGGTAGTTCAGAAGAATTAATTTCTAATGGACACTGCAGTTTTGCCCTGTGATTAATTGCCAAGTTTTGATTTCTGCCTAGCTGCTCAGCAAAGCCCCAGCATTAGGAAATCCAGGGTGGATAACATATGTTGCCTGTGTGCAGTACAACCCAGGCCACCCCAGAGAGTTTATCCTAAGTCTCTAGTTGATGTTTAGCATGAGAACAAAACATTAACAGATGCTGTGTCTTCACAGACTGCAGTATTACTGTCTTCTCTGCTGGGTCTTAAGTGAGACTGCATCTTCTGTGTAGACATCATTGAGAGAGCATGACTTCATACCTACTCCTTCAGAACATCAGGCGTGGTTTTTGGGGATGCTATTTGAAAACTGGAAGCTCACTGCTTCAGGAGAAGTGGAATAGCTCAGCATCTGTGGAGTGGCTGGGGCTTCTCAGACTTCTGGGGACCTTTGGGTGCAGTTCAGAGCTCCACACCCCTGGAAACACAGAGCCGAAAAGACTGCAAAGATTCCTAAGGAGACGACATGTGGGACTTGAGAGAGTGGCTCAGAAAGTGGAGCTCTGGAATCCACGATACATTAGATGATGCAAAGTTTGAGAGATTCTGGCAGCTTTCTTTCCACTTTGCCAATTTTTGGACGTGACACACAGTAAGAAATACATCTTAAAAGCACAACCCAATAAACACGATCATATAGGTGTACATATTTAATATGCACAAATAATTTACTAACGAAAATTTCACCTATTTTAAAGCAGTGCATTTTTCTACCACATTAGGTAGATAGAAAGATAGATTGAAAGATAGATAGATGGATTTGACCAACTTTATTTACTAGGCCAGTGAAAAAACACAATATACTGCTTGAAAAGCATTGTCTGAATGGTCTTTAGTGGGGATGAGTGCCTATAGACTATGTGATGAGGAGGAAGTGAGGAACACAGGCAGCCCCAGACACCTTGATTAATTACCAAATATACAAGCCTTAAAGATGCAAATACATTTAAGGCAAAAAATGAACTTTTGACAGCTGAAGAAGATACTTTATTTAGAGAGGAAAAAGTAAACCAAGATAATTCAAATTCCACTGAGTCTACTGCTCTGAGTTTCAGTGATGAGGAGAATCTGGAGAACACACAGCAGTGTGTTTGTATGAGGAAAGTTAAAGTATGATAGAACATAGCTATTGCTTCAGACATGTATTTTTCTATTTTATATTGATCTTTAGATTAACACTAGCATATTTTGTACGGCTGTGAGCTATAAAATATGACTTCGTGAATCAGTTTCTTGTCTAAAAATGTTTGTGAAAACAGAAGATAGGCCTCTTATTCTGCCATCTAGTGGCCTGTTTTGTTACTATAGGATCCAAATTAAGCCTTTGGCTGGAAAAAAGAGAGGAATATTTTAAGAATAATGTATCTTTTAAGTATGCTAGAAACTCTCTAATACTGCTAGGAAAGCAAAAAGATGATATTTATCCTTCCCCGTAGGTTGAATTATGTCACAATATTTTAAGTAAAAACCATAAAGTGACTAGGAAGAAGCCTAACATAAAATAAGCAATATGTTTATGAAGAAAATAGTATAACTCTACAAAGAACACAGTGGAATAAAAATATGTCCCGTGGTATTTAAATGAGGATTCAAAAGTAGCCTAGTGTGGTAGTTCATACTTGTATTTCCTCCAATAAGGAGGTAGGGTAGGAAGACGAAGGTTCAATGTCAGAACAACAGAGCCAAAATAAATAAATAGATAGATAGATAGATAGATAGATAGATAGATAGATAGATAGATAAATTAATTAATTAAAAAATAAATAAAGTAAAGAGGGCTCATTATTATAAGTATGTATACCCAAATCAAGTCAACAAAATCCTCTAAAACATAGATTTTTATTATCTATTTGACCTACACAACTTTTCTCCAGAATTCAAATAAAAAAGAAAGTGTGAGTGAGGTAAACACCAAGTTAAAAAAAATAAGAATATATAAGAAGGTTGAGACCAGTGAAATGGCTCAATGGCTATTTCAAAGGCGTTTCCCTTTGATGAGGGGAGACTGGGGATGCAAAGAATATGCAGATCCATCTAGAAATGGATATTGGGAACTGACTCTACAAAGTTCCCTTATGAATGCCATTTGTATCCCAACAGACTCATCACATCTCTCTCTCTCTCTCTCTCTCTCTCTCTCATACCCACACATACCTAATACTATTACTACTCTGCTAATTAAAGTTTTAAAAGGTAAAAGGAAAGACATGGAACTTGGAGCATTGCATAAGAAGGTATAGAGTGTAGATACAGATTCATGATGAATAAAGTAACACCTCACATTGGTGGGGAGACCGAGCAAATATGCAATGAATGGCAGCATGATGTTTTAGTATGAATTTTGAAAACAAAACAAAGTTCTTTTCATATCCAGCATTTACAATGTGCATTCCTCATGTTTATAGAGGCAAATATTCACAACGAAATCTGAAAGTACTCAGGAGAAAATGCAAGATGATTTTTATAACTACAGTTGGAAAATCTGACTAACGAAATCCTACAGTCATAAAGAAAAGTGCCAGCAGGCTTGAATAATACATAAACATATTCAATTTTCCTGCAGTGAAAGAAACAAAAACAAGAGACAGACTGGAACTCATGTTTGGAATACAAAAGTGATTTTTCACACTGATAAAAAAACAAGGTAATATTAGGCAGGTTCAATCTTGGGGATTCCCAAAGACACACAGACCATCAAGGAGCCAATAAAATGATGCCCAGTCTTATCCAGATTAAAAAGAAACACAGGCCTTTATTTGTTTTAAAAGTGTGAGTAGTAGACAAGTTTAATACTACAGAACACAGCTGCTCTGAAAGACTCTTGGAGCTGATCAGTTTTGGTAAAGCATCTGGGCAGGACTCCCAGCATTTAACAGGCATTTATAGCCCTTACAGGAGAGCTTGTATCAAGACAAAGGAATTATTTACATACGGCCACAAAAATAGGTGTACCTTCCTTCCCTAGTTTGAAAAATAATGCTAACCAGTAGAAAATGCATTAAACTTTTTGACGAGCGAGCATTTGCAGCTGTGGCAGCGGGATGTGAGGTGGCGAGTCCAGTCTTTCTCTTGCTCTCCTTTACTGAGAACAAGACCCCAGCCATGCAATGGGGCTCCTTTCAACAGAGTGAGTTTTCTCACCTTGGTGGAATCTTTCTGGAAACAGCCCGCCATATAGCCTAGGAGGTGCTTCTTTCAGTGGACTCTAAATCTAGGCAAATGACAGAGTTGAAGCATCACCTTCATTTGATTGTGTGCTGACTCTGTCTCCCTCAGGGTGCTAACCACTCATTTTATGACTACATGGTGGTTTCCAAGGTCTTCTCTCCTCTCCTGCCTCCCTCCCTCCTTGCCCCCTAACACCTACTCTTCCATAGTATCTCAGTCGTAATTTGAAAAACAAACTAATGTTCTCATTTGTTCCAAATCTGGTATCTGCTTCAAAGTCAAAAGCGCTTTGACTAGTCCCCCTAACAGCGAAGATTGCCACTGTATTGAAAAGGAAAACTGAAATTAAGCCTTGCTTCTTACATAAAAGCAGCACCCAGCCACAAAAAGCCATGTGGGTTGTGCATGTGTGTAATCCCAGCACTCCGGAAGCTGAAGCAAGATGATGAATTTGAGGACAGCCTAGGCTACATAGTGAAACAAACCCAAAGCCAACCAAACCAAAGCGACACAATAGAGTAGAACAAAATCACCTTGTGTCCTATCCTGTCTGTAGAAAACATATAGTGTTAGTTGCTTTTCTGTGGTTGTGATATACACCATCACCAAAAAGCTACCTGGGGAAGAAAGTGTTCATTTTACTTTATAGGTTATGGTCCAGCACATCATTGAGAGCAATCAAGGCAGGACACTGGAGTGAGCAACTGAAACAAGATGGTTGACTAATGATGGAACTTACTGGCTTGCTTCCTCTGGCTTTCTCAGCTACACCCCCATTTTTTTTTTTTCTTCTGAGACAGGGTCTCACCATGTAGCCTGCATGGCCTGGAACTTACTATGTGGACCAGGCTGGCTTTGAATTCACACAGATATACCCACCTCTATCTCCTGAGTGCTGGAATTAAAGGCTTGTGGCACCGTGCCCAGATAGACAGACAAACATATAACCCAACCTCACTTGCCCTCCAAACAGTCCAGGCTTTCATCATTCTTCTTGGGTGCCCACCAAAATGTTAAGATTAATGCCGAAGACACCACACATCTCGGCTGCATGTGTATTGTCCATTTTCTGCATAAGATATCAGCTAGAACTGAGGTGGAACATTCTTCTTGGCTGGGTTGCTTTCACAATCCCAGAAGGAGCTATAGAAGCTGGTTGAATAGGGATGGTTTCAATGGTCTTATCCAACTATGAAGCCTACAGTCTGTAAGACTAACCTGCCAGACAAGGTATGTTCACTTGTACAATAGTGGCACTATCTCTGATTGGAGTTTAGGTCTGCTCCTCAGGAAATGGGAGAATCCATGACTGATACTGTAAATGTGCTCAAAACCCATGTTTCAAGAGACCATAAGCCTCACGGGGAAGTGAACATTAATTTTGGTAAACGAACAGAATATTTAGTTGTCTTTTAAATACTTACATTTCTACCTTTAAGGTATATGAGACTCTCAGCTTCAATCAGAGAAGTGCCCCCTCCCAACGGTGGGGCAGACAGAGACTCAGCTTTGTGAGGTGGTGAGAATAAGTGGTAGTCCTTGAATAACCCTAAACAAAACATTTAGATCAACACATTTAGGGCTTAGGAAATGTTGCAGGAGAGGAAACGAATAAACACACGACCGAGAAGATAGAGAAGAACAGCCAAGAAATGTCATCTCCCGGAGAAAGCACAGCTATTGTAGCTACCAACTTACAGTTGCTATGAATGTCTAATCTGGGGCTACACAAAAAAGAGCTTGTCAACAGTCAATATGGACAAAGGAAGAACCCAGCGTCAGGGAGAAGGGAAAACATTGCCTTCCATTTTCTTCCTACTGATTATCCCACTAGGCTTCAGTAGATCGTTCCAATCTAATTGCCACAAGATAACCCCAATTATGCTAAATGGGCCACAAAATAGAACTAGAGTAACAGGTCTGGGAAAGGCACTAGTACCCTTGGGGTGGGATGGGAGACATGGTGACCGGGGGGGGGGGGGGGGGGGGGGGAAGAGATGGGAGTGTGGTGAGAATGGAACAATAACCAGAATACATAGTATACGTGTGCGAGATTGTCAGATAACTGTAACTAAACTAGTTAGTAAAGATACAGACAAAGCCCAACCCAAACTGACCTAACCAAAAGTCTGTAGACAAAAAAGGAAGGAAGTGTGATCATTATCTCTCACCCTCCACTTAAAATGGCCCAAAGACCGTTCTTTAAAGCCAGACATCTTAAAACTGCTAGAAAAACCACTCAAGGGCTAGGCGTGGACAGGAATGTTCTTAGAAGCGCTCAGCAGCAGGAAACAGTGACAAGAGTTGACGGGACATTACATGAGAAAAAAAAAAATAGAAAGAAAAGTAAAGAATTACCTTTCAAAAGCGAGAAAACAGGATCTGATATTTAACACTGGGACCTTTTTAGCACCAAGGGAGAAGACAGAGTACACACAAGAACAAAGACCAATAAGCAAAAGAGAAAAATGGAGCATAAGAAAATAATGGAAATAAATTCCAAAGAGAAACAAAATATAAAAGGCCACAAAACGATAAATACTATTAAAACTCACGGATACATAATAAAAGAACTAAATATTTTTAAACTGAAAAATTGGAAACAATCTAAGCTATTGGATAAAACTGTCTTCTAGGTATAGTTAGGGTTATAAAAAGTTTTGCTGTTCAGTATTTATATTTAAAATGGTGAAGTATCTCAGTAGCTTAAAGGTATTATGAAATATTGACATAATACAGCATAATTTTCTAATAAATAAAGGATAGGAAACAAGCTTTATTGTAGTAAAATTATTAATAATTAGTTGAAAGAATAAAGAAAAATTTAAATAGAAGATTATGCTATCCAACTTTGTTTTCAAATATAATGTCTGTAATCAATGACAGAACAGAGAGTAAGTTGGGACAAGAAGGAACACCATTTCCATATGTTTGCCTCCATGTGACTCTCTCTGTGCCTCTGTCTGTCCGACCATCCATCCGTCCATCTGTCTCTCTCTGTCTCTGTCTCTGTCTCTCTCTCTCTCACACACACACAACATCGATTTCCTACTTCCTGTTTTATTCCAACAGAATATGATTCTGTCTCTCTTTGTTATAAGGGGCTGGAAAGGTGGCCTTGGCAGATTGGAGACAAGGAGCCCTAGAAAGACACACCTTACAACACAACTTGCATGAAGAGTTTATTGGAAGAAGAGGGAAGGGACGCAAAGTTCATCTCTGGAGATAAAGGCTGAAGAATGGACGAATAAGAGAGGAAGAGAAGAGATGGAAAAGGGGAAGGGAGGCAGTGCTGTGTGGCCTGGTGGAAAGAGAGAAACAGGGAGAGGCTTTTCTTTAATAAGGGGATGTAGCGCATGTGTATTGAGACTAGACATCCATAGAGTGCATGGGCGCAGACTATGGTCTTAGGACCTGGGCTGTCTAGGTATTCGCCTGAGTGTTAGCGAATGCATCCTGCCCCATCCCTAAGGGGCGGGCCAGGTAATGTCTAAATGCTAGTACCCTTGCCACATCCACAGTTTTAGAAAGTAACAGCTGCACGTCAGTTTTCATGTTTATCCCTAGGAATACACTTTAAAGGACCATATCTCATTCCAAAGACTATGCAGAGAAAATTCCCACGTGTCTTTTGTCTTAGTCAATGTTTTCTTGCAGTGAAGAGACCCAACCATTGCAATCTTATAAAGGAAAGCAATTAATAATGGAGCTTGTTTATAGCTTCAGAGGTTTAGTTCATTGTCATCATGGTGGGGAGCATGGTTGCATGCAGGCCGACATGGTGCTGGAGAAGGAGCTGGGAGTTCTACATCAGGATCCGTAGGCTGCAGGGAGAGAGACTCGGGCCTGGTTTGAACCCTTGAATATCTCAAAGCCCACCCATAATGACACACTTCCTTCAACAAGGCCACACTCAAATACTGTCGCTCCCTGGTGAGAAAATACAGGAATCCATGAGCCTCGGGCCGTTCTTATCCAAACAGCTGGGTCTCTCATTTTCCTTCACCTCAGCACTGGAAGACTGATCATGTGACTGTGCAATGTTCATCAAAAGCTTCTTCACAGTAGTCAGTAGTGATAACACCAACTTCCCCAGAGGGAAAGGGGCTGTGAGAGCCAATTTGTTCTTAGCAGGAGGCTCTTAACATCAAGGCATCACGTATGCAACATTTTGCTAGCTCTCCACTTGGAGTTCTTTCTACCACACGGTATGCAAAAGGTAGGTTCTCACCACAGCATGCCCCAGTGCCTGGACCTGAATCTCCAGCCCTAGTACTATAAACTATAAACTTCTTTTCTTTCTAAATCACCCCACCTTAGGTATTCTGTTGTATCAGAATGAGCAGCCTAAGTTAGGTTGCCAATCATGGCTTCAGATTTAGTGGGAACTTTTAATGGTAGCAGTTTTGCACTACAAGTGCAAAAAAGTTCTAACAGAACCCCAAATTGTAGCTGTGAAAGCACAATTCTGTCATTAGGTGACTGTGATCATTATAGTATGTGAGTTAAAACAGGTTTTCTCTTATTTTTCTCTTGTTTTTATTCCTATTTTAACTATACATTGATTTTTGTTGTTGTTTAGAGAATATATACAAAATCCTGGGAGAAAATGCTTCAGTCCAGCAGGATGTGAGTCCACAGCCAGTGTCCTAGATGAACACTTAATAGGTCACTCCATCATTCTGCCAGGCCATATGCTTCCCAGTGGCACAATTTATGGAAAGATTGATGGATACCTGAGCTCGATGTCTACTGTGCAACTCATTTACCATGAAATAAGAGCCTGGCACTGACATATGCTTTACTTGTAAGTATTTTGTAAACATTTGTTGGTTTTGGAAGACCCCTGTATTGACCTTTGCAGAAACAAGAAATATGGCTCAAGTCAGAAATGTGTTTCTTTACACTTTTGGAAAACTCAGATAAGACTCCACTAGAATAAGTTCCCAGTGAGGGAGCTCATCTGCCTGCTTTCCTTCCTTCCTTCCTTCCTTCCTTCCTTCCTTCCTTCCTTCCTTCCTTCCTTCCTTCCTTCCTTCCTTTCTCTTTTTGTTTGCATGTGTTTATTGTTTATGTGTGGTTACACATATATGTGTGGATACATGCATATGTGTGTGTATGTGTGTGCACATGTGTGTGTGTGTGTGTGCGTGTGCCTAGAAGTCCAAAGTTGACACTGGGTGTCTTCTTTATCTATTCCCATTTTATTTATTGAGGAAGGCTCTCTCACTGAACCTGAACCCACCAATCCTGGCTAGTCCAGCTAGGTAAATGTCCCCCAGTGCTCTGTTGAGCAGTTCACAGTTGACTATAACTCAGCTCCAGGGGAACCTGTGACAGTCACAGGTCTCTACATCGATATGCACACACCATGCCCCAAAACATACACAGAAATAAAAAATAATGGCAAATTTAAAATTATATTATTATAGCTATATATGCTTATTTTGTATGCTTTATTCAATTTCTTTAGTATGCATGTCCTTTTGCTGTCTTCATTACTATGACAAATTGATATCTGGTATTATGATGTCCTAACATTATTCTTTCTGCTTGGCTATTCAGGGTGTTTTATTTCTTAACATGCCTCTTACAATTCTGTGATGAGCACAATCGAAGCTTTTAGGGAGATTTCCTTAAGTTTCTCAACTATGTTTTCCTTCCTCCATCTTCTAGCAACTTCTTCAACTTTTTTTTTTAGTGTTGTAAAGTTTCTGAGAACTTTCTCTTCTTCAGTTAGGTTTATTCTTAGGGTGAATGCCATGCTTCTAATTTTTTTCATCACTTTCATGAATGACCTACAGAAAACTTACTGATTTTGTATATTGATTTTATGTTTATCATATCCATCAGTTTTTAAGTGGAGTCTTTAGTGTTTCTTAAATATAGGATCCCGCCATATGACAATAATGGATTGATTTTCTGTTCTACTTGTATTTTTTTCCTTTCTTTTTCTTGTCTCATGTCTCTAGCCAAGATTTTCAATACTATATTGAATGACATGGGGGAAATGTCTTTGTCTCATTTCTGATTTTAGAGGAAATGCTTTGGGTTTTCTTCATTTGTGGGATGTAGGCTCTAGATTAGTCATAGTTAGTTTTTGTTTTTATTATTATGTTGAGCTATGTTCTTCCTACCCCAGTCTTTCAGGACTTTTATCATGGAGTGGTATTGAGCTGTGTCAAGTGCTTTCTGACTACCTATGATTCAGAGGTGATCCCATGATTTCTGACTTTAAGCCTACTCATGTGCTGTATTAAACTTAATAGCTTATTAGCTTGCATTGCTAGGATGTCCCATCTTGGTCAGAATGCACAATGCTTTTACTGTGTTGTTGAATTCCATTTGAAAATATTTTTGTTGAGAAATTTTTTTTCTATGTGTACTTAACTAGTTTTGATATTAGAATAATGCTGGCTTCACAGAGCATTTTGGCAGTAC
Organism: Phyllotis vaccarum; assembly: GCA_033318265.1. NCBI lineage: Eukaryota > Metazoa > Chordata > Mammalia > Rodentia > Cricetidae > Phyllotis > Phyllotis vaccarum. Next base: position 192,117,971 of record JARWLC010000002.1, read on the forward strand.
AGCCTTGCTGTCTGTTTCATGGAGTGCTTTGAGAGGTGTTGGTAGTAAATTGTCCTTTAAATCTTGGTAGAATTTATCAGAGAACCTGCCAAGTTCTGGGGTTTTCTTTTGGCATATTTTTATTTATTGCAGCAAGGCTGTGACCTATTATATTTCTGTCTAAGCTGTTTACACTGTCTTGATTTAATTTTGTTAGATTTAGCTTCTTTATTTCTTCCAGATTTTCCAGGAACTGAGTGGTGCTCATGGCCGAGAGAATAAGAACTAGAGATTCTATAGCTAGAGTTGCAGGAGTGTGTCTGCAGAGACAGATGTGGGAGTGCGGCCATAGCAAACAGAACAACATATCCTTGCAGAATAAGGTCCATCCTCACTTCCATCATCTTTTCTTTCCAGTTCCATGAAACCACTTTTTAAAGGCATCTTCTCATAAGACCTGCTTTTTGCTTTTTTTTTTTTTTTTTTTTTTTCCTGGATATACTGTACTATACTTTGCAGGAGCATCCTCCACGGCCATCACCTCTTCCTGCAAAGCCCCCATTACATTTTTATCTATACTGGTCCTAGCTTTTATTACTTCTTGTTGTATATTGCTTTTGAGTTCAGCTTTCCTTTTTTTTTTTTTTTCCCTAGAGCTTTGGGATGACTCTGACTTTTTCAATGTAATTGAAATTCAGTGCCTTCCCCTGAGAACTGCCACATTGCATCCTAGCTTCTGTGATGTCATTTTCATTGAATTCTAAGAATATTCTTAACTTGAAAAATAGTCCGCGGTTAATTCAGGAGCACTCTGTTCAGTGTCTGAATATTTGACTATTTTTCTGAGGCTTCTTTTTGGCTTTATTTCACTATATACTATAAACATTCAGATAATAGTTTAGATTCTTTTGTGTTTACTAAGGCTTGCTTGTGATCTATGAGTGTGATCCGTTTTAGAGACAGTTACCCAGGTTACTTGGAAGCATGTGTATTGTATATTTGTGCTCAATGGACAGAGTGTTCTTTAGATCTTTATCTCTTATCTCTGAAAGCCATTTGGATGATGATCTAAAAGTAAGCGTACTTACTAAAGGGACTTATTGTGTCAAGATCAAACACAACATTTCATGACTTTTTAATATTCATTTTATAATTTAAAAGCGTCCCACATCTAATGTATACACAACATTAAAGTCACTACATCTTCTGAATGAGCATTTACCTTTATTATTATGTAGCAGTCATATCCTTTCCTATTTTGGTTCTGATATCTTACAGAATAGTTGCTTATTTAACATTAACTGTCAATGGAATAGCCTAGAATCACCTGAAAAAATGAGTCTCCCTTGGCTCGTTGGTCTTATCAGATTAATCTGTAAGGGACTGTATTGATTGTTAATTGATGTTAACTGACACCCACTGTGGGCTGTACCATTTCCTGGACAGGTGGTTCTGATGTAGACCAGCTAAGCCTGAGTCAGTGACAGGGCCAGCAAGCAGTGTTCCAACATGGCTGTGCTTCTGTTCTCCCTTCAGTTCTTGCCCTGACTTCCCTCAAGGATGGACCCTGACTTGCAAGTGTGAGATAAGCTAATCTGTCCCTCCCCAAGTTGCTTTCTGTCAAAGTGTTTTATCATAGCTAGAGGGAGGGAACGGGAACAAGAAGCCAACTTGCTTTCGTTTCTGTAGCTTTTCGGGTTAATAGCCATTCTTTGTCAGTTCATTGATGTCTTTGCTAGTGAGATGTGTTTTTCAGAGGCAACAGACAATTGGACCTACTTTTTATCCAATCAGCCTGCCCTTGTGTTTTAAATGGTGAGCAGAGGTAATTGCTTTTAAGGTAATTATTGAAAGCACTTGAAAAATCTTACAGCCTTTCCTACTTTCTCTGGTTAAAGCTGTGGTTATTTGCTTTCTTGTCTGTGAGTTTCAGAAGTTTCCTGGCTCACTGACTTGACTCAACTTTCCTTTGTTTGTCTACCGTCTTCTAAATCTGCTCTCTCCTGTGCCCTCATGCATGTGTCTTTCTTCTTCCTCGGTCTATAGTATTACTCCGGTGTTTTCTGCAGTGTTGGCTTGTTGAAGGCTGCCTTAGTTTGAACTTGCTTTCTAATGTCCTTAGGTTGTTCTTCATCTTAAAAGGCAGCTTTGCAGGATACAGCATCTGGATGGCAGTCGTTTATTTCTGTTATCTGACACCTCTCATTTCAGGATGCCCTGGGTTGCTGATGAGAGGCCGCATGTCCTTCCCATGTGCTTACCTTAAGTCTTTTGATATAGTTTACTTGCACTGTATTTTTGGTTTTTTTTTTTTTTTTAAACGTCCTCACTGTGATATACTGTAAAGAAGCTCTAAATAGCTCTTGTTTGTATGTCTATTTCTGTCTCTAGGTTTGAGAAATTTTCTGCTATAATTTTAACAAGTCACTTGTCTATACCTTTAGAATGTATCTTAGCTCCTTATTCCCACTGCATGGATTATTAGTTTGGGCCTCAGTTTTTTTTTTTATTATTATATCAATATTGATTGTTTCATCTTGACTATTTATGTTTGGGTATCTGTCAGAGTTTCCATTTCCTTATCGATTTCATCCTCTGTGGTTTTGAATTTTCAAGGTGATGATGATTTCTTCAACTTTTCTAGCTTTCCTGAATTGATTTCCTCTTTTCTTGGTATAGTTTATGTCCCTAGGTGCTTATTGATCTTTTTAAAAGACTCTGAAATTCTTTAAAAGCCAAGAACCTGCTCAGCTTTCAGCAGAATTCTCCCATTCCAGTGTAGATCTCCCATGGGTGGTGCCCGCTCTGGTTGTTCACTCTGGGACATAAAGAGTACATCTTGACAACATACTATTGTGCTTCGGCCTCTGTCTCTTCAGCCTGTGCTGCTCACACTATCACTTGGCCCACAGTGCCTTCAGCCCCTACTCAAGTCTCCGGCTGACCAGTATCTCTCCAGGTCCTTGTTGTCATCAGGGTGCTTATACTTAAGAGGTGAAAACACCTTCCTGACAGCCACCACTGACCAGCATGGTGCAGCTTGACACTGATGGTGTCCTTCCCTACCTGCTTTTTTGTAGATGACCATTGCCCTGGACCCATTTATTTTCTTCATCAGATATTTTTGTCCTTATGGGGATAGAGTGTATTGTTTCTTCTTATGCTTCTCTTTTTCTACAGAGCACACAGAGTGGCATCTTGGTCACAAACATTTTAACAAACCTATTTCTTCAAAGAAAAAATTCAGAACACAGTTGTCTCCACTACCGGCAGGTATGCAGCACTGTCTAGATGAACGCTGTTGGACAACGGACATTTTGTCTTTGCCCAGGCAGCCATTTTCCAGCTGAGTGACCCCGTGGAGTGGCTTCCTGACACTCACCAGAAGAAGTATCCCATTTTTCCTCAGGATGAATACCTCCTCTTTAGTGACTTCAGGAGGGCATTAGTGTGAAACACAACCTTTACTTTGTAGTGTTTCCCCTAGATCCATACATGCCCCACTCCATCTAACTCGTTCCTTAACTCAGGTATTTCTAAACTTGTTCCTTTTAGGTCAGCTAATTAATTTTTCTTGCACATGAATTTATAGAGATATTTACTTTAAGCAGTTTATTCATCATACATTGAGAATAATCAGTTGTGTAGCTCATGACTTTGGAGAATGAAAAGTGCCATTATCTGCCATCGAGTCTCTGTGTCACAGGTCCATGAGGCTTTGCATCATCTATGTGACCATAACATTTCCTGTGGGGTATCCAGGAAAAATGGCTGGATCTTAAGTTATAATGGGGTTGTAGCAAATATGTCCTTGTGATACATAGAAAATGCCACATGTATAGACATGTCTTAGAAACAAAGTACGTTGCACTATGTCCACTGTTCATCCCCAAGACGGTGTGGCTGACTGGGTAGTATGGGCTGCTGCTCTTCTCAGCTTCTTAAGGCAGAAGCATCAGTGTCTAGCTTGCCCAGGGGAAAGAAGCAATCAAAATGTAAACTATAATGTCTATTGAATATGGATCACTTTTAAACCAGAATACATACTGGAAGTTGAATCCTTGAAATTTGAAATCAGTTGAAATCATGGTCATTAGCTCAGATGCTTCCAGAACCACTGCTCTGTTTTGCTGTCACAGTGGGGAGTGTCCCATCCTCCCAGCTCCCAAGCCTAGCTTCTCCATATTCTCTTTCCCTCCTTTCCATCTTCCAATTGGTCATCAATACCGTCTGCCTTTGAGCCCACTACCACCATCCTACTCCAACCATTTATTCGCCTGCATAAAATCTTATAATTAATGTGTTAATTTCAAATTCATTTGAGTTTAAGTAAATTAGCTAGCTATTCTTTGAAAAAATTGGTCATAATTGCCATTTTTTTCTCTAAATATTTTCCACTGATGCTACCATTAAATCAGAATTACTAAGCCAGAGGCCGAGTTTCCCCCAGAATCTGGGGTCTTTCTATCTTTCCACACCCAAACCAGGTTCCCTACACATTCAATGGCCACATGTCTGCCCCATGAGGATGCCATTCTCTCTCTCTCTGGGACCATATGCATACCTGAAGCATCTCCTCACCACTTAGCTTTCTCTTCTCTTGCCTCTGCCAAGTCTCTGCCTTTACATCCTCATCATGACCTTTCACGGTCAAGTTTGCCACAGAGGTGTCCTCCAGTGTACGCTCCCTGTATGTGTTTCAGCCAAAGTCATTTCCTGTCATTATTTCGTATTGACTGTTTATCTTCTTAAATAACATGTTTTTGCTTAAGTCATTCACGTTTGATTCTCTGGCATATAAACTAGGAAGCAATAAACACACATTGAAAAACAATCTCAAATTCTATTTAATGAGCACTAATGCACGTCAAGCATGCCCTAAATTATTGCTATGCCTTAATTCATTTATTTTATATAATTACACTATGAACTCTATTCTGTGTTTTGTGAAATAGGATTAGAAAGTTTACATTCTTGCCTTTGTTGGCAGCTTGGAAATGAAAAAAAAAATAAATGAACAAACAAAGAAAAAAAAGTAACAGTTTTAAGTCCTGTATATTTTGCTCCAGAATCTATGCTTTTGCTTGTTTCCAAGCATGGGCATCAATGCATTAACTGGAATTATTTCCACTCACCTGTGTTAAACAGGGCCTTCCACCTCCTCTCTCTGTTCTGCATTTTCACATTTTCATTTAAGGAACATGTGTGTCTCCTTCCAGATGCCACTGTGCTGTATGTGTGTTCTTCCCAGGAAGGAGTTATGTGTCCTAAGGAAGGACACTCTCCTTTTCTCCAACTGGAGTCTAGTAGTTCTAGTGGCAGTCTGGAGGCAAGTATGACTTCCAGGTCATCGTGATCCACACACTTAGCAAGTCTGCCTTAGCCATGGAACTTGGCTAGGACACAGCTGATTACCATCTGCTGATGCTCCCCCAAGCTGATGTTCTACAGATTATGTTCAGCTGAAACATTTTGTTTTTATTTACTGAAGTCCAGACATGGCTGTCTGCAGTGTTTTCCAAACCCAATGTTTCTTTCTGTGATTTCAATCTCTTCAATTCCTGGTGCAGTACAAGCTGAAAACGTGTGCTGCCTTATCTACAAAATTGACTTTGTATCCCCATAAATTCAAGCTTAAAAAAGAGACATGTGCAGGTTTCTAAATACAAGGGAACTTTAAGATCGAAAGTTCCATATCTAATAATTGGCAGGGTTAGGTGTGAACTGCTGCATGCCTGACTACCATGTGCAACTGTCCGTGTAAACTCCAGGCACACACAGTGCTTGAGGGATGGTAGAGGCAGGCTGTCCCAGATCCTTTGCTTCCTACTTAAGAAGCTCCCTACTGTATGAGGAAGCCCCAGCCTACTTCTGAGGCCAGGCACACTGTACTCCCTCCGTCCTGATTCCACTGCATTCACAGAGTATTACTTATGTGCATAGACTGATGCTCGTTTCTAGGAACATCTAGGAATTCTTGATTTCTTTGTGTTTGAACTTTTCAAAATCCATTTCCCTGTTGGTTTATTTATTCACTTGTCAACAAGTATTTAAGAGAACTTGTTTACCCCAAACAGTTCTTTAGGTTTTTCCCCCGTCACTGTTTTCTTACTCTTGGCATTGCACACTTCCCTGGAACATCAGTTTGTAGGCTGTGCTCCTCATTCCAGCACAGATGTGGAAGAGCAAAGAGAAATGAGTTGCTAAGTAACGTATGGCTCATGTCCTCTGTAGTCTAGATACGAACTCAGTAACTGTCAATTGTAGTAAGTGGATCACAGCAAGATGTCCGTGAGAAGTGCTACAGCTGTGAAATCTGGGAAACACAATGGAAGAGATGTCCTATGACATTATTCTACTTCCCTCCCTCCCTCCCTCCCTCCCTCCCTCCCTCCCTCCCTCCCTCCTCTCCGTTTTCTTTTTCTCCTTACCTATCTTTGTCAAGGTCTCAAGTTGTAGCTTAGAATGACCTCAGCTTCATGGTCGCTGTGCTCCATTCTGCTCGATACTTGGCATGCTGGTTCTTGAGTCACAAATTCGTCACCTCAGTGTTAAAGTGATACCTCAGTGTTAAAGTGATGCGGAATTATTTAATATTCAAACTAGTACAATGTTTTGGCTTGATTTTGACATCTATCTCAGAGGATGGAAACGGCGAAATTAATAACAATGCCTTCAAAAGAATTATATTCTTTAAGCTATTATGCCGTTATAAATATTTGTAGTTTCTGGTAATAGATTACAAAGAAATCATCAAATGTATTTTTCATAATCTCTAGTGTATGCTTTCTTATTAAATTAATGACCACATGTCAACAATACAGAATGTTTTTAATGTAGCTATTGAGAACCAACAGAAACTTACAAATTTCCACATTTTGATATTGGCAGTTCATCTCCTTATTCTGAGCAGAGCAAGATAAGTTTGTTTGGAAGAAAATTTCTTCAGGCCGGCTCCTCAGCTTGCTTCTGTACTGCTAAACAAAGCCACACTTGGAAATGTTTGTGACAGAGGTTTGTAAAGTTTCCGCCAGCAGGTGGCGCCACGGGAACATAAGTTAGCGCTGCCGCTGCAGTCTTTCAATTTAAATCCTGAAAGAGATTTATTGCTTCTCTCCCTGGCTCCTTTGCTCCTTCCTCCCTCCCCCTCCCCCTCCCCTCCCCCTTCCCTCCCCCTCCCCTCCCCCTCCCCTCCCCCTTCCCTCCCCCTCCCCTCCCCCTCCCCTCCCCCTCCCCTCCCCTCCCCTCCCTCTCCTCTCTCCCTATTTGAACTCCTTTATACCTTTGCTTCCCCCTCTATTTGAGGCACCCTTCTTTCTTTATCAGAAGGAAAGTTTGTAGAAACAACGATTTTTAAAAACAATAAGTTGTCAAAATGAGGTTCTTACATTAACTTAATACTACATTAGGTCTTCTAGTCCCTTCTCCAGGCTCCTAGAAGTAAAGTTTTAGGTATTTGGGTTCACTAGAAACCTTTCTCTCCCAACTGATAAGCTTCATGAAGCACAACTCCCCAAAGCAGTTTTATTTATTTTGTTCTTCAGAGCATGTCTTTTGCTTCCTGCCCATGACAGGAGTGTTTCATTTCCACGATCAGCACACTAAATATCTTAGCTCTGACCAATTACGAAGATGCCAGTTTTCCTTGGAAAAGAAAAAGCAAAGCAAAACAAAACAAAAACTAATTTGGGTCTAGTATGGTGGAGAAAATTTTTTAATTCAAGGTTCAGCAAACACCTTCAAGTTACAATTAAGACATTAAGGATTAAGACATTCTCTGATAACTTTTTTTTTCTTGCAGTTTATAAAAAGCCCGCAACATCATAGACAGCTGAAACCACCAGAGAGGTGAGTAAAAAACAAAAGAGAAACAGAACAAAGCAAAATAAAAGAGAGAGAGAGAGAGAGAGAGAGAGAGAGAGAGAGAGAGAGAGAGAGGCAGGAAAGGAAGAAAGAAGAGAGGGAGAATGGAGGAGAGCGGAACTGGGCTCCTCTAGCATGAGGGAATAACAAAAATAAATTCCCCACTAAGTGGGGAGACGAGAATCTGCCCTTACCACAGTCTCCTCCTGCAAGCTATTAGCCAAGGGTCCCAGGGGGCACCTAAAACGATGTAGGTTACCATGGTTGGTGATGGTTGCCATCATAAATAGATGATAAGACTCTATTTGCAAAGACACCAGGCACTTCACTTCGGTTCCAGAACACAGAGAAATCAGTAGTGAACTGACTGAGAAACTCTCCCTGATGGTAGATGCTACTCAGGCTGCCGGAGAAGAGAAGACATCAACAGGCTTATCCCGTGCTAGACCCTGAGGGCGACAGTACTGACTGGGCAGGCAAGCTAATGAAACATTGGCAAGACTGTAAGTGTTTCCAGCTGCCCTTTTGGTTAAAGTTTAGAACTGTTTCACAGGAAGGGACTCATGCTTCATACTGGGAACATGATCCAAACCCATGGCTAGTCACAGGCTCTAGCGGAGAACTTAGGGATGCTAACTTACTAAATGGTCATGTTGTCAAGATACCTCCTAAGTATTTATGCTTATGTCTATGTGTTTGTGCTTTCCTGACCTTGGTCAGAGTTTTTTATTATAGGGAGCAGTGTTTACAGCAGAGAAAGATTACTGGTCAAGGTGCTAAGGATAAATGACTCTCTTAAATGCATCATCTACATAAGTGCTCCAGTATTCAGGGATGATTGCAGAAAAAGGAGCAGGCATAATGTAAGAGCCAGAGGATGGGGAAGGGGAACTGTGAAATGCTGTCCTACGGATATGATGTCTTTCTCACAGACACGAACTCAAAGCAGCTGTGGTTACTTATACAAGAACTGCATAACATTGATCTGGTTAAAAGTTCCAACATGTGGGAAGCATGTTCCTGCCTACTGCTGTGTCTCCCCCTCCTTCCCTACCTCCATCTCCAGTGGACCACACAGATCCTCCCTCTCCAAACTTACTCCCACCCTACACACTTGTTAGCTCAGCCCCTAACTGTGGGGAGAGTCAGGTGTCAGCTGATAAGGTCGGAAGACACTTACCCAGGGTCCCGGGCTCCTGAAGGGAGTGTGGCCAGCCGGGTTCAAAAGGGACTTCTGGGATCTTGAGTGCCTCGTTTCGTTCCTGCCTTCTTGAGAGATTGGATCAATGTCCATCTCTCAGACCATCCGATCGCTCAAGTATCTTCTTAAAGTGTAACCTGTTTTCATGAGTGTCAAATTACTTTCTAATAAATATTAATCCTGAATTTGGTATATTGCAAGTGAGATTTATTGCGATACCAAACTCCATCAGGCATTTCTAGGAACCTGGCAGCCAAGGAAGAATGTCAGCAAAGCAGCTAAACAAATTTCAGGTTTTCACTTTTCCTCCTCCAAATGAGATTCCCCAGACTCATCCCTAGCTCTGTGGCAGACTACAGTGGCCCCTCCTCACTCTCACTGTCCACCCCCGGGGGACTAAGCAGATCTTGGTGGAACGCCCTCCTTTTCTCCCTCCTAAAGACCCTCCTCAAAACACCGCGCCCCAGCCCATCCCCATTCCTAAATGTCAACTCCCAATACCTAGTAATACATTTTACCTGCAACCCGCGGTGGCCCCACCTATTAGAATCTGAATTCCCTACTAGGCAACACTCAGCTACTACACCCTTGTAAGAACCAGAGAGTGCAAGAGAGACAAAGGAACAAGAGAATCACCATCAAAGATGAGACCTGATATCTGTACCTCGTATTATTATCATCCCAAATCCTAGATGCCCAGCCATCAGCGTACAAACATGATCAGTAACAGTCGGGAAAATATGTTTACTCTAGATCCCAGCAACCTTACCACAGAAGGCCTTGAGTGTTGCAATATAGCTAAACACAAGACAAAGATCTTAAAACAGCCTTTATGGATGTATGATAGAGAATTAAAGAGTAAATGAATAAACCCTTAAAGAAATCTCTTAAACACAGCAAAAAGAAATGAATAAATTATTTCAAGATCTGGAAGCCATAATAAAACCAATAAATAATAATAATTATAAAACTTAGGGGAGACTGGGAATTAAATTTTAGGAACCCAAATAAGAACCTCAGAGGCAAGCCTCACCAATAGGTTATAAGAGATGTAGAAGAGAATCTCAGACATTGAAGACACGATAGCTCAGTCAAAGACAATCTCAAATCTAAATTAATCTTGCCACAAAATATTCCGGAAATCTGAGAAACTATGAAAAGGACAAACGTGAGAATAAGAATGTGAATAACAGAAGGAAAACATTTAAAACAGAATTCATTTTCAACAAAATCATAGAAGAAAATTTTCATAACCTAAAGAGGGGGATGCCTATCATATTAGGGTTCTCTAGAGAAACAGAACTTAGGAAAAAGTAGTGGATACAAGACTAACTCACAAAAATTGTAGCCCTCCTATATACAATAGAGAGATGGAGATTTGATTTTGTAGTGAGAATTCTCAACAGAGTAACTTCAAATGGCCGAGAAACACTTAACAAATAGTTCATCATCCTTAGTCATCAGAAAAATATAATCAAACTACTCTGAGATTTCATCTTATACTCATCTATCACTTATTACTGGCGTGACTATAAACTGTGCAGTCACTATGGAAATGATATGACAGTTCCTTAGGAAAATGGGAATCTATCCACCTAAATGTTCAGCTATACCATTCCTGAGCATATACCCAAAGGATTCTTCACCCCACCATAGAGATACCTGCTCCACTGTGTCCATCAATGCAGTATTCACAATACCCAGAAAGTGGAAACAATCTGGATTTCACTCAGCAGATTAATGGATAAAGAAATTGTGTTACATTTATACAATGGAATATTTCTCAGATGATTAAAAATGAAACCACGAAATTTCCAGGTAAATAGATAGGACTAGAAAGAAAAATCCCGAATGATGTAACCCAGACCCAGAAAGACAAATATGAAATTATATTTATTTTTAGGTATTACCTGTAATGTCAATGATGACCAGGATCCAGTCAATAGAGTCACAAGGTTATGTATAGGGTAAGGATATAAGGAAGGTAGGTGGATATCCCCAGGAAAAGCAAACAAAATGGACAGCTATGGCTGGCCTGGGGGAGGTGACTAAAATGGGGGGAACAAGTAGCAAGAACAGGAAAGAGGTCGAAGAGGGAGAAAATGTATGGAAAGACAGCTAAAATTAAGGGCCAAAGTGAGGGTTAGTATGAAAACCTAATACAACAGAAGCTTCCTAAAATATATAAATATATGAAGGTGATATAAATAAATACATCACTACCCTCAAAAAATTGGGGAGGACAGAGCCCCATCTGGACATCCCTGTCTTCCATACTGGAAATGGGTTATGTTTAATTGAGTTGTTGGCCAAATAAATGGGTCCCATGGGAACCTACAAACAACTCAGGCTGTTGCTAAGACTATAGGCTGCTCTCCACAAGCTGATGGCAAGGCCATGAGTGAAGACAACACCTACAACAACTCACTGAACATAGAGAAGTTGAGCTTGTTGGCTATGTAGAACCTTTGCCTACTATGTGTACAGGAAGGTCCTCTGCAGGCTACCAAAGGTAGCAACAAACCCTCTGATCTACTATGGTGTCCTGCTTGCAAGACATGGTAGCACAAAGGTGGCACAATGCTTGTGAGAATGACCAACTAATAATCGGGTTTGATTTAAGGGCCACCCCAGAAGATGGAACCTATACCTGCCACTGCTTGGATGACTAAGAACCTGAGACTAGATAGCTCAGGGACTTAGGGGGAAGCCAGATACCATTGTTCTAAACAAAATAATCACAAAAATTAGCTCCCAGTGACATTTTGATGTACTTATAAATCAGTGTCTTGCTCAGCTATCATTAGAGAAGTTTCTGCCAGCAGCAGGTAAGAATAAATATAGAAACCGATAGGCAAGCAATATGCCCAGAGTAAGAGACCTCAGAACGCTCAGCCCTAAATGGGATGTCTCCACCAAATCCCTCCCCTCAGGGGTCAGGAAAGAGACAGAAAGAGTATAAGATCTGGAGGGGATGAGGACACCGAGGAGAGACCTCTAAATCAGCAGGATCAAAGCACACTGAACTCACAGACTGAGGCAGAAGGCATTGGGCCTGCAGGAGTCTGTACCAGATGGAGTCCTAGAGATGAAAGACGTGGGCCCATACCTCCACCCGTAATGCAGAAGCTATCTCCAGTTGGTAACCATTTGCAAATGATAATTTAGTTTTCTTCTAGATAATTTCACTGGAGAAACAAACTTTTGCTTTTCAAGACAGGATTTTTCTGTGCAAAGACCTGGCTTTCCTGGAATTTGCTTTGTAGACCAGTCTGGCCTGGAACTCACAGAGATTCATTTGTCTCTGCCTTCTGACCACTGCCCAACCAAACTACCCTTAAGGGTAGACAGCATGCCCAGCAGTGGATGGCCAACAAAAAATAAACTCAATGGCATCTTTGGAGGCTCCTTATCTTATAATGCAGTGTCACTTTTAAAACATTTTCTCTCTCTCTCTCTCTCTCTCTCTCTCTCTCTCTCTCTCTCTCTCTCTCTCTCTCTCTCTCTCTCTGTGTGTGTGTGTGTGTTATTCCTGAGTGTATATGACTTTTGTGCTCTTTCTTGGGCCTATTTTCTTCTGACTTTTTTTTTTTCCAGTAAAAACAAAACAAAATAAGAAAATAGCAAATGAATACAGCAGAAACTATTGCAGTCTCTATTATAATTGAGGAATAATTTGGAAATCTACAAAATAAAAAATTTCACAAGGGAAACATTTAAATTTAGACCATAATAAGAGTAGAATGGCTTGCCATCACTTATATTCTGATAAACACTGCCACAATACTGACTTTTTGAATAGATTTAACTGTCTTGACCTGTGCAGAGCTTAGCATCTGCTGGTGGTAGTGTGTGCTTGAACACATTACAAGAGAACAGTCTTTGGAAAGGTGCATTATTAAGGTGGGAAGGATTAAACAGAGAGTCTAGTTCTGCTTTCAAATTAATTCCCAACAGTCCAGAAACAGGAACAGAATGAGGGCTGGGTTTCTGATACAAGTATTTTGCCTAAGGAGCTAACTCAAGGCAGGAAACACAACACAGACAGACAGTCCTTCACTTGGAGTGAAGGGATGAATGTGGTTTAATCAGAACTAAATGAGCTAATATTCCCAGCAAGAAATACTGTTTAATAACTGCATCTCAGATACTCCCATGATAGGGTCTCTGACGAAGTGCATAGTGGTTAGTTCATCCACTTTATTTCACTTGTCTTGGGAGCCCCACTGAAGGAATCTGTGGTTTCTGTTATCAAACATGTCTTTGGTGAAGAGAATTGTTGGTAATTCCCTTATTCCTGACACATGGACAATAATTGCTCAGTCTAGGATTATACCATAATTTAGTCTGATTGTCAAGCACATTTATTTTTTTCAACAACCAAGCAGCTCAAAAAGAAACCAGAGCTTCTTTATACCATTCTTCCCAGGGGTGCCCACAGCCAAGATGACCTCTGGGGGTGATGAAATGGGCTATTTTGGTTTTCAGAAGATAAAAATGTAGTTGAGAGAAGAAAGTTCTTCCTTCACTAAAGAAAGGGGTCCCTGAAACAGAATGAGAACTCTGTCTTGTTTCCAATCACCACTAAATACATTTTTGGATGTTTGATTTGTATTGTCCATTAGTTTTCTAATAGGGACAAGCAAGACCAGGAAATGATCTTGTCTATATATAGTTCACCATGCAGCAAGGCTCAGATAGTTCAGAGCTGTGTATCCGAGAGCAGATTCAAGATGGGCAGGCCAGTTAACTGCATCGGCATTAAGGGTGGAGGATGAGTAGCTAAGATGGTGATTCTACTCTTAAGGAATTTCCCTCAGACTTATTCTTTGATTTTTCTTGTGCAGATGACTTTTAGGTAGAGTCTAAATATTTATGGTGCCTGAGTTTTCCAAAAATAGAATCACTTTTATAGCAGATTATATATACCTTTAGAAAGGCATGAATAAATATTTGAAAATTTCTCCACTAAGTTTCACATGTTTGAAGAAAAAATTTCCCACTATTGCAAATTCATGTATTTTCTTTATTAAAAGAAAGATGGAGTTTTATAAGTTAGAGAATATAAAGAAAGCATTTAGATATAATGTGAGGATTCAGGCATGATGGCATTTGTCTCTAATCCAGGCACTAAGGAAGATCCCTGGAGATTTCCAGTCTAGTCAGGCAGTGTAGCAAGACCCTGCCTCAAAACCAAGTGAGCACTGTGTTGGACAATTACATGAAAAATGCCATCTTATCATGTGATTTTATTCATATTCACACATGTGTATATGTAGTCATAGCTATGTATGTGTAATCTTTTTGTTTTATTAAAACATTTTATCCATACTATATCAATATCTTTATTATTTATCCTGAAACTTATGAGGATAGATCTAAATGGTAGAAGACATTTTTAAATAGTTTGTGTGATTAATTTTTGGAAAAATGTGGATGATATTTCAAGAGAGAAACAATTTCTGGAACTTATTGGGGTACAACATTATAGATATTAAGAGCCTTGGCCTCTTTGGTCCCCTCAAGGAGCCTTGTTAGGGAATTTACCTAGATCATTGGGTCTTTGCTTCTATCACTTATGAGTAGAGATCACATTCTTATAAGATGTGAGTGGAAAATTCCAGACAATGGGGCTGACCACAGCTCCTGACATCTTAGTAGATGTTCTTAACCATGTGACTGCTGCAGTTCCCCTTGTGATAGGGCTTAGATGCGGGGACGAGGAGGAACCCTGAGGAATGGGATGGAGGCCAGAAACAGGAAGCATTTACTGTGCTCACACTAACAGAACGCAGATTAGCAGGAAGGGAAGGGCAGGTTGGGGTTTAAGAATCACTTCCAGAGGCCCTGGCTGGTATGTTCGTGTCCAGATCTTCATTCTAGGAGATGACTCATTTTCTTCCCCATAGTGGTTTTGATAGTTGTGGTATTTTGTTTAATGGAGCTACAGAAATACTGAATGCTCAAAAGGGAATTTCCCAGGCTCAAACTTAGGTTCCTGGAGTCTGAAGTTCATGGAACTACAGTGCTGAGGCTTTTAGGGAATACTTTTATCTTCTGATTATATCAAACTTGGATGGCATTATAAATCTTTTATCTTTCCTACTTTTTCCATAGTGATTTTTAATAATGCCATTGCCAAGTCCCCATTTTATACATATTAGTAGGTCAATGAATGTAAAGTGATTTAAGAGAAGTAAACATATGCCTCACTTTGGATTTTCAGTAGCCTCATCATCCCACTTAAAGTTAATTATTTGTGAAGTAAAGACAAAGATACTGGCATAGTTCTTGTGAATCTGGGAGCATTTTCACATGTGTCATTTCATTCACTGGGCAAAATGGTTGTTTTTTTTTTTTTTTTTTTTTTTTTTTTTTTTTTTTTTTTTTTTTTAGATGAGAGAGTAAAATTCCAGTTAAGTTGGTTTAGGGTCACACAGATAAAGCGAAACTCATTGAGATCCTCACACCAAACCAGGTTGAGCATGGCGCACACTCTCTCTCCATTATTTCTTCATCCCCAGCCATTCAATGCAAATGAAACCCATTTATCTCTGCCCACAGACATCTCTAATTTCAGTTCTAGTTGAGTAATACCAAGCCTGGGGAGTTCTAGAAAGGATGTACAATGGATTGAAGGCAAGTTTGAGCTATAAAAGAAAGTAAAAAAAAAAAAAAAAAACAAAAAAAAAAAACAAAAAAAACAAAAAAAAACAAAAAAACAAAAAACAAAACAAAAAAAAAAAAAAAAAAACAAGGACTGGGCATGTAGCTTGGTGGCAGGGAACTTGACTAGAATATAAAAAGACTTGGCCTCCATCTTTCGCCCTTCCGAAGCAGACAGAATGAATAGTAGACAAACACTTCTAATTTTCCTTGTCATAGACTACACACATTTGAATGAAACATGAATAAGGAGTGAGATTGAGTTCATGGGTGCCAGTGAACATGGACAGTTCAGAGTAGACAAGAAGGGGATGTTAGTAGAAAACCAGCACCCAGGTTGGATGATCTTAACAGTCAAGTTGTCCTCAACTCCCCAGGTGCTCTCATCTGTAAACATTCCAGAAGAAATAGAACACTGTACTCTTGACTGGAAGAGAATCAAGAAAATGAGTCATCAGAAAGCTCAGGGCTAGAGTAGGTTCTAATTTGATTTGAAGTACAGACATCTAAGGGCTTCACCCTCTCCATTTCTCTGTCAACAGTCAGATCTGTTATAGCCACCTCCTTTTACATTCTGCCCATGGGGCCCTTTATTCCTAACCAAGGCTCAGAAAACCTAAGTACACCATCTTTGCTGTAAGCACCGTGGATGGGAGATTTGAGAGATCACTGGCCTAGGATGCAGAACATTTAATCTTGGTGCTAAATCACTGTGACTTTGAGCAACTCACTGCAAGCAGCCATGTTCCAATTTGGTCAGTTACATAACATATCTAACAGTACAGATAATACAAATACAAAGAGTAAATTAATTGTCATATGTGAAAGTGGCCTGGAAATAATAAAAAAAAATGTGTGGAATATTAGGCACATATATACATAAAATAAATGGAATGCAAATAATATATGATCATCTCCAAGGGTAGCTTTTTATAAAAGACTCCACTATTTCTTATACTTTTGCAAAATACTCCTTTTCAAGTGTTTTAGTTTTATCACGGTCCTTGAGTCTTCCATACACAGAAACAATAGTGTAAATATTTTATGCGAAACCTAATATGGAGAAAGTCATCTCTCCCTCACCGAAAGCTTCCTATGCAATGAGATGGTTGGTGTAGTTTGAAGTGGGGTTCACTATTCTGCATGAGCATTTGTATTATTACTGGATATATTAATTATGTGGAGAGTTGGAATTAGAATTGTTAAGGGGGAGTTTCACAAAAAGGCTAAAGGATATTCACCCTTAAAAATTTATCGAAACAAGCCACTGATAGCCAGATAATAGATGATGCTTTAAACTCTCACAGTAGACTGTTCAAACTGTGATTCACAGACCCCTCATATGAAGCAACATGGGCACTAAGGGAAATGCAGAGTCTCAGGTCCCATCCCTGATGAACCAAATCAGAACAAGCCTTTTGTTAACTGTATGAGAGAGAATGTTTGAGACTAGCCCAAAAGAAACTTCCAAGTACATTATTCTATTTGATTCTTACCGTGTTTCCGCTTTATTGCAAACACTATTGCTTATAATTTATCATCAGCAAACCTCTTTTTATCTCACTGAGAAATTTGAAAAATTAGAAATGAATTCAGGCTAAAATAAATGATTTGGTAGCTGAGGATTTTGACTGCAGGGTGTCAAATTCCTGCATGACAGCCATCTTCTGGTCCATCCATGTCTCCCGTTTATGAACTATAAAGACCTACCGTGAAGCTAGCTGTGGTAGTGTTTTCTACCTTTAAAGCAAAGAACAAAGACATCCTATTCCAACAACTGTGTCTCCTGACAGAGGGAACATCACAGCATTGAGGAAGCATTACTTCCTTTGGTGGAACATACAGACACTTTGGCTCTGTGCCAAGGAGAATAGGCAGTTCTCACTGCATTCAGTTTTTTTTTTTTCTTTCCTTTTTTTTTTTTTTTTTTTTCAATACTTGGACAATTGACGTCTTAAATGACATCAGTCCTCTGGAAGTCTTTCTGTGCATTCATTTCTGGCTGATCCCATCATCAGAATGCTACTATTATAGGCTGCCACTCCTCAAATTGCCCAACCTTGGTGGCTGACTGGCCTTCTCTAAAGTGCGTCAGGTGACCACATACATCATTAAGTGAGGGCCTGATTCATTTGCTTACTAGAAGTGCTTGAAGATGTAGATAGAAGTTCCCCAACATTCTTCCTTCAATATTTCCAAGCTCATAACAAAAAAAAAAGATGTTTGAGATAGCAGTAAGAGGCTCTGTTTTGGGATGTGTTTTTACCGATGATTTACTGAGTTTCAGTGTGAGATCATAAAATATATACGCGGTTGGTTCGTAGTAGGAAGAGTGAGAAGCCAGGAAATACTGAAGACAGTAAGCCTGTGTGCTGCTGCTGCCCGGCTTTCTTTAAGTTCATGGAATTATCCTGAGTGAACTCAGCCGGATTTCTCTTAGCATCTCCTCCAGCCCTTCACTGCAGCACAGCAGACAAGATCTGGATCGGTGAGACCAAAAACCTGTGCAGACCTCAACAAGCAGCTGTTCTCAGAGTTAGTCTCAAAAATGAGAACGAATTCAGAGGTGGATGTTTCTGTTTAGTGACGGTCAAAAAGAACTGGCTTTCTATTCCCCACAGAGCTTTTCTGTTTACTGGTAGGTCCCCAGCTGCTTCACAAAAATGTGTTTAACCTCTGGACTAACCTCCCAGATACGTAAGATAAATGGAATACAAATAATATATGATGATCTCCAAGGGTAGCTTCTTATAAAAGACTCCACTATTTTCATGTACATGTTTATAGAACACTTCGATTCTGAAATCGTCTTTATCAATGCTGTCCTTCTAAATCCCAGGTGTCACTCATATAATTTGTTCCTAGACTCTTCCCCAGGAAATTCAATATAATAACCACAGCTCACAGTCTCTCTGTGTGTGTGTCCAATAGCATTTAGGTGTACTTTCTGTTTTGTCAACTGTATAATCTTTAGTGTCTCTTATTGGGCTCATATCCATTTAGTCGGCTAGATTATGATTTAGTTGTTTGTATGAATTTACAAGCTCCCGTAATACTAATGATTTGCTCACCCCGAAACGTAGGTGCAATAATAACTCACTGTTGGAACAGAGACCTCTCTCCCACATTAGGAAATGTCAGGTCTTGCTCTTGAAGTGTGCAGTGAGTGAGTAAGGCCTGATTATACCCTCGAACACTGTGGTCCTTTGAGGTTGCTCTGTCCTAGGGCTGTAGTCACACTGGCAGGACTTGTTCTGCAACCTTCATGAAGAGAGCACCTCATTTCACAGAAGTCCCACCTCTCATCTCTCTAAAACCCAATAGCTTGTGAGAGCACAGACAAAGGCATGAGGCTGTAGGGTATCACAAGCATCCTTAGGAAATTATTATTTGTGCCACATATGGTGTAAAAATGAAATGTAAAAGAATAGATACTTTTATAAGTCCCATCGACTTTCTGTGTAATTATATTTGCATTCTCATCCTGTGTAGATAAAAAGATTTCAAATGTGTTTTATTTTTTTCAAAACTAGTAATTATTTCATGAAAGAGGCTGTTTCAAGGAAGAAGGCTCAAAAGAGCGAGTGACAAAAATAGAAAGATTCTGCAAAGGAATCCAGTGGTGCTGACATGGATATCTCACAAGGAACATAAAAAACGGAAAAAAAAAAAAAAAAGAAAAAAAAAAAGCTTGAAATGGCAGAAGTCTAATGGGCCTTAAAGCAAAAGTATTGCGGGGGGGGGGGGGTGTAATAGGATCAATTGAGCTACAAGATAAAAATACTCACACTACCCCTGTTCAGAGAGTTTACTTAAGATACAACCCGAAACTAGGTGTAGAAGTACTCTTCTGTAATCCAAAACTTGAGAGGCAAGAAGATAACTGTGAGTTTAAGGCCAATAGGTTATACAGAGAAGCACTATATTAAATACATAAAAAAAAATCATGCAAACAAAAACAGACCAAAGGTCAGGATGGCAAAGAGCTTGCTTATGGTGTTTGCTGTCAGAGATATCACCAAAATGAATGTTGTGGCCTTCTGTAAGTTTCCTGGGCTTCCTTTTACTGTCAAGAAATGCATGAAAAGTTATACTAGGTCTATTTGTGTCCAGAGGGAATATTAATTTGTTTAGTGATAGACAAGCTTGAAAGACAGGAAGCACAAATTGATAGACTATTTTAACAGCTGATTGTGGGGTACAGATTTAGGCTATCACAAGTTGGAGAGATTCCATCCAAAGAGGCTACAAGTACTTCTGACCACATGGGGGAGTCAAGTGTAGGCAGGTCTGCCCTTGCCGGCTGACCTCGGCCAGTCCTCAGCTTCCTAAATTCTCCTCTTGTCCATGGTTTACTCTCTGGAAGACATTGGGACCAGTAAGTCATAGAGGGTTGAGTGACTTAGCACATGTGGAAGCCAGGACAGAATTTAGACGGTGCAAGGCTGACTTCTCTGTATGTCATTCCCTTTATCTCCACAGTTCAGAGTGGTTCAGCCATTCGTTTATACACACACATAGACATCAAAAGCATAGTTAAACAACAAAACCGTAGTTCACAAAAAAGGCTTGTTTTTAGCAATATACATTTGTTGTTTTGGGTAATTCTGATTTGTTTCACGAATACAGGTAATATACTTAGTACTGTCTCAGCAATGCACTGTGAGATGACCACCATATTCTAATAAAGCAAAGTGTACCAATTGCAAGGTATATTCCAGCTTTGCCATTGTGAAAATGTGAATACATGAAAACTGTGGATTAACCATTGTAACTGCACCATGAAATCACACACTGCAAGCTCCACCCAGACCTTGTGAAGAGAATTCACATGTCATGACACTCAGACATGCAATCTGACTGTCATGAGCTTTGCCCTTTGCTTGCCTTCTATGCTGTTTCTTGAGTATTTGAACTTCTGATTAGGGAGGCAAAATGAACTACAAGATAAACGTAGAGGTTTCAGGCTGATGCTGGCAGAGGAGAACTTCTGGAATTGGGGAAATGGGATAGGTGTGGGGAATGGATGCATTCCCATGCTCATCCCCGAGGACTTCAGACTCAGAAAGAGTACAGGGTCCAGCCCCTGTAGGTGTGACATTTCCATGTGACCTCTCATTTCTCTAGGCTGGACGACCTTTGAATCTTCTTTATGGGCAAAGAGTTCCAGCTCCATCCAACCCAGCTAAATCCTGGGACAGAGAAGCCCTGACATAATGTCTGTCACTAAGTGAAAAGTGGGATTCAACTCTTCCCTTTAAAACACTGATGAACCCTCCTAGGGCAGAGCTACATATGGGCACTTGGTTCTTTATGCAGAAGGTCCTCTACCTCTGGTCTTTAGGTCTTCTTCTTCTCCTGGGCCTGACACATGTCCTGAAAGACCTGTCCTGTGGTACCTTCAGTAACAACTGCAATGCTTCCGTGTTTAAAACTCGCACCTCCTCCAAACATCCCCAAGGCCACCGACATTTTGTGGCCGCTTCTCACCTTGCCTCCAGCCTCCTTTGGGGTCGTGTTGCTGCCATCTCACACAGTCCTCCTCTTAGATCTATATTGACTTGGGTTCTGTGATTTCTTCTGGAGTCTGTCTGAAATGTTTTGCTCTTACATGGTCCTCATCACACAGCACCCCTCCCTCCAGGCTACCCTCTCGCAGTTAGCCTTATACGGTTGTCTTTCAACCTGTGACTGGTTAATTATTTTAGTAAAATTAATTTAAAAAAGAAAGTCCTGGATTAATGATAGATGTAAACATTAACCTCTTTCTATGGAAACCCCGTTTGTGTTTGAATAATAAGAAGTAATTTAGAAAACTTTTCCAAATCATGCAGTTTACCATGCACAGAATTAGGTTTTGACTTCAAATCTCTGGATAATTCTTATTATTCTTAAAGCTATAACAACAGTATATGTGTAATAAAGTAAGATAAAGAATGTGAATGATTTAGTAATAGAAACATTGAACCTCTTCATGTAAATCACAAGCCAATTTAAACATTTAACACAGGAATACTATATTAATATATATATAATTTAATGTATGACATCTATTTTTATGACTAGAACATCCTTTGTTTATCTTTAAAATTTCTATATTTTATATATGTATGAATTAAGCTTGCCATCTATCAATTGACAAATGAGTAATGAAAATTCAGTATATATATTATATTCTGTATATATATACATACTATGTATAATCTATTATATATTATACGTAATATATAATAATATATAATATAATATATAAATATTTAGTGGAATATTACTCAACTCTAAAGAAAAATGAAGTTAAAGAATTTGTAGGAAAATGGACTTAGAATGTGTAATATTAATCTAGTTCATATAACCTCAGAAAGAAATGAATCACATATTGTCTCTGACGTGGGATCCAGCTAATAATATATGTAGACAAATGTGTGTGTGTGTGTGTGTACTGTACAATATGAAGAAAGGAGAACCACAGAACGCTAAATATAAAGGGATGCGGAAGGACTGGATGCAGGTAATGAGCATGTGACATGAAGGAGGATATAGAACTGTTTGTTTTGCCAGTTCTAATTCTTTCATGGATTACCTTTGTCTTAATCATGAATAAGGACATAAAATATGTGATTCTAAAAGGGTCAAAGTTAATGTGAAGCTGCACTGCTTCCAACTTAGATGCCAATTCTAACTGTATTTAAGTTTATTAATTTGCATAGACTTTGGGTCTGATTAATTTAGATGTGTAATGTTTTTATTTTCCAAGTGTTTTAATAAAAAATTCATAAAAATAAATATATGTAAGTTGGATAGGTTATAATTTATTATTATATTTAATTATTTTGTTGGTCAAAGTTGTCTACTATTTGGCTAATAGAATCCTCTTCAAGTCTGTGACACATAGCATGTCTCAGCTTTTTTCCCTCCTCCCTCCTCTTGCATCCCTTCATCCTAACTGATGTCTTGGCAGTTTTGTCCAGGCTCATCTTCCATCCCACTCTCTTGCTTGTTGCCCTGGCTTTGGAGTCAAGCATAGCTCTTAGGCACTTTCCATGGTACTTGGGCTAATAGCTAGTTCTGAGCTCCTTGCGTCAGAGTAGCATCCATTAGGTGCAAAGCCGGCCTCTGCAGGGATTAGTGTGGAGAGTTTACCACCTCTAAGAGGTAGCTCCACACCACTTGATTGATGCAAGCTATTTTCAGAAAGACAGAATATTCTTAGTGAAGAGTAAGCTATTTTAAAACAACTCTGTGATGAACTCTTTGTGTAAGTTGATTCTCAACGTTTGGGCAACACCCTAAATTCTATTTGCTGTCCTTGAGATGAAACATAGAAATGTATCCTTAGTATCATGAAACATATATCTATTCATTGTCATACTTGGAGAAATTTTGAGACCAGCACAGGGGTTGTGTAGGTTAGCAATTTATAGCTTTATGCATCACATGTACAGACAGTAAAAATGCTTAGTGTACATCTGTATGACCATGCTGAGAATAAACAGAGCAGGCTCCATTTATCACTGAATAAAAAGAAACATCATAAGTGCCAGCTCATATTTAACAGCAACATCTGATCAGTCATGAAAGAAAGACTACAAAATATGCTTGTTTCTGTAATCCAATATTTATATTTTTGTAAACAAAATGACTTCTTATTAGCTCAGAAGGCAATATGTATTCTACACATCTAGCAACATCTTCTGCTGAAAACTGTGTGTGTGGGAAGGGTGGATTTATACATCAAATGTTCTAAGTAAGAATTACCATTTTCCACCCAGCTGATTAGCTCTTGTCAGAGAAGAACAATGCCTTTCTGTTTGCATTTATAGCTCTTGTTTGGAGTGGCCTGATGATAAGAAAAAGTTGTATAGAAGCTAAACAGTAAGGATATTTCATGTATACATGGGAGACACTCAAGAAAATGAGTAAATTATATGGCGTAATTACTGTCTTCAGTGGGATAAAGATGGGCAACAGAGATGAGCAGTTGAAAGGGAGGCATGAAGGAAAAGTAGACAGAAATAAGTTGCTTATACTTGTTAGTTTATTTGTTGTAGAAACGCAATGGGCATAGGACAAGCTGCAGGAGTCAGTTTTCTTCTACCACAGGCTCCCAGTGACCTAACTGAGGTTCTCTTCCTTGACTGCAAGTGCATTTACTGGCTGAGCTGTCTCACTGGCCCCCAAAAGGTGCTTCTTCTGTTAAAATTTTTACTAACCAGAATTAGAGATAGGGACTTATTTGAGTGTCCCAACATTGCCAATATATAATACAAGCCCTTTAGTCTAACACTCATATTCATTTGTTCCTCTTGAACAGCCACACTGTTTCTATAGAATTAAAGATGCATTAATGACTATTCCTATGGTGTGGTGACATATTGTATATTTAATAAAATCAGTCTGGATCATAGAAGACAGAACCACTGGAAGTCAAGCTATGAAGGTCAGGGAGTGGTGACTCACACCTTTAATCCTATCACTCGGGAGATAGACATCCTTCTGGATCTCTGTGAGTTCAAGACCTAACAGTCAGGCAGAAGTGGCACACATCTTTAATCCCAGCATTTGAGAGACAGAGGCAGGTGGATCTCAGTGAGTTTGAGGCCAGCCTGGTCTACAAAGCAAGTTGTAGGACACTAAGGACTGTTACACAGCGAAAACCTGTATCAAAAACAAAATAAACAACACCAAATGGCTGAAGAGATGGTTCTCTTCTCTGATGTTCCAGACTGACTTTATTAAATATACAACATATTGCCATACTATGGCTTAGGAAGGGGTTGTTCTCAGCTCCGCTAGGTGGAAACCTGACCTCTTTTTCACTCTGCAGGTAAAATGGAGTCTGAAGTCAAAATGGCAGTATTTAGGCCAAGATGCTTCTGCCTGCTTACTTCACCTCTAGACTAGACATAGTTCCTTCTCTGCAGACAAGCATGACTTGGAGTCATCTTCTTTTCCTGGTAAATGGACCACTGACAAATGAAGATGCATATTTAACCAACATCTCTTACATCTGCTGCTGTTTTCAAAGTTATATAACTCCATTCCCTTCAAATATTGAGCTATAAATAATCCGTATGCTAAGACTTATTTTAGGGTGGGGCTTTTTATTGTCCCATTATATATTTTAGGTAGCATTGTTTTTTTTGGTCATCTACAGTCATTACTGCTTCAGCCATAATGTGGTGGCTAAAGAGCTTGTGTTACGGTTTTAACATGTAGTTATACTTTCAAGTCAACTCTAAGTTTCCATCCACTGGAGAACCCATCATTCAATTATGTATACCAAAGGGGGGAAATGTTAAAAAAGAGCATCTCAGAGATATTCTTTATGACATTCTCATCAAAAAGTGTTTCCTAAAACCTCTTGGCAATTTTGTGAGGATTGCCTAAACCAAGAGTGACTAGTATAATCCCCACACTCTATTAATCAGGCTTACTTGGCAATGTGTTAAAATGAAGAAATGAGTTAGAACATGATTATTCTTTAAGTGCAGAATTCTCATTCTTCTTTTATGACATATTCAGTGAAATTTGGGACCTCCAGTCAATGGATATGTCACCTAGTAAGATCAGCACTGCTCACTGTATCCATTAACTGTGAGTTCAAATCTGTTTTCTTTCCTTAAAAATCTTAATCTAGCTGTAAACAGTGTTAGGTGGTGGCTTAGTTTAGTTGGGGGCTACAGGATGAAATGTGACTCATTAGGAAGCATCTTTCCTCCCTCCCATTATGCGCTCTTTAGGTGGGATAATGATTTGGAACTTTGGGCTGATTCATCATCTCTTCCCCTGGTTCTCTATAAGACACACAAAGCTTCACTAGGATAGACTTAGTGATTCTGGCCTAGGGACAAGGAGGACTGGGCTGACCTTTATTGCCCTCACAGCACACACATCCTTCATGCATTGCAACCCTTCACTTCCCTACAGTTTGAGTACATCACGGGTCTGTAGCAGCATTCACTTCCACACTGTCATAACTGCATTAACATATGCTATGGTTTCTTTTTCCTTTTCTATACAATATGCTACTCTTCCTGGGACTTAATAATTTGTCTTTTTTTTTTCCTTAAGGGACTTGATATTTGTTTTGTAATGTACCTGCCACTAATTTAGCACCTTTTAAGTACTGAATATTTTTCTTTCTCTTGTCAAATGTACTGGGGAGAATATTGCTTGAGCAGGACCCCTAGAGATTTACAGTAAGCAACTATACACAATCTTTTAACTGCCAATCACAGTTCCTTACAGTTTTATTCTCTATTGTTCTAAAATTGCTGTCAAGAAAGTCCATCTCATTTCCATTCCTCATTTTAAGCCTTTTGTTTTTCACGTCTGCTTTTTTATCACAGTGCTAATGACTCAGGAGGGTATTTTAATCCAGAAACTCAAGGTTTTTAGTTTTAGAAATAAGTTTTCTTTAATTATTTCTGAATATTGCCTTCTATGTATTCTCTGTCAGTTGCAACAGGTATAAATTTCATGTAGATCTTAGAAACTCACAGTTTTCCTCTTATTCCTATAGGATACTGTCCATATCTTTGTCTTTCCCACACTGTTGCAGTGAGGTTTCTTGGTTCGGGGCGGCCAGAGATCCAGACCCACAGACCTGAAATGCCAGACCCCTTAGCTGCCCGCCGCTGCTGCTTAGGCCCCCAGAAATGACTCAGATGCTTATATTAACTTCATGCTGTTTGGCCTATGGCTCAGGCACATTGCTAGCTAGCTCTTACATCTTAAATCAACCCATTTCTATTAATCTGTCTGCCACGTGGCCTGTGGCTCACCTGTGTTCCTTACATGTTGCTCCTTTGGGCTTCTGGCTCAGTCTCCCTGACTCCACCCTGCTTCTCCTACCTATGCTCTGATTTCTCGTCCTACTTTTTCTATGGTGCCTGTCATGGGCCAAAACAGCTCCTTTATTTAAAGATTGATATTCACAGCATACAGAAAGACATTCCCACATCACCACACTTTCCATATCTTTGTCTTTTTCCACCATAATTTGGAAAGTTTTCCACTTTAATTGTCTAATGCACTTTATTTTTATATTAATTTTGTTCAGCTCTTTGAAAATTTTGTGCCATATATTTTGATCATTTCCATCTCTTCCTTCAACTCTTCCTGTACAACTTCTTGTACTCTGGAGTTTTTGAACATTGACTCCAGTTGGTGTTGTCTATATAACCTTTGATACATGGCCTTCTACTGGAGCATGATCAACCTACCAAAGGCCACACCCTTAACAGAACTTCCCTTTCCCAGTATCTATGGGTTGCCAATAGCTCATCAGCTAAGGGTTGTACCGTGTGCCTACCTCCCTCTCCATGTTGGAATGTTGTTCTGGCTTGAGCTTGCACAGAGTCTGTGAATTGTTCCCATGTGCATCTGCCTTCTGCTATGTCTAGGAAATACTGATCCCTCATATTCTTCCATTGCCCCATCTCTTAGGCTCTTTTTACTCCCTTCTTCTTCAGTGATTTCTGTGCCTCGGGAGGAAATGATGGGATACAGATACAGTCTCAGTTTGTGTTTAGCATCCTGAAGTCTAATAACCACTGCTTCTTGACCAATTGTGTTCATATCCATCTATTAGATAAATAAGCTTCTCTGAGGGGAGGGGAGGGATTTCCTGTCCTGATTTAATTTCCATGAATTCTTCATCATTGTTCTCTGCATGTTTTATGGCATTATATCTTTTTTTAATGAATGTGCTATTTATATATGTCTTTAAAATAATAGAATGAATTTTGGTTGCTTATTTTCTTCTTTATCTGTGTCTTCCTTAAAAGACATACAATATGAAGGAGAAAGGAGGAATAATGGGCAGGAAGGTTTAAATGGAGAGAAGGATGGAAGCATATGGAAGAGGAAGAGAATAACTAATCTAAGGATATTTATAAAGACATATGGAAACTGCCATTTTATAAGGGGTGTGTGTGTGTATCTAAGAGAGAGAGAAAGAGAGAGATTTATGTAGAAGAGTTTTATTAGAAATACACTATTCACTGGATAATGCTCCTCTTATAAGCAAAGTTGTTGAGTGGAGCAAGCTATTGCCATTACAGTGAATGTAAAAACTCATAACTAGCCATAGTGCAGAGAAAACATGTCTGTGGAGTGCCCTGCCTCAAATGGAAGGGCTATTTCATTTTCTACCTTCAAAGCTTAGAGACCAAAGACCAAAAAGGGTGCAGAAAGATTGAAAAAGCCCTAGGTCAGGGAGGACCCGAGGAAACTAGTGTCTTCTGGGCATGACAAGACTAATTATTGCACTCAAGAACTCACAGTATCTGTGATTACATGCACAAGACCTGCACGAGACCAAACCAGTCAACACTTCAGCATGGAAGGGGAAGAAGCACTGAAAACCCATCTATAGATGAAGAATTATTGACAGTTGATGCTTCTTGAGGAAGGGAAGTCACTTTTCTTTAATAGTATGACTCATGATAGGTTGATCAGACTTCAGTGGATAGTCTCACAACCATGAGTTCAAGAACAGCACACATAGGTAAGCTATAGAATCGAAGGGGGGAAGCTATGAAGTTGGGAAAGGGACTGGGTTTGTAGAGATGGATCTGGGAGGAACTTGGGAAAGAGTGGGGCAAGCATATGATCAAAACACATTGTGTAGAGGCTGGAGAAAGGACTCAGTGGTCAAGAGCACCGGCTGTTCTTCCAGAAGACCTGAGCTCCAGTTCCAGGACCCAGGTGATGGTTTACAGTGGTTTATAACTCCAGTCTCAGAGGCTCAGACATCCTCTTTTGGCTCTTGTAGGCACTGCAAGAACATGTGATACACAGACATAGATGCAGATAAGCAGGTATACACATAAAACTAAAACAAAGGAAAAAATGTATACAGATTAAGATATATTTATGAATATATATCTCTATATCAAAATGTATGTACAAGGGAAGTTACTAAAAAGAGTGGCTATCATCTTAAAACATTATCAATAGCACTGATATTTTGGGGTCTATCTTGTAACCTAAAACTTATTTTCTTAAAAACAAAATATGTAATTTTTTAAAAAAAATTAAAAATTGAATAAACTAAGAGAGTACTGAACATTAAGCATGGTGGGGAGGTCAGTATGGATTTAGGAAGAGTTAGAGGGAGGCAGAGGAGAAATATATATGATCAAATACATCGGATTGATGTCTAAAATTCTCAAATAATTAATAAAAAATATTTTTAAAAAGCAAAAGACCATTTACATATTAGTTTTTCAGGGAAGAAATAATGTTGTATATTTGTAAATATAAAATATTAATGAGAATAAATAAAAGTTGAGCATTTTTAATTCAACAAGTGAGGAAATTGTATGATCTTTGGATAACCATACTCTCAAGGGCCTTGATCAAAAAATAGGGGTAGACTCAACACCTCTGTTTTGTTCATTTGCTTACTTCTTTTATCAGTACTGAAGACCAAAGCTAGGACCATATACATCCTAGGCAAACACTTGATGACTGAGCTGTATTCCAAGTTCTGTTTCCTTGTTAGCACAGATTCTACATGGTAAAGTGTGGTCTACCTTCATGTTACTGAGACCTTCATGTTTCCCCTCAGAACACTTGGGGGAATCTTCTAAAATCTTACCTTCACAGTGGACTCGGACATCAAGTACAGCCTGGGTTCAGCTCCAACCAATATCTTGTGAGTTTGTCAGAGTGTGGTTCAAGAATCAACAGTATCACCATCACCTTAATGTGGAGTTTTTTCAAGCTAAATACCATTACATTTTGCAACAGATGAATTTTTATCGTGTAAGGTTGGCCAGATGAGATCAAACAAAATAAGATGTCAATCAAAATTTAAAATTCAGACAGAAAATATCTTATTTCTTTAAAAATATGTACTTTTTAATTTGTTTTACAGGGCTAGAATCTGAATTTGGAGTTTAAAAATGCTGGGGAACTTCTCTATGATTCAATTACAGTCTGTCTGGCATTTTAATATTAGTATGTTCCATAAAACCTTTGGGACTAATTTAAAAGAGAAAATTGTTCATTGTTTATCTAAAACTCAAATTTAGCTAAATATCATTTTTTTTCCCTGTTGAAACTGATAATATTAGCCATACTCAGTATGAATAGTTAACAACATCTTGGACCTTTGACCACTAAACATAGGACTGACTCCACCTCCAGCCTAATGATTGAAAAATGTATTTAGATATTTTTAAATGTCCCTTGGGAGGCCGATTTGCCTCATGTTGTGGGGCTCCACCCCAAATCTATAGAATCAAAACCTTTTATAGGACAAGATTTAGCAATCTTTCAACAAGCCCTGAAGCTCGTTCTGAGGCAACTGAGGTTTCAGAATACTGGTCTTTCTGGTCTTCCAGCTAGGACATCTCCAGAGGAGCAGAAGTTTGTGAACAGGAGGCCCATCGCTTAGCAGGGTCAGAGCCTTTGTTGTTCAGTATCAAAATATCAGCTAAAGGTCTAGCCAAGAGAAGTTTCATCAGAATTTCACAAGAAACAAGAACTAAGAGGAAACCAGGAATCTAAAAATTCACTAAAAGAATGTTTAAAGTGAACACACCTCATCAACCTTCATACACACAGATGTCTGACCTCACTGATTGACACTAACTCTTCAAACTTAATTGATTAGACCCCAAATTTCAGTCTCATATTCACAAAACAAATTTCTGATGACAAGTTGGCTTTTGCTGTAGAACCACCTTCTTGCTCTGCCCTGGTAGCATAGTTGAACCATCAGGGGAACTCTTCACAACCAATCCTTAATCCCCACCCAAGAACAATTAAATCAGAATCTCTAAGGGTGGTATTTTTGTGAGTCTCAGATGAGCCTTAACACACAAACAGCCTTGGAAACCACAAGCTTGTGGGGGAAGTACTTTAATCTTTTCAATGGCAATATTCCAGTTGCTTTAACCTTTTTGTTTCTCATTAAAATTATAAAATTAATATTCTGTTTTACATTCGTGCTTTCTGTGTTTCTTAAATCCATTCTGGGATCCTGACCAAACTGTAGTTCTCAAGTCCATGACCAAATATCAGGACCCAGGGTGTGTGTGTGGAGGGCTTAGTTGAGACAGCCCTGTCACTCTGTCCCACCTGCTGACCTTTCCCCCTTCTTCTTTGCTGTCTCCTGTAACCTGGATTACTAATGGTTCTCTGCTGGTAAGTATGTCTTTTGTTTCAAAAAGTTCTTTGCAACCATGTTGCAAATCTACCTTTGTTTCAAAGCTATGACCACCTACAACTACCTTACTTATGAGTATCTATTGTTATGCCCACCTTGCAACCTCCTATGTTTCAGGAGATCATTAGGACTAATTTGTTATGTTTATGTTCTGCTCCTGAAACTCCACCTGTTTTGCCCACCCAACCCCTACTTGTCAACCTCTTACCCCAGAGATATAAAAACCTTATCTTCCTCACACCCATTGCTGATCTTTCAAACCTAGCATTAGGGGTGTAGTAGGGAGCCTGTGTGTAGGAACACATAAAAAAAAGCCTGCTTTAATTAACTAGGCTATGGTAATTTGGGTCAGTGATCTTTCTCCTCCCATGCTTAGGATTAACAGTGTAACAAAGAAATAGCAGCAAATTTTGGTTTTCAATATAGAGACACTTCGATGGTAAGTTACTCCAGCCTTGAGATTTGACTTAAATTTATAAGAAACATGGCAGGCGGCAGAACAAATGAAGCATCCACAGGGAAGAATTTTGACTAAACCGGAAGGCAGACACTTAATAATATAACTAGCCTGTCTCTGGAATGAATCACTGTCATAAAAACAAACAAACAAATGACACAGAGATAATGGTATGACACTGAAAGAGAAGACATTTTTGTTTAAATTTGTGACATGAGTAATTAGCAATATGTAGTCTGCAGTTAGATCCCGGTTGGGTAAACTGGCTATAGATAACACTTTTACAGCAACAAAGGGACTTTGAGTATACTCTGAGTATTAGTTAGTACTAAGGAGCTATTATTTTATTTGTTTGTTTGTTTGTTTACTTATTTATTGAGACAGGGTTTTCCTGTGTAGCCTTAGTCTATCCTGGAACTAGCTCTGTAGACCATCAAGCTGGCCTCGAACTCACAGAGCTCTGGTATGTCTGCCTCCTGAGTGCCTCGGATTAAAGGCATGCACCACCACCATCCAGCTTCTAAGGAGTTATTTTTGATGTGACAAGTGGTGATGCACTGAAATTGCATAGAAATTATACTTGGTTTATAGAGAGGCATAGAGGGGGTAAAACACCATTCTGTCTGAAATTTATTTTAAATTACTCAGGTCAAGAACAGGTTAAGCAAATATAGCAAAATATTAACGAGAATTCAATCTAGATGTGGATGTGACTTTTTGCTCCACTGTTTAGTCTTTTTTATTTGTTTAAAATTTTTCACTATACAAACTGGAGTCATGAAGAAGAAAAAATAGAAAGTGAGAACTTCCTTAAAACAATGGTTTTCAAGTTGTGGGTGGCAACCCCATCCTGGGGCGGAATGATCCTTTCATAGGAATTGCCTCAGAGTGTCAGACAGCATAGATGTTTACATTAGGATTCCCAAGAGTAGCAAAATTACTGTTATGATATAACAACCAAAACTAATTTTATGGTTGGAAGTCACCACAGCATGAGGAACTGTATTAAAGTGTCACACAGCATTAAGACGGTTGGGAACCACCGACTTAAAAGAAGGAAAAGAGAATGAATGGAGAATGTTCTACAGTGATCATGAACTTGTCTCTGGTCCCGATGGTGACCAGTCCCCTCTGTAAGCCCCATTTGTCTTCTGTCAAATGAACAGTTCAACCAAGTTCATTCCTCTGCAGTCCCAGTGAGACTGTGCTCATTACAACCAGGCTAACGCAGCAACTAGCAATTCTGGATGTACAAGATGTGAGGAGTCACCATTTAGTTACAGTAGTTGTACCTGGGAACTACCTCTTCTTTCCAAATAGTGACTACTTTGCTATTACATTTTGAGGATTTTAGGGGATTAGCATCTTCAAACCAAAACCAAGAGGAGAAAAAAAAATTATGTGAAGTTTTTGATGCATTCATGTCTAAAATGTGTAAAACCTAATTGTGTCTGTGTGTGTGTTTTCTTCAGACTATACTATGCGGAGAACGATAAAACCCAAATAGTACCATTGTGTTTTATCAGGGTACAGGCTGTCCTGAGTTCTCAAGGCCTAAGCCGCTTCTGCAAGGGGGTAAGCGCTCTGTAAAATATGTTAATACCATTCATCTGAGCAAATTCCCACTGAGTACCTCCAGAGCTCCTGCACTGTATTTGTGCAAAATAAGCATTTGCTGAGTTTCCATCATGAGTCAGGCACTTCGCTTAAGTTAATTCTTAAAGTAAGTGTCCTAAGTGATGGCTTCCACTCATACATACAGATTATCATTCTTTCATTCTTTGTTCTTATTAGTCCCCCATCTCCTCTGCCTCCCCCCCATCCTGCTGCTCTCCTTCCTCCAAACTACCTTGTCCTTCCTTCCCTATCCATGTCCTAAGAATTCTATTACTCTGTGTTTTCTTGGTTCCCTTTTCCTAAATATCTCTCATCTCCTTTTGTGTTCCCTTTCTACTTTTATAGCAATATGGAACATTTCATAGTCAGTGTTACCAGTGATCAAAATAGAAACCCAGTTCCTTTAGAGCTGGCATTCACCAATGGAGAGACGCTCTATAAACATCCAAAGAAATAAAACAGGAGCAGGTCAACTATGCTGATCTATTATCCAAAAACAATTATATAAAGGAGAAAGTGACAGAGGCAACTTTCCTAAAGAATGGCTACTGAAAACCTCTTTAAGAAGGCGATATTTAGTAGACGAAATAGTTTGGTAGAGATGAGTTGATACTTTCTAGAGATATTGTTTGCTGTGTAGGAAGTCTCTCTCTCTCTCTCTCTCTCTCTCTCTGTGTGTGTGTGTGTGTGTGTGAGAGAGAGAGAGAGAGAGAGAATGAATGAATGAATGAATGAATGAATGAATGAATGTGTTTCTCAGGGTTAAACCCAGTCTTAGACATGCTAGGCAGGCACTCTATCATCAAGTTTGCCCTTTCAGCTGGATTTCTATTTTTATTAGTGATTTGAACCCTCACTGTTCAGGGAGAGAGTGAAGTCCTAAACATGTATTATTGTTGACCCAGAAAGAGCCTTGTTGGGGATGCAATGCCTCAGGCCCATGGGAATGGCAAAGACTTCTCCCCAGTGTTGGGCTTAGAGGTTAGCAAATTCTTTCTCTTTTTGTCCCCTCTGTTTTCTAACTGCAAATGCTGACAGCGTGTACAGAAAATATCTACCATGAATTTCTCTGCTCCGATGTTTGCAGCCTGTTCCTCTAAGATGGTCCCTCATTCAGTTTACAGAGGAGTGCCATGCCTCCTCGGTTATCAATATGTAAGAATCCTGTCTCCTTGTCCAGCTGTATGCAAAAACTCTTCCTCCCTGTTAACTGTATAGAATGTGCATGCTACAGCTTTTCCATATAGAGCCCAGGGCACCTGATCCAACCCATTTCTATGCCTGTGTGTCCATGTTCATTTCTTCATTCCCTCCATGCCTCAGTCAGGTCAACCCCGAGCCAAGCAACATGTCATCACTACACCATTATTATGGAGTACAGTCTTTGTCTCTAGATTATGAATGAGGGAAGAAGCTTAGAGACAGAAATTCAATCATCAAAGTTGATAAAGTTTTCCTTTCATGCCTTACTATTGCCTAACAATCTAGAGCAGTATCATATCCCAGAAAGGAGTAGACAGCAGGTTTAGCAGAGAAATGAGCTGAGTCCATAGAAGAGGCCAATGGAAGGCAAGTCTGCTTTTTCCAGGACAGTAGAGGGAGAGAAGCAGGC
Source organism: Phyllotis vaccarum (assembly GCA_033318265.1). Taxonomy (NCBI): domain Eukaryota; kingdom Metazoa; phylum Chordata; class Mammalia; order Rodentia; family Cricetidae; genus Phyllotis; species Phyllotis vaccarum. Next base: position 192,152,547 of record JARWLC010000002.1, read on the forward strand.
TGAATGCTGATTTCGTGGGCTGAATGTGGTCTTGTTTTTTAAAGTATGGTGGTTGTTCTATAGAAGATGACTAGGCATAAGGGATAAAACTGAGGTACAGAAAACCACTCAGGATGTCACTGTCACAATATCAAGAACTCTCTGGCTATTACAATGTCTTGAGTCTTAAGTATACGGGCTACTCGTAGATGTACCTGTTGTTGCCATGAAGTCAAGTTGGAAAACAGGGAGAGCAAAGGGGGATAAGTGTAATGGAGAGAGGGAAGAAAAAGAGGCGTATATTAATAAGGATGCATTTTTTTAAAGCAATAGGGAAACATTATTTTATAAGTTTTCTTTAAAATACTTAATATCAGGTGTGGTGGCTTACATCTTTAATCCCAGCACTCTGGAGGCAGAGGCAGGTGGATCTCTATGAGTTTGAGGTCAGCCTGGTCTACAAAGCAAGCTCCAGGATAGTCAGATCTGTTAACATAGAGAAAATCTGTATCAACAGACCCCAATACATATACGTAATCTCTGTGTGTGAATATATATGCCCATACATTTAATATATATTATATAAAACAATATATTTGGAGCTGTGCCATACAAAGCAATAATGTACCCTTCTCCCTTCCCAAAAGCCATAGACTGTCTAATAAAAATCTTCAGTAGCAAGCATAGAAAACCTCCCTTCAAGTTGTTAGTTAATAAAGTCCAAGAGACTCCCCAAACATTGTAGTCTATTGCCATTGTCCTTTGTTGAATCTTAGAATTTGAAGGAAAAGACCATATTGCTGAAGACGACACATACTTCTGATATAAGGACTTTGGAAAAATCAAGGTGGAGCTAACTAGAAGCCTCTTCCCTGAGAATGAACTGTCATAGTAACTGTACAAACTGCCAGTGGAAGAAAGGACCAAATAACCTCAGCAATAACAGGCCCAGCAAGATATGCTCAATGGTGCAATAGTGGTGCTTTTATATAAGTCATAACACATAGCTGCCTAGTTGGACTTAAGCACCACCAATAGGAGAGAACTGATGTCTGGTACTGTGAAACTAGCTACCAGCAACAGGAAAGAGAATCCATCCTAGAGGAGAACCTTTTATTGCCATTTTCCAGATTAATTTCCAAATATATATAAATACTTAGCCTTATGCCCATAGATAAGAGTAAATCTCACTCCTCACCAAAGAAGCTTCTTTTTGCAATAACAGACATCCACAACTGGTCTTCTAGCTTAAGGAACAAACAAACAAAAATTAAAACCAAATAAATAAACTGTGGGGGTCTCTGAGGTGTCATATAGAGAATCGAACCCCCCAAAGTATAAGAATGAAAACCTAGTGCAAATCTCGATCAGACTTTGGGAAGTCTAATAACAGGTGGTTTATTTTCAATATATTTAAACCAAGTATAGTTTGGATAAAGTTTCCTGGTGTAATTAATACAATCCTCATTGCACAAGGAAGCATAATTACATTGAAACTTGACTCAGGATATATGTCATTTCCTCCAGGAAGATGGGTTCTAGAGATAGGCTACCTATAGTAGTTTGAAAGCCTAATGAAGGATCTGACCTGGTCTCAGTCATACAGATAGCATAGAGATCATTTGGTCTATTTAGCTACCTTGGGTCCTGGTTGTGAGAGCTTGGGGGAGCCTATGGCCATAAAGAGTAGTCCTCCGGTCTTGATTGTAAGAACTTAAATGGCCTTCTCCAACAGATAATACCAGGCTGTTAATCATTTCCAATTCTCTGCTTTCTTGATGGAATAATTATGTATGCTTAACATTCCTTGTTTATCTGAGGATCTGCGTATGCAAGGAACTTGGTGCTACACTCATAAAGATAAACAACAACAGAAATCAATCACATTTTCTTTATTTACAGGCACCCAACTATATATTAACACACACCAGAATTTTGACATCTGTCTTTCTCCCAGCCTCCCCAGCCTGTGATAAACACCATTGTAGATCTTGACTATAGATTCTGGGCTGCAGAGACGGCTCCGCACCTAAGAGCATATATTATTCTTGCAGAAGACTTGAGTTGGTTCTGGCCATTAGGCAGTTCACAACCACCTGTAACTCCAGTTTTAGGAGCTCAGATACTCTATTCTGGATTCTATAGGTACCTGTTTACACAACCACACAGAGACATGTATATGTAATTTAAAACAATAAAAATAAATATTTATCCCTTGACTTCTTCTTTGAGATCCCACTTTGATAAGTATCATTTCATGAAATAAATTTAGAAATCTAAACAAATCATATGTGGCCAAAAGTTCACCAGTGTTTATTCAAAGTTGGAGGAAGGTACCCTTAGGATATATGTTTTGATTGCAAAATGTTTTAAAAATAAGACATTTCTTGTAAAAGTATTAATAGGTTTTTGTTTGTTTGCTATGCAAAAGGAAATTTCAAGCCAACATCTCTATGCTTTTTTTTTTTTTTTTTTTATCTCTGAAATAACATTTAGAGTGAACTCTGACAGGCCAGTGTCCATCTCTTATTCTTGTTTTATCCTTCTACAAAATTCGAGATGATGATTAAACTAGATAGATATTCTTCATGACTCTACTATATTGAAATTTTATGAAATTTTTGTTAATTGTAAAATATACTCTCTCAATTGTTAATAGCACAGTATTTGTTTAATTTCAGGTTGAAAATAAAAAAAGAGTCTATAGGACTTTCCAATAGAACTAGCATGTCAAAAAAGAGACATGTCTTGAGCATTCTTATTCTTGAGATTTGTGTGGCTTGTGCCTGAGCACAGGCCTTAGGTACATTAATGACTCCCTAGGGCCCCACTCCATTTGCTGAAATGAATGCTCATCAGAGACTCTGGCTGTGCAGGGTGAGCCTTGTCTGATTACATCAGCAGGGTGGGCTGGGATGCTCCATTCAGTTCAGAGTGGTTATTCGACAGTTCAGTGACACAGAGAGGTCACAGACTTCAAAGAGAATGCTGAATGCAGAGGTGAAGGCCTATGCAGAATGACCCAGTTAATGATCACATTTCATAATTTCATGCTATGTTGATTCTCCCAGATATGGAGTCAGTCTGACTCTTAAAAGTTTGGCTGGGGATTCAGGAGGTTTCGCTTTAGTGTGCTTCCCTCATTTCTCTGTTTATTTCAACAACTGTCTTTACAGTCTAAAATGAAAATACTTTAATATGAAAATAATGCTTATCCTGATGTGGCATATTGTTCAATGAATTTCAAAGTTCTTTTTTACAAACTTGATTCTATTTCTTTAATCCTCTTGAGTGGTAAGATATGCAGGGCAGACCAGGCCATTACCTAGGAAAGAACCTACATCAACATATGCACTTTAACCTACATCAGCATCATGGCTGCTGGGTTCCACATTTCCCATCATCCAACGCTCTTCCCACCGTGATCTGTCAGTTAGGCAGGCAGTAGGGAAGACCTCTTGAAAAATTGGCACATTCTTCCTCTTTTAAATGCGTGCGTGCGTGTGTGTGTGTGTGTGTGTGTGTGTGTGTGTGTGTGTGTGTGTGTGCGTGCGCGTGCATTATGTGAATGCATGTTTTGCGTGTATTGTACTCATGTTCATGGAGAATGCATGTACACTTGTGTACTGGTGGAGCCTAGAGATTGACTTCAAGTGTCCTCCTCTATCATTTCCCTACCTTATTTTTTGAGACGCTGTTTCTCTCTGAACCCAGAGATCATTGTTAGACTAGCCAGCTACCCAAGCTCTGAAATGCCTCCTCCCCACCACTAGTGTGATGGTTACAAATGTGCACAGTTGATGGATTTCACGTGAGTGTTGGAGATACCAGTTCAGACCCTCATGCATGTGTGTCATGCACTTTACAGACTGAACCTTGGTCCAGCATGGAATCCTTTGCTTTCTGCTCCTATCCTATGAATTTCATGATATTCAATGGCAGCAGTTCCTTGTATTCTTGTGCTATCCTTTGTCTAGATATCGTGTTAGTTTTCACCTAGTTTCTCTTTATATGTGTGTGTTTCACCAGCAGTGTTTTATAGGAGAGTGGACATATTGTGGAGAACCATGAGAATGTAGTGAGAGGCAGAGACATGGGAAAAGAAGACCATAGGCTCCATCTATCTCCAGTTAGAATAGCTCTCCCTGAATCATACATATTGGACTTTATTACATTGTGAATAGAAAGTATATAGACAAAACATTTGAAAATTGTCATCTTATCATGTTTTCTTGAAAGGAATCATGCTAAATTACAGCACAGGCTTTACTGGGACTTTATATCAGGCAGTTATACTGCATTTAAGCATGAATTCACTAGACACAAATGGACCTAGTAACATATGTGAGCCTGGGTTCCCTAATTTTCTTGGACCAGAGTACCAAAGATATACAAACTGAGTAGCTAAAGGAACAGAAATTTACTGTCACAAGGTGTCTGCAGGGACAGTCCCTTGAAGGACTATGTTACAAGTGAATGCCTCTCTCTTTGGCTTGTATAAGTCAGTCTGTTACTATATAAATAATTTTCCTCTATCTGAGTATTCCCCACTATCAAAATTTATAAGGATATAGGTCATATTGATTGGGTCTACCCTACTCTGCCTTTATCCTAACTACATCACAACTGATCTGTTTCTTAAGAAGGTTTCTGGGGTTATGACTTGCGTATTTGGAGGAACACATTGCTAACCACAGGACCATCTTTACAGGAGGAGATGAAGATTGCATTTTAGAGGTTTGAAGAGCGCATAAGACCTTGCAGCTGATCAACAGGGGTGGGCTTTCTTATTTCTGTACAATGCAGCCTGCACTGTTTTCTTTTCCAAGCACCCCTTTCCTCTTTATTATAATAATTTCCAACTGCTTTTCCCTTGGCCTTTGTTATGACTATCTTGGACCTTCCCTGTCTTTTGGCTGTTTCTAGAGGGAATTCTAAACTCTGTGTTGAGCTTATGCAAGCTCCAGCCTACACTTTTTATGAGATGAAATCTAGGAATCAGCACTAGGCAAAGTGTTGAGATCCTGCTTAGTCCTGCTGTTTTTTAAAGCTGAGGTTAACCATATTGGCCCCAAGCACTGCTCTAACTGGAGGAGGTCCTCTTGCCTAGAATGGTGGTTATGAATTGGTTCAAGTTTGGGCCACAAGGCAAAGCTCCTGATAGAATATCCCAGAGAGGTAATGTCAAAACTATCTGAGGAAAGTTCATAAACATGTCTGAGCATGAGGGGGTGTTTCAAACAGCAGATGCCAAATTCCAAAGAGAGAACAGTCCTGATGGATGGAACAAAAGTTCACAGGGGCAAACAAGGAAGGGAAAATAAAACCGATCTTTCTTCTATTTCACTTTGTTTTAAATGCATCTGTCTGAAGTTTCTCCAGTCTGTCTTTGGTCAGTCTCCTCATGCTTGAAGTGTGCTTACCCCCACTACAACCTGGTGTGTCCTCTGGAGACCATGAAATACTACTTGTAAAGATAATTAAAGCAGATAGTTCCTCACGTACTGCCATGTAGTTAGTGTTTCTTTCCAAAGAGCAGCATAGACTCTAAACTGAAATATCAAAGATAGAATTCAAAGACCTGTCAGATGCCAAACTGATTTGCTGAGATCACCTGGCACACATCAAGTGACCAGGCAGAACCTTATTGTTCTGGGGGAGAGGAAGGTTAAATTGTGTTTTGTTCTTCCTGAACACAAGACATTGGGTAGATGCGTTTTCAAGATGAGAGGCATGAATTAAGAAACATAAATCCCATTTCATGCTCAGGCTGTTATTAGATTAATCTTCATTGCATTGGGATATTGGGCCATTTTTAGCCAGTCCATCTCCAGGATCTTGAGATCTTCATACTAAGATCTTGGAATGAGGATAGTTTTGACAACATTTTTAGATGAAGCGATTGTGTGGGTGGAGCTGAGACTGAAGGCTAATCTTTATGTAGGTGGGGTGTGTGTGTGTGTGTGTGTGTGTGTGTGTGTGTGTGTGTGTGCTGACATGGGCTTGGCTTGCTCAGCTGTTGTTTTGAAAGACAAAATAACAGCCTTTAATTCCCCACTGATCCATCAGCCCTTGCTCTCCACCTTACGTGGTGGAGGAGGTCTTGGGATTCACAGCAGACCACCCACAAAGAAAAGAAATACAAACAGCAATGAGCCCCTCAAGCAGGTTTTGTCCTAAGAATTTCTCAACTTTTAGCATCTTTTTGCTTCTGTGGGGTGCTTTGAAGAGAGATCTTAGAAGGCATCTTAGAAGGAGAGAATCTGGATCAGCATGAAGTATAAAACCACCAAAGGGTACAGGAAAAAGAAAAAAAAAAGTCAATTTCAACTCTCCATCCATTTTTAAAGATTTTTTTTTTTTTTGGGTCCACATAGGAGGACAGCCTTTTGTGTGAAACAACGTAAATTATAGTTTTGACTTGGCCATTAGCTGTACCTTTGATTTCTGTAATTGTCTTTACTCCCCAAAGCCCATTTTTCTCATCATGATGAGAATACTATCTACAGAGGACAGTCCTCACAACTAGTTTATCAGAGACATACACAAATTTGATGAATTGAAAAATTAGGAATGGGTTAACTGTCCTAGCACTATTTTTATAAGGCTCTCATAGAAATAGAAGATTAATAATCCCTTGTGATTCTAGTTTTGAAAATGAAGATTCAACAGCACACCCAAATTATAGATGCATGTATAGATGAATGTTTGCAATGCAAAGAAAGAGATGGACTGAGTTTATTTCACTATACTACAGCTTTGAAGCATGGCGTAAAGGCATGGCAGACAAAAAAAAAAAAAAAAAAGCTATAATACAAGACTCAGACTCCAGGTCAAGAAGGCTAGAGCAAAGGAAACTCATGCCCACATTTGAAGTAGAAAGAATGCATGTGTGTGATACGGGGCTCATGTTGGAAGTGGGACTGATATTGTAGCCTTTTGTGCCTATTCCCACAGATAACACTTTTTGTATATTTTAGGAGAATTTTTGAAAATCTGTGGTGTCTTCATGGCATTCTGTTCCTTGTAAGTCAAAAATCATGATTTTTTACTGTGGCAGCTCCTTCTTCAGTGGGATGGTACCCTACTAAAGAAATCACTATATCAAGGGTATTAAAGAAGGTACATAATTATAGGTAGAGATTTTGGAAAGGGAAAGAGACACTATAAATCTATTCAGCCTCTCTATAAACTATGACATTCTGAGGTTTCACCTTACATTGCTGAGCTGTCATGGGATTATGTTGTTACATTTTAAATAATTGTCTCACCTACTGGTTTAATATAAATGCTGATTGGCTGAAGGCAGAGGAAGTATGGGTGGGGCTACCAGACTAAGAAAACTCTGGGAACAGGAAGAACAGGGCAGAGATGCCACAGAAATGCCAGACAAGCCAGCAGATGCAGAGGACAACCATGCTGCTCTTAGAAAAGATACCAAGCCACATGGCTGAACAGGATAAGAATCGTGGGTTAGTTTAAGAGCAAGAGCTAGCTAGAAATATGTCAGAGCCATAGGCTGATCAGCATAAAATTAATATAAGCATCTGGGTGTTTCTGTGGGACTGTGGGTCCCGGCCATGGGGGCCAGGTGGAAAAGTCCAGGCCAGAAACTTAATACAACAAATGGCAGCCCAATGTGGGTGATATATACCCACATAAAGCTGGAGAAAGATTAAAAACAGTTCTAAAGCACATAATCAGAGCCCAAAACAACTCCCAAGTTGTGTCTCTCATGTGAACCTTGGTTCAGAGACACCCTGGAGTGATATGTGGGTTAGAATTAGAAATGGCAGGCTTTTGGAGTATAGCTTAAGTTCCAAAATGGCTGGTTTCTGAAGTCTCTGACTCAATGTAAGCAACAAGATGCACATGATGGATTTAAGGTTTCTGTTTATATGGACAAAAAGGGAACAGAGTCAAAGATGGATTCTTAGTAGCAGCATTTTCTTGGGCAAGCTCTGTTTTCTGGAGGCAAGCAGAGGTGTGGCTTTTTAAAGAGAAGCTTCCTGACTCAGTGTTAGCAGCAAAACATTTGTGAATCTTTTAAGAGTCCCTGTTGCCAAACACTTAAATAGAATTAAAGAGCAGCAGATGGCAGTGCTTTACTTGGTGATTATATGGACCCTAAAATTCTCTAGAGTGGTAATTGTGGGTTATACCAGTACCTCTGCTAAATAGATAAATCCTATGAAGCTAGACAAGGAGCTGGGTGGAGCCAGTCAGCCACCCCAGTGAAGCCTTTAATCCTTAGCCACACCTTGGCAGATTAAAGGTGTGGTCAGAAACAGAAAGAAATAGAGGGAGCTTGGTGGAGTCAGCCACCCTAGCCAAGCAAAGGTGTGGTCAGAAACAGAAAAAAATAAATAAGAGATATACAGTAAAGACAGACTTAAAAAAAAAAAAAACTCTAAATGGTTTAGAGTGTGTTAAAAAAAATATGTAGGCTTGAGAGAGAAAAGAAAAGGGGAAAGGATAGAGAAAGTCCTTAAAAAAGAAAGAGTAAAAAACACAATAAACCACGTAAAGCTGGAAATTACAAAGAGTGGATACTGTATCCTATTGTCTTTAAGTTTTTTGACTGAAAATAAAGTAGTAAAATCTGATAAGAGACATTTATATATGTATGTGTTCATAAGGCTATGTGCTGACAGCCATGCATGTGTGTGTTCACATGCTTGTCAAGGCCAGAGATCAGCATCAGGCACCTTTCTCAGTTATTCTCTCTCTTTTTATGAGTCAGCGTTTCTAACCAACCTGCGAGACAGGGTTTCTCACTGTCTTCGTTAAGGTTTCTGTTGATGTGAAGAGACACTGTGATTCCAACTCCCATAAAAGAAAACATTTATTTGAGATGCTTGCTTCTAGTTTCAAAGGTTTAGTCCTTTATTATTTGGAGGGGAACATGGTGGCTGGGAGTATGGCGGCATGCAAACACACACGGTGCTGGAGAATTCTACATCTTGATCCAAAGAAACAGGGAGTGAACTCTCACATGGCTTGAGCATAAGAGACCTCAAAGGCCACCTCCATAGTAGCATACTTCCTCCAACAAGGCCACACCTCCTTTCAGTGCCACTCCCTTTGGAGGCCATTTTCTTTCAAACCACCATACTTAACTAACCAGGACCTCTCCAATTTTGCTAGGCCAATGAACAATGGGTACCTGCAGCCTCCTCTTCCCTGGCACTAGCATTATAAATGCACACCACTGCACTCAGATTTTAGATGAGTACTTGGATCTGAACTCGGGTCCCCAGGTATGTAAAACAAGTGTTTTAAACCTGAGAGACACACACCTGTTTTTTATTATTGTTTTGAGGCAAGTTCTCTCTATGCAGCCCCAGCTAGCCTTGAACTTGCTGTCTGGTTTAGCAGCCCAAGTGCTAAGACCTTAGGCAGGTGTCACTAAGCTTTAGTGGAACCTATAGTTTCATAATTTGAGTATCCATAATTTTTTTCAGGTGGTCATGCAGGAGTATTGAAAAAATTTGACTGTCACCATGCTATGAGGTGGCAGAATATAACCCAGCCATCTGGGTGGCTCTTTTCATAATACAGTGACAATACCATTTGTAATCAGAAGAGCAAATACAAGTGAAAGCAATTCAGAGATTGTGTGATGCTATACAGCTAACAGAAGCCTTTGCTCTGAAAGCTCAAAGCATGGACCAGGCATGAACATAGAATCATACCACCCACTCTTGGATAGTTTTGGACTCCATTAAGACTAAGGGATAGATCCAAGAACAGGAAAGAAGGCCCAGGTTCAACCATTTTTAAAGCTCTTTTTCTGTTCAGATATTAGAAAATTGTGAGACATAATATACAAGAACATACTTAAGCAACTGAGAAGAAAAATCCTTCCAAATATCTCATTGAAACCTGTATACTTTCTAAGACAAACTTAAGGTAAAACTGTATTTTTCTAAATCTGTATTTTTCAGTCAACACCTCAGTTTAGTAAAAATAAAACAAAACAAACAAACAAACAAAAAAAACCCTAAAATCATAGACCTAATTGTTTGATAAACAAAATCCTGGCTTTCCTGGTGGCTGTGGGCTTTGGCACTAACAGAGATATCACACCTGTTCTGTTAAGCAATAAATACCCCAGGCACCATGGATCACATGGTACAGCAACTGGCAACTCAAGAGAATCAGGAATACAGTCCTAAAGTGAGGCCTGTCTGTATAGAACAACAGCTACCCACAAACCAATTATGTTTAAAGCCTATAAAAAAGGAGCGGGAGGCAGAGCTGGGTGTGCCTCCTAGGAAAGTATCATTTGCATTGACATATGCTTAGGTAGCCAGGCTCCACCTTCAGGGTTGCTCCATACTTTCTGCCTGTACAACTCATCAGGTTAATTGCTGCTTTTATTTTCCCATGGGGCGGGCATCATGTCTCACTTGATCTGCAACCTTGGTGGCACACGATGAGACTGGGTGCCACACTGAGCCCACCACAGGGTGAACAATTGAACATAATCGTGTAGATTAGTAAATTGTTAGATCCAAATTTTACTGCCAGAAGGCAGAGGAGAATTTCTGTCCAGCTGGGAACCTTCCAGTATAGGAAAACACAGTTTTAGGTGTGGCAATCAGGCATCTTTTAAATAAATGACTATGAAACCTGGCAGGCAGAGCTCAGAAGAGCATCAAAGCTCTTTAAAAGCCAAGCTTTCCCCTTGAGCCAATGGAGTCATCACAGCCTGGCATCAAGACAAGGCCACCTCCAGTCCTACAGGCTACCTTAGGACACAATAGCGCTTCTAATACGAACGTCAAGCCTTCATACGGAACCGCACGCAGAATCTTCGATGCTCAGGGAGCTGCTCCCAAATGTTCTTAGAGGGCTCAACTGGCTGGCTATCGGTCACTGGTCTAGCTGACTGCGATTTTCTGTATGTGTTGGGAGATTCCTTTTCCTGTTGGGTTTGTTTTCCCATTTCCCCTTTCTCCTTTCACCGAGTCATAGTCGTTTTCTACATGGACTTGAGTTTGGTTTTCATCTGCTGGAAGAGCTTCCTTCTCAGTCTGTGCAGACGGCCCAGCGCTGCTTCAGTGTCCTACCTGCTGGCTTTTTGCCTGACACCTTTTCAAAGATGCCCCAACAGCCAGTTCCTCTCTGCCTGCTCCACCCACACGTCCGTGGAGTGGAAAGTCCCTCCCTTTATCTGAGTTTCACTTTAAATGAATTAACGTAAGTGGTAGGAATGACACGCAGGTATTCAGTAATTATTTTAATTCAGGTTGAAATGTCATTTATTTATTTTATTATAATGTTTTTATGCATATAGCTCAGACAGACTACTTTTAAGCTTACAGACATCCTGCCTCTGTCTCCGAGTGCTGGTATCATCAATGTGCCCCTTCATAATCAGGTTGAAAGTTTCTAGTCAGGCTGAAAGTCTCTTCCAAATGAAATCTCTACTTTTTCTAATGATCTTAGAAGTATGTATCTTCTGTTATTTTTATCACGACACTTCTTTTTAAAATGCTATCACATTTGCGTATTTATTGCGTATATATGTGGTTATGGGCATGCCATGGCCTGTGTGCTGAAGAGAGAAGACATCTTGAAGGAGAAAGGAGACTTCTTCCACCATCTGTGTTCTGGGGACTGCACCGAGGTCATTTGTCTTGGTTCCGAGTTCCTTGACCTACTGAGCAATACTGCTGACTCCTTTTCCAGTATTTCTAATATTCAACTCCCAAACAATATTCAAATGGAAAAAGCTGACTTTGTATCCTCAGATAAATCCTGTTATTTTTATTCCAAGATCTGAATGGCCATTGTTGGAACAGTCAAGAGAACCAAGGACTTGATCTTCTGCTTCTGCTTCTACTCCTCTTCTTCACATTCCATCTGCTCATATAGCTCATAGTAAAGCCAGTATTTACAGAGGCTTGCTAAGGAAAAGCAACTAAAGAGATCTTCTTCCAGATCTGGCCAAGCGTGGACTGGAGGAGACAGCTCTGTGGCCATGTGGTGTGCTGGGGCCTGCTGTTGTTTGGTTGATAGGGCTCTCTGAAAGAGCCACTGGAGAAAAGCTCAAGGTTGTTTGCCATGTGAAACCCGGTCCAGCACGCAGAGCCCTCTTTCTGACCTTGCTGTTGAGTTGTTTAAACTGAAGTAATGTGTCTATAAGATAGACATGTTCTAAGAAAAAGAAAACAATGGTATGTGAAGTGAAATTCTTAGCTCTGAAAATTCCTCAACCAAATATTATGGTTTTTCCAAGTGTTATATTTGAAAGGTATAAGCTTCTCATTTATTGAAAGTTGTATTTACTATTGAGCAAGGAGCTCCTTACATAACAAAAGAGAACATTTACATTCTATTTTCTATGTTCTGGGCAGATGCTTTTATGCACACTTTGCAAATCTACACACAATCCTTAAAGTACATACTGCTTTGAGCTCCATACTACATGTGAAGAAGCTGAGAGACTAAGGGTTCAGATAGTTACTTGAAGAAATCCACCTAATGAGTAAGTATCAGATTAGAAGCTGAAGCCCATAAAGTCTGACCAGACCGTTATCTGTATATCCACTTGACCATACCATGAAGAAGTGAGGCATAGAGTAATATATCATGTGTCCTGAGTTCATACAGAGTCTTGTCTACTTCTCTATTATACTCCCTGGTGGGGAGGTCTGAATCCTAGAAGGATTTTAGGTTCAGCCCTTCTTTCCTAATTCCCTTTTTACATTCTCCCTTCCTCATACAGCTTTTATATCCATCTCTTAGTGTTTCAAACTTACCCATCGTGCTCTAAAACACACACTTATTTTCTGTTAAGTTTATGTCATTATTACTATATCATATCTTATCAGCTTTCTTTTCTATAAATATAATTAATATATGCTTTTATTGGGGGTGAATTCACTTAACATATATGCATATATATTTATTTATGCATATACACATATGTATGTATAATGCAAGGTTCTTCTTCTCCAAAAGATACACTGACCCATCCAGTACCCTCTTTTTCCTCCTCAATGCACTCTTTGTCCATTTGATATCATTAAGCTACCACACATTAGCCTAAAGGTATTTAAAGGTCAACCCTCATGTACATTTTCCAAAGCTATCCCACCAGTCTCATGTGTCTAAACCCTGCTCTCAAACACATGGCACAAAAGTATTTTAGTTTTGATAGAAATAAAGGTCAAGATGCTTAGTCGGTGCTTGTGAACCAATCTAGGATATCAAAGCTTAGAAAAGAGTGGGTACAGTATTATCTGCTACAGCTCTACATGCTTCACCCCAGCAGTGACTCTATCTTTCAAGAACATTGTGGAGGAAAGCCAGTGGGAACGGAGGAGAGGAGAATCCTGTACAAGGGGGAACACTGCCACAGTTACACTGCAAATCTGGGGTTCAAACTTAACAAACACCTTATAGCCGAGACAGGAGCCTCGAACACACCCTGTTTGTGACCTCTGCTGCCACCCCGATAGAGGAACTTGTAAACACTGAAGAATTTGGTCAAATCTTTTGATCTTATTTGTAATCTGCTAATTTGCCTTGTCTTTTCATTACAAATAAATTTATGAGGATTCCTGAATGAATGCTACACACGGGTTCTCCCATACTTCTCCACATAAAAGAGTTTTCCTAGCTGATTAGGTGAGACCCCTTATTCCACTGTCTTGTCTTTCTTTTCAGTAGTGAGATTACTACCTTTGACCTCGGCCCACAGTTCTCAGGTTATCTAGAGATGTCGTTATTTCATACGTTGCACTGTTTTTCCATTTTGAATGTTTTATTGCTCTACATTTGAGCTCACAAATTCTTTGCTGAACTATGTCCAGACTACTGAGACACATCAAGAACATGCTTCATTCTTCTTTCACCGTTTCCTTTGTTTGCTTGTACACAGTTTTATGTAGCCTAGGCTGGCTACAAACTCACTATATAGTTCAGGCTGTCCTTGAACACCTGAGTCCCCTCCTAATAGCTCCTGAGTGCTGGACTTATATGGACTTGTGCACCACACAAGGCATTTATTTTTATTCCTTTTTCTAGGTATCCACATATGTGCTTACACTGATCATTTGTTCTTCTATGTTATCTGTGTTTTGTCACTAAAGCCCCTGAAGTGTATGAAAAATCCCCAAAGTAAGGACTCCTACCAGTTTATAGATTTAGCAGCTTTTGCTATAAGCTGATGGATCTGGTCTGTGTCTCTAAAGTCATCTTTCTGTGGTGATATTTCACCCATGATCTCATTTTTTGTGAGTACAAAATAGTCATTGATTTCTAATTTGTTCATCCTTTTTTTCTGGTAAAGACAAGAGTGGTAACTTCCCAGCTCTTTACAGCCCTTAAAGTAGAACCAGAAGTACACGGAATCCCTCCGTGACTAACATCTTTAAATGTGGAATGATAAAAGAAAAGAAACGGATATGTCATTCCTTGTTAAACCTTGTGACAATTCTGCATGGGGCAAAAGATAGTCAAGGCTCAGGAGGCTGGGGAGGCTAGGGATGTGTCAACAGAAAGGCGCAGACTGTCATCTTACATATCGAGACACCGGAGCATGTGTGTTAATCAGCAGAATTGATTAACTTTGATGTGTAATAGGTACATAAATCTTGTCACAGGAGGCATCACTCAAAATCTCAGTGGTATTTTGCATTGTTTAAATGTGCGTTCCTGCATTCGTCAAGGAAATTATAGCTCTGGACATAGCAAGTGATTATTCAGATGCTTATAAATCTTAAACTTAAAAGGGAAAATTGCAAATCCTTACTAACAATAGTACCAGCAACCTAATTAATGTGAGTGCTCTTTCCTTAGCTCAAGATTTTATGCAGTTGCCTGGAATTTGGCAGAAAGCATCCTAGATCATTCCTAGCTCATTCCAACTTTAAGGGCTCAGCATGCCTTTCTTAGTGTTGGAGGCAGAGTCAGGAGGTAAGAATGATGGCTTATTAGAGAAAATTCCATCATAGCCATACCTCAACTGTATAGTATGGTTTGGATGTTACTTTTCATGATTTCTAGTGGGGGGTGGTGGTGAAGAAACAGGCTTGTAGTAAATAAGGGAGAAAGTATGATTGTCTTCATCCTTGGGTGTGTTCATGGTGAGGCAGCAATAACAGTAGGCTGCTTAAGAGAGAAAAGCATCCACTACTTATCAGTTGTTTTATGTGACGTGAGGGTCAATGAGTCAAACAGTAAAGCTTGCCATGATTATATTTGATGGAGGGTGGGAGAGGGGAGAGGGTAGCCATGTAGAAGTGTGGTTGGAGAAAGGGGCTGTGACCTAATAGTATTTAATTGGGAGACCGAGGCTGTTTTATAGTCTGCTTTAGGAAATGAGAATTCCTGTGGCTTACTCAAATGCTAAGAGAAGAACTTCCTTAAACACTCTTGGTTTCTGTGGCTTACTCAAATGCCAATGGAGAAACTTCGTAAGCACCCAGAAACAGGAAGAGAAAACACAGAGAGCCAAAAACTCTTTTCTCTGTTTCTTCTTAGTTGTAAGCCTAGGATTCTATTGGGAGCTGAGGTGAGCCCCAGAGCAAGCAAGTAGGACAAGCGGCCATTCCAAGCATGTGTGGGGTAGATGTTTCCTGGGTTGAAGACAGAACCCACACCACAAAAGGACATTCCCCAGGTTTGTTCCAAGACATCGAGTTTATCCTAAAAGAGACATAAAAGTATTTGTACTGAGAATCCAGAGATGCACATGTGAGACACACCCAGGTAATATCAGATGCTCAGAGAAAACAAAGACAACATAGCTTTTTTTCTAAGCAAACATAATCTCTCACATTTTTATAGTATTATCATGTATATGTGTATCTCTAAGCCATGTAGTTACTGGATTTTATAAAACTGATTACTTTTATGAAAGCTGTTTCTTTTACACATCATTTAGCCTTATTTATTTGTGTAGCTTTTGACAGTACAGCTTTCTCATTAAAAAAATTTCTCCTTTGAAAATATCATGCATGTATTCAATACATCTTGCTTATATCCACCACCTCTCCCTCTTTCCAACACCTCCTAGACCAGTGGCTCTCAACCTTTTTTATGCTGTGACCCTTTAATATAGTTCCTCACGTTGTGGTGACCCCCCCACCATAAAATCATTTTTGTTGCCATTTCATAGCTGTAATGCACTACTGTTATGAACTATAACATGAATATCTGCTAAGCAAGATGTCTGATAAGCAACCTCTATGAAAAGATTGTTTGACCGCCATAGGTGAGAACCACTGCACTAGACCCTCAACACAACACATTTCCCTGCCAACTTCACACCCTTTTTTCAGGCTTGTTATTCTGTCATGAGGTTTATAATTTTGTGATCAATCATAGTTCACTGTCTACTATTTCATTATCCCTGAGAAATTGTTTTATATAACACGTGTCTTTGTATTTACCCCTCTCTCCACCCCTCACAAGTGATCTCCCCCTTAACTACCCATCCAACTTGGTGACCTTAATTTTTTTAATCCATTGAGACCAGATATCCTTGAACTCATGGTCTTTCATTGGAGCAGTGTCTGATTACCAGAAATAATAATCTTAGAGGACCCCTCACCCCATATACACACCCAGTAGCTAACAATTGCTGATAGCTTCATACCAAGTGGTATGATTTCAAGTTTGAATTCCTCCTCCATGCTGGGATTTAGTGTGGCTTGGGCTTGCATGGGTTTTGTCTGTGGTGTTTTAATTGCTGTGAGACCTATGTGCAGCTGAACTTCATGTCCAGGAGGCACTGTCTCCTCAAGTCCTCTACAGCTCTTATTACATTCTTTCTGCCCTTTCTCCTGCAGTGACTTCTGGGCCCTGGGAGGAGCTGTTGGGTATCTATGCTCCATTTAGGACGGAGTAGTCTTCTATTCTCTGCCCCATAGTCAGTTGTGGGTCACTGTGTTAGTGGCATAGTAGTTAGTATACTATGATTAGAAGTTTATCAAATGAGGGTCGAGAGATGCATTGATTAATGGGTATAACAACAAAGTCATTAGGATTCAGTGTAATACTATGTTCACTTAGCAAAATAATTACAGTTACATATTCCTCTAGAACATCTGAACTGTCTACCCAATATTCTTGGTCTGAAAATGGTGCCAAGTATGAGTTTTGTATTGTGATCTTAAGGTCAACTGGAAAGTGGTTAGTTACACCTATGAAGTCTGTGCCACTACTGCACCAGTGAGCATGTCTCAGGCCAGTTATTATTGTTACTTACAGGATTCACACCTGTATATGATTGATGATTATTTTTCTCTTCTAGTGGCTTGCATAGCACCTATCAACACTACGAAAGCTAACCATTATGGTTCAGGCTTCCGGATCTGATTTCTCATGCCCTCTGATTTAAGTATGTGATAATTTTTAACAATAAGGACTTATAACCAAGTTCTGGAGGGTAAACAAGAGCAATAACCATAGCTTGTGATGTTGGGGTGGTCACTGGTCAACAACACCCCTCCCTCTCAAAAGTAATCTGTTCTTAACACTGGGCTTTTTATTTGATAACCTCTAGTACCTAATTAGGGCCATTGCTGCCCTGTTTTAGAGTAACTTCACTCTCTTTATCATACATATACTTAAACATACATATGTATATATGCTTGTATGTTTGTGTAAGAGTCTACAATAGGAAGTTTTCATACATCTTTAATTTTTTTATCGATTCTTCATTGATTTCACATCATGCATTCTGATCCCATTTCTTTTTAAAAGGCCTGTAGTGTTATCACCCCCTCTATTCCCTTTTCTACCCTAACCTGTGCTTCCTCACCCCAGTTTACACTACCTATTCCATTATTCCCCTTTAACCCTTCAGCGTGTTATCTGTCTTCCCTGAAAACTCCTCCCCCAGCCCCTTAGTGACTTCCTGACCTCTTTGTGTATTCCCACGAAACACACATATCTGATGATTCAAAGCCAACATCCACAGACAAGGTGTGGAAATGCTTCTAGTTACCATATTTACATTTTCTTTACAGTAAACTGAATTTGGATAAGTAATATTTGCCCCAAGTTGTACAGCTAGTTGACTGAGAAAGAGAAGGCTTCAATCTAGACTTGGATATCTTCAAAGCTCATTTCTGTTTTCTCATTTTTGTCTGGTACATAAACTTTTCTATCATTTTAAATACTTTTCTTTGATGTATAATACACAGGAATCCTTTTAAGATCGCATCTTATTGATAGAAAAACAACAGGGATTTATAGTTAGAGACTCAGACTAGATATTTTTATATACTAAAATTTTATGGTGTTAGGAATTTAGCTCTTACCTAGCAAGTATAGACCCCTGAGTTTGGTTCCCAGAACTAAAAGAAATGTATTTTATTTTGAATACCACTTAAGATAAATATACACTGTAATAAAGATAAGTGAATGAACTGAGTAGTAAATAGGTGGATGGTTTTTTTTGTTAAGATATCACAAACACCATTGATGCTTACATTATAGGAATAGACTCAATCTATGTCACTATTTCTTTTAACACAGTGTTTATGGCTGCTCAATTTTCTTTCAAGAGAATTTGAATTGTTGTCTATTTCATTTGCTACAGTTTGAGAATTTTGACTTTTTGAAAGTATTTTACTTTTAATCACAGAATTTATTTTTATATTGCTTGACTATTAAAAATAAACATTGGTATTACTTTTTAGAAAGCAAACATATAAGGTGAGGATTGTTTTCTTACTGCAACATTGAAAGCATTAGTATTTCCATTAAGTGATAAATGGAAAATATGGCTTTCATATTATTATAATATCTATTAGGCATTTCCTAGAGGAACTTTCAGAAAAAAGTATAGGGCCTACCTGAGTCTGATAAAAAATACATCATGTACGTATAACAAAACGTCATAATGATACCAATTGTCAATGTATAATGAATATGTCCTAAGAAGCATTTAAACTTTAATACCTGTCTATATTAGTTTACCAGTATGCATTACATCTAAAGGGGACAGGATACATAAAAGCAAATGACAAAGAAGAACTGAAATGTAATGCTGAACATAAAGTTGTCCATTGAAAGCTTCACCATTCTGAAAGAGCTGTGCTACCCTCCAGATCAGACTGTGTATGCAGACAGAAGGTTTGTCTTCTGTGTGATTGCACATAATACCCTATAGGATATCAGAAGGAATGTACAAGATGATATAAGACAATGTTAATACAGTTACTGATTACACAACACTTAAGAGACACCTTGCTATATGTTGTCCAGATGACAACTAAGGTATAGACAATCATATCATAAAAGTATCTATGTAAGTATATTCTATACACAGTCATAGCAATTTCCATTTTGGAAACATATACTAATTTCTAATAGCTCACTGGAATAGAACATCATACAGAGATCATATCTTAATGTTTATGATCAGCTGATACTGTTGCTCTAGGCCAATGGTGGCACACTGTGGTGAGATTACATGACGGATTAAAACTTACTTCATGTCTAGGGAGCAAACAAGAGGAAGAACTGACAGCCCAGGGTTCCCCATTCTCCTTCAGGGTCATGACACAGATGACCTGAAGGCATCTCACTTAGCCTTGCCTCTTGAGAGTGCCCTATCTCTAAAGCAATCACTTTGGAGATCAGACCACTGGCACATGGACTTAATGGAACTTTAATAATCCAACTTGTGATTCTGAAAGAATATAAGTGGATATGTTTCCAAGGGAAGAGGTAGAAGCATAAAGTCAGCTCTACAGGAGTCCATTTTAGTGAAGTCACAGAAAGGCAGCCATGATGAAATGACAGGCACATACATGCACACACAAAGCTGATGTCTCAACAACATGACATAGTTCAAGACTGCAAGGAGTCACAGAATCCAGTTAAAGTGAAGATCAATGCAGGGTGCCTGCCTACCCTGTGCAAAACCCTGAGTTCAATCCCCACACTGAAAAATGTACATAGACTAAACACTGTATAGAATCAAAGCATTTTTATAAAAATAAATTTTAATATGCAGGGAAAAGATCTGAAGTTTTATTGATATAAATATCATTATAATAACACTTAAGAAATAATTAGAATTATAAACCACATAAAAATGTAGATAAATATTAATAACTAATGTTACTAGTGATATCTGGCTGAGTTTGCCCACTATAAAATATTCATTTATAGCATAAAATTGCATCTGAGTTAAAAAGAGCAAAGACAGAATTAAAATGTCCCTGACCCTTGTCCAAGACCAAAATTAAAAAAGGAAATTAAAGCATTGAGTGGATGCCTTTCCCCAGCTCATTGGTCCATGCTTGTTCTCAGGAGTGTCTTTTTCTTTCTTAATAAACTGTTTCTATTTCTATTATGAAAAAGAACTAATATTAGACTCAAGAAAGCAAGGAACAATGTTTTAATTTCTAGAAGGATACCAAAATCTTTTTAAGAAGAGTAAAGAGCTATATAATTTTCAAATACATAGAGATAGAAACTAAAAAAGTAAAAAATACAAAAGATATATAAAATAAGATATAATAATACAATATATAATATGTTAAATATAACAAAGTATAAAAAATAAATACAAAAGGAAATAAAGAAAAGAAAATAAATTCAAACTGAGGAAGGTCTCAAACTGCAGAGGTAAAAAGAGCCTTGATAATAGTAACACAGTCATATAAATTCATCTATGAACCTGCTTAGAGGTAAATATTCTGACAAGAGAAAAGCACTTCTACAGTGGATAAAGCTTTTAATCAGTTATTGTAGATTTTTTGAAACATAAAGGTGCAGAAAATAATAAAATATGCAGAGAAAAAGATATACCATGTGAATATTACCTACTGAAAGTCAATCACTGATTATGTCAGACAAGCAGATCCTAAAGGAAAGCAACTTTTCCATATATATATGTAAATGGTTACAATAAAGGATTAAAAAAAATCATGTTGCTGAAAACATTATTGTGGGGATTTAATAAAAGCTCCAGAAGTTTGAGAGATATCAGAGGAATCTACCAAATCTACCCACAGTCTATGTGGGAATTTAATAAAAGCTCCAGAAGTTCTGGAGCTCTAACCACAGTCAGTCTAGGAGGATCAGAGAGTAGTGATTCACACCTTTAATCCCAGCACAGGAAGTATCCTGGGAGTGGTGACCTATGCCCTTAATCCCAACTGAGTTTGAGGTCATTTTAGATGACAGAAGGAATTTCAGGCTCCAAAGCAGGCAGTGGTGGGGCCATGACTTAATTTACCAAGAGAGTATTTGAGGCAGGCATAGAAAGACAGAGGAGAGGAAGCCAAGGGAAGCGAGGCTGAGGAAGCTGGAAGACAGCTGGGTAAGATCTGACTGTGGTGTTTATTCTCTGTAATATCTCCAACTTTCTCAGAGATCTATCCCTGAGTCTCATTTATTTGTGCAACACATGATACTTTCAAATTTGTAATAAAAAGGCACAGATTCAATTATTCACACATTCTTAAACTACATACAAAAGTTATTTAACAAATATATAAGTAATTGGTGGTATTCTAATCCTTGAAGAATATCTAAACAGACTTTGAGAGGCTGATACTACAGTGTATGTTTGTTGACCAAAATGCAATCAATATATGAATCAATGAGCAGGAAATTAGAAGAAAAATAGCTTGATAATATATTGTGTATCAAATAAAAATTTCCTGAAGATCAGAGGACAGAGCCAGCCACAGAGTTAGCTATAGAGGTCAGGCAGTGGTGGCACACACCTTCAATCTTAGCACTTGGGAGGTAGAAGCAGAGATGTGCCTGTATCTTTGTGAGTTCAAGGCCACACTGGGCTACATGAAATTAATCCAGTGTGAAGGGATCTCTTTGAGGTTCTTTTCCATGCTCCTATGCAGTCTGAGGATTTGTGGAGATGGGATCTACCCCTTTTGACCTGAGGATTTGGCTAGGTGAGAAGTGGCTGTGGCTTTTCCTCTGTCTCTCTAATCGTTTGGCATTTTCCCAATATCTAGCTCTGGGTTTTTAATACAAAATCAATTAAGATTCATGCAATAAATAGCTTCACTTTTTAAGATAAAAAAAACCCAAGCTTCTACCTAACCCATTTTTCAAGGAAATAAAAAGAAAATTGAAATACATAATTAGCTGAATAACAGTTATTTCTGAACTCACAGGATGCAGGTAAGTTTGTACCCTGAGGGAAATTTATCTATAAATTCATGCACAAGTAAAAGAGCGAGGCTGCATACACGAATAGCCTAAGTCAGCAGCAAAATCTGTTTATTTAGATATTTATATTTATTGGCATTTTTAGTGCTGAGTGGCTTTGCGTTTGGTGGGCATGTACTCTATCACCGAGCTAACGGAAGGTGATCAGCAAGAAAAGGAAAACGGGGGCCCACAGGGGATGTCGAAGAACACACAATCACGATCATAGATAAAAAATTAACTTCTTTCGATGCTAGTGAAAAGGAAAGTAAAAAAGAATAGCAAGCAGAAGACCATAGAAGAGGCAACACAAATCCGGTGGTGGTTTGAGGGAGAATGGTCCCCATAGGCTCATATTTTTGGATGTTGGTGCTTGGTCTCTAGCTGATGGAATTACGTGGGAAGAACTAGGAGGTGTGGCCTTTCTGAAGGTGGCCTTTGAAGGTTGAAATGCCTACATCCTTCCCACTTAGCTCTCTCTGACTCATATTTGTGGATCTCGGCCACTGTTCTAGCGCCATTTCTTTCTGCTTGCTGCCACCCTCCATGCCTTGATCCTCATAGACTCTAAACTTTTGAAACTGCACCCCTTCACAAACGATTTCTCTAAGTTTCCTTGGCCCTGGTGTCTTATCACAGCAGTAATGAAGTAATCACAACAAATACCAATAAAATAGCACGCTGTAGGGATGATTAAAACCAGTCAAATTATAAAATATTTAAGTATGGATTACTAGAAATGTTGGTCCTTTAAGATATCAGTGGAAAATGAAGGTGAGAAGAAGATGGATCACTTCTATTTAATGGCTGGGAGGAGTATCAGCAGGTCCCAGAGGTTTAGGTGATACAACTTAGGAAAAGCTAAATTTGCTTTCACTGAGCACAATCCACCTTTCCCTGAAGGTGTTTATTATACCAGATGGATATTCCTGAGACAGTTCACAGAACTCTCAGCTGCTGGTAAAATATACCATATCACTTCCATATGTCCCCCACACCATGAAGAGCATGGTCTCTTTCCTGAAGCTCCATAAAGATGAAAAAGATGCCTCAGTTCTTTGTTGTTTGTGTTAAACTAAAACACTTGCTCTTTTCTCTGTTTTCAGTAAGCAAGAGAATGTGGTTTATTTGTTCTGACATTATGACTTATAGTTTGTGAGACTGAGCAAACATCCCCCCCCCCAACACACACACGTTTATTTTCACAAAGAGCTCAGAGTATAGAGGTTGAGAATACAGACAGGTGCTTACTGCATAGGCATGCGAGCCCAAATTGATATCCCCAGTTAGACTTGGTAGGGCTGTTTATCATACTACCTCTTGGAAGGCAGAGACAAATAGCCCCCTGGAGCTGGTTGGTCCATCTAGCTGAGTCAATGAATTCCAACTTCTGTATGACCCCTTGCCAGAAAATAAGATGGACAATGTACCATCTATAATTAAGTCACAATGTTTGGAACTGGAAATAGGAACAAGAGAGAGAAGAACAGAAATTGATGAAGGCGGGCAGGGATGAAGGAGATACAAAACTCAAAAGAGCAAACGAAACACAAACCATGGTGTGGCTGAGAGAACAAAGCTTCTTGGAATGGAGGCCCAGAATGAGTGGCAGGGCAGCTCCACCGTCCTCCAGGTTTGGAGAAAAGCTGAATTTTTGGTGGCTACAGACTTGAAAGTTCAAGCTTTGCTGAAAATTTAGTTTTTATTGTTGCAAATAGCATTTTATTTTTTGCTTTTTTCTATTCTGTGCTTATGATCTTTATGATATAACAGTATAAGGATAATTCGTGAATTATGACAGAAGGTATAATTTAGTTTCAATGCTTAGAATTTGAGGGAGGAATTTATTTGATATAGACCAGATTTTTTTCTAGTGAAGTCCATACAAACAAGTGAGAAGAGAAAGCTAACATATGTAAATGACAGTAAATGTCACTTTGACATTATGCTATTGCTTTGTTCCCTGCTTTGGAGATGAGAAAGTGGAAACCAAATTCTCAGTTTTTCAGGGCTGGTGAGCGCAAAAGCTCACCAACCTGGCTCCTGGGTGTGTCACCAGAAAAGTAACAAAGGCTAAGATTAACTCAGAAAACTTGTGGGAAAGCCCCCATTTGGAAGAAACATTTTTCTCTGAACCATTCCCACTAAAGAGATGATTGACAGTGTTTCAGAGCTCTACTGAAAGAACACTGTTCCCTTCCTAAGCACCACACTGTCAACACTGTGTCAAATTTAATTGAATGTAGTCAAAGCTCTTTTGCTTCTATCCAATTTAATTGCAATAAGCCTACAGCAAATTAAGTCTGCAAGGCAGGGAGACTTAGCCAGACCCAAAGTATGATTCTCCTGTGACATTAATAAGAAAGCAAGTGTATTGTAAAGTTGCACAGTGATCCAAAGGGCTTAGACTGAACAGGACTCTGGGGCCACCAGCATTTCTGAGAACATGCTGTGCCATAGAAGTGTACCCGGGCACTGCAGAGAAACCTGGCAATTACAGAGGAGGCACATGAGAACTCTCTGCACTCAGTAATCAGCCATACAAACAGAAGAAAGAGGACACTCCATGGTGTAGATCTTTATCTGAACACCATCTGGGTATTGTTTCATCCAACCTTGTGTAGTCTGCCTATCCCAGCACAGAGGTTCTCAGGCATCCCCAAATGGCTGAAGAGCATCTAGACAGTAAACAGTGATGAGTGGTCTGTGCAGGAGTAACTTCTCCAGTCATTTTTTGTCTTGGTATATTGTTCCAGTGCTTTCTTTCAGCTATGTTCAGCTTCAGTGGCAGTCAGAAACTACTCATCAACTAGTCCATGACAATGAGTAGCTTAGCTTGTTTTCTGCTGCAGAAATGAAACACTACAGACTGGGAGACCTGTAAACAAGAGTTTGGCTACGGTTCTGGCGGTGATAAGATCAAAATAAAAGGCCTTCCTTTGGTACCTTAGTGTTGGATCATATTTTCCTGGGAGAGAGAAGCACAGAGAAAGTGGGGGGGGGCAAGGATGAGGGAGAAGGGGAAAAGAGCATGGAATGAAGAAAGAAGAGAGAAAGCATGGCAGATGGAGAGATGGGAGGAGAGAAAGAACGCAGGGGGGAAGAAGGGCACAGATGGGGAAGGGAAGTGGAAGAGAGGTAAACTGAACTAAAAATTCATCAAAGGACCATTCTGCACAGGCTAACCCACCCCTGTGATAAAGCATTACTCATAAAAAGAGCACAGCTTCATGACCCAATAGCCTCTTGAAGGTGCAAACTTAGGTTGTGTTATTTTGTCTCAGAGAACTTGGCCCTGGACTAAGAGCGGTGTGGACCATAAGATCCCCTGGTTGTGCTTGCTTCATCTTCCCCTGATGCTTCAAATGAGTGTAACTCAGCTTCAGGCTATGTGGTCCCATAGGCTCATAGAGAATGGCACTATTGGGAGATGTGGCCTTGTTGGAATAGAGGTGGCTTGGTTGGAGGAAGTGTGTCATTGGTAGCAGGCTTTGAGATTTCAGATGCTCAAACCTGGCTAGTGTGTCTCAGTTTCTACCAGCTGCCTGGTATTAAGGGCTGTCCTCTTGCCATAAATCCACAAGGGAAGGATCCCTATGTAGTCTCTTACCCAAGGGCACTAATCCCATTTGTGAGGCCACACACCCATGACATGATTAATTTCCAAAGGATCCATCCCCAAAGATCACAACTGAGAAGTAGCTTACAACATACAAGTTTTGGGTGGGAAACATTGTGTCTTAAATACCCTAAATTGTGAATCCTATCCAAGACTTCTTTCCAAAAGGTGCAATCTACTGAGCCTGGCCTTCCTTCTTTTGTCTGAGTACCCCTAATGTACAGAGTCCAACCCAATCAAACTATTCTGCTGATGAAAGCTTCTATATTTTTCTATTTATGTGTTTGTTAAAGTAACCATTCTATATTTAACCTAAATTATTTTTATTTAGTAAAATGATATTTTATGACTGAAAGAATGCTCAGTACGTGATAGAGCTGCTTCTGAGTTCACAGGTGACTAGACAATGTCCATAAACAGCCTTGTTCTCTTGCTAGTATATAGATATAAGCATATTCCAACTCTCTACAGAATTTATCCAAGGTTTTTAAAGCTGCTGGTCTGACAGCAAGATGTCCCAAATTTGAAAAAGAAAGTCCTAAATATAAAAACTAATTTCTTTAACTACTTTTATTTCCTCCACACTCCTGCATTATTTCCTTATTTTCATTTATTTCTTACTTCTTTTTGGCTCTACCCCATTTTTAAAACTTTTTCTGTTTATCTAGCCAAATATGGCGGTGTCACTTATGGTGACTAAAGTAGGTCAAAGGCTAAAGTAAGCTCTGTGTATTAATTGTATAGGGGTAGGGCAGAGACACACATAGCAACAAACAAATACATGTAAGCCAGCTTTGATAAGGGCTCTAAAAATAAGCCTGAGATATTTCGGTAGCCCATAATGGAGACTTTTGCCAGGAAGTAGGAAACTGAAGGAAATTAAGTTACATATGACAGGAGGAGTTTCTGAACAGAGAGAACTGAGGAACAGCTGTTGACAAGAGCATGTGCCTCATCCAAGGAACTAAAAGAGAGCCAATATAGGGACAGTGCTATGTGGTCACCTGGAACAGGAAAGATGGGTGAATTAGACTGTGCAGAATACAGACCATTCAGGCTAATATTGGCATATTTCTCTTCATCCTAAGAGACACAGCAGGGTATCAAGCATTGTATGTAGCAATGAGGATATTTAACCAATTTTACTTAAAAAAATGTTTATGGTTTACAAATATAAGGAAACCAAGGAGTGAATTGTCAGGTTACAACTAAGAATATAGAGAAGATATAGAATATATCACTGAGGAAATTAAAATCAACTGAGTAAGTTGCTTACCAAGGTGACAGAGTAGATTAGTGGAGAACTGGTGGTGAGATAGAGCATGTGATCTAGAGGTGGAGGGCCAAAGAGTGAAGGTGATAATCCATCAGGGTAAAGAACATCTAACAGAAGAGGAACCATAGCTCTTGGGGGCAGCAATGCAGCTTAGGCACACGCAGGGCCAGAGCCAGGAAGGAAGATGGAAATACCTGATTTCTCATTTCTTTCTGCCTTCTATTCTGTCTCCATCACTCATTGGTAGAGCAAGCAAAAACAACCCATTGTTATTATGTGACAGCAAAGTGTCCCTCACAGGCTCATGCACCAATATCTCATTCACCAGTGGGTGTTACTAATTTTTGTGGATTAGAAGGTGGGGCCTAGCTGGAAGAAATGAGTACGTCTCTGGACATGGATTCTTTTCCCCAAGATGATCTATCTTTGCATCCTTTCTCTGCTAT
Organism: Phyllotis vaccarum; assembly: GCA_033318265.1. Classification (NCBI taxonomy): domain Eukaryota; kingdom Metazoa; phylum Chordata; class Mammalia; order Rodentia; family Cricetidae; genus Phyllotis; species Phyllotis vaccarum. The sequence goes on from JARWLC010000002.1 coordinate 192,180,025, forward strand.
GCGTTTATTATAAAGTAAAACAAACAGACAAAAGACAAACAAAAAACCCTCCTCCCCTGCTATTTTTAATGGGTATAGCATTCTGCCTGTGGAAAGACTGAACCTTCAGAATACATGTGCTAAAAATCAATCTTTCTTATGCTATTTTCTGATGCATTGTGTTACAGAATAATGGTTTGTGGGGCCAATCTTTCTATAACAGAAACAACACATGAATATAGCAAGGGACTTATTGGAGGACTTATTGCCCAGGAGTGACAGGAATGTGCATATTTGCATGTACTAACAGAATTCTGTGACTTAGACTATGGTAGTGTAAGAGAACTCTTTGATAGATGGTTAGGGGGAAGTTATCAAGTCTGGATGAGAGATGAGATTTGAGAAGTTAGGAAAAAGTAAGTATTTAGGGCAGCAGCAATTTCAGCTATTTTTGTCCTTTCTGGAGAATTCTGATGTTCCAAATGATTCCTGAATGTTTAACAAAATTGTTTCTTCAACTTCCAGTGAACACAGAAGGGCGGCCAGCAATTAGGGGGATGTTATGCATCAGCAAAAGAGAAAGTCTAGCTGCTAGCTGCTACCATGGCAACATTGCTCATTCTTACTAGCTAGCAAAAAGAACTGTAAATTAGTTAACCAAGAAACAGGATTTGGGGTATAATGGATCTCCTGGATTTTTCATTGGGATGAAAGGTAAAATTGTTTTGCTTGCTACAAATCAACCCACTAGAAAAAGGGGAGGGATAGAATGTAAAGTAGATATGATAACAAAGGTCAGGTATGAGATGTGTGTGTGTGTGTGTGTGTGTGTGTGTGTGTGTGTGTGTGTGTGTGTGTGTGTGCATGTGTGTCTCTCTCTGTGTAGTACTTTGAAAATTTCTAGAAAGGACCAACTAAATATTTTACCAAATGTTTTAAATGTGATACATGAGAATAAAAGTCAAAGCTGTATGTAGTAAGAGGTTTCTGGCCTGGACTTTTGGGCCTAGCCTCAAGGTTGGGACCCACAGACCCACAGAGATACAGATGCTTACAATAGTTTTAGGCTGATTGGCCTAAGGCCCATGCATATAACTTGCTAACTCTTTACCTTTAATCCAACCCATGACTCTTATCCTGTTCAGCCATGTGGCTCAGTACCTTTTCTCAGAGCAGCATAGTTGTCCTTTGCTTCTTCTGGCTTTATTAAACCAGTGGGTGGGACAATTATTTATAGTGGAACAACATAATCCCCCTACAGCTGTACCTAGTGCACAGATCTGTGGCATAGCTATTTAGGAGATTAAGGCAGGAGGATGGCTATTTTAAGGTCTGCCTAAGATACAGAATGAGTTTAAGGACAGCTTAAATAACTTAGCAAGGTTTTGCCACAAATATTTGAAAGGATTGTGTTTGTAGGTCAGAAACAGAGAGTTTGCCTATGATGTATGAGAGATCTTGAGCTCAAACTGTTGTACCTTAGAAGAGAGAGGGAGAGAAAGAGAGAGAGAGAGAGAGAGAGAGAAGAGAGAGAGAGAGAGAGAGAGAGAGAGAGAGAGAGAGAGAGAGAGAGAGAGAGAGAGAGACTAAGTATTCTTTATATATATTCCCAACAGCTTTTGGTAAGAAATCTTCAAGAAAGAATCAGAATCTTGACACAATACTAACCTATTCTGGTGTTTCATAAATGTAAAACTTTAGTAAAAATATGAATTAAAGATATATAAATCAATTTTGTTGATATTCTAACTATGTAATGATATAGTATCTTCATGACTCATAAGGAGACCTTAGTCAAGTACACACTGTATACAACTCTTTTTGCTAATTTTTACATTTATTGTAAAACAATACAACTCACATTTCAAAACTTTAGAAGATCCTTTCATTTTCAAACTTAAATTTCACAGTTTATTGGTTCCGGCAACACTGAATCACAGCGTTGTCACCATTCTGGTATGTTCTAACATCACACACATATTATTGCTTCATCTAAATTTATGGGGGCTGTGGGATTATACTCTTGTACACTGTAAATATTTGTCTCTCCTACTAGTTTAATAAAACAATGATTGACCAGAAGGCAGACAGGAAGTGTGAGTGGGGCTACTAGACTAAGAAACCTCTGGGAAGAAGAACAAAGCAGAGATGCCAGCAGATGCAGAGGAAAGAAGACAACCATGCTGCTCTGAGAAAAGGTACCAAGTCACATGGCTAAACAAGATAAGAATCATGGGTTAGTTTAAGAACAAGAGTTAACAAGTAGAATATCTGAGCCAAAGGCCAAACAGCTTATAATTAATATAAGACTTTATGTGATTATTTGGGACTGCGGTCCAGATTTCAGGTCTAGGCCTAGCCAGAAACTCTTACTACATATGGGTAATTTATTTTGCTTATCTCTAAATCTTCACAAGTATGTATAAACAGCAGGTTTTGAAAAGATCATAAAATGTGAATATTATCTACATCAACTGGAACAAGGAATTTGAGACAGAACAAAGAATTGTTAAATAGTTATTTATATAAAAGATATCATGAGTAGCACACAATAGCCAAAGACCAATAAAATACTTTCAGAGATACCCTATCCACCAGGATCAAAAAACTGTCTAATAGTCTACATGAGAATAACTGAAAAGATGCCAGGATGTAATACTCTGAATTATCAGAGCCAGGAGACTAAAGAAGCAGAAAGAAAATGTCTTGAAAGTAAATCTGTGAAGGGCTTCATGACCAAACATGTGGATATTGATGATGCTGATTTTATGAAGAGATGATTAACCAGCTTATTTGCTCTGTGAACAAGGGAACTGATTTTCTGTGTGTCCCACATATGTGGGAAGTGTCCAAGGAGGCCAGGAGAGGGCATTAGATTCGCAGAAGCTATGGTTACAGGTTGTGAGTCACCTGATATGAATTCTCTGAACTCAAACCAGGTCCTCTGGAAGAGAAGCAAGCACTCTGCATGGGTGAGCCATCTCTCCGGGGCTCTGTAATTTGATTTATGGAAATTTATCACAACAGTTGAACCTAGGAGAAGGAGTAAAGGAAGACCATTGTCAAGCTTAAAGAAATTAAGTACATATGTAATGCCACATACTATAAAATATACACTGTAATATGCGGCATATATTTGGATGTTTAAGTAAGACATACCATTTAGTGGACTGTCATGGTTGAGTGAGGAAATTAATAGAATAACACTGGTTGAGGAAATGGAGCACATAAATGGAAATCCTAGTTATGGCAATGAAAGGAAGCATTACTGTGGAGGGACAGACCCCGGAGAGGTGACAACAGTCTTTTTCTTCTACCATCTTGCTTTTCTGCATCATTTGAAGAAAAAGGAAATTGGATCTTTTCAGAACTTGGAGAGGAGAACTTACCATTTCATTATTTCTCTCATGAAGTCCTACTCCATTTCGGAGTTTGAGGGAAGAAACCCCTCCCGTTTCCCAGGCTTTCCAAAGGGTCTGGATGTAGGCACCATCCTCTATTGAATTAGCACTGGGGTGGGCACTGCCCCAGCAGAGAATGCCTGAGATTTTTCCATTACATACAGATTGCTCCAATTTCAAGAAGAGTGGGTTATTCTTTGGGGCATAGGATATTCATGATAGTCTTTCCCCCAATCAGGTTTTAAAATACAAACTAACATTTTATTTCCACCAGAGAATTGAAGTTATTATTTAACTTACTAAGATTACTGTGAAACATGGGAAAGATTATCATCTCATGCACAACCAAAGAACAATAGCATAGAAAGGACTGGAATACCCTTGTGATGAGTGGATAGAAAAAATGGCACTACAATTACAGACAGAACATCATTTATCCACAGAAAAAGAATGTTGTTATGATGCAGGCTACAGTACGGGTAAGTATGGAAGACACGATGACAAGTGAAAGAAGCTACACAAGAAATACCACAGGTTATATGATTCTAAATTTATTGTTCAGTATTGGCAAACTCATGGGGGGAAAAAAACAAACTATGGTAGAATTTATCAGGTGTTGTAGAAGGGAGTAATGAAATGGGTGTAAAGAATGAGCTAACTATATGCTGTTTATAAAAAGCTCACATTGAGTTTAAGTATTACGCTACAGATTGAAGGAGGGAAAATACATTTTATGTAGATGAAGCATGATTTCCCTATTTTGCTACTAGAACTAAAATAGAATCTTGAGACAATATCTCATGACCAGGAATACAGAAATCCATAACAAATGGATTTCCTAAATTAAAACCAGTAATATTTAAAAAGTTATGTGATATAATCAAGCCATATTTATTTTCAGTTACACAAAACTAACTTAATATTTTAAATTTAATCTAACATATTAAGTAGAAAAACAAAGATTACAGCAACTAGTGAAGGAAAGGCTATGCTGACTAGTTTTATGTCAACTTGACACATGCTGCAGTCATCTGAGGGGAAAGGATCTCAGCTGAGAACATGCCTCTGTGAGACTGGGTTGTGGTCAGCTTGTAGGATATTTTTTTAATTAGTGAAGTGGGAAGGCCCAGCTCACTTGTAGAGAGTCACCTCTGGGCTGGTGGTCCTGGGCGCTCTAAAAAACCAGTCAAAAAAAACCTATGGAAGAGCAAGCTAGTAAGCAGCACTCATCCACGGCCTCTGCACCAGCTCCTTCCTCCAGGTTCCTGCCCTGCTTCAGGTCCTACTCCGACCTTCCTCTGGGATCATGGATTGTTACCAGTATGTGTAAACAAAATAAACTCCCTCCCTTAATTGCTTTTGGTCATGGTGTTTAACTACATCAGTAGAAACTATAACTAATGCAAAGACATTTGACAAAATGTAGTACTTGTCTATAATTTAAAAATATCTTAGAAAAATAATAAAAAAAACTTGTTCAATCTGTATTACTGAGTATATCTTAGTGATAGACTTCTGTGTACTGTGTGTGAGATGATGGATTGAATTCCTATTAAATACACACACACATGGGGGGGATAATAAATGATGAGAGAATAGAAATCTACAGTGACATTATACTTTATAGTGAATAAACTGAATACTTTTCTATTAAAATTTGGGAAGATGGGGATATCTCATGACTTAGTATTTTGCTAGAATTTTAGTCAAAGCAATAGTTAAAGGTGGGAAAACACACAGGAAGTACTAAACTTCTCTCTATTTGCTGGTGGCTTGTTGCTTTCACAGAACAAGGTAAAGAAACATCTTTAAGCTAACAAGTAGACAGGGAATTGTGGGCTGTACAAATGGAGGAAGGGAACCAAGCAGGAGCCATAATTTAACATATGGCAGTAGACGTAGAGTTTCTGCTGCCCGGATTTCCCTACCATGATGGTCTGTAACTGGACCTGTGAGCAAAGATGCTCCTCTTCTTCTTCAGGTGCTCCATCACAGCCGCAAGAAAAGACTAACATAGGAATTAAACTGTTTACACATTTATAGTACTTCTATGTTGAAAACTGCTCAGTGCTGATAGAAAGAAACTGTAAAAATAAATACAGAGATATGTCATATTCATGACTGAAAACTCAGCATAGTCAGAAGGTCAATTTCCTACAAATCTGTATGCAGCTATAACTTAATTTGTCCTGCAGTCTCAGCATGGCCTTCTTTGAATGATTCCAAAATGTACCTAAAAAGCAGAATATAAACTAAAGTACTTCCGAAAAAGATTAAGATGGAATGGATAAAAAATAATTCATTTTTTTTCTGTGATGATTAGAAAACATGCCCCATGCCAGACTACAGAAGAACTCAGAATGAAAAGTGTAAAGTATCAGGGGGAAGAGTAAGAGAAAAATCAAAGGATGTTGAGTCAGGAGAAAGTTTCAGATGTGGTACCCAAGCACAACTCAAAACAAGAAAGCTGAACCTAATTAAAATCAGTGATGTGAACTCTCTGTCAAGAAAATCAAAAGATAATCCTATGGAGTAGAAAATTATGGATCTGGCTAAAAAGTTGGCTCAGTGTCAGAAACAAACAAACAAACAAAACACATCCTTTCTTTCCCAAAGGATTGGTGTTTCGTTTCCAGCATCCATTTCAGGCCACTCACAAACACCTGTAACTCCAGTTCCAGGGGATCTAATGCCCTTTGCCCTCTGCTTTCTTCTGGACTCTTCAGTACCACCCTCCACCACCACCATGAAATACATTCACACAGACACATATACGTGAATAAAAAATCTTAGAAAAAAACACTGGTATTTAGAACATGTAAATAACCTCCAATATGGTAACAAAATCCATAATTCCATAGATGTATAAAAGTTATGCAAGTTTATGTCACCAGTGAGGCTGTGTAAATGCCCAAATGTCACAATGGATGATGCTCAACAGCATAGTCAATGAAGTATTCAATCCACATGAGGACTTATGAGAGCCTATTAGGATGCTCATGAAATAATGAGATGAGAAAGCATAGGATGGGGCTAACTGGCAGGAAGGAGGGAAGTCAGCTGCAGAGAGGAAAGGATATTGGGGTAGGGAAACAAATAAGAAAGTCAAATGACACATATACAGGAAGATGCCATGACAGAACATGTTACTTTGTATGGTAAATTAAATGCTTGATAAGAAAAAAAATACATTTTTGTTTCCTCATTTAATAAAATGAAATATAAGGATGGCATTGAATGATGCAGAAAAAGTGGGTCATGCACAATGCTGGTGAAGCATGCACTAGCACAGCCACTGTACATAAGAATTAAAAAGTTTCCTAAAAGCTAGACAATTTCTCCAGAGCAAAACAATAAAAAAACAAAGAACCAATGGTAATTATAATAATTTTTCAACATACCAGAGTTAATTAACCAAAAGTGTTTTCAAATGCTCAATTATTTATAATATTAACTTAACACAATTGAAATATACAATAAGCATTATTTTGTATTTTAATGCTAAAACAATCCCATAAAAATGACTTTCTAAGACATTATCTTGTGTAGCTCAGAATGGCAGCAACTTGACTACGTAGCTTAAGCTGGCTTTGAACCTCTGATCTCCTTGCTTCTAACTCTTAAGTACTGGGATTGCAGACCTGTTTCACCACACCCTGAACACTAATTCTATTTCAAAGATCAAGTTATATATTCTGGAAGACCTGGGCTTTACCTACATTCCTTTTATTGTATTAAATAGTTTAATATAAACTACAAACCTCATTGCATATAAAAATTAGGTTAAGTAGCATTTTTGAAGTATCTCAAATACTCAGTAAGATAGATCAAGTCTGTCAAAAAATCTCATGTTTTCTCCAGTAAGTCAAAAATGTAATGTGGAGACATATTTTTCTAGCTTTACTTTAATCATCTTTTAATACATAATATACACAAAGTCTCAGTATCCAATGCAGAGATATCAGAGCTCCAAAGTTATAACATTTACGGTCACTTTCCTAGAAACGTTTGTTGTGTACAAATTCCAAGCATTTGATGCTTATATTCACTGAATGTGAGGTACTCACGGATCACATTACCTCAGTAATTAAGCAAGAAAGTCTTTCAAAATTCTCTGGCTGTCTGAGATGATGCTGTGAAGGCTGTTAGGTTGGTACACAATCGCATGTAGAGAAAATGACTGGCCTGTGTTCATCAGGATGCAAAGATTTAAAAGACGCATGACTTGCAAAAATTCTAAGATAAAGCATAAATGTAACAAATTTGGGGGGGGGAGGATCCAATCTTTATAAAAAGCAATTTTCTTTTCTCAGTAAACCTATAGCTTAAGTTAGACTGAGAGGATTAAACCTTGTATTTTCTTGGGAGGAAGACCTGTTTCTTTTTCCTAAGCTGATTCCCTCCAGTGAGGTAGCAGTTTAGATTTAGAAAGACCAAATAACACTGGGCACTTCATCTCAATCTACTTAATTTCCTAGGATTCCTGGCTAGGAAACAATGTTGTTTCATAAATGCCCACCGAGAGTTCACAGGATAACCTGAATTCGTGCTCCAGCTAAGCAGTAAAGTGGTAAAGCCAGGGCCCAGGATTACAAGAACCAAGCTTGGGTTTGGCGCCATCACAAATTTTGTGTCTGAACTGTTTCCTGGTCCCAGTCTACTTACTGTTGCAGACAAGGCTGATGAATATATTAGGCAGGATTCTTTCAGAATTATCTGGCAGATATACAATCCAAATCATATTAAAAGCATTCAGAATTTAGTCTTGTACATAACTAAAAACATCAGGGTTCTAAATGTCCCCATATACACTGGACCACTTACTCAAATTTTCAGGCTCCTGTCCTCTATCTCCCAGGTCTCCCTTACCTACCTAGTTTGATTCCGTTTCTGTTTTTGTTTTTGTTTTGTTTTGACTAGGCTTTTCTCTTTTAATCCAGCAACCTCTTGGCAAGGAAAGTTTTCTTTCCTGACACTTACATAAATAAGAGATTTCAAGTGTGATTTCACTGGTTCAACCTCATTTATGTTCACATTAACATAAACGATATTCATTCATTTATTATGGTATTTCTATCTCTACTTGGTGACAGAAGTTCTAGAAACATGTTACAATAATAAATAAAACTAAGAAATTGAAGTCCTTGTTTATAAAGTCTTCATTCTCATGGGCACTCAGGCACATCTTTACATGTGACTAAGAATTCTTTGCTTTTTATTCTTATCATTTTACATGGATAAAGAAAGCAGGGGATGGGATAGAGTATGCTGAGATAAACTTGGTTGTTTTTCACTCTTTATTCTTTTTTTGGGGGGGGTCTATCACCCAGTCCCCAAGTAAATCTCACAGAGGTTTATTCTTTCTTATGCATGTCTGGCCATAGCTTGGCTTGTTCCTAGCCAACTTTTCTTAATTTAAATGATCTCATCTACCGTTTGCTTCTGGGCTTTTATTTTTCTCTATTATATATACTTTTCTTCTATTATATATACCTTTCTTTACTTCTTAATCCATGGCTTGCAGTGGCTGGCCCCTGGCATCTTCTTTCTTTCTTCTTTTCTTGTTCCCTCTTCCTAGATTTCTTCTCCTATTTATTCTTTATGCCTGCCATCCCTGCCTATCGTTTCTCTGACCAGCATTTCAGCTCTGTATTAGCCCAATTGGATGTTTTTGCAGGCAAAGTATCACAGTTTCACAGAGTTAAACAAATGCAACAGTAAAGAACGCAACACATCTTTGCATCATTAAAACAGATGTCCCACAGCAAAAACAAATGTGACCCATTTTAAAATAATATTCCAGAACACTGAGAACTATTTTATAAACTATTCATCAGTCTTTGCTGATACAGAATGTTTGCGATTCTCTTGAGAGAAAAGCAGCAAATTGAGGTTACCTGTTTGTTTCTCAGGGTGGAGAACATTTGGGATGGAGGGAGCTTGGAGGGACTGTAAAGTACAAGGATGGGAAGGTAAATACTGATGGATCTTATTGATCAGCTGGAAATCTGGAGAACTGTCATCAGAAAAGTGATGGGGGAAGCATCTAATGTAAGCCTATTAAGGTTGCTGCTGCTATATAGACGAAGGGCTGTTAGAGCTAAGACTAGATAGGGTAAGATCTCCTGGGAATTGCTCCAGGGGCCCTGGCGGGGAGTGTAATGATTCCACAGAGGTGAAGAGAAATAGTCAGATTCGTAAGGAACTCTGAGGTCAGAGCCAACAACATCTGCTGGTGGGTTAAATGTCCTTCAGAAAGATTATAATTGCAATGAAATAAAGGTGTAAAACTGTATACACGTACATAAAGGATACTCTTCTGTTATGTTGTACAATTGTATTGGGAAAGACTTCTGCAGTTCTGCTAGGAATAAGCAATACACTAATGTTCTGGCCTCAGAACTGGGGGTTGGTGGTGGAGGTGCCATCTCAACCACACTCATAGACAGGAAGTAGGGTTTTTCAGACAAACAAACCACACTGCTATTATCAAAAGGGGAAGCAGATACCAAGACACAACAGATTGCAGAAGTTGTTTAGTAAACACTTCCTGAAGCTTCCCTTCAGCTCTGTAGAAGTATTGTTTTTCCCCTTAGAGATAAGGGAAGCA